>CM059601.1:287459966-288877966 GCA_030412105.1 Cyclura pinguis | reverse complement strand
TTCTCGATCATTCGACCGTTGCTGCCTACGTGCTCATCCGGGTGACCTCTCAGGCACGTTGAATCATATTTTAATATCAAAATTGTCAACCCCGGGACAGGGTTCACCGGTTAGGTAACATGGCAGCCTCCCTACTTTCTTTCCACGGTCAAGCAAAGACATTTTTATTCCGACAAGCCTTCAGCGTGTGGTTATGGCCTGTCTGATAAGAGGTGCTGGCTATTGTTATAACTGTGCGGAATTTATGAATGTTTGAGTTTTTAATTATGTATTTTAATTTTGTTTTGTTCTTATCTGGTCGTTTAATTTGGGGTTTTAACTTCTGACATTTGTGATTTTTCAACCATTTTTTTAAATTACGTGGTATGCCACTGTGAGTCCCTACCAGGAAAAAATTATTATTTTGCAAGCTCTGGCTGTTCCAGAGAAATAGCAGAAGCCTGCAGCCCCTCTCCGTCTAGCATCCGGGGGCCTCATTCACCTATTCTTATGCCTTTGCTCTTCTCTCTCCCAGGATGCCTTGCTGAGCCTGGGCTCCGTGATCGACATCTCCAGCCTCCGGGAAGTCATCAAAGATGCCGTCGCCTCCGTCCTCCCCAAAGTGGTAAGGAATAACTGTTTGGTTTGGGGTTTTTTATTTATTTGTTTGTTTTTGGTAGGATCTTGAAAGAGGAAAATTTGTTTAGCTTGGAGCATTGTGGGGAGGAAGGTTGGAGACAAGAGAAATTGTGAGGAATATTCGAATTTAAAATTGAGAGAAATTTTTTATAAAAAGTTATAGAGATGGTATATGACACCTGAAAGATTGCAAAAAATAACTAAAAAGGGGAATGTAAAATGTCGGAAATGTGACGAGACGGTGGGATCCTTTTTTCGTATGTGGTGGACCTGTAAGATAGCAAGGAAATTTTGGAAGGAAATTCATGATGGAATCCAAAGAATTTATGGTTTTAAGTTTGAAATGAAGCCATAGTTTTGTTTGTTAAATATGCTAGGGCAGTGTAGAAAAATAAGATGTCATCAAAAGATATTGTTATGTATGATAACTGCTGCAAGATTGACATATGCGCAATATTGGAAAAGAAGAGAATATGTAGATGTAAAAGAAAGGAAACTTAAGATAAGGGATATGGTAGAAACAGAAAAATTAAAATGTTCATTAAGAAATAAGTCTATACAGAATTTTGAAAGAGAATGGAAAGAAGTACTGAATTGGATAAAGAAATAATACGGAAATAAGATGAACGTAATAATGAAAATGAAGTGAAGTAATATTGTATGTGATAAGTAATAAGCAGCAGTGGTTTAAAGTAAGATGGAACAAACAATGTAAGACTATTGTTATGGTTAAATATGTAGTCTGAATATCTATGTATGAGCATAAATGAGCAGATTCAATTGGGGAAAAGACGGAAGTGGGGAAGGGGGTATTTTGTTTTAGTTTCTATGTAAAATTTAATAATAATGATAATAAAAAGAAAGAAATTGTGAGGAATATTTGGATCCCTACTAGGGATGGGAAAAGAGTATTTGAAAATACAGCCGGCCCTCCACATTTGCGAGTTTGACTTTCACGGATTTGATTATTGTGAGTTTCTCCAAACCTTCTCCCAGTTCCCCCGACACATCCAAGGAAAGAGACGGGTGAGAGAGAGGACATACGGAGTCCCCGTGTTGGTTGATTCCCTGTCCCTCTCCTTTTCCTGACCTGGGCCATTTCTGCACTAGCCTGTTATAGCGCGATGATTCCACTTTCAACCTCCTCTGGAATCCTGGGGTTTGCAGTTTCGGGAGGGGCCGGCCGGCCCCTCCCGAAACTGCAAACCCCAGGATTCCAGAGGAGGTTGAAAGTGGAATCATCGTGCTATAACAGGCTAGTGCGGAAATGGCCCTGGGTTGGATCCTTGGTGCCTGCTTTCCCTACCATGTCTCAGCCCCTTTCCCACAGACAGACACACATTTTGATATTTGCAGTTTTTCAATTTTTGGAGGGCTCTGCAAATTAACATGTTCATTAACATGTTCATTTTTGGAGGGCCCCTGACCCTCGTGAATGCAGAGGGCCGACTGTAGCTTTAAAATGGATGAAAAACATGTTCGTCAAGTGCCAAGAAACCCTGGCAAGAAGAATCGTGGACGGGTGAGAATCTTCGCAGTTTGGGATTTATCCAGCACAAAATTCGCACTGAGTTTGTGCTTGTGTGTGTGCGTGCAGAAAACAGCGTTTTCTGTGCTACTGGATATAGAGGGTGGAAAATAAGTCTGTGAATATTGCTTTTTTTAGAGGGTCGGAGGCTTTGGCACACCAGTGGCGCTCACCGAAGAGGCATGGGGATGAAAATTGGCCTCTGCCCCCTCCGCAGTTCCCCTCCCCTGGTCTATTGTGAGGGACAGCACCCTTCCGGGGTTCGAACACAGGGCCCTTCCAGCCTCGCTGCCTGAGCTGGAGGTTTAAAGGAGTGAACTAGGAGGGAGCTTCCAGTCAAGCAAAGGCTTGTCCTCTACCAAAACTGCTACTTCCTCTCCCCGAATAACCCAGCAGGGCTGCAAGATTTGGTTGGCGGCTTAATCAACTAAAATGGCTGTTGATTAACTGGGTTCGTTCAATGGGGAAGCTCATTTTTTGGAGGCTGCTTTGGTTTTGATGTGTTCCTTATAGCAAGGAGTGAAAAGGGAAATATGAAAGAGGGGTTTCTCTTAAGTCAGGGGAGGACAAGTATGGAGTAAAAATCCACTCCCAGCCCCTTGCGTGGTCAATACACACAAACAGACGCATGTGCGCGCACACACACACAGAGCAAGCCCAAATGCCTCTGTTTTTCTCTGCAGACCCTCTCAAAATGGTCATCAACTTTTTAAAAAAATCGATGTGGGATTTGGTGAGGTTGGCTGCACTTTTCCCGACTTCTCCCTTAAGAGGATGAGTAATGGTGCCATTTGCTTATTAAATTATAAGCAATTTTCTTGCATTTCCTTTGGTGTTTCAAAAAAAGGCACCTCTGTTGAAGTTCTGGCAACATACATATGAAATGTCAGGAGATTAATGCATATTAAACCTTAAGAAGAGAAATCAAATATCCCCTGACTGATTGACAGCGCAGCTTGTCACCCACGGCAAGAGCAAAACTCAAGTTGTACATCTTAATTTTTGCATTCCTGAGTAAGTCGTAGAAATGCCATCTTGACACAGTTCCTTGTTCCTCCTGTGCTGAGTGAGACCCGGCAAGGTCTGACGGCCTCACCTTAGAACGGACCTGTTAAACGGTTCAGCCTGCGCCAATCGCAAGGAATTCACAAGACCGGCGTCTGCCTGGTTTAATTCTACAGCCTTCATCCGTCGGCTCTTAGGGGAGCGTTCAGGTCCGAGGGTTCAGCTCGCTAGGTCAGAACAGAACGCTTTTGCAGAGTGTTCGCTCTGGGCTAATTAGCACTTTGTCAGGATGTAGTGGCTTGGGTTGGTTGCAAGCGAAAGAGCTGGGAAGGGAATGCAAAACAATGGGAGAGCTGTACTCTTTCTCACCAGTCAGACCTGCCGTGGGGTGGAGACCAGTCAGCATCTAGATCGGGGTGGGGAGGCTGTGGCCCGTGGGGTCAAGTGTGGCCACCAGAGTCCTCAGATGCCCCTAAATATAGGGGTGTGTTGTGTGCATGCATGTGCCTTCAAGTCGCCTATTAACCCATGGCAACCGCGTGAATTTCCTAGGCTTTTCTTAGGAAAGGAGTCCAGTTTTGCCAGTTCCTTCGTCTGAAATAGAGCCTCCAGCACCTGGTATTCATTGGTGGTCTCCCATCCAAGTACTAACTCTGCTTAGCTGGACCCCTCATAGGTTCTGAAAACCATGAAGCCCTATGAAGAGCAGCTTAGGGAGCTAGGGATGTTTAGTCTGCAGAAGAGAAGATTAAGAGGGGACATGATAGCCATGTTAAAATATTTGAAGGGATGTCATGTCGAGGAGGAAGCGGGCTTGTTTTCCACTGCTCCAGAGACTAGGACAAGGAGCAATGGATTCAAGCTGCAGGAAAGGAGGTTCCACCTGAACCTCAGGAAGAACTTCCTGGTGGTCAGAGCTGTCGGGCAGTGGAATCTGCTGCCTCCATGGAGTGTGGTGGAGTCTCCTCCTTCTTTGGAGGTTTTTCAGCAGAGCCTGGATGGCCATCTGTTGGGAATGCTTTGGTGGGTGTTCCTGCATAGTAGGGGGATGAATTGGATGGCCCCGGGGGTCTCTTCCAACTCTAGGATTCTATGATTCTGTGATTCTAAAATTGTTGCAAAGTTCTTTTTCTCTGCTGCTAAGATTTGTAAAATTTTAATTCAGCCATGTGTCATACTTGGGATTTGCTGCTGCTTGGGTTCTTGAGGCAGTGAACAGCAAATAAAAACATAAGTTGGAGAGCTCCTGGAAAGCCTGGAGTCACCCCTGGAGGGGATTCACTGCCCCGCTGACTTGGAGGTCACCAGGCACCACTGCTGTGGGGAGTATGAGAGGGAGGCTGTAGGTGCATTCCTGTTCTGCTGGGGGCTTTTCCTTTGGGGTATCTGGTTGCCTGTGTGATGAACAGAGAGGCCTTTGCTCTTACCAGCAGGATGTGTCCAGTGTTCAGGTATGCATCCATTCCTATCCTAGGAGCATTTCTCCCCCTGACTCTCTTCTAAGCATAGCTCAGTGGGCTCCTAGAATCCTACAGTCCTAGAGTTGGAAGAGGCCCCCCCAAGGGGCCATCCAGTCCAACCCCCTTCTGCCAC
Organism: Cyclura pinguis; assembly: GCA_030412105.1. Lineage (NCBI taxonomy): Eukaryota > Metazoa > Chordata > Lepidosauria > Squamata > Iguanidae > Cyclura > Cyclura pinguis. Next base: position 288,873,222 of record CM059601.1, on the reverse strand, counting down.
GCAGGAAGACACCATCAAAGCCCTCCCTTTGGCAGAGGGCCTTCTAGCCTCTCTTTAGAAACCTCCAAAGAAGGAGGAGACTCCAAACAGCCTATTCCACGGTCAAGCTACTCTTATCGTCAGGAAGTTCTTCCTAATATTTAGGTGGAATCTCTTTTCCTGCAGTTTGGAGCCATTGCTCCAGAGCGTCCTCATCTCTGGAGCAGCAGAAAAAAAGCTTGCCCCGTCTTCCTTATGATAGCCCTTCAAATATTTCATAGAATCCTAGTTGGCAGAGACCGCAAGGACCATCTATTCCAACTCAGTTCTACCATGCGGGAAGACACCACCAAAGCATTCCTGACAGATGGCCATCCAGCCTCTCTTTAAAAAACCTCCAGAGGCGAAGACTCCACCACACTCCATGGAGGCATTTGCGCGTTCCACCATCAAACTGCTCTTACTCTCAGGAAGTTCTTCTTGATATTTAGGTAGAGTCTCTTTTCCACAAGTCTGAATCCATTGCTCCACAGTGTCCTAGTCTCTGGAGCAGCAGAAAACAAGCTTGCTCCATCTTTCATGTGACATTCCTTCAAATATTTAAACACGGCCATCATGTTGCCTCTTAACCTTCTCTTCAGTTATTTTAAGTTAACTCCTAATGTTTCCTGTGGTCTGAGCTGGGTTGTTTTCCCAGTAGAATATCCTTTTGGCTGTTCTGGATGACAAGGAGAGTTTGCAGAGCTGTAGTGTGTGTTTGTGTGTGTGTGTAACTTTTAAAGACTCTAGCTCTAATATGACAGCGTTCTTGTAGAACTGTGGAGTAGAAGAAAACTAGAAGAAGAAGAAAAACTTGAATACAAGGTCACATTGAAACCTTCCCAGGCTGGTGGTGTGTGTCTCATGCCATTTAAATCTCTCCCTGTCCCCCTCTGCCAGGCGACATATTGCTCTGATGTGCTGTTAGCCATTTCTGAACATGAAATCATTCTTTCTGACATTTGCTAATCGCCTTCTCGCTCGCTCCCGCCTTCTTTTTCCCCCCCTCGATAGTACAGAGACGAACAATGCCAAATCCCCCCTGCTTTTCAGAGCTATTGTGCTCCTAATCTCCAAGCATTACTGCATTAATGCCATGGGATAATAATAACACCTTGTACATAGCCCCCTCCCCTTCGAAGAGTCTATTAGAGCTTAATCTCCGCTCTGATGTTCTCCAGAACCTAGTACAGATGACCAGGAGGTATTGTTACGCAGCTGTTATTCCGCAGTCCGGGACTGACTCGAGCAAACTGCGAGTTTCTTGCATTGTGCATTTTGCAGAGAAAGCAGCCCAGCCTACTCTGTGAGTCATGCTGTAGGAAAAACTATCAGGGAGCTTAGCAATGGGGCAACAAAAGGGTGAACCTATCAGTGAGCCCAGCAGTGAACAAAAGTCTGTTTCATGAGGAATTTTAGCACTCTCTCTGCCAATCAAGGTTTCACCAATTGTAGTATTCTGTTTGCACTCGTGTTCTATACATAGAAATACAAAATGACTTTTGACCCTGAACTTTTTGTTCACTCATTTATTTAATATTAGTAGCCAGAATAGTGTCATGGTCTGAGCGTTGTACTACAACCCCGGAGACCAGAGTTTGATTCCCCACCCAGCCTTGGAAACCCACTGCTACCCTAAAATGTGGGTGACTCAGGGGTCCACCTGCCATGACGGTCTCTGTTCAGGGATGGGGAATTAATTAGCTCAATTAGGAAACCTGCAAGAGGGGGTAACCTAAAAAGATCTTCCACCAATGTTTCCAGGACCTTGCAGGAAAGAAGCAGCCAGAGATTCCAAAAAATAAGCTAAAATGTGTTTTATTGAAAGGTTCACACACACATGCAAAAGATCCACACAGTCACAGACTTGCAAAAGAGCTAGCTGAAGGGAAAGGGAGGAAAGCTGTGGGTAGAGGAGTTTTAGGGATTCGGGCGATAATTACTAATCTGGAGAGCTGCGAAGAAAGCAGTGATGTGGCTTAGACCAGAGCCTAGGAACAGTTCTTGTTCAGGAATTGGAACAACAGCATGGCATTCAGAAAGGCAAGAGACTGCACTGAATCACTCTAACCTGAAGGTTTTTGTACCCCAGAACTATCCTGTGGGCATGGGTGTGAATGGCTCTCCCAGCCAAGTGGACAGTGGGAGCTGCAACATGGACAATAAGGTCCAGACAGAGTTAATGGTCTTAGTGTTAGGTGACAAACAGTTAATGGCTGTTGTAATAGTCCTGTGTTATGGATAGGTCCAGGGGACAATGCAGGGAAATGTCCAGGGGTGAGGGACCAGGGTAGAAACAATCACATTTGTGGTGGCAACATCCTTTGCTCGTTGTAGGCTAAGAGATGTTCCAGCTTCAGCTTCAGCCCATTAAGCGTGATAATCTGCCTGACAATGACTTCGGCTATGCCTAGAAGGGCTGGCCTGCCTTGCAATCACACGTTTTCAGTCGGTATTTTTCCTCTGCCCAGCTTGACCTTCTAGTCACCTCAGGATCCATTTTATATCAATGCCAATTAATGTAGCTTTCCAATTAAATAACATTTGACCAATTAAATCATATCAAACCTGAGGGAGGATGCACGGGGCCATAACCCCACTGGAAGACCTTGGGTCATATACAAGTTGGGCCAAGCTTTTTTCTGCTGCTCCAGAGAGTAAGGCCATTTCCAACCTACACCGTCGTAGTTCTATTATTCTGCTTTCAACACCCTGTGGGATCCTGGGGTTTGCAGTTTAGGGAGGAACTCTGTGTCCTCAGTAAACTCCAAACACCAGAATTCCACAGGAGGATGAAAGTGGGATAATAGCACTATAACAGTGTAGGGCGGAAATGCCCTAAGCCTCTGCGGAGCAATGGATTCAAACTACAGGAGACAAGAGTCCACCTAAATGTAAGACAAACTTCTTGGTGGGAAGAGCAGTTTCAGAGCCGAATCCGTTGCTGCTGGGGAGTATAGTAGAGTCTCCTTCTTAAACAGAGACTGGATGGGCGTCCATTGGGCATGCTTTGATTGTGCGTTGCTACACGGCAGAACTGGATAGCCCCCAGGGCCTCTTCGAACTCTACAATTCAGTGATTCTATAATACTACAGTTTCCAACAATACCTTACTGATACCTAGATTCACAGATGCAGTCTGATTCACTAATGGTCCAAAACTCCAGTGACCAGCTCCGGGTAGACCGTAAAACCGAAATAATAAATTCATTTATATCCTGTATTTTACCCAAGAGTGGGGCTCAGTGTCTAGTTCTACCCGTTGCTGGTCAGCTTAATGGGAAAGTTGAATCCCCCGTCTCTCTCCTCTTCTCCCCCCGCCCCCACTTCTCTCATATACAAAAAAAGCACAGACTCGAGGAGGGCTTTGTTCTATCTGTAGTTCCGCAGTGAGGCAAAAGCCAGGAGAGCTATTTTTTACACAATGCAATTGTAAAGCTGAGCATCCCACGAGCAAGAGCAACCTCTGTGTGTGTTTGCGGGCGTCTGTCTGCAAGTATTTTAATTAAATTCTTTTCAACAAGCCCAGATCGGAGAGAACCATCCGTCTTTTGTAAACCAGAGGTCCCTGGTTTGCGTCTTTGAGAAGATCTCCATTCACCGCCCCAGGAAAGAAAAGCAAGCTGAGCTGATCCGCTTGTTTCCCAGAAGATAATAGCAGGGAGTGTTCTTCTTTTTTGCTCAAAATTACTGTATTGGATTCGAAGCGGAGTCACACAGCCTAAGATCATTTTAGCCGGTGCAACTATACTAGGGTAGTTGGTGGTAACAGCAAAGCTGGTGGAACAGCAATAATGATGGCATAGATGGGGGGACTGCTGTGGGATGGAGAGGGTATTTTGGCTGCTGTTTGCTGTGAAATTAAACCTGGGGAGGTGCATTCTAGCTCCTCTCTGAGATCAGGAACTGGAAACTGGGGAAGAGACCCCAAGGGCCATCCAGTTCAACCCCTTTCTGCCCTGCAGAAAGACACCGTCAAAGCACTTCTGACAGATGGCCATCCAGCCTCTGTTCAAAAACCTCCAGAGAAGGAGACTCCACCACATTTCCAGGCAGCAGCCAATTCCATTGTCAAACTGTTCCCGCCATCAGGAAGTTCTTCCTAATGTTGAAGTGGAATATCTTTTCCTGAAGTTTGAAGCCATTGTTTCACAGTGTCCTAGTCTCCGGAGCAGGAGAAAACAGGCTTGCTCCATCTTCAACATGACATCCTTTCAAATATTTCAACATAGCTATCATTTTACCTCTTAACCGTCTCTTCTCCAGGCTAAACACACACCCCTTGTAGGGTTCCATGGTTTCCAGGCCTTGGTCACTCTCCTCTGGACGTGTTCCAATTTTTCAATAACCTTAAATAAGTTAATCCTGGGGAGGCACGTTCCAGCTCCTTCTGAGGGGACGAAGGGGAGCAAGTAAGCGATGATGTTCTAATGAACAGGCAAAGGAGAAACACCAGCTGGCCAAGGGAGAGGCCTCAACCATGGCAGCTGGTGGATCTGCTCTGGGTTTTAGTGCAAACTGTAAAAAAACTATCTCTAGTTCAGGAGATTGGGTTCAACATCTTGGAAAGCTTCACTGAAAGCTCTAAACTGTCATGCCCTGTCCCAGAGACTCCAACAGATAGTTAATTATTCCTAGTTATATAAATCCCTGTAGTCATTATTTTTGTCTTCTTAACATTCAACTGTTAAGTGCTTTTGCATTTCCTTCTTTCACTTCCCTCAGCAGTCACTCCAAATCTTTGCGATTTTCTGCTAGCAACATGGTGTCGCCTGCATAACCTAAATTACTGGTGTTTCTTCTTCCAACGTTTATATGTCCTTTTGAACCCTAATTCCAAAACAGATTCTGCGCCAAAGACAGTTCTCATAAAATGCATGTATAGAACCTGGGGCCCATCCACACTATAGAATTATAGCACTATTATTCCACTCTAACTGCCAGAGTTCCATCTCATGCAGTCCTGGGATTTGTAGTTTGATTAAGCCATTAGAGTTTCCTGGCTGAGAATTCTAAATGCTCCTCCATAGGACTGAACCATAGTAGTTAAACTGGAATAATAGCACTATAATTCTTTGGTGTGGATGGGCCCCTGGAATCATTTCTGTAAAACTCTAGGGGCTGATGAAGTTGCCACCTCACTTTTCTACCACTCCTACCATTCCCTGTATCATATTCCTCTTTTTCTGACAGACCAGCTCACTTCCTGACAACTCAGATGAAGAAATAATTAATAATGATGATTAGCTATTAGTACTGTGCCACTTAATTATCAAAGTTCTTTCTACCTGGCCCTTAGCCGTTTCATGCATAATTGGATGGATTTGCAAAATCCCAGACAATGTGATAGCAACCACCACCACTTCCTCTTCTTCCTTCCTTTCCTTTTAAAAATGTTGTATAAAAGTGTTAATCCCCCTTTAATAGGAATATTTGCTCTGTAGTTTTGCAGAGCTTTTATCTGTTTTCATTTGCACTGTTAACTTTACAGACAGGGAATTCTGCTTTATGGTTTTCAAGCAGTTTCAACACACTGCAGAAGGTGTGTGTTTGTTTTTTAAAATCCATGTAACTAGCCAGAGCTTTCCACATTTGCTTTTTGGACACACAGCTTTTGGAGTAAAAGTTCTCGCAATCTTCTGGACAACCTGCTTGGGCAGACTGGGGGCTTCATGGAAAGTTGCTCCAAAAGATGTACATTTTCTAAACTCTGTTAACTAGCAGAAGTTTTCTGGCTGCTTGAGAGTCACTGTGGTCTAGCTCAGGAGTGGGAAACTTGGCAACGGGCTGCACCCAGGGGCTTTTTTTTTTAAATAGATCAGGGTTTAACTGCTGGTTTTAAAGGAACTCTCCAAGGTGCTTAGTCCTGTTACCAAAATGGCTTCAGCACCTAGGAGAGCTCATTAAATAAAAGCTAGAGTTGGATGGACAACACCGTTGGTTCGGAATGCACTCACTGCTGCTGCAGTCTTTCAGTTTAGCCTCCATGCAACCATCTGTTGCTCCACAAATGTCTGTTTGCCAGAAATCAAGAGGAGAGAAGATGGAAAGGGGACATGAGAGCCATTTTTAAATATTTGACTCATACAAGGAGAGGTTGAAGGAGCTGGGCACGTTCAGCCTGGTGAAGAGAAGACTGAGGGGTGACATGATGGCCCTCTTTGAATACCTCAAGGGCTGTCCCAGAGAGGAGGGGCAGGCCTCTTCTCTGCTACCCCAAAAGGGCAGGACCAGCTCTAATGGTCTGAAGTTATGGGTGGGGGTAGGTTTTGAAGGAACTTCTTTTACAATAGGAGCAGTTTGAAAAGGGAACCAGTTGCCTAGAGTTGGTGTCGGGGGGTCCTTCTTTGGATGTCTTCAAAAAGAAGCTGGACATCCACCTGCTAGGGATGCTTTACTGGAGATAACTGCACTGAGCAAATGGGTGGATTAAATGGCCCACGAAGCCCTTTCCAGTTCTATGATTCTGTGATTCTACGATCCAGACCTTTTACCATCTTTTCCACTCCTCTGTGGTTCATTCAGTGGCACATTTGGTGCCCTGCTTCAGTGGCACCAATAGTACCATTCAAGCCAAAGCTTGCACTGCACAGCTGCTGGGTGGAGATTTCCACCACGCAACAATGAGGTAGGATCTTGCTGTGCAAGGATCTCTTGGGCAGCCGTCCCTCTCCCTGGCTATGCCCAGCAGGTATTCCTTTCTCCCTTGGTGGGCTTTTCAAGAGCCCAGTCTCTGAAGCAGGGGAGGAATTGTCCCTAGTATTGGGGACTCTGAGAGGGTCCCCACGCATGCACTCCGAACCAGCAGTGCATACGTGGCAAGGAATTTTGTGCTACAAAGCCTTAGGCATCATGAACAACCTTGCAACATTTTAATGGCCGTATCTTTGGGGTGGAAAGTAGTTCTGTGTGTCTGTGTGTGTTCAGTGTAGGAGAGAGGCTAATTATAAAAGGGACTTCAATTCCTCTCGTAGACAGGGACAGCTTGGCTTTAATTAACCCTGTCTCTCTGCCAGAGGAGAGATTAATGGTTTCTCTGAGACACTGTCAACCCCAGTTTCCATTTAGGCAGCCTTTCCCCTCTTAGTGGCTTCCAGATGTGTTGGACTAGAATGCCCATAAACTCACAGGCAGGAGAGTCTAAAGGCCCTGTCACACCACACTGTTAGAGTGGTATTATTCTACTGTAGCTGCCATGGCAACATGGAATGGAATCCTCAGATCTGCAGTTTAAATAGGGGCATTTGTGATTCTCACTCGGAGAGCATTTGGGCTTCATTAAACTACACGTGCCAGAATTCCGCCAGATGTTGCCATGGCAGTTAAAGTGGAATCATAGTGCTAGAAGAGTGTAATGTGATAGGGCCGTTAGTCCAAAATCTCCAAACGGGGCCAGTTTGCAAAAGGCTGCTATGTTTAATAGAGGTGAAACTACCACCTTTTTCTTTTTTTAAAAGATATTCAACAAAAATGCCCTTCTGTCACACCCTGTCCTACATGCATGATTGAATTATGGAAATGTTCATTATAAACAGTTTGAATGGAAAGGAAACAACCACAGTCTGATATGTTTTGTGAGGAAGTATGAGGACAACAAGGTCAAGTGTCTCTCCTGGAATCCTGTCCTGGGCACCACAGTTCAAGTAAGAGGTTGAAAGCTGGAACGTGTCCAGAGAAGGGCCACCAAGATGTTCCTGTTCTGGGCACCATAATTCAGGAAGGATATTGACAAGCTGGAATGTGTGCAGAGAAGGACCACCTCCATCGGTCTGGAAACCAAGTCTTGTGAGGAATGAGTGATGGACCTGAGGGTGTTCAGCTTGGAGAAGCCTGAGAGGTGACATGATAGACATCTTTAAATATCTGAAGGTATCATGGAATAATAATGCTGGAAGGCAGCAGAAGGGCCATGCAGTCCAAGCCCTCCCTTTGACAGGTGGCCATCCAGCCTCTCTTTTAAAAACCATCAAAGAAGGAGACTCCACCACACTTCCAGGCAGCAGCACATTCCACTGTCAAACTGCTCTTATCGTAAGAAGTTCTTCCTAATGTTTAGGTGGAGTCTATTTTCCTGATGTTTGAAGCCGTTGCTCTGTGTCCTAGTCTCTGAAACATCAGGAAACATGCTCCATCATCCATACAACATCCCTTCAAATATTTAAAGATGGCTATCATGTCCCCTTCTCTTAACCTTCTCTTCTCCTAGCTAAACCTAGCCAGCTCCCTAACCAACTCCTCTTAGGGCTTCATGCTTTCCAGGCCTCTGACAGTTTTGGTTGTCCTCCTCTGGACACGTTCCAGTTTGTCAATATCCTTCTTGAATTGTGGTGCCCAGAAATGGACACAGGATTCCAGGCGTGGTCTGACCAAAGAAGAATAGAGTGGTACCATCACTTCCCTTGACCTGGACACTGTCTTCCTATTGATGCAGCCTAGAATGCAGGTGCAGACGACACCAAACTGGGAGGGGTTGCTAATACGCCAGAGGACAGGATCAAAATGCAAAATGACCTGGACAGATTGGAGAGCTGGGCCAAGGCTAACAAAATGAAATTCAACAGAGAGAAGTGTAAGGTCCTACACTTAGGTAGAAAAAATGGAATGCAGAGATATAGGATGGGGGACACGTGGCTGGATGGCAGTACGTGTGAAAGGGATCTAGGAGTCCTAATAGACCACGGGCTGAACATGAGTCAGCAGTGTGATGCGGCAGCCAAGAAAGCCAATGCAATTCTCGGCTGCATCAATAGGAGTGTGGTGTCCAGATCGAGGGAGGTACTGGTCCCACTCTACTCTGCTTTGGTTAGACCTCATCTTGAATCCTGTGTCCAGTTCTGGGCACCCCAATTCAAGAAGGACATGGCCAAGCCGGAGCAGGTCCAGAGGAGGGCGACCAAAATGGTGAGGGGCCTGGAAGCCATGAAGCCCTGTGAGGATAGACTTAGAGAGCTGGGTATGTTTAGTCTGCAGAAGAGAAGGTTAAGAGGGGACATGATAGCCATGTTTAAATATTTGAAGGGATGCCATGCAGAGGAAGGAGAGGGCTTGTTTTCTGCCGCTCCAGAGACCAGGACAAGGAGCAATGGATTCAAGCTGCAGGAAAGGAGATTCCACCTGAACCTCAGGAAGAACTTCCTGACGGTCAGGGCTGTCCAGCAGTGGAATATGCTGCCTCGGAGTGTGGTGGAGTCTCCTTCTTTGGAGGTTTTTAAGCAGAGGCTGGATGGCCATCTGTCGGAAGTGCTTTAAGGGTGTTCCTGCACGGCAGGGGGTTGGACTGGATGGCCCCTGGGGTCTCTTCCAACTCTACATTTCTATGATTCTATGATTCTAGAATCACACTGGCTGTTTTTTTAGAAGTTGGAGTAAGCTTGTTTTCTGCTGTTCCAAGGATTAGAAGTACAAACCAATGGATACGAATGGCAAAAAAAGAGATTCCAACTCAACTTGAGAACTTTTTGGCTGTAAGAGCTGTTTGATGGTGGAATAGACTGCCTTGGAGCGTGGTGGGAATACCTTCTTTTCAAGGTCTTTAAAAAGAGCTTGGAGGGGCATCTTTCAGAAGGGTTTTAGTTGTACATTCCTGCGTGGCTGAGGGTGGCCGTGGATGGCCTTGCGGTCCCTTCCAGTGCTACAGTTCTATGATTCTTTTTTTTTAATTGTTTTAATCGAACTTTATAAAACAGACACTAAAAAAAAAGGAAGTCTCTACTTATATGATAAAGTATATATCGAACAACCAAGCTATGAACCAACCATCTATCATTCTTCACCAATTACACATGACTTCCCCACTGGAATGTCCTTGCAGAGATAGATTGCATATACAAATGAGGATCTATTTTCACAAGTATTAAACAACTGCAGGGCTCTACTGGCAAAGAGAAAAACAAATTCCTACTTTAATTTGCTTCTCATATGCCATTCTTCAAAATGTCTCAAGTAGGATAGAAGAGAAAAAATTGTTGCATTTATTATATTTAGGATATAGCTTTCCGTCATCATCTTAATCCTTAGTCCATAAAGCTGGCTATCGTTAAGTCCCCCCATTCACTTCTAAAATACGAAATAACTGGGTCCCATTTTTTAAAAAACTTATTGAGGGGGGTTCCTCTTAATAATATCATTCGTTTATCCATTGTTACAGCATCGAACAATTTTGTTTCCCAGTCTTCTTCGTTTGGGATTTCTATTCCTTTCCAGGTTTTAGCATAGCTAATTCTTGCGACCGCTGTCACGTAGAACAAAATTTCTCCACATTTGCATTCTAATTCCAATTCAGTTCTGTGATTCTAAGCAGAGAGCTCTGGATTGTCTTGTGGACTGTTTACTCCAGAGCCTGGGAAAGTGACTTTGAGGACTGTAACACTCAGAGTTCATCAGCCACCCCGGCTTTCCTACTTTGAAATAAACCAAAAGAGCCAAGATTATTTCTCATGCAAAGAAAATTAATAGTTCTGGGTGGGAAGGCCTATTCTGGGGTAGCTCCAAAATTCTGGAGGGCTTTCCCTAGGGCATCCTGTTTATTATCTTTCTTTTCACCTTTCTCAGACAGTGAAACAAAATGTTTGTGATAAGAATACTTTGCTGAGATTCTGGTAGTTGAACTCTTTAGAAATGCATTTTGTCACTTAACCGTGTTCTGTTCTTGTTTCATATTAAGGGTTTAAAAAGGATGTGTGTGGTGTATGTGTGTGTGTGGTTTAATGTCATTTCCTAAATCGCTGCAAGAGGATCTGTTGAAATGCCATCTATAAATATTGTAAATTGTGAATAAATAAGTAAAATACATGGATAATTAATGCTTTTTGAGAGGAAGACAGAATATTCTTCTCAGAGTGCAGTCATGCTAATCTTTTAGAGCACAGGGTAAAAAATATAATTAAAGGAAACTCAGCAGCCTAGCAAATGCACGACAAAATGCATCACAGGTGAGACCACTGCATGGAGGAAACAGAGTGAGACTTAGTTGTTGTTAATTGCCGTCAAGTTTGACCTAGGGTGATGCTATGAATTAGAGACACACACCCCCAAGAGCCTCCCCACCCCAGTCATCAACAGATCTGCTCAAGTCTTGCAAATCCAGGGTAGTTGTGGTTTCCTTGAATTCTGGCACCTCAATTCAGTTCTGGGCACCTCAATTCAAGAAGGACATGGACAAGCTGGAGCGTGTCCAGAGGAGGGTGACCAAAACGGTGGAAGGCCTGGATACCATGAAGTCCTCTGAGAAGCAGCTTAGGGAGCCAGTGATGTTTAGTCTGCAGAAGAGAAGGTGAAGAGGGGACATGAGAGCCATGTTTAAATATCTGAAGGGATGCCATGTAGAGGAAGGAGAGGGCTTGTTTTCTGCTGCTCCTGAGACCAGGACAAGGAGCAATGGATTCAAGCAGCAGGAAAGGAGATTCCACCTGAACCTCAGGAAGAACTTCCTGACGGTCAGAGCTGTCCGGCAGTGGAATCTGCTGCTGCCTCATTGGAGTGTGGTGGTGTCTCCTCCTTCTTTGGAGGTTTTTAAGCAGAGGCTGGATGGCCGTCTGTTGGGAATGCTTCGATGGGTGTTCCTGCATAGCAGGGGGTTGGACTGGATGGCCCCTGGGGTCTCTTCCAACTCTAGGATTCTATGATTCTACGGATCAACCCACATGTAGCGTGGTCTTTCTCCTTCCCTACTGCCTCCTACCTTACCGAACATTCTTGTATTTTCTAATGGGTCCTGTCTTCTCATGATATGGCCGAAGTACCACAGTGCAGTGGCGTCGCTTGAAGCCTGCAGAGGAAGGGCAGGGGCACTCGGGGGGGGGGGGCTTTGGCAGATGGGATGGTGCTGCTGCAAATAGGGCGGGACTGCGGCATGCAGGGCGGGGCTATGACATGTAGGGAGGGGCTGTGGCGCACACAGGGCGGGGCGACGGCACGCAGGGCAGGGCTACAGCGTTTGGAGAAGGACAGGCGAGGAGTGGCGGCGCCCCCCCCCCAATTGCTGCCAGGGGCACCCATAGCCCCCTGCATCCCTGCGCCACTGCAACAGCGTCAGTGTGACGACTGAAGCCCCTGTGGGAGCTGCTGAGGACGAGCAGCAACTGTGGGTCCCTGTGGCCCTGGCTGGAGAGGAGTCCTGCGGCTCAGGAGCCCCCCCTGCTGCCACGGACCAAGCAGGCGCGGACGTCCCTCTGCCGGCTCCTTTAGGGCAACAGGGATCTGATTCTGAAGATGCTCTGGAGCCTGTGCCAGTCAGCCTGCAAACAAGGTGGGGACTCAAGTGGGCTGTGCAAAGGGAGGCTTCCTTGGCTAAGTTTAAGAAGCAGTGACCGGGCACACCTGTGCCTGGGGCTATATAACTGCCCGCTTGGAAGCTTTCCTTTGCTTGTGGCAAACTTCTCACGAGCCCTCCCCTTGCCTGTTCCTTGCTCCCAGCACCTGATACCTTGGATCGATCTCTTGGCTCCAGACCCCTGGCTTTTGGAGCTCTGACTACGGCTTTTGCTTGTCGCTCCGGCTTAGCTAAATGGACTTCCTTTGAGTAGTTGCTTGCGTGACTCCTCCTGGCAGGACTCTGCTGGCTCTCCCACGCCCTCCTCCAGGCTGGCTCGCCGCTCGGGTCTTGGACCTTGACAGTCTCTTTTGTTCACTTTGGCTTGTAGAGAGAGCTCAGCCTTGATTTGCGTTCAGACCTTTGTCTTTTTAGCAGTCCACATGGTGTCCGTAGGACTCTCCTCCAGCACCATAGTTCAAATGAGTTCGTGTTCTTCCTATCAGCTTTCTTCACTGTCCGGCTTTCACAGGCATACACAGAAATCAAAAGTGCCATGGCATGCACAATCCTGACTTTCATATTCAAAGATATATCTTTATACTTAGGACCTTGTCTAGTTCCTTCATAGCTGCGCTTCCTAGTCCTGGCCTTCTTCTTATTTCTTGACTGATGTCTTCATTTTGATTAATGTTTGAGCCAAGGTGCAGAAAATCTTTAAACCATTTTGATGTCTTCACCACTCACTTCAAAGTTATGTAAATCACCCGTAGTCATTATTTTTTGTGTTCTTAATATTTATTCTCTTCCCATCAGCTTTTTTATCTGTCTAGCCTTCACACCCATGCATAGAAATCAGAAATCGGATGACATGAGCAATCCTGAATTTACATTCATAGAATTATGTGACAGTTGCAGATATGCTTTGTAAATTAACCGTGACATTGAGCAACCAAGGCAGCGTGTGCATCTGCATTGAGCATCCATGCATAATGTGCATCTCTGTGCATACCCATGTGCAAAGCACATCCGTGCCCAACTCCTCTTAGAATCCTAGAATCATAGGATCCTAGAGGTAGAAGAGACCCTAAGGGCCATCAAGTCCAACCCCATTCTGCCATGCAGGAAGACACAATCCAAGCACTCCCTTGGACAGATGGCCCATCCAGCCTCTGTGTCAGGAACTGAATACACACACGCACACAAATAGTACAGTGTAGAGACACTATTTATACATGTGATACATCGAACAGGACTTCAGTGAGAGGACTGAAAGCGATTAGCAAATTCAAAAGCACAAAATCCCAAGACGTTTCCCTCCCTCCAGCAAGAGACCTTGAAGCGGTGAGAGCCTGGCCGCGCTTATCAGTGCATTCCTAGCTTTTGTTGATCTAACGGTCTCTGGTTCCCGTACCTTTGTTACAAGCAAGCAGCTAACTTAAAACCTACTACATATCCCAGTACTATAATATGGAGGGCATCCTGACACTCTGTTTCAAACCTTCCAAATAGGAGGTTCTGCAACTTTAAACTGAATATGGCCGATCCACATGAGACAAAAAAGCCCAGTGATTTCCACAGTGGAGTTTACACATGCGTAAGACACCAAGAAGATTCTGCTCCGTGTTGTAAGGGTGCTCAGGATTAGTATTAGTATCATTAGATGGATGGCCATCAGGTAGGAATGCTTTGATTGTGTCTTCCTGCTTGGCAGAATGGGGTTAAGCTGGATGACCATGAGGCTGGTCTTCTGGCAAGGGGTGGCCTTCACCTTACAACCGGCAGCCGGAATGTCTTTGCTAACAGTTTTGCAAAACGGATCAGGAGATCTTTAAACTGAGTTTGACTGGGAAGGGGCACAGTAGTATTCTGGGCAAGAATTCAGTGAGTGCTGTGAAAAATAGGCCAAATAATATAGATAGGGCAGGCTCAAGTAGAACTAGAGACCAACAGGGAGAGGGAAAGTAACTTTAGTACAGGAATTCCACAAAGGGCACATCGTCTCAAGTGTCTCTACACTAATGCACAGAGCATGGGCAATAAGCAAGGTGAACTCCAACTCTTAGTACAACAACAACAAAAACGATGTAATAGGTATCACTGAAACCTGGTGGGACGAATCTCATGATTGGAATGTTGGAATAAGGGGGTGTAACTTATTTCGCAGAAATAGACCAAACAAGAAAGGAGGAGCCTTATATGTCAAGGATGTTTTCACCTGTGAAGAAATCCATGACTTAAATGTTGGAAGCCAAGTCGAGAGCATCTGGGTGAGAATTAAGGGAGCGAGAAACAATAGGGATGTGATTGTGGGGGTTTCCTACAGGTCTCCGGGCCAGCCTGAGGACTTGGATGAGGCCTTCCTGGAGCAGATGACCACACATTTAAAAAGGAGAGATGCTGTGTTAATGGGAGATTTCAATGATCCTGATATTTGTTGGCAGTCAAATTCTGCAAAGACTGCAAGGTCCAGTAGGTTCTTTGCTTGCCTTGCAGATTTTCCTGACGGTCACAACTGTCCGGCAGTGGAATCTGCTGCTGCCTCCATGTAGCGTGGTGGAGTCTCCTTCTTTGGAGGGTTTTAAGCAGAGGCTGGATGGCCATCTGTTGGGAATGCTTTGATGGGTGTTCCTGCATGGCAGGGGGTTGGACTGGATGGCCCCTGGGGTCTCTTCCAACTCTAGGATTCTATGATTCTATGACAGCCCCTGGTGATGTCATTAAGCGTGATCCATTGAGTACCAACCACCATTGCTCACAGCATGTAATTCAACATGTGCAGAGAGAATATAATTTGCCTGTTTGGAAATTAAGACCATCACTGTTCCCAGATCAAGATGAAATAAGGGGGTCATTCCTTCTCATGTAGTTAGGGGAATGAAATAAGGTGTCATAACCCAGTCCGAGGCCCCAGGTGCAAACACAGATAGGATCCTCTGCAACAGCCACAAAACACAGACATGATCAGGACAATACTTACTGCAGCCCAGCATAGACAAGAAAGGGAGAGCCCCCGAGGCGCAGAGCACTTACATAGGAAAGTCTCGTTAATCGGACAAAGAACTGGGGGAGGCTGCTGGCCGATAAATATCAGAGGTGGGGTGGGGAGAAGTCTCTTGCGGATAACTGCCCTTTCTGTTGGAAGCAACATGTTCTTCTTTTGATCCTTGGCTCTTGTTCCTGAAAAACCTTGACCTTTGCTTTGAGTAGTAACTACACTGCTGGATACTCCCTTGAACTGACACTCTGAATTTATTGCTGACCTGGACTGCTGCAACAAGAAGAGTAATTGACTGATAAGCTTCCGTAAACCTCAACAGTGGCTGCTGCTATAGACTCTGTTTAAGGACTGGAAACCGTGGCTGGCTTTCTAAACAAAATATAAGGAACATTTAATCTAGCCTCTTTGCTTCTTGTCAGAAAGTAGATGCAGAGAAGAGTGGAGAGTGAGCCCTGGCACCACAACTACTGGGAAGGAAGAAGGAAGCTAACTACTTAAATAGATAGACGCCTTAAGGAGTCTTGGCAAGTTGCAGCAAGAAGTCAATGAAGCTTTGCAAATTGTAGCAACTTGTCACTCTAGCGGACACATTCTAGCTTGGCAATATCCTTCTGAACTGTGGTACCCACAACTGGACATAGGATTCCAGTGAAGTCTGACCAAAGCAGAATAGAGTGGGATTACTACTTTCCTTGGCCTAGAAGCTATACCCCTATTGATGCAGCCAAGAATTGCATTGGCTTTTTTAGCTGCCGCATCACGCTGCTGACTCATGTTCGGCACGTGGTCTACTAAGACAACTCCTAGATCCTTTTCACAGGTACCATGGTCAAGCCAGGTGTCACCCATCCTATATCTATGCGTTTCGTGTGTGTGTGTGTGTGTGTGTGTGTGTACCTAAGTTTAGAACCTTACATTTCTCCCTGCTGAAGTTCATTTTGCTTCTTTTGGACCAGCTCTGTAATCTGCTAACGTCATTTTGAATTCAATTCCTGTCCTAATTTGATGTCATCTGCAGATTTGATCAGCATGCCCTCTATTCCCTCATCCAAGTCTTTGATAAAGATGTTGAATAGGACTTTCTCCCAGGACAGCACCCTGTGGCACCCCACTAGTCACTTCTCTCCAGGAGGAAAATTAGCCATTGTTGAGCACCCATCGGGTCCCATCGGTCAACCAATTCCAAATCCACCTAACATTGCTACAATGGGAACTGTTCCAGCTCATCCTTTTCCTCTGATTATTGTGAAGCGAGCATTCTTTGTTGTAAGCTCACCTGGAGAAACAAAAACTGTCTGCAAGAAAGGAAGCAGAAATGACAAAGGAGGCCCATGCCTGCTGTGTTCTCGTCCAAGAGCACAACCTTTTGTTTTCATCCTGATAATTAGTGGGTTTTTCTGACCAGGCTGGAGAGGTTCTTGGCAGAGATAATGGCAATTTGGAAAACAAGATTTCACTGCGGGAGTTTGTCTGTGTAAGGCAGCATCTCGCAGACATTTTCTCTTATTTTACTGTTAATATAAGGTATTCATATAATGGTGTTTCATGAACGAATAAAATAAAATAGAATCAATTGCCAAAACGAGTTTACAGTCTACAGTGTGGCACTGGAAAAAGAACCAGGCTGGGGAATGTAAAAAATGATAATGTATCTCACAAATGAAGTAGTGAAGCAGAAGGAGAGCAACACCCAGTCCCATACCACCAGCACCCACACACAAAGTCAGGCAGAGAAATAAATACCCCCCTGACCCTAGGGGGTGTTTGGAGGTATTCAGGGCCATTTTATTTTCTTTTGACTCCTAGGGAGCCCTTCTGAACCAAATTGATCCAGGTAATTCTAGCAAGTGAACCAATTCTTGGAACTCATTCAACCCAGTCCATTGCTGGACATAGAGTTTTCTAGAAGGAAATCTGAGCACAGATGGTGCCTACAGAACAAAGTTCAGTGAAGAATTCTGGAGCTTAAATTGGTGGGCACTCCGTCCGAGATAGATAGATAGATAGATAGATAGATAGATAGATAGATATGAATGAGACTAACGCATTTACCCGGCATTGTCCGGGATTTTATTTTCCTCTTAAGAACTCCCCTAACTGTCTTCTCTAGTACCTGTAACTTTTCCCCATATTTCCCAATGCAATCTGTATTCAGAGTTATTCACATACAAAGTTTGGGTTCCTGAGGGAATACACTGTTCTTCTCCTTGCTGCTAGGCCTCATCTCCATAGCAACCGACCTATTCCAGTACCTGTAACTTTTCTCCATATTCCCCAATCTAACCTGTACTTAGAGTTGTTAACATACAAAGGTTGGGTTCGTGTGGGAATACCTTCTTGAACTGAGGTGCCCAGAACTGGACACAGGATTCCAAATGAGGTCTAACCAAAGCAGAATAGAGTGATACCATTACCTCCCTCGATCTGGACACCATACTCCTATTGATGCAACCAAGAATCGCATTGGCTTTCTTGGCTGCTGCATCACACTGCTGACTCATGTTCAGCTTGTGATCTACCAAGACTCCTAGATCCCTTTCACAGGTACTGCTATCTAGCCACATGTCTCCCATCCTATATTTGTGCCTTCCATTTTTTCTGCCTAAGTGCAGGACCTTACATTTCTCTCTGTTGAAATTCATTTTGTTAGCTTTGGTCCAGCTCT
The DNA here is from genome assembly GCA_030412105.1 of Cyclura pinguis. Taxonomy (NCBI): domain Eukaryota; kingdom Metazoa; phylum Chordata; class Lepidosauria; order Squamata; family Iguanidae; genus Cyclura; species Cyclura pinguis. Next base: position 288,855,288 of record CM059601.1, on the reverse strand, counting down.
CCAATCTGTCCAGGTCATTTTGAATTTTGATCCTGTCCTCTGGTGTATTAGCAACCCCTCCCAATTTGGTGTCATCCGCAAATTTGATCAGCATGCCCTCTGCTCCTTCATCCAAGTCATTGATGAAGATGCTGAATAGCAGCCCGGGGCCCAGGACAGAACCCTCTGGCACCCCACCAGTCACTTCTCTCCAGGAGGAAAAGCAGCCATTGGGGATCACCCTTTGGGTTCATTCAGTCAACCAATTACCAATCCACCTAACAGCAGCCCTATCCAGCCCGCATTTTACCAGCTTCTTTGCAAGAATGTCATGGGGAATTTTGTCAAAGGCCTTACCGAGGTTAAGATATGCTACGTCTACAGCATTCCCTTCATCTATCAAACTTGTAACCCTATCATAAAAAGAGATAAGATTAGTCTGGCATGACTTATTTCTGAGAAATCCATGCTGGCTTTTAGTGATTACGGCATTGCTTTCTAAGTAATTACAAACTGACTATTTAATGATCTGCTCTAGGATCTTTCCTGGAATTGATGTCAGGCTGACCTGGCGATAATTGTTAGGGTCCTCTTTTTTCCCCTTCTTGAAGGTGGGGATAACATTTGCCCTCCTCCATCTGCTGGGACTTCTCCTGTTCTCCAAGAGTTCTCAAAGATTATTGCAAGTGGTTCAGAAATGACTTCTGCCAGTTCTTTTAATATCCTTGGATGTAATTCATCTGGCCCTGGGGACTTGAATTCCTCCAGTTTAGCCAGATATTCCTGTACTACTTCTCTACTTATTCTGTGCTGCACTTCCCTCACTTGCTCATCTGCTCCCCATCCCCCAGGTTGGGTCCTTCTATCCTTTTGGGAGAAAACTGAGGCAAAGAAGGTATTGAGCAGTTCTGCCTTCTCACTTCCCCCCGTTATTAATTGGCCACCTTCTCCACGCGGTGACCCAACCATTTCCTTGTTTTCCCTTTTGCTGCGGACATATCTCAAAAAGCCCTTTTTATTGTTTTTGATGTCTCTGGCCAGCCTGAGTTCGTTCTGCGCTTTAGCTTTTCCGACCTTCTCCGTACATCTCCTGGCTGTTTGCCTGAATTCCCCTTTGGTGGTTTCACCATTCTTCCATTTCCTGTACAGGTTTCTTTTAACGCTTAGCTCAGCTGAGAGTTCTTCAGTCAACCATTCTGGTTTCTTTAGAGACCCACCATTTTTCCTCCTTACTGGCACAGTTTTCAATGGTGCCTTCAGCATCTCACTTTTAAGAAACTCCCATCCGACATGCACTCCTTTCTGTTTCTCTTTTAGTATTCTCGATCATGGGATTTCACCACATATGGAACCCGTACGATCTACTGTGTGAGGCGAGAAGACCTTGTAACTATGGCGTGTGTGTCACTTAAATTTTTTCTCACGTATGCCTCCCGAACGTTTTCTGGCATCCTTCTTGATGGTAGGCCTGGTCTCCATAGCAACCGGCCTGAGGTCCAAAAGCTCTGTGGCTGAGGATTCTAAAGGCTCCTCCCGGAACTGCCCGCCCCAGGATTCCACGGAATCTTCACAGCCAGCCAATCGTATGAGGTCTCCTCGCCTCACTCAGCCAATCGTATGAGGTCTTCGCCTGCCTGACGCAGACAAACAGACAAACTCACAAACAGAACAACATTGACTCTTATGTAGTAGATGAACCCCTGAGGACCGGCAGATACCTCAGAACCTCTGACCTGGCCAGGCCAGGTCTAAAGAGATGGAGGTCAGTCTTGTCCTGCCCTCGGGACAAGACTGACCTCTATCTCTTTAGACCTGGCCTGGCCAGTTCAGAGGTTCTGAGGTATCTGCCGGTCCTCGGGGGTTCATCTACTCTAAGCTGGTGAGCCCGAGGGTTCTTTTCCACCATCGTTGCTTCCAGAGATAGAGAAGAGAGTTGCAAGTATGCTCAGCAGAGGGAAACCAAGTTGGCGAAGGGTCCGGAAACCGAGTCCTGTGAGGAACGATTGAGGGAACTGGGCAAGTTCAGCCAGGAGAAGAGGAGACTGAGAGGCGATATGAGAGTCAGCTTCAACCCTCTGAAGGACTGTCGCTTGGAAGAGAACGTGAGCTGTCTTCTGTTACTCCAGAAAAAAGGAACCCATTCACGCAACAGGAATCCAGTTCTGGGCGCCACAGTTCAAGAAGGAAATTGGCAAACTGGAAGGTGTTGTAGAGGAGGGCCACCAAAACAGTCAAAGCCCTGGGAACCGTGAAGCCCTAGGAGGAAAGACTTAGGGAGCTGGGGATGTATAATCTGGAGACGAGAAGGTTAAGAGGGGACGTGATAGCCGGGTTTAAATGTTTGAAAGGATGTCCTATGGAAAATGGAGCAAGCTTGTTTTCTGCTGCTCCAGAGACTAGGACGTGGAGCAATGGCTTCGAACTCCAAGAAAAGAAATTCCACCTAAACGTTAGGAGGAAATTCCCAAGGGGAAGAGCAGTCAGACAGAGGAACACGCTGCTGCCTCAAAGTGCAGTGGAGTTTCCTTCTTTGGAGGTTTTTAAAGAGAAGCTTTGAGTTCTTTGATGGTGTCTTCCTGCATGGCAGAAGGGGGCTGGACTAGATGGCCTTTCTGGTCTCTTCTAACTGTATGATTCTTTGATTCCATAATATCTTGCTACGAAAGTTAAAGTGGAATAAAATGTTATGTAGGTGGTATATGACTCCAGAAAGACTTCAAAAAATAACCAAAAACAGAGATGCAAAGTGCTGGAAATGTGGGGAAATGGTGGGGACTTTTTTTTTCATATGTGATGGACTTGTTCTCAGGCTAAGAAATTTTGGAAGGGAATTCATGATGAAATTCAAAAAATTTGCGAAGTTAATTTTGAAATGGTACCAGAATTTTATGTATTGAATATATTAGGCCAGAACCGGCAGATTAGAAAACAACAGAAGATATTATTGTATTTGATTACAGCAGCACGGCTGACCTATGCACAACATTGGAAAGATAAAACAGATATTCAATTAGATGAATGGAAATTAAAAATGTTAGACATGGTAGAGAAAATTAGCTAACTCCCTCAAGAACAAAACGGTTCAAAATTTTGCAAGAGAATGGAAAAGGGTAATGCTCTGGCTAAATGTCTGTGGATTGAGTATATTCATATTTAATAAGATATGTATAAAGGGAAGATAGATTCAACTGGAAACCTTTGATATACAGAAGCGGGGGGGGGATAGAAGAATTATAATAATGATATACATATTTGTGTCAATATATGCTTTTATGTACTTTGATTATAAAAAAAATTATATATATATAAAAAAAGAAAGTTAAAGTGGAATCATAGTGATATAATTATGAGTCCAAGGACTCAAACCAGTGGATTCAAATTATAAGAAAGAAGATTCCTAGTAAACATGAGGTAAAACTTGTGCATGCTAAGAGCTCTTTGACAGTAGAGCAGAGTCTTTCAGCAGGTGGTGATCTCTCCAAGCAGAGGTTGGGTGGCTACCTGATCATAGAATACAGAAATATAGGATGGGGGACACGTGGCTGGATGGCAGTACGTGTGAAAGGGATCTAGGAGTCCTAATAGACCACAAGCTGAACATGAGTCAGCAGTGTGATGCGGCGGCCAAGAAAGCCAATGCAATTCTCGGCTGCATCAATAGGAGTCTGGTGTCTAGATCGAGGGAGGTACTGGTACCACTCTACTCTGCTTTGGTTAGACCTCATCTTGAATCCTGTGTCCAGTTCTGGGCACCCCAGTTCAAGAAGGACATGGTCAAGCTGGAGCAGGTCCAGAGGAGGGCGACCAAAATGGTGAGGGGCCTGGAAACCATGAAGTCCTATGAGGATAGGCTTAGAGAGCTGGGTATGTTTAGTCTGCAGAAGAGAAGGTTAAGAGGGGACATGAGAGCCATGTTTAAATATTTGAAGGGATGCCATGTAGAGGAAGGAGAGGGCTTGTTTTCTGCTGCTCCAGAGACCAGAACAAGGGGAAATCTGGGGAAAAGTAATTTTGGAGTGGAACCTAACGCATGGGTGGTCTTATACAGTACTGACATTATAGAATTACAGGGTTGGAAGGTACACCAAGAAACATCTAATCCACCAGTGCAGTGTTTCTATACCTAGAGCATCTATCATAGAAATCATAGAAATGTAGAGTTGAAAGGAACACCCGTCAAAGCACTCCCGACAGATGGCCATCCGGCCTCTGCTTAAAAACCTCCAAAGAAGGAGACTCCACCACACTCCGAGGCAGCAGATTCCACTGCCGGACAGCCCTGACCGTCAGGAAGTTCTTCCTGAGGTTCAGGTGGAACCTCCTTTCCTGCAGCTTGAATCCATTGCTCCTTGTCCTGGCCTCTGGAGCAGTGGAAAACAAGCCCGCTCCCTCCTTGACATGATCCAGAAGGAGATCAGGAAGTTCTTCCTAAGGTTTAGGTGGAATCTCTTTTCCTGGAGTTTAACCAGAGTCTGGATGGCCATCTGTGGGGAATGCTTTGATGGTATCTTCTTGGATGGCTGAAGGGGGTACGACTGGATGGTCCTTGGGACCTCTTCCAGCTCTGTGATTCTATGGTCATTTCCACACTAGCCTGTTATAGTGCTATTATTCTGCTTTCAACATCCTATGGAATCCTGGGGTTTGCAGTTTAGGGAGGGGCCTGAAAGGCCCCTCCCGAAACTGCAAACCCCAGGATTCCATAGGATGTTGAAAGTGGAATAAAAGCACTATAACAGGCTAGTGCGGAAACAGCCTGTGACTCTATTGGGCCAACTAATACACAGAATCTTCAGAGTCTAGGTTTGAGAGAGACTCCCTTAAGTGAGTTTATCTCTCCTGAGTGGCATTAAGAGAGAGAAAGACAGAAAATATTCACGAGGGCCTTTCCTTCAAAGTGGGATCAGTTCCTTCCAGTGATCAGGCTCGTTTCTCCTTCTCTCCGTGGCCTTTAGAAAACGTCTCCCTGTTGGCATATACATTAACATTATTATGCTGATTATGGGTGAAGGAGTGGAGAACAGCTTGCTGCAGGAGGAGGGTGTGGAAAACTAATGCTTATGAACACTTATTTCCTCCTTTTAAGCATTTATAGGATGGGGGAAGTGACTCAACAAGGCACTTTTGGAGAAAGTGGTCAAAATCAATTTGCATAAAATTATGCAAATTGCTCAAATACATTGATTCCTGCATGGAAGAGCAGTGTTTTTTATACCAGGGTCAGCTGCCCAAAATATACTGTGTCTTCTCCGAGAGTATTGCTTTGTGTGTTGAAAAATGCGTTTTCTGCCCCCAATACATGTTTTTGGCATGTGTTTTTGCAGCAGTGTATTTTCTCCAACGATGGTGTCGGGTTGCATCAAGATATCAAAATGTCAAGAATTTCGTGGCTTAGCTACCTCTTCCTCAGTGTGACATCTCCCTTTTTCATCAAAGATTCAAATACGAACAAGAAACCTTAATGTCCCTGTTCTCTTAGTCCAGAACCTGGAAAGGTATTTTTGGACTGCAGTTTCCAAAATATTCCCTCTGCAATGGCGAGTGACCAAACTGGCTGGCAGTTTCTGGGAGTTCTAGTTCCCAGGAATAACTGTTCTGAGTTCTGCAGCTTACCGAGTGGTTATTTGCATCCGATGGCGACCTCTGAACAGCCAAACTGTCATCCTCATTCAGTACATTTATACCTCACTTACCCAAAGCGTCCGAAAGCAAAGCTTCTTTTCACAAAGAGCTTTTATGTTTGTCTAGCCTATGTCCTCTTTTTTTTTCTCTGTTTAGCTAGCAGTATTCTAGCATAATCAGCACTGGAAGGGGGGTGAAAGAGAGCTGGAGAAGGACAGATTTTTGGTATTGGGTTGCACAGCAGAATTCCTGCGCTCAAAAAAATCTTTGACCCAAATGATCAATGACTTTGAAACCATGAAGGAGTGGCTTAGGCAGCTGGGGATGTTTAGCCTGGAGAAGAGAAGATGAAGAGGTGATGTTTAAATATCTGAAGACTGTCGTGTCGAAGATGGAGCAAGCCTGTTTTCTGCTGCTCCAGAGACAAGGGCATGGAGCAACGGCTTCAAACTACAGGAAAAGCGATTCCATCAAAACTTTAGGAAGAACTTCCTGACGATAAGAACAGTTTGGCAGTGGGAGTGTGGAGGAGTCTCCCTCCCTCCCCTGCAAACCCCAGGATTCCATAGGATGTTGAAAGTGGAATAATAGCACTATAACGGGCTACTGCGGAAATGGCCTCAGTTTGCAATGATTGCAGGGGCGTATCTAGCTTCAACAGCCCCTAGGGCAAATGTGGGAGTTGCGATCCTAGGCGCTGCTTCTCCCGCTGCCGCTGTCCTGGGCCCAGCAACCCAGGCAGAGGTGATGGGCCCGGTTGGAGGGGCTGCCTCTCCCACCACTGCTGCTGCCACCCCAGGCTGAGGAAGACCCTGTTACTCTGATTTCTGGGGACCCTTGGGGGACATCTCAATGTGCTCCACATGATGGGGAATGGAAACTAGCCAGAGCATGAGCTATAGCAGTGCGAGAGGCAGGGTAACCTAGCGGGGTCTTTTACCCAGTTTCTACGGGGTCAGGCCAAGCCAAAGACCAAACAAAGATGTCCAATAAATGATTTTATTGAATGAAAGTCTCACGCACCAATGCACTCACGCACTCAAGACCTATTAAGAAGTAAAGGAGAGGAAACTGGACAGGGGAGTATTGAAGGGGTGTAGCTGGGGGTAATGCTGCACCTTCTCCTGAAGTCCGTGGTCCGGGGAGGCAGCGGAGAGATAAGACTCAGCACAAGGAGGGCTGAGGGGATCACTCGACAGACGGAGCAACGGTCTGCTGGGAAGACCAGGAGCGATCCGAAGAAACGCTCAAAAACCGGGACTATTTGTAGGGGAAAAAGTACCTGGAGGACTAATCCTTTCCCAGGGAGAACAATGGGTGTTGGAGCGCTAACGAAGTTCCACGATGGTAACTTCCTTCACATGATGGGATTGCACGGTGTTGCCAAAGTCTCAGGATCTTCGGCTGTGTTTGTTTGTGATGTGACTTCATGTAAATGGTCCTCGCCTGATGGAATATATGCTCAACTTGGGGCAGACACGCTAATCCCCTCGAGTCGGCTTCTCAGGGGCCGAGGACCCTTTGTTTATTGGGGGTTTACACGTCTTGAGGTCTCCTGGGGCTACGTGACTGGGGATTTTACTGGCCTGGCCTGGTTTTCGGTTGTTCGACCGTGCCTGCCTGTGTGCTCATTCGGGTGACCTCTCAGGGACACGGAATAATCTTTTAATATCAGAATTGTAGACCCTGGGATAGGGTTTTTCTAGTGGAGTAACAACCCCAGTGAGGGCCGCAGCGACAACGGCGTGGAATGCTGCTGGGCCGGCTGTCCTGAGCAACTGGGCTGGGGGGGGGCACAGCTTTTTTGAGCCTCCCTGGCCTTGGTGCCCGGGGTGCGTGCCCCGCTTGCCCTACCCTCTGAATGATACTCCTCTGAATGGTTGAAGTAAGCTGAGGACGACCAAGGGGATAGTGGGAGAAAGAGAGAGAAAACTGGACTTTTCAGAGCAGCTGAAAAAGTGGGACGCTAGAGGATTAATCCGGGTTGTCTCTGCCAAATTTGGAGAGCTAGAGCGTGTGAATTCACCAAGCAGGGGGCCGCTCCAGGGTGGGTTTTCCTCTTCAGAACCTGGCCATCTCTTACCGCACCTCCAAGGCCCCTTTTTCTCAGAAGGGAAGAATCAAATCAGATTTTTCTAAAAAATAAAAGGAAGGAAAGGGGCGCAGAAGCCAGCCATCCAAGGAAACCTCTACAGCTGTTGCTGCTGCTCGTCCTGCCTAAACCACCCTGGAGGAGATTTAATTGTGTAGCTCATTAGCGATGGAGACACGGAGAAATAATTAGCTGCCAAAGAACATTAAGCCATTCCGGGAGGTGAAGATACTGGCGAACCGGGAAGGCACGCTGGATGCTCCGGGTCCGTTCCGAGAGGCTGGGCCGAGGGGAAGCTGGGTGGTGCGGCACGTCCCTCGTTCTCCGCCACGGCGTCTGCTTCTCCCAGCCAAGGCTAGCAGCTAATGACCCGGCCTCACCTCGGTTGCTTCTTCAGCATCGCTGACACCCTTAATAAGTCCAAGTGATGGCCCGAACTGGAGTTAATTGGCGCCGGGAGCAACACAGGCGCCTGGCTCATCCTGACATCAAAAATCTACTCCTCGGGCTAGTTGCTGGGCATAACTGGCAGAATCCATGGCTGAGGGAAGCGTGAACCATCACCGAATTTCCAAAAGCACAGAGTCATAGAATGATAGAGTTGGAAGAGACCCTGAGGGCCCTCCAGTCCAACCCCCTTCTGCCATACAGGAAGACACAGTCCGAGCCCTCCCTTTGACAGATGGCCCTCCAAGCCTCTCTTTAAAACCCTCCAAAGAAAGAGACTTCACCACACTCCCAGTAGATTCCACTGGTGAACCACTCTTACTGTAAGAAAGTTCTTGTTATGTTTAGGTGGAGTCTCTTTTCTTGAAATTTGAAGCCGTTCCTCCATGTCCCAGTTTCTGGAGCAGCAGAAAACAAGCTTGCCCATCTTCCATGTGACATCCCTTCAAATATTTAGACCTGGCTATCATGTCTCCTCTTAACCTTCTCTTCTCCAGATTAACCATCTTGTCTCGGTTCTTACCCTCAAGAAGTTCTTCCCCATGTTTAGGTGGAGTCTCTTTCCCTGGAGTTTGGGGCCATTGCTCCACTGTGTCCTAGTTTCTGGAGCAGCAGAAAACAAGCTTGCTCCATCTTCCATATGACATCCCTTCAAATATTTGAACATGGCTCTTGTGTCTCCTCTTTACCTTCTCTTCTCCAGGCTAAATACCCTCAACTCCCTAAGCCCCTCCTCACAGGCTGTGGACCTATGCCTGCTGGGTCAGAGTTTGGCAGCGTTACCAAGTAGGTTTCCTCACTGAAACTGGCTGGATATTTTTGTCCACGGAGGAACGTTTCCATTCAGGTCAAAGGTTCAAGACTAGAGTTGTGGACAGAGTGCCACTGTGCAGGCAGATTCCTGTAACAGCCAAGAGTTTACCTCATTTCGGCAGAGTGTAAATATCCACAGGGGTGTTACGTTATGCAAGCCCTGTGCTGAACACCAAGATGGCATAACGTATGGGGATCAATGGTCCATGCGTAAAGCTGATGTTCCATTGTGCAGTTGCAATGTGCAATGCACAAAGGCCACACATGATGTAATGCACCTTTAGATGCTACTCTGTGTACTTTAATGCACTGCTGTGCACATTACAATCCCACAAATCCAATTCTGCTTACATCACTATCCTCTGCATATGACCATTTTTTTTCAAAATAATGATAAATCACTCCATGAATAGCACAATTGAAGCCTGTGTACATCACTAACAGGATGGCAGCTGGGATGTCCACGTACATGAGTTACACCTGAAACACGTGTAAGATGCAGATGCACATGGCATGCACATTAAACTACGCCGTCAGTCATGTATTGAGGTGCACTGTCAGCTGTGCAGCACTGCCATTCGGCACAAGGGGTGCATAACACAACTAGCGGATGCATCCACATGCATAGATTCCCTATGTAGGAACCTGACCCAGGTGGCTGAGTTCGGGCTTCATCCCTTACCTGTTTAAAATGTCCTGAGCATTGGGGGCGCCCAAATACTTAGCATGATGCAAAAGATCTTAAAGGTAAATATTCTGTTAAAACCTGGCCTGTTTTCCTTTGAGACTGATGGATGACCAACTAGAGAAGAGTCGTGGAAGAATGCCCCGGTATATGATAACAGTTGCCAGGATGTTGTATGCTCAGAAATGGAAGAACGAGGTAGCACTTACCAAAGAAGATCGGTTACTAAAATGTAATGGTGTAACAAAAATGGACAAATTGACTATTTTGATTAAAGAAAAGTTGCTAATGATGTTTTTGAAGGACTGGAAACTCCCGATTGACTTTTGATTGCTGTGTTCTATTTCATGTGAGTTAAAAATAAAGATGAGGTCAGTGACGGCCCCTCCCGAAACTGCAAACCCCGGGATTCCATAGGGTGTTGCAAGTGGAATCATAGCGCTATAACAGCCTAGTGCGGAAGTGTCGTATGTATAGAAGTGGTTGTGTAGGAGGGTGGTGGAATGTAGTAAGTGTTGGGTTTAGCTTTTCTTTGTAGTGTGTAGTCTGTAGTTGAGAGCCAGCCCAGTGTGGTGATTTGAGCATTGAACTACAATGCTGGAGAGCAGGGTTCAGTTCCCCATTCAGCCATGGAAACCCGCTGGGAGACCTCTTGTGTGTCACACACTCTCAGCCCCAGAAAACCCCATGACAGGGTCATCTTAGAGTTGCCAGAAGTTGGAAATGACCTGAAGGCACACAACAGCAATAACAAGTCTGTAGCTTGTTCTTTGTCACACATGTTGTTCCATTTTTATTTCATGTAGATTTTATTCAATACAAAAGATTTTGAAAAATGTCTTGAGCTTGGGCGTGAGTCTGAAGCCTGCTTCCACCAGCTATGTGCCTGAGATGGCAGTTCTACTACAAGATCCTACGCACTTTTTGTGTAGCATCATTATACACCAGCAGAGTTACATTGGACCCCACACCTTGGCCATTTCTGCCCTACCTTGTTATAGTGCTATTATTCCACTTTCAACACCCTATGGAATCCCGGGGTTTGCAGTTCAGAGAATTCTCAGCCAGGGAGCTCTTTGGCCTCAGGAAACGACAAACCCCAGAATTCCACAGGAAGTTGGAAGTGGAATAATAGCATTACAACGGCATAGTGTGGAAATGGCCTTTCACAACCAATTGTGCAAGAAGTGCTACGGTCCCAAGCTTACCTGTTGTGCAAGAGCCAATTGCTTTCCCATCCATGAAGCAAAAAGTGTGGCTGACGGCTGGGCGTTCGTGTCTGTGAAACCATTGGCTTCCTCAAGGCCCACGAGGAAGTTTCATGTGGTGCTTTCCTCTGCAGAGCCCCCAAACTCCTCGAAGAGTTGAGAAAGACAGAGGCCATTTCCGCACTAGCCAGTTATAATGCTATGATTCCACTTTCAACGTTCTATGGAATCCGGGGGTTTGCAGTTTGAGGAGGGGCCTCAAAGGTCTCTTTGACTTCCAAGCACAGCCTCACTCCCTACACTGTAAACCCCAGGATTCATGTTGAAAGTGGAATGATAGCACTATAACTGGCTAGTGTGGAAATGGCAAGAGAGCAGGTCCACCCGTCTGTTAAATGTCGGGATGGCAAGGGACAGAGGGGACACTCTGCTTCGTGAGCATTGTGGCAGAAGGGGGACGAGGACTGCCCAGAAAGAAAAAGAGGGCAATTAGCAAAGGCACAGGGGAAGAGAAAGGCGCTGGGATGGGGTGGGAGTCACTTCCTGGCTTTGAACATTTGCAAAGCTGGGTGTTCTGCCAGCTGTTATAATTGAATGCTTAATGTCCTTTTAGGTACATTTTCAAAGTCTATTTTAAAAAATATAATGAGAATTATTATCAATTATTGCTATTTCACTTGGTCCAGAGCTGGTCTGTTTTTAGCTCTAGCTTCCTGCAGGGCATAATAGGCAGAGCGGGTTCAGTTTCTCTCCATGTGTCGTATGGATAGCAGGTGCGTGCCCATTCTCACCGCAAGAAAAAGAAAAGGAGAGAGCGTTTACTTTATTACTGACCTGTGTTTGAATATTGGAACTTTCTCGTTAGGTGCAAAGATTTTTCCCTGTTCTTCTCCCCTTTCTGGAGCATGGATAAGGGTTGTCGAAGTGAGAGAAAGAGAGCATCCTTTGGCCAGCACTAAATTCAGTTTCTAAAAGCTCCTAGTCCTCATGTCTTTTCCAAAGAAAACTGAACAAGCCACAGGAAAGGCCTCATTAGAATCTGTGTACAGATGTGGTTCTACCAGCGTACTTAACATGGAATCTGGGTCGCCAAAGAGGGGAGATGGAGGTGGTCGCGGCATAAAGGAGCTAGCCAGGTTCCTCATCACTGGCCGTTGGGTCATGGATTTTGCCTGCCATGGGGAAATACGCCGGTGTATATACCACAATGGGGTGTAGTCCAACTTTTAAAGATGCTATCCAAAATGTGGGACTCTGTCCTACCTTGCTGAAACAGGTTCAGCCCTCTGAATAGCTCCTTTAAAGTTTGGACTTCAGAGCAGTGTCAGATACTGGCAATGGAAGCAGTGGGATACTAGCAATGGGAGCATCCTTATTTTAGCATTGCAATATTGCAGAGGATGCCCTTTTATTTAGAGAAAGAAACGCGTGTCTGGCTCCGACCCTGACAGACCAGAATCTGACAGTTGCACCAATGGATTTCTTCTTCAGCATTCACCCCTTCAGTCCAAAAACTGGTCCAGAAAACATGACCCTGAAAGCTGGAAAACTGTGCTAAAACCAGTGTTCCTGTAAACCCACCTCCCTGATTAATGCTCATATGCTTGCACCCGATGCTTAGGTCGGGGAGATTCTGGATGATGGATTTCTGCTCTTTCTCTCCTCAGGAAAGAGTGTACGTGTACCTCCTGGATGGCGAAGCTCGCCTGACGTGCAACGACCCACCACATGAGTTATCCCAGGAAGGAAAACTCAGGTTAGTGCCACTGATTCCGTCTACATAGCAGTGATGTATTTAAGTCTTTCACTCCGGGCCTCAAGTCAAGTCTCAAGTCTCTACCTTCAAGTCTCAAGTCCTTGAAAATACTTTCAAGTCAAGTTTCAAGTCTGGAAGCCAACTTTATACCCCAACAAAAATTCCAGAATTATTGGATAGAGAGAAATAAATGCAGTGCTAACAATTTAAGCGGCAGCGTCTCTCCACGTTTTGCAATCTGCAGCTTCGGAAGCGGGGAATAGGACCCTATCTTACTCCGCGTTACTGAATATTCAAAAGCTTTAGAAGGAAGGATCCTTCCTCCTCAAGCCCGTTGCCTAACGCATTTGCTGTTCCCCTCTGAGAAATACCCCCGAGCTCTGGAGGCAGTCCTGCCTTCCACTCTTAGGAAATGTTTCGGAAGGCTCCTCCGATATGCAGCGGGGACAGGCTGCTGAGCAGACCTCAACCCGACCTCAAGCCCCTCGCCTAACCGATTTGCTGTTCCTCTCTGAGAAATGCACCCACACTTTCTGTTGGGTAGCCCTGCATATTAAGTTGGGGAAAAGCATTTATTGTGGGATATGTAGTTGAAACATATAGGTAGCGTAAACACGTAGCTGCTTGCTTGTAACCAGACATTCCAGGCAAAACCGTTATGTCAACAGTGCCTGGTTCTCACCAGATAGTACCAGACTTGAGTTGGCCTCTCGAGGTCAGTTTTCATTGCTTCGCGCGGGAACTGAGGGGAAAGCTATAACGTTTTGTCTCTGCAATTTGCCTTCAGTTCGAATCTCTGGAGTCCTGTACCAGTATCATGCTCCTAAATAAAACTTGCTTTTGCATGGTTGCTTTGTGTGTGCGAACTCAGTTCCTGACACTTTGGGCTTGAGAGAGATTGTCACGGGACCGGAAAGCAAAAAGGAGATGGAGGTGTTGTTCGAAGTCATGAGGTTTCTGGATGAGTGCGTTATGTTAACTGAACCCAGGGCAGCAAGTTAGTCCCTAAAAATATACAAATCTCGAGTCGAGTCGAGTCGAGTCGAGTCAGCGCATCATTTATGGCCGAGTCGAGTCCAAGTAGAGCCACTGAAGTGACTTAAGTCCAACTTGAGTCCGAGTCTATCAACTCGAGTCTGCGTCACTGGCACGCAGACTGTGGAGTGGCCTGCTGGAAGAGATCTCACGGCAAAATATACTGTCTGGAGTAAAAAACTCCTAAAGATTTATCTCTTCCAGCAGGCCTACCCAGCCTATTTTTAACTATGATATATTTTTAATTGTGATTTTAATTAATGGTATTTGAATGGTTTTATGCTTTTAGTGTATTTTAATGTGTCTTAATTTTAATGTGTTTTTAACTGGTGTGCTCCTTTTAAGCTTTGTTGTACCCCACCTCGAGCAAAATAAAATTATTTATATCTATTATTATTATTATTATTATTACTACTACTACTACTACTACTACTACTACTACTACTACTGCTACTACTATTACTACATCTGTGGGTGGAGGTGAGACTGTGCGTGGCTGAGAGGAGGGTGGAGGAAGAAAATTGTCAAAGGGGTTTTCCTTCTTCTGTAACTCTAGGAGAAATTAGAAGACCAGGGCTGGTGAATCAAGGATCCAGTTTTCTTCATTTATATATATTTTTTTCCATATGATCATTATTTTTTAAAAAAGGTATGCATTTCATTTCATCGGTCTGTTAATGAAAAAATAAAAGAAGTAAAAATTCTTCATTTACCAATATCATTAATTAACCAACATAACACAATTCTATAACTATACATGCCTATCTTTATACTTATGTCTTATAACAGTAACTGTATTTCATATTCAGTTTCAAAGTTTTCTACTCTCCTACTTCCAAAAACTGTTGGTTGTCTTCATACTTATTATCTTCCCTTCAATTTCTATAAATATTTCCTGTTGGTTCATTTCTTAATTAATTAATTCCTTAATGCCACACAATTTCATTTTTTTTCCAGTGTGTATCACAATGATTCCTAGTGTCGGTATTTCTCAAACAACGGCAAAAAAGTTTGTCAAGTTTCCAGTATTATTTCAAAATGTCTTCAATCCTTCCCCTTATTTTAGCATTGCAATAGTTGCAGAGGATGCAATTTTATGTAGAGAAAGAAATGCATGCCTGTCTCTCACCCTGACAGAGCAGAATCTGAATGGAATGGGAGCCCTGAGCCCCAGGCTCTTCCGTGGTAATATAGTTTAACAAGTGACGTTTGCAAAGCACGTGCACTGGGAAAACTCCCTGAAGATAATAAATTTGGCAGAAGTCAAAACTTCTTGGTGTTGCTTGCTCCCGTATAGCATCTTGCAGGCTAAACTGCCATTCTTCGGTCATTGCAGCGTAACCCATTGCCCAGTTTCTTGGTGCTCTGCAGCCTTCACGGCGTCAGCTTGTTCCTTTGGAAGAATTTCCCTAGCACTGGTACGCACAAAGGACTGAGATGCCAGCATTTGGGGGGTTAGCCCATGCAAGAGCATTTTTGCTCCTCGTTAAGCTGCAATGACAGAATGGCACTGGGAGTGTTCATTGTCTAAGGCCATTTCCGCACTGGACTGTTATAGCACGATCATTCCACTTTCAACATCCTGTGGAATCCTGGGGTTTGCAGTTTAGGGAGGGGCCAGCCGGCCCCTCCCGAAACTGCAAACCCCAGGATTCCACAGGATGTTGAAAGTGGAATAATCGCGCTATAACAGTCCAGTGCGGAAATGGCCAAAGCTGAAGTAATACCACTTGGAACAGCTGCTGCAATTATTGATTTGTCAATCAAAAAGGCAAGAGCATCCATGGGAATATTCTGAGGCTGCCATCCCTTTTGTTATACTATAAAAAAGATTCTGATCTAATGTGAAAGACGTCAGTATATTTGCTCCTCTTATAGATAGGAGGCAGTAGTATTCCCTGCTGGTCCCCCAGCCCCCCTAAAAACCAAAGCCAAAACAAATCAACCAGGCAGCTCCCACTATTCCAAATAAGCCTCTGGACCTGGGAAGGAGTAACTGCGTTGGATCTGTGGGCCAATTTTCTGCTCCTGGGGCCAAACAGACTGCCGGGAGGGGGGAAAAAAAGCCGTGTGTCCAGAGGAGGCAACCACGAAGCCCTGTCAGGAGCATATTAGGGAACTGGGCAGGTTTAGCCTAGAAAAGGTTCAGAGGGGACATGATAGCCATGTTTAAATTAAAGGACTGTCATGTTGAGGATGGAGCAAGCCTGTTTTCTGCTGCTCCAGAGACTAGGACATGGAGCAACGGCTTCAAACTTCAGGAAAAGAGGTTCTGTCTAAGCATTAGGAAGAACTTCCTGATGGTAAGAGCAGTTTGACTGTGGAACCAGCTGCTTCCTCTATGGAGTGTGGTAGAGTCTCCTTCTTTGTTTTTTTTCAAGCACAGTCCATTTCCACACTACAATGTTATAGTGCTGTTATGCCCTGGGGAATTCTGGGGTTTGTAGTTTCCTGAGGCCCAATTGCTCTCTGGCTGAGGATTCTAAATGCCCCTCCCTAAACTGCAAACCCCAGGATTCCAGAGGATGTTGAAATGGCCAGATTCTCCCAGGTGAGCATGCTTCTTCAGCTTTGCGGGCTTACGACGGTTAACTTGAGAACTCGAAGCTCACTGCCTCCTTCCTTGCACAAGCGTAGTTTGGGGCGAGTGGAGCTGGGGCAGGACGCTGTGTTGATCTGATGGATCAGCCTAGATGCTGCGTGCATCAAATCCCGGGTGGGATTTCATGCATCTAATCTCCCGCACTGGACACCACCCGCCTTGAGCGACAGATGCTTTGCGTCCGAATTCAAGCCTTCGGATAGATCTTACATAGTGTTCTCGGAGGCTCGGGTGCTTAATGCAAAAATGATTGATGAAACAGAAGTTGGACATCGATCAAAGATTTAGTACATCTAAATCCTGAGTGACCCTAACTGAGGCCATTTCCGCACTAGACCGTTAATAGCGCTATGATTCCACTTGCAACATCCTCTGGAACGGCCCCTCCCGAAACTGCAAACCCCAGGATTCCATAGGATGTTGAAAGTGGAATCATAGTGCTAGAACAGGATCGTGCGGAAATGGCCAAAAAAAGGGGATGAAAGAAACAGGAACAAACTATATATAAAAAACATAGATGTATAACTGAAAGTAACTGAATTGAACTAAACTAGGATTAAAACATAATGAAATGCGTTACTAAAAGACTGATCTGTTATCCCAAACACATCCTAACTATGCTAAGTAACTGAAACAGAAAACCTCCCCAACCCTCATACGAACTGTAATCTTAGAATCACAGACTCAGAGAGTTGGTCGATACCCCAACAGCCATCGAGTCCAGCCCCCGTCTGCCACGCAGGGAGACACAGTCAAAGCACTCCTGATAGTTGGCTATCTAGCCTCTGCTTTAAAACTTGCAAAGAAGGAGACTCCACCACGCTCCAGAGTAGGGTATTCCTACTGTCGAACTGCTCTTACTGTCAGGAAGTTCTTCCTTGAGGTTCAGGTGGAATCTCTTTTCCTAGAGTTTGAATCCGTTGCTCCGTGTCCTCGTCTCTGGAGCAGCAGAAAACAAGCTTGCCCCATCCTCCGCATGACATCCGTTCAAATATTTAAACATGGCTATTGTGTCACCTCTTGGGCCATTTCCACACCTTGCCTCCTTCCCGTGACATCCCGTTGTGATCCCAGCAGCACCTTTGCTGGGATGGGAGCGCGACGCATATGCTCTCATAGAATCATAGAATCATAGACATGGGGAGTTGGAAGAGACCCCTGGGGCCATCCAGTCCAACCCCCTGCCATGCAGGAACACTCTCAAAGCACTCCCGACAGACGGCCATCCAGCCTCTGCTTAAAAACCTCCAAAGAAGGAGACTCCACCACACTCCGAGGCAGCATCTTCCACTGCCGGACCGCCCTGACCGTCAGGAGGTTCTTCCTGAGGTTCAGGTGGAATCTCCTTTCTCTCCTCCACACCCAGCTGGCTCCCTGCATAAGGGAGTGTAAGCGACAAGTGCCTTCCTTCCGCAGTGCAGCCGGCCTCTTTCCCGTGCTGCACTGGGGAAGGAAGCCCCTAGATCAAGCTTCCGCCCATTCCGCGTGGCCACCAGCTATGGGAGCATCGCACGATTGCAGGCTATTCGTGGATCTTTTTCTGTTAATGGAATATCCCGTGATCGTGACGGGTGGGGATGCATTGACAGTGGGACTGCAATGGTGTTGTGCAAAAGCATGACTCACAGACCGCTGCCAATGTGTCCCCGTCGTGAGACGGTGACATTGTGCACTCATCTCCGGGCTAAACATCCCAAGCTCCTTAAGCTACTTCTCAGAGGTCTTCATGGTTTCCAAGCCTTCTACCATTTTGGTTGCCCTGCTCCGGACACCTTCCAGCTTGTCAATACCCTTCTTGAATTGCAGTGCCCAGAACTGGACACAAGATTCCAGCTGAAGTCTAACCAAAGCAGAACAGAGTGGTATCCACACCTCCCTTGACCTAGACACCATTCTTCTATTGATGCAGCCCAGAATCACATTGGCTTTTTTAGCTGCCACATCACACTGCTTACTCATGTTCAGCTTGTGGGCTACCGAGACTCCCAGACCCTTTTCACGTGTAAGATCCCATGTCTTATTCTATCATTACAGATCTATGTACTTCCAAATTGTTATAATTACTAATAATCGTAACCACTGATGATCAAATCATTAGAATTGTTGTTGCTCAAAAAAAAAAATCTATAAACAGTTTCCAGTTTTTCAAAAAAATCTTCACATTAGTTTTGCAACTTGGGCAATAATTTGTCACCAAAAGACGTTTTTGTTGGGAATGATCAATAAAGAACTGGATGGTAAATACGGAGTGCACGATGACATCTGCGAGAATACTGTTTGCCCAAATTTGGAAATGAACCGAAGCGCTGATGACAGAAGAATGGGTTGTTAGAGTTGCAGATCTTGCCAATACGAAATAAGTTTCTTTGCACTGCTGTTGGGGAGAAGGAATGCCAAGATACAGGAGGAACTGTACATATATCGAACAGAAACCTGTCCTGCTGTATCTTTGGCTGCCAATCTATTGCTTGCAAATTAACTTGCCGATGTTAACCAAGTGATTATTGGGGAAGGCGATGGCAACTCCACGGTCATTATCAGACCTCCTGTGGTGGCTCAGCCTCACGCCGAAGCCCCATCGAGGGATTTTTCACACCTCTTTGGCCTTCCGCACTGGAGCGGGAGGAAGAGGCTGAGCACACAGCGACACTGTCTAAACGCCATTGATCCCTGGCTAATGATATAATCTCCGTTCTGTTTGCTCAGTACTTCCAAAGCACTCCACGCAGCCTCCAGGGGCTCGAAACTGGAACATTGTCAAGAGGAAGTTGGGAGAGTTTATTATAATGGGCCCTCCAGAGCCAGAGTACAGGAGGGGATGTAGAAATCAGCAGAGCAGGGACAGCAAGATGACTCGCCATTTCCAAGCTCCCAAAATGGATTTCATGACATGTGCTCATGAAAGGAAAAAATAGTTAGGAAAAACAGTTAGGAAAAATAACAGCAAGGCAGGAATTCCGTGCGGTTTTGAGAGAAATCGTTCTACGAAGAAATATATCGTAGAATCGTAGAGCCGGAAGGGTCCTCTCGGGCCGTCCAGTCCAACCCCTTCTGCCAGGCAGGAAGACACCATCCAAGCCCTCCCTTTGACAGGTGGCCACCCAGCCTCTCTAAAAACCTCCAAAGAAGGAAGGAGGTTCCACCACACTCCATGAAGGCAGCAGCAGATTCCACTGTTGAACTGTTCTTTGTTGGATAAAAAATGCAGTGACATGTGCCCCAGTGGAAAATACATTTGATGAGCATGTGGAACGCCTGGGGAATGACTTAGCAAGCAATGGCACATTCCCTAGGGGACATGTCGTAAGGGCTGAGTCATGATACTGAAATCGTGGCAAGGGGTGGCATCGTGCTAATGGCCCTGACTGATGACATGGAAGCAGGTGTGTATAAAAGAGGAGCGTGAATGCTTGCTCTCTCTCTGACTCCGAATCTCTGCATCTGAATCTCTGTCCGCGCGAACCTCTGCCTGTGGATCTGTGGATCCTGTGTATAGATCTACATATTGCAACTGTGAAGATTAAAGCCTCCAGGTATTTTGGATGACAAACTCCATGTCTGTCAGGGGTCAGAGCAATAATGTACCTGTTGCTGTAGCTGACTCTGCTGCACACGCTTTCTGCTGTTTGAAACTCTGCAATGTTTATGATTGCCTCTGAGGCACTGTGTCCAGAGCGCATTGGTTCCGGAGATAATTTTGTGCTGGTGCTGTAAATCATCTCCCGTCATTCTTATCCCCAGGAAGTTCTTCCTAATGTTTAGGTGGCATCTCTCTTTTCCTGTATCATAGGATCCTAGAGTTCCAGAGCAGGAAGAGACCCCCAGGGCCGTCCAGTCCAGCCCCCTTCTACCAGGCAGGAAGACGCCATCCAAGCCCTCCTTTTGAAAGACGGCCATCCAGCCTCTGTTTCAAAACCTCCAAAGAAGGAGGAGACTCCACCACACCCCATGGAGGCAGTACCGTATTCCTTCACTGTCTTCTGAGTGGTCATTCACAGTGGCCCCCGTCTAGGGTTGCCAGTGTGAAAAACGGACACGGCTTCTGTGCCTCTAACGATTGCGTGGGTGAGTGCATTGCGGCAGATGTTGCCTGTCAGACAACCGGGTAGTGAGCGACGCTGCTGAAATGGACTGTTCTCTGTGTGCCTGTGCCTCCACGTTGCCTGACACCAATCCCGTGAAACTTTCATAGGGTGTCCTTTGGCAAGGAATCCTTAGAGGTGGTTTTGCCAGTTCCTTCCTGTAAAACAGAGCCTGCAGCATCTGGGATTTGCTAGCCGTCTCCCGTCCTAGTACTAACCAGGGCTGACCCTGCTTAGCTTCCAAGATCAGACGGGATCTGGTTTCTTTAGGGTTTGCAGCTCATCTTACACAAAACTATTAAAAATACAGGAGCCCTCTCCAGTTTTCACTCAGGCAAATATGCAGAGTGCCAGTGTAGTGAAGCAGTTTACCAGGACACTTGAAACCAGGGTTCGAATTCCCTCTCAGCCATGGAAACCCACAGGGGTGGCCCTGGGCAAGTCACACACTCTCAGCCTCAGAGGAAGGCAAAGGCAAACTCCCTCTGAACAAATCTTGCCAAGGTTCACCTTAGGAGTGTCATAAGTCAGAAATGATTTAAAAGCACATCACGACCATGATCGTCATCGTCATCATCAACAATAACAAGTCTACAGGTCAGCTCCGACTCAGGAGAAAGAAGAGCAAGCATGCCCTTAAGTAATTACCAAAAATGTTCAGGAAAGAATTTGGTGCACCAAAGTCATGGTGGGTGATTTTTATTTCAAACATACAAGAACAGCACCAAGCCATTTCAGCTGGAGTTGATCCTCAGTGAGAGCTCTGGGATCTGACTGCTGACTTCTTTCTGCATGTTTAGCCTTAAGAAGAGAAGGTTAAGAGGCAACGTGATAGCTGTGTTTTGAATATTTGAAGGGATGTCATGTGGAGGATGGAGCAAGCTTGTTTTCTGCTGCTCCAGAGACTAGGACACGGAGCAGTGACTTCAAACTCCAGCAAAAGAAATTCCAATTAAACATCAGGAAAAATTTCTTGATGGTACAAGCAGTTCAACAGTGGAATCCACTGCTGCCTCCATGGAGTGTGGTGGAGTCTCCCTCTTTGGAGGTTTTTAAACACAGGCTGGATGGTCATCTATCAAAAGGAGTGCTTGGGTTGTGTCTCCCTTCCTGGCCGAAAGGGAGTGGACTGGGTGGCCTGTGGGGTCTCTTCCAATTATGTGTTTCAATGATTCTGGGCTGGATCCTTTACTATTCTGTGTAATCACTTATTCTCCAAGTGACTGTTTACTTAGCTGTGGTTTGTTTACCCCTGTCAGCCCGCGGGTTACATCTGGCCCTATAAAATGTTTTCACCTCGATGATTTCCCCTATTAAAAAGCACTCTCTCTGCTTAGAGAGTGGATGCGAGCTTTTATTGCCTCCTTGCAGCAGTTTGCCAAAAAAAGAAAAGAAAATTATATAAACAAAGTCCGGTCGCATGATACGCATATGTATGTAATATCGTTTATTGAAAGCACGGCTGGCCCGGGGTGGCCTGGGACACGGAAGCAAGATGAATTTCTGCTAAGATGCCCTGCTCGGTTGCCCTGGGAGAGACTGAAAGGAAGAACAGGAGATATTAAATTTGCTAAAGGGGGAAAAAAAAAAGGGTAGAGAGCGTTCCTTATTGTCTGGGGCAATGCCAACTGTTCTCTGGAGTTTTTCTGGTGCTCGCTTCAACAGGAGAGCATTAGATACAGCAGAAAAAAGAAAGAGCGATTACTCATTTTTCAAAACGTTAGCATTGTTGCCCTGCCGGCAGGTGCCCACACGTGAGCCAAGCTGTTGCTTTTTCTCTCCCCGTGCCCCTTGTTCAGTGTTGTCATTGTTCACGGTGTCGTTTAATGAAGGCAACCGCGATTGCTTTTTGTCGCCCACAACAGTTGTCACATCGGTCGGAGAGTCAGAATGTCAGCGAAAGGAAAAAATAAAATAAAATAAAAATCACATGGGTTGCTTCAGTCAATAGGATTCCCAAAGCAGCAAGGGCAAGGGAAGGAGAGGATAGCAATGGCAAAGAGGAAAATAAGGTGAAAGCCTCGAAACAGAAGGGAGGGATCAGCAACAGGGGCCCAAACTTGCCAGAAATGAGGGATCATCAACCTTGAGAGGCATTTCTTTTCCATTTCCGCACAACACTCTTATAGCGTGATGATTCCACTTTCAACCTCCTATGGAATCCTGGGGTTTGCAGTTCCGGGAGGGGCCGCTGGCCCCTCCCGGAACTGCAAACCCCAGGATTCCATAGGAGGTTGAAAGTGGAATCATCGCGCTATAAGAGTGTCGTGCGGAAATGTTCCTAGTTTCATGTTGGCTCTAACTTTGCTTTAAAAATGGTGAAGGGGAATAAATTAGCTAACACATCGTAAACCGCTTAGAGAGCACTTAGCTGATGAGCAGTATAGAAATATATATGTTATTGCTATTGCTATTGCTATAAACTCAAGGCCTTTCCACACGACATTGTTACAGTGCTGTTCTTCCACTTTAACACCATCCTGTGGCATTCTGGGGTTTGTAGTTTACTGCGGCCAAAGAGCTCTCTGGCTGAGAATTCTAAGTGCCCCTCCTTCAACTGCAAATCCCAGGATTCCCTAGGAGGTTGGAATAGCACTGTAACAGTGTAATGTGGAAAGACCCTAAATCTGCCCCAAACGTGGTGTATAGTTACAGCATGGTTGTCGTTGTGTGTCTTCAAGGCATTTCCAACTAACGGCGATCTTAAGGTGAACCTAACCATGGGGTTCTCTGGATGAGAATTGTTCAGAAAAAGTTTGCACTTGCCTTGTCCGTAGGCTGAGAGCATGCAACTTGCCCAAGGATATCCGATGGGTTTCCCTGGCTGAGTGATGATTCGAACCCGGGCTTCCAAGATCCTTAATCCAACATTGTGGCCACTATACCATGCTGAAAGTGTGATGGGGCAACTGGGAAATCCAATGTAATTCTAGGGTGCAGCAATAGGAGTACCGTATCTAGGTCAAGGGAAATGGTGATAGCACTCTATTCTGCTTTGGTCAGACCTCACCTGGAATCCTGTGTCCAGTTCTGGACACCACAGTTCAGGAAGGATATGGACAAGCTGGAACATGTTCAGAGGAGAGCGACCAAAATGGTAGAAGGCCTGGAAACCATGAAGCCCTATGACGAGAGCTTACGGAGCTGGGTTTGTTCAGCCGGGAGAAGAGAAGGTTAAGAGGTGACATGTTAGCCACGTGTAAACATTTGAAGGGATGTCATCTGGATGATGGAGCAAGCCTGTTTTCTGCTGCTCCAGAGACTAGGACACGGTGGAGCAATGGCTTCAAATTTCTGGAAAAGAGATTCTACCTAAACATTAGGAGGAGCTTCCTGATGGTGAGAGCAAGAGTGGAATCTGCTGCTGCCTCAGTGGAGTGTGGTGGAGTCCCTTTTTTGGAGGTTTTTAAAGAGAGTCTGGGTGGCCATCTGTCAGAAGTGCTCTGAGAGTGCATTCCTGGATGGCAGAATGGGGTTGGACTGGATGGCCCTTGTGGGCTCTTCCCACTCTAGGAGTCCATGATTCTTTGATTCTGTGATTCTATGGTATACTTAAGAGATCAATTGGAAGATGGTGAGTTTTATATATAGTCTGTTGAGTCAACAGGTCTGCTCTCTTTTGGGATTGCCGCTGGGACTGAGGCCGTAGCCTTGCCTTAATGTATCCTGCGGTCAAGGTGGGCGCTGCTTTGGGAACTGTGGCTCAGCCGCCTTCCTTCCCGGCTTCCCCCACACCTCTGCTTCCTCAGGGACTTTTAACAAGGCTAAATGGCCTGTGAGCAAACAGACCATTAAACCGAGGAAAGGGCCATAAACAGCGTGGAGCTCGGCTGTGTGCTAAGCCATAAAAAACACTTTGGGGCAAGGAGTGTCCTGGTGAACAAACATTTGCCTTGGGCGTTGGGTTTGTGCAAGCAAACGCCCCGGGGCTGTTAAAAATCCGCCACGTGCTGGGGGTGGATGCTCGGCCTCTGTAAGTGGAGTCTCTGCTACCGTTCCCTTTGGGACTCTTTATAACCCAGTCGCAAAACTTGCAAAAAGTGTGGGGAGTGTGGGGACCACAGATCCCAAAATCCCCCAG
The DNA here is from genome assembly GCA_030412105.1 of Cyclura pinguis. NCBI lineage: Eukaryota > Metazoa > Chordata > Lepidosauria > Squamata > Iguanidae > Cyclura > Cyclura pinguis. The sequence continues at coordinate 288,830,886 of CM059601.1, read as the reverse complement.
CAGGAGCTCTTCCTCCTGCTGCTTTGTTGTCTTTTTCCTCTTCTCCCCTTCCCCCTTCTCCTTTCCTTCTCCCATTGCTCTCCAGCACTTCACCAATGAAAACCTGGAGATCCGTGTCCAAAAAGACATCAGAGTGTGGTCAAGAAGAAAAAGGTTATTATTGAAAAGAACAGGCCAGGAGAGGCTGCAGAAGTTTGCTTTTGCCTGATCCTACTGGGAAGGGCAGATCCTTCGTCCTCCTGCTTTCCCCCTTTGTCCTCAGCTTACATCAGTTGCAGCAAAGTGAGGTCTACGTGCAAAAGTCATTTGCACTGAAATAACTCAGAAGGCGAGGAGGAGAGTCCCATCACCATCCCAGGCACTGCAGCTGAGGACACGGCTCAATGCCTTTCAGGGGCTGCTCTCGGGTTGTGGAATTCCCCCCCACAGGAGCTTCCCTTGGCCTCCTCTCTTCTCTCCTTCCTCCAGTAGGCAAAAGACTTTCCTATTTAGGCAGGACTTTGGTTTATGATTCACTAGCATATATACCTGGCGTTGCCAGGGATTTTATTTTCTCATAGGTAATACTTGTTAGAAAGATTTGAGATCTTGTGTCTCTAATTGCCCAAACTGTCTTGTCCAGTACCTTTAACTTTTCCTCATATTCCTCAATCCAATCTGTATTCAGAGTTATTAACCTACAGAGGCTTGGGTTCCTGAGGGAATACCCTGCCCTCCTCCTTGCTGCTAGGCCTCATCTCCATAGCAACTGGCCTATTCCAGGCAGACACAGTTGACTGAGGCCCCAGAGCTCTCTGGCTGAGAATTCTAAAGGCCCCTCCCTAAACTGCAAATCCCAGGATTCCATAGAATCTTCACAGCCAGCCAGTCATATGAGGTCTTCTTGCCAGACACAGCCAATCATATGAGGCCTTCACCCGACACAGCCAATCATATGAGGTCTTCGCCTGACACAGGCGAACAAACTTTGACTTTTATGTATTAGGTGAAGCAGAAGGGCCTTTGAATTGTGCTTCTCTCTTTTTTGATTAAGTTTGAAAAGTGTTTACAACTGCTTTAACTTTGTCTTTTTTAACAGAATTGCTTCCTTAACTGTTTTTGTAAACTTTTGTACAAATAGTTAATTTTTCGTCTGTACCTTGTTTTAATTGATGCAAGTGTGAAGGGAGAACCTGGGCGAGCCTGGTGGCAGGCAGCCAATCAGAGCTCAGGGAACGCCATGAAGGGGGCGAGGCCTGCAGGGAAGGAAATGTGACAAAACTGAGGCTTGTCTCCATCAGAAGGCAAAGAAGGAAGAAGTTGGCGCAGAGGGAGGGAACAGGTTTCAGAGAGACAGGAAGAGATGGAATAGAGACAAGAGGGTCAGACAGATGGAAAGACTGGCTCTGGTTTTGGAAAGCTGTAAATGATTTAATACAGCCAGCTCTCCATTTCTGCAGATTCTGTATCCACAGATTCAACTGACTATGGCTTGAAAATAGCAAAAAAAAAAAAAAAAAAAAAAAAATCCAAAAAAGCAAACTTGGATTTTGCCACTATCTATAAGGGACATCATTTTACTACATCACTGTCCATAATGGGACTTGAGCACTCGCGAATGTTGGTATCCATGGGAGGGGGGTACTGGAACCAAACCCCAGTGGATACTGAGGGCCCATGGTACTTCACGGCTTAGTCTTGCGTCTTAATAAATTTCCACTTTTTTGCTTTTACTGCTGTTTCTGTCTGTTTGTGTTAAGTTTGGTGAAGGGGCTGGTCACGCTTACTGTAGTGAACCCACCAAAGCAACACAGCCCCTGGTCCACAATAAGGGGTCCCCTCGAAGCCTAAGCACCCTATCCAGGAAGGGGTTAAAGAAGGAAAGGAGGGAAGGGAAGAGACAGGAACCCAGGGCGGGAACTGTGGGGCCAGCCTGGCAGGAGGATCCATCACAGTAAATCTCCTGGGTCCTGCACGAGAAGACGGAGAAGATTTAAAAATAAGGAAGGAAGGAAGGAAGGAAGGAAGGAAGGAAGGAAGGAAGGAAGGAAGGAACGAAGGAAGGAGGGCAGGCAAGAAAGCAGGCAGGAAAGCAGGATGGAAGGAAGGGGGGAGAGAAAAAGAGAGAGAGAGAATCATTTCAGGGCCATCAGTCCTATCCTTAGTCCCAGTGAGTGGAGAGATATTGAACCAAGCGGATCTACCAATGTATTGAATTCAGCAATGGACTCAGTCGATCTGCTGTAGTTGGGACTAACGCACAAGATCCCAGCTATGCAATTGCGCATTCTTGGTTGATGCTTTCGACTTTCTGACTCTTTGGTGTCAAACTGAGTTGCCTGGGACGGAACAGCCCCCATACCTCCATCTCCATGGCCCAAGGGGACAAAAAGCAGCAGGCACAGGGGCAGAGGGGCCATTGGCTACTCAGCGTTGGCATCCAACAGAAGGACGGGTAGCACAACCAGTGCGTAGCTCGGTGAGCATGGATTTATACTGTGTGCCCACAACGTAGGCTCTCAGCCAATGTTTGCCTTTTATTTATTTCATTATATCCCACCTTTTTGACCTTTAGCCCAACGTGGGACTCAAGGGAGCTTACAACATAGCTGAAAAGAAAGACCGGCTTGTGACTTATCCTCTTGGCAGATTGGGCGCACAGTTCCGTCCCCGGGTCCCGGTCACTCACCTTCCCCCTTTTCCTTTCCTATAGATACTGTGGGCTGCTGAAAAGACAAACAAATGGGTCCAGGAGCAAGCCAGGCCTGAACTTTCCCAAGAAGCCAAGATGACCAAACTGAAACAGTTGCACTTCTCGTATCCTGAGAAGGTGTGACTCGTTAGAAAAGACGATAATGGTTGGGAAGGTGGAAGGCAGTAGGAAAAGAGGAAGACCCCATTACATGGAAAGACTCATTCAGGGAAGCCAGGCTTGCTCTGAATCTGCAAGGCCTGAGCCAGGCGGTTGATGACAGAGTGACTTATTAGGTTCATAGGTTCACCATGAGTTGAAGTCAACTAGATAGCAATTAATGGCTGGAATCCTGTATCAGCTTATGCTTAACTGATTGCTTGACTAAGTAACTTCTGCTGGCCCACCAAACATGATGGAAACGTCATTTGCCTGTGCTCTGGCCATTGACAGAACGTCCTTCCTTCGTCTCCGTCAGGTTTTCAGGAGGTTGGGCTAAGGACTTAGTTAAGTATACTCCGATAACAGGATCCTGAGCAACAAAGCAAACTGCAAACAGGTAATTGCATTACATGTAACTTGGAAGGAACAAGCTCTAGTCCCAACCAGTGCTGAAGACTTTCCGACTTAGTGCTGAGCCCCTGCAAAAATACGTGGAGCAATTTGTCTGCCTGCTGCTGACTTCGTTTGTGGTAGATAACAGCCAGGGGCCATAAACAAACTGGCGAGGGCATTAATCTGGCACCGGGAACTGGCATCTCTCCCAGAATCTCTGGCAGGTTAGAGCTGAGCGGCCACAAACTCAGAGAACAGGACCTGAATGTTAACAGCTCTGGTTGTTAGGTGTGTTCATGCATGCAGAACCAGAAGTCGCCACAGATAAGGGCAGATGATGGCTCTCATGTTGCAGGGTGGGGGTGGGGAATAATCCGTTCTGTGTTTCACTCCAAATTTGAAAGTGGCTGCCTACAGTGCTGAAGCTATTGGGATAGGGAAACAGGCCTGGCTCCCTATCCCATCTTTTTAGACGGAAGGACTGAGGGTCCTTTGCCATTTGACGGCTGATATGGGTTCTGTCTGGGGTCCCGGTATCACCTTCTGGCTACTTGGACGTGTAACTTATGACTCTACAATTGTCATTTTCTTTCTCATGTATGATTTTTCAACATCTTTTGCCTGATCAAGAAGCCCCCAGAGCTTTAAAACTTGGCACGACGTATTTTCTGCATTTGCGTTGGCCCGTAACGGTCTTGCTGTTTTGTGGATTTTGGGTGTTGTTGTATTTTGTGTGACCTCTAGTATCGTGGGCAGCTTGCCTCGCTGTCTGTCTGTTGCTGGAGATCACCACCAGGGAGATCTGACAATTGCAACTCATGTCCCGGAAACTGACTCCCAGTTGGGGCGTCAGTGGAATAGACCGGTGGTGTCTGCAGGTTCCCGTGTCAAAGGAGCAGTGAATTAACTCCAGGTTTCAATTCAGGCTTTGTAGGAGCTCTCCAAGGTACTTTTCCTGAATACTTTCAGCGCCACGGAGAACTCCTTTAAAGCTAGCAGAGACGTGACAGGATTCACTGGCCAAGGCCACCGGAAACCAGGCACTGGACTAGATAAGCCTGAGGAAGCACCAGGGCTCATCTGAGCTGGACTGAGAATGCCACTGTTAGCTGTGGCTGGGTCTGCTTCTGGCATGTGCTATTTACAATATTGTACAGGAAACCCTAGTGGAGTGATACCCTTTAATACCTTTTAATACCTTCAATACCCAGTTCTTCACAGTGGGCTGTGGCAAAGGGGAATGGGAGTCACTAGCAACGCTCACGGGATGATTCTGTCCACACTGATGCAATTTAAGGCGAGTGGAGGCAAGCACCTTCCATGACAGTGGGCCAGTGCATCTGCTCTGGGCTTTAGTTTGAACTTTAAAGGAAATCGCCAGGGTCCTGAATCTGATCTTCAGAATGGCTTTGCTAGCTCACACACTGCAGGCGTGACAGTCCTCCCTCCACATTCATGGGCTTGACCTTTGAGAATTTGTGTATTCACAAGGCAGCGCTTGCCTCTCTCTCCCCGTTCTCTTCATCCCATTCTCTTGCATTCCTCATGCCAGGCTTGCAATGCTCGTGTTTAAAATGGACATTCTTCTCCTTTCGGGTGAGCAAAGCCTTCCCCCCAATGTTGCTAGAGGCATGTCTTCTCTGCCACGTGGCTGCACATTCTGCTGTGTAGTGGCTGCTGATTGGTCAGGTGCTCTCTTTGCTCCTACCCCTCCCCTCTGGGAGGAATCTCTTTTGTCAAGACGATGACTGGAAATAGCTAGGATGCTAGAACTTAGAGCTCCAGTCTTCTCCTCTCCATCTGAGGGGAAAGTAGTGGTAAGCCCTTTACCTTTTTCTTCCCCCTGGGAGATCCAGGGCGAGACGCAAGGGAATGGGAGGGGGGAGCTCTGGCGGGGAATGAGAGGGGTATCACCCGTGGTTTCACGAGGGTTCTGGGCCCTGAACCCAAAGGAGCCATCCGAGGTTCTAAACATGACCGACAAAATACCTTGGTAGCTCATCCGTTCTGGGTTTTAGTCCGAACTTCAAAGGAGCTGTCAAAATGGTGAACCCAATTTCCAAAATGCCTCAGTTCCTTCATTCACTCCGGGGCTTCGTCTAAAGGAGGTGTCCGAGGTCCTGAAACCAATCTGCAAAACTGTGTGGACAGCTCATGCTGGGTTTTAGTATGAACTCTAAAGGTGCCGTCCGAGGTGCTGAATCCAATCCCCCAAATGGCTTCAATGACCCGTTCAGAGTTTCGACTCAATCCCAAGGGTTTTGCCCTTAGCTGAAGGAGGTGGTAGGAGGAGTCTCGGCCGCTCATTTACTCTCACACACACACCCCGCGAGTAATCGCTGCTTGCTGCGGGTGGTCCAGAAAGTAGCTAATTACCCCCTCGTCAAAGCAGCAGGCCCGGTTCTGAGCCACTTCGCGGTGGGCGCTTGTGGGGAACAATCGCTGCAAATTAGAACGGGGGAAAGGAGGAGGGGCGCCCTTTGTTTCTGTCACTTTTGCAGGAATTAAAGCCGTGTTTTGAAATCCCGTCAGAGCAAGGGTGCCAGCGTGGTTTCGGGTGTGTGGGCAGGTGGGTACAATAGGCTGGTGTTCCAGGGTGGTCTGTTTTAGTTTTCATTTAAAAAAAAAAGTGAGCGTATGGAACAAAACTCACATGCCATCAAACAAGGAGACAGAGATGGAATAACTATTGTTGAGGTCCATTTCAACGTGTTTTTTAAAATCATATTTACTAATTTTGATACTAACAAACTAATTCGCAACAACAGAGAAGAAAGAAAAAATATTATATATAGACGATGACCATGCATCACTAAAGCAAGAGCTCCGTTAAAGTAAATTAAACTAAACTAAAACTAAGGTGCAACACTAAAACGCAAGTCTATGACCATGAGTGCGATCTAACTACGTTAACTAAGTAAAATACAAAAGATCTCTGAGCCCCGCAAAACAAACTGAAACAAAAGAGAAAAACTAATGAATGGAAAGTATCTCGTTCCACCATTATTGATTTGACCAGATTCAACTCACTAGAATGACTTATGATCGTGACCACAAATTGTTTCATTGTTCGGTTTCATATTGCTCAAAAAATCCATAAACACTTTCCAGTCTTTGAAATAAAGTCTTCAGTTGGTTTATTTTTTTAAAGAATTAGAACAAGTAACACTCTGGATTAATGAAAACGTGAAGGAAAAAAAAAAAACAGTGAAGAATGTGAATCAGTCTCGAGATTTCTTGAGAAAAAAATGGAGAAGTGTAATATTTGTAAACTGATTAAAGATAAAGGACATGATAAAACGTTTAAGAAGAGATGCTCCCATACATAAGCTCAAAGTGCAAACTGTATTACAACTATCTTATGATAGAATTAAGAAATTAGTTTATCTTTTGGGCTTGAAATACAAAGTTTAGAAAGGCTAAAAAGTCAATGATAAAGAAGAATAAAACTAAATTAAAAAGAAGCTTGAAGGGGAAATAGGGGAAGAAATCCAACAAAGGGGAAGTTGGAGGTGGGGAAAAAAGAACATTAAAAAATTTATAATGGTCAGATAAAATTAAGGAGCTGGTACGGCTGAAAATCGTACTTAAGGTATTGTAATCTTTGATATTAGCTCAAACATTTAAAGGTTTAAGTGTTTAATGCAATTATGGTGCTATCATCTCAGTTGAGAAACAGATTTCCATTTGTATTGTAAAAAATCACATTGAATATAAATAGAATGTAATTTGGTTTTTCTTTTTAATTCTGTAGTGTAAAATAAAATTTAGAAAAATCCATGTCAGTTTGGCAACTTGGGCAAAGTCTGCAACTTTAGGAGCCAATTCTTCCAAGGTGCATTTCAGACATATATCAATTTTAGATATATTGTTGCTGTTGTGTGTCTTCATTTCCAACTTATGACTACCCTAAGGTGAACTTATCGTGGGTTTTTTCTGGTCCTGAGGGTGTGACCCTTCACCTTTGCGAGGGTTCGGGATACAGACCCCTCATGCAAGTGGGAAAACTGTGAATGACTCCTCCCTGCGGTCCCCTTCCCATTCCCTTTCTTGTGGCCCCAGTGTTTCCAGTGGGATGACAAGGTAAAGGGCTTACTTTCGCTTCAGATGGAGCAGAGGAGAGCAGAGCTCTGTGTTCCGGCGTTCTAGCTACTTCTGGACACCATTTTGAGAAAGGAGATTCCTCCCAGAGGGGAGGGGTGGGAGCAAAGAAAGCACCTGACCAATCAGAAGCCATTATGCCGCAGAATATGCAGCCACATTGCAGAGAGGACATGCCTCCTGCACTGGGGGGAGCTTTGCTCACCCGAAAGGAAGAAAACATCTCTTTTAAACAAAAGCCTTGCAAGCCTGGGGTGAGGAATACAAGGGAATGGGAGGAGCAGAATGGGGGTGAGGAAGCAAGCATGTGTTTTGTGGATAATCAAATTCATGAAGGTCAAACCCATGGATGTCTATAATTCTGACCCAGAAGCTGAAGCAACTGGTGGCCAGGCCTTTCAGCTCAGAACATCACAGTCTCTTATTTGTCCCTGTTTAGTACTGTGGTGCTCTTTCCTTCAGACATTTTGGAACAAAAGGGAGAAGTTCTGGATTTATAGACTGCGGACCCAACAGTTCAAAAGATCAATAATACCATCATCCACTGAAATGTGATAGAAACAAGAGTGGCCTAAAAGGACACTTTGGACGGACCTCAGTTTCATCTTTAGCAGCTGAAGAAAATGGAAGTTGCAATGTTTGGCTCATTTTCAGGTCTAATTACTCTTTGAGCAAAATATAGGTATACATACCTATATATATGTCTGTGTATGTATGTATATGTGTGTGTGTTGGCATTCCCTAATGGCACCAGACCTCATCTGATCTTGAAAGCTAAGCAGTCAGCTCTAGTTAGTAGTTGGATAGTAGCTAGTTAGTACTTTCCTGCCATTATCCAAACTTTTTTTCATGTACCCCTGAATGCCCTTGTGTGTGTCCCTGGGGGGATGCGTGCCCCAGGTTGGAAACATTGTTCTACATGACATCCTTTCAGGTATTTCACAGAACCCAGAATCATAGAATCCTAGAGGTGGAAGGGACCCCCCCCAGGGCCATCCAGTTCCACCCCCTTCTGCCATGCAGGATCACACACTCATAGCACCCCCAGCGAACGGCCATCCAACCTCTGTTTAAAAACCTCCAAAGGTGACTCTGTCACACTCTTGGGAAGTATATTCCCTTGTTGAATGGCTCTTACCATCAAGAAATTCTTCCTGATGTTTAGGTGAAATCTCTTTTCCTGTGGTTTGAATCCATTGCTCCGGGTCCTAGTCTCTGGAGCGGCAGAAAACAAGCTTGCTCCATCTTCAACATGACATCCCTGCAGATATTAAAACACGGCTATCATCTCACCCTTAACCTTCTCTTCTCCAGGCTAAACATACCCAGCTCCCTAAGATGCTCCTCATAGGGCATGGCTTCGACCCTTCCCAATTTTGGTCACCCCCCTCCGGACATGTTTCAGCTTGTCAATATCCTTCTTGAATGGTGGTGCCCAGAACTGGACACGTTCCATGGCCGTCATGTCACTTCTCAATCTTCTCTTGTCCGAACTAAACAACCCCAGTTCACTGAGTCATTCCTCATGAGGCTTGGTTAGCTTGACCCATCTTGGTTGCCCTTCTCTGGACATGTTCTAGATGTATTGAGGACATCTTAGGAAGGAGATCATGTCACTTCTCAGTCTTCTTTCTTCTAGACTAAACCTACCCAATTTCCTCCAGCATCTGAGACTTAAGATGCCAGCCAGCGGACCCAGATTACGAAAGAGGGCAGTGGAATAAAGGCTGCCTCCGAAGGTGGTGAACTCCCCTTCATTGGAAGTTTTTAAACAGAGTTTGGATGGGCATTTTCCAGGAGTGCTTTATCAGTGGATGCGTGCAGGGCAGAAGTCAGACTAGATAGCCCTCGGGGTCCCTTCTAAAATTCAGTGCTTCTAGAAGAGGCTGAGGAAAACATGCTATGTCTGTAGCAGATCCATGAACATGCTTTGTGCTCAGACCACGACCGTTAGATGCCAGCCCTGAGACGGACCGAGGAACAGTCTGTTGTAGGAGGAAAAACCTCCAGTGAGTCCCTTTCTCTGATCTCTTGATTGCAGCCGTTTTCAAGTTGCTACTCTATCCCCATTCTCTTGGAAAGGTATTTTTTCCAAGTCACAGCCAGTTCCTTTTGACGTTTCATTCGTGCCGTGCCTGCTGGAGTAATGCAAAAAATCACAGCTTCTAATTTTGAATAGTAATAGTAATAAAAAAATGTTTTCTGTTCTTTCTTTTTTCCCCTCACCGGAAGGAAAATATCATGGCATGCTCTGGAGGTTCAAGCATTTGAAGTGTAAATAAAAGAGATCTGAAATCCATTGTTCTTTTTTGGAAGGAAAGGAACTCCGTGTCTTCGGTGGCCATTGTTTGAACACGTCAAGACCCCGATGAATGAGATCTGAACATTGGTGTCTGGCAAATGTGGCTTTTGTTTCCCTCTGAAAGGGAAAGCTCATCTCGGAGATGCACAAAAGCCCCAGAACTGGCTGCGTGTATTTCCCGGTGGGAAAAGCTCGGCTCTTATTCCCACGGCTAGAGCACCACTGACGTATCAGCCAGATGTTAATGCAGCTGCGCTGGCTTCGCTTGAGTTCCGTCCCTTCTTCTGATGATGGTGGTGATGATATACAACAGGTAGACTTCATTCAGCTTAACTTTTAGAATCGTAGAATCAAAGAATCCTAGAGGTTGGAAGGGACACCAAAGGCCACCCAGTCTAACCCATTTGGCCATGGAAGAATGCACAGTCAAAGCGCTTCTTTTGACAGCGGGCCATCCAGCCTCTGCTTAGAAACCTCCAAAGAAGGAGGAAACCCCACCACACCCCATGGAGGTCGCAGCTTATCCCACTGTCGAACTGCTCTTCCTATTATATTTAGGTGGAATCTCTTCTGGAGTTTGAATTCATTGCTCCATCTTCTAGTCTCTGGACCAGCAGAACACAAGCTTGCCCCATCTTCCCCTTGACGTCTCTTCATATATTTAAACACGGCTCCCATGTCCCCTCTTAACCTTCTCTTCTCCAGGCTAAACATACTCATCTCCCTAAGCTGCTCCTCATAGACCTTCATGGTTTCCAGGCCTTCTGCCATTTTGGTGGCCCTCCTCTGGACACATTCCACTTTGTCCATATCCTTCCTGAACTGTGGTGCCCAGAACTGGACACAGGATTACTCCAGGTGGGGTCTGACTAAAGTGGAATGGAGTAGTGCCGTCACTTCTCTCAACCTAGAAACGATACTCCTATTGTTGTAGCCTAGAACTGCATTGGCCTTTTTAGCTGCCACATCACACGGTTGTCTCATGCTCAGCTGGTGGTCCACTAAGACTCTTAGATCCCACCTAGTGTGGTCAGCCCAGGTGACAACATTGATGAAAACAACAGTACACCTTGGCCATTGCCAAGACTAAAGAAGCATAGGGTTTGCAGTACTAGGTAAACCATTACATTTCAGGAGATTCAACATGCAGCAGCCAGAATGCTGACTAGGGCCAGTTACGTGGAGCACGTAACTCACTTGTTCAAACAGCTTCACCAATTACCTGTTAGTTTCTGGACACAAGTTCAAGTGCCGGTCATTACTTATAAAGCCCTACATGGCTTGGGTCTGGACCATTTGGAAGACTGTATCTCCCCATATGAACCTGCCAGAGCCCTAAGAGCCATAGGGGAAGGCTTTTTCTCAGCCCCGCTACCATCCCAGGCTCGCTTGGTGGGGACACAGAGGCAGGGCCTCCTCAGTGGCTGCTCCAACTCTCTGAAAGTCCCTTCTTTGGGAAACCAAGCTGGCCCCCTCCGTGCTCTCCTTTTGCCAGTAGGCAGAAACATGCTTATCTTAGCAGGCTTTTAATATGTAAAAAGGTGAACAAGTATGTAGGTTTTTATAATTTTACATGTTTTTTTTCCAAAGTTTTTAATTGTTTTAAATGTTTTATTAATGTTTTTAACTTTTTTGGAGGCCACCTTGGGTCCCACTCTGGGAGAAAGATGGCATATAAATATAATAGAGAGATAGATAAGTAGGTAGGTAGATCACACGGTAAGATCCCATTTATTAACAGATGAAAACAATTTATTTCCTGGACTTTGCTGACCCCTCCTAGTTCCTCATCCCCTTTGTCAATAGAGCTATGTTGTATTCATTTCTGAAACCAAAGCACTCTGGGGTCCTCAGCTCATCCATTATCCCTACCCCCACCTACTAGTGAGGCATCTATGTAAAACAAAACACACACACACACACACACACACAATTATTGCCCAAAACATGGCAGGGAAAATGAGCTGACCTGACAAGAAGAGGGTGGCACTACTGCTTCCCTCAGTTTGGACACTATATTCCTGGTTGATCCAGTCCAAATTACATTGGCTTTTTGGGCTGCTGCAACACACTGTTGGCTCATGGGGAGCCTGTGGTCTACCACAACCCCTAGATCCTTTTTGTGTATATTTGTGTTGTGGTCCCAGCTTCTTGTGGCCTGTTGTCATGCCCTGCTTCCAGAACATGGACACTGACTCAGAGTCTGAAACAGGAGACGTGCCAGAGGCTGAAACAGGGGGCATGCCAGGACCTGCTGTACAGGAGGAGGTTACAGTGCCACAAACAGACCAGGGGGAAGTGCCAGCTCCAGCAGAGAGTCCTGCTCCTTCAGACACAAAAGAGCACTTACCTGTACCCACCTTTGCAGAGTGCAGACAACAAAAAGAGAGCCCATACCAATCCCAGAGAATATATAACTGGCAACAATTAATCAGGCAACAGCTGTGTTAGGCTTCTGACCTATATAGCTGCTGCTCTTCCCTTCCAGAAGTTGTCAGAGCTTATCTGCCCTCTCTGTTTGCTGGATGCCTTGCTGAACTCTGTGCCTGGTTCTGGATTGCCCTGATTGACTTTGGACTGCTGCCTTTGAACTCTGTTGGACTTTATTTTGACTTTGTACTTACTGATTGAAAGTAACTAAGGAGCTGAGAGCTATCCAGATTGTTTTGTTTGAATTATCAGCTGTGCTGCCAGGACTGAGATAGGACACCTCTCTTGTATTGGTGGAAGTTTTCAAAGTCACTCTTGCTGATGAGAACAGGATCTTCCTAGGAGCAGGAAATTGTCTTTCAGAGCGTGGGCCAGCAGATACGAGCCTGCTGTGTCCTGATATGCAGAAAGGGAATGCGGAATGAAGTCCTACCAAGGGCATGCTGAGAGCAGCTGGGTACGGAAACAGACGTCACCTCTGTGGCTGAAGCCTGTCTGCCTGAGCCGGACTGTTTTCTCCAGACTTGACACTTGCCGTGCTTTTGATCTCCGGCTAAGTTTTGATTTATGGCCAGTGGTATTTCCGGTCATAAAACATCTCCCGGTGGCTACCTTGGCTTATCTGTACCATGTCAACGAAAGCTGATGGGAAGTTTATTCTTCCCTCCTCAATACTACTATGATGAAACCATTAGGAGATGAGAACATTTAGGGGAGAGAAAGGATAAAGCACCCCTGTCACATTTTAGGCGAAGATTCTCCTTCAGTGCAGGGGAGACATCCATTTCATTCACATTTTAATATGCATTGATTCACTTTGCACTTCCTGAACTAATGTGCAAACCACCAGAGTGAGATTAGCATCCATTTTTCACACTTCTCCAGACAGGATGATACTGTTTCCAAGTCAAACTGAGTACAAAAAAATATGCATGCAATCTAAAATGGCACCCCCAAAATAATTCCAGCTGTAGAGGAAATAATGACGAAGAGTGCAGAAAATGAGTTTTAAAAATGCGTGAATATTTTATATGTATGTGAACCCATTTCTCTGCACACTTGGTTAAAAACTGCCCATTCTGATGTGGAAATGAGATGGAATGGACCTGCAACCAGTGGGGGCGAAAAGTGTGTGATTGTTATCAAAAGGGGGGAGGGGATGGTTTCATCCATCTTTCTTTCTACTCTCTTGTACACGTTAGTGGTGAAAAGCTACAGAGAGGCTGTGCTAAGCCTCACTGATTTCAGTGGGACCAATTTATGAGCAGCAAAACTTGGGTGCTGCACAAGTTGTACAGCTGTGTATTCATTTTGATTACGAGTGGGTAACTGCCTGCAGTTGTGGGGGCTATGGGCCTCTCCGCACTACACTGTTATAGTGCTATTTTTCCACTTTAAACATCCTGTGGAATTCTGGGGTTTGTAGTTTCCTGAGGCCAAAGAGCTCTCTGGCTGAGAATTATAAAGGCCCCTCCCTAAACTCCAAACCCCAGGATTCCACAGGATGCTACAAGTGGGATAATAGCGCTATAACAGTGTAGTGCGGAAAGGCCCTAAGACACGGAGCAATGGCTTCAAACTACAGGAAAGAGATTCCATTTAAATGTTAGGGAGAACTTACTGTTTGAGAGTGGAATCTGCTGCTGCCTGGAAATGTGGTAGAGTTTCACTCTTTGGAGGTTCTGGGCACCTCAGTTCAAGAAGGATGTCGACAAGCTGGAGCGTGTCCAGAGGAGGGCGACCAAATGGGTGAAGGGTCTGGAAGCCATGAAGCCCTGTGAGGAGCATCTTAGGGAGCTGGGGATGTTTAGTCTGCAGAAGAGAAGGTTAAGGGGGGACATGAGAGCCATGTTTGAATATTTGAAGGGATGTCATGTTGAGGAGGGAGCAGGCTTGTTCTCTGCCGCTCCAGAGACTAGGACAAGGAACAGTGGATTCAAGCTGCAGGAAAGGAGATTCACCTGAACCTCAGAAAGAACTTCCTGGCGGTCAGAGCTGTCCGGCAGTGGAATATGCTGCCTCCGTGGAGTGTGGTGGAGTCTCCTCCTTCTTTGGAGACTTTTAAGCAGAGGCTGGATGGCCGTCTGTTGGGAATGCTTTGATGGGTGTTCCTGCCTAGCAGGGGGTTGGACTCGATGGCCCCTGTAGTCTCTTCCAACTCTGTGATTCCGTGATCCTAGATTTCTAAAGAGAGGCTGGATGGCCATCTGTCAAAGGGAGGACTTGGACTGTGTCTTTCTGCAAGACGGAAGGGGGTTGGACTGGATGGCCCACCTCTAGAATTCTGTGATTGCAACCTTTGCTCCTCCAGTCTCTTCCCAACTACCCCTGCACCCTTCAACTGCCAGACTAAAGCATCAAGCGTCTAGGCAGGCATATTGGACACCAAGCAACCCTTCTTAGGCCGCTGGGCAGCTGTTCATGTTTGGTTGTGATGTTGAACTCATGAGCCTGGTGTCAGCTGCCACACTTGTTACGGGTGGTCTTCCCTGCAGTTTATTTTTGCGGTGCCGCTCTCTCCGGTATGAAGCCCAAGAGCCTATTGCTTTCCTTGACAGCTTGGCCGGGGAACATTTTCTTCTTGGCAAACATGAGCTGTGTAGATGGAAGCCAACCAACTGGCTAGCCGAGTGACCCCTTAGAAATGTATTTCCATCTTGCAAACCCTCCCTGTGACTAATGATGCCTCTGTTGTGTTGCCTGCAAGATGTGGGATAGCTAATGCGCTCCCTCTCGCCGCTGCTGCGTGAATAATGATGTTTGAATGGATGTGTCAGACAGTGATATCCATCACTGCCGGGGGCGTTGGGGTCCTGCCTAATGACCCAGAGAGCGGCAAACCCGCCTTTTCTCCGGCTCCTCAGCTTCGGTCCTCCGCGGTTGACAAATGACGAGACACTTGGTTGATGAGCTGGTATGAGATTCAAACATCCTCCATTAGCCCTCGGAAGATGCTCGTCCCTCTCTTTGGATAACCACCTGCCTCCCTTCTAATTCCTTGTTTCTGTGATTCATGTGGACTCGGCCTTGTCTCTTTCATGGAAGCCCACGTTTAAACACCCAAGCCTTTCTGCAACTTTGCCCAACCGCTTAGGCCCACATAACACACGGAAGGGTATTCTGCATTAGCAGTTTTCAAATTGTACAGTTATGTTGGGAATCAGAGTTTCCCAGGGTGTTAGCCCTACTGGGAAATTCTATGAAAACTGAACTTAATTAGAATTAACTAAAAAGAATTAGCCTTCTTTTAGCAGAGTAGAAGAAAAAGCATGCCCAAATTTTTGTGCGACTTTTCTGATCTGAAACTGACTAAGAAGACAAAACAAACGCAGGCAGTTTCAGGTTACAAACTTAGAAAAGTTTACTAATGGCTTCTACATTTCCACATGCATTGGGGAACCTATATCTTAACTAGCTAATGAATATATCAGTAGTAGCTTCATTCTTAACTCACTATCTTCTGATGGAAATGAGAAGCATTGTCAGAGAGGAGAAAGAGGAAGCCAAAATGGAGGAGAAGAGAGAGAGATTGCTGAGAAGGGGGCTCTTTCTTTTACAAGACTGATGACCCAAGCAACAAACCTGGCTCATATGATCTGATCACCTGAACACCAAAGGTATTTATGATCATGCAATTAAATGCCCTGAGGAGGGCGACCAAAATGCTGAGGGGTCTGGAAGCCATGAAGCCCTATGAGGAGTGTCTTAGGGAGCTGGTGATGTTTAGTCTGCAGAAGAGAAGGTTAAGAGGGGACATGAGAGCCATGTTTAAATATCTGAAGGGATGTCATGTCGAGAAGGGAGCAGGCTTGTTCTCTACCGCTCGAGAGACTAGGACCCCTGGGGCCATCGAGTCCAACCCCCTGCTATGCAGGAACACCCATCAAAGCATTCCCAATGGATGGCCATCCAGCCTCTGCTTAAAAACCTCCAAGGAAGGAGACTCCACCACACTCCATGGAGGCAGCAGCAGATTCCACTGCCAAACAGCAATGACCGTCAGGAAGTTCTTCCTGAGGTTCAAGTGGAATCTCCTTTCCTGCAGCTTGAATCCGTTGCTCTCTAGAGCCTCTAGAGCAGAAGAAAACAAGCCCACTCCCTCCTCAACATGACATCCCTTCAAATATTTAAATATGGCTATCATGTCCCCTTTTAACCTTCTCTTCTGCAGACTAAACATCCCCAGCTCCCTAAGGCGTTCTTCATAGGGCTTCTTGGCTTCCAGACCCTTCACCGTTTTGGTTGCCCTCCTCTGGACACACTCCAGCTTGTCCATATCCTTCCTGAACTATGGTGCCCGGAACTGGACACAGGTTTCAAGATGAGGCCTAACCAATGCAGAATAGGGTGGTACCATTACCTCCCTCGATCTAGACACCAGACTCCTATTGATGCAACCAAGAATCGCGTTGGCTTTCTTGGCTGCCACGTCTCACTGCTGACTCATGTTCAGCTTATGATCTACCAAGACTCCTAGATCCTTTTCACACGTACTGCTATCCAGCCACGCGTCCCCCATCCTATACTTGTGACTTTCATTTTTTCTGCCCAAGTGCAGAAAATCTGTGAAAGTCAAACTGGCGAATGTGGAGGGCCAACCGTATTCTGCTTTTACAAACAGCTTAGCCATTGGGTGACCTTAGGCAAGCCATGCTCTCCCAGCTTATCCTTCTTGAACTTCATCTATTTCTTTACATACATCCCACCTTTCTTCTGGTGCGGGGCCCAAGGCAGCTTACAACAAAGCTGTAAGAACTGGGCAGAGTATTCCAGATGAGGTCTGGCCAAAGCAGAACAGAGTGGTGCTGTCATGTCTGTTTAGATGTTCTGTTTTAATTGGAACTGTAAGCTGTTTTAAGTCCCATTTGGGAGAAAAGTGGGATATAACTTTATATCAGAGTGTAGTGGAGTCTTCTTCCTTGGAGGTTTTTAAGCAGAGGCTGGATGGCCATCTGTCGGGAGTGCTTTGAGGGTATTTCTGCATGGCAGGGGGTTGGACTGGATGGCCCCTGGGGTCTCTTCCAACTCTACATTTCTATGATTCTATGATAAATCAACAGGTAAATAAGTACCATATTTGCTGGCATATAAGATGCACCTGTGTATAAAACACACCCCATTTATATACTGGCAGATA
Organism: Cyclura pinguis; assembly: GCA_030412105.1. Taxonomy (NCBI): domain Eukaryota; kingdom Metazoa; phylum Chordata; class Lepidosauria; order Squamata; family Iguanidae; genus Cyclura; species Cyclura pinguis. The sequence continues at coordinate 288,813,690 of CM059601.1, read as the reverse complement.
CTATTTGCTAACGTATAAGACACACCAGCATATAAGACTCACCCCATTTTTAAACAGTATTTTTTTGGGAAAAAATCTTATAGGTCAGCAAATACAGTAAATGGTCAATAGATCAATCAGTGCAACTGTTTCAGGTTTTCACTTGCTAGGGTCCCAGTGCTGGACAGGCAAAACAGGTAGGATCTCAACCACTTCCTCCTCCTCCTGCTGCTCCTCCTCCTCTTCTTTTTCTTCCTCTTCTTCTTCTCTAGTCACTTCTGCAATCTTCTGACATTTCAGTTGTCGCTCCTAAAATAGCTCAAATTTGGGCGTAAAGGGGACCCTGTTTTTGGAACTGCCACAGAGCCCAGGCTTAATCCTTAATCTGGTCTCTCTGAAGGGACCAGTTCCTTCAAATGGCCCTCCATTGCCACTTTGCTTTGGGGCATTCTACGTGGGGGTGATCTGTGCTGCCGAGTCACTTCTCAATGTACAGCAACCCCATGCATTTCATGAGGTTTTCTTAGGCAAGGAATCCTCAGAGGTGGTTTTGCCAGTTCCTCCCTCCAAAGCAGAGCCTACAGCACCTGGGATTTCTTGGTGGCCTCCCATCCAAGTTCTAACCAGGGCTGCCCCCATTGCTGGTCCCCAGGGGAGGGCCTCTCCAGCAGACCTTGGTCATCAGAGAGGCGTATATAGGAAGAGGTGCTCCTTCAAAAAAGGACTGAACGATTCGATCATGGAATTAGTCAGTCGCTGAGGATTGCAGAGGGAATCCGCTGGGAGTGGGCCGGGGAAAGCGAAAGTCTCTCACCTCTCTCTTTGTTAGAGACCTTCCCAAAATGGTAATGGGAAGAGATGTGATGTCCCTTCTGCTTACTATTTTGAGAAGGATTCTGATCAAAGCAGAGGTATTTGCGGGTGAGTGGGGTCTTTCCGTGTGGCGCTAACAGTCACATAGGAACATGGGGGTGGTTGATTCGCCCTGGGTGGCAACGTTTTGGGGGCATCCCGGCCCATAGCCATGTCCCCACGTGCCCTGGCCACACCACCATGTACCTCCGCCACACCCCTGCGCACGGTGGCCCCGCCCCTCATGCCGTAGCCCCGCCTCTTACCGCCCCCCCCTCCACACGCTCCAAGCTCCGCCGCTGGGAGCTAAAGCTGTGTTTGTACCTCTTGGGGGGGATTTCCCCATGATTTGGGGGCAGAAAACACCGGAAAATCATTTTTCGAAGTTTTTGGGAGACTGGTGTGGGCCTTCAGGGGTTGTGACAGCCCGGAGGCCACACTTTGCCCACTCCTGTCCTCGGCATTGGATTGTAGCCTCAGCTACCAATTTCTGTCCCTAAGCTCCCCGACTCATTTCACCTCCTGCGCTCTCCTCTGCTACGCTCAGACCTCATCTGGCATCACGGGCACCTCAAAGCCAATGCAATTCTCGGCTGCATCAATAGGAGTCTGGTGTCTAGATCGAGGGAGGTACTGGTACCACTCTACTCTGCTTTGGTTAGACCTCATCCTGAATCCTGTGTCCAGTTCTGGGCACCCCAATTCAAGAAGGACACGGTCAAGCTGGAGCAGGTCCAGAGGAGGGCGACCAAAATGGTGAAGGGCCTGGAAGCCAAGCCCTATGAGGATAGACTTAGAGAGCTGGGTATGTTCAGTCTGCAGAAGAGAAGGTTAAGAGGGGACATGAGAGCCATGTTTAAATATTTGAAGGGATGCCATGTAGAGGAGGGAGAGGGCTTGTTTTCTGCCGCTCCAGAGACCAGGACAAGGAGCAATGGATTCAAGCTGCAGGAAAGGAGATTCCACCTGAACCTCAGGAAGAACTTCCTGACAGTCAGGGCTGTCCGGCAGTGGAATCTGCTGCCTCGGAGTGTGGTGGGGTCTCCTTCTTTGGAGGTTTTTAAGCAGAGGCTGGATGGCCATCTGTCGGGAGTGCTTTGAGGGTGTTCCTGCATGGCAGGGGGTTGGACTGGGTGGCCCCTGGGGTCTCTTCCAACTCTACATTTCTATGATTCTATGATTCTATGATTTCAAGAAGGATGTGGACAAGCTGGAACGTGTCCACAGGAGGGTGACCAAAACGGTCAAAGTCTTGGAAACCGTGTAGCCCTCTGAAGAACAGCTTAGGGCCAAGGTTAAGGGGCAATATGATAGCCACGTTTAAATATCTGATGGGGCAAGCTTGTCTTCTGCTGCTCCGGGGACTAGGACGCTGTGGAGCAATGACTTCAAACTACAGGAAAAGAGATTCCGTCTAAACTTTAGGAAGAACTTCCTGATGGTGAGAGCAGTTGGGCAGTGGAATCTGCTGCTCGGGCGTGTGACGGAGCCTCCTCCTTTGGATGTTTTTAAACAGAGGCAGGGTGGCCATCCGTTGAAGGGACTGTTCATTCTGGCGTGGCAGAAGGGGGCTGGACTGGATGGCCCTTGGGGTCTCCTCCAACTCCAGGATGCTACGATTCTGTTTTGCCTGGGACCTAGCTCCTTCCAGCCTGTGCTTTTATCTCGCCCTTCTTCCAGCTTCAACTGATATTTTGCAGGTTAAACGAACAGGCAGTACTGACCATTGCCTCACGCAGGCGGTTAACCCCTTAATTGTTTTCCCTCACCGCTTTGCACGGAGGCTTAAAGTGCCTCGGCGCCCGAAACCTTAAATGCTTCGATGTTCCCTCATGCTTAGAGAGCAAGACCAGAGATTTTCCAAACTGTGTGTTCGGCCTGTTTTGATTTGAGACTGTCTAAACGAGGCCATCACCTCATCTGGAGGCAGCAGGTTTTGCAAATAAAGGGCGTGACGTGTGAAGAGGGGCTTCCATTCGTGCAGCCGATAATCACATTCAGCGGATGACCCTGTTAGGGTCCAGCAGGATGAGGGAAGACAGGAATGTGTCTCTCTCTCCGTTTCTCCACACCAAGCACCATTTTGCAAACAATGTTCAGCCTTTGTGTGTGTGTGTGTGTGTGCGTGTGTGTGAATCAATCAACTTTTTCTCTTCCCTGGAAGACTCGAAGGTCTCTTTCCCTTCCCCCAGGCAGCTTAAATTGTATGCTTAACCTCCCCGTTTTAGAAATGATGGCATAGCCTCTAATATTTCATGGATGAAAATCGGTACACGTGTGGCCAAGTGACACTAGAGCATGGTCAAGATGGCAAAAGTTATTAATGAGGAAGAGCAGACAAGCTGGGAGAGGCTGCCAAAGTTTGCTTTGGGCTGAACCTACAGAAAAGGGCAAGATTCAAGATTCTGAGCCCTCTGTTCCTCTCCCCCGTGCGGAGGACAAAGAAGGAAAATGGAAAAAGAAGAGATGGGAGAGGGCATTTCAAGAGCAGCGGCGCAAGTGGCACGTTGGACAGTTAACTGGGAGCATCCCTGCCCAACTGAGGCAGTTGGAAAGTGTATGACAGGGGCAGGTCCACCGGTGAAGATACAGGTTCGGTCAAACCGTCTGCTTTTGCCCGAGCCTCCTGGGACGTGGAAGACTCTCCCTCCCTCCGCCCTTCGCCCCTGCCAAGTTAATCGAGTGCAAACTCCCTTTGCTCTGCTGAACTCAGTCTTCAGCCGCTGAAGTAAGCTGAGGACAAATGAGGAAAGTGGGAGGGAGAGAGGGAGAAACTGGGACATTTTTTGTTCATTTGTTTTCAGTCCTAAAATTATATCAAACGCATGCAGCCAATCTAACAACCAAGAATTAAATATACTTGTTCCACATACGTACATCCCACTATTGATATTTTCTTTTTGTACAACATGAGGATCTCTTCCTTTTAGATAACATTAGCGTCATGATTCCATTTTTCATGTAAGTAGTTGCTAATTTTATATATCATATACAGATCTATTGAAACCATTTATCTGTCTCTCGGCTTTGTTCTAGATATTGCATCAATGTTGATACGTAAGAAATTGCAAAGTCTAGTCTGTGCTTTTACTTTGTCTTTCATCCCTTCAATCTATAGAGCTTGCCAACGCGACATTCCCCCATCTGCCTCTGCCTCTTAAGTAGGTGATTTTTAACATATTCATCCAGAGAGTTCCCTCTTATTAAAGTTGTTAATTTGTCCATTAGTACCATATCATATAGCTTTATTTCCCAGTCATCTTCTTTTGAGGGTTCTGATTTTTTTCCCCAGTCTTTTGCGTGGCCGATTTTTCCTGCAGCCCTCATATAAAACAAAATTCTCCCAAACGGGGACATTTTAAAAGCAACCTGAAAAGTGGGATGAGAGAGTATAAACAGGTGTGGTTCCCCATCCCTATCTCTAAACTGAGGGGTTGATAGTCCTTGGCACTTGTCTAGATTTTGTTTTGGATCACCTTCATCAGCTTTTGATCACCGTAGTGCCCAACTCATGATGATGGTTGGAGTCAGCATTGATAATCCATTTAAGCATTCTATCATATGGGAATTTCTGGATTAATCAGGCTGTCTCTGCCAAACGGGCCTTTGCAGGGTGTGAGATAAGGAATTTAGCTCCCGTGAGTGCCCTGTTTGGGCTGGAGAGAGCAGAAAGGGCGAGCGCCAGCCACACTTGCAGCGACCAGTGGAGCCCCAGCATTTGGTACAGAGGTGAGGCCATTGCTGCGTACCAAATGCCGGGTGGGCTGCGTCTGTTGGGAGCACAACCACCCTCCACTTTTCCCGCTCACACTGTAGCTCTGCTGGAATACAGGATTTGGGGCATCCTATGTAACACTCTGTGAGAGGGTATCATACCCTCTAAATGTCCCCATTACACACTGAAAATACCTGATTAACCATCCGCCTTTGCACTTTTCGGTTGCTGTAAAAATGTCCCGGTTTCTCTTTCCTTGCTCGGCTTTTCCCCTTTTTTCCTTGGCTTGTTTCAGTTGCTGCCGATTGAGTCCAAAGCGCAAAAGCAAATTGCATTCCATTCACTAAGGGGGTGAGAGGAGAGGAATGGCCTTCCCTGTAGGCTTGGGTTAAAGCAAACTGCTGCAGCCACTCCTAGCTTGTTTGTGCTTCCTCATTAATAAACTTCTGCCCTCTTCTCCACGCTCGGATGGACCTTGGCCACATGTGTCCTGGTTTTTAATCTGTGAAAAGTTGGAGGGTGTGGGGGTGCCAAGGAGCGCCTTGCTGGGTTCCCCACTTGGTGCTTCTCCCCGGCTGGGGAGGCTGCCGTGCTGGCTAGCGACAGGGAGATTGCCAGCAGCTGGGCAGCTGACCGGTCACCCGGCTGCAAGGGGATGCTGGAGACTCAGCAGCCAGCGGGCTGGGGCAAGAGACGTGTAAGAGCTGCGGAGGAAGGAGGCAGTCAGAGTGCAGAGAGGGGATCGGGTTTGTCTCAGGCCATTTCCGCACTAGGCTGTTATAGCGCTGTGATTCCACTTTCAACTTCCTATGGAATCCTGGGGTTTGCAGTTTGGGGAGGGGCTGGCCGGGGAGCTCTTGGGCCTCCCCATAAGCTACAAACCCCAGAATTCCACAGGAGGTTGAACGGGGAATAGTAGCACTATGACAGTGCAGGGTGGAAACGGCCCTCGATTTTGCCATGTGCCAAGCGCTATGCTGATGTGTAGACATGTGCTCTTGTAGCCTCCCACGATCTCACAGATCTTCAGGCTCCCTCTCTGGCACTTGTTTGAGTTGTTTGCCCTTTTATATAAGGGAAGCCATTTTACTTTGCCGTTTTATATAATAGAACTTGGGCATCTGTGGATTTTGGTATCCATGGTGGCTGCCAGAACCAAACCCTAGCGGATGAGGAGGGCCCACTGTGCTTTTAATGTTTCCACCGGCAAAAGGATAAGTTACATTTGTGGTTGCAACTTGACAAGGGAACCGCTTCACTCCTTTTGCCACTTGCGACTTGTTTATTACTTTTGTAGTTAGGGTGAGTGTGTGGCTTCACTCAGCAGCGGAGGAGGAATATCACGTGGTTCTAGCGCTGGCTCGCACTCTGCAGTTGCACTCTGTTGTGGGTGCTGAGGTGAGGACACAGGGGATGAGAGCACTGTGTGTTTTGTGTCACATGCCAGTTGTTCATATGTTTTTTAAAGCAACTGCTTTAGCTGCTTTTGAGAAACAGGAAAATATTGATTAAATGGCAACTGTAGTGGCAATTGGGCAGGTGGCATCAGTGCATTGAACTAATAATTTTTTTTAGAAATGTAACTTCCCAAGCCTCCCTCCCTCCCTTCTTTTCCAGTTCACCTCTAGTCTTTCTTGCTGTCTCATGCCTGGGCTCACTTGCAGCGTGCAGCTTGGCTTCCTTACTAGAGCTCTCCAAAGCCACTTCCCTCTGCAGGGTCCCCTTTTCGGTCTCTCTCTTGCTCTTACCCAATTGCATGGCCTGGGCCGGGGCCTCTCCTTTTTGGCCAGGAGAGGAGGAGGAGGTGGTCCTTTCCTGCCTTTAAGCAGCCAGGCAGACCCAGGTCTTAAACAAGTCCGGGCCTTTGCTTCTCCTTCGGTTCTTCGAAGCGCCTTTCTGAAGAACTCTCTATGATTCATATCTGGAAATCTCGTCTCCAGATTGGAGGAGAGTGGGAGGGCGGTGTTTTTTTTCTCCCAGCTTTTGGTGGCTTATCATCAAATCCTTCAAAATGCCAAGGGGGCTTTGGCAGAAATCCTGACAAGGCAGAAGAAAACACACACACACATATGTAACACAAGCTGTTCTGTTGCTGGAGGACAAGGAGCATGCGGGAAAGAAATGCTATGCTGTTGAACGTTTTTTAAAAGACACTGGGGAGGATAGTTGCTGGGAGATTTACTTATTTATTTATTTTTGCAAACTATATCCAAGTTTTGCTATTAGTTTCTGGGAAAAATAATCATTGCTCATATATATGCGCACACACACACACACACACACACACACACACTTTACATCTCTCTCTCTCTCTCTCTGTGTCCTCAATATTGTTTCAAAAATAAATAAATAAATAAATAGGAGCACTGATTATTTTCCCCAGAAACTAAAAGCAAAACTTCAAGACAGTTTGCAAAATAAATAAATAATCTGTGCTCCTATCTATTTATTTTGCAAACTGTATTGAAGTTTTGCTTTTTGTTCCAGGGAAAAATAACCGGTGCTCCTATTTATTTATTCATTTATTTATTTTGCAAACTATATGGAAGGTTTGCTTTAAGTTTCTGGAAAAAATAATCAGTGCGCCTTTACTGATCTCTTATTCGTTTATTAAAATATTTATATATCCTGACCTGCCATCCCAGGATTTCAGGAAGGCGTGCCAGTAAAATTGATTTAAATAGGTTTACATTTTAAAGCAATAAAAATGATTTGAACAGACCCAGATCTATCCAACAACTTAGCAAGGTGGAGCAGGTTTTAAAAGTTAAAAAAAGTTTTAAAACTTTCTGTACACACACACACATTGTTTTTCTCCCAACGTAGGTCCCAAACCAGATTACCACATAAATTTTAAAAAGGTCTTAAAAGTATCGCTAAGAAAAAAAACTTTAATGATAAAAAGTTATAGGATAATTAAATAAGCTGTTCTCTTAAAGGGCCACTTTACTTGAAATGAGGGCCAGCGTTGTTTAGTGGTCTGACTGCTGGGCTATGGCCATTTCCGCACTAGCCTGTTATAGCACGATGATTCCACTTCCAACCTCCTATGGAATCCTGGGGTTTGCAGTTTCGGGAGGGGCCAGCCGGCCCCTCCCGAAACTGCAAACCCCAGGATTCCATAGGAGGTTGGAAGTGGAATCATCGCACTTTAAAACTTTAGTGCAGAAATGGCTTATGTGAACATAGACCAAGGTTTGATTTCCTGCTCAGCCGTGGAAACCCACAGGATAGCTTTGAACGTGTCACACACTCTCAGCCCCCGGAAGACCCTGTGATAGTTTCACCTGAGGCTTGCCATAAGTCAGAAATGACTTGAAAGTACACAACAGCAATACCTGAAACAGTATAAAAGCATGCACAGATTTAGAAGAAATTAATTAGAATAGCTTCTTAATGTTTAGGTGGAATCTCTTTTCCTGAATTTTGGAGCCATTGTTCCATCATGTCCTAGTCTCTGAAACAGCAGAAAACAAGCTGGCTCCATCCTCCACAGGACATCCTTTCAGATGTTCAAAGATGGTTGTCCTGTCCCCTCTTAACCTCCTCTTCTGCAGGCTAAACATACCCAGGTCCCTAAGCTGCTCCTCATAGGGCTTCATGGCTTCCAAGCCTTCTAACATTTTGGTCGCCCTGCTCTGGATATGCTACAGCTTGTCAATATCCTTCTATCTAGATATCTTAGGAACCAGCATAGTGGGCTAGTTCAAGTGTTGAACTACGACTTAAAAGTAGAAGATGTCATATGGAGGACGGAGCAAGCGTGTTTTCTGCTGCTTCGGAAACTAGGACATGGAGCAATGGCTTCAAGACGAGAGATTCCACATAATCACTAGGAAGAACTTCCTGATAGTAAGAGCAGTTGGAGAGTGGAATCTGCTGCCGCCTCAATGGAATCTGGTGGAGTCTCCTTCTTTGGAAGTTTTTAAATAGAGGCTGGATGGCCATCTATCAAAGGGAGTGTTTTGATTTGTGCATGGCAGAATGGGATTAGACTGGATGGCTTTTGGGGTTTCTTCCAGGTCTAGGACTCTATGATTTTATGATTCTAAGAGCTGCAGCACACAAAAAAAGGAACTTTTCCCAGCTCTGCCCTTCCTGAACACCAGTGAAATTCAACATTATTTGGGTTGACATGTGCCCAGGAGCTAGAGATGGAAAGCATATTCAAAAAATGTTTTCTCACGCGTTTGGAAACTCTGATGAAGAGACTTCTAGATGGGTGAGAATCTTCACACTTTTTATTTATTCTATACAAAAAATGAAATAAAAGCAAGTAGGCTATTTGGACAGAAAATGGCATTTTCCAAATAGATTATCATATTTCTATCCAGGAAACAATTTTCCTGCACTGAAAGCAGCATTTTTCTGTGCAGAAAAATGGTGTTCTCTCTGTGGGGAATTTGTTTCCTTTGCAGAAAATTCCCTTTCTGCATAAAAAGGCAATTTCTTTTATTTCTTTTATTTTTATTAATTAATTTATTTGCACATTCTGCAGCTAGTCTTCAAAAACTGTACTGTTTATTGCTTTCTCATACCCAGAGCAAAAAAGGTGTGAAATGCTTTGTTCTTTCTTGCAGGATTGAAATTTACAAACATTTGCATCCCCAGCGGAAACTCCCTGAGCCGTTCTCCTCGTTGCATTTAAGAGCCCTTGCTGTTTGTTCTAATCAGTGTCCACCTTTTGGACCTGGCTCTCCATGTTTGTCTTGTATGCTTACACTGGCGATCATTCCTCACTCTCCATCTGTGTTTTTTCCCCCCTTTCTTTTCCTTCCAGAGATGCCGTCCTCAAGCAGAAGAGGGTGGACTGCAATGGGCTGCCACTGGCTGACCTCCAGGGCAAGCCTGTGGCTGGTTTGGCCGCACCGCTAGCCCCTGATAAGAAAGGTAAGAACGTTAACTTGGAAGAAGGCCTCATTTGGAATCCCGTGTCCAGTTCTGGGCCCCTCAGTTCAAGAAGGATGTCGACAAGCTGGAGCGGGTCCAGGGGAGGGCGACCAAAATGGGGAAGGGTCTGGAAGCCATAAAGCCCTATGAAGAACGCCTTAGGGAGCTGGGGATGTTTAGTCTGCAGAAGAGAAGGTTAAGAGGGGACATGAAAGCCATGCTTAAATATTTGAAGGGATGTCCTGTCGAGGAGGGAGCAGGCTTGTTTTCTGCTGCTCCAGAGACCAGGACAAGGAGCAATGGATTCAAGCTGCAGGAAAGGAGATTCCACCTGAACCTCAGGAAGAGCTTCCGGACGGTCAGGGCTGTCTGGCAGTGGAATCTGCTGCCTTGGAGTGTGGTGGAGTCTCCTCTTTCTCTGGAGGTTTTTAAGCAAAGGCTGGATGGCCATCTGTTGGGAATGCTTTGATGGGTGTTCCTGCATAGCAGGGGGTTGGACTGGATGGCCCCTGGGGTCTCTTCCGACTCTAGGATTCTATGATTCTATGACTAAGAGAATGGAAGGGAGGGATTGTCCTCTGTCCATAATGACTACAGGATTCTGGAAGTAATTGCCCATGCAAGTATGTTCGTTTTCCCCCAATATCCCATTTTGAGAAAGTGGAAGGGGAGAATTAAAAATAGTTGAGAAGTAATGTAGCCAAGCTGCTCAGACTGAGATCCTCTATTGAGGTTGGAATCCAGTCCCCCGGGGCCATCCAGTCCAGCCCCCTTCGGCCACGCAGGAACCCACATCAAAGCCCTCCTTTGGACGGATGGCCCTCCGGCCTCTGCCTGAAAACCTCCAAAGAAGGAGGAGACTCCACCGCACTCCATTCAGGCAGCATGTACCCCACTTTTCTCCCAGAAAGGGAGCCCACCTAGCTTACAATAATTTAAAGAGAAATTTAGCTCAAATCTTAAGGCATTTCCGCCCTAGACTGTTATAGTGCTATTATTCCACTTTCAAAATCCTATGGAATTCTGGGGTTTGCAGTTTAGGGAGGGGCCTCTAAGGCTTCAGAAGGGTACGTGTACACATAAGGATAGTGCTTGGCATGGCAAAATCAAGGGCCATTTCTGTCCTACGTTGTTATAGTGCTGTTATTCCACTTGCAAACTCCTGTGGAATTCTACTGTTTGTAGTCTCCTGAGTCCAAAGGGCTGAGAATTCTTAAGGCCCCTTCCGTAAACTACAAACCTCGGGATTCCACAGGATATTGAAGGTGGAATAATAGCACTATAACAGTGTGGTGCGGAAATGGCCTTAATTTACCAAAGTAAACACACAAACAGAGAGAGGGAGAGAGAGAAAGAGAGTGTTAGGCGACAATTCTTTTCTAAAGTCCATGATTATCATAGAATCCTAGAGTTGGAAGAGACCCCAGGGGCCATCCAGTCCAACCCCCTGCCATGCACGAACACCCATCAAAGCGTTCCCTTGGACAGATGGCCATCCAGCCTCTGCTTAAAAACCTCCAAAGAAGGAGACTCCACCACACTGCCAGGCAGCATATTCCACTGCCGGACAGCCCTGACCGTCAGGAAGGTCTTCCTGAGGTTCAGGTGGAATCTCCTTTCCTGCAGCTGGAATCCATTGCTCCTTGTCCTGGTCTCTGGAGCAGCGGAAAACAAGCCCACTCCCTCCTCTACATGGCATCCCTTCAAATATTTAAACGTGGCTCTCATGTCCCCTCTTAACCTTCTCTTCTGTATATTAAAATGAATTTGATATACCATTAAAGCATAATTAACCAAGCAGAAGATTAAGACACAGTTCACCACTTGTAAAGCCTTTCTGCCGGTTACAGCTCAAGCAGGAAGGTTTTTGCCTTCTGGGGGAACGAGGGCAGAGGGGGGTCTAACTGGAACTCCCTTTTGTGGGAATTTGGGAGCAGCCGCTAAGGAGGCCCTGTCTTCTGTGTCTTCGCTGGATGGGCCTCTGAGGGTGGTGGTCTTAGGATGGAGATCTCGAAACTTGGGCCAGATCCTGTGTTGCTTGATGTTGCAATTCGTCTCTCCCCAGGCTTAGCTTTCTGCTGCAGGGAGCGATCCCAGTCCCTTTCCCCGCACTTGGCTGAACTCTCGCCCTAACAGCCCTGTCTTTGCCTTGCAGTGTTAATCGTCCCCTTGGTGGACAAGGACTCCGGATCCGTGGTTTGCGTCATCCTGGTAAGCGGGTCTTTGTGAACTGGGAGTCTAAATCCTCAGCCGCGAACACTGGGCGTTCAGTTGAATTGGAAACTTGGGAGAGGGCGTGGAAAACTGATATAAAGTTCACACCATATCTAAATTTAAGAGAGGATTTTTATAAAATGTTGCACAGATGGTACATGACCCCCAGAAAGATTACAAAAAAATAACAAAAAATGGGAACTCAAATTGTTGGAAGTGTGATGGGTCTTTTTTTCATATGTGGTGGACTTGCGAGATAGCAAAAAAAAAATTGGAAGGAGATACATGATGAAATCCATAGAATTTGTAAGTTAAATTTTGAAAAGAAACCGGAGTTTTATTTGTTAAATATGTTAGGGCAACAAAGAGAAATAAGATGTCATCGGAAGATATTACTGTATTTAATAACTGCTGCAAGGTTGACATATGCGCGATATTGGAAAGAAAGGAAATATAGTGATATTGAAGAATGGAAGTTAAGCGTTTTAGATATGGCAGAGATAGAAAAAATAACATCTTCTTTGAAAAATGAATCTATTCAAAATTTTGAAAGGGTATGGAGAGTAGTTATGGACTGGATAAAGATATAAAGATATAGAAATGAAAAAGAAACAATGTAATCGCTTTCTTCTTTGTTAAGCAGAAATTATGCATGTATAATGTATGTAATGAAAATAAGCAGATTAGACTGGGAAATGTAAGCTTGGAAGTGGGAAGGCGGGGGGCTCTTATTTTTAAGAGCAAACTTTTAATAAAAATTATACACACACACACACACACACACACACACACATATATTCCTCAGCCACGTTGTCCTTGCACGTGAGGACAGACGGTTATGGTCGTTTTCTCTCCGCTGCAGGAGGAAACAAATATTCCTCCATAGTATTTTGCCCATACTCTAAAATCCTGGTGTTGCAGAGTTGTTGTTTTGCAGAGAAAAAAAAAGCATGTGTTTTGTGCAATGCCCTCCCCAGTTTCTGTACAGGAAACCCCCTTTTTTGTGTGTGTGCTGAGAAGCAGGGCCCATTCACACCCGACAGTTATACCATTATGATTCCACTTTAACTGCCATGGGAACATCCTACAGAATCCTGGAACTCGCAGTTTATTTTTTTAAATGTATTTATTAAAAGAAAAAAGATAGCACACTAAAGAAAAGTAAACAATTACACAATTCGGAGAATACAAATACGCAGAAGAAAACATAACTGCATACACATATATAAATTTATATACACATAAAAATTTACATAAAAAATAAGATTTCCCCACCTAATGAAAGTACATCTAATATAAAAAAAAACCTTAATTCATCTCTTCAGAATTTGAAAAGGGAGAAAACAAAATACAAATGTAATATACTGTTAAAATAAATGCAATCCAATACTTCTCACCTCAATCCCTTTAACCTAACTACGCCATTTAAGCTTAAAAGACATGAACGTATGAGAAATACAGATGGGTCTTCACATCTTTCTAGTTTAGGGAGGAGTATTTAGAATTCTCAGTCAGAGAGCTTTAATGATATTATACGATACGTTAAAAAATGGGTTGCATTTCTTTATATTAATATTGCATGGTATGTAGGAGCCCTTTCACACAGCGCAATTGTAGTGCTATGATTCCACTTTATCTACCATGGCCAGATCCTCTGGGATCCTGGGATTTGCAGTTTCGGGAGAGGCATTTGGAATTCTCAGCCAAAGATCTCTAATGACCTCCCCAGGAATCTACAGGGAACTACAACTCCAAGAATCCATAGGATGTTGCCATGGCAGTTAAAATGAAACCATAGTGGTATAATTGTGTAGTGTGAATGCCCACTGTTTTTTTTTTCCTATGTGTTTTTCTTTGTTGCATTAATTCCTCTGAACACTGCAGAATGTTTAACTACCAGGAGAAAATTGCACAGAATTATCACTGATCTATTATTTTTCCTGCTGGGGTTTCTTGTCTGTCCGAAAAGAATGTTTGTCGACCTGGAAACAAACAATTACAAATACTCTTTCCATCCCTGTGGTGAACCAGAGAGTGTGAAATGGGGTTGGAAATTAGCTCCTGAGACAACGGTAGATTGCGAGAAGCCATTATGCCTCCGAGGGTGGTGGGAAGAGGCGAATGATGGCTCTGAGACATTGGCCATTTCAGTAGTAGAGTGTTGTAGTGCCATTATTCCACTTTCAACATCCTGTGGAATCCTGGGGTTTGCAGTTTAGGGAGGGGTCTCAAGGGTCTTTGTTTAAAAACCTCCAAAGAAGGAGACTCCGCCACACTCCCGGGCAGTGTATTCCGTTGTTGAACTGCTCATGTTATTGAGAAGATCTTCCTAATGTGTAGGTGAAATCTCTTTTCCTGTAGTTTGAAGCCATTGCTCCATGTCCTAGTCTCTGGAGCAGCAGAAAACAGGCTTGCTCCATACTCCATAGAATCATAGAATCATAGATTTGGAAGAGACCCCAGGGGCCATCGAGTCCAACCCCGTGCCATGCAGGAACACCCATCAAAGCATTCCCGACAGATGGCCATCCAGCCGGCCCCTCCTGAAACTGCAAACCCCAGGATTCCATAGGATGTTGAAAGTGGAATCATAGCACTATAACACTCTGGTGCGGAAATGGCCTCAGAAGGTCAGAAGGCATACATCAGCTGTAGTCATTTCAGGCCTAGGAAAGCCCCTTTCTTAGCAACTGGAAGTCAGTAGAAGTCACTTCCTGTTCATAAAAGAAAACTTTCATGGGCTTAAAATGGGCTAGGGGCCCTCAAAAGATGCCAAAAGTCCTCCATCAGAGCACTTTTCAGAGCAAATTTAAAATTAGGAGCTAATTTAAAACGAAATGCAAAATGCACATAGCCCACCCCTGCCATAGAGCTGTAGGTCTGGATTGTAAGGCTTCTGCTGCGAAAAGTGTACGTCACAGTCGGGCAGCCTTCCTGAGCTGAGTGTGTTTGGCAGCAGCTGTGGCCCAAGGCGTCCTGAAAGAAGGAGAATGCCCGAGCTTTGCCCCTTCCGGTATCTTTCGCTCGGAGAGGGTGGCTGTCTGAAGTGGAGAGCTTCCTTTGTGTATTAGAGGCTCTCCCTGGTTTTCCAGGGTTCCGAATTGCACGTGGAGCCTCCACACGTGCGGGAAGACTTTCCTCTTCCAAGTATTGACTGGGCTGATGGAGCTGGTGTCCACTCCCTGCTCATAGCTTAATTTAACCTAGAGGAGAGCCTCCTTTAAGTTTAGAGGGTCCCCCTGGTTAGCCGGCATTCCAAAGTGCACACAGAGGCTATTTCCGCCGTACGCTGCGATACCGCTATGATTCCACTTTCAACATCCCGTGGAATCCTGGGGTTTGCAGTTTAGGGAGGGGCATCTTTGGCCTCAGGAAGCTACAAACCCCCGAATTCCACAGGATGTTGAAAGGGGGAATAATAGCACTACAACGGTGTAGTGCGGAAATGGCCAGAGTCTCCACACCCAGGGGGAGAATTTCCTCTTCAAAGTATAGACAGGGCGGATGGAGCTTGTGTGTTCTCCATTCCCGTAGCTTAGCTTGACCCAGCTAGAGGATGCCTGCGTCGGTTCGTGTCTGAAGTGGAGAGCTCCCTTTATATAGAGAGGCGCTCCCTGATTATCCAGCGTTCCAAATGGCACACAGAGCCTCCACACCATTTCCACACCTTACTCCTTTCCATCATTGTCCCGTCACCGTCCCGGCGGTGCCCTTGCCACGATGGGAGCGTGTCCCCAATGCTCCTGTCCGTGCCCAGCTGGCTACCTGCGAACGGGAGTGAGAGCGACACGCACCTACCTTCCACGGTGCAGCCGGCCGCTTTCCCACGCTGCGCGGGGGAAGGAAGTGCCTTGCTCACGCTTCCCCCTGTTCCACACGGCCACCAGCAATGGGAGCGTTGCGTGACAGTGGGCCACTAATGGATTTTTTCCATTAACGGAATATCCCGCGATCGCGACGGGTGGGGACGCGTTGCCAGAGGAGGGCAACCAAAAGCCGTGGAAGCCGTGAAGCCCTATGAGGAGCGTCTTAGGGAGCTGGATATGTTTAGTCTGCAGAAGAGAAGGTGAAGAGGGGACAGGATAGTCCCGTTTAAAGATTTGAAGGGATGTCCTGTTGAGGTCGGAGCAGGCTTGTTTCCCGCTGCTCCAGAGACCAGGACAAGGCACAATGGATTCAAGCTGCAGGAAAGGAGATGCCACCTGAAGCTCTGATGGTCAGAGCTATCCAGCAGTGGAATCTGCTGCTGCCTCAATGGAGCGTGGTGGAGTCTTCTTCCTTCTTTGGAGGTTTTTAAGCAGAGGCTGGATGGCCATCTGTCGAGAGTGCTTTGATGGGTGTTCCTGCATGGCAGAAGGGGGTTGGACTGGATGGCCCCTGGGGTCTCCTCCAACTCTATGATTCTATGAGGATGCCTGCATAAGGTTATGACAGAGCCTCCATTAGATCCCAGATGTAACGCCCCCTCCTCATGCTGCAGGGTTTGGGGAGCCACGGGCGTTGCAGAACCTAGTTCCCGTGTCTCCTGACATCTGGGAACATCAGGAGTCTTGGGATTATGTTGCTTCCGTATTATTGTATTTTTATATAGCAGATTTGACTGCGCTCTTCCTTTGTACTTTAATCGGCTTTACGCTTCTAAAAAAAAATAAAAACACCTGATATTTTTTCCCCACAAAATTTTATTAAAAGCAGAGCTTTGTAGAAAGTTAATTTTGTAAGATGAATAGAAGTCATGTTATCTGCTTCAAACTCTGAAGATTTGAAATGGTGTGGTGATTAATTGTTTCCTGTCGTGTATAGAAAGGAACGGTAGCGCATTCATCTCTCTGCTCTTTTCCCATGGTGAGAATCGTGGTTCGCAAAGCATGCTGCTGCAAAAGTAGCTAATTAAAAAGAGAAAGGGGGGAAAAAACTATTGCCAAGCTTTGGCAGAACTCTGAGGTTAAAACAAGCCAGCTGGACCCACATTTGCAAGAGTAAAATTGGATATTTTATGTTGGATTGGTAGAACAGAAAGGATAAGAAGAGCTTATATCTTTTGGGCTAAAGCTGGTTGCTTGTATATTTGGTGCATCTGGGGCCATGTGCTTTGCTAGAGCACTGATCTGAGGGAGAGGAAGTGGTCACTGATATGGTTGCAGGCGAAGCTGATGTCCACTAGCTCTCCACAGCTGGCCTCACAGTCCTGGTGAACTTGTGGGCAGAGAGCCCACAAATATGGAGAGGCAACAGTGGATTTTGCAGGGGTGCTTAGTGAAGGAGTCTGAGGAGGAAGCTCAGCAAGGGTGTAGCTACAGGAGCAAAATGTGGATGTTGGACCCCTAACTAAGAATTTGCAGCCCTCTACACACATGTGCACACTGAAATTTTCCTCCAAAACCCCACATTTCTAGCATTGCAGAATCACTGGAAATCTTCCGTACTTACGCAACCGTTATATTGTCCGTGTACATGTTCCCTTGCTAACCTTTTCTTCGTAAGTGCCAACTGTGCCAATTTGACAGGGGAGTGACCTTGGGTGCATCACACACTCTCAGCCCTGGAAAGCCCCTGATAGGTTTACCTTAGGCTCGCCATAAGTTGGAAATGGCTTGAAGGCACACAACAAGAGTTCTGATTAATCCTCCGCCTTTTCACTTTTTCAGGTGCCCCAGTTTCTCTCTCCTCATTCCACTTTCCCTCTTTTTTCTTAGCTTATTTCAATTGCTGCAAACTGAGTTCAAGGTACAAAAGTAGTTTAGACTCCTTGAAATCAGCAGGGGGAGAGGAGGAGAGAGGAAGGGGCAGGATCCTGCCCTTCCCTGTAGGCTCAAGCAAAAGCAAACTGCTGCAGTCTTTTCTAGCTCAGGTGCTCTTTGTTGTTAATAACTTTGGCAATCTCGACTGCAGCATCTGGATGTAATGCCCCATAGCTTCAGATCTCTCTACACTGACATTTTGACCATGGAAAACCAAACAAGATAAAAGCAAAGATGATTTAATACGTATCATTGAAAGCTGGTAGGATGAGACTTGTGAGTAGAATGTAATAACTGAAGCGTACAAGTTGTTCAAAAGGACAAGGAGTAGCATTATGCGTAAAAGATGTGTGCACCTGCCAGAAGCTCCTTTTCTTGAGAGTATGGAAAGCAAGTTGAGAGTATTTCCACTTAAAAAATAAGAGAAGAAAACAGTGGGGACCTCACTTTGTGTATCTGTCGTAAATCTCCCATACTAACCTGAAGGTTTGGATAATGCTTGCCTCGATCAGATCATCAAATATTCAAGAAGAAGGAATGTAATAGCATTGGAAAATATCATGGGACTAATATCTGGTGGAAGCCAAACTTGTCAAGAATATAAGGGCCAATAAATCCCTCACTTGCATTGCTGAGAATTTCATTTTTTTAGCAAATGGAAAACACAGCCACCTTGGGCCTGATTTTAACCGACACAGAAGAATTGGTTAGTGGAGTGGAAATAATGGGAACCTTGGCGGGAAGTGAGCACACCGTCTTGGGATTCATTTTACAGAGGAAATCTGTGCGTGCTCAGATGCCCCCTGTGAACTTTAGGGAAGATCATTTCATTAAGGCAATCCTAGGTGAGATCCTATGATCAGAAACATTTGAAGAGAAGGGAATTTCTGATGGATGGGAGTTTCTTAACGGTGACACGCTGGAAACACAATTGCAGTGAATACCAACATGAAAAAGAATTGGAGAGCATCTACAGAAGACCGGATGGTTGCGTAAAGAGCCTTCAGATGAGACAAGATTTGGATGGAAGATGTATAAGGGCTGGAAATAGAAACAAATCATCGTGGGCAAATATAAACATGTGGCTGGTATTTGTGGAGAGAAGGGCGGAAATGCTGAAGCTCAGAATGAGCTCCAACGGGCAAGCCAGGTTAAAGAAACAGGACCTAAAAATTGGAATGGGATCCGTGCTATCGTACTGTAGGGTTATTATTTTTAAAGAGAACTGATAAAGTACCTAGTGCAACAGTAGTATAGGTACTTAACCCAGTATTTGCTGCAACTGGAGCAGATCTGTTGAAAGCAATGTGATTTGTATAAGCAGTGACTAAGAAGCCCCATTTATTTCAGTGATCTAGTTCAAAGCTAAAATTAGGTTTAGATGTTGCCTCGGGAATTGAAAAAGGTGAGGCATAATCCTGATAATTAGGGGAGATTCTGGCCTCAGACGTCTTTTTAACTGAAGTTAGATAATTGAAGTCATGGGTGGCATGACTCCCAGCAATGTTGGATTGCAACTCTCAGCATTATTCTCCATTGGTTATGCTAGGTAGGGGCTGCTGGGAGTTGCAATTCGGCAACATCTGGAGAGCAGCACGATTCTTGTTGCTGTCTTATGTTCTTTAGATATTTACATATTTAGTGCATGAGACGCCTTGGGAAGGTGTTCCTCTGAGCCAGAACAGAGTGGCTGAGATGGTAAAAGGTATGAAGCCCACTAAGCCCTATGTGGAAGCTGAGGAGTAGGTTTCACTTAGGGAGGAAAAGATGGAGAGGAGACACAGCTTGAAACACCTGAAGCAATGTCGTGTGGAGTGAGCTGTTTTTATGCCGTAGTGGTTTGAGCTTTGGACTGTGATTCTGGAGAACAGGGTTCAGTTCCCTGCTTGGCCATGGAAACCCACTGGTTGGCCTCGGGCAAGTCACACTCTCTCGCATTCTGAGGAAGGCAAAGGCAAGCCCCCTCTGAACCAATCTTGCTCAGAAAGGCCTGTGATAGGTTCATCTTAGGGTCTCCGTAATTCAGAAGTGACTTGAAGGCACACGACGACGACGACAGTTTAAGACCCGACACTACAGAATCAAATTCGATAAGGTGGTTATGAATAAGCATTAGGAAGAACTTCTCGGGAGGGACAGCTGCTTGACGGTGAAATGGATTCCATCAGAAGGTGGTGGGGTCTCCTTCTTTGAAGATGTTGAAGCAGAGTTTGGATGGCCACCTCTCAGGGAAGCTTTAGTGTTGCGTTTGCTGCACTGGCAGGGAGGTGGAAACGGTGACCCATAAGGTATCTTCCCATGCTCCGATTCTGTGATTTGTGCATTTCATAGGTCTGTTGTGAAGGACAGTATCTGATGGCATGATGAACAGAAGTTGGCTCAAACAACCCATCTTTATCTTCTCTTCCTTTCCCTGCAATTCCATGTACCATCCCTACCCTTAGGTATACTTGGGGGCTTAATGATTCCCTTTGATTCTGCTTCATTGGAGGTTTTGCAAACAAAGGCCATTTCCGCACTAGACTGTTAAAGCGCTGTTATTCCACTTTCAACATCCTATGGAATCCTGGGGTTTGCAGTTCAGGGAGGGACCTTGAGGAGAGGAGGAAGCAGAGACTTTGAGGCCCTGCCCTAAACTGCAAACCCCAGGATTCCATAGGATGTCGAAAGTGGAATAATAGCGCTATAACAGTCTACTGTGGAAATGGCCAAAGGCTTAGGCAGGTACAGCTTGGGACTACTTTAGCTGTGGATTTGTGTGTGTAGGGAAGTTGACCTAGAAGGCTTTGGGGTTCCCCTCCAGCTCTCTAATTCTGTGAAAGGGGGATCGTAAATTGCGGTGATAAGATGTAAGTCATCGCGTCGACCCTCCCCTGCTGGTTTGGTGGAACATTTTCAGGCATGCTTTAGCTGGAGAATCTGAAATTGCAAGGGGTTGGACAGGATGGCCTTTGTGATCCCTTCACGTTGCTCTCTGTTGCTCCCTTTCTGCAACTTGGCAATCTGGGGTGGAAACAGCTGTAACAGAGAAGCCTCCTTCTTTGGCACGGTGTTTAGCTGATCCAGCTGCCTGGTTAAGATTCGGGGCGGTGGGTTCGGCAGCCACCCTCCAAGGAAGAGATTTCTTCTCCGTATCCCACCTGCACAACTACTTCCCACACACCAGTGAAAGGAAAGACAAGGGCCATTTCTGCACTAGCCTGTTATAGCGCGATGATGCCACTTTCAACCTCCTCTGGAATCCTGGGGTTTGCAGTTTCGGGAGGGGCCGGCCGGCCCCTCCCGAAACTGCAAACCGCAGGATTCCAGAGGAGGTTGAAAGTGGCATCATCGTGCTATAACAGGCTAGTGCGGAAATGGCCAAGGTTAAGGGAGCCCTGCAGCTGCCCGACTCATTTTGCCGAGCTCGGAAAGGTCACGGAGACGTCGCGGGGGAGCAGCGCACCCGCTAAGCTGCGCGGGAGTGAAGAAACGCTGAAGTGGATTAATGCGTGACGCTTCCCTGCCAGGCCTGTGAGATTCTCACCAGGGTTTATTAAAAGGGTATTAGGATGATTAAGAAGCACTGCTGACCTTTTCCCCTCCGAGTGCTTGGAGAGGAAACCACGTGCGCCTCGGCGTGCTGCCTCTGGTTGGCCGCCTGCCTGCCCGTATCGGCCTTTCTGAAGTGCATCAAAGACCCCCCTTGGAAGCATTCGGCCAGCAAAAGAATTGTCTGTTTTGGGGATCAGAGGCACGGCACCTGCTTAGAGCATGGCCGCTGGATGCTGGGTGTGGTAGTGCAAGCAGGAGCGTGCCAGCATGATGTAGCAGTTTGGATGTTGGACTGTTTGATGTCCGGTTGACTTTGAATTATACAAACTCAGTGAACAGGAAATCTCCAGGAACGCTGGTCATCAACCGGGCTGCTCATGTCCTGCAAACTCAGGGCATCCTTGGTCGAATTAATCCCCCTGTAATGTGGCATTTGAGAGACGGCGTAGTAGTTGGAGTGTTGGAGTATGATTCTGGAGACCAAGGTTCGAACCCCCACTCAACTGTGGAAATCCGCTGGGCGACCTTGGCCAAGTCCTACTCTCTCAGCCTCAGAGGAGAGCAAAGGGAGCCCCCTTCTAAACAATTCTTGCCAAGAAAACCCCTCAGGGTCACCGTAAGTCAGAAACAACTGGAAAGCTCACAACAGAAAGGAGCCAGTGGAGTGGAGTGAGTAGGCCATTTCCACACTAGACTGTTACAGCGCCATCATTCCACTTTCAACCTCCTATGGAATCCTGGGGTTTGCAGTTTAGGGAGGGCCATCCTCAAAGACCCCTCCCGAAACTGCAAACCCCAGGATTCCATAGGATGTTGAAAGTGGAATGATAGCGCTATGACAGTCTAGTGCGGAAATGGCCTTGGACTAGGTCTCTGAGGAGCCAGAGGTGACAGGCTGCTACTTCTCCCAGACGGATGTGGCGATTCTCAATCCGATAAGATGCCCTGTCTTTACCACACAGCTCTGCCTCCCCCTTTATAACGCCACCTTTGTGTAAAAGGGTGAGGGTTTTCAGAACCACTTCATAATTTTTTTGGTAGTGTGTTTTCTGTGTTACTCTATGCACTATATACAACTCGGCCAAGTCAGTGTTTACAAAGATAAGCTGTAACATTTATTTGGATAACAATAAGAATGAAGTATTAAAGTTCCTACGCAGATCAGAGCTAATACGTTTCTTCAGTGCGCTTGTCTCTTTAGATGCTCATGTAAAGCACAAGTATCATGTAACAGCCCTTTGGTTACACTCTCTCCAAAGACTGAGCCCCCCCAGTCTAGGTCACACACTCTGGCCAGATTCTACTAGGGTTCAGTT
This sequence comes from Cyclura pinguis, assembly GCA_030412105.1. Taxonomy (NCBI): domain Eukaryota; kingdom Metazoa; phylum Chordata; class Lepidosauria; order Squamata; family Iguanidae; genus Cyclura; species Cyclura pinguis. The sequence continues at coordinate 288,791,449 of CM059601.1, read as the reverse complement.
ACTCTTCTGCCTCCCACTAGGCTTCCCCTGAGAATTAACCCTTCCCATGCAGTCCCACTCTCTGACTGGTTAAGGGTCTCTACTCCATAGCTTCTTCTTAGGAACTTTTTCTCTCCGCAACAAGTTCATTCAGTACTCTGGGATGCGTTTCATCTAGCCCTGCAGTTAATTTAGATTAACTAGGTGATCTCTGACTAACTCTGAATCAATCTTGGTTTGTAACGTGGGTTCCTTGCCAAGATCTCCTCTGATGCATGGAAGCACACGGTCCTCCTTTTTGGAGGAAAAAACGCCCAAAGCAAAATAGATGTTGAGCAATTCTGCCTTTTGATTGCGATCTGTTAACATTTTTCCATGCCGGCTGAGTCGCACGGCGCAATGGCAAGCAACTCTGCATCTAGGGTTTTAACACTATGAAACCCCAGCGTAGGAACCTGACTTATGGTGGAAATGGATGGTGCCTCTTGCAAGCAGTATCCTGCTGTCACTTTTTTGGCAGATGGAGGGGAGTATCATAAAACGTTTTCCCAAGCCTGCTTGCTGGCTTTCTCCAGATTTTCGGACGGAGCACCTGTTTTGCAGCTTGCTTGTCAGAGTTACAGACCCCAAAGCCCGGCCGCTGTGTTCCCGGCTGGGCGGCTTGGCTCAGTTTTGAGCGCTGAGTCAGTCTCAGCAGCGGGGCCGGTAAGAAGAGAGCACTAATTAATTGGAGACTGATGGCAGGGGGCCCTTTTATACAAAGCGGCATGATTGGGGGAAAAGCCGCGAAACAGAATGCAGTGATTTTCTTAGCCAGGATCACTCTGGGATAGTTTTTGTTTTTTAAGCTGCAATCTGCAGTTTCTTAATGTCTTGCTTTTGAGGTTTTCGAGAACGCTTTGTCTATTTCAATCTAGGGAGCACAGCTGGGCCAGGATTTCTAAAAGAAGTGCAAGTACAACAGCGGCTGAGATCCCACACAGTAGGGATGGAGCATAAGTTTATGTTCACCTTGGTCAAGCTGTTCCGCCTCATTAGGGAATTGTGACGATGCACAATAAATGTACATTCTTCGTTGTTGTGCATTGCCAAGACTTGCAGTTGCATTCCCCACGGCTGGATAAATTGGGTAGCTCTGGACTGGGGTGCTCCCCTTCCAAGGCAGGGCTGGTAGAAGATGGATGCCTGGGAGTTACATGGTACAGAAGCAAACAAGGAAAATCACAGTGCACAAGTGTAACCCATTTTCCCCCACCATAGCTATGAGAACTAGGCAGGCAAGTCAGTAACAGAGGAAAATTCACTCCCACAATCTGTTCCCTGTCTTTGTCCTCTTTTCCCAGTCTCAAAACTGCCAAGCTAATGCAGAAGAGTATCAAACAAGGTCACTAATACAAACTGAGTTTTTTTCTATACTGGATAGTCGCTAATAGAATAATAGACCTGGAAGGGACCAGAAGGGCCAGTTAGTCCAACCCCATTCTGCCATGCAGTCATACGTAGGTATGGCGCTCCAAAAAGATGGCCATCCAACCTCTGTTTAAAAACCTCCAAAGAAGGAGACTTAACCACACTCCATTGAGGCAGCATGTTCCACTCTCCAACTGCTCTTACCGTGTGGAAGTTCTTCCGGATGTTTAGGTGGAATCTCTTTTCCTGAAGTTTGAAGCCATTGCTCCATGTCCTAGTCTCTGGAGCAGCAGAAAACAAGCTTGCTCCATCCTCCATGTGACATCCCTCCAAATATTTAAATATGGCTTTCACATCGCCTCTTAACCTTCTCCAGGCTAAACATCCCCCGTTCCCCAAGCCACCCATCACAGGGCTTCATGGTTTCCAGTAGGGATGGGACGAATCCAGAATTTTCCAAATCCAGATCTGAATCCCTGGAAGGTTCTGGGAATCCATGAGCTCACGAATCTCAAATCTTTCAAATCCTTTTTAAAAAAAGAATTTAAAAAGCAAGGGAAAGAAGAATAATCTTGGGCAAGACACACTCTCTCAGCCTTAGCAAAAGCCTAGGCAAAGGCAAACCTTCCTCTGAAGGAATCTGGCCAAGACAATTGTCCTAGTTTTGCCTCAGGATCTCCCCAGATTGAAAACAACATGAAGGCCCTTTCTACACAGGCAGGAAAATGTGGGTTAATCCCACATTTTCAAGCCTGTGTAAACAGGGCCACTACAGTACAGAGATAATCCAGGTCAGAACTGGATTTTCTTTGCATACCTCCTTCTGGCATGCTGGGGTTTGTAATTTGATGATGCACCAGCACACTTTGGGAGAGAAGGCTGTGACACCTTGCAAAACTGCAAAGCCCAGAATTGCGTCTGAAAGAGGTTTGCAAGGGAGCTGTGCAAAGGAATGTTTCGGCTGCCCTTGAAATCTCAAGCCTGTAGCTTCCAGTCAAGTACTGAACTTAAATATTAAATGTTCAATGTGAATATCTTAGAATACAAGCCCAGCTGTAATTTCTGAAATTGTTAGCAAAGGCCATTATTACTCCAAGGGAAAACCTCACCTACTTACTATCTTCCCTTGTATATATAGTCTCCCAAATTTTCAGGCATCCCGGTCTCCTGGTTTTCAGGTGTCCCGATCTCCAACCATCTGTTTAGTTGGCGGATTCGAAAGATTCGGTTTGCCTATTTTGGCACAGGAATTCAGATTCGGGAATCTCGAATCCGTACCCAGGATTCGAGGATTCGGTTAGCCCATCCCTAGTTTCCAGGCTTTCGACCATTTTGGTTGCCCTCCTCTGGATGTGTTCCAGCTTGACAAGCCTCATAGGCCTTTGTGGTTTCCAGGCCTTGTCCGTCCATGATGCCCACAAGGACTCTAAAACCCATTTGCCTCATGGCAGAGGCCAAACCTTTCAGGCAAGCATGCTGTGGCACCATCCCTTCCTTGACCACAACGTCCCGGATGTGCTGAGGGTCACTGTGCCACTAGGTAGAACCAGAGAGAAGCTCCTTTTCTGGATTACATCTCCCAGAATCCTTGGTAATCATGCTGGATGGGGGATCCCAGAGGCTGTAGTCCAGAAAAGGAGCTTCCTCTTAAGCTGGTGTTGCTTGGGTCTTTCCATCATGAGACAGACCACGGATTTGGTGCAAAGGCTGGTGAGATGCTTTGCTTGGCGTGGAGACTTTGAGACGAGGGCTTTGGGTTCATGCCGGAGCTGACAGTGCCTCCTTTGCTCTGCTTTTGCGCTGGATCTATTATCCTTATCTCCTGCGGACAGCCGTTATTGCCCTGGCTTTCTCCAGCTCGTTTGTCTCTTTCTTTCTGCATCGTTCCTCTCCACTGAGGTTGGCTTGTCCCACCCAAGGGTCAGAGGCCACATACTAAATAAAACTCCGGAAGACTTTGAGAGAGAGGGAGACAGAGGAAGACTGACTGAAGGCCTCCATTTCAGGGGACACCCCTCTGTGCTGAGCAGGACTTGGCTGCAATTTGAGGATTTTTCAAAGCATCATTTGAGAGCAAACACCGACACCTGTCCCAGCTACAAGATAAGCTCGATCGGTGGTAAACAGATGCAGCGTTTAATTTTTTTGTGCCGAGGAGGTCCAGCATCTTTTGTAGCAAAACTATGTCCCTGAATAATAAACGCCACCCGAACTATCACAAGGAGGAGTGGGGAAATCACCAGTTGGATGCAGCCCAATTCTCTGGCTATCGTTCCCAGTCTCATAAAGACGTTCTTCAGTACCAGAAACCAACATGCATCATGGCTGCAGGTCAAGCTAAACGAATGCAACGGGTGGTCTGCCACGGAGGAGAGCATCTCAGGTTTTGCACTGGTGGGAGCCCAACATGCTCTTGCAGCAAATGGTGGGGTTATGCATTCTGCCTCAACTGTCACAGGGCCAATACTCCAGCCCCCCCATGGCTGGCGAAGGGGTCCCAAGAGCTGAGTCTCTCTCTCTCACATACACTGCAAAGCAACTTGAAGGTGGATTTAATTATATAAGGTAGATCCTGGGATCCTAGGCTTGGAAGAGACTCCGAGGGTCGTCCCGTTTGTTCTGCCGTGAAGGAAGACAAAAACTCCAATATAGAATTGAAGTCACTCAGGTTCGTAGAATCATTAAGCTGGAAGGGCCACTGGATCCAACTCCCTGACATACAGGAAGACACCAGTCATTTCTGCACTAGACTGTTATAGCGCGATGATTCCACTTTCAACATCCTCTGGAATCCTGGGGTTTGCAGTTTCGGGAGGGGCCAGCCGGCCCCTCCCGAAACTGCAAACCCCAGGATTCCAGAGGATGTTGAAAGTGGAATCATCGCGCTATAACAGTCTAGTGCGGAAATGGCCTCAGTCAAGCGTGAATGATCTGGCACTTTTTTGCAAGAAGTTCCTTTCCTCTCGCACAGAGATGGTGGATTGACTGCGGGGTCTTACTGTAACCGGTACTTGGAGGTTGCAATTTTAACCAACATAGTTACCTAATTACTTAACTGATTACTTTTGATGACGAGGGTAGAATGCAAAGTGCATATTAAAATTAACAAAGTAAGAAGTAATTGAGTAAGACTGAAGTTATTTTATTGATGAATGAGTCATGGTTCCTAGTTAATTATATTTCTTTTTAAGTTACTTTTTAGTTGGAAGGGTACAGTTGGATTACATTTCAAAAGTAACATAATAACAATTACTTGAGTGGGAATGATTTTGCTGGTGTAACGAGTAATGGTATCCAGTCAATTCAGTAATTTTAAGGGGTTGTTTTTGTCACAAACGTACAAGGTTACATTTCAGTAGTAGAGTAGTGAGAATATTTGTTTCATATTCTACCTTTTTCCCAACTGGGGACCCAGATCACTTGAGCAAGAGCAAAATTATTTTACTGGTGTCCTGATTAATGGTTTCTAGTTATTTAAGCTACTTTTTAAGTCACTTTTTTGGTTGCAAAGGTAGAATGAGGTTACATTGCAAAAGTAACATAGTAACTAGTTACCTGAGTAAGAGTGAAGTTATTTTTCCTGGTGTAATGAGTTCTAGTTACTGAAGTTACATTTAAAAAAACTTTTTGTAGAGATGCTTTTGACAGAAATGTTGCCGGTTTCCCCCCGCACCTCTAAAAGGTAGTGGAAAATGCTGAAAAGTTTCACAGAGGCAGAAGATATCACACATAGAAACACAGCTTTTCCCGGAAAGTTTACTCCATCAAGCTTATTGCTTCCGGCTTCTCCATGGGGTTGCAAGTTTATGCAAGATATGGGTGACCTGGAGTAATAAAAAAGAAATTATATTTCCACCTACCCTTTGTCCTGAAACAAGCCATAAACATCTATTCTTCAAGTTGTTACTTCAAAAAAAAGAGGAATGTTTTATATTTGACCCAGAACTGCTGCTCAACAGCGACACCTGGTGTCACGTCACCAACATTACAGCAGTGTGTGCGTGTGTGCGTGTGTGTGTTAGTGTACACATGTGTGCATTTGTGCAAAATGGGTGGGAGTCATGCGGCCCTCTATATGTTGTTGGACTGCAACTCCCAGCACCCTGCAGTGAGGAATACTGGAATTACAGTTCAAAAATATCTGGAGGGCAGTACAATTCCTACCTGTGGTGTAGATTATAGCCCCAAGGCAGTGATATAGCACCAAAGAAGCAAGGTTGAATAGAAGCCAGCATGGGGCTTGAAATACCAAAGAAGATAAAGAAACCAACCCTGGATAAATTTATTGCTAGATTTCAGAGTTCTAGCTGGAGGGCATTAGCCCCTGACTGATTTTTATTCATTGGATGAAGCAGGGAAAAAGATCACAGTGTTCTGGGATTGCTGGTTAGGAATGGAAAGAACGCTCTAAACTTTTCAGAGTATTTGAAAACTATGTTTCTCAAGTGTTGGAAAACCGTAAGAAGAAGCATCCTGGAGTGATAAGAATTTTTGCAGTCTGTGACTTGTGTTGCACAAAATTCATGCTCCCCCCCCCCCAGAAAACACAATTTCCTGCACAGAAAATGCAGAAATGTCAATTTTTTTTTCTATGCAGAGTGTGCAATTTGCTTTGCAAAATGCCTACCCATGGAAATTTTGCACAGAATAAGTCCTGAACTGTGAACAGCCTTCAGAAACAGCATAACATTATGTTTCTCCACAGGAAGAAGGTTGCTAAAATTACTCATTTTAGGAGAGGGATGAAAAATCACACAGAGGAAAAAAGGGGGCAGGGGGCAGTGGTGTGGGGGCTTGGACACACCAGTGCAGGCGCCACCCCTCCTGACTTTCCCGCCGTTGACTCTGTATTGAAATCGTTCCTGGATTCCCTCTGGTCGTCTGAAGAACGAGGGAGCAAGGACGTGCTCTGTCTTACAGGCCTGCTTGAACCTTTCCCCTTGCCTTCCCCAGGTGCAGTGTGGCCAACTCAGTGAATCCGACGAACAGAACCTGCGTGCCTTGGAGAAGCACGTGAGTAACACCCAGGGTGCCTTGCTTTGCTTTCCTCTCTTTTTCTGACACTTAAGCCAGAATCACCTTGACTGCTGTGCTGTATAGCTTAGACGTATGGCAGTGGAAGTATTTTCAAAGTCACTCTCCGTGGTGCAGTGGCACTGGTGGCTTCCATGTCAGTGGGGTGGCGAATCCACCCCAGGGCTTGATACGGGCTCTGAAGGAGCTATCCGGGGTACTGAAACTTGCCGCCCAATTGGTTCAGCACCTGGGAGAGCTCCTGGGACACTAAGGCATTTTTAAGTCAAAGGCCATTTCCACACTGCTACACTGTTATAGTGCTATTATTCCACTTTCAACATCCTGTGGCACCCTGGGATTTGCAGTTTAGGGAGAGGCATTTAGAATTCTCAGCCAAAGAGCTCTTTGGCCTCAGGAAACTGCAAACTCCGGAATCCCACAGGATATGGGAAGTGGAATAATAGCACTGTAACAGAGTAGTGCAGAAAGGCCCGTCATTGTATGTCTAAAGGCACACTCAGTCGTGGCTTTTGGACATGCAGTGGAGATGAAAGGAGTCCTGCAATTTTCAATCAGGGAGCTGCATGGTTCCCACCATGCCTTCTGCAAGTCTCTACAAACCAGAAAAAAAAATAAAATTAATCCCCGGATATATATCTTTCATAATCTCAGCTCAGTTGGGTGTGTTTTTTTAAAAAATGATTTCTCTGAACTTCAATAAGAATTTTGGGGATTTTTTTTTTTTTGACATTGTACCATTGGTGGTGGTCAAGATAATAGAGATTGTTGAGATACTGATGTGTACAAAATGTGCTCGCAGCTCTGTGTTGACTCTCTGTCAACTCCGTACTCATTCCAGTTGTCGGGATTGTATGTACGTACAGTGGGGCCTTGGTATCTGCTGGGGCTGGGTTCCAGGACCCCCCACGGAAACCAAAATCTGTGGATGCTCGAATCCCATTATGTACGATGGCATAGTAAAATGGCATCCCTTATATAAAATGGTGAACAATGGGTGCTGGAGAATGCCCAAGGATCAGTGCAATGGTGTGAGGCTGTAGCAGGGCGTGCCTACGCATCAGCATGTGGCAAAACCAGGGTTTGATTTTTGGAATTTGTGTGTGTGTGTGTGTGTGTGTGTGTGTGTGTGTATTTTCAATCCATGGTTGGCTGAATCCATGGATGGAGAACCTGTGGATATGGAGGTGGAGAATCTTCCACTCATGAATCTTTTGAATAGGTTCAAATAGGATAATGGACGCCCAGGAACAGTTTCTTCAAAAACGCCCTCTAGAATGCTATCCAGCACCAGTGGATTCACCGCCCCAGGCAGAGGATTCCAACCTCCTCAACAAACAAAACGGAGAGTTATGCAAATGTTACTTGGACTATGTGAATACTAGTCATACATTTACCTTATGCCCAAAATCTGACCCTGCTTGGTTTGGAATTACTTCTAGGATGGCTTCCAAACAGTTAGACAACCAGTATACAATCAGCCCAACCAAAGCAGAATAGAGTGTTACCATCAGTTCCCTTGACCTAGACACTATACTTCTGATGATGCAGCCCAGAATCATATTGGCCTTTTTCGCTGCTGCATCACGCTGCTGGCTTATGTTCAGCTAGTGGTCCACCAAGACTCCTAGATCCCTTTCACACGTACTGCTATCCAGCCATGTGTCCCCCATCCTGTATTTGTGCCTTCCATTTTTTCTGCCTAAGTGTAGGACCTTACATTTCTCTCTGTTAGCTTTGGCGCAGCTCCCCAATCTGTTAAGGTCATTTTGAGTTCTGATGCTGTCCTCTGGGGTGTTAGCTGCCCCCTCTTGATTTGGTGTCATCAGCAAATTTGATGAGCACGCCCTCTCTTCCCTCATCCAAATCGTTGACAAAGATGTTGAATAGCCCTGGGCCCAGGACAGAACCCTGTGGCACCCCACGAGTCATTTCTCTCCAGGAGGAAAAGCAGCCATTGGTGAGGAGCACCCTTTGGGTCCGGTCGGTCAACCAATTACAAATCCACCTAAGAGTAGCTTTGTCTAACCCACATTTTACTAGCTTGTTTGCAAGAATATGATGGGGGACCTTGTCAAAGGCATTGCTGAAATGAAGATACGCTGCATCCACAGCATTCCGTTCATCCACCAAGCTTCTAACTCTATCAAAAAAGGAAATCAGATTAGTCTGGCATGACTTGTTTTTGCAAAACCCGTGTTGACTTTGAGTGATCACAGCATTTCTTTCAAAGTGCTTACAGGCTGCCTGTCAGATGATCTGCTCTAGAATCTTCCCTGGTAATGATGTCAGGCTGACTGGGCAATAATTGTCTGGGTCCTCTTTTTTCCTCTGTTTGAAATCCATGTTGACTTTTACCGATCATGGGTTTCTCAAAAACAAGTCACACCAGACTAAAGTTCAGGCAGAATTTCTTTCCTTGTTATTGTGATCCATTAGTTTGTGTTCTAGTCTCTGGAGCAGCCGAAAAGAAACTGGCTCCCACCTTCTACGTGATGTCCCTTCAAATACTGAAACATGGGTATCATGTATCGCCTCCCAGTCTTCTCTTCTCTGAGCTAAACATCCCCAGCTCCCTCTCGTCCTTCCTGATAATCCACCCGCCCTCCCTTCTGCATTCCCCACATGGCCTTCTGGACCCGAAAATCCCTGGCTGGTGTAGTCAGCGGACAGGCCAACCCCAAAATAGTTCAGCAGCTGACGTGCCTCCAGAGACCTACGTGGGAACAATGCAAGAGAATCCCGGAGCTGCCTGGTGGGAGCAGGTGGGAGGTTTCCACAAAGGTGGAAGCTTCTAAAAGCAGGAGAGCTTTCGAAAGCCTCCAGCTTTGTGGAAACCTCCCACCGGTTCCCATCTGGCATCTCTAGGAACTCCTGCATGTGTGTTGGCACTGCTGCCATTAGGAATTATCCATCTGCCACTCAGAAGTGGATTCGTTGAGTTGCTTCTCCCTTACTCTTACAAATGTACCAGGTTTTTTTAATGCATTAAATTGTGTTGACCTTCTTAGACTCATAGAATTATGAAATTGGAAAAGACCCCAAGGGACATCCAGTCCAACCATCTTCTGGCATAAGAGGAAGACATAATCCAAGCCCTTCCTTTGACAGATGGCCATCCAGCCTCTGTTTAAAACCTCCAAAGAAGGAGAAGACTCCATTACCCTTAAAAGCAGCCAAATCCGCCGTCAAACAGCTCTTACGGTTAAAAAAAAAAGTTCTTCCTATTGTTAAGTTAAAGACAGTGCTGTTTCTAGGAGCGTGCAAAGTGAATATAAGGCACCGACATATATCACATCAGATTCTGGGTCTCTCCATTAGTTGCTACCTTCAGCAGCTGAAAACAGCTCCAGAAATCTTGCCCTGTAAGGAGAGATCTTTTATCCAGAATCATTGGACAGCATGCACACGACATGTCTCTTCCCTTGCTGAGTTATGTAACCTCTTCTTCGCTGCATAGCTGGCCGTAATTGTTGCATTGCTGAATCCGTGAATCTTGCCTGTTTGCAGATCCTGGTGTCCTACAAGCGTATCCAAGCTCTGCAGAAGCTGCAGCCCTGGCCGCAGGTCAACCTGTCCACCAGCTCATCGCAGAACTCGCTGGCCAAAGCCGGAGAGGCCCCCAAGGGCAGCTACAGCGACTTGGACCGGAAGATCCTCCAGTTGTGTGGTAAGGATGGGAGCTGGCAGCAGCGTGCCGCCCCGGACTAGGAAACGGTTGTTGCCTCAGGAGGCCGAGGATTTTCAGCTGCTGGTTTGTTCCTTTTGCAGGGGAATTGTATGACTTGGATGCGGCCTCACTCCAGCTCAAAGTCATTAATTATGTGAGTATTGGGAGCCTTTGCTCTTCCCTTCGTCTTGCCCTGTGTGTCTGTGTATCTTTCCCACTCAGCTGGGGCACGTTGCTTGCTTTCCCTGGCAGTAGAGAGGCCGACTCTATATAACTATACTTAATAGTAAAGATGTCTTGCGGTTGGAACATGTTGTAAGTCTGCTATCGCTCCTGTCCAATCCCACCTTTTCAGGGTTGGCCAGGGGCTTCCATACCAGTGTGTCTATGAATCAATTCTGGCTTTTAATCCAAACTTTAAAGGATCTGTCAGAGGTGCTGAAGCTTCTCCCTAAAATAGTTTCAACGCCTTAGATAGTTCCTATAGTTGGAGGAACTATAATTCATGCAGCACTGCACAGTCTGAAAGGATCCCATATTACAACTCAGGGCCTGAAAGTTTTTCTGTACAACACAGTTAGAGTACTTTCGTCCTGCTCTTAAATGCCGTGGCTCCATCCCACAGAATCCTGGGCTTTGTCAAAACAGTGCTGTTCCGCATGGCATTCAGTGACTGAAATTGCTGTTTTAAAACTGGTTTCCTAGGATTGTTTTTACACAGTCTTTAGGAGTTTCTAAGGAGTATTTTAATGTGCTTTTAAAATATTTTATCTTTGTAAATTTTATCTTTGCATTTTTTTTATTTGCTCATCAGCTCAGGAGGAAGCAATAGATGGATAGACAGATAGACAGTTAAATAAATGGATAGATGGATAGATGGACGGATGGTTTGTCAGAAGACTTCTTTGCTAGAGACAGACCGGAGGCTTCCACCTCAGGGGTGCAGTGGATTCTCTCTGGGTTTCATTCTCAGTTTTTAAGGAGCTAGCCAAAGTGCTGAACCAGATCCCCAAACTAGGGAATTCCCAAACTAGGACCGGCCCCTTGGAGAGCTCCCGTAACTCCCACTGAACTAGACCTACGAGGGAGGCGTTTTCCAACATGGTCACCTGAAGAGTTACAAAGAGCATCCCTTAATTTCCAACACCTACTATGTGCACTTTTATTTAAAAAATAAACAGGAGAAAATTCTGGGACAAAAATAATTGCTCCAAGACATCTATTGCATTTGTATTAGTCACATGTATTTATGCATGTGTGTGTGTGTGTGTATAGTGACAGCACAAATATATATGCAAACAAGGGAGCATTGGCTCACAATTGAAACAAATTAACATGTATTTTTTTCCTGTTCAGGTATTTTGGAATACCCTCAGTTCTGAAACCACAAATATTCTTATGGACACGGGACATTCCGATGCCCTGTAATATGTATCTATATCTATATAGACATATAGATTTGTGTTCTCAACATGTATCTAAGGATCTAAGGGTGATGCAATTGTAGAATGCATTTTAAAAATTTAAACAGTAAAGGTAATTTAAACAGACCAAAAGTATACTAAACAATTGGAGAAGTTAATAAAAGGCAGTTAAAATTCTCATTGAGATCAGAAAAGACTCCAGAGTAAGTAATTCAATTCATTTATTTATTTTTTTCAGTTTAATTTGTCTGGATGGGCGTTAAGTGGAATGTGTAAAGTATAGCTTAAGAAATGAGAGACTTTCATTTCCAGCCCCTCCAGACTCAAAAGCTCTATTTCCCTTTTTTTCCCCCCCCCTAACAAGACCAATAAAAGTTGCTTAAAATGCTGTTGCAGTAATAGTGTTAACAAGAGAGGAGCTTGTCGACAGCTGGTCCGGTTCTTCTCCCAAGCTTAGGAAATCAGACGCAGTAAATATATTAACGTTGGACAAGAGCTCTCGCAGTCACATTGTCCCCCCCGTCTGCCAACGCCTTGTAAAACTTTTACAGCTTTCTTTCCAAGAGCGTCATAAAATTTCTCTGCCCTTTTCCTCTTTCTCAAGAAAACGGTCATCAGTCCTTAGCCGGAGGCCATCCCTTTAACGGAGTAAAATGAATGTCAAAAAAGTGCAGTGACGTCATGGGATTTGTGATTGTCGCGAATGTTTGTCATCGAGCTGACTTTGACCTAAGGCAGCCCCCTATCAATGGGGGATGATGGGTGTTGCTTGCCAGCACCTGAGGGCCCCAATCCTACAGGCACCCGAGGGCCCCAATCCTGCCGGTTAGCCACCACTGGAGGATGTCGGGAGGTTGATTTACAGCACCAGCACAAAATCTGCCCTGGAACCACTGCGCTCTGGACGAAAGGTGTCCCAGAGGCAAGCATCACATAGCAGAGTTTCAAATCAGCACCAAGAATGTGCAGCAGAGTGTAACTTACAGCGTCAGCTCTGACCCCTCTGCCCACTGGTTAGTAACTCACGGACACACAGAGTTTGTCATCCAGAATACCTGGAGGCTTTAATCTTCAAAGTTGCAGTATATACCTCTGTACACAGGATGCGCAGATCCACAGTCACGGATTCAGCATCATAGACACATCCAGCAGAGGTTCGCTCAGACAGAGGTTTGGAGTCAGAGGGTCCGAGTGTCCAAGGTCTCCTCTTTTATACACACCAGCCGATCGCTCATCAGCTAGGGACAGTGGCTGATGCGACCCCTTGCCAAGATTTCACATTATCGTGACTCAGCCCTTGCGACATGTCCCCGAGGGACTGCATCGTGCCTTGCCAAGTCATTCCCCAGGTGTTTCCACATGCTCATCAAATGTATTTTGAACTGGGGCAAATGCCGCAGCATTTCTGTCCAACAGAGGAACGGTTGTTGTGGTTGTTGTCGTGTGCCTTCAAGTCGTTTCCAACTATGGCGGCCCTAAGACAAGCCTATCACAGATTTTCTGGGGTGGAGAGTGTGTGACTTGCCCAAGGTCACCCGGTGGATTTCCATAGCTGGGCAAGGAAGTGAACCCTAATTTCAAGGGTCGTAGTCCAACACTATCCCACACTGGCTCTTGCCACTCGAGTAGACCCATTGGGCCAATTATGGACTGCTGAGTCAACATGTACAGTCATCCGTCCCCATTCTCTAGGGTGAGGGGCACAGGACCCCCATGAAAGTAGAAAAACCAGGAATAACTGTAGGTCCTCCCAAACCGTATTGAGCACACAAAAAAATGTGATCACCCTTTTCAACCCACCATGGATTCCTTTGGGGCTTCAGGGTTCCTTCCCAAGGCAGAAGTGGGGGGCTGGTGGGGCTGACAGCCACCTCCACGGCTGCCCCCCACCCTTTTTAAGAGGAACTTATAAGCCTCGTTGACAGTCTGTCAGTCTCACGGGCCTCGCAGTCCCTATTAAAAGTGGCCCAGGGAGGCAGCAGAGGTGACAGCAACTAATCTGTGAATAATCAAATCCACAAAAGTGAAACCCACAAATGTGGAGGGCTGACTGTAATTAAGTCCCATTCATGGAAAGGGTCTTGTCAAATTGGAACTAACAATATAGAATCATAGAGTTGGAAGAGACCCCAAAGGCCATCCAGTCCAACCCCCGGCTATGCAGGAACACCCATCAGAGCATTCCCAGCAGATGGCCCTCCAGCCTCTGCTTAAAAACCTCCAAAGAAGGAGGAGACTCCACCACACTCCGTGGAGGCAGCAGCAGATTCCACTGCCGGACAGCTCTGACCCTCAGGAAGTTCTTCCTGAGGTTCAAGTGGAATCTCCTTTCTGCAGCTTGAATCCATTGCTCCTTGTCCTGGTCTCTGGAGCGGTAGAGAACAAGCCTGCTCCCTCCTCAACATGACATATGATGCAGACCATATCATGCAAACCATAATTTCTTTCCAGGACTTCAGAAAGTTGGCAATGGCCTTTAACCCCCTTTAAGAGGTATCCAGGAGACACTCAGGCAGACAAAAGTCAGCTTTGTTGTTCTCGTTATTTCTTGTCTGGTCAACCGTCTTCTAGTGGCCTATGAATGAAAGACCCTAGAGCCCTGGTCATGAATTGCTCTCCTTGCGTCTTTCAAATTTGGTGCCGCTGGGGCTCCTTCTGTAAAGCTTATCCACCTATAATGCCGTCTTCCTTTTTTCCTCCCGCCTTCCACTTTCCCCAGCATTATAACCTTTTCCAATGACTCATGTTGTCAGCGCGCATTCAAATAAACCAGTCCCTTAAAATAGAAAATAACAGTTTATTTAAAATACTTGCAGCAAGCAGGGAATTAATCAAACCAACAAGAATTTGGTAAGACCTTTCCAAAATCACAGGCTAGCCTCAGACAGCTTTATACCCGCCAAGCATGGTTACAGAAGCAGAAATGCTTTCTGATTGACTAATCCAAATCTATACAGATCATGAATACATCCTTCCATTAGCCTATAGGTGGTCCCAAATTATAATACCAGATCCCACCTTGAGGGTGTGAAAGTTAATATTATAATGAAACTGTAGGTAACTAGAGTTCATGACTAGCTGCTCTACCTCTCCTTAGTTCAGTTTAGACTGCCGCTTTTATCTACAAAGTTGACGACTCAGACAGTTCCTTACACCTCCCATTGTTTTTATTGTGGACCCCATTCAAGATGTAACTTTTTATGTCTGCATTCCAAGGAAATTGGCCCATTTCCCAGGACTAGAGTACTCAATAAGCCATTCTGACTATACATTGCTGGATTTAGCAGAAGTTTTAAACAAGTACTTGACCGCATTACCCATCATGCTTTAACTACAACTTAATAGATTTCCCATCATAAAGTTCGTAATTTTATTTTACACCATCCGTGTCATCTCGTGATGTGTCCAAAGTGTGACAGCCTCAGTTTAGTTATCTTGGTTTCAAGGGGTAGTTCGGGCTTGGTTTGCTCTCGGACCCATTCATTTCCTTTTTTTTTTTTAAGCAATCCATGGTATCTGCAGAACTCTCTTCCAGCACCACATATCAAATCATGGAATTACAGTACCAATAAGCTGGCTGAGATGGTCTTAAGAGATGGTGCTGGAGAGCCCCAGGAGCGTCTTGTCTTGGTCAGGTCAATTCCTTGTGAAATTTGGTTTGACGGTAGCAAATTTTCCCTGCAGAGGTGGGATACAGATTAAGAAGGTTCACCCCCAAAGACCGATGGAAGCTGAAGGATTCCTGGATGCTCTGGGGTGTTTTTTAGCTGAGAGGGCTGGCAGTTCTTTTGCCACGATGGAATGGTGAGATGGAAAGGGCCGTTGATGCGGTCGCTCCTGAGCATCCCGTCCAGTGCTGTGGAATCCATTATTCTCCTTGCTTTAACTCCCCTAGAGATGCATAGAAGATGGAAGACTAGGCTTTCTTCTGCCCCTTCGAACTTGTAGAATTTTTTTTAAAAGCAAAGATAGTAAGTTTTGGCAGGAAGGAAAGAGGAGATCAAACTGCACAACTGGACAGGTGGATATAAACTTTCAGTATGTCCCGGTCTGATGAGTTTCTTTTATTTGGGTTCAGTGGCCTGCAAGTTTGCAAGTTCCTTGCAAGTTTCTTCCTTGCAAGTTTGCATAGCAGAAAAAGCAGCTTTACAGAGGAAAAACAAAGGCATTGTGGAATTTCTGTGCCTTTCAGAGTTACCTTCCCATCAGTTACCTTCCCACCAGTCTTTTTGCTGTGTGTCCATCTTGTACACCCGTCTTTCCATCATTCTTGCCCATTTCTTTTCCTCTTCTCCTGGAGGCTATACAGTTTGTTCCTTGCCTCCAACCTCACTCCCACCCTCCTCTTCCTTTAATTTTGGGGTTCTCAAAAAAAAAAAGATATTCAAATGGATCCAAATTATGCAAAACTGGCCTGTTTCTAGCAATCAAGTTCCCATTCTTGATTTTTGAGTGCAGAATTTGAACAGCAGGGAGCAGAATTTAAACTATCGTACCTCGGGGGTCTCTCCTCCTGTAATGATTTGTTCTTTCTGCAAAATTATCCATAGCAGTCGGGGGGAAAGAATGAGACTTGTGTAGGTCCCCAGCCCTCTTCCCTAAGACTGCTGTAACAGAGAAAAGCAGAGGCTAATTTCTTCAGAAGGGAGAATATGAATGTCAAAATGACCCAGAAGCTGGAAAAGTTACCAAAAGCTATGCTGTCTGGGTTACAGAGGCACTGAGGGGCTTCCAGGTCTGGGTGCAGTGAATCTTCTGCAGGTTTTATTCCAGACTTCCAAAGGAGCTCTCCAAGGTTCTGAACCTGTTTGGGAAATAGAGTTCAACACTTTAGAGAGCTCCTAGAGTGGATTCACTGCACCCCTGACACAGAACCCACCATCTGCCCCTGGTGGGTGCGTGATTCTGGAAGCTGTAGTCCAAAGCAGTAACTTTTCCAAGCTCTGAGATTTCCTGGCTACTTTGCTTGCTAAATTTGTCAGAGCTAACATTGCTCTGAGGACCACAGCTGGGGAACAGCAGGGTGAGACAGGTTGATTCATTCAGATGTCTAGGCATATGGTTTTGCAAAATTGTAAGCTGGAGGGTACAGGAAAAGTATATTAAGTCTGATGCAGAACAAGACGTGAGAGCAATAATCCCCTTCTTTTTTTAAACCAAGGGCGGTAAATTTCTCCCAGCCACCATTAGGATTTTGAAATCTTGGATTCTTTTGGGGGCATCAATTTGGTTTCCTTTCTTCTAAGAGCTCTCTGAAAGGAACTCACAGTCTTATAAGTCCCTCTTAATTTGGACCCTGGTTTAAATTCATTAAAATATTTGCCATGGATTTGCTCCATCCGTTTTTGGTTTGTTGCTGTCTTTTATTTGCAGTCCTCCCCCTACATCCGCAGGTTTGATCTTTGTGAATTTGATTATTTGCAAGGCACGTGCATGCCTTCCTCCCCCATTCTCTTTCTTCCATTCCCTTGCATTTGGCCAGGCTTGGAGAAGGAAGGTAAGGAACTGGGGGTGGGAAGTACACTTGCACCTTTCTCCTCCCCTCCAGAGCTTCCTCTCCCATTCTCTTGCCTCTGGCCTCCACGCTGGGAACTCACACGGAGGAAAAAGGCAAGGGAATGGACGTCAGAGTTTAACTCCCAGCCCGTGCCTATCTGCCAGCAAGAGGAGGAATGGGAGAGTACTTGCCGAGGAGGTGGAGGAAATGGAGAGAATCCAGAGCTAAGCAATCCAGAAGAAAAGCTGAGCCAAAAGCTGAAGTCAAACCAGTCCAAGGAGTCAGGACTGTCGGAGTTCACAAAGACACAGAGCAGGAATTCAAAGGTCAAGGGAGCTTGGATTCAAGATGAGATCTAACCAAAGCAGAGTACTGGTACCACTCTACTCTGCTTTGGTTAGACCTCATCTGGAATACTGTTACCCTGTGAACTGGGGGTCCCGGGAGGGACACCAAAATGTGCTCAACTAAATGTGGGGAAAATTAGCTCGGAGCACTGCTTAGCGTTACGAGAGGCAGGGTAACGTAGCGAGATCTTGAACCCTACGTCTGCGGGGTCGGGTCGAGTCAAGGAGCACACAGAAGTTGAAATAATAAATGATGTTTATTAAATACAAGCAAAACAGTGTATGCGACACACTCATACAAGATGACTAAAGAAAATAAAGGTTGGAGTGGTATAGAGGGATTTTTAGAGGGATTGTCGGTTTGGGTGATACTTCAGCTTGTCTTTCAGATGGTGGAGGCACTGGCAAAATAGATTGCTCTTCAATCCCTGACCTCTCATCTATCCCAATGGGAGGAAAAGGCTCGCGTAGGCTTTCCATCTACCTTCTGGAGCCCCCGCTCCCATTCCATGTGTGCCTTCCGTCTCCCCTCTGGAGCTCCCTCCCATTCTCTTGCATCTGGCCCCGGTGCACAAAAGGCAAGGGAATGAGAGCGGGATCATGGGAGGAGTTATCCGCAGTTTTTCTACTTTCACAAAGGTTCCACATCCTGAACCCATCCTGAACCCTTGCAAAAGTGGAAAGGCCACTGTATTTATTTATGTCCTACCCTTTATCCCTCCTCAACAGAGGCTGTGGTGTGTGAAGTTACCTTTGTAGGACTGTCTCCTTACTACTTGCAAAGAGATCTTATGGATCCTTTGAGAGAAATCTGAGACAAGGAAGTTGGTGGCCTAAGCTTCTGACGACAACGGCCTCTGATGAAGTAGAGTTAAGCCGATGAACGTTCATGCCACCATCTTCTTTCTCTCGGTCCCGAAGGTGCCACAAGATCCCTTTGCGTACTGAGCCAGACTGACAGGGCTGTGGCTTTCAGTTATCACTCCTACTTGTTATTCCATGGATAGACAGAGGCATATCTTTCGTTCAGCAGAGGTTTTTGGATATAGGCCTTCAAGAGCATGAAGGAACGGCACTTGGACTTCGAGCCCTTACCACCCTGGGTCTACCGTGCCTTCCTTGTAAAGACAAAATGCCTCCTTTGAGGCCAGTTAGCTATTCTGAAACACAGAAAAACCTTCTCCTTGGCAAGGTTCAAGGTTCTTCCATCTCCTTTATTAAATGGAAGATACCATTGTACACCCAAAATCAAAGTTGAATCTATTTTACAGACATTATTTCACTGTGGTTACTATCAAGAGGCTAGGAAAGACCTACTGTTCCCAGTTATTAAGCTTTTCCCAGGCTGCTCCCCTGAGTTCCTTTTAATTATTTTGCTCAAAGCTTCCGACAAGTTTACAAAGCAGGTGGCTAAATTTCTTAGGAGCCAGTGCAGCTTAGTGGTTTGAGTTTTGGACTCTGGAGACCTGGGTTGAAATCTTCTCTCACCAGGGAAACGCACTGGTTGGTCTTGGGCAGGTCACACTCTCTCAGCCTCAGAGGAGGGCGGTGGCAAACTCCCTGTGAACAAACTTTGCCAAGAAAAGCCTGTCAGAGGGTTGCCGTTGGGTCACCATAAATCAGAAATGACCTGAAGGCAGACAACAACAAGCTTAGTTTTTAAATGGATGATTCTTGCTGGATCATGTGTGACAGAATAATGTTAATTGCGTTCAATGCATAATTGAATTGCTTTGTTCTTTTAATATTTAGATGGATTATTCAGTATAGGAGGCCCTGCCACTTTGACACCCCTGACAACTTCCTCTTTTAACGTTTCCAAATGAAGGACGAGTTTCATTAATTTGACAGAAGTACCACTTTTTCAACAATTCTTCGTGTCCACAAGGCTCACTTGGGACTGCTCTGACACATGCACTGCTTGCAAAATGAGCTGAGAAGGAGAAAAAAAAGTACCAAGCTGGCCAAGGGACTTTGCAAGCAGCATGCATGCGCAGTTGGTCCCAAGTGTGCCTCCGTGAGTCTTTCATGCTCTGTACAGTACAGTACATGGATGTTCTGCTTTTCAGTTCCGTTTTCTGACAGTGCTTCCATCCCTAGCCTGTCAGATAAGTAGGGGAAGCCTGTATTGTAGTCTTTTTATCATCAAATATGTCTTCTAATGTGAGGATTTTATGGCCTATCGACTGCAAATGAAGAGGATGGAGAGGTCCATGGCTGATTTATTTTTCTTGCCTGACTGGTGTTCGGTCTGCTGCGGCATTTGAAAATGGGCTCTTCCTTGTGTTGGTTTCTGGATAAAATGAGGCACCCAAAGAGGGAGAAAAAAGTGGCCCTGAGCCCAGAACTGCCCAGGATTTGGCCTGGGTTATGGGTCAGCCTTCTGTCGTGTAACCGTGTCCTTTTCTTGGCAGCTGAAACAAGAAACTCAGTCTCCGTGTTGCTGTCTCCTGTTGGTGTCGGAAGATAACAGCCAGCTTTTTTGCCAGGTGAGTCTCTTCCCTTCTGTCTCAATCTTGAAACTTTCTGTTCGAAAGGCATCTCTGCCTCTGATTGTTTGGGCCCCACAAGTCGTTTCCAAGGCTGAGTTTGGAGTGGTCACATTCTGCAAAGCTTTCAGGAACCAGAATCTTTTTGATCCACTAGGTGAAAGGCTCCAGGCTGGAGACCATGGCCATTTCTTCACCAGCCTGTTATAGCGCTATTATTCCGCTTTCAACATCCTATGGAATCCTGAGGTTTGCCGTTTAGGGAGGGACCTCAAAGGACCCTCCCTAAACTGCAAACTCCAGGATTCCATGGGATGTTGAAAGTGGAATAATAGCGCTATAACAGGCTAGTGCAGAAATGTCCCCGGTCTTCTCAGGAACGACTGAAGGAACCAGGATATGTTAAGGCCAGATAAGAGACAAATGAGAGGAGATGTGATACAGCCATCTTCAGATCTCTGAAGGGATGCCGTCATGTGGAAGATGGAGAGAACTGGGGCCATTTCTTACCACATAATTTGAGTACTAGGAACATATTTCCTCACTAATTTTGTTTCTGAAGGTAGGAATGAATAACTTTAGCTCTTTCCCCCTCATGTGAGAATGGCTTTAAAAACAGTTTGCAGTTCAGACCTTATTTAATGCAACATCTGCATATGTTTTTGTTTTGTTTGTCGCTTTGTTTGCACAGAAAGCCACATTTGCCAAGAAAGAAACCTCATTTAATGCTGAGGAAATAGCACTTTTCCGGGCAGAAAACGTCATTCCAGAAAATGCTATTTTCTTGCAAAAAAAAAAAAAAAAAGTCCACACATGGAGTTTGTGCAGAATTAGCCTCCAACTGCAACATTTCCCTTGCTGAAAACAAGAAGTTTGTTTTTAACTGATTTTGTTGTATTGATGGTTTAGTTATATATATATTTCATAAATGTTGAACAATCGAAATCTGTTTAACTGCATCTGCTTTAATTTTGGTAAGCCACCCCGAGTTCCAGACTGGGAAAAAGTGAGATATAACCATCATCATCATCAACAACAACTATTATTATCATCATCATCATCATCATCACTTTCTTCTTCTTTGAAGATGGGTGTCTTTCGATTCCTTGCATTTAATGTGGAATCCCTTCTTGTGTCTTGCAGGTTGTGGGAGATAAAGTCCTGGAGGAGGAGATTGGCTTCCCTGTGAGTTGTTAAGACATGACCTTTATTTGTGATGTTCTGCTGTGAGCATCAGTGCTTGCATAGCTGAAACAAAGCAAGACACACACACACACACACACACACACACACACACACACAAGCTTCAAGAGGGAGGTACTATTAAGAGGCTTAAGGAAACTCCAAGGTTTGTACAGAACAACCTTGGAGGTGAATTACCGGAAGTATCTCAAGGAGGGCTGAGCATGCTCTGTAGTCACTGACTGTTGAGTGACTGGTGGGGCAGAATCAGATGAGAGGAAAAATGGAAGGTAATGGAAGAGGTTTCCCTTTGAGTTCAGTTGCAGTTTTCACAGTAGAGGGAGAGGTAAAGTGGATTTTTCCAACAACAACGTATGCTTATGAGCTACATGCATCCAAAGTGTGGTGGCTCCCTCTTGAGTGTACAGGAGCCACTAGCTTTACAAAGGACCTGCTCCTAGCAGAGACGAAAATGTTTTTAGGCTGACCCAGCCGCCTGCATTTTGGACTCTCATTGGGGTGCAAGCTGTACGAGATTGCCCTGGTGAGGGGTGGAATTCCAAAATGGACTGAGTGCTCCCGAGGCTTTCGTAAAAGGTTAAGAGAAGGTTAAGAGGGGACACGAGAGCCATGTTTAAATATTTGAAGGGATGTCGTGTCGAGGAGGGAGCAGGCTTGTTCTCCGCCACTCCAGAGACTGGGACAAGGAGCGATGGACTCAAGCTGCAGGAAAGGAGATTCCACTTGAACCTCAGGAAGAACTTTCTGATGGGCAGAGCTGTCCGGAAGTGGAATCTGCTGCCTCGGAGTGTAGTGGAGTCTCCTCCTTCTTTGGAGGTTTTTAAGCAGAGGCTGGAGGGCCATCTGTCGGGAATGCTTTGATGGGTGTTCCTGCATGGCAGGGGGTTGGACTGGATGGCCCCTGGGGTCTCTTCCAACTCTGTGATCCTATGAAAAGTGTCTCTTAACAGCCCAGTCTCCTCTACGGGGCTCTTAGGACTAGTGTTTCCAAAAATCTCATAGGCAGTTCTGGTAGGGAAATTCACCCATGCAAGTTACAAGAAACTGTGCAAAGACATGGGCCATTTCCGCACTAGACTGTTATAGCGCTATCATTCCACTTTCAACATCCTATGGAATCCTGGGGTTTGCAGTTCAGGGAGGGGCCGGCCGGCCCCTCCCTGAACTGCAAACCCCAGGATTCCATAGGATGTTGAAAGTGGAATGATAGCGCTATAACAGTCTAGTGCGGAAGTGGCCATGGTCAGGGCTGAATTCTCTCTCTCTCTCTCTCTCTCTCTCTCTCACACACACACACACACACACACACACACAAGCCCAACAGACATCCAGCACGGTTAGTCCTCCAGATAGCTTAAGAGAAAGCGTGATCCATCCGTACCTGCAGATAATGCAAGGAGACAATGGCACCCCAATTTATTGGAGGAGGGAGGTTATGCAATGTTTGGGCACTGGATCTTTGCATTTAAGAGTTCCGGAGCATGATTTATTCTTCTATAAGTTTATTTATCAATATTTACACAAAATCACGTAATATCCAACTAACACAGGTGCAAACTAAAATAAGAGCACCATACTTCGACACTAAACTTTAAAAAAACCACTAAACACGGAGTTACTAAAAGGCTAGTTTCCTAACTGACTAAACACTAACTTACTAAAACACGAAAGGACTCTGACTGCCACCCCCCCACAAAAAAAAACTGTAATGAGAAAGAGAAAATAAGACAGAAAAATACTAGTCTACTGTTACCAACCCCCCTGAGCAGAATGCTAATAACCTTATCCACAGATTATAGCATCATTTGATTTATTGTTGTTCCAAAAGCCCAAAACTGGTTTCCAATCTTTCAAAAAAATCTTTGGTTGGCTTATCCTACAAAACCTGCTCTATTTTGGCCATTTGGGATAATTCAGCAACCTTAACAACCTAACCTTCTGCCACTGGGGTTTCAGTCCATTTCCAGGTTTTAGCAGACAATATTCTTGCAGCTGTTATCATATAATGAAGAAATAATCTATATTTGCTGTCGAATTATTTATCCATAACACCCAGCAAAAACATTTCTGGAGACGTTACAAAAAGTACCCTGTCGTCCTTGATCGATGCACGGTACATTATCTTCCCTGGCTAAAACGTTCAGCAGTGATGGCAGCAGCGCTCAGAAGCGTGTTGTGTGGTTCTCCACAGCGATAAGGCTGTTTCTGGCTGCTGTGGGAGTGCCAGTCTTGGATTGTGGTGTGCATCTCAGCACCTGAGTGGAACACAGGCCATCTGGTTGGGAACCTCTTCAGTGACCACCAAGTTTCCAAGCAACGGCATCCAGCTCTTCCCTTCTCAAGAATAGTTGGAATTAAAGCTCGTCACTCGAGCCCCGTTCCCTAGAATGTGAGAGGTTGAAAACTGGCACTAGCTCTGAATCTGTGCTTGCAGCTGGAAGGAGCAGCTGTGCAGTTCTAGTCCTCCTTCCAAAATACTGGGGAGAACATATCTGCAGCGTAGTTTCGTATATGTCCACGTTTCACTGCCTGACATTGTGATATCATAGGCCATTTCTGCACTAGACTGTTATAGCACTATTATTCCACTTTCAACATCCTATGGAATCCTGGGGTTTGCAGTTTCGGGAGGGGCCTTTAGAATTCCCAGCCCTCAAAGGCCCCTCCCTAAACTGCAAACCCCAGGATTCCATAGGATGTTGAAAGTGGAATAATGGTGCTACAACAGTCTAGTGCGGAAATGGCCATAAACGAAGGGAAGATCTGCCAGAGGTACCAGAGAGAAACCCAGTGCCCTCTGGTGACTTCCAAGTCACCAGAGCCAGAGGAGGGATGAATCTACTCTGGGTTTTACTCTGAACTCTAAATGCGTTGCCCAGGGTGCTGGGATGGCTCTGCTATCCAAGTAGCTTCCACAGCTCCAACTCTTAGGCTCGTATCACTCAACTTGCCCTTACGATCCCTGCCCGAGGTCTAGTACAATGCCTCAGAGAGACCACGGTACTGTAAAAGTGGCTGTGTTGGCCAGTGGCTTCAGTGCAGTAAAGCATGACCAGCCCTCCATGTTGATTGTTAAATTAAAACATTCAGGCACAGATGCAGAAAATAAAAACGGTAAAGATTTACTGTTCCATCTAGCATTTTTCTGGTTCTACACATAGTATGTTACCACACCTCCTGTGTAAACAAACTACAGTTGAGTTCTTCCTGCCCTCTCAGCTCCCAGAATCCTATTTGGGTCTGCTTCATTCCTCTCTTCCTAACTAGCCCTATCTAACTCATCTTCTCTGTTGGGAGTTAGACTTTTCCTTTGAGGAAATTTTGTGAAAGCTAAAACTATTAGGAATCAGCCTTCTTTTAGCATAGTAGCAGAAAAAGCATGTCCCGATCTCTGTGTGGCTTCCCTGAACTGAGACTGACTTGAAAGCAAAACAAGGCAGACAGTTTCAGGTTCCAAACTTAAAAGATTTACTATTAAACTTTGCAATTACATATGCATTGGAGAAGCTAGATCCTAACTAACTAACAACAGGATTAGGGAAGATAGTAGTTTCATTCTTACCTCACCAACTTCTTGGTGGGGAGAGTAGCATAGCAGAGAGAAGGTGCTAGAAGCAAGATTGCAAAGGAGGAGAAGAGAGGCGTGGTCTTCTATATAAGGCCAATGACTGACTCCAGGGTGTATACTGGGTCACATGCTCTGGATACCACAGCCAGTCATTTTAAATAACACAGGAACAGTTGAGACTTTAGATGAGAGGCCAGAGAGCTTTTACATGCAAAGGAGAATTAACCCTATTGCTAGGTAAGCCCATTTGTCCTAGAACAAGGGGTAGGGGAGAGAGAATGCCAGAAGTTTCCAACATTCTCAAGATTCAATCCATCCCTACCTGCCCCATTCCTATCTCTGTTTCCAGCTGGCTCCATTTAACTGTTTTAACAGACAAGCCTCTGGATTATATCATTTTCCCCACAGGCTCCTTGCTCACAGCATTCAATGAGCTGCGGTTGGCTGGCTCTACCCAGGCTTGCCCATCTTCTGTCTTTATACACTCCAATGGATTCAGCACCTTGTGTTGCTCCGTTGAAGTTTACACTAGAAGCCAGAGTGGATTCACCACCCCACTGACATGGGAACCAGTAGCTGCCACTGGGAACATTCTCTGGCTGCTGTTTTCAGTGGGAGTGTGAAAAGTCTGGCCATGGGGACATTTGCATCCCAGTCACCCTCCAGATCACAATGGGACTCTCTGGACTTCCGCAGACGGGCATACCCACTTCTCTACACAGCTATCTTTTGTGCTTTTCCTCCTCCTCCTCCCACATTTTAAAATTCTTTTAAATGCTTCTCTCCAAGCTTTGTTTCTGGGGGGGGGGAAAGAAAGAAAACCTTCTGGATTTGTGCTTATCTATGATCTGAGGCCCTTTCCACACCTTACCATTTTCCGTCATCATTCAGTTGCAATCCTGGCAGTGCCACTGCAGGGGTGGGAGCATGACCCAAATGCTCCCCTCTGCACCCAGCTGGCTACCAGTGGAAAGGTAGCACAAGTGACACACACCTTCCTTCTGCAGTGCAGCCAGCCACTTCCCATGTTGCACTTGGGACAGAAGTGCCCAGATCACGCTTCCTCTCTTTCCACAGGGACGCTGGCAATTGGGGACCATTACCAGATTTTTTCCAGTAATGGAATATCCCACAATTGCAATGGCTGGGGATCCATGGGCAGCAGGACTATGACAACTTCATGCAAAAGCATGACTCACAGACCAGCAGCAGTGCGCCTCCGTCCTCGGACAGCGACGTTGTGCAGAAATGGCCTGAGACTGTATTTCGCTCGCTTCAAATACAGACCAGTAGAATGATGGATATTCTAGATTAGTTAATACAGCTTTATGGTTGTAGCCGGTGCAATGTTGGCTAATTGTGGCTCTCCAGATGTTTTTGGACTTAGGTTCCTATCTGGGATGTCACAGACTTTTTGCAGAAAATGCTGCTTGATGTATTAAAGTAATTGGGTTTTGTGAATGCATTGAATAATAGAGGTAAGGAGCTGGGAGGAGGGGGTGAGAATAAGTGGCGATTGTTAGAAAGGATTAGAGTAAGGCTGGCGAACGACAGTTGCTAATTGCACTTTGGAGTGTGTGGTGGATAAATGAGGATTAGGGTTAAAAGAGTCAGTCAGATCTGGGAACTGATGAGTAGGGTTTAAGAGTCTGAATTAGTCATTTTTATAGAGAAGAGTGAGAGTGAGACGTTTTCTTTAAATGTATTAAATTCACAGGCCTGCAAAACTAAGGGTTATAAAAACTTCTTTAAAAATGTATGCTGGTTTAATGGCAATTTGGCATTCCAAATGCAAAAATGATCTCAGAGTTGTTCCCGTCGCATACAGTTTTTTCACAACTTGCTTTGACATTTTTATGTTGCAATGTGTGACTGAAAGAAATGGGTAGTGAAAAATTACCATGTGAACCCTATTTTGTGGCCAGTTGTGAATAGACTTACAAAAACTATAAAGCTTTATAAAGCACTTTAATTTACTGATATGAAACACAGAAATCTGTTTGAAAGCACTAAAAGAAATCACACTGGGAACATCAGTGTCCACACTTAATCAAAGCTGAGGAACAACTGAATTGATAAAAATATTGAATTTTGGGTGGGGGGTACAACAATTTTGTCCGTTTTTCAAACGCAGCATCCAAAAATATATTAAAAATGGCTACAATGTTGAAAAAAGTTTTACTTCTGTTCATAAAGTTGTTTCGTTTGTTTGTGTGGGGTTTTTTCCCCCTCCGTCTTTCCTTTTTGTCTCTGGGTTGGGCTCAGACATGGTATCTGTGGTAGCAGCAGAGAATGAAGACAGTTTCCAGTGTGGACAGGAATTGCACAATATCTCACACAGGAGCCTTGAGTGTTTCTCAGAGGTCCCCCACGGTTGGTGGCCACAGCAGTGGGACAAGAGGAGGTCCTTCCATTGGTGGTGGGAATAAGGGAAAGCCCTCACTTGTGGTGGCAGTAGTGGGATTTATGGAAGTCTTCCTGTATGGTGGCAGCAGAGATTTGGGCAGAACCTTACATCTGGTGGGGAAAGTGGTAGAATAAAGTGTAGCAGCCTCACACCATCCTTCTGCACCTTTGGATGCTGGGTCGGTTAGGGATAAAGGACGCTGATGGGGGAAAAAAAAATTAATCTGGCGGGCCAGAGGTTGCTCACCCCAACATGTGGCAGAGATCACCAAAGCTTGGTTCAAAGCATAGAAGACCCTCTGTGGCCATCATTTGCCCCTACAGTTTGCCACCGTTCCCTATGATTCACTCTCTTTCTCTCTTCCCTCCAAACAGTTGACGGTTGGCCGCCTGGGAAAGGTCGTGGAGGAAAAGAAGTCAATCACCCTGCAAGACATCAGCTTGGTAGGTCCACCCCTGGGACTGAGCCTGACCCCATCCACCCTCTGTAACACTTGTCTGCAAGATGCGTCTCTCTCCACTCCACTGTCCATTGTAATCACGGGTGCTGCCACCTCTTGGATGCAGGCAGAGATGTATGCTATGGATTTAGTTTTGGACTACTTAGAATCATAGAGCTAGAAGAGACCGCAAGGGCCATGGAGTCCAACCTCTTGCCATGGAGGAATGCGTCATCAAGGCATTAAAAACTTCCAAAGAAGGAGACTCCACCATGCTCCTGGGCAGTAGCGTATTCCACTGTCAAACTGCTCGTACCATTTAGAACCGTGTTTCCCAAATTCGGCAAGGTGTTTTGGACTTCAGCTCCCAAGATCATTGATCATTGGCCAGGGCAAATGAGTCTTCTGGGAGCTGAAGTCCAAAACATCTGGAGGACTACCGCTTGTTCTCTACCACTCCAGAGACTAGGACAAGGAGCAATGGATTCAAGCTGCAGGAAAGGAGATTCCACTTGAACCTCAGGGAGAACTTCTTGACGGTCAGAGCTGTCCGGCAGTGGAATCGGCTGCCTCCATGGAGGGTGGTGGAGTCTCCTCCTCCTTTGGAGGTTTTTAAGCAGAGGCTGGACGGCCGTCTGTCGGGAGTGCTTTGATGGGTGTTCCGGCATGGCAGGGGGTTGGACTTCATGGCGCCTGGGGTCTCTTCCAACTCTACGATTCTATGATTCTATGACTAGAGTTTTGCAGTCACTGATTTAGAACATAACTGGCTCACATCGTGCTTAGTACATCACTAAGAGGCTGGCTCAGCACCATTTCTTATGGGCAGTGACCAGTTTGTTTCCCCTAAAACATCTCTCAGAAAGGCCCTGGATGAGATCTTGCATTGTGCTTGCCTAGCTAGGCGGAGGTCAGTCTGAAGCTTGCCATTTTGTAGTTTGTGGCTGTTGTTGTTGCCTCCACATTTGAAAAGCACTTCTAACTGTGAGATGTTAGAAAACCTTTTGTACTTGTAGACCTACTTCATATGATTCTACAAAGATGAGGAAGTCTGCTTTATTTCTTTGCTAGACCCTGTGTGGATTGTGGTAGTGGTGGTAGTGTGGGACTGATCATTGCTCACCTTCTGCTTCAGAATACTTAGTACTCTGTTGGTGAGCCACACTATGGATGTTTCAATGGATGTATGGCATGGTGAGGCAACATAGGAGGTGTGCATGGTACACCAGCAGCAGGTGCCAGTGATCAAAGCTGCACATGACAGGAAATCAAAGAGTCCTCCCTGATGGTTTAGTTATTGGTCTAATGGCGTGCCTGAAAAGGCAAAGCCTCTGTTCTTCTGTGCTCTAATTGACCCCTTCCTTACTCCCCTCCCCAAAAAAGCCAACCCACAGTGCCAGCTCAGAAAGACGATATGACACTATGACTCTTGGAGTTATTAAGCCAGGGCTCTCGGGTAATCCATCATCCGTGCTTGAATCGACAAACAGGCCAGGAAGGCTGATCCACGGGAAGGGAAATTAAATACGGTTCTGGCTGGCCAAGGAATGGGAAACAAGAGCATTCCATCACGGAGAGGGAAGGGCCGGTCACTGAGTGGGTTGACAGGGGTTGTGAGTTACTTTGCAGCTGGTTGCAGCAGTCAAGGCAGTAAATAAAATTTGATTTGCTAGCTCTGTTTGGAGAAGGGCCTGTGCGCAGGTACCTTCAAGTCACCTGTCAACTTATGGTGACCCCCTGAATCTCATAGAGTTTTCTTAGGCAAGGAATCCTCAGAGTGGTTTTGCCAGTTCCTTCCTCTGAAACAGAGCCTACAGCACCCGGGATTCATGAATGGTCTCCCATCCAAGTACTAACCAGGGCTGACCCTGCTTAGTTTCCTACATCAGATGGCGTCTGGTGCCTTTAGGGTATTTAGGCCAGTCAAAAATAAGCTGTGTGTGTGTGTGTGTGCGCGCGCGCGCCTTCAAGTCACCTGCTGATTTATGGCTACTCCACGAGTTTCACATAATTTTCTTAGGCAACAAGACTCGGAGGTGGTTTGGCCATTTCCTGCATCTGAAATATAACCTATAACACCTGAGATTCATTGATGGTTTCCCATCCAAGTAATAACCAGGGCTGACCCTGCTTAGCTTCTAAGATCAGAGCGGGTCTGGTGCCTCCAGTGTATTTAGGCCTGCAGATATTTTTGTCCAAGGATAAGGAAAGTTTGGCCCACTGGGCAGCTGAAGGCCTATTTTGAGAGACCCCTGAGGTCCCCAGACCACCCTCTTTAATTTTTTTTTTTTTTTGGTCCACAGATGGTTTTAGAAGGTAGTCAGGGGGAAATATCAAACTACACAAAAAACATAGCAGCTTAGTTCACATTGCCTTCCCCTTAAAAAAACCCGCCATATTCCAGCCAATTCCCAGAACAGGAAGTGAGATGACATCACTTCCTGTTGTACTGGGAGTAGCCATGAAGCACACAGGTGGTACAAGGAGGGGGAAAAATGTCCTTTCCTTAGTCATAACTAGGGGAGACCTCCCTGATTCAGTGAGGCCTTGGTAACATAATACACTTCTATACATTTCTGTTGACTCAGGCCATTTCCGCACTACAGTCTTATAGCGCGATTATTCCATTTTCAACATCCTATGGAATCCTGGGGTTTGCAGTTTAGGGAGGGGCCTAAACTGCAAACCCCAGGATTCCATAGGATGTTGAAAGTGGAATAATTGCGTTATAAGACTGTAGTGCGGAAGAAATGTCAGTTGTTTCTACTCAGGCTGGGGCGAGCAGCTGGATTTTTGCCAGAGGCTGGAATTTCATTGGAAACTTGCCCCACAGTTAGACCAGTGCAAGTGCTTTTTAAAGCATTGTGGAAGGAGGTATCCTGAACCTCTTTGTGCAACTCCTTTGCCCAGTGTGGTGGGGCTTTTATGTACCTTCAAGTCATTTTTGACTTATGGCTGTCACGGGCCAGGACTTGGCTTCTCCGGGTGAACAGCAGCCTTGAAGGGAGATACACGGAAGCAAGCCCAGCACGAGCTAATCAGCCCAGGATGAGAGCCAGCTGGCTCCAGCCTTCTTCAGGAAGGCACAGGGCAGTAGCTTGACGCCAGAAACAACTTGAGTGTCTGGTCTCGCATTCTCTGGACTCCCTGCTCATTTCCTGCCTGGATGGTGTGACCCTGGACTGTCTAACCATGTTGCGCATCGTGTTCCTGGACCTTTGAATTGTTTCTGGACCGTGAATGGACAAACTGTACTGACCGTTAGTGTCTCCGCTGGCTGTGAATGGTCTCCCGCAGTGACCCTGCACTCTGTTGCCTGGCACAGACAGAGGGCACCTCTGTCAGTGGTGACGCTTTTCTGGGGCTGAGAGTGTGTGTCATGCCCAAGGTCACCCAGTGGGTTTCCATGGCTGAGTGGGGAGTCAATCCCTGCTCTCCATGGCTATTGTCCAGTGCTCAAAGCACTACACAATGCTAATTCCATACCTGCTATTCCATACCCTCCAACATTTCACAGGTGAAAACCAGGACGCATGTGGCCAAGCAACATCAGAGTGTTCTCAGGATTGCAAAAGTTAATAAGGAGGAAGAGCATACCAAATAGGAGATGCTGCAGCAGTTGCCTTTTGCCTGGGAAGGGCAAGATTTGGCCCTTTCCTCTCCCCACTACTGGGTTAATTGAGTGCAAACTCCTTTTGCGCTTTGAATTCAGTTTGCAGCAACTGAAGCAAGCTGAGGAAGAGGAGCTGGAACGTTTTAGAAATAGGTGAAAAAGTGGGACAACAGAGAATTAATTGAGTCTGTCTCTTCCAAGTTGGAACAGTTGGACAGTATGCAATTCAGGTGGTGCTTCAGGCCACAGAAGACACACCAGCCTTACCCTGAGGCTGACAACCGTGCTACCTTTTGCTGGTACACAAACTGATGGCATCTGAATGCACCACCATGGCCGTGCTGTGCATTACGTCCTTTGTTAAATTTTCTTTCCTTTTCGTGTCTTTAATATTTGTGTTCTCATCTAATAATACGTACGGTGTTTTTTTCTGTTGTTGTTGTTTGCATATTTGCAGTGTGGCTTATTGGTATGGTTTTTGTAATCCCATTATGATGCCACTAATTGTGTACATGCCTCTCTCTGGATCATATATGACTCACTTATTTTGATCCAGAACCTATTCAAGGCATTCTTTTTTATTTATAGTCTTTGTTGCTATGGTTTCCTTTCTGTGTTTATGGAGATCTACAGTCTGCCAGAGCCAGCGAAGTATACTGGTTTGAGCGCTGGGCTAGGACATTGGGAGACCCTGGTTGAATTCCTGCTCAGCCATGGAAACTTACTGGGTGACCTCTGGCAAGTCACACTCTCTCGGTGTCAGAGGAAGCTAATGGCAACACTCCTCTGAACCAATTCTGCCACACAACAGCAGCAACAACAACAATGCCCTTAAATATTTGAGGTCATGTCATACAGAGGATGGAGCAAGCCTGTTTTCTGCTGCTCCAGAGACTAGGACATGGAGCAATGGCTCCAAACTTCAGAAAGAGAGATTCTGTCTAAACATTAGGAGGAACTTGCTGATGAGGGTAATAGCAGTTTGGCAGTAGAATTCACAGCTGCCTCAATGCAGTGTGGTGGAATCTCCTCCTCCTTTGGAGGATTTTAAAGAGAGGCCGGATGGCACACCGTGAAAGGGAGTGGTTAGGGTTGTGTCTCCCTGCATGGCCGAAGGAGGTTGGACTGGATGGCCCTTGGGGTCTCTTCCAGCTCTAGGATTCTGTGAAACAGGATCTTGTCTGGGGGAAAAAAAAGTCTTATTCAGTATTTTTGCAAAGGCATGTGGCTGAGGTGAAGAGCCTCAGAGGCATCTTCATTGAAAGAGATGGACTTTGGTTTTTAGGGCTGTGAAGGATCTCTGTGCGTCCTAAGATTGGACTAGTGGGTTCCAATGACCAAGATGGTAAATGACTCAAAATCTAGATGGTGTCCTCTCCTTCTGTGAGTTCCCTTCCATTAGCAGTTGTGCTTTTGGGGTGTTGTGCAAGGTGTATGTTCAGTCCACGGTTGGAAAATTGGGGTGTAGCAACTGTAGCTCTTTCGCAAGGGCACAAATTCTTTTTGATGTCTCCACTGGAGTAGAGCCAGTGGATCCATTGGATTTTCCTGTGTTGATTCAACAGTTCATGAAATAGATTTATTCTACGGGGTTCCATTCCTGTGTTACAGACCCTTGGCGGGTGAGCAAGAACGGTTCAGTGCCTTCCATGTCCATTGTTGTTATTTTTTAGTAAGTTGACTTTGAGTGATGGAAATCCTATGGATAAGAGACCTCGAGGAACACCGACCAACAGCGTCCCTGCTCAGGTTTTGCAACCTCAGAGCGGTTGTGGGGCTTCCTTGACTGAATTAATCCATCTGTAATGTAGTCGTTGAGAGCCAGCATGGTATGGTGGTTGGAGGATCGGACTCTGGAAACCAGGGGTCAAGTTCCCACTTGGCCATGGAGACCCACTGGCTGACCTTGGGCGAATCACTCACTCTCAGCCTCAGAGGAGGGCAATGGCAAACCCCTCTAAATGAATCTTGCCAAGAAAGCCCCACGATAGGTTTCCCTTAGGGCCACTATAAAGTCAAAAATGAACTTGAAGGCATACAACAACAAATAACAAATATTGTCTTCCTCTTTTCTTACCCCTTTCCACCTTACCAAGCATTTTTGGGTTTTCCAGTGAGTCATGTCTTCTCATGATCCATCCAAAGTATGACAGTCTCAATTATGTCATCTTGGCTTCTAGGGAGAGTTCAGGCTTGTTTTGCTCTGAGACGCACTGATTTGTCTTTTTGGCTGTCCACGGTCTCTGCAGAACTCTGCTCCAGCAACACATTTCAAATCTCTTCCTCTCAGCTTTCTTCATGGTTCAGCTTTTCCTGCCATGCACAGAAATCATAAATACTGTGGGCTGAGTGATCCTGACTTTGGCCCTTCAATATAGCCCTTGAATCGCTGAGGTTGCGGACACAGGCCCTATGCATTGATCCCCATGGCTAAGGGGACAGTAGGCACATGAACAATGCCTGGGCCCAGAAGCAGATGAAAGGCCCTTTGTCCATCCCATCTGCCACTGGCCCGGCCTCGGTGGGAGAGAAGGAAAAGCATAAATGGTGAAGGGTCTGGAAGCGATGAAGCCCTATGAGGAGCGGCTTAGGGAGCTGGGGATGTTTAGTCTGCAGAAGAGGAGGTTGAGAGGGGACAGGATAGCCATGTTTAAATCTTGGAAGGGATGTCATGTTGAGGAGGGAGCAGGCTTGTTTTCTGCTGCTCCAGAGACCAGAACAAGGAGCAATGGATTCAAGCTGCAGAAAAGGAGATTCCATTTGAACCTCAGGAAGAACTTCCTGATGGTCAGAGCTGTCCGGCAGTGGAATGTGCTGCTTCAATGGAGGGTAGTGGAGTCTCCTTCTTTGGAGGTTTTTAAGCAGAGGCTGGAGGGCCATCTGTCAGGAGTTCTTTGATGTGGGTTCCTGCATGGCAGGGGGTTGGACTGGATGGCCCCTCTGGTCTCTTCCAACGCTATGATTCTATGGTATCTGTTGGACTTAATCCCCTCCCAGGCAGCCATTCTTCTTTCCTTTTTCATCCTGTCTTAATTAGATTGTAAGCCTGAGGGCAGGGAACTGTTTTGCTGTTCTTTTCCGTGTAAAGTGCAATGTATAATGATGGACACCTTCAGTTGCACAGCGTCAGCCCAGGGCATAGTAGCCCAAACGCCTTATATGAGATGAGGGTAGGTTTGCACGATGCAAGTATGTTATTCACTTCTGGGTATCTTGGTTCCTTGTCTCTGAATCTGATTTCCTGCCTTGGGGGATTCAGAGGAGACGGGTTACATGTTAGAACCGATGGTCCGGAGTCACAGGGAGGTGGACCGTATCGGCCCCTGTCTCCAAGTGGCCGGCACTGCCTGCTGCTTCGCAGTGTGCTTAGCTAAGCGGCTGCATAATTAGGCTGCCCGATTAATCCCGCGAACAGCGTGGCAAACCTAGTAGACACAGAAGAAGCACAGGGGCAGCAGAGGGCTCTTTAATTGGGTATCAGAGGCAGAAAGAGGATTCCTGTTTAAGCTCAGCGAATTTCAGTTAGGAGAGAGGCAATTTTCTTCTGCAGTCAGGCAGTGGGAGAATATGTAGGAATACTTGGTATCTGTGCCAAGCAGAGTGCAGCGTAGCCAGTGCAATATGAGTTTGTGGTAGAAAAAAAAGAGAAAATGCTCAGGATCCTTGTGGAAGGTGAAAAGAGAGAAAAAATACATTTATTGTTTCAGGAAATCCATTTTGGCATAGGAAAGGGGATAGGCAAAAGAAGATTAGCTAAATTTCAGTAGAAGAGCCCCTAAGGGTGGCTGTCAGGTATAGGTGTAAGCCATCCTGAGCAAGCAGGATGCCCCCTTCCTAGACAAAAGGAAACAGGGGACTAACTGACTTTTGGAAGAAGGGGGAAGGGACCTCTGCAGGCAGGCACGAAGCAACAAAGGCTTGAGTACCTAGATAAAAGAAAGAAACAGAGGAGTGAAACAAAAGGGCAGGTGGGATGTCTGGAATTCCCTCTTCTGCATCATTTTACACAAGCGTCGGTGCTTCTTTGCTTCCAGCAGAAGGCAACACCACATTAATCTTCAGTTCCCGCAGATCCCACACAAGATCCTTTACCAATGTACAGCCCAGCCAAGGCTCATATAAGATCACCCTCACCAGCCCTGGACCCCAAGCTTGCAAGTAGCTTGCAGATTTAACTTTTACACTATTGCACAATGGAGATACTCACATTTCAGGTGTGGAGCCATGTGGGTGTACCATGGCACATTCATGTGTATTGCATGTTGTGCACGGTTGCCTATTGCTGTGCATTGTTGTTCCACATGGATGCACACTGTGCATGCCCACCAATGCAGAACGCATAGTTGTGCAATGCTGCAATTTTCTAATTCTCAAAAACTCTCTGAGCATGAACTTGTATTCTGTCTCACATCTGGTCCAACCCCTTGATATACGAGAATACATGACTAAAGGCCTCCTGAAAGATGGCCATCCAACCTCTGTTCAAAGACCTCCATGCTCTGAGGTGGTCCATTCCACTGTCAATCAATCTTTGTAGTCGGGAAGTTCTTTCTAGTGTTTAGGTGGAATCTCTTTTCTTGACATTTGAATCCACTGAGTTTTCATTCTAACTTATGGGGCACCACAAAAGAAGCATGCTCCATCTTCTACATGGCATCCCTTCAGATGTTTAAAAATGGCTGGATCTTGTCACCTTTCAGTCTTCTCTTCCAGCAACGGAATATGTGCAGCTTCCTAAGTTCTCCCTCCTAAGGCTTGGTTTTCAGACCTTTAACTGTCTTGGTTGGCCTTCTCCAGGCATGTGGAAAGGACCTTGGGGTTATTATGATCGTAAGTTGAACATGAGCCAGCAATGTGACACTGCAGCAAAGAAGGCAAATGCTTTCCTAACCTGCATTAATAGAAGCACAGTTTCCTTGTCTAGGGAAGTAATAATCCCACTGTATTCTGCAGTAGTCAGACCTCATCTGGAGGACGGCATTCAGTTCTGGGTGCTTCATTTTGAGAAGGATGTAGACAAGTTGGAGCAGGTTCAGAGAAGGGCAACAGGGATGATAAGAAGAATGGAGAACAAAACAAACGATGAAAGGTTGAAAGAGGTGGGCATGTTCAGCCTGGTGAAACGAAGACAGAGGGGTGACACGATGAGCCTCTTT
Organism: Cyclura pinguis; assembly: GCA_030412105.1. Lineage (NCBI taxonomy): Eukaryota > Metazoa > Chordata > Lepidosauria > Squamata > Iguanidae > Cyclura > Cyclura pinguis. The sequence goes on along the minus strand of CM059601.1, from coordinate 288,755,213 downwards.
AAATACCTCAAGGGTTGCCCCGGAGAGAAGGGGGCAGGTCTGTTCTCTGCTGACCTGGAGGGTAGGACCGGGTCTCATGGTTCGAAGTTACAGAAGAATAGATTCCAGTTGAAGATGACTATGAATTTCTTGACTGTGGGGGCAGTTTGGCGGTGGAACCAGTTCCCTAGAGAGATGTTGAGGTTTCATTCTCTGGAGGTCTTAAAAAGGGGGCTGGACTGTTAACTACAGCTTATGTTCTAGCTGGTTATGTCCGGCCCCTCCCGAAACTGCAAACCCCAGGATTCCATAGGAGGTTGAAAGTGGAATCATAGCGCTATAACAGCCTCGTGAGGAAATGGCCTGTGATTTCTTCCAGCTTGTCACTGATGTTGGGTCTCAGGACATTTCCACACGACACTGTTCTAGTGCCATTACTCCACTTTCAGCCTCCTCTGGAATCCTGGGGTGTGCAGTTCAGGGAGGGGCCTTTAGCATTCTCAACCAGAGAGCTCTTGGACCTTAGGAAACTACAAATCCCAGAATGGCACAGGAGGTTGAAAGTGGAATAATAGCACTGGAACAGTGTAGTGTGGAAATGGCCTCAGTTATTACCAGGAGAGTTTGACTGTATACTTTTAAAAACTATTGACAGAGTCGCTTCAGATATGTGGAAATCTGCTATAAATGTAAATATAAATATCTATGATATGGGAAGCCTATGTGAGCATAAAGGTAAACATTACGGACCGACAGGTATTTTGAAAAGGCTAAAATTACGCACTTATGGATAGAGGCAGGAAGAACTTTAATAAGAATATTATCAAATTTCAAGTAAATAACTCATTACTCTCTAACTAAGGGGAGGTAGGAAGTTATACAGAATATCTATTGCATCAGAATGTATTGTACTGTATGAAAAAAGTTGGAGAAAACATTGATATGAAATGACGTGAAATGAAGACAATTATATATAATAAGTGTATAATCAGCTACTTTATTTTGTTAAAGTATTGAAAATCACTTTATATTAATATTCAGGAAGGAAATATGTATAAACTTTTATGCATCATGTGCATTCTTTTTGTATAAAAAATAAATTTAAAAAATTATATGCTATGTATGATTGGCTACTTAGTTACTTTACAGAGTGTAATTAGTGACTTCTACTTGTGGGTTCCAAAATGACCATTGGTGGCCATTTTATATTAGTTCAATTTTTAGCCAGATAACTTTTCATTTTCATTTTATTTTTAATTAAATCATTTGAGTTAGATATTTTTAATTAAATAACTTTGTTTTAATCAAAAGATAATTAAAAGGTAATGTTTTTACTGATACATTACCCCCTTAAGGACGAGTCATGAGCAACATGCTTGAATGCCGTTTTGGCCAATGAACTGGCAAATTGGACACTTAATTTTCTTTTTCTCTCCAGAGCAACAATCTGTTTTGTTTACTCACAGTTTTTTAAACATCAGTGAGCGCATTTTTCATCTGCTTTGCTCTTTTATTTGGCTGCTTATGCTGCCTTGTCATAATCTTTGAAAAATCATCCCTGTGTCTTTCTTAAGTGCTTCTTGTTTGCAGCTTCAAGGGTATTGAAAAGATGGAGGGCAGAATCCCCAACTGCAGAAAATTAGTGTGTCAGGGGTATAGGTTGACCGGGACCTCTTCTCCCTGGCGGTCTAGATTTCTACATGCGGGGAATGTTTTGTCCTTCTGGTCAGACAAAGCTTCCGCTTATAACCCCAGTTGGAAGAGCTCAAACCAAAGAGCTGTCTCACAGCTTTCTTGCTGCCTGAATGTCCTGTCCTTTCTCTTCCAGGAGGAGCACAAGCAACTGAACAACATGCTGGGATTCGAGGTGACAGCCATGCTCTGTGTCCCCGTCATCAGCAGGGCCACATCCCAGGTGGTCGCCCTGGCCTGTGCTTTCAACAAGCTTGGAGGAGAGAAGTGAGTCAAGGGCCCGCCTGGAAATAGGGGTGTAGTGCTATATAGCTCAGCCCCAGGCTATCTGGAGGCTGTATTTTCTTGTATGAACCTGCCTGGACGTTAAGAACTTTGTGGGGAGCCCTCGTCTTGGTTGCATTCTCTTCCCAGAGACATTCGACAAGAACGTGGAAGAGGGCCTTCTTGGTTGATGCTCCCAGGGTGTGGAACTCCCTCCCTAGGGTGGTGTCTTGGCTCACCCTGTGGAAGCCAAAGAATGAGACCGGGAAAGCCCTCTGCCGTACGTTTCTTTCTCAGGCCGTGGTACAAACAGTATCGTACCACCAGTTTATTCATTTGATTCCCATCTTGTTGCTTGCATGGGATCCACTGTGTGTTCCAAGGTTTGCACCAGCATTTCGCCAAGGGGCCCTTTGCTATTCCCAATTGCAGCAGGCAAAGCAGCAGAGAAAATGTAAGCGTTTGGAAAATCAGTAAGACATCATCCCACACTGGGACAGAGACACATGCCATCTAGGATAAAAATGCTTACAAAATACACCCTATACCACCAGGGTGCTGAAATGTCTCGAGGAGACTGCGAGAGGTCAAAAGGGAGGGTTCCACATGAACCTCCAGTGGCCGGGAGTTCTGCAGTTAGAATTCACGTTTTGCTCTGCCCGTTCCTGCAGCTACACGGAGGTCGATGAGCACAAAATCCAGCACTGCTTCTGCTACACCTCCACGGTGCTGACCAGCACGCTGGCCTTCCAGAAGGAGCAGAAACTCAAGTGCGAGTGTCAGGTGAGCGGGACACGTCTGTTGTCGGGTTGTTTTCCAGCTCACTCCCAGCAGACTGGAGGAGGGCAAATGTCATCCCCATCTTCAAGAAGGGGAACAAAGGGGACCCAAATAATTGTCACCCGGTAAGCCTGACGTCAATACCAGGAAAGATCCTAGAGCAAATCATTAAACAGTCAGTTTGTAATTACTTAGAAAGCAATGCTGTAATCACTAAAAGCCAGCATGGATTTCTCAGAAATAAGTCATGCCAGACTAATCTTATCTCTTTTTATGATAGGGTTGCAAGCTTGATAGACGAAGGGAATGCTGTAGACGTAGCATATCTTGACCTCAATCAGGCCTTTGACAAAGTTCCCTGTGACATTCTTGCAAAGGAGCTGGTAAAATGCAGGCTGGACAGGGCTACTGTTAGGTGGATTTGGAATTGGTTGACCGACCAAACCCAAAGGGTGCTCCTCACCAATGGCTGCTTTTTGTCCCGGAGAGAAGTGACACGTGGGGTGCCGGAGGGTTCTGTCCTGGGCCCAGGGCTGCTATTCAACATCTTCAATGACCTGGATGAAGGAGTGGAGGGCACAGGAAGGAACTGGGAAAACCACCTCTGAGGATTCCTGGCATAAGAAAACCCTGTATAATATATGGGGTTGTCATAAGTCAACTTGAACACACATATGCATGCATATTCATGGAGTGCTAGTCCAAAATTGAAACCACTACATCACATTGTCTATAAAAATGCAGATGGGTGGGGCAGCAGTTCTACATCCAGTCCTGTCCAAAACAGGACTTTTGTGGAAGAAAAGCTGTCTGTTTTTATGGCTGTGCTTCCAGCTGCCTCTTTAAAAAAAAAAAAAAGGAACACTCTCTTTCGTGCAACTCCGAGACATCGCTGTCAACTCAGATAGAGCTGTCCAAAAATTACTTAGAGCTCAGTCATTGAATATTTAGACATACACGCAAGCATGCAGAACGATCCCTCTCAACCCCTGGAAACCTGTGAATATGCAGCTTGTGCTCTTTGGTTTTCTGATCCTGTGAAAAGGCAGAGGATAAGCCCAAGGGGTAAACAGACTTAGCAGGACTCTGCTGGGTTTCCGGAGCGGCCCCGGAGCCGAAACAGCAGGAGAGAGGCCGGAAGGGCACGGTCAAAGGCTCGCAGCCCTGCTGGTGCCGGCACGGTGGTGATATGAAAGGAACGTGCAAAGCAGGGATCCAAAAAGCACACTGAGATGAAGAGAAAGTCATGAGAGCATCAGGCAGGAGTCAAGAAGAGCCAAACACAGTTGGATCAGCACCTGCTGGTGCAAATTTCCTCTGGAAACAGGATCTGAGGCGCAGGGGTGGAAGGAGGAGGAGGATTGACCTCTGCCGGATGCTCTGGACACTTCAGCTGCCCTTGATTTTCAGTTTTCTTGCTTTCCTTTTGTTTGCCCACCAACAAAGTTTCGTAGTTTCATAGCGCATTAAAAACGAACAGGTTTTATTTGGCATGCACATTTTCATGGACTCCCACTCTGGCGTATAAATAGAGTGATTGATTGATTGATTGATTGATTGACTTCATGAGATATGTCTGTGGAGGTGTGCTGCAGCCCACAAAAGCTTATGCCAAGTAAAGCCTGTGAGTTCTTCAAGCTTTCACAAGACACTTTGTTGTTTTTACTACAACAGAATACAATGGCTCTTCTCACCACCACCCAGTTTTTTTAAAAAAAATAATTATTCTCTAGATGTTCTCAGACTGAAATAGTTTCCACCTGCAGTCTTCCATCATGTAGATGAGAACTTCCACCATTCTGGAAAGACCTGGATGGATCTTTTAGGACTGTCGTATATTCCTGCATGGCAAGAAAATCGGACCATGTGGTCCATTCCAGCTCTGAGATTCCATGATTCTCTAATAAGGATGGAAAGGAGGTTTGAAGATATTTGAAAAATGGTAGAAAAACATGTTTTTCAGGTGTTGAGAAACCCTGATAAGAATCCTGGAGTGATGAAAACCTTCGCAGTTCCTGAGTTATTCTGCACAAAATTCACAGATGGTTGCTTTGTGCAGAAAACAGCATTTGCGGCATTCGCAATTCGGGACTTATTCTGCACAAAGTTTGCGTATGGTTGTTTTGTGCAGAAAATACCATTTGCCGTGCAGGAATTAATATTTCTGCATTGAAATATTATGTTCTACGTGGGAAATGCCGTTTTCTGCACGCAGCAACCACATGCAAATTTTGTATGGAGGGGTCCTGAATTGTGAATCTCGTTTGAAAGCTGTGTGGGTTTTGAAAGCTTTTTGTGCAGTGGGAAGAAAACTGCTGAAATTGTTCGTTGCTACCTTTGAGAAGACACTGAGGCCATTTCTGCACTAGCCTGTTATAGCGCTATGCTTCCACTTTCAACATCCTATGGCATCCTGGGGTTTGCAGTTTCGGGAGGGGCCATCCGGCCCCTCCCGAAACTGCAAACCCCAGGATGCCATAGGATGTTGAAAGTGGAAGCATAGCGCTATAACAAGGTAGTGCGTAAATGGCCTCAGTGAAGAATCACATCCCTGTTCTATGACGACAGTTCTTCCAGCTGCAGAACTATAGCTAGACGCTGTATAGGGGCTTCCTGAATCCCTCTTGCCCATTAAATAGGCTTGAAAGCTGCCGTCTTGGGCAGATGGAAATGTTGCAAAATGAGGTACTCTTTTTGCAACATTCCAAAAAAGACCTATGCTCACATTGCCCCAGGCATATATGAGCCACGGATTTCTGGCCACATCTGTAGACAATAGGGGTATAAAGAATATTCAACAATTGCCCAATCATCGATGAAAAAGGAAGTTTTGGGATTCCACACCAATGAAATCGAGATGCTGTGAGATTTTTAAAAATTTCTTGGAACTTTTCCTGCAGTAAATTCAGCTCTGGGGAAAAGCATAATTTTCAGCACAGGAAAGTTTTTTTTCCTGTATAGAGAATCTGCAGAAAAAAAGAAGTTCCATGAACAGATAATCTTATTTTCTGTGCAAAAAATCCAAGGAAAGTATTCTTGTTTGCATGTTGGCCTGTTTCATTTTGTTTTTGCGTTGTGTAAATCCTGAACTGCAAAATTGAAAACAATATAGTTTTTGAGGACTTTTTCATTGATTAAACAATTTGTTCTTCTATGAGAATGGCATGCCTAGGAGACACACATGCCTGGAAGTTGCCGAAAGATCTGTCACTTCCTGGCTGGGTTATTCTCGCTCTGGAACAAACTTTCTTCTCCCACCAGAGGAAAGAACCCAACTGTCTGGCTAGCATCCCATTAAGCATCATGCTCTGGTTTCCAACAGTTCAGTTGCCCACCCCACTCCATCTCATCCAACACTATCCAAGCCTCCTCCCCAGGGAATGCTAAACATATCGTGGATGGTTTCCGAATGACGGAATCGGATGAGCACCCAACGAATTTGGGTGGCTATTCCTGTGCAGAAAGAGAACAGTATTTCTTGGCCAAATGAATTTGCACTATGATTCCTGCTGGCCAGGAGGAATATTTGGCTGTCACTTTGCAGCAGGAGAATTAACTGGAAGCTCTGGAGAGATGACTTAATTATTTCTTGATCTTCTGTTAATTCAGGAAGGAAGGAGACAGAAGAGGGAGGAGGTATTGTTTATCTCCGGCACAAATGGAGGAGGGAGAAAGCCAGGAGAAAGGAGATAGGAACAGGGGTGGAAAACACCAAAGTATTTGAACCTCAGGGTCCCGGGTCTTCCCTTTTCCCCTTCTTATCCGACCCCAGCAGAGCTGAGGAGTAACATGCTACCTGTCAGGTAGTTACCACCTTCTGTAGGGGCAGGCCAGGGTCATAATGAAATTACTTTCCCGAAGTAATTCAGTGAGCAGAAGTTTGAGAGCCACTGGAGTAGATGACCTTTGGGTTTCTTTCCAACTGGTGTTGCCATCAAAGCAGCTTCAATCTATGGCGATCCTATAAAGAGAAGCCTTCAGGAGCCTCAGTCATCCACAAATTGTGTGAGCAACCGTGGCTTCCGTGGCTGAGTCAAACCACCAGTAATATGGTCTTCCACGTTGCGTACTGCTCTCCACTTTACTGCGCGTTGTCATATTTTCTAACGAGTCATGTCATCTCATGGCATGCCCAAAGTACGACAGCCTCAGTTTAGTCCTCTTGGCTTCTTGGGAAAGTTCAGGCTTGGTTTGCTCTTGGACCCATTTATTTATCTTTTTGGCAATCCAGGGCATCCACAAAAGTCTCCTCCAGCACCACGCTCAAATGAGTTGATTTTCTTCCAGCCAGCTTTCTTCACGGTCCATCTTTCGCATCCGTATGCAGAAACTGGAAGTACTGAATGATCCTGATCCAGTGATGTGTCTTTACAGTTGAGGCTCTAATCCAGTCTCTTTATAGCGGCCATCCACATCTTAGTTGTTCTGGCTTCCACAGCTGGAAATGTCTCTCCAAAACCTTTGATGGCCAACTCAGAAGCATTACTAGCACTAAGAACGCCTCTCTCTCACCGTGTGCGTGCAGGAGCTGCCCTCTCGTGGCACTGGCAGGCACTACGGGTAATGGCGTGGTCGAACAGTGGCACACCTGCTGTATTTGATGCTCGGAGGGCTTCGTTTTTTTAACACCCCCGAGAGAGGGAGAGCAATAGCAAAGCAAAGGAGACGAAGTCGTGAAGGAAAATTGGAGAAGCAGGGCCTGTTGGTGGATTTCCTGTCCTATGTTTACTGGTCAGTGACAAGTCTAAAAAGTTACATTCCTGTAGAATGGGTAGAGTATAGCACACAGCCCTTCCCAGCGGGTTGCACGGAGCCTCACCTACTGCATGAGTTACATTTCTAGCAGCGCTTGGAAAAGTCATCGGCTTAATGAGGGGGGTGTGGATTCTGGAAGTTGTTGTCCAAAACACGGCAAATTTCCAAGCTCTGAGATACGCAGGGTTGCGCCTGAATCTTCATGCCCCATGGGTCTGTGGTGGCCCCTGCTTCTCATTGGCCTCTGTGGCTAAGTCACATTGCTCATAGAATGCTAGAATACTAGAGTTTGGAAGAGACCCCAAGTGTCATCCAGTCCAGCTCCGTTCTACCATTCAGGAAGACACCTTCCAAGCAATTCCTTTGACAGATGGCCATCCAGCCTCTGCTTAAAAACCTCCAGAGAAGGAAGAGACTCCACCAGACTCCCAGGCAGTAGCATATCCTGAAGTCAGACTGCGTTCTTCCTGATGTTTGGGTGGAATCTCTTTTCCTGGAGTTTAAAGCCACTGCTCCAAGTCCTAGTCTCTGGAGCAGCAGAAAACAAGCTTGCTCCCTCTTCCCTATGGCATTCTTTCAAACATGTAAACATGGCTGTTATGTCAACTCTTCTCCAAGCTAAACATACCCAACTTTCTAAGCCACTCCTCCTTTTGCCACTTTTTAAACCAGTTTCTGACCTGGGTGGTGATGAAGCCAGTGGCTTCAGCCCATTCCACCTTCTCCTGGTGGAAGGAAGAGTACGGTTGCGGTCATGCTACTTGCACAAGACCCCATGGGACTTCTCCTTGAAGCAGGAGCTGGTGGCCTCATTGGAAGTTCTAGCGGATGCAATACTTGCTGGTGGCACTTAGGCACTGACCACAGAACACCCCCTTTCTGCCTGCACCCGAAGCAAACCACTCCCGTCGCCGTGCCCTTGGTGCACCACTGTTGGAGGAGAAGGTCACTGTGGAATGATATTGGGGAGGGGGAGGCATAAGCCAAGGTCCAGCATTCCTGAACCAGAATGCACAACAATTACCTGACGCTCATTTATTGTTGATAGGCATGGAAATGGATTGGGCACGGAAGGATTATTGACGTCAGGACAGGAGTGGGCCCTGGGGAGGGCTGAGAGCATAGGGGTGGGAGGAAGTGTCTTCCGTACACGAGGTCCCAGGTTCACTCGCTGGTGCAGCTGCTCGGAGGTTTGTTTAGCAGCAGGTAGCCAGGGATAAGCGAAAGGATCTTTCTGTCCCCCCACCCCACCCCACAGACTAGAGAGTTTCTGCCCTTGTAGACAATGCTAGGAAAAGAAAAGCACATTCAAAAACGTTTGAGAAATTGTCAAAAAAAATGTTTCTTGAATGTTGGGAAACTCAAAGAAGGAGAATCCTGAACTGATAAAAAATCTCTGCATGTCAAGACTTACTCTGAAAAATTCACACATGCACAGAAAACATTTTTTGCATAGTATTCTGCACAGAAATAATATTTTCATCACAGAAAATTCTGTTACCTGCACAGAAAATGCTGGGGGTTTTGCATCCAAAGAAAACAACCACCACCACCTGTAGGTGAATTCTGTGCATAGTTAAGTCCCAAATAATGAGACTTTCTCACAATGGACAGAAAACTGTTCAAAAGATTATTTGTTGCTTCCTTCAGTAACAAAATTAGCACAGCGTACCATCCCTAGATGATACCCCTGGGGATACAAAGTGGCCTGACTTGGTAGGGGGTGAGAATTTCCTAGCTTCCTCTATGTTAAATAGCAAAAGGGAGAATTACAGGTATGTGCAGCTTTTGCCACCACTGCATGTTATATCAAGGGAAAATATACCTGCGGGGGCTTGTCAGAGCTGAGAAAAGTTACTCTGGGGGCTACAACCACCTCCCACCAGTGGCTGGAAGGATAACTTCTTCAGTCTCTGGTTCTTATAAGCCATCTAGTCTCCAAACCCCCTACTCAGTGCAGAAAATCCAAAAGTAGATTATTAACTCAATTGAGTACCCATAGATCTATAGGTATGGATTGGTAGACCAATTCCAGCTAGAGTAAACCGGGTCTATCAGTTTTTCAGCGGTGAGTCAACATGGAGGTAGGTCCAACTGATTCAATGGTTCTACTCAAATATCAATTAACAATAGGATCTAGACCTTACGCGTCTGGATGTCCCTTCAGTCCAAGCCAAGGTTGCATGTCTTTCAATTAGCCCTAACATTTCTGGGTTGTTCTTTTACTTCCCAGGAGAAGGGAGATGAGTGGAAGCAATGAAATCCCACTGTGTCGTTATTGTTATTCTTTGCAAGTAAAACAACGAAAAACAGTGGGTCTGGCCAAAGGCGTACAATCTACAATACATGTAATACAGAGAGAGAGGGAAGGAAAGAGAAGGCATTATAAAAATATAAAACTGTGAAATACAATTGTACAATAAATTATCCAGATAAAATACAAAAAAAGTACAGTATAATAGAAGGCAAACTGACAAATACACTTAATCAAGATATGCAAGATGATAAAGCAGTATTCAACCAAAATTCCAAAAGCTTTAGAAAGCAAGCATTCATTTATTATAACAAGGGAAGGAGCAATCTGCAAATGTTCGGGGAGACAATTCCAAAAGTACAGCGCAGTGAGTGAAGAGGACGAAGCCGAAGCTGAGCAAAGGAAGAAGGTGGGGCTGTGTTTGGGCCTTCTCTCCCCCTGGTTCCAGCTGCATCCCTGCATTCAGGGGTAGCTGGGGGAATCCCATGTCAGTGGGGCATCGAATCCACTCTGAGTTTTAGCACGGACTTTTAAGTAGTCCAAGATGCTGAACCTCCAGAATTGGAAGACAGTCTGGTCAGAGCTTGCAGAAGTGACTTTCACCAGGAAGAGTGTTCAGCTCCTTGCATATTGCCTTTAACATTCAGACAAAATCGCAGAGCAGGTTCACGGCCAGAGACGCCTCAGGTGCTTCAATGAACTTTGGGATTTTATGTAGCAAGATCAAAAGGTTTCATCTCCCGCTTTCCCTCGCAGGCTCTTTTGCAAGTGGCCAAGAACCTCTTCACACATCTCGGTGAGTATCCTGACAGAGCCTTTTTGTGCTTGTGTCAGTGACGTGGTCGTGGGCCAGCAGGCATCGCAAGGCATGATGCGTGAGATTCTTTGATGGGAAGTTGTGGTCGTGGGAGTGCCAGTGCCCTTGGCCAGTCCGGTTTGGGGGAGTCAGGGTCCAGTTTCCAAACAGAGTATTGTTTTCCATCTTACTTTGCCATCACCAGGCGAGCTTCCATAATTCTCTCACGTTCCCTCTGGGAGGAAGGCAAGAGGAGAAGAACTGATGAAAGACTGGGTTCCACTTTTCAGCCAAGTACACTTCCCGAGAGCGCCCTAACCCACCAGATTGGCAGGGGGTGCCTGTAGGTCTTCCCCATGCCTCCATTGGCTCAACTCTTAACACTAGAGTTTAGGCCACGTATTTTTTTCTCAACTAAGCAAAAACAACTACGCTTCGCCGCTTTGGCCTTTCTCACCAGCTGCTTCTCCCCTTCACAGATGACGTTTCCGTCCTGCTGCAAGAGATCATCACAGAAGCTCGGAATCTCAGCAACGCCGAAATGTGAGTCTCGCCGGGTTGGGAGAAGCCAGCCGTCTCTCGGGTTTCTGCCACCTGCTCCCTTACGGGCACGTGGATTCTTGGGGGCAGCATTCTCAAGGGCTTGCCGTGCCCTAGATAACTTGCACGCCACAAACTTCACTCAGAGTTAAACAACAGGGTTTGTTTGTAGCAAAGCAAGGCACACAGCACACTTTGTCTGGAGTTGCTGGGACTAAAGGCGTGCATGGCGGTTACAAGTTTTATACCTTTCCATACAAATTTAGGCATGCCGAGCTCTGACGGAGAAAGGATCATAAATCTAACATCATATCATCATTCTCGATATTTCCCCAGACTCGCAGTTGTTTACACACCGTTTCATCCTTGAGGCCGGAACATGTTTCCTGCCCCTTTATCTCTGAACATTTCCAGTTCTCACAGCACCTTTTGGTTTCCCCTCTCGGATCTTCCACCCCCCTCCTGGATACATCGTAGTAGTGAGCAATAAAGCAATTAACCATTTGGTACATTGGAATACACAAACAGGCTTCAAACAGATGGATAGTTGCCATCAAGAATTGTCCACTGATCCTTTGTAGCTCTCTAACTAAGGCCACTTCCACACTACACTGTTAACAGTGCTATTATTCCACTTTCAACCTCCTATGGAAGTTTAAGGAGGGGCCTTTAGAATTCTCAGCCAGGGAGCTCTTTGGCCTCAGTAAATTACAAACCCCGGAATTCCACAGAAGGTTGAAAGTGGAATAATAGCACTGTAACAGTGTAGGGCAGGTATGGCCCTCAAGGAGGGAGCAGAGAAAAGAGCTAGCGTGCCTTCACTCCCTCTAAAGGCGACACCGCAGGGCTTGTCTGTGGCTGGCAGCTTATTAACAACCATGTTGTCACTGTTGCGAGTCATGTTTAACCTATGTCGACTCTGAGGTCAACCTATCGGGCAGTTTTCTTGGCCAGACAGTGTTCAGAGGTGGTTTTTCGTCGCTTTCCTCTGAGGCTGAGAGAGTGGGACTTGCCCAGGGTCACCAAGCGGGCTTCCATGGCTGAATGGGGACTCGAACCTTTGTCTCCAAGAAGAGGCCTCGTCTAACATTCAAACAGCTATGCTACACTGGCTCCGTTGTTTCGTGCCTTCAAGTAGACTCCAATTTGTGGTGGCTTTTTCATTGGGTTTTCTTGAGAAGGTTTTTTACACAGAAGGTTTGCCACTGTTGCCTTCCTCTGAGGCCGAGAGAGTGGGACATGCCCAAGGTCATGTAGTGGGTTTCCATAGTTGAGCAGGGATTTGAACACTGGCCTTCATAGTCCAACATTCACACCACTACAATATGCTGGCTCCACATTAGTGACCTGCACCTCCATAAGGTTGGCATAGATCTTCTTGGATGAAGGAGCGGAGGGCGTGCTGATCAGATTTGCAGATGATACCAAATTGGGAGGGGTTGCTAATACCCCAGAGGACAGGATCAAATTTCAAAAGGACCTGGACAGATTGGAGAGCTGAGCCAAAGCTAAGAGAGAGAAATGTAAGGTCCTGCACTTAGGCAGAAAAAAATGGAAGGCACAAATATAGGATGGGGGACACGTGGCTGGATAGCAGTAGGTGTGAAAGGGATCTAGGAGTCTTGGTAGATCACAAGCTGAACATGAGTCAGCAGTGTGATGCGGCAGCCAAGAAAGCCAACACGATTCTTGGTTGCATCAATAGGAATATGATGTCTAGATCGAGGGAGGTAATGGTACCACTCTATTCTGCTTTGGTTAGCCGTCATTTGGAATACTGTGTCCAGTTCTGGACCTTAATTCAAGGAGGATATTGGTAAGCTGGAACATGTCCAGAGGAGGGCGACCAAAATGGGGAAGGGTCTGGAAGCCATGAAGCCCTATGAGGAGCAGCTGAGGGAGCTGAGTATGTTTAGTCTGCAGAAGAGAAGGTGAAGAGAGGACATGATAGCCATGTTTAAATATTTGAAGGGATGTCCTGTCGAGCAGGGAGCAGGCTTGTTCTCTGCTACTCCAGAGACTAGGACAAGGAGCAATGGATTCAAGCTGCAGGAAAGGAGATTCCACTTGAACGTCAGGAAGAACTTCCTGATGGTCAGAGCTGTCCGGCAGTGGAATCTGCTGCTGCCTCTATGGAGGGTGGTGGAGTCTCCTCCTTCTTTGGAGGTTTTTAAGCAGAGGCTGGAGGGCCTTCTGTTGGGAATGCTTTGATGGGTGTTCCTGCCTAGCAGGGGGTTGGACTGGATGGCCCCTGGGGTCTCTTCCAACTCTGTGATTCTATGATTCTTTGGTGAGGAGAGAGGGAGGAATTCACCACCTCTCTCTCACAATAATCTCCAACCCCTCAAAACTCGAGCTGTTGCTTGTGGGCCAGCCCAGGCACGGCCATTGAGTAGCTGTTGGAAGGTGGGAGATGTCACCATGGGATGTCAAGCTCTGCCTCTATAGTGAGATGCACAAGGATGACATCATCCTTTGGGATCACTTTAGGATTGCTAGGTGGTGCAAGAAAGAAAATGTCATAGACTCATAGAATCCTAGTGCTGGAAGAGACGGAAAGGTCCGTCCAGTCTGGAAGCCTCCCAGAAGCACTCCCCTGCTTGCAAGCAAAGGTTGTGCTGTGCTCAGAGAAAGGGAGGTGGTATGTTTAAAGAGGAAATGAGACTTTTTTGCTAGAGGTGGAAAGAGTATTTGAAAATATTTGAAAAAAATAGTTTAAAAATCAGTTTTTCAAGTATAGAGAAACATGATGAGCAGAATCCTGAATGGCTGAATATCTCTGCACAGTTTTGTGCAACAACAACAACAACAAAAATGCGTGTGGGGTTTTTTCTGCAGAAAACAGCATTTTCTGCACAGAAAATATCTTTTCTCCACACAAAACAGGTTTCCTACACAGAATGTAACATTTCTGCTCAGAGACTGCTGTTTGTTTTCTGCACAGAAATGTTGTTTTCTGGAGAAAAGTGCTGTTTTGTCCACAGGAAGCTGTGGGGAAAACCATTTTCAGTGCAAAAAAAAGAAAAAAGAAAAAAAAAGTGCAATACTTTTTTTGCACAGAATAAGTCCCAAACTGTGAATTAGAAAACTGCTTTTTTGGTGACTTTCTCCACGGCAAAGATTAAAATTTTAAGATTACTTGTTCATGCCTGGAAGAACAAAAAATAAACTAAAATAAAATTGAAGATCTATATCCTTTTATGGTTTTGCTGCTCCGGTATAGCGTTTGAATGACAGATGTGGCTGCAGGAAGCCAAAATTTGCTTGCCTATTGTTCTTCAGGGAGCCTGCGACCACCAGATTCATTGTCCACCCTGATCTAAAGGAACATTTTGTCCGTGCAAGGTTTACATAGAATATAAAACATGCAGCAGGGGGAAATAAAAACATGAACAGAGCGCACCAGATGGAATAGCTGTTAAAGAGGTACAGATTTCAGCCGGCAACAATTAGCTGCAGATTGCGGTAACTCTTCCCAAACCCTACTGGGGAAAACAATACAAACCAGGCCAGATTAAAACATCAGATGAAATAGCTGCTCCACGCGATAATTGCAGCAAGCAAGACTTCCAGTAACTGGAGTATTGTTTTCTTCTGCTTCGCCTCAATTCCATCTCCCTAGCCGCTTAGTAATTACTGCTTAGTAATTTGGGAAAAGCTTAAAGAGGTGAAAGGTATACATGGTCTTTCTTTCTTCCACAACAAAGCTTCAGTGGTCAAAGTGTGAAGTTCAGCAAAATTAATCCAGGTGAAAATGGAAGAGAATGTTTTAGAACAGAATAGTGCAGATTCTCCTCACTGTGTAATAAAACAGGAGATCTAAATGATTTTTCGAAAGAGAGGGAGGGAGAAGTTAAGGGAGATCTAAGAAAATTAGATCCGTTCAAATCTAGCCCAGGAAAAACTAGTTCTGTGTATTCGCAAGGAATAGTGCTGATGTGGAAGACTTTAAATCCTAACCCCGAGAAGCCACAGAGTTTAATCAGAGCTGTGCTAGGAGTCTGCAGGAAAACCATATCACAAAAAAACCTAATCCAGTGTAAAATTATTGCAATCAAACACACAAGCTTGAAAGCAATGTTCCTTTTCCTCCCTCTGTTTCAGCAAAGAGGTAAATTGGAATACAAAAAGAGAATTGTGGCTGGAGGGATGGGGTGGGGTCGTCACTGCATACAAATGAAAAATTTATTGGCCATGTTTGGAACAAGAGGAAGAGCAAAGGAAACCACACGGCCGCTGTGTAGAGAAGATGGTGAAGGGTTAATGGGAGAAATTTTGTTTAAGATGATTGAAGAGAAGTCCTGCTTATCAGATCTGCAGGTCACAGCAAATTGGCAGGAAGCTAACTAATACCCCAGAGAACAGGAACACAATACAAAATGACCTTGAGAGATTGGAGAATCATAGAATCACAGAGTTGGAAGAGACCCCAGGGGCCACCCAGTCCAACCCTCTTCTGCAATGCAGGAACACCCATCAAAGCATTCCCAACAGATGGCCTTCCAGCCTCTGCTTAAAAACCTCCAAAGAAAGAGACTCAACCACACTCCTTTGAGGCAGCAGATTCCACTGTGGACAGCTCTGACCGTCAGGAAGTTCTTCCTGAGGTTCAGGTGGAATCTCCTTTCCTGCAGCTTGAATCCATTGCTCCTTGAGAATTGGGCCAAAGCTGACAAAATGAATTTCAACAGGGACAAATGTAGGTACTACACCTGCGTGGAAAAAATGAAATGCACAGACAAACTATGGGTGAACCCTGGCTTTACCACAGTCCATGCAGAAAGGATCTAGGTGTCTTAGTAGACCACAAGTTGAACATGAGTCAACAGTGCGATGCAGCAGTTAAAAAGGCCAATGCAATTCTGGGCTACATCAGTAGGATTCTAATGTCCAGATCAAGAAAAGTAGTAATTCCACTTTATTCTGTTTGGGTCAAAGCTCACCCAGAATCCTGTGTCCTCTTCTGGGTACCACAGTTCAAGAAGGATATGGACAAGCTGGAACACCTTCACAGGATGTGTTCAGAGAATCGTAGAACCAGACACGTGGTCTGTCTTGCCATGAGGCCACTTCCTTGGTTCTGTCTGTTCTTAGGCCATCCCTGTGTGACAAGAGGAAGGGTTGCTGGGTAATAACTTCCCACTGTAGCTCTAGGTTTGCCAAGGTAAAAACCAGAAGGGGCTCTAGTGTCCCAAGAACAAGGGGAAAAACAAAGAAAAGCCAACCAAGAAAAACTCTGTATAGATAAGCAGAGATAGCTCCGCACAGCTGTCAAAGCATGCCAAGCTGCAGAGAACACCTTTAGCAGCAAATGCACTAAACCAGTAACACTCACCCACTCAGCTTGTAGTCTTCCAATGTGGAGGCTCTTTATTCTTTGTTACAAAATATATACAATATTTACAAAGTCCAGATGGCAATCCAGCATATCTAGCTTGCTCTTTCCAACAGAGCCTCCAACAACATGTGCACTTGTTGGCTGGGATTGTGCTACCTTTATACAGACACCCAGCCAATCCTGGCCAACCCTTGCACTGTCTGCACCTGGTGCTCATCAGCAGGACTCAGCACAAACTAGCTCGAGTCACATTCCTGTCCACAGGTGCACTGAACAATTAAAGCATTTAAAGCAACATGACGTTTACACTTACATCGCAAAGTATTTTTCTTGAGGTTTGGTCCAACCTTTTCTGACATCTAGTACATTTAATGATTTTGTAGGAGAGGAAATTTTAGCAGGTGTGGCTTGTTACCCGGATGCATAATAAACAACAACTGCTTGAAGTTCCTGCTTCTACAACATTTAAAGGTGGTGGACACTTCTCCAGTTTTAATTCTGGCAACTCTGTAGCTTCCATTGGCCCTCAACATTAGCAGCATTCCTTCTGTCCATTGGCCTCCCTCCCTCCCTCCCTTCCTTGTGCAAAGGACAGTGAGGGCAGCTTCCATCCCTAAGAGATGCAGGAGGCTCCCCCTGCTGTATTTACAGGTTCTTGAAGAAGCCTCCTCTCACCTTTGGGGTTCTTGGGGGTCGTGGCAACTCTTTTGCAGATGCTCCGTTTTCCTGCTGGATCGAAGCAGCCATGAACTGGTAGCCAAGGTGTTTGATGGAGGCGTGGTGGATGATGAGGTGAGCACTGCTGGGAGGAAATGGGGAACAGTGGGTGGCCAGGTAGGGGGGCGGGGGTGTCCCAGGAAATACAGTCCCTATGGTCCACTTGAGAGAGATCAGGTACCACCTTTGAGACTAACTGAGAGAGAGAGAGAGAGAGAGAGGTTGGTAGTATAAGCTTTTGTAGACTTAAGTCTACGTCATCAGATGTGATGAATCATTAAATCCTAGAGTTGGAAGAGACCCCCAAGGGCCATCCAGTCCAACCCCATTCTGCCATCCACACTCTCCCTTTGACAGATGGCCATCCAGCCTCGCCATAAAGACCTCCAAAAAAGGAAGAGACTCCACCAGACTCCACTGAGGAATCAGTGTATTCCACTGTCAAACTGCTCTTACCATCGGGAAGTTCTTCCTAATGTTTAGGTGGAATCTCTTTTCCTGGGGTTTGAAGCCATTGCTCCATGTCCTAGTTTCTGGAGCAGCAGAAAACAAGCTTGCCCCATCTTCTGCATGACATCCTTTCAACTATTTCAGCTCAGCTGTCACGTCGCCTCTTAACTTTCTCTTCTCCAGGCTGAGTAGAAGCTTATGCTACCGACTTCTTTCTCTCAGTTAGTCTCAAAGATGCTACAAGATCCCTTTGCATACTGGTCCAGACTAACCCTGCTGCGTCTTTAGACCGTACGAGAGAGAATATTGCCCAACGGGGAGGGTTTTCTTTGCGTGTTGAGTTTTTCAAATTTTTAAAAGTATGTTGGTAGTTCATGATGGGAAAAATGGCTTATACATATATACTTTGGGACCCAGTTGGGTTGTTTTTTTTAACCCAAATCTGCACATGCTTTATGATTTTAAATTGTTTAAACAGATTCTCTCAATTTCAGTTGCTTTAAATTGTCAGATGCCGTCTGGCTGCTGAAATGACTACTAGCTGCTTTCTATGGTTTCACTCAGTTAAAGTGTTTGTACCGTATGTCACCTGAAGACCACATGGGATAGGGGGCTAAGCAGCCGCACATAGAGCACATTGCAGTAATTCAAGCAGTAATCGTTGTACCAAAGGATGTCCTTCTAGAAATCAGGTGTCACAGCAGCAGCTGCACACGTGGTGCGTAGAAGAGCCCGTGTTCACGTCTCTCCTCCTTGCTTGCACTAGAGCTACGAGATCCGGATTCCGGCCGATCAAGGCATAGCGGGCCACGTGGCGACCACAGGGAAGATCCTCAACATCAAGGATGCCTACTCCCACCCGCTCTTCTACCGGGGCGTGGATGACAGCACCGGGTTCCGCACCAGGAACATCCTCTGCTTCCCCATCAAGGATGAGAACCAAGGTAAGCGTGCGGACGGGGGACTGGAACCTCGTGGAGCTCCCTTGGCACAGTGTGCCGCTCCCAGAGCTCAAAGGCTGGAGACTTCTCCTCTGGATTCTCTCTCTCCGAGGCCTTAGAAGAAAAGGGAGGTGGCTCGCACCCAGGTTTGCCCAGCAACCCGTCAGTAATTGTGACAGATCCCACAGTTCCACCCTTTGGGAGTCCTGTCGCTCTCGAAGCCGCTGTTCCCCTCAAGATGCCTCCCGGGATCCGGCTCTTGGGCCTCAAGGTCATCCGTGTATAGACCAGTGGCTGCGTTGTTCTGTGGGTTCACTGTAGCCATTTCCGCACCAGGCAGTTATAGCGCGACGATTCCACTTTCAACATCCTCTGGAATCCTGGGGTTTGCAGTTTCGGGAGGGGCCGCGCTAGAACAAGCCAGTGCGGAAGTGGCCTGTGATAAGCGTAACCAGACTCGCTGTCAGAACTTAACAGGAGCATCCAGACACAGTTATTTAAAAAGAGGAAACGAGTGAAAGTTTATTAGGACAGATCACACATTAACCCTTGAACTGCTTAATCTCTCGGGGCTGCCCAAAACCCTCCTGTGGCCACCACATTGCCCGCTTGACCGGGCCACTGTTCTTGCCGCTCCCGCCGTCCCTCCAGTCATGGCCTTCCTCTTTGCTTCTTCCAGAGGTCATCGGCGTGGCTGAGCTGGTGAACAAAATCAACGGGCCCTGGTTCAGCAAGTTCGATGAGGACCTGGCCACTGCATTCTCCATCTACTGTGGCATCAGCATTGCCCACGTAAGCGATGTCCTATCTATCTTTCCTGTCTGTCTGTCTGTCTGTCTGTCTAGCTGTCTCTCTCTCTCTCTTTATTACAGGTTGAGCCTCCCTTATCTGGAAATCCAAAAACCTTCAAATGCACAAACTTTTTGCCACTGGCTGCCTGCTTCTGGCTTTGAGGCTGCAGGTGCAGTCTTCCAGCTTGTTCATCTCTCAGATCCTCTGTCCCGCTTTGTTTTGTCGCCAGTTTTCAGCCGCCACCTTCAAAGCAGCAGCTGCAGCACTCCTGCTTGTTCATCTCTCAGATCTGAAAAACCCTCCAGCTGCTACCTTGAAGGTGGAAATAGGTGACTGGCAGCAAAAAGAGAGAGGCTGAGGATCTGTGAAGTGGCAGGAGGCATGGGTTTGCACTGAGCACTATGCTTGCATTCCCGTTTCACAGATCCTCAGTCTCTCTCTGGCCTTGGTCTCATAGTCAACACAAGTAGTGAACAAATGAGATGCGAGGCTACTCTAAAAAGCTACTGTATGCCAAAATCTGAAAGAATCTGAAATGCAGAACACTTCTGGCCTCAAGCATTTCAACCTGTAAAACCCCAATTTTTCCCCGAAGTTGAGATTCAAGGCAGTTTGTGAGATAAAAAGAAATAAGCATCCCAAAATATGTAAGAAGTTAAGATTAAAATGGCATTAAACTGTCTACGGAATTCTAAGGGTGGTTTCAAAATAAAGAATGGGAGCAATACAGCACACTAACACAAGTCCTTTTCTTGTAAAACAAGGAGTTCCCAATTGCCTGGTGGAATAAAAAGCCTTCACCTGCCAACGGAAGGACGGCAAGGAGAGAGCCGGCTTAGCTTGCCTAAGGAGAGAGTTCCAGAGCCCAGGGGCAGCCACTAAGAAGGCCTTGTTTCTCATTTCCACTGAGGGAGGGTGGTGGGATTGAGAGGAGAACCTCCTCTGAAGATCATCAAACTCAGGACAAGGTCTCTTCAGATTGCCTGGGCTTGAGATGTGTAGGGCTACGCTCTTATTGCAACCCAGACCTGTCAGAGGGATGGTGGATGATGGGAGCTACACAAAAACTTCGGTAGCACTTCCCTCCGGCACTGAGCTCTGGCAAAACAGCTTACCAGAGTCAAGTGTTTGAAAAACCACCATATAGCAGAGTTTTACTCACACGGCTTAGAAGCGTCCCAGCAGAGTGTTAGACATTAGCCGCAAAGCCCTGAAGCCAGGAAAAATACTCCCACGCAGTGTTGTCTTCCAACAGGAGGCTTTTACTTTCCAGTTATGATATATACATATATATAGTCCTCCAACGGAGTTTCAGCATTCCACGGCGTGCGAAGATATGCATCCAACATAGCCTCCGGCCACTCCATCAGACAATCGAGAGGGCACAGCTGGCTAGAACGCACCCACTTATATACATACATCTCTGATGCAACTGTAGCCAACCTTGCTAGATCCCATGGATGATGCCACCTTCTTCCCTGGTTACACAACCCAATGACTCGTGCAGGTATTACATGGGATTGCATCATCCACTGTCTTCCCCAGGTGCAAATCTGAATGTACGTCATGTATATTTTATTTGGAATTAGGTTCTGTCCAACCTTTCCTCACAAACTTTAGCTCACTTCTTCTAGGGATACAGGGTTCATTTGGGATGTAATAGTCCTTCAGATGCCCTGGAGCATGGCTCTATAGCAAGGCTTTCCAAAAGGTGTGTCACGACACAGTAGTGTGTTGCCCATAGTGTGTTGGTGTGTCACCACCCTGGCCAAGAAAGCCCCCCCGCACCTGGGCCTGGCCTGCTGCCAGGATTAGGGGGGGACTGCCTTTCCCTACCCTAGATACATCTCTGGGTACCTCTGGTTTGCTAGTAAAGCGGAATTACTGTGTCGCGAAATGATGCACGACAAAAGAGTGTGTCGCCAACATGAAAAGTTTGGAAAGCTCTGCTCCATAGGGCCACGACCAGCACTTTGAACTCGCTCAGAGACACACCGAGGTCCAGTGGAACTGCTGTAACAAGGGGATTGTGTTACAATCATAGAATCATAGATAGATTCTTCTCAATCCTTTTGTTTCCTTCTCTTCTTCTCACTTCTTGCTTGTTTTCTCTTGCCTCTGAATGGAGGAGAGCTGCAGCCTCCTGATGCAACTAATTCTATCAACCCGCGTTTCTGTCCAGGGGTGGGGGAAGAGATGCTCACCAAGCATCCCTGAACGTTGATGCAAAAACAGACCCTGTTTGCAAGTTCTGTGCACTGGTGTGATTTTAATTTTGTCTTTCCTTTGCTCCAGTCTCTGCTGTACAAGAAGGTGCGTGAGGCCCAGTACCGGAGCCACCTGGCCAATGAGATGATGATGTACCACATGAAGGTGAGCAGTACCAGGGACTACCCTAGGAATTAAAATTGAATTAAACTTAAAATGCAAACTCGGGCCATTTCCACACTAGACTGTTATAGCGCTACCATTGCACTTTCAACATCCTATGGAATCCTGGGGTTTGCAGTTCAGGGAGGGGCCGGTCGAAATTTTTTTCTGCAAAGCAGGGCTTGGATTTTTTGTGGGGAAAAACTTGTTTTGTGCTGAGCATATATTTTGTGTCTAAACCCCCTACGCACACACGCACACGCACACACGTTTTACGCAGAAAGCTTGATGTTGGACCAAATGCACTGTTTTCTGTGCAAAAAACTTTTTTTAAAAAATATTTTTGTTAGAATTTCAAAAAAGATATAAAATGGGGACATTTCTTCTAAATGTTCCCCTTCCCCTCCCAACTCCCATAACAGATTTTCTTTTCCAGTTTTATCCAGCTGAATCAAACAAAGAATACAATATAGTACAAAACAGTACAAGGAGTCCAGTCCACTATGCTACATCGGATCTTAAGCATAACGGTCGTAAATTGTCATTCAACCAGTCGATACATTTTTCCCATTTTTCCCATATTATATCATTGTAATCATTATCTTTACACTTGAAGCCACTCTTTTATTTCTCTCCGTTCTCTATCAGATTGTTGAATAGACTTATTCTTTAATGCATTTGTCAATTTCTCCATCTCCGTCTTATCCATAAGCCTTAATTTCCATTCATTTGAATTTATTCTAGTATCTTGTTTCCAATATTGAGCATCAATTAATCTCGCTGCTGTAACTAAATATAACGTTTTTGTTTTGTTTTTTTTGTTTTTTTGCTTTTTAATTTCTGCCTTTGATTTTATTATATTCAATAAATATAATCCGGGTATCATTTCAAAATTCAATTTAAACATTTTTTTGCGTGCAAAAAACTTTTAGTGCAAAACCCGTTTTCCCTCAAATGGCTTTTTGCCAAAGAGGTCATAAAATGTGAAAAATCTTGCAACAACTGACCGTATTCCTCCACCACCACTCAGGGAGCGCCTTGCTGCTTTTAGTCACCCCTTTGTCAAAGGGAACAAGAAAACTTGTCAGAATTGTTTGCATTCTTCCTTCTGGGTCTGCAAAGGGTGACAGAAGGTGCTTCCGAGACCAGTAACCTAGCTACTACACCCTTGTTTATGTTTGGCTAATCCATTAACATGCTAATCAGGGTGACACAGACAGCATTTCAAGCAAAGCGGGGGAAAGTGTGGCCCTGGATTGCATGTACCCCGCAGGGATGTTTTTGACCTCTAGGGGTCAAATTTTACCCCAGAATTCTTTCTGGGGCTGTGGAGCACGTCTCCATTGCATTTGGAGCCCCTCTGTACCCCTTAGGGGTCAGAAAACATTTTTCAAAAAATTTCAAACTATTTTCCTTCTCCTCTAGGAAGCATGGTGGTATTTCCACCACATTTGGTGATGGGGCAGGGGAGACCAATTTAGGCCCAGGAGAAGCCTTTTTTTAAAAAACAAGAGGTGACTTCTGCTCACTTCCTGTAGTTAAAAAAGGCCTCTCTTGGGCCTAAAATGGTTCAGGAAGTCCCAAGAGAAAAAGTCCCCTACAGAGTGTTTGGGGGCATTTGGGGACAGAAAAAGGATTTCTTTCTTCCCAGGGGTGGGTGTGGTAGTAGAATGTGGCCCTCCAAGTTCTCCTGGGGCGCTAATGCAGCCCCCTAGCCTTGCACGCTTGCCCACCCCTGATTTAAAGCAAACGAAAGACCAACTTACAATCCAGTTTCACTTGTTAGCATTTCCCCTCCCTGCGCAAATGACTTGTGAACCAAATCCAATAGCACGGCTGGTTAGTTTGTTTTTTTGAGAACGTTTGCGTTGCTTTCTCTTCCAGGTATCAGATGATGAATATACGAAACTTCTCAATGAAGGAATTACGCCTGTTGCAGACATTGACTCCAATTTTGCCAAATTCACCTACACACCACGTTCTCTTCCTGAGGATGACACGTCGATGGTGAGCGTTGACTGCCTGAGGCACATGACAAGGCTCTCTGGAGACCTGAAATCAGTTGGAAGTTGGTGTCTCCCATGTCAGTGGGATGGTGAATCCACTCCAGGACTTCATATAGGCTTTGAAGGAGCTCTCCGTGGTGCTGAATGCTTTTCTGCGAAAAGGATCAGCACCATGGGCAGCTTGAAGCAGAATTGCTTCTCCCAGCCAAGCCAGGCCAGATCAGAAGGCCGTGCTGGTGAATCAAGGATGCCGCTGCATTGAAAGAAACCCTGCAAATCAGTCCTATAGCTTTGAATCAATTCATCAGGCCTTTAAACACCATTGGGAGGCTATGATAGAGACAACTGGCCAAGATATAGAAAGAGAGAGCTGAGATTTCAGTGGAATGTTGACCCTAATGGTTACCAGCCCTGAACCGTCTGGATGGAACAGACTATATCTTAGCCTCCAGGATTTCACAGATGAAAAACTGGAACACTGTGGTCGAGATGGTAAAAGTTGTTCATGAGGAAGAACGGACAAGGAATTAGAAGCTGTTGCAGATTGCTTTTGCCTGAGCCTATTGGGAAGGACAAGACTCTGCTTCCTCCTTTCTGTGTTAACTGCTGTGTTAATTGAGTGCAAACAAATTCTGTGCTTTGAACTCACTTTGCAGCAAGGGATGCAAGCTGAGACATCTTAAAAGCAGCTGGAGAAATGGGAAGACAAAGGGTTGGTTGGGTCTGTCTCTGCCCAGTTGGGACAGTTGAGGGATATGCTGTATGTCTGAATAAATGAGTGAATTTTTTTGGTCGCCTCCCTCACGCACACCCCTACCTCTTTCCTCTTTGCACTGACAGCATTCTAACCTTGGATGTCCCTCTCTTTTTCCCTGCTTCCTCAGGCCATTCTGAGCATGTTGCAAGACATGAACTTCATCAGCAGCTACAAAATTGACCGCCAAACCCTTGTCAGGTAAGTGTGAAGACAGACATCTTACTCTCTCCCTTCCTCACAGATATGAAGAGTATGGGCTGGGTTTAACACACCTCAGACTTAAGCTGAGGTAGGCATCACCAGAGTTGAGCCACAGAACCAAACATTTTGGAGCCAGAGTGTGCCTTGATTTTTTCTAGAATAGGATGTCACAGCTGGATTAAGTTTTGTTTGCATAGATGTTTGCATAGATGGGCAGAATTGGAGTGTTACAGGGCTTAGAGGTTTGGATTTGGGCTGGAGGGACCCAGGTTGAAACCCCCATCTGATTGTGGGCCACATAAGGATTGACTCTCCACCTAACCTACCTTGGAGGTTGTTGTGGGAATAGCAATGTTTGGGAACCCCTGTGGAGAATGGGCAGAATACAGAAGTCCCCAGTAGTGGTTCCATGGTGCAAAATTCTCATGTTTTCCACACAAAGCAGAAAATAATATTTCAGTGCAGAAGTCTTAGTTCCTGCATGTAGATGCTGTTTTTGGTGCAAAACAACCGTGTGCGAATTTTGCACAGAATAAGTCCCAAATTGCGAAGATTCTCATTGGTCCAGGATTCTTCTCAACACCTGGAAAATATGTTTTTCAACCAGCTTTCAAATATTTTCAAATATTCTCTCCATCCTACTTCACTCTCTTTCCCCCTCCAGTGTCCTCCAGTTAGGATACAATCAACAGATTACAGTTATAATTAAGTTGCTGTTAAGTTCCAGTCCTTACCGAAGGGGCCTCTTTTCTTTGATTCCCCCAGGTTCTGCCTGATGGTGAAAAAGGGATACAGGGACCCTCCATATCACAACTGGATGCATGCCTTCTCCGTCTCCCACTTCTGCTACCTGCTCTACAAAAACCTGGAGCTGGTCAATTACTTGGAGTAGGTGGATGCCATTTTGCTCAGCTCTCCTGGGGCTCACTTCAGCTGTAGGGATACCACCTGTGTTCTCCCTGCGAGTCAACCCAAACAAATTTCGTATGTGGGATCGGAGGGAGGGGAGAGTCATCCCTTCCTGCCCTCCCTTGAGGTGGAAGGAAGAGTCATGGGCACAGGGGACTATTACATCAGGGAGATAGGACCTGAGGATTTCCTTCTCTCTCTAATGTCAAGTGATGTTCTTCTGTGATGAGCTTCCAGGTCTGAATCATACAGCTTGAAGATTTAGGGATAAGAAAAGGGACTGAATGACGACTTCATTGAATCCCTTTTTCCAGTCCCTCACCACTCCTCAGCACCCCTGGCCAGCGAGCACTTTCCTCCATTGGCATATTCCACTCCCACGGGTCTTGTTTGCTCAAGGAACACCACCACCTCCATGGTCCATGCCCATGGCGTTTGGTGTCATCCACATCAGCGGAGCAGTGAATCCTCTTGGGGTTTCAGTCTAAAATGTAGAAGAGCTTTCCAAACTTTGTTATTGTGCTTAGAGCTAAAGAATCAATCACTGAGTGCTGTCTCAATCAAATAGTTATGTAGACCCTAAGAGGTAGACCCTAAATTTTGCCTATGGAGGGAAATCCCATCTGGAGCTTGAGAAATTTGGAAATGGCACTTGTGGTCAATGCTCCGTTAGAGGTATCCAGGAGACAGACAGACAGACAGACAAATAAATGTTGGCTTTGTTGATGCTGTTAATTGCTGTCAAGTCAACTTTGACTTATGGTGTTAGCTATGAATGAGGGACCTCCAAGAGCCCCAGCTCAGGTCTTGCAAACTGAGTCGAGGCCATGGTTTGCCTGAGAGCATCAATCCAGCTGTGATGCAGGTTCCCTCTTTTCCAACTGCCTCCTACTTTTCCCAGCATTATTGTCTTTTCCAGTGAGTCACATTGTCTCACGATATGTCCAAAGTACAACAGCCTCAACTGTCTAGTTAGAGTTCAGACCAGCTTTGCTCCAGGACCCTTTGATTTGCCTTTTGGGCAGTCAGTGGGATCTGCAGAACTCTCTTCCCCAGTCATATTCCAAATCAGTCAGTTCTCTCCCTGTCAGGTCTCCTCATTGTCCAGCCTTCTGAACTATACAAAGAAATTGGAAATGCTATGGCATGGACGATTCTGATATTGATATTTAATCATATATCTTTTCACTTGGGGATCTTATCTAGTTCCTCCATAGCTGCCCTTCCAAGTCCTAGGCCCTTTGCTCAGCATCCTCCCATCCTGCCGTGGGGACAGGAGAAGGATGGGACCTCAACGACACTTCTGCATGATATCATCACAGTCCCGTCCTTCTCCTGTCTTCAGGTGATATGATTGTGGGTTGAATCATTGATGGGTGATTGCGCCACCATCCCAAACTTACCTGTCCAGCAGAAGCCCTGGAAAAGCGAGAGGCTGTGCTTCCTGCCCCAGTGCAGCCTGGGAAAGTACTCGGCTGTGCTGCGGAAGGAAGAGGCATGGCCGTCACGCTCCCTTCCACAGGGAGCCAGCTGGTGCAGAGGGGAGCGCTCCTGTCGCACTTGCCTCCTGGCAGAGACACTGCCGGGATCTCCACTGGACAACTTTGCGAAAAGGTAGGGTGCAGAAAGGGCTATTTTGGGGGTTGGACACAGCATCTCAGATGAATCCTTTAAAGCGTAGGTTGAACCCCAGAGTAGGTGAGCTATCCAAGCTATGTTGGAGATTGGGTTCAGTGCTTTGCATATCCCCTTCAAATTTTAGCCTAAAGCCCAGAGTGGATTCACCACCCCCACCGAGACGGGAGCTACCGGCCACCACTGGCTCACGCAGGGGCATTCCAAGCATCTCAGATCGTTCTGCAGCTCATACATGGTTGTGTGTGCATGCGTGGTGTTGTTGTTGTTTTTTCTCTCAACAGAGACATCGAAATATTTGCCTTGTTCATCTCCTGCATGTGCCATGACCTGGACCACCGGGGCACCAATAACTCCTTCCAGGTCGCTTCGGTACGGTTTGAAGAAACCTGTCCTCAGCAAAGCAAAGGGATGGGGAGGGAGGACTTGGGGTCTGGTCTTCTCCTGGATTGAGAAGCTGGAACACCATGACATTTCCGTGCAGTAGTCCCCCCTCTTTATCCAAGGGGTGTATGTTTGATGACCCCCAGCGGATGTCTGAAACCACAGATAGCACTGAAATATATACCTATATCTATTTACATCTAGATATGTTTCAGTACCATCTGTGGTTTCAAACATCCACTATATATACAATATTTTATCCTATGCGTACATACCTATGTTAAAGTTTAATTTATAAAATAGACACAGTAAGAGACTAACTAATAATAAAATAGGGATTAACCAACAGGATTGCAGCCTTAGATTCATGCAAAGAGAAATATATACAGATACGTACAGAAAAATGTGCACACAGAGAGAAAGAGAGAGAGAGATTAAGGTGTCACCACTAGGAAAGCGGAAGGTCAAAAATATGTAGAGAACAGATACCACACTTAATATGACATTTCCGTTTTTAATTGAGGGTGATATCTCTGAGGCTCGAAAGTGTCTCTCTATCTCTCTCCTTAAAAACAAAAAACTCCAGAGGGTGGGTGGTTATCTTTCTCTTACAACAAGATTGTACCTTCTTCTACGGTCAGGTTCCACACTAAGGCCTAAACCCTACTGTTAGTCCTGACCGGATTAGAGATGCTGAACCACTTGGACTTACTTCTGTGTTGACTTGCCAGTCAACATTGATTGTAAATAGGTCTATTGGAGCTGGTGGTAACCCAAAGGGTTTGGACCAGAGCTACCGACTCTGGAACTAGGGAGACTCACTGGATGAGCTTAGAAGAATTCTAGTCAACCACCACCATCTGCTTGTGGAGGAAGACATGGGCCTGGATCTTCTGATGTTAGTCTGAACCAGAGTAAAGCCACTGAATCAGTTGGGCTTATCCATATGACTATTAACCATTCAACCATTGATTCAGTGGATTTACTGTAGTTGGGACTCACCCACGGGAGGCTAAGCATTCTCTTGAAACCCATTGGAAGGATTTATGTTGTGTCCAAGGAAACAATCTCCACATTTTGGTGCTATGGCTTCTTCTGTCACCGGCCTCACGGGTCAGTGCAGAGATGGGGAGGGGAGGTGGCACTGGCATTGCCCATTGGCTCCATATGGTCTCCACATTTCCACTGTTGTCCACGCACCACGAGAGCTGTTGTGCCAACGATGCACTGTTACACCCAAGGCGTGGAGGAGAGAGGTGGACACCTTCTCACCAGACCAGCCTGTCACCCAAAATATTTGCCCCTTTCCCTGGCCAGCATCCCATGTCATCCAGTCCTGTACCACTCCCGGCACCATTCTGTGATTTTGTGGCCTTTCTTACACAATGCTTTTCATCCTCTCTTTCAGAAATCAGTCCTGGCTGCCTTGTACAGCTCAGAAGGTTCTGTTATGGAGGTAAAAGTTGAAACCAAAATTTGTTGTTCTTATTGTTGTTCTTGGTCCTCCTTCTCCTCCTCCTCCTCCTCTTCCTCTTCTTCAACTCATTTCTGACTTATGGATTTCCATGGCCAGCAGGGGTTCAAACCCTAGTCCCCTTGGTACAACATTCAAAGTACTTCATCGCCCTTGCTCCAATATGGCAACCCTACCGTAGGGTTTTCTTGGCAAGGTTTGTTGTTCAGAGGAGATATCCCTCCATCGCCTTCCTCTGGGACTCAGTGAGTGCAACTCACTCAAGTGGGTTTCCACAGCTGACTGGGGATTTGAACCCTGGTCTACTGAAGCAACACTCAAAACAGTACATCACACTGGCTCTAAAATAAATAAATAAACCATCTCAGTTATCTCAGGATGTTCTTCAGCCTTGCTCAAATGCATGGAGAAAGGTGATGGGGACGCACATCTCATGGGCCACAGCAAGGCCTGGAAGGTGATTTTATGGACTCCTGAATCCTTCACCAATTGAACTTTTTTTAAACAACAGTAACCCCCTTCAGTGCCCCCAAGGAGCCATTAGGAGCCGCTGAATATTAGAATCACAGCGTTGGACGAGACCCCAAGGGCCATCCAGTCCACCCCCATTCTGGCCTGCAGGAAGACACCGTCCAAGCCCTCCCTTTGACAGATGGCCATCCAGCCTCTCTTCAAAAACCTCCAAAGAAGGAGGAGACGCCACCACACTCCGTTGAAGCAGCAGCAGATTCCACTGTCAGACTGCTCTTACCCTCAGGAAGTTCTTCATCATGTTTAAGTGGAATCTCTTTTCCTGGAATTGGAATCCATTGCTCCATGTCCTAGTCTCTGGAGCAGAAAGCAACCTCGCCCCCATCCTCTATATGACATCCTTTCAAATCTTTCAGCTATCATGTCGCCTCTTAACCTTCTCTTCTCAAGATTAAACATTGGAGGGCTTTTTAAATTTTATTTTCCAGGGCTGGGGACTGGCAAGGTGAGGTGCCACCCTCCAAATTCTCCTGGAGTATCAATGTGCCTCCCAGCCACGGGTGGTTATCCACCCTGGTGTAAGGTGTAATTTTCTTTTCTTCTATTTTGTTTTTCTTGGAAATAATTTAATGGGGAACTAATAGGGAAGGTCAGTGCATGCCTCACCCAAGGGTGTCACTGGGGAGTGGGGACAAAATGAGGGCACTGTGCCCCAAATAAGAATTCTGCCCCCCCCCCCGGTGCAGTTCTTCTCCGGTCCCCAAATTTTCAGCATTGCAGGGACTTAAAACTTCATTTGAGCATTTAGAAATGAAGTGTTGGCGTCCGAAGCAAAGCGGCCGGCAACATGAGCCAGGGAAGCAAACGCAGCAAATAGGAGTCCCAGGTGTGAACAGTTTTCAAGATCTCATTCTGTGTCATGCTCAAAATTTGGGAGATGAGGCAAAATTCTGATGCGTGCAGCAGTGCCTTCGTCCTACCTGCCCCGTACCTACACTCCTGGCCTCAGTCATTATTTTCAGAATTGCATTTGGTTTCTTTAGATATGTTTCAGAATGTGTTTCAGAAAAATGGGGAAGAAAAAAACTCCATGAGTTAAGACATGCTTGAGACTTTTTCTTGCAGTTACTCCTTGGCCACAAGGCTAGATTGAAAAAAAAAATCAGTTTCAAATTCTCTAAAAGGCAAGATTCTCCAGACTTTCTGTGCCCCTCTGCTGAAGAGAGAGGTGGCAGCCCTGCATATAACCACAACTAGTAGGAATGGTCAGCTTTTCACAAGGTTTCCAGTTCTCCCACAAATGTGGTCCTACAGTTTTCCCATGGAAACGTTTGAAATAGAAAATGGATTCTTCTCACCTTGATGACATCCCATTATTGTCACCCAGTCATACCTTTAGTGTTATTCTTACATGCCTTCAAGTCAACTCCAACTTATGGCGACAATTTACGAGTATTTTCTTGGCAAGATTTCTTTGAAGGAGGTTTGCCGTGGCTTTCCTCTGAGGCTGAGAGAGTGTGACTTGCCCAGGGTCACTCAGTGGATTTTCCATGGCTGAGTGGAGATTTGAACTCTGGTCTCCCTAAGCACCAGCTCAGCACCCAAACACCGACATCATTCTGGCTCCTCTTGCTCATACTTTAAAAGACCAAATAGCTATGGGAAGATAACCACCATTGTCTGCTGACGGTCTACCTTGGCTGCTTGTATAGACACAACAAAGTAACATCCCCTGGCCTGATTTCTCCGTCTCCACCTTAAGAACTTGCAGCCACATCAGGCAAAGGAGGTGTCCATTTAGTTTCCGATCAGGGCACAAGAAGGAAGGCGTTTCTAGCCGCCTCCCCCCGGCAAATGAGGCCGTGTCAATCAGAAGCAAGACCCCTTCACAAGTCCTCATCTCAGCCTCACTCGCAAGTGGGAGGGATATGGGAATGCCATCCTCCTTGTGCTCTGATGGCCGGAAGAATGGGCCTCCTGTGGCAGATTTGGCTGCTGGCTCTTCAGGTGGACTGCAGTGGTATTTATTTGGTTTATGCTAAGATTATGTGAGCCTGCAGAATACAGACCAATTACGGATCCGTAACTCCAGGTTATAAATCCATAACTGCACTGCTGAATACCCATTGATATCGGTACAGGCTAAGCCTCCCTAATCCAGAAATCTGAAATCCCAAGCCCTCCAAAACGGGCAACTTGTTGCTACCAGCTGTTCACTTCTGGCTCTGAGGCAGCAGGTGCGGCCTTCTGGCGGCGCAGGGGTTAAATGCCGGCACTGCGGCCACAGCGTTGTGAGTTCGATCCTGCCGGGCTCCAGGTTGACTCAGGCTTCCATCCTTCCGTAGGTCGGTAAAATGAGTACCCAGTTCGTTGGGGGCAATTAGCTAAACACATATAAACCACTTGGGGAGTGCTTTGCACTGACAAGTGGTATGGAAATGTAACTGCTGTTGCTATTGCTGTTCTTGCTCATTGGTCTCTCGGGTCTGAGTAGCACCGAAGCTGCCACCTTGAAAGCAAAAGCAGGCAGGGATGGGGAAGAGAAGGGACAGGCGGTGGCTGGTGACTAAAAGAGAGAGACTGAGGCTCTGTGAGAGGGCGGGAGGCGTGGATTTATGCCAAGCACTGCACTTGGATTCCTGCCATTTCACAGATCCTCGGTCTCTCTCCAGCCTCATGTCTCATACACGACACAAGCAGCAAACGAACAAGGCGTAAGGCTATTGCAGAAAGGGATTGTATTCCAAAATCCAAAAAATAAGAGCCAAAATGCAGAGCACTTCTGTTTGCAAGCATTTTTGTGAGAGCCAATATGGTGTAGTGGTTTCAGCTCTTTGCTACGACCCCAGAGACCAGGGTTCAGTTTCCTGCTGGGCCGTAGAAACTCACTGGTTGACCTTGGGCATGTCACACACTCTCAGCCCCAGAAAAACCCTGTGATGGGTTTGCCTTAGGGTCCCTATAGGTTGGACGCAACTTGAAGTCACACAACACACAAGGTTACTGGTGTCTTTAGTAAGATTATTTACTTAGAATACGTAATGGTAAGAAAACATTTCCCCCTTTTTTTTTCTTTTTCTTTTTTCCCTTTCATTTCAGTTTGGTTTGGGGTTTCCCAGCCCTTTTGTGTTTTATTAAGTGAGCATCTAGTGTTTTAGTTAAATACTGGTCAGTGTATTAGTTTAATGGTTTAGTACCCATTAGTTAGTTAGTTTTAGTTTTAGCCTTTCTTTTCTCTGTCTGCTTTTCCTTTTCTTTTTTTATTGATACGTTTCTTTTTGATTTTGATCTTTTTGATTTTGAATGAGATTGTTCGTTTTAAAACTAATAATAGGTTTTAAACAAAGAAGAACTTTCTTCCTCATGTTTAGTCATGATCTCCTGTCTTGCAATTTGAACTCGTTGCTTTGGGTCCTACCCGCTGGGGCAGCAGAAAACAAGCTAACTCCATACTCTTCAGATCTGAAAACATGGAAGTCATATAACCTCTCTGTCTTTTCTTCTGCACACTAAACTTACCCAGATTGCCAAATATAACATGCTTCCTTCTTCCTCTCCCTTCTTTTCTTGTTTTCTTTGTGCAGAGACATCATTTTGCTCAAGCAATTGCCATCTTGAATACTCATGGCTGTAATATCTTTGACCATTTTTCACGGAAGGTGAGTTTATGAGAACTGACTGCAGTTTCCTGAGGGTATCTTGGGGAGAAACATGGACTGATATGCTCCAAAAGCGACTTTATGATGGGATTCCCATTAGATAGACCAATCTGCTGGTTGGCATTTCTGAATGGGGAGAGGCAGTGGCATTGCGGGAGGCAGAGGGTGCAGTCTGCCCCGGGCAGCACTTTTTGGGGGGCACCGCTGTGGCATCCCCAAATCAAACGGAACCTGCCTGCATAGTCTACCAACATTTCCCCCAGCCGCCTTTCCCTTTTGGGACACGCCAACCAGCTGCTTCCGTAGGAGGCACAGGGCTCTTGGGGTGAACCGAGTCAGAATGCCTGGAGGGGACACGTGGAGGGGGCAGAGGGAGGGCCCTGTGACGAACCCTGAGGGGGGACTTGGCAACGGAGGCACCCTCGCAACCCAGAGGGTTCAAATTGATTGGCTGCTGCAAATGGAACCCCAGGCTAGCCAGAGGGAGGAGCTAGATGGGAGGAGTGAGCGACGGAAATTTAACTGAAAACAGAGACCCTTTCCAGACGTGGGGGAGGCGCCGCGCGAAAACGCTACTCACCGGACTTCTTCAGCGTCCGGGCGAGTCCGTCGGGACGAGGAGCGGCGCGAGCTCGTCGCTCCGCACTGCTCCGGCATCCAAAATGGCAGCTTCCGGTTGGTGGAGGCTCTCCACCAACCGGAGAAGCTCGCCAGCCTAAAGCCCGCCCCCGGCAGATCTGCAGGCGCGCACTAGTGCGCGCCTGCAAATCTGCACCGGAGCGCGGCGACGGAGCGACACGGAGTCGCGCGCTCCGTGCTTTTTAAAAACCTCTAAAAAGAGGTTTTTAAAAACCACGCTGCGCGACCAATTCCGGTCGCTTCGGAGCGGACCGAGGTGCGGAACTACAAAAAGTAGTCCGCCCCAGTCCACTCTACGGTGCAGAAGACCTCCGTCGGAGGTCGCTCTGCACCGTTTCAATTGCCCCGTGTGGAAAGGGCCAGAGAGTTGAGTTCTCCGGAGTTGGAGAACGGAGTTGCGAGTCGCTGTGGAGAGTTGAGTGTGGAGGCTGAGAGAAGTGTGTGTGTGGAGTCGAGAGAGAGAGAAGTGTTGTGCTGGTTTATAAACCCTTACTTACTAAATATTTATTGCCTTGACAGTGTGTTAAATAAAGATTTGTTTCTGTTTTTATAAAGAGCTGTCTCGATTGCTCTGTACTGGGTTACACGTGGTACCATCAGTATCCCAGGCATTGGAGAGATAAATCACTGCTTGTCCTTATATCTGAGACGAGCGAGGATTTAACGAAAACAGTAGAGGGAGATGACCCTGGGAGGAGAAGCCGGTGGGGGACCCAGAGTGAGAAGGGGCCGCATTCTCTCGAGAGGGAGAATAGGAGCGGGCCTGAGTGTCGTAGCCCTGGCTTCGTCCAGAGATCTCCCTGGCTGTTCAGACCTGGGCATAAAGAGGGGTCAGGCTAGGCAGACCCTGGTTTTTCACAGACCTGCCCACCATTTTCCCCCTTACCATTGGCGGCACGGCTGCTGAGGTGAGCCGAGAGGACTCCCGTTACCGTCGCGGCTGCCATCCTGACGCACAGGACAAAGCGTTCAGCTGCCGGTTTACTTTTTCCCCGCCTCCTCATTAGTATTAATGAGCTGACTTCTTTTTCCGTCCCCTCAGTGCCATGCCCGCTGCCACGTGCCGTTGTTTCATTTTTAAAGCCACCTCAATTGTATTGAGAGGGGCGGCAGACTCAGGGTCCTAGCTGTGCCGCTGGAGAAGGGTGGGTTCTTGAGAAGTCCCGTGATCGCATGACCTCTCCAAGCCAGCCTATCCCTACTGGGCCGTCCCAGTGGACCAATACAGTGTCCCGTTGGCCCAACAGGATTACCAAAGGATGCTGGATC
Source organism: Cyclura pinguis (assembly GCA_030412105.1). NCBI lineage: Eukaryota > Metazoa > Chordata > Lepidosauria > Squamata > Iguanidae > Cyclura > Cyclura pinguis. Next base: position 288,720,141 of record CM059601.1, on the reverse strand, counting down.
TCATGAGAGACATCATTCTGGCCACGGACCTGGCTCATCACTTGAGGATCTTCAAAGACCTCCAGAAGATGGCTGAAGGTAGGCAGACAAGGGTGCCTTAAGGAAGAAAGGGCAGAAGCACAGTTACAGCCGACTAGTAAGAAAACCCCAGCTCCTTTTTCTTCTCCTCTCTCGTAGTTGGCTATGATCCCAAGAACAAGCAGCACCACAGCCTCCTGCTGTGCCTTCTCATGACCTCCTGTGATCTCTCTGACCAGACCAAAGGCTGGAAGACCACCCGCAAGATCGCGGTGAGTAAAAGAACAGCCGGGGCGGGAGCGGCCGGTGGGTCCGATGTCAGTGAGGCACTCTGGGTTTTAGTCCAAACTTTAAACTGACCAGCGGGGCAGAAGGACAACCCCAGTTGCGGAAGGACAAGTGCTCTGACAGTTCCGCAACCTAAACATAATTACCAGTCCCAGCGAAGGTAGATCCGCTGAATGAACTCCTGAATGGTAAGTCAGCATTGACATAAATTCTGTTGATTCAGTGAGGCCTACAGTGGCCTCTCCACGTTCACAAGTGTTTGGATCACAGAACCCTTGCAAAAGTGGGAAATTTGTGAATAGAATCATAGAAATGTAGAGTTGGAAGAGACCCCAGGGGCCATCCAGTCCAACCCCCTGCCATGCAGGAACACCCTCAAAGCACTCCCGACAGATGGCCGTCCAGCCTCTGCTTAAAAACCTCCAAAGAAGGAGGAGACTCCACCACACTCCATGGAGGCAGCAGATTCCACTACCGGACAGCCCTGACCGTCAGGAAGTTCTTCCCGAGGTTCAAGTGGAATCTCCTTTCCTGCAGCTTGAATCCATTGCTCCTTGTCCTGGTCTCTGGAGCGGCAGAAAACAAGCCCTCTCCCTCCTCTATATGGCATCCCTTCAAATATTTAAACATGGCTATCATGTCCCCTCTTAACCTTCTCTTCTGCAGACTGAACATACCCAGCTCTCTAAGTCTGTCCTCATAGGGCATGGCTTCCAGGCCCCTCACCATTTTGGTCGCCCTCCTCTGGACCTGCTCCAGCCTGACCAGGTCCTTCTTGAATTGGGGTGCCCAGAACTGGACACAGGATTCAAGATGAGGTCTAACCAAATAACTCTCCCCCATGATCCTCCTCCCATTCCCTTACCTTTTGACCCGGCACACGAGACTTCATTTTCTGTGCTGGGGCCAGAGGCAAGAGGATGGGATGGGGTTACTCTGGAGAGCAGAAGGAGAGTGTGTGTTGCCTTCCTCCCCTCTGTGTTTTACCTTTTGCCTTGGCGCAGGTGTTCAGCGTCGGGGCCAGGGGTAAGGGGATGGGAGTGGGGAGCTGCAAGAGGCAGAAGATAATCAGAGTGGGGGGTGGAGGAAGGCAGTGGGTACTTGCCTTCTGTCCTCTGGAGCTCCCCCTCCCACCCCGTTGCCTCTGGCCCCAGCGCTGAGAACTTACACCGAGGCAAAAGGTAAGGGGATGGGGGAGAAGAAGCAGGGGGAGGCATGGGCACCTCACAAATAATCAAATTTGCAAAGGTCAAACCCACAAATGTCTGGGGAGGACTGTACTTTACTTGGAACAAGCAATTGAATCCACCCGTTTGAAATGTGCTGCTGGAGGGGAATTCTGCAGTTACCTTGGGTAACTTGGCTCCTAGGGCATACAATCATAGAATCATAGGCCCTTTCTGCACGGCGCAGTCGCTGCGTAGCTGCGACGGCTTGAGGAGGCGTGCCTCCGCAGGATGTCATCGCTATTAAGTTGATGTCAAATTGCTGGCGCGCCTTTGCGTGTTGCTAAAGCGTTGTATTTGAGCAACGGAAAAAATGCGTTTTCACTCCCTAAGACTGCTTCTGCCGTGTTTCTACAAGTACGTGCGGAACCGTTGAAGCGCATTCTCGCAGGAATGGGCGGGTTCGGGGCGGGCCTGGCTCCGCACATGTGACATCATGTCCGCGTAGGGACGTCCTTCCCAAGATTTTTTGGAAAAAGGGATCCAATGAAATGGGCTGGGGCGGGCCACAGGCGGAGCAGGAGAGCGGTGACGGACGCTGTAGTGCGGGACGAGAAAGCGGTCTTTGCCGCCCCAAGCGGAGGATGGTGCAGAATGCTGCGTCGCAGAAACGCGGCCATAAACTCCGCTCCTATGGTGTTTCTGCCATCTCGTGCGGAAAGGCCCATCAAGTTGGAAGAGACCCCAGGGGCCATCCAGTCCAACCCCATTCTGCCATGCAGGAACACACATGAAAGCACTCCCAACAGATGGCCATCCAGCCTCTGTTTAAAATCCTCCAAGGAAAGAGACTCCACCGCGCTCTGTTGAGGCAGCAGATTCCACCAGGAAGTTCTTCCTGAGGTTTAAGTGGAATCTCTTTTCCTGCAGTTTGAACTCATTGCTGCTCGAGCAAATCAAGCCTGAACTCTCCCTAGAAGCCAAGATAACTAAACTGAGGCCGTTGTACTTTGACCATATCACGAGAAGACAGGACTCACTAGAAAAGATGCTGGGGAAGGTGGAATGCAGTTGGAAAAGGGGAAAATCCTGTTACCTATGGATGGACTTAATCAAAGAAGCCACAATGCCTGCCCTGAGTCTGCAAGACCTGAGCAGGGCTGTTGATAAGAGGGAGATTTGGGTCACAGCATGTCAAAGTTGACTCGATGGCCATTAACATCAACAGCGAGTTGAATTTGTGCCAATATGTCTGAAACTGAGTTTAACTCAGATATCACTGGTACATTTTCCCTGGAACAAGGCCTTCTGTGCTGTGGCACCTCATGAGTGACAGTCTGTTGGTTAGATCCAACTAGAGTAGACCCATTCAATCAACTGTTGAATAGTCAGTCAACACAAAGGCAAATCCAATTGATTCAATGGGTCTACTTTAGTCAGGACTAAGAACAGAATTTAGACTTAGGCCATTTCCGCATAGAGTGTTATAGCGCTATGATTCCACTTTCAACATCCTATGGAATCCTGGGGTTTGCAGTTTAGGGAGGTGCCTCAAAGGTCATCCTCAAAAGCTCCTCCCTAAACTGCAAACCCCAGGATTCCACAGGATGTTGAAAGTGGAATCATAGCGCTATAACACTCTAGTGCGGAAATGGCCTCATATGTGGAATGCCTCTCCTTGGAGGCCTATATTGCTTTCCTTCTGGCAACACATCAAAACATGGCTGTTTGTTAACATCTTTGAAACCCCATGTCCTTTTCCCAAAATATTTCTGTGCATAATTTTAACCTTTTAAGTCGTTATTAAGGTATTAATTTTAATGTATTTTTAGTCTCCTTAAATTATTTTTATATATATATATATATATATATATATATATATATATATATATATATATCTGGGACTGTCTGAAACTGTTTGAATTGTTTTTACTTGTACCCTGCCTGAGATCCAACAATATGGGGCAAGATGTAATATTTTGATTTAAAAAAAAGTTAAAGATGAGATTGGCAAAACCTTGTGTAATCGGTGGCTTTTGCTTTCCAGGAGTTGATCTACAAAGAGTTCTTCTCCCAAGGAGATTTGGTACGTATGAAGACAAGCAAACCATCCTATGACAGAGCTGTGGGCAGGGTCAGAGGCCACAGTAGCTCTCAGGGGTCCTTGGGCAGCATCCCTCATGGACCCCATCCCCCCAATTGGGAATTTTTGCCCCTAAATCCCTCCCACAATGCTCTGGGGCACTGGTGAACTTAGCCACGTTTTCAGAATCCATTGGGTCAGTTTTTTTTAAACAAGAAACCACCCAAAAGTCATAGAATTATAGACTTATAGAGTAGCCGTAAGTCAGAAATGACTTGAAAGCACACAACAACAGCAATGTCAACAACATCTCCGAATCTGGGCTGGATTTCGGAAGGTGCCAGATAGATTTTGGGAGGATACCTATGTCCTTCCCAGCTTCCTTTTAGCCTTGAATGACCTCACCACCCACCGTACCTGCCCAATGTTCTCTTTAGGAGAAAGCGATGGGTAACCGGCCGATGGAGATGATGGACCGGGAAAAAGCCTACATCCCTGAGCTGCAGATCAGCTTCATGGAGCACATCGCGATGCCCATCTACAAGTAAGTGCTGAGCTTCATCCATCTATCTTATTGTTTGTTTAATTGTTCGTTCTTTAAACTTTTGTACTTCCCGTTGTTTGGACCGTATTTTGTTTTAAAATGGTTCAAATCATGAGTTGCCTTGGATCCCATATTGGGAGAAAGGTGGGATATGAATTAAATACATAGTTTTATTTTGGTTATGGCAGTCTAGTAACAAAGAAGTGGGTTGCATATGTGGGGAGAGGCAAGAGTCGTGGTTCTCAAACACTGTCTCTTTAGACTGAGGGACTGAATGTTCTTTGCCATCTGTCCGCTAAATCTGGACCTGTTTGGAGGTACCAATCTTATCACTATCTGATTTGCCTGGGCTCCCAACTCCATGAGCCACAGTCTGAGTTAGCACCAGCACTTCCCTAAAGCGCTCTTAAGTATAGGATTCACCAGGTATTTAATATGGGAGAATAAACAGGCTTTCCATTAGTCTTTTAGGCTATTTTATTATATACAATCATAGATATACAAATATACAGTCCCCCCAGGGAGTAGCATAGACTTTTCAATGTCTAGGCACCTTTCATTCATTGCAAGTAAAAGCATCATTGGATTACATGTAAACTGTTACACTTTGATGGAGAAGCTTTACGTCTTCTGCTTTTCCCTGGTAGACATACCTGTATGTAACAGAGTAATTTCAACATCTATAAAACAAATGCACAGGTACCCATAGAAATCTATCATCTTCCATGGCCCTTGCAACCTAATTATTGCAGCATCTATTACATGTACAGGTCAGCTATGTATCCACATAGGAAATCTGGATAGGTTAACAGGGTTAAGAAGAGAAGGAGAAGATTAAGAGGGGACATGATAGCCATGTTTGAATATTTGAAGGGCTGTCATGTCGAGGAGGGAGCGGGCTTGTTTTCTGCTGCTCCAGAGACTAGGACAAGGAGCAATGGATTCAAACTACAGGACAAGAGATTCCACCTGAACCTCAGGAAGAACTTCCTGGCAGTCAGAGCTGTCCAGCAGTGGAATCTGCTGCTGCCTCCATGGAGTGTGGTGGAGTCTCCTCCTTCTTTGGAGGTTTTTAAGCAGAGGCTGGATGGCCATCTGTCAAAAGGAGTGCTTGGATTGTGTGTTCCTGCATGGCAGAAGGGGTTCAACTGGATGGCCCCCACGGTCTCTTCCAACTCTATGATTCTATGAAATATATCATTATTATATATATCTTACCAGCATTGTCTGGGTCCTTATTATTGAAGAACAGCAAAGCTGTCATGCGTCACTCAGTGGGAGCATGGGAGATGGACACTTGGTCAGCCCACTTTCTGTCTCTCTAGAGATGGTTTCATAGCATCCCCAGCATCTATCCATCCAATCAGGGCCAGATCTTTACTAGTTTCTGCTTATGTAAAGAATATTAATTTGTTTATATAAATAACTATTCTCACCCAATCGGATCAGTGACTTTATTGGTCTTTATCCTGTGATGTATCACTGGGAAGCCAGTGATTTTTGGTGGTCTTCCATATGATTGCATCAGGCATCTGGCACTAGTAAGCCTTTGTTGTCGGCTTCATTGCAAGTCATAAAAAACAAGTTATGTTCTTTTTCAAGCTATTCCTCTGTTTAACACTTTATTTACAGTTAGGTTGGCTTCCTGTCTGGAATCAGTCAATGCCTATGCCCTTGATATTGTACAAATACTCCTGCTCTATACTTTGGTAACTTTATACTTTACAAACAAGCTATTTAGACTCTAGGAGCTTAAATTTTGCAAAATATAACATTAAATTATTGCTCAGCCTGTAACAGAAGGTTGCAGGGCAGAGCTCCATCTGCCAGAACTTTAGGGTCAGCAGAATGTATTTAGGTTCTTGGCTGATGATTCCGCGGTATGATGCCTGGCACTTGGCCCTGGACTTTTGTTCCCTGTCTCCATTGTCCCCTCTCCACAGGTTGCTGCAGGACCTCTTCCCCAAGGCAGCTGAGCTGTACGAGAGGGTGGCCAGCAACCGAGAGCACTGGACCAAAGTGTCGCACAAGTTCACCATCCGGGGCCTCCCCAGCAACAACTCCCTGGACTTCCTGGATGAAGAATACGACCTCCAGACCATGGGAGACAATGATGGAGTCAAGATGAACGGCTGCCTGGACTCGGAAGATGGGCACCTGGAGGCGGAACTGGAATGATGCCCCGCCTTGGGGGGGTGGAGCTAGAATGATGTCCCGCCTCCCCGACTTAGCAGGGACTGGACACACACAAGTGCAACTTTTTGTAACCCTTTCCCTCCAGGGAAAGGATGGGGCTGATTTTGGAAACAAGAAACACGGTTCTTATTTATACTCCAAGCTTCACCTGTGGCAGGCATTTTCTTCTATCCCCACATCTCCTGCCAGTCCAGCCTCCCCACCCCGCCTCCCACGCTGCTCTACTGCCTCTCACCAGCTTCCTCCATTAGCCCCCAAACTCTGCCGGTTTGTGGCTGTTGACTGCACTCTTGCACTCTTGAGCTTAATGAATGCACAACCCTTTCACCATCCTCTCCCCCTCCCTCCACTCCCACTGCTTCCTTAGTTCAAACGCGACAACATTGACCATTCGCACCTTGCTAGAGACAGCATCGTTTTTGGGTGGGCCAGGCGAGAAGTGCATCAGCCCACCCAAGGCTAGGGCCTCGGGTTTTCAGTAAAAGAAAAAGGAGGCCCTTGGGTACCAGATGTGCAGAGAAAGCCTGCACCCCTGCAGGACTGGATGATATCCTTGTATTCTGCCCAAGGGTGGTACCCTCTGTAGGTGGGGAAAGATTCTTGGAGATGAATGGCCAAAGGGTGGGTTTCAGGCTTGAAAGGACTGCTTTGCAATGCCGCTTCACCTCTCTGAACCAGGTTAGTCCAGCGGTGGTCTGTAAGCAAAGAGAAAGCAACCTTAGGCCTTGCAAACACGCATTTAACTCCCACTCATTCTCCCTTTGTCACACCAATTTCTGGACCCCAACATGTTGCAGCGTGGGGCTATTTCACATTTGTAGTCTGTGGTGCCCATACAGTCCGTCAGTCATGGGCAAAATCCCCCCCACCCCCGCTACTCTTTCTACAAATAATACAGGTTTCCTAAGTTAATTTCCTGGACATCCTTTTGGTCTGTGGAAATTTGTTCTGGTTTGAATCTTGGTTAAAGCTTCTAGTCCTCATGAGTCATATAGGAGAAAAAGACTCATTTTTGATTCGATATCTGAAAGCTTTTTTTTAAAAAAAAAAAACCTGTTGGACTATGGATGGTCAGGGATCTGATCCAAAGCCCAGGTGGTGCCTGGAAATGCCCTGCCCAGGAGAATTTCCCCAAATTACTTGCTTCACTCAAACTCTGGTATATTTAGCCAAAACGTGTTCACTCCATCTTGGAGTCTTCATTCCTTGCTGGCAGGTAAATTTGCCCAACAGGTTTTGGGTGAAGTCACAATTCTACAAAGAAGAGGGGAGCAAAGCTGAGAAAAGAGAGCAAAAATTAATTTTAACAGGGTTCATGAATTCCTCTGATCAATATCGGGGGCTTGCTTTAAAAAAAAATACCCTAAAGCTGGGATCAGATTTCAGAGGAAATGCCTTCTATGCAAGCCACAGTGAAGTGGAAAGAAATAGGCATAGCATTTTGATGCGTTGTTGCAAAATTCCCGTGCTATTCATGGCCATACCAGAGATTGGGGAATGGGTAGTCGTTGGCTGGCTTGCAAACAGGAATGGAAAAACTTTCAAAGGTTGTGGGAGAGGGGGAATTGGGGGGTTCGAACCAACAAGGGGTCACCCCATCCTGCTGTTGCCAATGCAGCACCACCGAAAGGGATGCGCTTTTGCTTTACAGTGAGGTTTGTGAGTACCACGTGCCCTTGTCTGAGGGGAGCTGCTCAGAAACATGATGCCGCGAATGCGATGCTGATTCTGAACAAGATGCATGCTCCCTGTGCACCTGGTTTCCAAGCTCAGAGTGCAGGGCGGGTTGCTGCCGTGCTGACAAAATTCACCAGCAGTCGGGGAGGTGCGGGCGGCAAGGCTGTGAAAATTGGCGGGGAGCTGCTGAGGGACGGTTGTCCACCTCTTCTTGTTAGAAAGGAAAGAGGAAAGAGAAGCAACCCGGACATTGCCGAGAGCAGCAGAGCTGTCGGAACGAGGCGGCTACGTCTTTCCCATTTCTGCTTTTTTTCCTCCACTCAGATTTTTTTCTCGGATGCTGTTCCATCTGTAGGGAAAAATCAAGGGCTGCTGGGTGTTTTCCTTTCCGGAGAATAGCAGCTGGGGAAGGGGTGATTTCGAGTGGATAATTGACAGGCAAAGGAAGGCTCAGGCAGCCCTTCCCTTAGATAGTTTCTCCATTTCAACCAGCAGACATCCATGGCTGCTTTTCATTAGAAAAATTAAAAGGCAGGGGGTGGCGGGGCCCTTGTGTAGAACACAGAGTGGCTCTCAATGTTTTGTGCGGGAGGCATCTTCCATTCATGTGCCCCTTGCCTTTCATTGTAGTGCCAGTGGAATAGGAGTTTGCATGTTGGTCTTGCAGTCAAACGTTGCACCCTCTAGAGCCACTGGACTAGAGCTCCCCTAGGTGGCTGTGGGGTTGTGGCACTTCTAGTCCGACACATCTGGAAGACTGGGCAAGCTGCCATTGTCTATACTGAAGGATTCTACCCATAGAGTAGGTCTGTGAGTGAGTGTAAATGTACGATATTCTGTGAGTGCCAAAAATTTTTGTGACCACTTCCGTGCACAACCGTTTTTGCTAGCACCGCCCAAAAAGATGTTGTGGGGACATAGTGTTGGTCTGAGATTCTAGCTATCAGCATGGCTCTGCAGACACAGGAGTGAAGAAAGACTGAGCTATGACTTTACTTGCCAGGTTCAAGAAAGCAGAGGTGTTGTGGGGTTGCGGAGACTTGCAAGTGTGAAACATGCCAAAATTGGCCTGCAACCCCCGGCTGAACCTTTTTTTCGAACCTGCCGGATTTGTTGAAGAGCACCGTTCGTGTTTGGAACGGGAAGGGGACAGTGTGCGTGGAACGCTTGGACTGTGATACCCGAAGAAGTTAAGGGCGGTATTTATATGAGCATTTGTACAACACCCATCTCGAAGTACCAGCAAGAGGAAACGGGGAGGGGGTCACATTCCACCCCCTCCCTGAGCTCTCCGCAGCTTCAGTGACCCCACCCCTGACATCATCACGTTTCTGGCCGTAGCGCCGGGTGGAGCTTCTCCAGGGCCCATGGGCTACGGAAGAGATTTATCAGGCGGCCCTTAGCATGGAGGAGATGGGCAACCGACATGGCTGCGTCCGTGCGGGAACGGATGGTTCTGTGGATTGTCTGCATTGACTGTTATCCACGGCAAACCTCCTCATTTTCTCCAGGAACCCAAGAAACAATGCCTTTTGCGAATCGGCAATCAAACACTGAACGTCTGAGAAGCGACGGAGCACGCGTCATGGTCTGCTATCAACGGTGTCTCTCTGAATGTTCCCAGGTGCAACAGGCCTTCCAAAACACCCAGGAGTCATAATGTAGGTCAGCCACCAATGGGCCAAAGCTCGTGAACCGCAGGAACGGGCAATTGCATGGGGGCCAAGGGCCAGTTTCCCCCAATCCCCTCCTACACGCAGCAAGCCCAAAAATCTCTGTTTTCCTCTGTGTGCCCTCTCAAAATGGCAACACAGAATGACATCACTTCCTGCCACCATTTTGAGAAGGACTGCAGGTATACTTGAGGTATCTGGGCATAGTATGGGGTTCTTGGGTGTTTCGGGGTGTGGAGTAGGGATATTTTGCATGTTTACAGAACTTTCTGAATGGTTTGGGAGCAACACGGTAACCATTTTTTTAAAAAAAATAAGTGGGGGTTGGAGATCTTTGGAGGACTAGTCAGAGCTGCAGAAGGGGGATCCGGGGGCACGGGCAGCTCACGTATCACCTTGTGTCCACCCCCGATGTGGAGGAAGGTTCCATTCCTTTCTGGAACACTGGGACTTCAGGGCCTAGTCCACCTGGGAATCCTGTTGGTGACACACGGCTATGTAACTGGGCATTGCATGTCTGTCTCGGTGTGGCTGCTGCACAAGAGGCAATTCACCAGCGCCTTGCATAACGTCTCAAAGCCAGCGGTCCAGCCCGGGGGTGCCACTGTGGACAGCTTCACTGTGGCCATTTTTGCACTGGACTGTTATAGCGCTATGATTCCACTTTCAACCTCCTATGGAATCCTGGGGTTTGCAGTTTCTGCAAACCCCAGGATTCCATAGGAGGTTGAAAGTGGAATCATAGCGCTATAACAGGCCAGACACATCTAGACCCGGCTGGGCTCCTTCCTCCCTCCTTCTCCAGCCAGCAAAAGGCTATGGCAGTGCCCCCCTCCCCAGGGCTCAACAGGGAGCCAGGGAAATGCATGGAGCTGTGCATGAGGAGCATTACTCTGCCTGTGGTTTGATGTAGGGTTTCAGGCAAAGTATTATTCCGGGATATTTAATCCCACTTGTGTCCCTCTTTTTTATGTGGGTGGCAGGATCGTAAATGGGCAGAACCACAAAGTACTAGAATGTTTTTCCAGAGAGGACTTTAGTGCTTATGTTGGCCCTTGCACAATGGCCACTGTGCATAACTATTTATATTAAAGGTGATAGAAAGGAAACCATTCCCATCTCTCTCCTCTCAGCTCAAGGGCCTGGATGAAAGTAGAGCGGAGTTTGACCCAGTGATCTCACAGAAGAGACAGGCGGGATGAGAACCGAGGGCGTTTCCACACTGGATTGTTATAGTGCCATTATTCCACTTTTAACATCCTGTGGAATCCTGGGGTTTGCAGTTTAGGGAGGCGCTTTTGAGGATGACCTCTGAGGCCGCTCCCGAAACTGGAAACCCCAGGATTCCATAGGATGTTGAAAATGGAATCATAACGCTACAACAGTCCAGTGCGGAAATGGCTGCTAGAAGATGAAGGGGCCAGCTGGACAGTTTCTGGCTGCATTCTAGAGCTGGGGTAAGTGAACCCTTCTGACCGTCCAGCAACCACGTTAGCCTGTGCTGAATGTCTGGATGGTTACAGCTAGAGGTCTGGAAGAGCAATGTTTGTTCTCTTCTCCAGGTTGCAGAATTGCAATTGGATGCTTCCTAGGACCACCAAGAAATAGTTCTGGGGTGTGATCTGGTCCTGGAAAACTACCTTGCACAGGAAGGGTATTGTCCCATGCTAGCAGCCTGCCTGGGCTTCCCAGCTGTTTAATCAGGCTGCTAGCAGGAGCTAGCACACAGAGTTTATTTTCTGGTCAATCCAGGTTCTTAGCAAGCTTAGAGTAACCGAGTCCAAATTTACCAAGAGTCCAGGGAAAGAGTGTCCAGGAGCAGAACCTGTCATCCAGGCAAAGGTCAAGGGTTTGAGGAATGCAGGAGATGGCTGGGCTGCTTTCACTGAAAGGATTGGTTGGCTCCAACAGCTACTTCCATTCTGGCTTCTTGCTATGTAGTCTCAGCCTCCTAGCCAGCTGTGGGCCTAATTAATGAGTCCTTCTTATATAAACACTGCCAGCAGCCTGGGCTCTCCCTTTTCCACCTGCACTGTTTGCCATAAGTACGGTCGCTCTCCTGTCTCTGGAGCATGGCTGTTGGGAAGGGTCCCGGGTCAGGAGCATGACAGGTATCGTGGAAGGAGCTATCGAGTACCTCCTTCCGCCACATCGTAACAACGGCACCGCTATAATGCCAAGTTACGCCAGCATCTGTCACCAAGAGGATTTCGATCACTAGTAGCCTTACTTTCCATGAATTTATTGAATCCCATTTGTCCATAGGAGATCACATAAGACAATTTCTAATGGCCCAGCTTTCTTGGATATGTGTGCCAGTGCCATCGTTCATGTGGTACTTCTTTATCTCATCTCGTGGTGCTTTCATCACCCCGTCATCCCTTTGCAAGGTGTCCCATAGTGGGTGAGCTAATAATGGCCACGTGAAGGTTTCTTAGAAAGTAAGAGCCCCAACGCTATACCTTCTATCTCTGCCACAGTCTTTTTGTAAACATTTCTGAGATAGACGGTGAATGGGCTGTGGGTCCGGGCAGTCCAGAGGAACATGTCTAGCTTGAATCCTGTTGGGAATTCCAACCAGAGCAAACCCACTGAACCAACGGTTGACTAGTGAGGCAACGCTTTTGCAAATCCTGTTGATTCAGTGGGTCTCCTCTAGTTGGGATTCAGGCTAGACTCTCCTTACTTGCATGTTGACCCAGTGAATGAATGAAATTGGCGTAAGTGCTTACTCATTTTTCAGCAACTGATTCAATAGGTCTACTCTAGTAGGCACTGCCAAGAAAAGTCATGCCAAAACATCCTGGATTGTGGATCGTTCTATTGCCTATTTCTATTTAGGTAGTAAACTTTTGCCCCTACCCACCCACCCACCCAAGAATTACTCATTTCAGTTTTTTTCCTCTGCTGGACAAGATTTTAGCACATCCTTCAAGGATTTTTCACACGTTCAGAACTGTAAACGACAGTTCTATTTCCTCAAAAGTCTTGGGTTTTGAACAAAAGAACGTTTTCCTTGCAGAAAATTGTGCACAAAATACGGTTTTCTGCATATAATTTTGTGGGCTTACACCCCCTGGACAGGGGACTTCTTTTTTCCCTTAAATAATTGTTATTCAGAAAAAGTCTTGTAGTGAGAGAAAAAAATCAAGCAAACTCTGAGCAGTTGGCCATTTATGGGGTTTCTCAATGGGTTGAAGCACCCTTTCTTATCAAAAATGATAAAAAGTCTGTGTGTGTACTCCTCACATCCCTAGTGTTGCGTTCAGCATCCCTGAGTGCTCTGAAGTAGGACTTTTTGGATATTTAGAAGATGCAGACATTATTGTCCTGCAGCTCCTCCCCTGTCTAAGGCCCCAGGCCAAATGTTCTAGCCTTCCCAAATAGAAAAACCTTGGACAATTTATACCTGGTTCAGGATATTGGAATAAATCTGGCCTGGATCCATGGAATGGATTGGGGCAAACATTACATCTAGCTCCACGAGACCCGGCCCAGTACTGTCCAAATGACAGGATGTTTCAATGGCTAATTCCGGGTCTCCGTATCTTTCCCCATGACGGCTTCTCTGTGATCATTTAGCTTAGCTCTGCTTTTCCATCATATTCTCTCTTCATCGGATGACACCCAGTTTGCAGAATGATCCACTTGTTTTCTCCTCGGTGGCTGGCCCGTTCCTTAGGACTGACATCTTCGTTTGTCTACAGTGGACACATATGCATTTTCCCTCCTGATCTGCCACTGAGGAGCATGAGAAATGAGTGGCCACGTGGCTTCATAGACGTGGCAGGTTCGTCTCACCATGGTCTCCTTTGAGCGAGTTTCTTCTGTGAGCCTTCCGGCTAAGGACTACCGTGTATCTTTCATAAGGAGCTAGACTATGACAATCAAACGCAGGGGGTTTCTCTCACTGTTGTCTCGGAGAGCACCCCTGGACCCTTCTCGATCCTCAGGAAGTTCACAACCCGGACTGCCGAGAGGCAGCGTCTCAATCCCAGGTGCTGGGAGATCTGTAACAAAGGGTGCAGCATTTTCTCCTGGCCTCTGTTACAGTTGTTCAGCAAAGCCAATGTCTGACATTTTGCACTGCAAAAGGAAGAAAAAGGTAAGAGACGGAAAGGTCGGCAATTTTTTTGGAAAACCAGTGTTTGCTGGCAAGAATTTTAGAACTTTGAAACAATGGAATGGCTGGATGGGAACCAGATGAAAAAGAAATTCCCACCTTTCGTAGAATGTCATTCCTCAATGGCCTCATTCAAAATGGCTTCGGGGACCACGCCCATGGGTGGACATTCACCTTCAGGCCAAGCTCCGTTCAAGGACCAGGGAACGCTAATATTTCTGTTGCTGCTGGATTTCTGCCCTGCCTCTGTCCATAGATGAGGCCCTTGGTCACCCAGTCGTACCTTTAGTGTTATTGTTACGTGCCTTCAAGTCAACTCCAACTTATGGCGACAATTTACAAGTATTTTCTTGGCAAGATTTCTTTGAAGGAGGTTTGCCGTGGCTTTCCTCTGAGGCTGAGAGAGTGTGACTTGCCCAGGGTCACTCAGTGGATTTTCCGTGGCTGAGTGGAGATTTGAACTCTGGTCTCCCTAAGCACCAGCTCGGCACCCAAACACCGACATCATTCTGGCTCCTCTTGTTCATACTTTAAAAGACCAAATAGCTATGGGAAGATAACCACCATAGGCTGAAACCTTCTGTGGCTTTACATAGGTGCCAGTGATGTTTTGCAAGCAGTTGCACTTTCTTTGTGATTGAACAACAGTTGTATTGTGGTTGAACAACAGTTGTATCCTACTGAGGGTTACGCAAGCCCTGTGGCAATGTAATTTGTTGTGCAAGGGGTTCCACTCCAGCCAGGACCCCAAGCGCAGCCCTTAATGGTGGGTGGATATTGGACTGATCATTGTGTAATGATAACATGCATGCACAATGGCCTGATCCATGGATGATGGACTGGTCTAGTTATTCCAACATAGCTACGCTGGTGTAATTGTAAGTATGCAACCCATGAACAGGATCTTGGCCATGGGTTCCACTTTGCAGGGGAAGAGCGTGATTAGAGCAGAATGTCTGCAGATGATGGAAAGAGGGGGCTCTCTTGGTTCATGGAATCTTGCGGTGTATCCAGCCTGAGGATACCACAGAGTTCTTAGTTACGTATCCGTCGAGGTTAGCAAGAAAGAAAGCAACTTAGGCAGAGGATTTTGAAACTATGCTTGCATTTCCTTTTTAGGAGTCAAGAGTGTCATGCTGCCTAAGCCTGTCACAACGGATGTGTTAGAAGAACTGAAAGTCTAAGGAGCTTCAGAAGTTTAAATCTGTGTCTCCCTCAGCCAGGCCTTTCCTGAGCTTGGTCCAGAAACTGGATGAGATGATGCCATGGGTCAGCAACATCTTGAAGAGATGCCCAATCTAAGCTTTTCTGGCCCACTTCATTTTGAAATTGCCATAGACTCTCCACCACCTACAGGTTCAGGGTGCAGTCTGTGGCTGGCATCCCATTAGTGGCATACACAAGCATAGGTCTAGCTTACTTTTGTAATTTCTGGTCCTTACAGACGTTGACATTCTTCTCCCTCAACTTCCAAAGCCCCCCTCCAACTCACTATTTCCCTGGGATAGCCCCCACCCCACCCCTAGACATGGCTTGTGAGGAGCAGAAGCTATCAGAGGAGCATCTTGCTATGTTCCTGTAGCCTGGCGCAGACTAATGACAGCATCCCCTGAGGCTTCCAAAGGATCCCATTGGATCTCGGTGGATGATGTCATCAGTCTGTGTCTGGCAAAGGGAACGTAGCCAGATGTTGCTCTTCACCAGCAATGGAGGGGCAGTAAGTCTTGGGGATGATGACCAGGCAGCTGTTGTGGTGTGCTGAATGCAGAACTCTTACACCACACTCAACAATGTAGGATCTTGGCCATTGTCCTCCCAAGAAGCCACCAGGGTGGTCAGTTGCCGTTGAGCAAAGTTGTGTCATCTGAAGGTTAAGGGCCACCCGTCATCATCTGCAAGACCAGTCGTAAATGCAGGGCCGTTGAGAAGATGGCTGGAACGCAGAGGATAGTTGGGTCAACTCCAGCTTCCTTGCTGACTTTATGGGCTGTGTAAGCAGTCCCATGGGAGGTGCTGTAGGGTTGCCAAGTGAAATAAGGGACGGGGAATCAAGTCTTTCTCCCAGTCACCCTGGTATTAGTAGCCCCGCTCAGGTTTTGCAAACTCAGGGGAGCCATGGCTTCCAGGATCGAATCCATCTACCTGTACTGTGGTCTCCCTCTTTTCCTACTGCCTTCTACCTTACCAAGCATTACTGTCTTTTCTAGTAAGTCACATCTTCTCATGATAAGGCAAAGTACAACAGCCTCAGTTTTGTCACCTTGGCTTCTAGGGAGAGCTCAGGCTTGATTTGCTCTAGGAGCCATTTATTTGTCTTTTTAGCAGTCCAGGGTATCTGTAGAACTCTTTTCAAGCACCACATCTCTTTTCCTGTCATTTGAAGCAATTGCTCCACATCCTATTTTTTGCAGCAGCAGAAAGCAAGCTGGCCCCATCTCCCCCATGACGTCCCTTCAAATATTTCAACATGGCTATCATGTCACTCTAAATCTTTTCTCCTCCATCTTCATTCTATTTTTTTCAGGTGCTTTTTCAATGCCCCACTTTCCCCCTTTGTCATTGGCTTCTTGCCTTTGCTGCAAACTGAGTTCAAAGTGCAAAAGTAGATTGCACTCAATTAACTGAACCGGGGTTGGGGGGAGAGAGTTCTCATCCTTCCCAGTCGACTCAGGCGAAAGCAAACTGCTGCTGCCTCCCTTAGCCTCTGTGTTCTTAATCATTACTAACTTCTGCCATCTTGACGGTGCTCCAATCTTGCTTGGCCACGTGTCTCAGCTTTCATCTACAAAATGTCAGAGGATATAGAAAACATCCTCCACATTTGCCAACTCTACTCCCAGGTTTTTGCCATTAGCTGTTAAGAAATTCACCTTGTTTTGCTGTGCTTCTCCTAGCCAATTCTCTTCTCCCTGGTCATCTCTCTCGTAGACTGTGGAAATTCACTTAATTCCGTCCAGAGGAGGGTGACCAAATGGTGAAGGATCTGGGAGCCATGCCCTATGAAGAACGCCTTAGGGAGCTGGGTATGTTTAGCCTGCAGAAGAGAAGGTTAAGAGGGGACAGGCAGGTTTAAATATTTGAAGGGATGTCGTGTTGAGGAGGGAGCAGGCTTGTTTTCTGCTGCTCCAGGGACTAGGACAAGGAGCAATGGACTCAAGCTGCAGGAAAGGAGATTCCACCTGAACCTTGGGAAGAACTTCCTGACGGTCAGGGCTGTCCGGCAGTGGAATCTGCTGCCTCAATGGAGAGTGGTGGAGTCTCCTCCTTCTTTGGAGGTTTTTAAGCAGAGGCTGGATGGGCATCTGTCGGGAGTGCTTTGAGGGTGTTCCTGCATGGCAGGGGGTTGGACTGGATGGCCCCTGGGGTCTCTTCCAACTCTATGATTCTATGATCATGCTGCCTCTAATATGCATCTAAATCAGGGATAAGCTAAGGTCAACCCACAGGCTGCAAGGGGACCCCAGGCCTACTTTTTGCCCCCAGATGTCCCCAAATTCCCTCTAGGGGCATGAAGGACATTTTCACCATTTTTTTTGGGTGGGGGGTGGGGGGCAGAGGTTGGCCTCTCTTATAAACAGGGTCTGAGATTCTTCATCCATATCCTAACTACAGTGATGGAGCTCCGTCACTGTCATTACAATTGACGATGCCCACTTCTCCAAACCAACTTTTTTAGCTTGTCAGAATCACAGCTAAAGCATTCCTAGGTGCTGGAGATCACAGGGCCTGGAAACCATGAAGCCCTATGAGTGGCTTAGGGAGCCGGGTCTATTTAACCTGGAAAAGAAAATATGAACAGAGGATATGATAGCCACATTTAAATATTCAGAAGGATGTCATAAGGATGTTGGAGCAAGCTTGTTTTCTGCTGCCCCAGAGACTAGGACATGGAGCCATGACTTCAAACTTCAGGAAAAGAGATTCCGTCTAAACGTGAGGAAGAACTTCTTGAGGGTAAGAGCAGTTCAACAGTGGAATCCACTGCTACCTCAGTGAGGCATGGTGGAGTCTCCTTCTTCGGAGGTTTTTAAGCATAGACTGAATGGCCATCTGATGAGAGTGTTTTGATTGTATATTCTTGCATAGCGAGGGTTAGACTGGATGTCCCTTGGAGTCTCTTCCAATTCTATGGTTCTGTGATTCTACAGGGATGAAAAATCAGGTCCACAGCATGCTGCCTGGTCATGGGGTGCCTTGGAAAATGTAGCTTAGGTGGAGCCCCAGGGAGTCTTTCTATCTACCTGTTCTCAAGGCACTCCACAAGCCTTAGGTGGATGAGCTGTATACACCGGAGATGTCATTTCCCAGCATTCTAGTTTCCTCAGAAATGCTTTGGTCAGGCTGCTCCTAGTCTGTGAAGGTAGGTTTTAGGGGTTCCACTCAATCATTCATGACCAGAAATGTGATTCTGCCACTATTAGTATATGAGTACAACTGACATTTTAAGTGCAAGTGCCCCAGGAGAGCCCAAAAAGAAAGTGAAAATGCCCCCTTGGTGACATTTTGGTTCAAAATGCCTTTTTGGTTATTTTTTCAGTGGGTGCAGTGGGGCATGTGACCCACCAAGTTTTCCTGGGGGGGCTAACATGACCCTCCCCAGCCAGCTACTTATGCCCACCTGGGCCTAGACCCGGTTGCTGTCCCTAAGTAGAGTAGAGCCATTGAATTCCATTGCATTTATCTGAGTGTTGACTAACCATACAACAATTGATTCAGTGGGTTTACTCTCCTTGACGCTCACCAGTCAGATCCTAGTCTTGTTGTTGCAACAGATCTTTGCAAAATGAATAGGTCGGAATCCTACTGCTGTACTATGCTGGCATAACCGTGGTTCCACACCTTGGGAATGTTCCATTTTTGGACTACAACTTTCAGAAGTGCTCAGCTTCTTTCAGAAGTGCTCAGAAGTTCTTCAGCAGGGCTCCTCTCTTCTTATCACACTTGTTTCTGATGGGAGTTAGACTTTTGCACAGTGTTAGCCCTTTGGGGAAATTCTGTGAAAGCTAAAGCTGTGAGGCATTCACGTTCTTTTAGCAGAGTTGCAGAAAAAGCATGTCCTAACCTCTGTGTGGCTTCCCTGAACTGAAGGCCGACTTGGAAAGCAAAACAAGGCAGGTAGTTGCAGGTTCCAAACTTAGAAAATTTCCTAATGAACTTCACAATTACACATCCATTGGAAAAACTAGATCCTAACTAACTAACAAAAGGATTAGGTAAGACAGTAGCTTCATTCTTAACTCATCAACTTTTTGGTGGAGAGGCTAGCATAGCAAAGAGAAGGTGCTAGAAGCAAGATTGCAAAGGAAGAAATAAAGAGAAGTGTGGTCTTCTATGGAAGGCCAGTGACTGACTCCAGGGTGTACCCTGGGTCGTATGGTCTGGATACCATGGCCAATCCTTTTAAATAACACAAAGCAACATGTGAGGCTTTAGCTGAGAGGCCAGAGGGCGTTTACATGCAAAGGAAAATTAATCCTATGATAGCTAAACCCCATTGGTCCTAGAACAAGGAGGGAGGGAAATGCCATAATTTTCCAACAGTTTCTTGTTGGGTAGGTGACTTAGGCTGGACTCCTGTTGGTGTAACTACACCAGTGTAGACACTGGTGCAAAGAGAAAAGGGCCAAGGGCAAAACAAAATGAATTTCAACAGAGAGAAATGTAAGGTCCTGCACTTAGACAGAAAAAATGGAATGCACAAATATAGGATGGGGGACACGTGGCTGGATAGTAGTACGTGTGAAAGGGATCTAGGAGTCTTGGTAGATCACAGACTGAACATGAGCCAGCAGTGTGATGCGGCAGCCAAGAAAGCCAATGCGATTCTTGGTTGCATCAGTAGGAGTATGGTATCTAGAGGTAATGGTACCACTCTATTCTGCATTGGTTAGGCCTCATTTGGAATACTGTGTCCGGTTCTGGGCACCTCAATTCAAGAAGGATGTTGACAAGCTGGAGCATGTCCAGAGGAGGGAGACCAAAATGGTGAAGGGTCTGGAAGCCACGAAGCCCTATGAGGAGCGGCTTAGGGAGCTGGGTATGTTTAGTCTGCAGAAGAGAAGGTTAAGAGGGGACATGAAAGCCATGTTTAAATATTTGAAGGGATTTCATGTCGAGGAGGGAGCAAGCTTGTTTTCTGCTGCTCCAGAGACTAGGACAAGGAGCAATGGATTCAAGCTGCAAGAAAGGCGATTCCACCTGAACCTCAGGAAGAACTTCCTATGGTCAGAGCTGTCCAGAAGTGGAATGCGCTGCCTTGGAGTGTGGTGGAGTCTCCTCCTTCTTTGGAGGTTTTTAGCAGAGGCTGGATGGGCATCTGTTGGGAATGCTTCGATGGGTGTTCCTGCCTGGCAGGGGGTTGGACTGGATGGCCCCTGAGGTCTTTTCCAACTCTATGATTCTATGATTCTAAAGCATCTGTGAAAAAAATAGTCCTGGAGAAATAGGTTGCTTGGAGATGGACGATTTTGTCAGCCTTTTCTTACCACCTCCAGGAAAAACATCCACCTGCTGACGTCATCCTCCAGTAGAGTTTGGCCTGTATTCCTCTTCCAGACCGCTAAGAGCAGAAGGGGTAAAGCCAAGATCACACAGGACACCTCAGCACTATGGGCAGATACAGGGCCTTTTCACAAGACGGAATTATAGTGCTATGATTCCACTTCAGCCACCATGGCAACATCCTGTGGGACCCTGGGACTTGCAGAGAAGGATATTCAGAATTATCAGCCAGTTAGCTCTTGTAGCGCCTGCTACACCAAACTGCAAATCCCAAGATTATGGAATGGGAAGCCATGGCAGTTAAAGTAGAATCATAATGCTTTAATTGCATAGTGTGAAAGGCCCCAGATGAAGAGATCAAAGAGCAAGCAGGAATAGGATGCAACGGAGAGGCAGGAGCAGTGAGAATATGGATTATAGGGCATTGTGGACAACATAGGAACAGCATTTTTAAAATAATAATAATAATAATAACTTGCTTGTATCAACTGAGCTGTTTTCAAGATGAGTATTGGAATTACTTAATATGGAGTCAAGCCCTGATTTTGACAGGATGAAATAGTGGGAATCAGCTCTACCTTTGCAGAATTTTCCAATTTAGTTTTGTCTGTTTGAAACTCTGGACATTGTGAATGTAAAAGTTCTTTTTTAAAAAAACAAAACAAAACAGGTCTTTGAGCTCTCTTTGTTTCTGTCTCTTTACCAAAGTTGAGTTATGCTGAATATTGGCAGAGCAAAAAAAAAAGGGGGTTTGCTGGCATTGTTAGACCAAATCATCTGAATTTGGCATTGTGCAAACAGTAACCCCCGTTGCCGAAATGCAGCATCCGCTTGTGGCAGAAATCGGCAGATGCCTACATTCTCAAATACCAAAACCAACTGCTCACACAAGGGACCATTAGCTGAATAATCTACTAATGTCTGATCTAGGCCCCTGCCTGTACATTTGTGGGAGAACCACAGCTTTTTCCTTGGCTAACTGGAAAATCCGGGTTCAGCCTGTCCCATTTCGATCTGAGTTTTGCATTTGCAACTTGAGGTGCAAGTTTGTATTTGCATTCAAATGTCTTTCCACAAGCACTCCTCTCCCCTTGCACTGTAACTGACGCCCACCTCGTCAAAATCTCTTCCACACTACAGAATTACAGCACTTTGATCCAACCCCAACAGCCGTGGCTTCATCCTATGGAATCCTAGGATTCGTAGTTTCATGAAGTCTTCAGGAATTCTCTGCTAAAGAGTTCTAGTGCCTCCCAGCAAATTGCAGAGTCTCTAGGATGCAGCCAGAGCGGATAAAGTAGGATCAAAGGGGTGCAGCGATGGGAGGTGCGGGTGGAAAGAAGATATTGCCCCCAAATACGAATTCTGCATTCTATCTCTCATTCTTTTTCTTTTCGTCCCCAAATTTCTACCATTGCAGTGACTTAAAACTTTAGTCGAGCATTTAGAACTACAGTGTAGGCATCCAAAGAAAAGGCGGCAGGCAAAGTGATCCTGGGAAGAAAAACGTAGCAAATGTTTAAGAGTTCTGAGTGTGAATTATTTTCAAGGTCTCTCTCTCTCTCTCTCCAATGCCGGATATTTGTGATGTGAAAAAAAATTTCATTTTGTGAGGGCAGAACTCTTATTTGGGGGCAAAACCCTCCTTAGTTACACCCCTGATAAGAGCTATAGTTGTGTAGCATGAAAGAGGCCTGAGATATCGTGTCTCAGCTTTTTTAGGCTTTTGCATGGGCTGTTTCTCTTCACCACTGCCAATTTTTACATTTAGGAAAACGGGTCTTTTCCATATCAGTCCTCTCTCCATCTGACAACAAAGCAAGGGCTCCCAAGAAACATATAAGGATCACACATTTAGGGCAAAAACATGAATCAGTGAAAAGTCATTACCTCCATCCCACCACACAGATGGGAATATTTATGCAAATAGGAAAAATCCTGCTGCATAGATACCCTATTAAAAATGTTGACTGGTTTTCAGTGCTGCAGTTATAGATTCATAACTGAGGCCATTTCCGCACAAAACCATTATAGCGCTATTATTCCACTTTCAACCTCCTATGGAATCCCGGGGTTTGCAGTTCTGGGACGGTCCCTCCCGAAACTGCAAACTCCAGGATTCCATAGGATGCTGAAAGTGGAATAATAGCGCTATAACAGTCTTGTGCAGAAACGGCCTTAGGGTTACAGATCCATAACTGGCCTGTATTCCAGAGGTGGATCTAGCATAAACAGGGCCTAGGGCAAGCATGGAAGTTGCACCCCTACCTCCCGGGCCACTTCCGCTTCCTCTGGCGCTGCTCTTTTGTGCCCCCCCGGCATTGGCATTTGGGGCATGTGCCCCACTTGCCCCACCCTAGATACCCCTCTGCTGTTTTCAGAAAGATGATGTATTCTTATTGGAAACTGAAATAAATGCCACCCCAGTCCACCTTAAGAGCCAGCGGTGCAAGAGGTCTGTTTGGCTTCTGATTGGTGGGGAAGGAGCATTTCCATCTCCCTCCCACCAGCGAGCAAGGACCCCCGTGGCCGTGGCTCATCCCATCCGCACTCGCCGACTGGTGGCCGCGTGGTCCCCCTTGCACCGTAGTTGAAAGCTGAATGGATCTTGTTCACCTGATCTTCCTGCCGGCTCTTATGGTCAGCTGTGGGGGTCAAGTCAGGGCAGGAGATGTTATTTATTAATGTCTCCATAAGTAAGTAGCCGATCTAGGATACTGGCAAACAATGCCCGTTCGAGGAGGAGCACTGAGTTGTCAGTGACACGGACATTCCCCACTCTGGCCATGTCTTTGCTGATTTTAATATGAGTGTGTACGTTGTCACCCTTTCTCTCCTGTACGTGTGCGTGTGAGCGTATGTGCGTGTATATATATACAGACATATATCTATATATATATAAATATCTGCCCACATGTAGATACTGTTTGAGAGCGTCTGGTCAGTAGGGAAATATTCTTTGTGTGGGTGTGGAGAAAAGAAACTTTTCAGACTTTCCTCTCTCTTCTTTCTTTCTGATGATAGTTAACTCATTCTGGGTTGGGGGCTGGGGTGCCTCCTTTTTGCTCCCCCGAATAGCTGTGAAGGGGCAAAATGAGGATTTTCTTTTCCTAATAAATTTCGTATGCAGACCTTCAAAGTCTCTGTTGTCATTTAAAAAAAAAAATTACATTGGTACAGGCATGGGTATGAGAGGGAGGGTGGACATCCTTACTTAAAATTCGACATAGGTCCAAATCCTGTGGGCCTCTTATGCCTCTTTCTGCAAGATCCCTGTAAAAGGGATCTAGGAGTCTTGGTGGATCACAAGCCGAACATGAGTCAGCAGTGTGACGCGGCAGCCAAGAACACCAATGCAATTCTCGGTTGCATCAATAGGAGTTTGGGGTCTAGATCAAGGGGGGTAATGGTACCACTCTATTCTGCGTTGGTAAGGCCTCATCTGGAATCCTGTGTCCAGTTCTGGGCACCTCAATTCAAGGAGGATGTCGACTAGCTGGAGCATGTCCAACCAAAATGGTGGAGGTTCTGGAAGCCGTAAAGCCCTATGAGGAGCAGCTGAGGTAGCTGAGGATGTTTAGTCTGCAGAAGAGAAGGTTAAGAGGGGACTGATAGCCATGTTTAGATATTTGAAGGGATGTCATGTCGAGGAGGGAGCAGGCTTGTTCTCTGCCGCTCCAGAGACTAGGACCAGGAGCAGTGGATTCAAGCTGCAGGAAAGGAGATTCCACCTGAACCTCAGGAAGAACTTCCTGATGGTCAGAGCTGTCCGGCAGTGGAATCTGCTGCCTGGGAGTGTGGTGGAGTCTCCTCCTTCTTTGGAGGTGTTTAAGCTGAGGCTGGATGGCCATCTGTCCAAGGGAGGGCTTTGATGGGTGTTCCTGCATACCAGGGGGTTGGACTGGATGGCCCCTGGGGTCTCTTCCAACTTTATGATTCTATGAACCCCAAAACTGTATTTAGGAAGGGGAAGGGCTCAGTATCAGCAGTCAGGAAGTTATCGATGCTGACTGGCATTTCCTTGAGCAGTTACAAATGCATAAGCTAGATATATGCATTTGTAAGTGTTCAGTATTTATGTTTATGATTGTGGGACCAGTGCTACAATTGCAAATGCCCCCTCTGCAACTCACCTTAACAGCCAGCGATTGCACCAAAGGAGAGTTCTGTTCCCCTGGCAATTAGGGTGAAATAGGATGATGTTCTCAGCCCCCTCCCGTCAGTGAACTGCAATCAGAAGCAAGTGTCATAGCTCACCCTCTGGAACCAGAAGACTCAGACAGGGAGGAGCCAGGATTGCCAGGAAGTTAAGGCTCCAGATAACGGTATGTGGCCTCTCTGAGTCAGAGGAGCTGGGGGATACAGGGGGGGCAACCTTCGAAAAGGAGGTGACATATGCTGAGGACTAGCCTCCACCAGATCACCAGAGAGACTAAGGGCCTTTCCACACTACACCGTTATAGTGCTATGATTCCACTTTCAACATCCCGTGGAATTCTGGGATTTGTAGTTTAGTGAGGCCCAAGAGCTCTCTGGCTGAGAATCCTAAATGCCCCTCCCTAAACTGCAAACCCCAGGATTCCACAGGATGTTGAAAGTGGAATAATAGCACTATAACAGGCCAGTGCAGAAATGGCCATAGAATCATAAAATCTTGGAGCTGGAAGGGACCTCGGAGTTCACCTGGTCCACCCCCTTGCCACGCACTAAAGCAATCCTAAATGCTGCCCATCCAACCTCTGCCTAAAAACCTCTGAAAAAGGAGAATCAACCACCCTGTGAAGCAGCCCATTCCACTGCTGAGCAGCTCTTGCAGCCAAGTTCTGTTTCTAATGCTCAGATGGAATCTCTTTCTTGGTTATTTGAATCCATTTGGTTCATGTCCTGATTTGTGGAGCAGCAGAAAACACAATCACTCCATCTTCTACCTGACATCTCTTCATATATTAAAAAGATGGCCATCATGTTGCCTCCCAGACTTCTCTTCTCCCTCCATTGTTCCTCCTAAAGAACTCTTGGTTTAAACTGTCTCTGGCGTCTCTATCAAACCTGATAAAGAGTCGGCGATGTAGACTCGAGTCAATAGACTTGGAGTCAAGTTAGACTTAAGTCAGTGGGGTGGCTCGACTCGGGCTCGACTCGGCCATAAATGATGCGCTGACTCGACTTGATTTTTAATGACTAACTTCCTGCCCTTGGTTCTGTAATGTAACATGTTCATCCAGAAACCTTACGACTTTGAAGAACGCCTCCATCTCTTTTTTCCGTCTGCTCCCATGATAATCTCTCTCAAGCCCAAAGCTCAGAGGGGCACAGCAAACGGGTTAGGCCACGGGCTTGAGGGGGGCTTGAGGTCCGCTCAACAGCCTGTCCCTGATCCATACTGGAGGAGCCTTCTAAAACATTTCCTAAGAGCAAAAGGCAAGACTCGCCCCCAGAGCTCAGGGTGCATTTCTCAGAGGGGAACAGCCAATGTGTCAGGCAACGGACTTGAGGAGGAAGGATCCTTCCTTCTAAAGCTTTTGAACCTTCAGTAATGGGGAGTAAGACAGGATCCTATTCCCCACTTCCGACGCTGCAGATGGCAAAATTGCAAATGTGGAGAGCCGACTCTGCTTAAATCGTTAAAACTGAATTTATTTCTCTCTATCCAATAATTCTGGCATTTTGGTTGGGGCACAAAGTTGGCTTCCAGACTTGAGACTTGACTTGAAAGTATCTTCAAGGACTTAAGACTAGACGTGAGAGTTGAAGGTAGAGACTTGAGACTTGGAGTAAAAGACTTAAATACATGACTGACAAAAGCCAGGTTACACTTAGCACAAGGGACCCACAAAACAACACAGCCTCTGGTCCACAACAAGGGGGTCACCTTGAGGCCTGAGTACCCAACCCGGGAGAAGGAAAGGGCAAGGCGAGCGACTGGAGCCCAGGCTTGGAACTTCAGGGCAAGCCTGGACAGGGGATCCCCCGCAAACCTCCTCCACCGGTACGCAGCAGCAGCAGCAGCCACCGCCCTTCCCAGGGCTTGGCAGGTGCCGGGGGTGTGTATGGCAAGGATGCTGAAGTTTGGCATCCCCTTGCAGAATCTCAGAATAGACTGGAACCTTTTGGAAGATGGCTGATATTGCAAAGCAAAGAAAGACAGACTTTCACCCTGTTTACATTGGAGTAAGACCCACTGGGCAGAATCCTGGGGTGTCTTAGCACATGGAAGCTCCCCCATGGAAGCAGGTGGGGATTTTGGTCTGATACGGCACATTCACGGTCACTTCAAGGTTGTACAAACACAGTTGCACATGAGGTGCTCTTATGTATACAGGGAACTCATCACCGACAGACACAGAATCCTACCTATCAGTTCCAACCAGAGGAGACACGTCTAATAAACTGAGATCTTGTGATATGGGGTAGAATTTAACTACTAAGACACACAGATGAGCCAGGTGGTCCAGCAGTTTGAGTGCTGGGCAAGGCTCTTCCAGGAGAGCAGAGGTCAAATTCCCTCTCAGACACAAAAATGCACGGAGTGAGTTTGGGCAGGTCACTTTCTCTCAGTCTCTGGGGAAGGCGATGGCAACCTTCCTCTTGTGGAGGGATGGTGGATGATGGGAGCTACACAAAAAACGCAATAGCGCTTCCCTCCTGCACTGAGCACTGGCAAAAACAGCTTACCAGAGTCAAGTGTTTTAAAAACCACCATATAGCAGAGACTGTACACGCAGCTTAGAAGCGTGCCCAGCAGACTACAAACACTAGCAGCAAATGCTCTGAAACCACAAAAATACTCCCACACCTTCTTATCTTCCAACAGGAGGCTTTTACTCTTCAGTTACGATACATGCATATATACAGTACTCCAACACAGTTTCAGCATTCCACAGCAAGTGACGATATGCATCCAGCATAGCCTCCGGCCACTCCATCAGACAATCGAGAGGGCACACAAGAACACACCCCCTTATATACATACATTTCTGACGCAACTCTAGCCAACTTTGCATGTTCCCATGTACGATGAAACCCTCTGCCCTGGTTACATATTACAATGTCTCAGCAAGAGTTATATGGGATTACATCATTCACTGTCATTCCCAAGTGCAAACCTCAATGTGCATCATATATATTTTATTTGGACTCCAGGTCACGTCCAACCTTTCCTCACACCTCTAAATATAGACGGCTAAGTAAAGAACAGAGAGCCAGTGTGATGCTATGATGGTGTCTTCCCGCATGGCGGAATGGGGGTGGACTGGATGACCCTGGGGGTCTCTTCCAACTCTAGGATTCTATTATCACTGTGCCAGACCTAACTTTCCCAGGAAGGGATGCAGCAGACCAGAAACTGGTTGAGAAGAGCAGGATCAGGAGGCAGATTTACAAGCCACATGCTTCCCCTTGTACACTGCAAGCTCCTCCTGCCCCCAAAATATCCCAACCCTGCTTTTGTGATGCCAGGGTCTGACACTTAGTCAGCAAGCCTAACTCCCAACGGATGAAGCACTTGGGTTATCCTGCGTTATGAAAATGTCAGATGAAGACTTGAGCATCTCCCTCTGCCTGCAGAGCTGCAGTATCTCAGCTCGCCACGTGGTGGCACTGTGGACCTGTGAGTGAAGGCACGTCGAGGAAGGAAAGGTGATCGCAGGTAAGGTGGTCTACCTGGAAATTTGAGTCGGATGGTTGTTCCATCTTCCCGGCCCGTAATGGCCTCCCCAAAGCCTACCAGTGGCTCCCTCAATCCCAGAGGACTTCTGCCACTTGGCTTCCAGGATTTTGTGCCTGGGGATCCTGAAGGCTGAACCTGGCACATTTGGTGGCTTTTTAGGAAATGGGACAGTGGGCTCTCCTTGGGAGTCTTTGGAGGTCTTTAAACAGAGGTTGGATGGGAATTTTCTGGGCATGCTGGAGTTGTGCATTCCTGCACATCTCTATCATTCTATGAACATTGCTGAAATTCCTTCTTCTACACAACCATCGGAGATATAGGAGCCCTCAGAGACTGGAAAAGTGTCGCTGACTTTTTGCAAAAGAAAGAAAGAAAGAAAGAAAGAAAGGAAGGAAGGAAGGAAGGAAGGAAGGAAGGAAGGAAGGAAGAAAGAAAGAAAGAAAGAAAGAAAGAAAGAAAGAAAGAAAGAAAGAAAAGCAAGCAAGCAAGAAACCTGGTCACTTATGGTTTTGAAGATTAGAAAAAGTAGGCTCTTGAGAGAAGGGAATCAGTTGTAAAATTAGAGAGAGAGGTAAGAATTACTATATCCCTACATAACTGTCAAAATGAAGATCAGAAATCTCTTTTTACTTCCTTTTTTTCCTCTTTCCTGTTTTCCTCTTTTTGTCTTTTCTTCTTTCCTTTGTTTTTTTATGTTTACTCTTCTGTCACTTTGTGATTCTATGTAACTTTTAACCTATGTTAGAAAAATTCTTTTTTAATATATAAATGTTTTAAAAGGTACCGGAGTCCTGTCCCGTTTTCAATCTGACGGGTCTCTCCTGTGGGCTGCATGCTTCCCAGCCTTGAAGCAGTGAGACTGAAAGAAAGAATAATGCAGCCTTGCAGATGTTGTCTGACTGCAACTCACAGCAGTCCCAGCCAGGGTTCCTATGGGTGAGGAATGATGGGAGCTGCACTCTGACAACCACCAGAAATCCACAGCTTTCACACCCACGTTGTAAGAGGAAATGGAGCCCTTTCATACCACACTGCGATAGTGCTATTTTTACCACTTTAAGTGCCATCCCAACATCCTGTGGAATCTTGGGATTTGCAGTTCAGGGAAGGACATTTAAAGTTCTCAGCTAGGGAGGTCTTGTGCCTCACTAAACTACAAATCCCAGAATTCCATAGGATGATGCCATGGCAATTAAAGTGGAATGATTGTGGTATAACAGTGTGATAGAGCTCTAAGGGCCCTGAGAGTCACGAGGATTGAGCCTGAAGCTCAGGAGCATTTGTGGGGCGATGAGAGTGGGGAGGAACTGAGACGGGTTCCCAACCTTTGCTCCTGCAGATGTCTTGGACTTCTGCTCCCAGAATTCCTTACAATTGGCCAAGCTGGCAGGGGCTTCTGGGAGCTGGAGTCCAGAAAAACCAAGCAGACCTAACCACTGGCCTAGCGAGATTGAATAGGTGGGAAATGGAGGCTGGTTGGCAGGTGGAACCCCAAAGTGGCAGTTGGAATTTTGAAGCGCTCCGTGGGGCGGGACCTGAGGCTGAGGCGGCCACTCCCGTTGGGAGTGGGGCCTGAGTGGCAGATTGGCTTGTGGAATCAGAATGGAGTGGCAGTTGGAGCCCTGAAGAGGGGCGGCCGGGCCCCTTCGTGGGAAACGGGCTGCGAGGAAGTCGTTCGAGGCCTTGTTCCCCCCATTTTATTTCCCTTCAGCACCGAGAGCAGGGAATGTCGGGCTCTGGGGCGCTCCTGCTCCTCCTCAACCTGGGTGCGTGAAAAGTGGGGCGAGGTTCCCAATTATTGGGGTCCTCTGAGAGACGCCTCTTCGCATACGTTAAGGAGCTGTTGACTTTCACGTCAAAGGGCAGTAAATTCCGCACTGGGTTCTAGTCAGAACTTTAAAGGAACTCTCCAAGGTCCTGAACCCTACCTCCAAAACAGGCTTAGCAGCTAGAGTGGGCTGCCTTGGGTCTTGCGCCGAAGGAAGGCCTGGATATTAATGAAATAAGTGGCTTTAAGGAACAGCTTCTTCAAACCCCAGTCGGTGGGGCAGTGCGTCTTAGTGGGAACATTAAAGAGGCCATCAAAATGGGGGGACCTCGTTTGGGGAGAGGGTCAAGCAGCTTGGATAGCTCCTTTAAAGTTCGCACTAGAAACAGAGCGGACTCTCTGTCACCGTTAATGTGGGAGGCACCGGTCAGCACCGCTCAGGGCCACATCCATCTAGGTGCTCAGCTTTAGGATCTGTTTTTCTGTCTTTTTCTTTTATCCCACTTTTGAGATCCCTTCGTTAGTTACCCATTCCTTCTAAGATTCAATAGAAGCTTTTTGTTTTAGTATTCAAAGCCCTACACGACCTACCTCTCCCCTGCATCTTTCAGCCCTTATTTCTTTTTCCCAGCCTGCTTGGGATCTGCGTTCTAGGAATTCTTGGCTTCTCATCCGACAAAAGGGTTCCTTTTCTGTGGCTCGGCTTCATCCTTTTCCCTTTGCTGCTCCATATTCTTGGTAGTCCTTCTGTTGGACTAGCTAGTCCTCTTCCATTTCTACAATTCCATGAGTCTACTTTTGATATGCAGAAATTGACATTTTTCTTACACTGTCTTACAGCTGGGGGGGGGGTCATGCAACCCTACAAACATTGCAGAACTGCAGCACCTAGCATCCCCCTTACATTGGCCATGCTGACTAGGCCTGTTGGGAGTTGCAGTCCAAGAAAATCAAGAGGGTTATGTTCCTATTTTACAGATGAGCAACTGATCCCATTTTTCCACGGGGCTTCCGTCGTGGCTCCCAGGGACACTTAGCTTGGAGAGAGATCCACTGAGTATACATGCAAAGTACTTGGCTGAATTCCTACTTGGGAACAAGCCTCATCAAATTCAGTAAAGCTTATTTCCAAGCATGCATGCCACGGAGCACATTTAACCTGGGACCAGGAGTAATGCCCTCTGAACATGGCGGGACTAATCCCATATAACTATGTATTCCGTTGGGCTTTCGAGACTAAAATTTAGGTGGCAGGTGTCTCCGGACAGAGGCCACCACTTAGAAGAAAATATCCAAGGCCTGCTTGGAGAGTTACTTGGATGACTTCTCTGTCATTTTTTATTCCATGGTAACAAAAACAGATAAAAGTAGTGGTGGGAAAACAAGAAGTTTAGGGGTGGAAGATGCCATAGCGGGCATCTCCATAGCAAACACTTTTTTACTCATCATCATCGTCTGCTTTTCATTCTAGGCTTTGTGGGGGCTTGGAAATACCTGTACTCTGACGTCATCATACCAAAGATGCTCGGACCACAAACTGGCCTCCACTCCAGGGTAACACTTGATCGCTTGCTTGCTAATCAATGTTCTGCCTAGCTGAAATCAGAGCTGCATAAAATGAAAATTTGAAAACTGTAGTCTATGCCAGTCTTCTCCAACCTAGCTTGCAAACAAAAAAAATTAGGGTCTAGGGATGGTGATGTTACAAGAAGCCTCTTGTGATATGATCCAAGCAGGACGCATTAAGTATCAACCACAATATGCTATTTAATGTATTTAAAAAACCAAATCTAGCAAGCAAGGAAGATATATACCTTTCAAGGCACTGCCCTTGCCCTAAACTTCCTCCCCCTTCCCCAAGAACTTGAGACTCAGGGTCAGGTCATGAGACTGGGCAACCCAATGGATGGTCTCAGCCATTGTTTTATTATTAATGGCTTTAGTGCCAGTTCTCAGTTTTAACTGTTCCCCTTGCAGCCTTGTGGCTGTTTTGTTCTTTTATTTCTGTTATTAGTTCCACAACTGTAACCCTCTCTGAGGATTCTTCCAAATGAAAAGTGGGATGAAAATTGCCTTTAAAGAATTGCAGATGAACTAAAAGCCAAGATGGAAAAGGGGTTGAGTAAGAGGGTGGATGGATGGATGGATGGATGGATGGATGGATGAATGGATGGATAGAAAGCAGTGATGTAGACTCAAGTTGACTGACTTGGACTCAAATCTGACTTAAGTTACTTCAGTGACTTGGCTCAGACTTGACTTGGCAACAAAGATGCACTGCCTCGGCTTGACTCAAGACTTGTATATTTTTTAGCGATTGACCTGCTGGTTCAGGAACATAACACATTAATCCAGAAACCTTACGACTTTGAACAGTGCTTCCATCTCTTTTTGCCTTCTGGTCATATATAATCTCTCTCAGGCCCAAAGTGTGGGTGCATTTCTCGGAGGGGCACAGCAAACGGGTTAGGCGAGGGGCTTGAAGCGGGTTGAGGTCTGCTCAGCAGCCGGTCTCCGCTGCACATTGGAGGAGCCTCCTAAAATGTTTCCTAAGAGCAAAAAACAAGACTTGCCCCCAGAGTGCAGGCTGCACTTCTCAGAGGGAAGCAGCAAATGTGTTAGGCAACGGGTTTGAGGAGGAAGGACCCTTCCTTCTCAAGCCTTCGAAGCCTCAGTGATGAGGAGTAAGACGGATCCTATTCCCCACTTCCAAAGCCGCAGACTCTTTTATGCCCACTGGCACAAAAGCCTCCAGCTTTGGGAAGAGGTAGTAAGAAGGATCCTCTTCCCCACTTCCAAAGCTGCAGATGGCAAAATTGCAAATGTGGAGGACTGACTCTGCTTAAATTGCTGAAACTGACTCTATTTGACTCTGTCCAGATATTCTGGAATATAGGCTGGGGCATAAAGTTGGCTTGCAGACTTGGGACTTAATTTGAAAGTATCTTTCAGGACTTGAGGCTTGACTTGAGGCTGCGAGTAAAATATGTCATAGATAGATAGATAGATAGATAGATAGATAGATAGATAGATAGATAGATAGGAAGACCAATAAATTCCTGCAATCCACAGCGAAACCTGCTCAGGTAGAAGCCTATGGGCCAGGCCCAACCAGTGTAAGTCTGTTCCAATAATTGTTGAATGATGAGCCCACATATAGATCAATCCATTGGATCCCATGGCTCTGTTCTAGTTGGGACTAAAAATAGGATTCAGCCTTTATCTTTTCTTTAAAAAGCCAAGCATACACAGTCTTTTAAAAAGAAAGAAAGAAAGAAAGAGAGAGAGAGAGAGAGAGAGAGAGAGAGAGAGAGAGAGAGAGAGAGAAAGAGAGAAAGAAAGAGAGAAAGGCAAGAGAAGAAAAAATGAAAGAGCCGGGCTCCGTGTCTTAAGTAACAATACCTTTCATTTGAATGCTTTAGAAAGAAGCATCTTACATCATAAGAATTGAAGGAGTTAACAGGATTGTTCACCTTCGTCAAAAGTAAGTGGCTTCATTCTCTGCCCTGCCAACACCTTCTGCTTTTGACTGGGCCAGGGGAGGAACGGGATTGTTTAAATCAGGGGTGTGCGAACTGTGGCCCCCAATTTTGCAGCCTCCAAAGTCTATCAGCCCTGTTACCCTGCTTGCTGGAGTTCCCTTAGGGGGGTTCCCAACGCCTGTCAACATTATCACTTGTGGGGAAAACTAGCTCTGAACACCGCTTTAGCAATGCCAAGAGGGCAGGGTAATTAAGGATCTTTTACCCAATGTTTACGGGTCAGGCTCAATCAGAAATCACACAACAAGGTCCAATGAATGACTTTATTGAACAGTAATAGTTCGCACTAATGCAAACATGCACGCACGCATCCAAGGGCTTACAGAAATAAAGAGTGGAAATAAGATAGAGGGATTGTTGAGGGATTCGCAGCTTGGGTGATACTGCACCTCCTCCTGAAGTCCTTGGTTCGGGAAGCAGCGATCGAACAGCGGCTCAGCGAAGAGACACCGAGGAGATCGCGCAGCTAGCAGCAGGTGGGACCGGTCAGTTTGTATGACCGGAAGACATCATACTTCTTCTCCTTGCCTCACCGCTCTCTCCTAACTAGCCCCAAAACTGGGACTATTTGTAGGAAAAATTTACTTTGAAGGCAAATCCTTTCCCGGGGAAAACAAACAGGGACAGAGTAAGAAAAACACCTCCACACCTGGCATTTCTCAGAAGATAACAAAGTGTCGTCTAAATAACAGGATCTTCCTCCACTTGGAGGCTGTGGTGTGAGTTTCTGGAGATGGAGTTGATAAGGTTTTATTGCTTCCAGTGCCCAATTTCCCGGGAACACTTTTACTCCCTTCAAGGGGACTCCTTAAAGGTTAAGGACCTTTTGTCCACCATGGCTTAGCACAACATGAGGTCTCCTGTGGCTACGTGACTGGGGATTTTACTGGCCTGATTTGGTTCGTTCGATCATACGACCGTTATTGCCTACGTGCACATTCGAGTGACCTCTCTGGTGGGTTAGATTAATTTTATATCAAAGTTGAAGACCCCGGGACCGGGTTTACCAAGGAAGCAACAGACTTACACACATGCGCACACTACTCAGAGCTAACAGTAGGATCTGGGCCATTTGCTCTATCAGTTTGTGGCTTTTTTCTTTCTAGCAGCAGCAGAATGAATTCTTCAGCAGGTGAAAGAGAAATATCAGCATCAAACATTCTCATTCAAATTATAAACAGCAGTGGAGCGTTGCCAGTAATCAAATGTTGATTCAGTAGAACAGCACTTAGCTCACAAATGAGACCTGCCTCTCTTAATACCACCTTTTTTCACATGCAGATCTTTTATATTTCGGAATATGCCTGTTTACTCTTTCGATCTGAAAGGAAACCGGCGAGAAGTTCATCCATATATAAAGGTACATTTTATTCGTAGCCTCAGAAGGATTAAAAGATCATAAAAACTGACAGCTTTCATGGCCCAACGTATGCTCAAGGCTGCTTCTTACCCCCTTCTCTTTCATGGTGAATAGATTTTCAGTAATATAGCAATAATACTCTTCCCCCTTAAAAAAAAATTAGTAAGTCTTGCTTTGGTGAATAATTGGAATGGAAGAATATTTGTAATTATTCATTCCCAGGTTGCAAAAATGGATTCATTCATGGCCAGGGCAACGGTTGGGAAACACTTTTGGGAAGAATAATAGAGCAACGAGAATTTTGCACGTTTTTCTCCAGCGGTTTGGCACCGTGGGGTATGTGTGTATGTATGTGCACACGCACACAAAAAACTTGCCGTTTTCTGCACCTAAAAGTGGATTTGAAAATGAAAACATTGGCTGAGGTCTTGTATCAGAAAACTTGCATGGATCACATAGCTGCTTTTCCGTAACTACGGCCATTTCTGCACTAGCCTGTTATAGCGCTGTGATTCCACTTTCAACCTCCTATGGAATCCTGGGGTTTGCAGTTTCGGGAGGGGCCGGCTGGCCCCTCCCGAAACTGCAAACCCCAGGATTCCATAGGAGGTTGAAAGTGGAATCACAGCGCTATAACAGGCTAGCGCGGAAATGGCCTTCATCTCCTGATGGTAGCCTCCCAAAATTAATCTTGTAAATAGTAAAGCCCCCTTCCCAGCACACCCATCTTATCAGAGAGCGGTGGGGATGCCTCCAGCTATTTTCTGTAGCTGGATGTGCTGAGACAGGGGTCAGCTGGGAGATCTCTGTAGATCTCAGCCTTGTGGCATGTTGACCCACAAGAAAATAGCTGACAGAGGTATATCTACTGTGAACACCACATAGAACACGCATAGAAGTTGCACCCTTACCTCTGGGACTGCTTATTCCTCCTCCTCTGCTGCTAAATCTTCCGGCATGCCAATTTTGCACACACACCCCCGGCATTGACGCTCAGGGTATGTACCCTGTTTGCCCCGCCCTAGACACACCTCCCCTATTAGCTGGACACATCCCACTTTATTCCCCCCTCTCCCTGACAACATGGAAATGTGTTTGTGGGGAGGGGCTGTGCAACTTACGAGGCGAAAACTGGGTGGGGATTTTTGGTTGTTCAAAGAATCTTACGGTCATCAAATTGGAAGAAACCCCAAAGGGCCATCCTGTCCAACCTCATTCTGCGATGCAAGAAGGCACCATAAAGCCCTGCTGTCAGGAACCAAATTCACACACACAAATGTAACAGTGCTAATACGCTATTTATTAGTACAGGACTTCAGTGAGCGAACTGGGGGCAATTAGCAAAATCCAAAACATGAAAAGCAAAGAGTTTCCCATCCGCCCGCAAGAGCCCTTGGAGTTCTGGTTTCAGCCTAGCGGCGCTTATCGCTCCATCCCTAGCTTTATTTACCTAACGGTCTGTGGTTCCCATACCTTGTTACAAGCAAGCAGTTAATTAACTCCTACTCCATGCCCCGTAACTGAAATATGGAGGGCTACCTGACGCCTGCCTTTGACAGACGGCCAACCGGCCTCTGTTCAAACACCTCCAAAGAACGAAGAGACTCCACCACACTCCAGGGAGGAAGCAGCGGATTCCACTCTCAAACTACTCTTCCCAACAAGAGGTTTAAGGGGAATCTCTTTTCCTGTAGTTTGTTGTATGGTCAGAGCAGAATTTTGCCTTATGCAACATCCATAAAAGGGATGAAAGTGCTATTTATTTCATTTTATTATTTTGTTTTATCTTACTTTATTTTTCAAAAGGTTCTCCTGAGCCTAGAGGGGTGGAGACAAGGTGGTAAAAATTTTCCCCACACCCCTTAGAGGATATTTGTTGGTATTTGTGAACAAAATTATGATTTTGGGGGTACTGATGCAGCCCTGCAAGTTTTCCTGGGGGACCACTTCATCCTCCTGCCCTCTGTCAGTCACCCAGCCTTGACTGAATTGATCTGTTCTAGCCAAGATTTTCAGGCCCTGGTGTTTCCTTCCCTGGAAGTTCACGCAACCCGTGTGCATCCCTTCTCTCCGTGATCCACTTATAAGTTAATGACTCTGGTTTTTGTGTGGCTTTAGCAACCATTGCTGACCTTGGGCTCTGCATGGTTATTTCAGGTTTTTATTACTTTCTCCAACGCAATTATATCCTGATCTATTCTGAAGCATATTTTTTTTGTTCCTAAAAATAAATAATAATCTTGCAGGTGGACTGCTATTATAGCGGATATGTGGAAGATACCCCGAATTCTGATGCCGTCCTCTCCACCTGCGACGGGCTTTGGTAATGGCTGTGGACTTGAAACAACAGTGTGGAAAGATCTGTCAGTCTGGGTGTTAACAGTTAAAAACCTGCCTTTTCTTCTCTTCATGTCAGGCCTCTATAACTTATTTCTTAATTAACGAATTAATTAATTCTGCTTTTCTCCCGGCGCAGGACGCAAGGGAGCTCAAATCAAATTTAAAACAAAGGAGAGCTAAGACGTACTTTATACAAAAGTTTCGAAAGAAAGAAAGAAAGAAAGAAAGAAAGAAAGAAAGAAAGAAAGAAAGAAGCAATTCTACTTTTTAATTTCCTTACTTTATTTATAAACTGCTTTTCTCCCAGTGTGAGGCCCAAGTCAGCTCAGATCAAATTAAAAACCATGTTCACCTAAACACCTAAACTATTTGAAACAGAAGTTTTTTAAAAATTAAATAAATAGGCAATTTATTAAAAACTCTAAATTACAGCAGTTTAAAACACAGTAAAACGTAATAAAAAGATAACACAATAACAAAGCAGTCTTTGCCATCCCCAACCGAACCACAGCTTCCTACAAGCATACCCAATGCAACATACTCCTTAATTCTAGGGTGAATATGTCTGTGAAGATTGTTACCGTCATGTTTTTTAAAAAAAGTCATTGAAAAACTTTACAACAATAACAACAAAAAAGCAAAGCGAATGTCCATTTCATGAACAACACACCTATTATGGTAAATTAAAAGAAAACCTTTCCTAACACCCCTCCCTTCAGTATCCATCCAGTCTCAATCTTCCTTGATAATGTTTTTCGCTATGAAATTATAGCTATAACAATTAGTCATTGAACCTACCAACCCAATATTACCAGTTCTTGTTAAACTATAATCTACCAGATTTTGTAAAGTTTGACGCTTTAAGCATCAAGACTAGTGTTTATGTTGATAACCTCCTTTTGACCTTTTACTTTAATATAATCCAAAATCAGCTCCCGATCTCATTCAAACTCTTTAATAGATGTTTCCCACAACAGTGTTGTTAATTTCTCCATTTCCATCATTTCAAGCCAAGGTTCCTCTTTGAGTTTCCATTTCTGGGCATAATTGATTCATGCAGATGTCACCAAGTACAATATTAGTTTTATATTTTATTTTATTTTATTTTATTTTAGAATGTGATGTGATCACCAACATGTTCAACAAGTACAACTCTGGCTTCATTTCAAATTTCAATGCCAGAATTTGTGGAATAAACTTTTGAATTTGTGTCCACCATCTTTGAGCAATTAGGCAAAGCCACCACATGTGGGGGGAAAAGTACCTTTACTTTCTTTACATTTCCAGCAGGTTTCTTCTTTTGTTTTGTATATTTGAGACAACTTACAGGCGTCTTCCAGGGGCAGGCAGACTGTCAGAGCAGGGAGTGTCTCACTTTCAGCAATAGGAGGAACGGAGTGACTAAGGGATTGTCTTCTCCTTCAGCTGCTCTTTCCTCTGGAGGCTTCTGGTGGGGTGGAGAATCTCTCCAGGTTTTAGTATGAAATTTGAAGAAGCTCTGTCTAAGACGCTGAGCTGTTTTGGAAGTAGGGCTCAACACTTTGAAGTGGTTCTTTCACATTTCAGTCTGGAACCTGCAGCAGTTTTTTTTCTCTCCTTCTCTCCTGGCTTGGTCATTTTCCTGAGACAGAATGGCCTCGAGGTGGACACTATGCCCTGGGATCTAGCATTGTTCCTGGAGGGGCTAGTTGGTGTTTTGGTTTTTTTGAGAGAGAGAAAGAATGGCTGCCCCCATTATAGCTACTCAGAAAGCCCCCTCCCCCAAACCACCCTAAACCTCCTCCCACCACATCCCTGAAAATGACCCCCAAGTTATGTTTTTTGACTCAGCAACTTAAGCTTTTGTTGTTTGTACAGATTGCTGATCAACCATTAAATGAATTCTAACCTATTTATTCTTTAACGCTTGAGAGGTGCAAAAGCAGACAGCAACCTAGTACGGGAGAAGCTGAGGCAGGGGGCTTCGCCCAGACCTCCTCCCCATCTTCCCCTGCATGAAACACCTGGGCCACCAAGTGAACCCAAAAGCTGGGTTGATCCCCAGCTGGCCCACAACCGGAAGGCCAACCCAAGACTCCTTCCCCCGAGTCCCAAGACTTAGGCCATTTCCACACGGGGTTTTTAAAATGGGGCAGAGCGTCCTCCAGGGAGGACGTCTGCACCTGGGAGCGGACCGGGTCGGACCTGCTTAACGTAGATCCACACCCCAGCCCGCTCCGGAACGACCCCAAGCGGTCGTCCAGCGTGCTTTTGACAGACTGCTAAAAACTGGTCTTTCAAAAGCACAGAGCGCGCCATTGCGAGCCTGCTCCCGTATGCAGATTCGCAGGCTCGCATTGGTGCGCACCTGCGATCTGCCGGGGGTGGGCTTTAGGCTGGCAAGCTTCGGCGGTTGGTCGAGACCCTCAACCAACTGGAAGCCGCCATTTTCAATGCCGGAGCAGTGCGGAGCGCCGAGCACGCGCTGCTCCAGAGCGGCGTGGACCGGACCGGGGAGCCTTAAAGTCCGGTAAGTAGCGTCACGGGGCGATTCCCTCGCCCCGTGCGGAAATGGCCGTCCTAGTGCTCTCATTCCACTTTCAACCACTGATGGAATCCTGGGGTTTGCAATTTGGGGAGGGGCACTTAGAATTCTCAGCCAGAGATGTCAGGAACCGAAATCACACACACAAATGTAACAGTGCCAATACACTATTTGTTAGGAGTGTGATGCGTTGTACAGGACTTCAGTGAGCGAACTGACAGCAATTTGCAGAAATCAAACGTTATAAACAAAAGAATCTATTCCTACAGCAAGAGACCTTGAAAGAGCCCAGCTCAGGCCGGTAGTTCTTATCAGTGCTGCATTCCTGGCTTTGTTTATCTAACGGTCTCTGGTTCCCATCCTTGGTTACAAGCAAGCAGCTAATTAAGTACTACTGCATGTCCCATGCTGAAATATGGAAGGCTACCCGACAAGAGAGCTCTTTGGCCTCAGGAAACTGCAAACCCCAGAATTCCTCCAAGGATGTTGGAAGTGAAATTATAGCACTATCACTGTGTAGGGCAGAAATGGCCAAAGTGAAGGTGTAGCCCTCAGACCAGACCCAAGGAAAGTCTCCTACTTCACCCTAGTCTCATGATCTAAAGAGGCAGTTCCAGAGCCCAATGGTTGCCGTGGGTGTTCACCAAAATCCTCCTTTTCTTCCCGAACGACCTGCCAAGTGGCTGCCTAAGGGGGAAAATATTCTACCCGGCCCCAAAGCGACCAGCAAAGCTTACACACCCCTACAAGAGGCGGGAGGGTGGGTCAAGGATTTCAAGCAAAAGAGGGAACAGAGGGTGTGACAGGGCCTTAAGTCCTCTCCAACTTTGCCACCTGTGCACTCCATCATGGCACACAGTGCCGTGGTGCATTTACGTGACCTTAGAAACCAGCAAAGGTGTCTCCTTGCCCACCTTGCTGCTTATCAGGGGAACGGGGAGATGTATTCTGGTCCCCATCCCGTATTTAATTCCTTGTGGACCTACGACTAAGTGTCCTTTTGCATTTTTCCCTCCCAGGGGATATATACACATTGGAGGTTTGAAGTATGAAATCCAGCCCGTGGAGAATTCCCCAGCGTTCCAGCACCTTATTTATCGGAAGGAGCCAGAACCGCTGAAGCCCTGCCGGGGAGCGGCTGAGGATGAGCAGGCGGATGACGACGCCCGTCTGAGAGGCGCAGCGGAGGCCGGGAGCCCAGCCCCAAGGCCCTCTGGGGAGACCGTGGTATGTCTTGGGGCCACGCTGTGACTGTCTAGATTAGACGTGGGCGAAGCCCCAAGTGGCCTTTGACGGGGCTCTCAAAACGAGGCCGCCGAAGCCACACTGAACTCCCATCCCCTCCTCAGTTTTTTAACATTCCAGACGATTCTGTTTCCCCAAAAACAGCTCCAAATGGTCACAACTACTGAAAAATAAGGAGGTTTTGCTCCCACAAGCCTTCCTCAAACCCCTAGACTTTGCAAAACAGCAGGAAAAAAATGGCCAAATATCAGCTGTTTTTGAAAGTGGCTAAGTGATATGGAGTTACTTCCAGTTGTGTCGTCTACACTGGCGTGATCACTATGTGATGTGGGTGTGAAAAACGGCCCCCCTGTACAGTGGCTCACCACTGTTCTAGTTAGATTCTTACACGTGTGTACTTGAGTAGCTGATATCACAGTTATATCACAGGCCATTTCTGCACTAGACTGTTATGGCGCTACTATTCCACTCTCAACATCCAATGGAATCCCGGAGTTTGAAGTTGAGGGAGGAATGCATAACTATTTATATTAAAGGTGATAGAAAGGAAACCATTCCCATCTCTCTCCTCTCAGCTCGAGGGCCTGGATGAAAGTAGAGCAGAGTTTGACCCAATGATCTCACAGAAGAGACAGGCGGGATGAGAACCGAGGGCGTTTCCACACTGGATTGTTATAGTGCCATTGTTCCACTTTTAACGTCCTGTGGAATCCTGGGGTTTGCAGTTTAGGGAGGGGCCTTTGAGGATGACTTTTGAGGCCCCTTCCGAAACTGGAAACCCCAGGATTCCACAGGATGCTGAAAGTGGAATCGTAACCCTATAATAGTCTAGTGCGGAAATGGCTCTGGTTTGGACGCTGGGTGCCTGTTTTCCCTACCACGCCTCAGCCCCCTTCCCGCAGACACACACATCCATTTCGATATTTGAGGTTTTTCACTTTTGTGGGAGTTCTTGTGTCCCCAACCCTAGCGAATGTGGAGGGATGACTGCATAACCGTAAGTTTGACTGGTGGGATCTTATTTGTTGCCAATGACTGGGAGGACTGTAAAGAAATTAATACTATT
This sequence comes from Cyclura pinguis, assembly GCA_030412105.1. Taxonomy (NCBI): domain Eukaryota; kingdom Metazoa; phylum Chordata; class Lepidosauria; order Squamata; family Iguanidae; genus Cyclura; species Cyclura pinguis. Next base: position 288,678,358 of record CM059601.1, on the reverse strand, counting down.
TGTTCAAGAAATAATTTTCAATTGTTTTCATTGAATTTTTAATCTGTTGTACATGTATGTGGCTAATATTTAAATGTCCTTTAAAAGCCCAAAACACACAACAAAGTAAAACAAAAAAAAAAGTGCAGTTTTCAAGCATTTGGCCAATTGAAAAAGGAAAGGTGGGAATCTAACCAACATCTGCTCGGTCAGATGGACCCATTGTACCTTCCAGCTGCTGGCTGGCGGCAAAATCCGTCTCCTCCGGTGCTCCTTTCTGTGCATTTCTTCCCACTCCTGCCCTAAGTGTTGCCATTTCATTTCAGACAGAGTTTCCTGGAATTAACGCGCCCTCTAGATACCTGGAGTATTTTGCTGTTTGCGGCAATTCCATGGTAAGTCATGACAACCTGAGCTGTTTGTTGCAATAGCTGCATATCAATAGAGGTTCATCTGTTTTGCAGTTTGTTTTCATTACTGAAGTCCACCTGCCGTTGGAGGCTTAGGAAAGGAAAATTGATTTCCTGATTAGAGTACAGACAATTGTCTTCACTGAGTGATGGGTTCCAAAAGTTAATATATTTATGCAGTGAAAATCTTGTTACCTGTGTTGATAATCACATTTATGGAGCCGCAGCTTCTCTCTGGAACATTTACTGTAGAATTGGCTTCGACAGTTCAGACGGTCAGCCGTTTCTTCCGTTTGGATTCTCTCTCTACAGCTTCTTCTTTCCAGCTTCCAGAAGACGAGGAGTCAGTTAATTCCGCCTCTTGGGGTGCAGAGCGAACGAATAGGGGCCCTGCTCATAGACACAACTGAGACAATGGGAAAGCATGCAAAAATTAAGCAGAACAATACTTGTCTGAAGCCTGTAGGTCTTGCTGAAAGACCTATTCTCCAAGGCTGGAAAGAAAAATGTACATGATGGAGCATGAGAGTCAGAACATCTTAATGCTTTAGCTATGCATGAAGGTATATTTTAGAGAAATTAAAGGAAATGTGTCTTGGGAAATATGGTCATCTTATGTTAGTGTGTATTCCTAGGAATATACAGGAAATGTGTTTTGGGAAATACGCTCATCTTGTGTGAATAGATAATTCAAGCCTACGCTCATACCCAGCTGGACTCCTGTCCACCAGTCCCAAAAAGAGAAGAGCCATTCAGTCAAATGTGTTGGATGGTGAGGCAACTTGTGAGTAAATCCAGTGGATTCAATGGCTCTTGTCTAGTTGGAGAGCCAGGCCATTTCTGCACTAGACTGTTATAGCGCTACGATTCCACTTTCAACCTCCTATGGAATCCTGGGGTTTGCAGTTTTGGGAGGGGCCGGCTGGCCCCTCCCGAAACTGCAAACCCCAGGATTCCATAGGATGTTGAAAGTGGAATCGTAGCGCTATAACATTCTAGTGCGGAAATGGCTCCAGTGTAGCATAGCTGTATGGAGCATATTCAAGACTACAACTCTGGAGACCAGGGTTTGAATCCCTGCTCACCTACGGAAACCCACTGAGTGACCTTGGGCACATCACACTCTCTCAGCTGCAGAGGAAGGTAAAGGCAAACCCCTGTGGAACAAGTTTAGCCAAGAAAACCCCATGATCGGTTCACCTTAGGGTTGCCACAAGTGGGCAACAACTTGCACGCACACGAAATCACCACCACCAACAACAACAAAAGCAACAACAACAGTCTACTTGGGATTAACAGTTGGATTGAGGCTCCATGTGCCTCCTCCTCCTCCTTCTGTCTCTTTTTTATCTAATATATGAAAGTTGTAAGTTTTTTATAATTTACTATATAAAAGTCGAAGTTTGTCTGTTTGTCTGTGTCAGGCGAAGACCTCATATAATTGGCTGCCAGTGAAGATTCTATGGAATCCTGAGGTTGGCAGTTTAGGGGGGGGCCTTTAGAATTCTCAGCCGGAGAGCTCTTGGGCCTGGCTGGTTGCTATGGAAATGAGGCCTAGCAGCAAGGAGGAGGAGAGTGTATTCTCTCAGGAAACCAACCTCTGTATTTTAATAACTCCGAATCCAGATTGGATTGGGGAATATGGGGAACACTTACAGGTACTAGACAAGACAGTTTGGGGAATTAGAGACACAGGATCTCAAATCTTTCTAACAAGTATTACCCATGAGAAAATAAAATCGCAGGCAATGCCGAGTATATGCGCTGGTTATACTTAAAAAAACACTTTTTTCTTTTTTTAAAAAGAAAGTTTACTGTAACTTGCCAAAGGGAAAGCTGTTGGAGAGAAAGTGTAGCCCGTTTCATTTCAAATTCAGGCTGAAATTAGCCAGGTCCAGCCAAGCAAGCCAGGTCCAAGTCAATCAGCTGAGGCAGATCAAATGTGATGAGTCAGATGGAGGTATGGCCATTCACAACTGCAGAAGGTCACAGGAGGTTCCCGTGGAGCCCAGCTGGGTCTCTGGATGGCTCCTAGCCCAGTGAGCCATAGGCACAGGCCAGAATCCTATTCATAGAATCATATGGTTGGAGGGAGCCCCAGGGCCATTTTGTCCAACCCCTACCAGGCAGGAATCAGAAAGAATCCTAGAATCCTAGAGTTAGAAGGGGCCCCACAGGCCCTGGAGTCCAGCCACCTGCTCAGGGCAGGATCTCTAGGTAGGGCACCCTCAGGAACAGGTAGCTCTCCAGACTCTTTTTGAAGACATTCAAAGAAGGAGACCCCATCACCACCTCTCTAGGCAATGGGTTCCATTGCTGAACTGCGCTCACTGTCAAGAAGTTCCTTTTAATGTTTGTCAAAATTTACCCTAGAATCAATGAATAATAGAGTTGGAAGAGACCCCCGGGGCCATCCAGTCCAACCCCCTGGTATGCAGGAACACCCATCAAAGCATTCCCAACAGATGACCATCCAGCCTCTGCTTAAAAACCTCTAAAGAAGGAGGAGACTCCACCACACTCCATTCAGGGAGCAGATTCCACTGCCAGACAGCTCTGACCATAGGAAGTTCTTCCTGAGGTTCAGATGGAATCTCCTTTCCTGCAGCTTGAATCCATTGCTCCTTGTCCTAGTCTCTGAAGCAGCAGAAAACAAGCCCGCTCCCTCCTTGACATGACATCCCTTCAAATATTTAGACATGGCTCTCATGTCCCCTCTTAACCTTCTCTAAGCCGCTCCTCACAGGACTTCGTGCCTTCCAGACCCTTCACCATTTTGGTTGCCCTCCTCTGGACACGTTCCGGCTTGTCCATATCCTTTCTGAACTGTGGGGTGCCCAGAACTGGATGCAGTTTTCCAAATGAGGTCTAACCAATGCAGAATAGAGTGGTACCATTCCCTCAATCTAGACTCCATACTCCTATTGGTGCTGCCAAGAATTGCACTGGCTTTCTTTGACTGCTGCATCACACTGCTGACACATGTTCAGCTTGTGATGTACCAAGACTCCTAGATCCCTTTCACATGTACTATTATCCAGTCACGTGTTCCCCATCCTATGTTTGTGCATTCCATTATTTTCTACCTAAGTGCAGGAGCTTACATTTCTCTCTCTTGAAATTCATTTTGTTAGCTTTGGCCCAGCTCTCCAATCTGTCAAGGTCATTTTGAAATTTGATCCTGTGCTCTGGGGTATTAGCAACCCCTCCCAATTTGGTGTTGTCTGCAAATCTGATCAGCATGCCCTCTATTCCTTTACCCAAGCCATGGATGAAGACGTTGAATAGAACTGGGCCCAGGACAGAACCCTGTGGCACCCCACTAGTCACTTCTCTCCTCTCACTTAATCCACAGTTAAAACACTCCCAAGAGATGGCCATCCAACCTATCTTGAAATACCTCTAAAGAAGGTTATTGTTGTTTCCAACTGGAAGAACAATTCACTGTAACAGGATTCCACCCGATGGCTGGAGCCTATTCAAGAAACTGGCAACTACAGGGCGTGAATCCTGCAAGTTACCTAGGGCATGTAGCAAGTGATGGCATGAGCTAATATTCTAAGAGCTTTATTCCTTTTTCTTTCTCTCTCTTTCAGTTTCAGAGAGAAAGGAGCAATGCAACCCGCGTGATACTGGCAATTCTTCAGATCTTTTCTGTCCTTCATAATGTGAGTCTCTCGATGGCAACTATCCCGACTCACAGCTTTGGTTGGAGACACCATCCTAGCTTACAATTACAAGGGCACATTACCTGAAAATGCATCTTAAAATATCAGGTGCTTGGGGATTATTTGTTTCTTCTTAAAGGGAATTGAACCTGCAGTTCAAGGAGTAAGGTAAGGTGGGGAACTGGAAGCTTCACCCTTCCCTGAAGAATAAGGAGAGCCTAAAATTTCATTGCTCATACCCTAGCCACCACAAATATCTCCCACTTCCTGGCAATTCTCGGCTGCATCAATAGGAGTATGGTGTCTAGATCGAGGGAGGTACTGGTACCACTCTACTCTGCTTTGGTTAGACCTCATCTTGAATACTGTGTCCAGTTCTGGGCACCCCAATTCAAGAAGGACATGGTCAAGCTGGAGCAGGTCCAGAGGAGGGCGACCAAAATGGTGAGGGGCCTGGAAGCCAAGCCCTATGAGGATAGACTTAGAGAGCTGGGTATGTTCAGTCTGCAGAAGAGAAGGTTAAGAGGGGACATGATAGCTCTGTTTAAATATTTGAAGGGATGCCATGTAGAGGAAGGAGAGGGCTTGTTTTCTGCCGCTCCAGAGACCAGGACAAGGAGCAATGGATTCAAGCTGCAGGAAAGGAGATTCCACCTGAACCTCAGGAAGAACTTCCTGACAGTCAGGGCTGTCCGGCAGTGGAATCTGCTGCCTCGGAGTGTGGTGGAGTCTCCTTCCTTGGAGGTCTTTAAGCAGAGGCTGGAGGGCCAGCTGTCGGGAGTGCTTTGAGGGTGTTCCTGCATGGCAGGGGGTTGGACTGGATGGCCCGTGTGGTCTCTTCCAACTCTACATTTCTATGATTCTATGATTCTATGATTCTATGACATCTTTCTTCCTGGAAAAACCTTTCCCAGCTCGCCTTTTCCTACACAAACCCACCACTGCTCCTCCTAGTGCAGTTCCGGTTGCTCGAGGGGTTCGTTGGCAGCCGTGTCCTGTTTTTGCAGTAATGACACACTCAGACAAGTTGGCCGTTTGTTCCTTCCGCTCCTTCCATGTTCAGGAGGTTAATTGTCCCTGTGAGACCGCATTACGCAACTGACCATACACACCACACGTTGGCACCGCAAGAAATGGTCTGAAGATGCACAATCATAACCCCTTTGCAATCCATCTTTCAATGCTCAGAAGATTTCACTGCTTCAGTTATGTATCAGCACATATTTGGTAAACATTAACTTCCAGAAAAAGTGTTTTGACAAATATGGTCAACTCATATTATCATATCTATCTAGCTTTTGTTGACATGCTGTATGCTTCAGTTTCTCTTTCTATTCTGGTCTTTTTTTTTAGTAATCAAACTTTTGAAATCCAGTAATATTTCTAAAGGCAGTTAAAAAAAAGAGAGAGAAACAAAATTTGGTTCTCCGTTTGAAAACTCAAAATGTGTGTACAGCATGACAGACAGACAAATACTTTAGATTATAATATAGGTTACAAATTCTGTTATGCTATATAAGCAGGTGCTTTTTTGCTTTCTGTTTCCAGATATATGATGACATCGGTCTTCACATTGTTTTGACAGGAATAGAGATATGGACAGAGCAAGATTATCTGATAGTTAGCAATCAGCCCAATAAATCTCTGGATACATTTTACAACTATGTTTCTACTAAGCTTCAACATCAAGCCCATTTCGACCATGCCACTTTATTCACGTGAGACTCTTCTGTTTTTATATTTGCTGAAACTGCCCGGCTTCTCTGTTCTTCCTACCACTGCTAATAACTTTGTGCCAGAATGCCCTGGGTCTTCTCTGTGTTCCACAATAGGAGCATGAAGAGTGCTGGTAAATGTTCATTTCCAGGATGAGAAAGGTAAACTCATCCACGTATGAAGATATCTCTGTGAGATTTTTTTTTTCCATTTCGGCACATCTTTGAGAAAATTTGTTTTGGACAAAAACTTGTTTTTGCTTTCTTGCTTTCTTTTAAGCAGGGGCTGGATGGCCATCTGTCAAAGGGGTGCTTTGATGGTATCTTCCTGCACAGCACAATGGGGTTGGATTGGATGGCCCCTGGGGGTCTCTTCCAGCTCTAGGAGTCTATAGTTCTATGATTTGTGGAGTGTAATCATCACCACCACGGAACTGCAATCTTCCAGCTGCCTCTGCTTCCAGGATCCAACACTAGCGTTCCATAATGAACAGGTTATTGGATACATGAAGTACTTCTGGTTTTCCTGTTGTGGTCTAAGGATGGAAATGTTTGCTTATTTTATTCTCAGATGCAAGAATGAATAATTTCATATGTTTTCTCCGGGCTGTCTGAGATTGCAAGTGTTTGTGTGCATTTTTGACAGTTTTTTGCATTTGGCACTTTACTGGGACAAATTAGGGTTTTTTTGCAACAGGAAAATCCCTTGACTGTGTTTTTGTGAATCCAACTGCCTAAGCATGCTTGACTGTACCTCACTATGCACCTAATTCCCAGGAGGCAGCAGCTGGCAGTTTCTGTGTCAGTATCCTCTTTGGGTTTTAGTCTGAATTTGAAAGGTGTTGAAAGAATTTTGGAGATAGGGTCTAGTGGGTTGTCCAGCCCACATTTTTAGTGCTACCTTATCAGCAAAGAGTCATGAGAAACACTGATAAATGCTGTGCTGTAATCAAGATCTGGTTGCAAGCCTACTGGGAAATGTGGTGTCAAACATGAACATTTTTTTAAAGCTATCCAGGGTGTTGAACCTATTTGGGATACAGGATTCAGGACCTTGGAGAGTTCCTATATAAACTGGAGTAACTCCTGTAAAACTCAGCAAGTATTCCCTTCCCCAGCAGAATGGAAACGCCAGCCACTGCTGCAACCCACAACTTGTCTATGTTAGGGATGGAATTCAGCCATTTACATTAATGTTTTTTTCCTGTATTGTAGAATTACGGATAAAGACCAGTCCTTTGGAAAGCAGTGGCAGAAACATTCTTGCCTTCCTAACAGCATCTCAGTTTCTGCTGTCGAAGTAAGTGGTGTAGTCCATTCCAGTGTGACTGTGCCAGTCTGTGGTCTTTCAGTGGCCTCTGTTTTTTTATAGATTAGCATTAAGCTTCCCTGAGTGCCTTTGTTGGGAGGAAGGCTGGATATAAAACAACAACAATGCCAGTGCTTTTTTTTTTTAATGTGTTAAGCAAACCCTCCAAGTAATCAATACAAGATAAAGTCCTATCTAAATAAGACATCTGTTTATAAAAGCCTGGAAGAGATGGGACAAGATGGGCTGCCTCCTGAGGGTGGGAACCATGTTGCAGATGTTGGAAAATGCAGGGGGGCATGCTGTAGATCACTAGCATGACTCACAGTTAAACTGTCCTTAAAAGCAAGACAAAATATTTGGTTAGTCCCATAAAGCTGCCAGTAAATGAGGCCGGCCGGTTTTTGGCTAAAAACTACTCAGTTTATTGAAGGAAGCTTGAGTACATGTTCAGCAGGTCTAAGTAAAATCCATGTCTGGACAAAGACATCAGTAGCAAAGAGAATACATAAAGAGAAGAAAAACACACTGCCTGTTTTCAGACTGCTCTTAAGTAGTAGCTTGTCAACGTTTCTTCACACCATGGGATGAACGAGGGACAGGGAACTTTGTTAGTCTACCTTTGTTATGAGAAGCAAAAGCTGAAGAGACTCTCAGGAAAAACCCTTATCTGTTTTGTGTGCTGGGAACATCTGGGCCTCTGCTAAGCAGAGAGGACAGCACAGTGAACAAGAACACAATTAACCCTTAACACAGACAGAGCCGTCTTGGCCTGCAAATGTCAACAGCAGATTCTGGTGCCACCGTCAAAAAGGCCATGCCATTAGGCAACACTGGAAGTTGGTGTAGAAGGTAAAGTAGAGCCTCTCTGGCAGGTCTCAAACAGAACACAGGATCAAGTGAAGGCTTTACAAGTGATAACCAACACCTTCAACAATGGAGTATGCTGCTGCCTGGGAGTGTGGTGAAATCTCCTTCTTTGGAGGTTTTTAAACAGAGGCTGGGTGGCCATCTGTCAAAGGGAGTGTCTGGATTGTGTCTTCCTGCACGGTAGAATGGGGCTGGGTGGTCCTTGGGGTCTCTTCCAGCCCTAGGGTTCTAGGATTTGGGATTCAAGTTACAGGAAAGGAGATTCCACCTAAACCTTAGGAAGAACTTCCTGCTGGTAAGAACAGTTTGACAGTGGAATATGCAGCTGCCCTAATGGAGTGTGGTGGAGTCTCTTCCTTCTTTGGGGGTTTTTCAAGAGAGGCTGGATGGCCATCTGCCAAGGGGAATCCTTGGATGGTGTCTTCCTGCATGGCAGAAAGGGGTTGGACTGGATGGCCCTTGTGGTCTCCTCCAGTTCTTGGATTCTATGATTCTAATATTATCTTCTGACCTTTAACTCATGAGCACGTCTCCTATCAGTATCATATAGTCACTGGACCATTTTGAAAGATAAGATGGAACCAGGGGAAATTCCATCAGCCAAAGACTAATGAGAAACTGTGGAATCCTGCAACACTTCCTCCAGAATTTGCCCTCCAGTACAAAATGGTGACCACCAAGCACCCAGTAACAGCCTAGTTGAGAAAAATACCATAGTAGATAATGGCAACAAAAGATGCTCAGAGGGCCAGCAGTATTAACAAGGAGGTTATAGCTGAAATGCTACAATGAGGAGAAGGAATGTTACTTTTCGCTCATGAAGTTATGCGGTGGGTGTGAAACCACTGTGCATGTGCAAGCAACATGTGGAGTGCTCAGTTCACATCTGCGTGCACAATGCGCAATGGAGGCCAGAGTTTGCAGCAGTCTGGCAAAATATCAGGATGCAATGTGCGATGCACAAACAAATTACTTCTTCAACCTCAAACTGAATGGAGATGTTCCAGATCAGACTAAAATGCCCAACTGCTTCTATAGGGAAGTGCACTTGTGTGTAAGACACCAACAGCTTTCCAGTCTATGCCTCTCCACACCAATTTCTTCTGCAGGTGCTCAAGGCAGCCTCACTATAATAATCTTGCTGTTTAATCAATTCAATTCCGCTCCGTGCAATAGTGATTTTAGCTGTCAGCCTGAGCAAAATATTTTCCCGATGCTAGTTGCTGTCGCTGTTAGTTTGTCATAACCAATCATTGGATTTCCCTCCCCCCACTCCCCACCCCACACCTGGTTCAGCAATCATTAACTTGCTATATTCTGAAAGTGTTTTTGCTTCCTTTGAGCTCATCCCCCTTTCTTCCTCTTTCTTCTTTATCCCTTTGAGCAGGTTTCTCCCTCGCTGATGCAAAGCGGCGCATCTGCCGCGCATCGGCTGGGCCACGCCATTGGCTTCATCCACGACGACCTTCCAGGGCCTCAAAGCAGGATGTGTGACTGCGACTGCAACTCCAAGCCTGGCCGTTGCATCATGCATTCGGCTGTTGCGTGAGTAGCCCCAGGGTGTGTGTGTGTGTATGTTTTAGTAACTATCATTTTCCAAGACGCTTGCCCCATGTGACAAAGCCCTGGACAAAGAGGCCGGGCTTCTGCAGACTCAGCCCAAGATCCTGCCTTGCCCTGGCACAACATAAAGCACTGCTGTGCACAGTGCAGCCTGAGAACCACAAGCGGCCCCAGGCCAGATTCTTGGAGCCCTTACGGACCCCCACTAGTCCCTCAAAGCCCACCCCCCATTTTTTTACAAAATTGGTATAATTCCGTGATGTATTGAGGCTCATCAGCATCTAGGGCAAGCCTGGAAATTGTGCCCAAGGTGTCGCCACCACTGCCCCCCCCAGACCAGGAAGGACCACAGCGGAGGTGGGGGGGCACTGGGGGGGTCGCAGTGGGAGGACAGGGTGTGGGACCGTGGCAGGCGGGGTTGGGGCCGCGGTGGGCGAGACGGCCGCTGCCGCCGCCTCCACTACCCCCCCGAGCAGGAAGGACCCCAGCGAGGGCAGGGGCATGGAAAGTGGGTGGGGAGGGGGACCGTGGTGGGCAGGGGCTGGACAGCTGCCGCACCCCCCGACCAGGAAGGACGCTGGCCGGGGGGGGTGAGGGCGGGGAATTCCACCTTTTTGTGTCCCCTATCATTAGCGCCTGGGGCTCACACCCCAGTTGGCCCATCCTAGATACGCCTTTGATGTAATTTCCCCCAAAATATGAAAAAACATCCCCAGCCCTCTCCTGAACCTCCAACCTGAACCTGTTTTCATCTGATCCCTTCTCAAAGTGATGCAACACCACATCCGGTCACCATTTTGGGAACAACTTGAATGAGCATAGAGGCATTTGGAGGCAGGGAGGAAATCGGCATCTGCACAGTTGGCCGACCCTCGCAGAAAGCCAGGGATCGCTCCATTCCCTCCCCCCCCTCCACACACACTTCCTCCCTCCGTGCCTTCTGGGCACCCCCCCCCCATGCCGCCGCCATGACTATTTAGTGTGTGGGGGGAGACAGAGCATGGCCAGGCATTATCCAGCGGGATTTCTGCAGCCAGAAGACCAATGCCAAAAGACCAATGCCTCCTCCCATAGGAGCCTTCCAGGAGTTTGCGATCCTCTGCGGGGGCCCTGTTGCACGTCCCGACAGATTGGTATTCACAACAACAGAGTCTTCTCTGCAGCAGCATCCCAACCGTGGAATTCCCTGCCCAAGGAAGTTAGGCTGCCTCCATTTCTCTTGTGTTTCCTGAAAGGCAGCCAAAACAATGTTGTTGTGTGTGACTTTTAAGATTTGAGATTGCTCTGTTTTGAAAATTGTATTTTAGGATCGCTTTTAGATGGCTCCTAAAAGTTTTAAGAGAGTGCTTTATTGTCCTTTATGAGTCGGGAACTCCAGCGCTGGTTGTTGTGGGTTTTCCGAGCTTTGAGGCCGTGTTCTATTAGTATTTTCTCCCGACATTTCGCCTGCATCTGTGGCTGGTATCTTCAGAGGATCCTCTGAAGATGCCAGCCACAGATGCAGGTGAAAAGTCAGGAGCAAATACTAATAGAACACGGCCTCAAAGCCCGGAAAACCCACAACAACGTATGGATTCCGGCCGTGAAAGCCTTCGACTTAACAACTCCAGCACTGCTACTCTTGTATAAGTTCAAGCCACGTAACTGGCAAGCAAGGTCCTGGCCATCGTTTTGGAATGTGAGGGTCATGGAAGAAAGAGCAAGAAAAGCACGAAGGGCTGATGTTATTGGCTGCTAATTTTCTCATAATATTTCTATTTCCCACTATTAAACAAAAGCCAGAAACACATGGGTTGTCTTTTACAAGTGATTGTCATTTTACCCCCTCAGGGAGTAGAGCAGATTAGCTTTCAAGGTACTGCTGCAACTTTCTGCAGTATGGTCCTGAAAACAACTTAGAAGCCATCATACACAGATATGAAAGCATTAACTGGCGATGTACTTAAGTCTTTTACTCCAAGTCTCAAGTACTCGCAAGATACTTTCAAGTCAAGTCTCAGCTCTGGGAGCCAACTTTATTCCTATTGCCACAAAACTGCTTGTCCCCGAGCTATGTGCCAAATAAAACTCAGAGAATTTGAGTGAAGTGAGAAGATAGTGCTCTGTGCTCTGTGCTCTGTGCTCTGTGCTCTGTGCTCTGGAGACAAGTCTTCTGCTCTTAGGAAAAGTTTTAGAAGGCGCCTCCAATAAGCAGCAGATACAGGCTGTGGAGCAGGCCTCCTCCAGCCTCAAGTCCACCGCCAAACGCATTTGCTGTTCCCCTTTGAGAAATGTACCCATGCTTTGGGCTTGAGATCATCATGTGCCCAGCAGGGAAAAAGAGAAGGAAGCGTTGTTCAAAGTCGTAGGGCTTTCCGGATGAATGTGTTATACGCTGCTGAACCAAGGGCGGCAGGTCAGCCACTAAAAATATGCAAGTCGCAAGTTGAGTCAGGTCAGTGAGTCATTTATTGCCAAGTCGAATCACCGACACAACTTAAGTCCGACTTGAGTCTGAGCCAGTCGACTCGGGTCTACCTCTCTGGGATTAACGTGCTACTTTAATGGCCCGTTGTGCTGATTCTGTTTCAGGGAGTGCTACAGATTGAGTAACTGCAGCAAAAACGCCTATCGTACCTTGTTAGCCCAGCAGGGGCAAAGATGTTTCCTGAACCTGCCAAAAGACGAGTCTTTTGTGAAGATTTGTGGAAACGGCGTGGTGGAAGGCGATGAGGAGTGTGACTGCGGTACGGATGAGGTTAGAGCTTGTGCGTTGAGGCAACCCACCTTAATGCAGGAGTCAGAGGAATAAGGCGTGCATTCATTGCTGCTGTGTGGATCATGAGGTTCCCTCACCTTTTAGTCTCCCGCTGTAGATTTCCAATTTAATTCTCCTTCTAAACGTCTGCACCAGGGGTGTAGAGCTAGTGTAGTGTCGTGGTTTGGGTTCTATTCCCTGCTTGGTCATGGAAATCCAAATGGATGGCCTTGAGCAGGTCCCACTCTCTCAGCCTCGGAGGAAGGCAATGGGGGGAATCCTCCTCTAAGGAAACATGACTAAGAAAAGCCCATGGTAGGGTCAACATAAGTCAAAATCAACTTGAAGGCGCATTCCTACTGACCAAGGGTGCAGCTACCATTGGCCCGGAAAGGGCCTTGCCATTTTAGCTGCCAGCCAACGGGGGTATCTTCTAGCCACCTGCCATACTTCCAGCCCTTGCTTTCCCTCCCACACCATCAGCTCAGGGGGCCCATCTTGCCCCGGGCCCCTAGACACTAAGCTGTGCCCCTGGGCTCTTCTGAATCCAATCTCCTGTCGCTAACAGCATCCCAAAGGAATCTGGTTGTGCTGGAACAAAGCTGGGACTTGTTCAGTCATGACTTTTTCTACTCAGAGGAAGATTTCAGGGACTAGTCAGAACCCTCCCCACAAAAGGCCCACAAAGAAGGCACGAGTTTAACAACAGCTCTCCTTAGCTGGCTCTTGGTCAGTCAGAGGCACACTGGCCCTAAGGAGGGAGACGTCATTTGGCCCTCAGAAGTTGGCAGGAAGCCTGGCTGTGCCAAGAGAGGCATTGCTGGGCAAACATGTGCCCACGGGCATCACATCGGGACTCCCTCCGCCCGTTATTTTCCAACTCAATAGGAACCAAGCTAAGGACCTGAGATGCTGCACCTGAAGTTGGAACCAGACGGCTATTCAAGCCAGGCTCTACGTCTTCCTCTTCAGAATCGTAATGGCATCAGGAGATAATGCGGAGGCAGTAGTCTACGACTGTTAGGGTTGTCACATCAGGACTGCCCCAAGGCTAGAACTCTGAAATTTCAGGGCCAAAATCTGAGCGTTAGGGATCACCCCTCTTGATATCTTAGGGAGGAGGCCCTGGCAATGTTACAAGGGTGATCTGACAAGAGCCAGCCGCCGGCAATGTCATTAAATATGATGCCTTCAGCATCAACCGCAGCTGCACAGAATATGCCACTGAAATATAAAACACCAAATCTGACAAAGAGCGTACAAGAGTATGGCACACCTTCCAAGATGATGTTTGTGCCTTGAGATTCACTTCTTTGCTCCCGTGGACCAGAGAAGGGGGTCGACAGCCCTAAGAGTGTCAAGCCCTGAGATCTGGGAACCCTAATATAGAAGACATTGTGACAATATAGAGGACAATTCCAAAAAAGGAAGGAAGGAGAGGGGAGGGAGGGAGGGAGGGAGCAAAGGAGTGCTGTTTTCTTTTCAAGGTGCATTTCTGTGCAAGCTCACAGAGGTCCATTTGGCCAAAAGGGAGGGGGATTAACTGGCCTGGTGGGATTTAGACAGAGGACTGGCTGGAGAGGGTATGAGAGGGGGGTCCTCAGTGTCAGGTACAGATGCCCAAGTCCCCAGGGAGCACCTGTAATCTGCCGGTCATCTTCACCGACAGGCCTGCTTAAATAACGGGTGTTGCCTAAAAGACTGCAGACAGAAGCCGAATACCAGCTGCTTTTACGGAGCCTGCTGTGAGAACTGCCAGGTAAGATCAAAGCCATTGTTCATTCTGTTGTCCCGTGTCTGAGCTTCAAAGAGTCTGAGAGGTTCATTTCTTCTTCCCAAACAAACTCCTTAGTGAGGTCCCAGGGAAAGCAGGAGCCCAGTGCTGTTGGCAGGAATTGCAGCCCCAAAATCCATGTGAGTTAAAGGTCCAGCCGTTATCCCGCTGAGTGTTACTAGAGATACCAAACAAGCAGCCAGAACTGCAAAGAGATTATGTAACTCTTTCTGAGGCTCCATGGGCAAAATTATACAGGCATCCCATGCCTATTCAACAGGTTAGGGACCAAAGCATTATCAAAAACTGGAAATCATTCAAATAGGGACCCCAGTCTTTGTAAAGCCTTTTTTGTAGGCATGAAGGGAGAGAAAAACCACTGCGTCGTTGCAGAAGCGTGTGGAAGGTCATGGAAACATGAAGAAATAGGTCGAAAGAGCAGACTATGCTTCAAATGTATGGGTTCTGGTCACTTTTAATAGGGACTGCCAGCCTCGTGAGACAGAAACCACGGACGAGGCTCGTAAGTCCCTCTTAAAAATGGCCTGGGGCAGCAGTGGAGGTGGCAGGAAGCCCCACCAGCCCCCCACTTCCGGCTTGGGAAGGAACCCTCAGGCCTCAAAGGAATCCACCACGGGTGGCATGTGGTGGTCATACTTTTTTGTGTGTTAAAAATATTTTGGAAGGGTCTAGAGTTATTCATGGTTTTTCCACTTTCGCAGGGGTCCTGTGCCCCTAACCCTGGTGAATGTGGACGGATGACTGTATTTCAGCATGCTTTTTTATACATAAAATAAGGTCTTGTTAGACAAACCTGACTATTTTGACAAGATTACATGTTTAGCAACGATAACCGTTAATTTACAGAGACCCAGAGTGGTTGCTTAGTACCTTACGATGGCTCATGTTGCGGCAGCATTGGCTAGAAAGCACTCATCAAATGGGTTATAAAATGAGAGTTTCCACCATATTTAAGTTTTCCTAACACCTGGGCCTGCACAGTCAATCTGCACAGCATGCAGTTTTTAAAATACAGTACATTTCAATCAAATAATGACATTACGCCCATTCTGATCTCTTTGAACCAATACAACCACAGAACAACCAAAGCTCCTCTTTAGAAAATTCTTACTTTATAGGAAGATTCCAATATTGGAACATATAGTTCCTCCAGGACCAAACTCAACCCCAGCCCCAAAGACTGAAGTCCATTTTTTAAAAGAAAATAAAATCAATTTTAAAAGGAAAACATTCCATTTAAAAAGTCAATTTTTAAAAAGAATGATACAGCAAATTATATACTAAATTGACCTTATATTCCGTGTGGCAAAGTTCCGTGTGCCCAATGAAGTGCCAGCCCAGGACTGGATTGTGGGAGTCTTCTGCTGCTCAAGAGAATTAAAACCTTGAAAACAAACCTTAAAGCCATAAATAGAAGACAGAAAATAGGTAACAGAATCAAAAATCCTGCACCTTTATCCAAGGTGGAAAAGGGCCTGAACGGTATCTCAGGCAATTGCAGGTCCTGTCCTGTCCACCTCAGTCTCTTTGCTGAACTAGGAAACGCAGCCACTTCTTTAAGGTTTCGCCACCCGCTTGGCCCGATGAAAAATTTGTAGGCGTTACAATTGAACGCAGAATAAAGGACTCCAATTAATCACCAAGTTCTTTGAGAAAAGAAGTTTCTGGAAGAGCTTTCTGACAGTAACAGCTGTTTGACAGTGGAATACGCAGCTGCCTGGGAGTGTGGTGGGTCCCCTCTTCTTTGGAAGTCTTTAAGCAGAAGTTGGACGGCCACCCATCAGGGATGTTTTAGCTGCAGGCTCCATGCATTGTTGCAGGCTGGACTAGATGACCCTTGGGTCCCTTCTATGATTCCGTGAAAACAGACAGGGCCTTCTTGTACTCTAGCTGTGGCAATGCCCAAATCAGTCAAATACAGTTGGCCCTTCACATTTGTGGATTTGACTTTCACAGATTCAATCGTTTGTGATTCTTTTCCAACCCCTGGTTCCCCACCCCACCCCAGACCTTGTGTCTGAACCCAAACTTCCTAATATCCTTTCTGTAGCAAGCTCATAGGTCTAACTGTAGGATACAAAAACGATTTACTAAACAGAAGTTGAACAATTCTGGGCACCTCATTTCAAGAAAGATATTGAAAATCTAGAACATGTCCAGAGGAGGGCGACCAAAATGGTGGAGGTTCTGAAGCCGTGAAGCCCTATGACAAGCGGCTGAGGGAGCTGGGGGTGTTTAGTCTGCAGAAGAGAAGGTTAAGAGGGGACATGAGAGCCAGGTTTAAATATCTGAAGGGATGTCATGCCGAGGAGGGAGCGGGCTTGTTCTCTACCGCTCCAGAGACGAGGACCAGGAGCAATGGATTCAAGCTGCAGGAAAGGAGATTCCACCTGAACCTCAGGAAGAACTTCCTGATGGTCAGAGCTGTCTGGCAGTGGAATACACTGCCTCACTGGAGTGTGGCAGAGTCTCCTTTGGAAGTTTTTAAACAGAGGCTGGATGGCCATCTGTCTCTTTGATGGGTTTTCCTGCATAGCAGGGGGTTGGACTGGATGGCCCCTGGGGTCTCTTCCAACTCTACAATCTATGATTCTATTAAACATCTCCTACTCCCAACAGATTGCTCACCTTATTACATGTACTATTCCTTGCATGCATACTTTTACTTTACCTTAATTCATGTAATAAACACTACATCAGTCCTTCTCCCAGCAAAAAAAGGCCTAGAACATCAGCCAGCCCTGCGCTCTGTTTAGGACGATCTGCTTCTTCCCCACAGCTTGTGAGCGAAGGGACGCTCTGCAGGGAAGCCACCTCGGAATGCGACCTGCCGGAGTACTGCACCGGGAGTTCTGGCGAATGCCCGGCGGACGTGCACAAGCAGGATGGGATGCCGTGTGGGATCAATGACAGCTGCTACTCAGGGGAATGCCTTGACCTCCACCGTCACTGCAGAGCTCTCTTTGGCCAAGGCAAGATGATTCCTCCTCACTCCCTTCGGGAGATGGGATAGGGCCGTTCAATTTCACCTCCTTTCTTTTAGCCAGAAGGTGTGGATGCAGAGCAGAGTGGAGGGGGAGTCCTGGCACTACAACAACTGGGGGCAGGAGGAAGAGGAAGATAGCTAAGTCAACGCATAGTGACATACGCAACCCCGGAGTCTTGGCAAGCTGCAGCACCAAATCAATTAAGGCCCTTTTCGCATGGCGTTTTTAAAGCGTATTAGGCACGCTCCCTCCCCTCTTCGGCTCCCGCCGTACCGCATGACATTCCGG
The DNA here is from genome assembly GCA_030412105.1 of Cyclura pinguis. Classification (NCBI taxonomy): domain Eukaryota; kingdom Metazoa; phylum Chordata; class Lepidosauria; order Squamata; family Iguanidae; genus Cyclura; species Cyclura pinguis. The sequence goes on along the minus strand of CM059601.1, from coordinate 288,661,037 downwards.
CCAACCGGGCGCTATCACGACCACGGGTAGTGCTGAAGTCGCATTTTTTTCATTTTCGCCTGAAAGGTGAAAATAACCTCCCTTTCACGCATCGGTCGCGCGACCAGAGGGCCAGCGGAGCCGTCCGGCGTGCTTCCGGGAAGGACCCGGGAGTGGGCGGGGCGTGGGCAGTCCCTGCTGCCCGTCCCTCACGCAGCAGCTCCCAGGGGACGCTCCGCCCAGCAGCAGGCCAGCCGCTGCCCCCGTCGCAGCAGGGAACGCTGCACGACACGTCGCCGCGAGAGGCCACCCCGGGGCTGCGTCGCCACTCACACTCGAGACGACAGCAGCCCCCGGGGCCCGGCTGACTGTGGTTTTTTTTTTAAACCTGGCGCTATCGTTAGCACGTTAGCACATTACCAACGTAGTACGAAACAGCCTGTTGGCAGGATCTATCGTGCTAACGTTAGCACGATAGCCGGCAAAAAAAAAGAAAGAAAGAAACACGGCCGCCCAATCGGCGGTGGCGGGGCGGGGACGGGGCGGGACCTAGGCGTGGCCCAGGATGCCGACACGCGGAGAAGCCGCCGGGCGGGGACTGGCGCTCTCTCGCCAAAGCCCTGCTGTATGCGGACTGCAAGGGGGTCTCTACTGAGCCTCTTGAGATATTAGCAATGTCGTGAGGGCTCTGGTTCGTCGCGCTATCAAGGTGAGGTGCGGAAAGGGCCCAAGCCTTGCAAATTTATACCGAGCTCTTGATCTACCGAGTGAACTGGAGACTTGCACACGGCTGCTTCCTCTTCTCTGTACCCTCTCAGACTCAAAGGAAGGCGATGGCAACCTTCTCTGAACACATCTTGTCGAGAAAACCCAATGCTAGGCTCCCCTTGGGGACACCAGAAGTCAGCAACGACTTGAGGACGCAAAATAACCACTATAATAACCAATCCTGGGGTTTGCTGAAAGTCCACACGCCCACACACCGCAGCCACATCCCCGCGGCAGAGCTTGGAGTGCGTGGGGGGGGCACGGCTACGAGCCGGAACGCCCCAAAAACATTGCTGCCGGGGGGCAAACCGCCCCCATCACACCCCCGTCCTTACGCGACCACATGGCAGCGTTTTGAGGAATCCTGTAGCTCGGTGGCTCCTAACCTTTTTTTTTTTTACTGGTGACCCGCTGTAAACATAATTTGTTGCCAGGGAACCTCCCGAGACTTAACTCAAGATTTAAATATTTTAATATGCAAAGGTTTATTTATTTTTTTAAGGCTTGTGGGGACAAGGATTCAAATCCCTGCTCAGACCCACTGGGTGACCTTGGGCAACTCCCTGTTGCTGCCGCAGCTGTTGGTATCCAGCGGCAGGGTTTTGCGGACCCCCTGCGAGGACTCCATTGACCTCCAGGGGTCCCCAGATCCTAACAACCACTGCTGCAGCTGCTCCAGCTGCACAGATGAGAGTTCCGATTAGGGACCCTTTTGTTCTGCACAAATGCAGTGCCGTGATTCTACTTTCGTTGCCAGAAGAGCATCCTATGAGATCCGGGAGCTTGTAGTCCGGTGAGGCATTAGAAGAGCTCTCCGGCAGGGAGTTCTAACTATCCCTGGCTAATCCACAGACCCCAGGATTCCACAGGACGTTGTCACGGCCGGGAAAGTGGGAGCACGTCGCTCCAACTGTGAAGCGTGAAGGGGCCCCGTGTCATTCCTAGCCGTGCTGTGAAGGCAGTGAGGCCGACCTCTGAGCTTAGAAATTGGAGTAAGTGCTTTACAACACAGTTTGGAAATGTTATTTAAAAAAAGAAAAGTCAGACTACAGCTTCTAGAATTCCCCAGCCAGCACAAAAGTACATTCTTTTCCTTTCTGAGGAGTGTGTTGATGTCCATCCGCTTTGGTTTTGACGGATGCTGTCTTCCCTCCCTGCAACCACCAATTTTTCCCCTCCAATTTCCAGGTGCGAAACCTGCTCCGCTGAGTTGCTACAAGAAAGTTAACATGAGAGGAGACCGGACCGGCAACTGTGGAAAGGCTAGCTTTGGATACAAGAAATGCAAAGAAGAGTAAGTTACACGTTGGGGGCAGGTGTCCGGTTTCCCTGGTCCTACATGAAGGAGTTGTCCACCAGAAGGAACTGGTAAACCGCAAGACCTTAACTGTGAAAGGGCCTTCAGCACAGAAGAGGGGCACATTGGCGCCTTCACTTCCGCTGCCTCCTAATTCCAACTCTGGCAGCTTCCAGAGTTCAACCACAGTGTTATTCAGGATGTGCACGATGCTGCTTTATAAAGCTATGTCGTCTTTATGGTTCTTATCTGTCATCCAGTTGGTTTCAACTCATCTTGCCCCTACGAAGGAGAAACTGCAACGAGGCCAGTCATCCATGGTTAAGACTTTTCATTCTTTTTCTTCCATCAGAGATGTCTTTTGTGGAAGGATCCAGTGCATCAATGTCAAAAAAATCCCAGTCATTTCAACCAAACAAGGTGTAATCCAGACTCCTACGGACAATGTCCTGTGTTTGGGTACAGAGTTTCATGAAGAGGAGGATGTCTTTGACGCTGGAGCGATAAAAGATGGATCAACCTGCGGTCCTGACAAGGTAACATAAAACGGCTTTTTAGATCCATGAACAGACAGAAGGGATGTGTTACTTGTGGTTTGGGCATTGAGAAATGTTAGAAATCACTGTGGTTAGAGCTCGGGCAGGTTGGAGGTCCCCTCATGGTGGCCCGGAACCAGTTGTCCCAGGTAGTTGGAACATTGTGCCTGTTCTGGGCTGTCAAGAATCCAGATTCTTTTATGATGATTATTATTTGGACCATCTAATAGGAATAATCAGGTCAAGATGCTGCCATTAAGTCAAACCCAAGGCCTCATCAAATTAATATAATCTAATCTTCCCTACACGGATTTGCCATGACCTCTTTAAACAGATTATTTACCAAAGACCGGAACTGGCACAATTTACAGACTCAGGCCAGACCCCTCTCATTATGCACCCTTCGAAACAAGGGTGCGCGCGGTTCTTTTATACCTTCGGATCGTGAATCATAATATGCCTAAGGAAAAGGCAAGTTATTTTGAGCCTTATGGGAGGTTTCAGACTTCCATAAACCATAAAATTGAAGCAAAAGGGAGAAAGCAGGAGCAGAGTTTTCAAAAATGGGGGAGATATGACGTATGACAAATTTAGCACAAGAACTTCTAAAGTTCTAAAACTTGTTCACCTCTCATGGTCTAAGCAGGATCAATAACAGAAACAGACTCTTGCTAGTAAGTGTTTGAAACAGAGCTGTCTGAATTTTAAAAAAAGAGATAAATCTTAAAAAGAGAGAAAATTCCTGGATGGGTGAATTTTACAAGACCCTTTCAGCTGCTTCATAACTCCTCGTCTCCTGGTTATCTATAATGGCCCCAACCCCTTCCATACCATGACTCCATGATGTCTGCTCAGCCCCCCCCCCATTCCCTCCCACCTGCTTATTGTACCACCGAGGAAAAGATTGAAGGCTCATGAAATCTTGTACATTTTGACTGGCTCAGCAAAGACACTACAGTAGGATGGATTTCTGCATTTTTCCTACAGCTGCTTTTCCTTCTGGAAGTTGTTGCCTTTCCCAGAAGATGACAACTGAAATAATATTACAAAAAACACCATTGCCCAATCTTTCCCCATTTCCTCACCATGACGCTCTCCTGCGTCATCCCATTGCAATCCCAGCAGCACTTTTGCAGAGAGGGGAGTGCGACAGGAGCACTCCTCTCCACACCCAACCGGCTGCCTATGGAAGGAAGTGCAAGGGACGTGCTCCTTCTTTCTGCACTGCAGCCGGCTTTCTTCTCATGCGGCAGTGGGGAAGGAAGCGCATGGTCACGCTTCCTGCCCTTCTGCATGGCAGGTAAGTAAGGGAGTGTTGCGTGATTGCAAGCACTTAATGGATTTAATCTGTTAAGTGAATACCCTGCAATGGTGATGCATGGGGACAGGATAGCAGCGGGACCATAACAATGTTGTGCGAAAGCTGCCGTCCCATCCCCATAGCGGGACTGCAATGCCATGCGAAAACAGCCTCTGCCTACCTTTTGGTAGACTGTAGCAGCCATGGGCAAGAATATTCCACAGGCCATCGTCCAGGGCCATTTCCACATGGGGTATTTGAAACGGTGCAGTCCGTCCTCCAGGGAAGACGTCTGCACCTGGAAGCGGACTGGGTATGGACTATTTAACGTAGATCTGCACCTCGGCCCGCTCCGGAACGACCCCAAGTGGCCGTCCAGCGTGCTTTCGAAAAACCTGTTTCTTTCGGTTTTTCAAAAGCACGGAGCGTGCCAGCGCGAGCCTGCTCCCTTGTGCAGATTTGCAGGCTTGCACCAATGCAAGCCTGTGATCTGCTGGGGGTGGGCTTTAGGCTGGCGAGCTTCAGCGGTTGGTCAAGACCCTCAACCAACCAGAAGCCGCCATTTTTGACGCGGGAGCAGTGCGGAGCGACGAGCATGCACTGCTCCGGAGCAGCCTGGACCAGGGAGCCATAAGACCCGGTAACTGGCGGCACGGGGCGATTCCCTCGCCCCATGCAGAAATGGCCCAGGTCTCCATTACTTCCATTAAGGACAAACCCTTATAATTCAGATTTCTTTGCCATCTAGAGGGGCATCCGGGATAGTTTGTTATGTCATTATGGAATGGTTTTGCTAAACATGTGAATTGCTCATGTTGCCTTTTACTGCCGTCTGATTTTACAGCAACGGCTCAATGTTTGTAAACCAGATGAACATTTTTATGTAAGTTTGGGATTAGATAGTAGAAACACAATAACAGAGAGGAATTCTATCAATTTTCTGATAGCCATCCAGCTTCCCAGCTTCCTGTGTGTTATTTAATTAAAATATTTACGCATTCATTTTCTAGATATGCGTAAATAGATCATGTGTCAGTCTGACGATTCTGAATTATGATTGCGATTTCTCAAAGTGCAACAACCAAGGGGTAAGTAGCAAACACGCTAACTTCCCAGACCAGGGAGGGTATAATGCAACATTGAATTGCTTGTTTTTTGTGGCATCCCAACTTAGGCCATTTCCGCACTAGACTGTTATAGCGCTATTATTCCACTTGCAACATCCTGTGGAATCCTGGGGTTTGCAGTTTCGGGAGGGGCCAGGCGGAAATGGCCTTAGACTCTAAGATTTTGATAAAGATTTTGTCTCGGAGGAAACTATCTTTAAGTCCTCTGACAGGTTTGCCAGTCAGCGCTGGGAGGTGCATAGAATCATAGACCCACAGAGATGAAGGAGCTCCAAGGCCTTTTATAAAGTCCACTCCCCATCATGCAGGAAATCTGCAGTGGAAGGATGCCCATCCAACCTCTCTTTAAAGAGCTCCAGAGAAGGATTATTGACCACAGTCCGAGGCAGTCTATTCCAGTGCTGAACAGCTCTTTTCATCAGAGGCTTTATCACACGAGGCAGGTAAACTGCAATGACAGCTGGATAATAGCATCTGGCTGGGACGTATCACATAGCATTATCTCTCTTCTGCTGTTTTCCTGATACCATTTGGGAAGCTTTTGTTTTACAACGGAAGTCACTAATGGTTTTCTGCAGTTTGTTAAAGAAAAGCTGTCCAAGTGGTCAGCCACCAGGAGAACAACAGAAAAGGAACAATGCCATGTAGTAAGTCCCAGCCAAAGATGCTGTTATTCTGCTGTAATTGCAATTTACCTGCCTTGTGTGATAAAGTTCCGGGAAGTTCTTCCTAATGTTTAACCAGAATCTTCTTTTGTTTAATTTGGATATCGTAGAATCATAGAATCATAGAAATGTAGAGTTGGAAGAGACCCCAGGGGCCATCCAGTCCAACCCCCTGCCATGCAGGAACACCCTCAAAGCACTCCCGACAGATGGCCATCCAGCCTCTGCTTAAAAACCTCCAAAGAAGGAGACTCCACCACACTCCGAGGCAGCAGATTCCACTGCCGGACAGCCCTGACTGTCAGGAAGTTCTTCCTGAGGTTCAGGTGGAATCTCGTTTCCTGCAGCTTGAATCCATTGCTCCTTGTCCTGGTCTCTGGAGCAGCAGAAAACAAGCCGTCTCCCTCCTCTACATGCCATCCCTTCAAATATTTAAACATGGCTATCATGTCCCCTCTTAACCTTCTCTTCTGCAGACTGAACATACCCAGCTCTCTAAGTCTATCCTCATAGGGCTTCATGGCTTCTAGGCCCTTCACCATTTTGGTCGCCCTCCTCTGGACCTGCTCCCGCTTGACCATGTCCTTCTTGAATTGGGGTGCCCAGAACTGGACACAGGATTCAAGATGAGGTCTAACCAAAGCAGAGTAGAGTGGTACCAGTACCTCCCTCGATCTAGACACCAGACTCCTATTGATGCAGCCGAGAATTGCATTGGCTTTCTTGGCTGCTGTACCACACTGTTGACTCGTGCTTAGTTTGTAACCCACTAAGACCCCTCCCCCAGACCAAAATAATCAATCAATATGGGAAAAGGAGGACCAATGTGCTGCTCACATGCTTGCTATATTTCAGGTGTGCAATAGCAAGAAGAACTGCCATTGTGCTTACGGATGGGCCCCTCCCTACTGTGACAGTCGGGGATTTGGAGGAAGCATTGACAGTGGGCCCCCTCCAGAACGCATCAGTGAGTATCATGGCACCTTGGCCGTTTCCGCAGTAGACCGTTCTAGTGCTATTATTCCACTTTCAACATCCTATGGAATCCTGGGGTTTGCAGTTGAGGGAGGGGCCTTTGAGGCCAGGATTCCATAGGATGCTGAAAGTGGAATAATAGCACTATAATAGTTTACTGTGGAAATGGCCCTTGACTTGTCCTGAGTTCCTCACTCTTCCATCGGCTTCCCTGTGGTTAGCCCAAATGCGTGCCTTTTAAATTCGTTTCTGTGTCTGTTGCAAAGGAGTTGCCATCTCTCACTAAAAAGAGATGGAAAACCCAAGTAGTTGGCATTTCCTTGAACAGTTCAAGAAAGCTCCTGAAGTTTGGATCTGAGTCTGTCAACAGACAAGGGCGTTGGTGGGGCAGCTGGGAAAGTGCTGCCTTACGACCCCAAAGCAAAATTGGCCACGGTTGTGGGAGAGGTCATGAAAGACCCCTTGCAGGGCTCCCAGAAAGGACAGGGACCACATGCCACGCAAGCTTGCACTAGGCTCTTAAGCTTTGGTCCAGGCCAAAGATAACTCAGGAGCACCCTGCTGAGTCCTGCAGGTCCCCTCCTGCACGCCACGCGGTAAGGGTCTTGGTTGCTATCACAACAAATGTCGCCCAGAATAGCACTGTTCCTCTCTGAGGTTTCCCCACTCTGTTTGAGTTGCTTGCCGAGAGGAGGGCGGGAAGGTCACCTCGAACTCTCTGGCAGGCAGTGAAGATTCCTTCAGGGCCACACTGCACTGCTAGAAAGGGAGCAGGACTTTGGGCTCCAGAGACTATAAAGGAACAGGACTTTGGGCTCCTTGGGGGAGAAGGCGTTTGGGAAGGTCAGAACTGGGGAACTGAGTAAAGCTGGTGAGGGGAACTGACTCTTTTTGGCACCCCCCTAAAATTTGACCGGAAAAGTTGCTTTGCATCCCACCTACACCGCTCCCCCCCCCTCATATTTTAATTATTAAACCATTTTGTGTAGGACCAGACCATCTTGCAATGGGGCAGAAGTCATGACTCCGCCCCACACTCTCCATGATCTTAACCTATATCTACATTTCAAACCTCTCAAAGGGGTCAAATGTTTGGGGCCCGCCCCCCGGCTATCGGCCCAGGTTATGAGAGCAAACGTGATCACGGCATCAAGCGCGGAGCAACTGACGGCCAGAGAGCTCCTGAGGCCAGAGGGCCCCTGCACCCTTGAGTGCGGGGAGGGGGCAGGGCTGACCTCGGGGTCCCCCGCCTTGAGCCTGGAGGCGAGAGGCGACCAAAACACCCCCAGAACCCCTCTTTCCAGATCTGCGAACAGAGGTAGGCTCCAAGGGGTTTTTTTTCTTTCTTCTTTTTTCCAGAGTCTAAAAAAACACTAATGGTTGGTTCTCTGCTTGGAGTGGCCTTGCTTTTGCTGACTGTTAGTATAATGCTTAAGAAGTATGTATGGGCTTGGTAAGTAACATTTCCTGCCTTCTGCCTCTATACAGTAAAGTCCCTGCCCATCTCAGTAATCTCTTTCTGAAACAGTTCTCTCAGAGAACAGATCATAAAGATTAACAGGACCCAAAGGGTCATCTAGCCCAACCCCCAGGTTTGCTGTGCTTCCTGATAAGTTTTGGCTTATTTGCTTCCAACCCCAAGTTTGCTGTGTTCACTTTCGAGCTCTGCCCTCCCACGGTACAATTTGCCAGAGGATTTCATTCCTTAGCATGTTTTCAGATGACATGATCGGTGGGTGAGAGGAAGCCTTTTAATATAATATGAGGTCAGCAGAAGGTCCTTCAGTTTTCATTCTTTGGAAAGTGCAGACAGAAGGTACACTCATCTCTCGTTTTGCAGCAATAGGTTTGGAATCAGGCAAAAATTGTCTTCAGAACCCATGGATGTTTCTCCAGATGTGGATTCTGGTCCTGAAAATACCGTAAGTGTCTTTGACTTCTTTTCCAGGAAGTTGTACATGAGTTCTGAAATTTTGCCCCTCCACATCTTATTTGTGCTGCATAGTATTTGGGGAATTTGGAATCCAAAACATCCAGAGAACCAAAGTTTGAGAATCATTATTGCAGAGACCTTTCAAACCCAGACTTCCCATTCCCTTAAAATAACAACCACCCATACAGAAGAATACAGGAGAATAAAGGCAGCAAAAGCAGAGGAGATGTGTAGGAGGGTGACAAGTGAACAGAGGTGCCATAGGGACACTCCCAACCCCTGTATAAATCCACCGTGGATTTTTCCATTTGGGAGAAAGACAGGATATAAATTCAACAAACAAACAAATCTACGAACAGCCATAATTAGCACAGTTAAATTCTTGGTAATCTCCAAGGGAGTAGTTAAGCGTCCAGCGAAGGTGAATTAGACCCCATCTGTTGGTGGGTGTATCCACACTCAACAATTATAGTAGCCTAATTCCACTTTAACTGCCCTGGCTGTGTCCCATGGCACCCTGCAATTTGTAGTTTGGGGAGAGACTTGGAATTTTCTGCAGAGAGCTCTGGCGGATTCTCCTGAAATACAGCGTCAAAGCATTCTGGCAGAGAAGTCTTAGTGCCTTTCCGCACTACACTGTTATAGTGCTATTATTCCACTTTCAACCTCCTGTGGAATTCTGGGCTTTGTAGTTTATTGAGGCCACAGAGCTCTCTGGCTGAGCATTCGAAAAGCCCCTCCCTAAATTGCAAGCCCCAGGATTCCATAGGAGGTTGAAAGCGGAATCATAGCACTATAACAGTGTAGTGCGGAAAGGCCCTAAGTGTAAGTACATCACCAAATGACAAGCCTCAGGATTCCCTAGGATGAAGTCATGGCCATTCAAGTGCTATCAAAGTGCTGTGAATGCACAGTGTGGCTGCTCTCACCAAAACTAGCGTGATGTCATGGTTTGAGTTTTGGAGTGGGACTCCAGGAGACCAGGATTCAAGCTAGTTCAGCCACGGAAACCTCCCGGGTGGCACTGAGCAAGTCCCACCCTCTGAGCCTTAGAAGGAAGTCCACTGTGTTTGTGGAGGCCACATCAAACCTGCTGTGAATAACACTTGCCAAGAAAGCCCTGCGACAGGTTTGTCTCGCGGTGGTCATAAGTCAAAGGCCCTTTCCGCAGCTTACCTTCCTGTGGCAGCATCCGGTGGCAATCCCGGCAGCAGCTCTGCCAGGAAGGGAGCCTGACGGGTCTGCTTCCTTCCTCACGGGACCAGCTCCCTGTAGAAGGGAGTGTGATGGACATGCCACTTCCTTCCGCAGCACAGCCAGGTACCCTCCCAGGCTGCCTGGGGCAGGAAGCGCTGCCATCCCGTTTCCTGCCCTTCCGCAGCACAGGTAAGTGCGGGACGGTGGCGCAATTGCACGTCATTGACAGGGAAAACCCGCCAATAATTTAACCTGTGGGTTCACCGCCTGGGGATAGGAGAGGAGCGGGGCTGCAACGACATCACGCAGAAGCGTTGCCATGCCCCTGTCCTTCTCCCATCCCCATGGCAGGATGAGAAGGTGCTGTGGAAAGGGCCAAAGTCAACCTGAAGGCATATAACAACAAAAAGTGGATGCACGCCCCTGGCAGATTCGTTCAGCCAGCCAAGAGGGCTAATTCTCCTTTGTTGTATATAAAGTCAAAGGCTTTCACGGCCGGAATCCAGAGGTTGTTGTGGCTTTTCCGGGCTTTGAGGTCGTGTTCTATTAGTATTTCCTCCTGACGTTTCGCCTGCATCTGTGGCTGGCATCTTCGGAGGATCTGGTGGCATGGAAGTGAGACAGAGTATAGATACTTGGGTAGTCCCTGGGTGGGAGGGAGCAATTTGCATGTGTTACAGTTGGCCTATTGTTAAATGGGATATCCCCCAGGATATGCGTAACAGTGCGTTAAGTACATTAGCAATCCACCGTATTGTTTCTTGTATAGGGACCCCCAGAGTCTGGGTGCTGTTCATTGGCATATTTTTGAGTCTTGATTTTAGCGTTCTTCAGCACTGGTAGCCAAACCTTGTTTACTTTCCAAGTTTCTTCTTTTCTGCTGAAATTGTCCATGTGTTTGTGGATTTCAGTAGCCTTTCCGTGTAGTCTGACACAGTACTTGTCAGAATGGTTCAGAATTTCCGTGCTTTCAAAGAGCATTCTGTGCCCAGGTTGGCTGATCTCCTTTGTTGTGTTTTAGGAATCGACTGACAGCTAACCATCAACAAAGCGGCATCCAGTTCTGCTCTGCGCCGGGCCATTTAGCAGGGGACCCTTGTCCACACGAAAGTTGCAGACGAGGAAGGAGGAAGCCCACTCTGTCTGCTGCCTTTGCACTCACCCCAGGAGATCTTTCTTGGTCTCTTCTCTTCTGCTCTCAAATCTCTGCTTGTTTCCTTCAGCCTGTCCGTCTGTTTTTGAACAAAGTGTCCCCTTCTTGGACGCCTTGCATACAGTTCTCCTTGGTGTTTTTCTCCCTCTCTGACAGGAGTTGGCTTTGCAGCTCCGCCAAGAAAATATACCACATCTGTCACCCTACCGTGAGAGTCTCACAAATCTGTTTTCTTTTAAAACTTTCTTTTCCTTCCTTCATTGATCTATGGAGGATTGGCGGTTAAAGTGATGTCAGGCTGATATCGCCGTCATGTGGCTGCGCTCCTGGACTAACTGATTTGGGGAAAGGCCTACACCAGCACCCTTTGTGTGTTTCCCATGCACACATTAATGGCCATTTCCACCCTAGCCTGTTATAGCGCTATGATTCCACTTTCAACATCCTATGGAATCCTGGGGTTTGCAGTTTGGGGAGGGGCCGGCCGGCCCCTCCCCAAACTGCAAACCCCAGGATTCCATAGGATGTTGAAAGTGGAATCATAGCTCTATAGCAGGCTAGTGTGGAAATGGCCATTGTTCCTTTTCTTGAAACACCATGCAGTTCTTGCCTGTGTGGGTGACACAACAGCCCCATGCCAAAACAGGCGGCGGGGAACAGGGAAACACAACACACAAAGACTTAGCCATGTTAGCCTCTTTCCCCATAAAAAGGCATTAGGGTAGCACCTTTGAGACGTTCTAGCTAGGAATTTCTAGCGTAAGTCTTTGCGGGCTCCTCCAATGCACTTCTGATGCGCCCGATGGAGTGGGCTGGAGTCCATGAAATCTTACGCTGGGGAACTCTTTTTCACCGTTTCAAAGCTGCTGCTGGATTCCTTTGTGTCTCTCCACAGGGAAACACAGGTATGAGTATCACCTACCTATCTACAGCTCTTTCCCTCCTCTGAGTTCACACAATGGTTTTCTCATCAAGAAAGTCTTCTTGGTCTTGAGTAAACGCACTCCTCCTTTTTGGTAGATGAGTCATACTCAGAATAACAAAATCCTAGAGTTGGAAGAGAGCCCCCCATGGCCATCAAGCCCAACCCTATCTTGCCATACAGGAAGTCACCATCAAAGCACTTCTGACAGATGACCAGCCAGCCTCTCTTTAAAAAGCCTCCAAAGGAGAAGAGTCCATCACACTCCATTGAGGCAGCTGTGTATTCCACCATCAAACTGCTCTTACCCTCAGGAAGTTCTTCAGAACTTTTAGGTGGAACCTCTTTTTTGTAGTTTGAAACCATTGCTCTATGTCCTCATCTCTGGAGCAGCAGAAAACAGGCTTCCTCCATCCTCATATGATAACACTTCAGACATTTAAATATGGCCATTGTGTCAACTCTTGGGCTTCTCTTCTTCAAGCTAAACATATCCAGCTCCCTAGGTTGTTCTTCATAAGTTTGGTTTTCAGACTTTTTACCATTTTGGTCACTGTCCTCTGAACATGCTCCAGCCTGCCTATATCCTTACAAGAATTAGTGGCGAACAGAGAGACAGCCAAGTTGCAGGTCAACAACTTTCTGCTTTGATCAGACTTCAGCCGGAATCCTGTGTCCAGTTCTGGGCACCACCATTCAAGAAGGATATGGACAAGCTGGATTGTATCCAGAAGAGGGCAACCAAAATGGTCAAAAGTCTGAGAACCATGAAGCCTTCTGAGGAGTGGCTTAGGGAGCTGGGTATGTTTAGCCTGGAGAAGAGAAGGTGAAGAGGGGACACGACAGCCATGTTTAAATATTTAAAGGGATGTCATGTTGAAGATGGAGCAAGCTTGTTTTCTGCTGCTCCAGAGACTAGGACAAGGAGCAATGGATTCAAGCTGCAGGAAAAGAGATTCCACCTCAAAATCAGGAAGAACTTCTGGATGGTAAGAGCTGTTCAACAATGGAATCTGCTGCCCCAGTGGAGTGTGGTGGAGTCACCTTCTTTGGATGTTTTCGAACAGAAGCTGGATGGGCATTTGCTGGGAGTGCTTTGAGTCCGTGTTTCTGCATGGCAAAGGGGAGTTGGACTGGATGGCTGTCGTGGTCTCTTCCAACTCTATGATTCTGTATCACCAAACTATTTAGAATGGCTGAAACAAAAATTGGGCGCAGAGAGCTCGGAAAAGATCTCTTGAAAGCGAAGACGTTAAACAGGCATACGTTGTTCAACGTAAGCAAGGGTAAAACGATACAGATTCGGGAAAACAGACTTGAATAAACAGGAACCACTGGGCCTGAGCTGGCAGGAAAGGGACCCTGGGACAGCTGGTTTGGGGGGTTTGAAGACAGCAGTTTGCTGAAAATGTTGACACCAGAGTACAGCTGCTGTGAAAAAACCAGATTCCATGTTGGGGACCATTAGAGAAAGATTCGACAATAAAAGTGCCCTTATGCAAACTGCTGTGAACTGTGCACAGGGCTGGTCACTGCACTTTTAAAAGGATATTGGCCATTTCCGCACGAGCCTGTTATAGCGCTATGATTCCACTTGCAACATCCTATGGAATCCTGGGGCTTGCAGTTTCGGGAGGGGCCGCCTGGCCCCTCCCGAAACTGCAAGCCCCAGGATTCCATAGGATGTTGCAAGTGGAATCATAGCGCTATAACAGGCTCGTGCGGAAATGGCCATTATCTCTTTAAAGCGTTTTAAATTACTATTATGGTGTTCTACTGATTAGCAAAACCACACACTGGAAAATTTAACTTGAATTTCTCTCTTACTATGAAGCAAAGAATATCTTAGCAACTCAGTATGACGTCCTTTAAGGCCCCGCGAGAGTCTTTTGTCACTTTGCTTAGAATCAAAGGCAGCTCTGTTGGGTGTCAGCAACATCCGAGAATCCATTTTAGTGTAACGTCAGTGGCCAGGGATGGAAGATCTGTTCCAAGTTTCAGCATGCACCTCGAAAAAATGAGAAACCCAAGGTGCTAATCTTTCCTTATCCCCACCAAAAACAGGTTTGGTACCTTGGATGAAAACTAAAGGAGAGACAGTGTTTGTTTGATCATTAGCCTATGTGGTTTGATCATGAGCCTACGACTCTGGGAGACCAAAGTTCAAATCTCTGTTCAGCTATGGAAACCTCTTAGGTGATCGTGGGCAAGTGACACTCTCTCAGCCCCGGAGGATGGCAAAGGCAAGCCCTCTCTGAACAAATCCTGCCAAGAAAAACCCCTCAGTAGGTTTTGCCAAAGAGTAGTCGTCAGCTGGAAATGATACAACAACAACAACAAAAGACTAAAATCCAAGTTCGGAGTGGAATCAGGAATGGATTCACACACACACACACACACACACATAAGACATGGGAGCCCCCAGCTGCCACTGGTGGCTAAGCAGAGGACTGCAGCCGAATCCCTGAAGTTTTGAGTTTTGTTAGGTCAAGAAGCACAAAATGGTGTGCAAGTTTTCGGAACATCAAGGTCTCTTGTGTTACAATACATCAGTCGAGGTGTGGGACTGATCCGGTGAGGCGGGAAGGAGTAAGCAAAAGGGAACAAGTGAGCTTTACTAAACCAGTGTCTACTGCCAGCAGTGGACTAGGTCATAGAATCCTAGTGTTGGAAGAGACCCCAGAGGCCATCTAGTCCAACCCTCCGCCATGGAGGAACCCACATCAAAACCCTCCCTTGGACAGATGGCCATCCAGCCTCTGCTTAAAAACCTCCAAAGAAGGAGGAGACTCCACCACACTCCACTGAGGCAGCAGATTCCACTACCGGACAGCTCTGACCGTCAGGAAGTTCTTCCTGAGATTTAAGTGGAATCTCTTTTCCTGTAGTTTGAATCCATTGCTCCTTGTGCTAGTTTCTGGACCAGCGGAAAACAAGCCTCTTCCCTCGTCAATATGACATCCCTTCAAATATTTAAACAGGGCTATCTTGTCCCCTCTTATGTGGATGAACAGATGGAAACTTAATGCAGACAAGACGGAGGTGTTCCTGCTCAGTTAAGGCGGACTGGAGAAGGGGGATTCAGCCTGTCTTAGATGGGGTGGCACTCCCTGGAGATGAAGGTCTGGACTTGGGAATATCTCTGGGCTCCACCTGGACCTGGATGCCCAAGTTTTGGCAGTGGCCAGAATTGCATTTGCACAATTAAAACTAGTGCGCCAGCTGCACCCATTCCTGGAGATGCCAGATCTGGCTACAGCGACATCTTATTTGCATTCTGTCTGGATTGCTGCCACACGCTGTAAGTGGGGCTGCCCCTCGGAAGCAGGTCAGAAACCAACACAGGTGACAAAACGCTGCAGTCAGGCTGCTGACTTGGTCTGGATACAGGCAACATACAACTCTGCCGTTAAAACAGTTTCACAGGCTATTGATCCACCTCTTGGCAGAATTGAAAGCTCTGATGATCTTTAAAACCCGGCATGCCTCGAATCCAGACTATATAAATTAAGATTTCGTCAGCTGGTCAGAGCTGGAGTATCTTTGGAGGAAGGCTTTCTTTCAGTGCCATCACCATCACAGCCATTCTTGGTGAGGAGACGTAAGGCCATTTCCGCACGATACTCTTCTAGCGCGATGATTCCACTTTCAACCTCCTATGGAATCCTGGGGTTTGCAGTTCCGGGAGGGGCCTCTGAGGATAGTTTTTGAGGCCACTCCCTAAACTGCAAACCCCAGGATTCCATAGGATGTTGAAAGTGGAATCATCGCGCTATAACAGTCCAGTGTGGCAATGGCCTATCACTCAAACCACTACAGCATGCCGCCTCTCTTTTGATTAATTTCCGAATAAATGTTGTTGCTGTGTGCCTTTGGAGTCCTTTAGGAGTCATGGTGACCCTAGGCCAAACCTAGCATAAGGATTTCTTGGCAAGATTTGTTCAGAGGGGGTTTTGCCTTTACCTTCCTCTGAGGCTGAGAGAGTGTGTCTTTCCCCCAGGTCACACAGTCGATTTCCATGGCTGAGCGGGGATTCGAATCCTGGTCTGCCGGAGTTGGTAGTCCAACAGGGGTTCCATTCTGGGAGAAAAGTGGCATATAAACAAAATAAAAGCGAATAGAATAGATTAAAATAAAATATAAAATAGAATAAAATACACTCAAACCACTGCACCACGCTGTCTCTCTTTTGAATAAATATTATTGTGCAATCAGGATATGCAGTTTTATGCAAAATTGGCGCCCTCTTTCGCTCCCTTTTGGGGTGGCGTGTAAGCGGTCGCCCTAATCAGACACGCATCTTCCGAAGGGCCGCCCGGGGAATCCGGAAAGGGTGCTTAACAGCTCTGCCAAAGCCCCAGAAAATGGAGAAGGACTTTCCACCGCACCCCTAAACCCGGAATTCTCTTTGCCCGGATAAAGGTCGCATTCTCACGTGCAGCTCTGCTTCCCTCCCCCTCGGCCCACGACACGCGAGCGGGGATCCTCCCTCTCCTCCTCGCGGACGTCAGCCAAGCGAGGTGCGTCACTCACTCCGGCCGACGCTCATTGGCCGGAAGGATGGAACGCTCAGGCTTAGTCACGTGAGGCTCCTTTCACGTGACCGCCCCCCCCGGCACACGTGTTTCTGCCTGCAGCTTTTGTTAGAAAACGGAGAAGAAGCAAGATGGAGGGGAAGGGCGAGGAGGAGGAGGAAGAAGAAGAGGAGTGGCTGCTCGAGTCCCTGAGGCTGTGAGTGATGGCGGGGGTACTTTTTATATCCTTTCTCTGCCTCCCGCATCTGCTCGCCCCGTCTTCCTTTCATGTCATTGCTCGTAAGCTGGGCCCGTTCCCGTTTTTTCCCCTGGACTACAACTCCCAGAATTCCCCAGCCATCTCTGGGAATTGTAGTCTAGCAGAAGGAGTTTGTCCAGGCTCTGTTCGGCTCCACCTCCTTGTTACATTGGCTTCATTACCATCATCATCATCATCATCATCATTATTATTATTATTATTATTATTTATTTTCAAATAGATATATTTAGCAAACAGTTTTTCTCAGCCCTTGTAACCTGGAAGAACCCTTGAAATAATTTTCAGGTCGCACGGAATCCTTGTTTAAAAGTATTATATGTGTAGGTTATATATATATATGTGTGTGTGTGTGTGTGTGTGCACACATGTGTGTATAAATACTAGTGTATATACCTAGCGTTGACTGGGATTTTATTTTCTCATAGGTGATACTTGTTAGAAAGATTTGAGATCCTGTGTCTCTTAATTCCCCAAACTGTCTTGTCCAGTACCTGTAACTTTTCCCCATATTCCCCTATCCAATCTGTATTCAGAGTCATTTACATCCCCATTTGGGTTCCTGAGGCAATTCACTGTCCCCCTCCTTGCTGCTAGGCCTCATCTCCATAGCAGTCGGCCTATTCCAGTACCTGTAACTTTCCCCCATATTCCCCAATCCAATCTGGATTCAGAGTTATTAACATACAGAGGTTGGGTTCCTCAAGGATTACACTGCCCTCCTCTTTGCTGCTAGGCCTCATCTCCATAGCAGCCAGCTAGGCCCAAGAGCTCTCTGGGTAAGAATTCTGAAGGCCCCTCCCTAAACTGCAAACCCCAGGATTCCATAGAATCTTCTCAGGCAGCCAATCATATGAAGTCTTCCACACAGGCAAACAAACTTTGACTTTTATATACTAGATATATATCCTTTTTTTTCAGTCAAGATCAGGCGTGGAATCCCCTAGCCACCCCTCGCAGAAGTTTTGGGATTCCAAGGGACTCTTGCTGAGAAACTCAATAATAACAACAATACTGTTCCCCAGCAACACCTGCCCAGATAGTTTTTTGGAAGCTGTTTGGTATTCCCTAGAACCAGAATATAACAATTTAGTTGGCTAACAAGTACATTCAGATCGTGAGAGCATTTTCAGAACAGTCCAAAGCCTGTGCTTTGCTGTTTTACCGCTGAGCTTCCAAAGGCTTCATTGACACGAGATTTATCACGAGGAGGATGATTTGTCGTGGCTTTGTGGAACCGTTATGACATTTTCTGTCTTGGGTTTGCCTACTGGCTGTATTAAGCTGCCTCTGTGCCCGGCCTTGATTCTCATTGTTGGGTGCCTTCAAGTCGTTTCCAGCTTACAGCAACCTGTTACAGGGATACCTTGGCAAGGTTTGTTCACAGGGGGCTTGCCTTTGCCTTCCTTTGAGGCTGAGAGATTGTGACTTGCCCAGTGTCACCCTGGGGGGTTTCCGTGTCTGAGCAGGGATTGGACCATGATCTCCAGAATCATAGTCCAACGTTCAAACCACAACACCATGCTAGATTTCTGGTCTTGATTACTGTGAGATTATTCAGTCAAATCCAAAATTAGCAAAATCATCAGAGGGTGCTCACCAATGGCTGCTTTTCATCCTGGAGAGAAGGGACCAGCGGGGTGCCACAGGGTTCTGTCCTGGGCCCAGGGCTGTTCAATATTTTCATCAACGACTTGGATGAAGGAATAGAGGGCATGCTCATCAAATTTGCAGAGGACACCAAATTGGGAGGGGTTGCTAATACGCCAGAGGACAGGATCAAAATTCAAAATGACCTGGGCAGGTTGGAGAGCTGGGCCAAGGCTAACAAAATGAAATTCAACAGAGAGAAGTGTAAGGTCCTACACTTAGGTAGAAAAAATGGAATGCAGAAATATAGGATGGGGGACACGTGGCTGGATGGCAGTACGTGTGAAAGGGATCTAGGAGTTTTAATAGACCACAAGCTGAACATGAGTCAGCAGTGTGATGCGGCAGCCAAGAAAGCCAATACAATTCTCGACTGCATCAATAGGAGTCTGGTGTCTAGATTGAGGGAGATACTGGTACCACTCTACTCTGCTTTGGTTAGACCTCATCTTGAATCCTGTGTCCAGTTCTGGGCACCCAATTCCAGAAGGACTTGGTCAGGCTGGAGCAGGTCCAGAGGAGGCCGACCAAAATAGTGAGGGGCCTGGAAGCCATGAAGCCCTATAAGGATAGACTTAGAGAGCTGGGTATGTTCAGTCTACAGAAGAGAAGGTTAAGAGGGGACAGGATAGCCATGTTTAAATATTTGAAGAGATGCCATGTAGAGGAGGGAGAGGGCTTGTTTTCTGCCGCTCCAGAGACCAGGACAAGGAGCAATGGATTCAAGCTGCAGGAAAGGAGATTCCACCTGAACCTCAGGAAGAACTTCCTGATGGTCAGGGCTGTCCGGCAGTGGAATCTGCTGCCTCGGAGAGCGGTGGAGTCTCCTTCTTTGGAGGTTTTTAAGCAGAGGCTGGATGGCCATCTGTCGGGAGTGCTTTGAGGGTATTCCTGCATGGCAGGGGGTTGGACTGGATGGCCCCTGGGGTCTCTTCCAACTCTACATTTCTATGATTTCTATGATTTCTAGAAGTGGAATCCATGGCATACTCAGAAGCAAGCTCCACTGAGCTCAATAACAGCTGCTCCCATACATGCTGGTAGACTTAATTTGTTAATTGGGAGAGGATGATGCATTTTCCCCCTTGCCAGCTGGACACATAAAGACACTGCATATCCCTGTCTAGCTTGGGTGCCTTGCAGCTGTGGCCTTCCCTGCTCTCTTTGCACAGATACAACAATCTTCATGTGTTTGAACTTCAGGATCCTACCAGAGTCATCGAGTGGACAGGAGAAAAAAGTGAGTGGAGTTTCTTCGCTGGGTGCCATAAAATCGTGCAAGAAGTGCCGGAAAGTCAGAGTCACGGCATTTGAGTTGGAAGCAATTTTGGATGGAGACAGGGTTGATAGAAGGTTAAGGTTGATAGAAATGCTCCAAATTTGATACCACCTTCAAAATAAAAACCTATAATATTAAATGCTGCTGTTGTTGTGGTGTGCCTTCAAGTCCTTTCCAACTCACAGCAACCCAGAGTTCAAACTATCACAAGATTTTCTTGACAGAATTTGTTCAGTGGAGGCTTGGCCTTGCCTTCCTTTGAGGCGGAGAGAGTGTGACTTGCCCAAGGTCACCCAATGGGCTTCCATAGCCAAGCAGGGATTTAAATGCTGGCTGTTCAGTGTCCTAATCCAACACTCAAACATCTACATTGTGAATTTACTTTAATAGGAAGTTAGGAAAGTTTTCTTGTTCAGAAATCTTAATTTTTATATATACATCATAGAATCATAGGGTTGGGAGAGACCCCAAGGGCCACCAAGTCCAGCCCCATTCTTCCATGCAGAAAGATGGCCATCAAAGCATTCTTGACAATGGTCTAGCAGTCTATGTAGCTTGATATTTGCATTGCCTTGCGCAACCATTTTACTCTAGTAAATTTATTATTACTAATTAATATACATTTGCCACTTGTGGAGGAGTCAGAGCCAGACAGGGCTGAATGCACAGCCTTGGGTGGAAGGCTTCCCAAGACTGATCTAGTCCAAATCCATTCTGGTGCAGAAACCTGGATTTGGACCTGGATGCTTCTGTATTTCTGAGCCCAGTTGAAGGCGTTCTTGATCTCTTCAATTGCATTGGCTGCCAACATATTTCCAGTCTGAATTCATGGTGTTGGTAATGATATTTGGAGACCTAAAAGGCTTGGGCCTTTGTTACTTGAAGAAGCACCCCTCCCTGTATACAGCTGCCCAAAAACTAAAGTTTATTGCCGGGGCCCTCCGCTGAATCCAGGCAGTTAGGACAGTATCCAGTGGGAGGGTGCGTGAAAGTGTCTCATCTGCTGTGGCACCCCACTTATGTAAATTCCTCCCGTTGGAGAAGCCATTGGCAAAAATGCTGCTGTTGCTCTGGCATCAAGTAGAAACCCTAGAACCGTAGAGTTGGAAAAGACCACAAGGGCTGTCAAGTCCAGCTCCATTCTGCTATGCAGAAATACAACATCAAAGCACTCTGTTTGAGAGATGGCTGTCCAGCCTCTGTTGAAAAACCTCCAAAGAAGGAGACTCCACCACACTCCCAGGCAGTAGCATGTTGTTCCACTATCAAACTGCTCTTACCCTGAGGGCCTTCTTCCTAATGTTGAGGTGGAATCTCTTTTTGTGTAGTTTGGAGCCATATCTCCGTGTTATAGTCAGGTGAGGGTAAAAGAGAGGATGCATTTGAGAAGGAGAATTATCTCTCTCAGGGCAAGATCTGTGTGCATTCAGGAACTTGTGTGCAGTAGAAGCTTGTTCCATAAAAATAGTAAGATTATTGACTGGCTGCATTGAAACAGTGAAAGGGGATATCAGACCTCCCTTATCTGAGATGTTTGGTGGACCACAAGTGTTCTGTTCTTCAGATTTTGGAATAGCTGTATTTGCATATATGTACATAATGAGATATCTTGGATAGGGGACCCAAGACTAAACACTGTTCCTGCCCTCAACAGGACTCTCATTTTGTCTAAATAAAGGCAAAGAAAGAAAGCCAGAGGAGAGGGTGGGCAGTAAATAATCCTTCTAAGTGTCCTTATTCTCTTCCTCCGCCTGCTCTCTCTCTGCAGCCTCACATCTCTTTTGTTGGCTACTTAAGCTGTGTGCAAGGCATGAGGCTGGAGAGAGACTGAGGATCTGAGAAGTGGTAGAAATCACACTGCCCGCCATTTCACAGATCCGCACGTCTCTCTCTCCAGGGAGCCCCCCTTGAGCAGGAGTGTCCCAGCCACTGACTTGGAGCTGAAATGCAAGTTTCATTTTTCGGAGGGTTTCTGGATAAGGGAGGCTCAGCCTGTACCAACTCTGGGGTTGCGTGAATGGTGGGAAAACTGCCCTCCACCTGTGTTGTCTTGTGGGTTTGACCTTTGCCGAATCCGAGACTCAAACTCCTGCGTTCTGTGATTCTCTCTTTAGGTGTCTGCGTAGCTGGATATGAAACAGGGAAGAAGAATGAGCTTCTCCAGCTCGTTTTACCTCAGAGGTTGTATGCAAAGGAGAACCAGGTAATGATGGCACCGACAACAGCAGAAATATTTGTGCAGTTGGTAGAGACTTCACACAACACCCTGATCCCATCCATACTTCAGGCTCCTCAGAGCTTAAAATGTTGACTTAGGAGCTGATGGGGATGGGCCATGGGTGGCCCTCTTGGGGATGTTTTTGTGGCCTCAGGCGGTCAAATATTTATATATTTGTTTGTTTCTTTCCTTGTTAGATTTATATGCCAGCTTTTTCCTAGGCGACTTCCAAAAAAAAGTTTAAAACATTTAAAACATTAAAAACATATAAAATTATACTACAGCAGTTTTTTTTAAAAAAACAACACCTTGACAGATAAAAAGCTCCCCTGCTTACACATTCAAAAGCCTACTTGAAAAGAAATGTTTTTGCCTGCCGACATTTTGCCAAATTTTTCACCTTGCAATGCCCCTAAATGCCTTTGAGGGACATAGGGAGCATCTGTGCCATGTTTTCCCACCCTTAGTCCATTTTAGATCCCAAAGAGGACTTTTTCTGAAATAGGAAGTAAACAGAATTTACTTCCTCCTACCCTGGGTATAACATGGTATGGGTTGGGGAGAACCTGGCAAAACTGCCACTGGGGACACCTAGAGGGTGTTTGGAAATGGAATGGATGGGGGGGAGGTGAGGAAGTGTACGCCCCCCCCAAGGTCTCCTGGGGGCCTGATGGACCCCCCCAGCCTCCTCAAGTTGAATAGACACCCATGTCCATGTGCTTTTAGGGTCTCTTTTGGGCTGCAACTATAGGTGAGCTGTAGGGACCTTACTTATCGGATGCTTTCAGTTGGAGCTTTGAATTTTTGCAGGGCTTATGTCCAGAAAGAGATTTCAAGGTTGAGCGTGGTGGGTTTTCCGACCGTCCGGTGTATAGATTGAAGCATGCGCCAGGAACCAGGTAGGTGATGTTGCAGTTTCTCAAGTGCTCCGTAAGTAGCTGATTGGATTAAGATGTATTTGCTTCACCCAAATGGAGCACGGAGTCTTTGGAACGGGAGGGCGTAAGATTTGAAATTACTACTATGTGTCTTTATGCAAGGGTCTAAGAATGCAGAACTGCATGGCTGCAATCCCAGGGGTTAGTACCAATTAAAGACCTGAAACAGGCTAAAGAACCCAATTAAAAGCAGACATTTCGTGATGAATTGGTTGTGATAAGTTGTGTGTGTGTATGTGTGTGTGTGCTGTATTTCTATCTCCACTGTTACGCTTTTTAAAATTTCAAACAGGCATCCCCTGCTTTTCATTGACTTGTTTTTTGATGTTTCACTGTTTGAACTCTTGCAAATTACAGACAAATTCCATTAATTAGGCGAGAGGTCCTCTATTGTCAGTTATTCTTGCCTACAGAGGCTCGCTTGCGATTGCTGACATGAGTGCGCATGGTCAAAAGTCTTACCTACAGCCAGAGCAGACCTCTCATTGAATTAATGGACCTCGTCTGTAATTTGCAAGCATTGAAATGGTGGACTTTTGTCAGTTCTTCCTGCCTGTGGAGGCTAGCTTGGCACTGTGTCTGTATGCTGCTTGCAAAGTGAGCTGACAGAGGGGGAAAAGGCACCAAAGGAACTGAGAGACTTTGCAAGCAGCATATGCACAGTCAGTCCCAAGCAAGCCTCTGAAATTCCCTCCTGTTCCCTCCCATTGGTTCCACTTTTTGATGAATTCTGCTCTCTGGCAGTGCCTCAGTCTCTAATCTATCATCACATAAGTGGAAGAAGTCTGTACTTTCAGATTTGATGACATCCTAATAGTTTGCTTACTTTTTAATTTTTAACTTTTTAAACTTTTCATCATCAGGGCTTTAGTTCTAACTTATTTTCACCTTTCTGTGAGTCGCCTTAGATCCCATGTTTGGAGAAAGGCAGGATAATAAGTGAAATAAATCAGATGTGGACAACCGTTTGTTGTGGGCGGCGGGGCGAGTTCCCTTCCCCTACAGGGCACAGAATCCTCCACGCACCAAGCTCAAATACCTGCATTTTCCTTGAATCCCTCTCAAAATGGGGGCAGGAAGTAAAGTTGTGTCCCTTCCTGTTGCCATTTTGAGCAAGTCTGCAAACTGAAATGGAGCTATTTGAGGAGTAGTGTGGAGTGAGTTCGGGCATACATGTGCTAATAGGGTTAAGGGCTGAAAGATAGGTGGGAGCTAGGTTGTTCAGGACTTTGAACATTGAAACGAGAAGCTCATACTGGATCCTAGAAGGAATGGGTAATAAAGAAGAGGTATGAAAAGTAGGGTAACATGTGAAGCTTGCAGAGAGACCAAAAAGAGCATTTGTCCACTGCCAGGGCTTGGAAGGTGGGTGAACATCAAAGAGTCCTTCCATTTCTCAAGACCTTCTTTCCTCTTTGCTTCTCCTCCATAGCTTGCTGGTGACGAGTGGACCACCAAACAGTACGCTGCAGCTGTGGCGCATGGAGCCGGATGGGACAGGTCTGTGAGCAAAAGGCAACTAAGCCATGGGGCTGTTGTGTCTTGTTTCTCTCTGGTGCCACATTGTAAAGGTTTTGCTTGGGCCACAATAACTAAAAGATGGTGGCCAGAATCCATCATGGGACTTGTGTCTTTGTAAGCAGGCTTATGTTTGTGGGAAATAGAATTGAACAGTTTCACAACATCTGTATTCTGCAAGGGGCAACCATGTCATGGCTACATAACAGGGCAAACAAAGTGAAAGCTGCAAATTGGGACCTGAGGGACAACAGATCCAATGTGCAATGTGGTAGCCCTGGTAGAAATTTTTGCAATTCGCTCGGAGGGCTTCTTGGTGCCTCTGCTATGTAGCTAAGTAAGCATGTTGTTGTTGCAGTCAGCCACAGCCTTGCTCAGATCTTGCAAACTCAGGTCTTCCCAGAATTGCCAGAGTGAATTTTTCTCATTACGATCATTTGTTTACATGGTGGAGTCACCCTCTTTGGAAATTTTTAGACAGTAGCTGGCTGGCCATTTGCTGGGGGCGGGGGGTGTTCCCGCACGGCAAGGGGCAGGACTCAATGGCCATTGTGGTCTCTTCCAGCAATATGATTCTATATAGCACCATCCATGTACATCGTGCTGTAGAAGTAAAGCAACCAAAAAACGATGGGTCTTACCAAAGGTGTAAAATCTAAAATATAAGTACAAGGAAGAAGGAAGGGAGGAAGACGATATCATGCAGTTGTAAAACAAATTTACCAGATAAAAATACAACAACAACAACAATATAAATAAAAATAATAATGATAATGATAATAATATAAAGCAAACTGACAAACACATGTAATCAAAATGTACAGAATTGTAAAACAATATTAAACTAACATTCCAAAAGCTTTGGGAAAAAATTAATTGATCTTTAAAAATAATAAGGAGGGGGCAGTCCAGAAATGTTAGAGACTCATGGACTATACCACAGATCGTGTTTCTCAGGCCATTTCCGCACTAGACTGTTATAGCGCTCTCATTCCACTTTCAACATCCTATGGAATCCTGGAGTTTGCAGTTCAGGGAGGGGCCAGCCGGCCCCTCCCTGAACTGCAAACCCCAGGATTCCATAGGATGTTGAAAGTGGAATGAGAGCGCTATAACAGTCTAGTGCGGAAATGGCCTCAGTCCTTACTAGAGTAAACTCATACAGTGTGGGTCTGTATTTAGGCCACTGACTGAGATCCTGCACTGGGGAGATGGAATGTATCTTTATGCAGTTGTGATGTTACTTGGCCAACTAAATGTGCAGTGTGCTTCTCAATGTGCAGTGGTGCCACATGTACAGCCCTAATCCCACAATAGTGAACTGAATGCTTGCATTCTGTATCAGATAAAAATCACAGAATCCTAGAGAAGAGACCCCAGGGGCCATCCAGTCCAGCTCCCTTCTGCCATGCAGGGAGACATGAGCAAAGCCCCCCCTTTGACAGATGGCCATCCAGCCTCTCTTTAAAAGAAACTCCAAAGAAGGAAGGAGACTCCACCACAGTCCCAGACAGCAGTGTCAAACTGCTCTTACCATCAGGAAGTTCTTCTTAATGTTTTGGTGGCATCTCTTGTCTAAATTTGTAGGGAACATTTGTGCATGCATACATTTGTAGGGAAATGTATGCATGCACAAGACATCAGCAGGATCGCAACCAATTTCCTCTCAGTCCTCTGTTCCCTCCGCCCCCCTTTTTGAGCCATCTCAGCCGGGAGAAGAATTCTGGTGAATCCAGAAGCTTGCTACGTTCGTGGCAGTTCAGTGAAGTGATAAAGCAGGGCAGCAAGAATGTGTCATGCCCTGGATAACTTGCATTCCACAAACTCCCCTTAGAGTTAAATAGCAGTCTTTATTTGTTGCAAGCAAGCAACACAACATTCTTCCGTAGAAGTTGCTGAGACTATAGCATGCATGGTGGTTACAGGTCTTATACCCTTCCATACAAATTTGGCACTCAAAGCATTGATTGGACAAGGATCATAAATCTCACATCATCCCACCTGAGAGACATTTTCCCAGGGGTCCCCAAACCCCAGGTTAAGAACCACTGGATTAGAGAATTCTAAGCTCGTCACCAAACTCCAGATCCCAGGATTCCACAGGCTGGAGCCATGGCAGTTAAAGTGGGATCAAACTGCTTTAGTGATGCAGTGTGGATAGCACCCCAGCCTATCTTTGTGCAGAACTGGGTGCACATCAGTACAGAGCAATAGGTCAATTGTTTGGATTGCAGTTAGTCCCATGGTGGAATGGGGGTGAGCATTAGGGAGTGCTTTGAGGGTGTTCCTGCATGGCAGGGGGTTGGACTGGATGGCCCGTGTGGTCTCTTCCAACTCTACATTTCTATGATTCTATGATTAGACTCGTGCGCTCTCCAAAGTTGCCCACTCCTAGTGTAAGCAGCCTGGGCCCCTGCTAGCTTCCATTATCGTGGAGCAGGGAATCCATTCTGGGTTCTAGTTTGAACTTTCAAGAGAATTACCTGAGTTGCTGACCACTATCCTTCCGCAATCAGTTCAGTGCCATGGTTTGCTCTTGTAAAGTTCAAACTAAAACTTGGAGCGGAATCACCACCCTGCTGACATGGATACTACCAGCCTCCCCTGACCTGAGTGGGGTTGAAGTCCATGTTAAGAGTAACTGCTGCTCTTTTCTTTTTCTTCCTCTTCTCCTCCTTAGACATTATTAAGCCCCTGGGCACCATCCCCACCACGCCAGGAGCCGAGGATGGCTGGGCGAGAATTGCCACAGCCTTCTCCAAACCCACACGGGTCCTTCATGGGCTGAGAATCAGCAACATCCAGGTGACAGACATTGAATCCAAGCAAACTCTCTTTGTGGCAGGTAAGGGTTTCTCCTTTGTTCTGCAGGACTTGACCATATGAGCAGAACGCTCTCGAAGGTCAAGATGCTGACACACTTCTGATCTAAATTCAAGGTCCTTGTGATGATCTTTAAAGCCATAAATGGGTTGAGCCTTCAATCCTCAACCTATATGCGCAAGCCCCTAGGTTGAGATCTCTGTGTAAGGGTGGGCAAGAGAGCCTTCTTAGCCATGGCACTTCTGTTATAAAATGCCCTTCCCTTGGATGTGCCAAGTAGAGTTGCCCTTTTTATAAGAAATGTTCCTTATTTGAGCTCTGGAAAGCTTGTCTCTTATCATAAGGGATGTCCCTCATCTGAGGGCCAGAAACTTATTTCTTATAGGACTGGCAAGCACCATAAGTCATGTCCCTTATTTATTGGGGTCAAAATACCCTAAAGGCAGCAGATCCTGTCTGATCTTGGAAGCTAAGCAGGGTCAGCCCTGGCTGGTACTTGGATGGGAGACTGCCATGGAATACCAGGAGCTCTAAGCTATATTCCAGAGGAATGAACTGGTAAAAACACCTCTAAGGATTCATTGCCTAAGAAAACCCTGTAAAATTCATGGGGTCACCATAAGCCAACAGGTGACTAGAAAGGCACATACCGATATACCTTAACTGAGGGTCAGAAAACTTGTCCCTTCTAGAGCTGGCTGGTGTCCCTTATTGTAAGGGATGTCTGTTATTTGAGGGCTGGAAAAGTTGTACCTTCGAGGAATAGCAGATGGCCCTTACTATAAAGGGATGTTCCCTGTTCGAGGATTGGAAAGCTTCTCCTGAAAAAGATGCAAAAAAAAAAAATTCCTGGATTTTGAGTGAAGCCGTTGATAAAGACAGAAATGTTTACATAATGTAATTTATGAAGATAGACAGTATGTTAATTTTACAGAGAAATATATGGCCGAGTTGACCGAAATCAATAATTTCTTGTGGCAAAGCACAATAGATACTTCCTGGCTGTCAACCCTGGACATCATAAATTTTGACTGTCTTCTTATTTCTGTTTTGAAAACCTAGCCATGCTAATGCTAAGTAGAATCATGGCTATTTATTAAAGCCATTGGACCTCCTTAATTTATTTCAAAGTGGTAATGCATAAGGTTTTAAAACTGTTTTAATCCTTTAAACCTGTTAATGTTTAAAGTATTTTTCGTCTCTTAAAATTACTTTCATTTTTTTAAAGTTGTTGTAAACTGTTAGCGCTGATTTAACCTTTGCAACACTCTGAGATCTTTTTACATAGAGTGGGATAGAAACGTTTTAATGAATGGGATTGCTTTGGTTTGGAGGCCTCTGGGATTTCTTCCTCTACATCGGTTGGGGAACTTTTCTGTACCTCTCCGAGGTCCAGGGACTCTCAACCAATTCATGTGATCAATACGGTTGCAGAAAGTCTCAGGGGACGCATCCAGCATGGTTGGATGGGGACCTCAGCCATTCTGATGCGAGTTTGTGTGTATAATGTACATATGTATAATGTTATATTGGCCGGGAGTGTTAAAGCATTGTGTGAGCCAAGTTTAGTCACTGCTGCTGTTGTCCTCTTTCTCCCACCATGAACATACTTAATCTTGTCTGATTTTAGACTATAAGATTTTGGACTACAAACTGGCCCAGGTTTGGGTAGTCCTTGGAGGAGAGGCCGCCAGGAGGATAGAGCAGGGATCTTCAAAGAAGGAGACAGTAGAATATGCAACTGCCTGGGGGTGCAGTGGAGTCTTCTTCTTTGGAGAAGACTTTTAAAGAGAGTCTGGATGACCCTCTGTCAGAAGGAGTGCTTTCGTTGTGTCTTCTCGCCTGCCAGATTGGGGTTGGACTGGATGGCCCTGGGAGCCTCTTCCAACTCTAGCATTCTGTGATTCTAGGTAGGGCTGGGAACAAGTCCCTTGGCTGGGAGAAGCAAGATGCCATAAATGTTTGTTTCTGGCTGAGATCTTACTTGGTTCCAAATAATATTCAGAACTCCCTTGTCACCCACCCTTGGTGTCAGGAACAGAAGTCACACACACAAATGTAACAGTGAAAATACACGATTTATTAGGAGCGGGATGCGTTGTACAGGACTTCAGTGAGCGATCCGGGGGCAATTAGCAGAATCCAGACATTGAAAGCAAAAGATTCTTTCGCACAGCAATAGATATCAAGAAACCTTGAAGGAGCTCAGCTCAGGCTGGTAGTTCTTACCAGAGCTGCATTCCTGGTTTTGCTTATCCAACAGTCTCTGGTGCCTATCCTTGGTTACAAGCAAGCAGCTAATGAACTACTTCTACTCCATGTCCCGTACTGAAATATGGAGGGCCACCCAACGCTTGGACTCACTGTCTCTCCACACCAGCTGACCCAACAGCCATTGCGTGGCTTGTGGAGAGCAGGGGAGAGGGATTGCAAAAGCATCTGGGCACTTCCCCATAGCCAGATACAGAGAGAGGACATCTTCCACCATGATCTGCCAGTGTCCTCTGGAGGTCTCAGCAGATGATGTCATCAGTCTGTGCCTGGCAATAAGGACATAGCCAGATGTGTTCCCAGTTGTGACGGGATAAGTCCGGCTGGGGGGTCTTTGATTATTGAGAATGGGGGGGGGGGGAGAGAATACTATCTGCCACGGTGCAAGTTTAAGATGGAGTTACGCTTGCATATGTCAGCCAGGTTGGGTATCCCTTATCTCGAAATCCAAAATCCAAAACTTTTGAAAAGCAGAACCCAGTCTTCTTCCTGTGGGGAATATGTGGTCCCAAGCAAGCCTCTGTAATTTCCTCATGTAATTTCCTGTAGGGAAGGCAAGAGGAGAAGACCTGAGAAAAGAATGGGCCCTGCGTCAAATGAATGGTATATAATTTCATGTTTTATATTCAGGTATTCCAAAATCCAAAAAAAAGAATCCAAAATCCAAAACACTTCTGGTCCGAAAGCATTTGGATAAGGGATATTCTACCAGTAGGAGGCAGCCAAGAAAGCCAATGCAATTCTCGGCTGCATCAATAGGAGTCTGGTGTCTAGATTGAGGGAGGTACTGGTACCACTCTACTCTGCTTTGGTTAGACCTCATCTTGAATCCTGTGTCCAGTTCTGGGCCCCCCAATTCAAGAAGGACATGGTCAAGCTGGAGCAGGTCCAGAGGAGGGCGACCAAAATGGTGAGGGGCCTGGAAGCCATGAAGCCCTGTGAGGATAGACTTAGAGAGCTGGGTATGTTCAGTCTGCAGAAGAGAAGGTTTACGAGGGGACATGATAGCCATGGTTAAATATTTGAAGGGATGCCATGTAGAGGAGGGAGTGGGCTTGTTTTCTGCTGCCCCAGGGACCAGGACAAGGAGCAATGGATTGAAGCTGCAGGAAAGGAGATTCCACCTGAACCTCAGGAAGAACTTTCTGACGGTCAGGGCTGTCCGGCAGTGGAATCTGCTGCCTCAGTGGAGGGTTGTGGAGTCTCCTTCTTTGGAGATTTTTAAGCAGAGGCTGGATGGCCATCTGTTGGGAATGCTTTGATGGGTAGCAGAGGGTTGGACTGGATGGCCCCTGGGGTCTCTTCAACTCTACATTTCTATGATTCTGTGAGGCCAGCCAATGTGCGTACATGCCAATAATTTCATATTTCTCCGTGGTCAGTGAGACTGCAGGCGCTAAGCCCTCACCTGCTCCAGCCCTTCTTATATGTGTCCTCATGTTCCTCTTCAGCCTCCCCAAGCAACGACGAGATCTCAACTTTGGATTTCCTGGACGAAGCCACAGCCTTGGCCTGCAGTGCGAATGGGCAGCTGTTCCTTGTGGACATCAGAGACCCTCAGAGTCTCCTGGGAGCAGTTGGGCATATTCCAGAATCGTTGGCAACAGGAGATGAGAGGTGGTGCGGAGGAGTGAGGCAGAGCCCTCTGGACTGTTCCGCCATGGATGAGCCACTAATAGCCCAGCTCTCATCCGGAGGCCACGTGGTATTGACAGACCTCAGGAACACAACCAGCCCCCTGGCTGTGGCTCGGTGCTGTGTACTCAAGCCTGGTCTCCATGGGGCACACTTCCTGGCTGTCTCCTTTGCTCCTCTCCTCAGGGGTTGCCTCTCTGTGTCAGGTGAGTCTTCAGAGATGTTCACCATGGCTGGGCTGTTTTCATTTTATTGCAAGAAGCCTGAGGAGCTGATAACACTGACTTCCCCAGGTGTAAGACCTTGGCGGTTCCAGCAGAGTCCAAAAATGGTCAAAGACCTGGAAACCATGAAGCCCTCTGAGGAACAGCTTAGGAAGCTGGGTGTGTTTACCCTGGAGAAGGTTAAGGGGGGAAATGATAGCCATTTTTAAATATCTGATGGGATGTCAAATGGAGGATGGAGCAAGTCTTTTTTTTTTTCTGCTGCTCCAACTACTAGGACACTGTGGAGCAATGGCTTTGACCTACAGGAAAAGAGATACCACCTAAACATTAGGAGGAACTTCCTGACAGTAAGGGCAGTTTGGCAGTGGAATCTGCTGCTGCCTTAGTGGAGTGTGGTGGAATTTCCTCCTCCTTTAGAGGTTTTTAAGCAGAAGCTGGATGGCCCTCTGTCAGAGGGACTGTTTGGATTGTGTCTTCCTGCATGGCAGGATGAAGTTGGACTAGATGGTCCTTGGGATCTCTACCAGCTCCAGGGATTCTGTAATTTTATTGCAAGCAACCTGGGGGATTGATAATACTGATGTCCCCAGGTATAAGACCTTATGGGTTGAGCAGAGTCCAAAATAGCCCCCCAGGTCACCCGAGCGGTGAATTAGCCTGTTCCATTTCAACACATCTAAGACTGGCAAAATGGGTAATTTATGGTAGCCTGGATGACAAACATTGTGAGTTATATTCTAGATAATACTCTGTATACCTGCCCTCATCACATTTGTTTGTTTGGTTAGTTTATACCCTGTGTTTCTCCTGGGGTAGGACTCAGGACAGCTTACAATAACTTAAATCAAGATTCAGTGAAAATCTTATGCTGAAGAGGACATAATGCCATAAATTAGACTCTTTTGGGGCCAAATAAGGGGAAAGTTCCCTGGTCCCTGTGTTAATAGCAGGAGCTTTTAATGGAAGAACTGGGTCCATGGGGGAAAGGAATACACAAATTAAGGTGAAATGAGAAAAGTGGGAAAAGCACATTCACACTACACACTATGATTGCACTTTAACTGCCTTGGCTGGATCATCCTATGACATCTTGGGGTTTGTACATAGTTTATTGAGGGACTGGGGCTCGCTGGCAGAGAATTCTAAATGTCCCTCCCTTAAATGGCCAGTCCCAAGATTCCATAGGACGGTTGATGTGGAATAATAGTGCTACAATTGCATAGTGTGAACAGGCCCCAGGAATCCGAGAGAAATCAGATTTTAAAAAGCTGTGGCATTTTATGTTGGAATTTGAGACTTGTGTTGAGAGGGCAAGCAAGGAGGTGAAAAGGTCTGGAAACAGAATTCCTACAAGGAACAGCAGAGGGAGCTGGGTCTGTTTAACCTGGGGAAGAGAAGAATTTAGAGGTGAGAAATGTCAGGTGGAAGATGGAGCAAGTTTGTTTTCTGCTGCTGTAGAGACCAGGACATGAACCGCTGGATCCAAATGACAAGAGAAGTGATTCCCCCTAAACATTAGGAAGAAAGTCTTGATTGTAAGAACCGTAGAACAGATTGCTTCTTGAGCGTGGTGGACTCCACTGAAGACAAGTATTGTGGATTCCCATCCAAACTCTGCAGTTCTGTCTCTCGTTCTGCAGCAGCGTCTTTTACTCTACCCTGTTACTGAACGGCTAAGTTCTCAAGCAGCCTACACCGTGGTGGCGATCGTGCAGCCTTCCAGATGTTGGCGAATTGCGGGTCTTGGCATTCCTCTCCACGGACCGTTCTGATTGGGGCTGCTGGGAGTTTCAATCCAACAACGTGTGGAAAGCCATTTGGTTCTCATCCTTGTCCACTTGGTAGATAAGCTTGATTTCAAATTTAATCATTACGAATTTCCAGGCAAGGATGCAACCGTGTTTCCTAGGTAGGGAGTCACATCAGAATATTTACACTGTGGCTGTGGTCGCTCCTTAGCTCCCGAAAAGAACGGCAGGCAGGAGCTGTCATGGGGTCTGTATTGCTAAAAAGCCTTGGGTTTCTCTGAGCAAGTTAAATGCTGCAGCAAATCTGGGTTAATTTCCTCTTCAAACCCCAACCCAGCCCCTATATTTAGAGGGGTGGGTTATGACCCATAAACCCCCAGGCAGTTTAGACCCAGCCTGGCTGAAAGACTGTATCTTCCGTGAATGAGCGTGCCCTATGTTTTTGGGTCTTGTGGGGAGGGCTTTCTCTTCGTCCCACCGCTAGCAGAGGAACGTTTGTGGAGGACACGAGATAAGGCCTTCATGGTGGCTGCCCCGGGTTATGGAATTCCCTCCCATCAGAGGCTGGGTTGACCCTCTCTGCTCTCGTTCCACCCGCAGGCAAAGAGCTGGTGGCATGGACTTCAGCTAGCCACGCAGAAGGGCTTTTAGTGGGAGCGTCCTTTTATTTTAGAACCAGCATGGTGTAACGGTTTGAGAACCGTCAGAACATCCTGACAGTCAGAGCCGTTCAACAGTGGAATAGGTTGCCCTGAAAGGTGGTGGAGTCACCTTTGTTGGAGATTTTTAAGCAGACGCTGGATGGCCATCTGTCAGAAATGCTTTGTTGGAGGTGCTTTGAGTGTTTGTTCCTGTATGGCAGAGGGGGGCTGGACTCGATGGCCCCGGTAGTTTCTTCCAACTCTATGTTTCTATGACTCTGGAGACCAGAGCTCAAAACCCCACTCAGCCATGGAGACCCTCTGGGTGACTTTGGGCAAGTCGCATGCTCTCAGCCTCAGAGGAAGGAAAGGCAAACCCCCGCTGGACAGATCTTGCCAAGCAAACCCCATGGCAGATTCACCTTAGGATCTCTGTAAATTGGAAACAACTTGAAGGCACACAACAAAGATCATTATTACCATTATTATCTTTCAATTGCTTTCTCAGCTGCTTTTAATATGGTTGTTTAATCGCTTCCCCTCGTTATCCAAGTGCACTTGGTTTTAACATAATATTGTGAGTTGCTTTGGGTTCTGTACTGGGAGAAAGACAGGATTTTAGTGCTCCTCTGACCTCTCTTTCTGTCTCGCCGAAGGCTTTGATGGGACCGTCCACATCTACGATACGCGCAACTGGGATCCGTCAGCGCAGGAGGCCAAGCCACTGTTCCTTCACAAAGGCCACATCTTTAGCACCACAAGCAGCGCCAGCCACCCACCTCTGGTGACCGCCCACACCTGGCACCCCTCCAAGCCCCGGACGTTGTTATCAGCAGCAAACGATGGGTCGCTGCACGTCTGGGACTGGTCTGACCCCCGTGGACTGAGCTAGCAACCTTGGCTGTCCTCCTGCAGAGATCCAGTTGCAAGTTTCTCCCTGTTGCAAACCTACTCAAAGAAGATGGCTGTGCAGAGAATATGGGGCACAGCTGCTGTCCCCTCTCGGACACCTCTCCAGTCCAAATCAGTTGCAAATTATTACTTCTTTTGCAAGAGCAGTGAGCAGAAGTGGGTGTGTACAGCTGCTAGTTTTTTGGGTGTGGTTTGTTGTTACGGACCATGATCCTAGATTAGCTACTTAGTTAAGTCTAAGTAGCATCTCTTGGCCTGACCTGCCCCTCCCTGCCAGTCTTGCTTTAGCAGGCAGCAGCTGCTGCAAGCAATGGAGGTCTGTGTTCATACCGATCAGCATACAGACCGACGTTTCCATTCTCTCCCACAGCAATCTTGCTGCAATTCCTCTTTGTAGCTGGGGGTCCCTGGCTGAGAGGGGTGCACATCAGTTTGACAGGAAAACAGACCTCTGTCGCTTGCAGCAAACGCACCGTAAAGCAGAACTGGGTGACTTACTATTGTGGCAATAGTGCCATGATTATGAATACACAGGGACCCTGAATAACTATCAGTTACTGATGTGCAATTCTAGGTTACATGTCTGTGAATGTGATAGTGAATTCCAGCCATTGTTTTAGGGCCACAGAGGCCTGTTCCGGACTCTGCTCCTCACCTGGTCCCAACGTGGGGGTGCCAGTGCCACATCGGGAAGCCGAGCAAGATTAAGTACGGCTCTGTGCTGATGCAAGGCCTGGGAAGGAGTCATCTGGGGGACACCCCAGAGTTTGGGGGAAATTACCTTTAAGGCCTACAATCCCCAGAATCCCCCAAGGCAGCACGGCCACTGTGATTTGAGTGGGTTGCGCAGTCCTTCCCTGTGGGCTGAATTTTTTTTGAAATTCCTATGCCTGGAGTTTCCCCGCCTTTGCTGATTCTGGGAGTGTCTGTCCTGCTGTTTCTGCAAGACAGCTGCACTTTCTCAAAGAATTACAGGTCCCTGGTGGATAGGAAAAGGGGAGAAGCACTTTTCACTCTCTTGATGGGAAAAAGTAAAGATTTGGCCTCTTATAGTTCCACTGTTGAGCATTCCCACCCTTTTCCTGCTGCAGAAGAGGATGAGTGGGGAGTGCTGAACAGACAAATATCCCTGCTGGGGTCCAGCTTTGAGTGGCAAGTCTAAAATCTTTTATGGATGGAAAATGGCTCCATTCATTACTGAATTCCATGATATAAGACAGTGACAGAGAAGGAATGCATGCCTGGACAGACCTCCCTACACACACACACACACAGACATGTGGCAGTAGCTTTTAAGAGGTGTCTCCACCACAACACAGAAGATAACGTGTATTGGCTTCACATTTTAATGTTACACCATGGCCTCAGTCCAACATAACTCACCCTAGTGTACAGTTTGGTGTGCAGAGCTGGTGTCTTTGCACTGTGAGATGCTATTGCTGGATTTGCCTCGTGTGTGTGTGTTTGGCAGTGTTTCATTTTTCCAAACCACTAGGGACCACTGCCTCACGCCAGGAACTAAAATAGATACAGTTGGTCCTCCACATTTGCGGGTCTCACTTTCGTGGATTTGATTATTTGGGAGTTTATCCAACCCCTGCCCCCTCCCACATCCCAGGTGCTTCTTTTTCTGGGGGAAGTTTCCTTCTTGGCACCTTTAAAAACCCACCTCGGGTGTCTCTCCTCCTCTTTTTGCCAGCTGCTGCCGGCCTGCTCAGGATGGCTCGTAGCCTGATTTCTCAGCACCCTCTCTCAGTGCCCCCTCCCACACGCCCAAGGAAGGAGATGGGTGAGAGAGAGAGACCCCCTTTCCCTCTCCTTTCCCTGACCTGGTTTGGATCCTGGGTGCCTGCTCAGCCCCCTTCCCAAAGACAGGCACAAACAGTTTGATATTTGTGCGTTTTCCACTTTTGCAAGCGTCCTGCACCCCAACCCTAGCAGATGCGGGGGGCCAACTGTGCTTAGCAAGGTGCCTCTCTGAAACCAGGTCCGTGGCTGAGTATATTTTGTTTGCTGTATATCTCAATAAAACAATGTTCACGAGTGTGCTCTGAACACATGCATTTCTAGGAGAGCAAGAGAGAACCCCGGGAAGAACTTCCTGACGGTCAGGGCTGTCCGGCAGTGGAATCCGCTGCCTCGGAGTGTGGTGGAGTCTCCTCCTTCGTTGGAGGTTTTTAAGCAGAGGCTGGATGGCCGTCTGTCGGGAGTGCTTTGAGGGTGTTCCTGCATGGCAGAATGGGGTTGGACTGGATGGCCCCTGCGGTCTCTTCCAACTCCACATTTCTATGATTCTATGAGATTCCCACAAGAGAGTGACACAAAGACTTGTACTCGCAATAAAGTCACACACTCTTTGACGTGTTTTTTTTTCCCCTTGGATTAATAAACTAGAATAATTTATTTGACAAAAACACAGAAAACACCACAGAGTGGAGGAAGCCAAGGTTTCTCAAGGAACAGTACAAAGGAACCACGTTACAAAATAGACCACGGTGCCTGGCTTGGTTAGCTCGATAGGAAAGGGCTGCCTCCTCTCCCTCCCTCCCTCTCTCTCTCTCCCCCTGCTCCTACCTGGGAAGGGGGCTTCGAGGGTGTGCTCTGCTCTCCCAGCAATCCCCCAAACACTTAGAGGGCAAAGGTTGTGGTGGAGACAGAAGTGGCAAGGCACACAAAATGACTGAGAGATGTAGCTATGCTGACACAGCTACATCTGATGTGATCTCCCAAACTCTACTTTTTAAGCCATGTAGCCCCATTAAAAGAGGAATTTGCAAGACTCAGGAGAGCAGGACAGTGAGCAATGACCTGGCCAGCCCTCTCCTAGCAGTGGAGTGCTCGGTGATAGGCAATGGCAGGGACACCTGTGCGGTCCCATTGCAGATGCCTGATGCAAAGTGCCCAACTACTGGGAGAGGGCTGGACACCACTGCTCACAGCCCTAATCTCCAGTGCCTTCAGAATCCCTTGGAGTCAGGCATGCATGGCTTAAAAGCAGAGGAGGTTGCAAAAGGGAAGTTTGAAAGGTGGCGTGATGTTTGTATAGAAGTATTGGATGGGATGACATATGAAAAATGGGGTAAGTGTGTTTTCTGCTGCTCCAGAGATGAGGACACAAACCAGTGGATTCAGATAAGAGAAGATTCCACCTAAACATTAAGAAGAACCTCTTGACTGTTAAGAGTGGTTTGCCAGTGGAATAGACAGTCCCAGAGGGTGATGGACTCACCTATCTATCGATGTATTTAGCTATCAAATTAATATCCCACTTTGCACCCAAGATGGGATTCAAGGCAATTCAAATGCGATGAGGCAGCCAAGAAAGCCAATGCGGTTCTTGGTTGCATCAATAGGAGTCGTGTCTAGACAGAGGGAGGTGATGGTACCACTCTATTCCGCACTGGTTAGGCCTCAGTTGGAATCCTGTGTCCAGTTCTGGGCACCTCAATTCAAGAAGGGTGTCGACAAGCTGGAAGGTGTCCAGAGGAGGGCGACCAAACTGGTGAAGGGTCTGGAAGCCATGAAACCCTATGAAGAATGCCTTAGGGAGCTGGGTATGTTTAGTCTGCAGAAAAGGTTAAGAGGGGACATGATAGCCATGTTTAAATATTTGAAGGGATGTCATGTTGACGAAGGACGAAGC
The DNA here is from genome assembly GCA_030412105.1 of Cyclura pinguis. NCBI lineage: Eukaryota > Metazoa > Chordata > Lepidosauria > Squamata > Iguanidae > Cyclura > Cyclura pinguis. The sequence continues at coordinate 288,622,891 of CM059601.1, read as the reverse complement.
TTGTTTTTCACTGCTCCAGAGACTAGGACAAGGAGCAACAGATTCAAGCTGCAGGAAATAAGATTCCACTTGAACCTCAGGAAGAACTTCCTGAGGGTCAGAGCTGTCCAGCAGTGGAATCTGCCGCTGCCGCCTCCATGGAGTGTGGTGGAGTCTCCTCCTTCTTTGGAGGTTTTTAAGCAGAGGCTGGATGGCCATCTGTTGGGAATGCTTTGATGGGTGTTCCTGCATAGCAGGGAGTTGGACTGGATGGCCCCTGGGGTCTCTTCCAACTCTAGGATCTATGAAAACAGAGGTTGGATGAGCATCTTAAGAAGTGCTTTATTCTGTATTCCTGCATGGCAGAGGGTTGGACTAGATGGCCCTTGTAGTCCCTTTCAACTCTTGAGGTTCTGTGAATGGGGGAGGGGGGCTTTTCCCACTACGGCACAGCACTTACAGCAACCCTCCTGCTAAGGGCTGGAGACGAAATGGAACCACCTACACAGGAATGCCATCTGTGTTGAGGTTAAATGGAATGCAGGAAACGGCCTGACACCAAATTAGAGCATTGGTCTATCACACTTCAGGCTGCAACCTAACGTCCCTTCAGTGTGGCGTAAATCTCTCCAGGCAGAATAGGAATACCAGTCAATGACTTGGTGCCACTGTGGCGGGCATGATGTACAAGGTGCAACTGCAAGGTGCAATGCACACTGAAGCTGTATGCACACCTCTGCTTCTGCCACAGTTGCGCTATGGTGTTTGTTGTGTTATGGTGAGTAATTCGCCCCGCATGTGCAGCTTGACTTACATACATATACCACTAACACAAATGCCAGCCTTAAAATTGTTAACTCTGACTGGTAGCCACAGCTTCCTAGTCAGATTTTAGGGAAGAGTTGTTCCTATGCAGATCCCTGATATTATTTCCAAATGCAATTTCCTCCAAGTACTAACCAGGCTTGCAGCTTAGCTGCTGAAACTGGACAGAATTTGATATATTCAAGGTGGAATGGGGGCTACTAAAGAACACACAAATCTCCCCTTTTAGTGATGCAAACTGAAGATCCGTATAGCCCAATACTGTCTTCTGTACTAGCTGCGACAATTCTAGACAGAGGTCTTTCCTAACTTTACCTGGAGATCCCTGGATGGTGGTCTCCCATCCAAGTACTAATGGATCCTGCTTAGCTTCAGAAATCAGGACGAGAATGGGTGGCCAGATCTACATCTTCACAAGTGGACTTAGCCTACAGGAAATAGAACTGAGTTGTACTGAACTGTCCATATCCGGCAAGGGCCTGCTGTTTCCTTACTACATAAGACTTTTCAGGAGATGTGAGTAGGAAACTATGCAAGGTAACCAGCAAAATGACCATTGCACATTGGGATCAATGCACAATGGGCCCGATGGCAATGGGACCCAATGCACAACCCTCTTGCCAATGTCCCATTGCACATCTTCCAAATTCACTAACAGGGCTCCTTAGCTTCTTTGCTACACAGCTAAGTAAATGTAAAGTTACACAAGGTAGACTGCCATAAAGAATTCTGGCCCAAACATTCAGAGTGTTCATGGCTTGGCATGATGCCACACCATAAAGAACATGGACATAATGAACCGGAGAGCAGAAACGGCAGAAGACCCCAGGAGTGGAAGGTGGAGGGAGTCTTGCTTTTCTGGGGAGATGTGGGGGTCCTCTGGCCACAGGAAACTGCTCACCACAAAGAAACCTCTCAGCGCTGAATATGGAGCAAAATGTTGGAAAGGTGAAGACCTGGAAGGCGAGTTGTGGATCTTGGAACCAAAGCTGTTCCCACCACAACCCCTTTAGATTTCACAACATGGGGAAAGATTAAGGTTTCCAAAACCCTGAGCAATTTGAGATGGATGGCACCATCTCAGTGATGGATCCTCTGGGTTTCTAACATTGATGCAGTCGGGAAAATGCTCTCCATCTCTGCAAATGGTGGGCAGTGACGGAATAGTGAGCCAGGGGCAGCTAAAAGGTACTGAAGGGTAGCCCACAGTGGCCAAGAAAGCCACATCCTTGTGGCCCAAAACTGACATGAACCCTAGGATTACTCCAAACTACAGCAGACTCATTGACTTATTAGGACCCAGTATGTGGTAAATGTTCAACAGCTGATTCAATAGCCTGAATTCTATTGCTAGAGCAGAGCCACTGAATCAGCTGGATTCACCTATGTGTTGATTCACCATCCAACAGCTGGCAATCGGTCTACTCTTGTTGAGACCTCCAATAGGATGCAGTCTGCATTTACTCCCATTGAGGCTAAGCAAGAAGATGCAGAGTGATATGCAGACAACCCTGCATGGTTATTCCATCATGGCAGGGGGTGAACCAGACAGCTTTTGTGGTCCATTCCAGCTCTAAGGTCCCATGATTCTAATGCGGGGGGGGGGGGTAGTAGTCTTTGATGGACCCCTCCTCTTCCTCTCTCCCTGGATCTTGCATGAAAGCCATACCAGCTTGTGGCTACCCTCCCATCCTGTGGCGGTGAGTTCTGTAAAATAGTTAAGCCCGGCATGAAGAAGCAATGACCTCCGCCTGCTCAAATTCAAATTTCATTGCGGAGTCTCCTTCTTTGGAGGTTTTTAAGCAGAAGCTGGATGGCCATCTGTTGGGAATGCTTTGATGTGGGTTGCTGCATGGAAGAAGGTTGGACTGGATGGCCCCTGGGGTCTCGTCCAACTCCATGATTCTACGATCCCTTAGGTTTTGGGGTTCAGAGAGAAGAAAGGGGCACTTTCCTTTCTAACCCCTTGCCCTCTCTTGCCACACCAAAGCAGAAAGCAGGGCACAGTCCTTATCGTGCAACGTTCCCCACGTCCCAACAACAACACACATAAAAAAAAACCACACAACACACGTGTGGGCCCTAGACAGAGCTGACAAATGGATGCTCACTCTTACAGCCCACCCACAACATCGGGGCCTGCAACGCACCTGAAAGAAGGTAGCCCGGCTTTCCCACATGGTGCATTTTGCCAGTGGGTCTGGATCAGTGTTAAAAACAAACAAAGCCATCCTCTCCCTTGAAAACTCATACAAAAGGGAAGGAGCCCAGTGGTCGGGTGTTTTGAGACTCCAGAACAGGGGGAGAGGGGGAGAGATTGAGAGAGAGAGAGGGAGGCCGGCAGGGCTGCTGAGAAGCCACCCGGCTTATCTGTCGTTCAGCTGTGGGGAGTTCGTCCCGTCTTCCTCTTCCTCCTTCTCGTCCTTCATGCCCTTCAGCCGCTGCCGTGCAAAGTCTTCAAAGACGATGTCGTCGTCACTAAGCAGAAAGGGAAAACGTAACGGGGATAAAGGTGGCACCTGGGGGAAGGTGTCGACTCGCGGCCGGTGGGGCACAGGTCTTTCTGGACTGGGGGTAGGCTGAACCCTTGGGACCCAGGCGGGCAACTGTGAGAAGCTGGGGTGCCGTCTTAATCCCCCAGGAGACCTTGGCATACAGCCCCAAATAATTTTAAAACGGGGCCCCAAATGCCTCCTTACAAAGTCTATGAAGCATTGGGGGCATTTGCATCATTTTTTTGTCTCCTCTGAGCCACAAAAATCTTTTTTTAACAACAGGAGGTGACCAAAATTCATCTCCTCTCTCTCTCTCTCTCTCTGTGTATGTGTATACACACACGCACACATACACACACTGGTATATTTACACAGCATTGCCTGGGATTTTATCTTCTCATACGTAATATTTGTTAGCAAGATTTGAGATCCTAATTCCCCAAACTGCCTTGTCCAATCTGTATTCAGAGTTGTTAACATACAGAGGTTTGGTTTCTGAGGGAATACACTGGCCTCCTCCTTGCTGCTAGGCCTCATCTCCACAGCAACTGGCCAGGCCCAAGGCTGAGAATCCTAAAGCCCCCTCCCTAAACTGCAAACCCCAGGATTCCACAGAATCTTCATAGCCAGCCAATCATATGAGGTCTCCTCGCCTGACACAGCCAATCATATGAGGCCTTCACCTGCCTGATGCAGACAAACTCACAAACTTTGACTTTTATATAGTAGATACAGCCTTCCTGAGACTAAAATGGCCCAAGGGAGACCAAAAATGTAACAAAAATGCCATGCTTCCAAGTGGTATTTGGGGGCAATTTTTTGACCTTGGGGAGCCCAAAGTGCCCTGGAGGCCATGTGCAGACTTTGGGCCACACTCTGCCCACACCTGCCTCCTTCGGAGCTACTCAGATCTCAGAAAACTGGAGGTGGAGGGAGAAGACAAAGACAACAGCTGACTAGGGTTGTGAAGAAGAGTCAAGGAGAAAGGGTGACTCAGCCAGGATCCTGCAGAGCAGTTATGGATTAATAACCTAGACTGCTCCTCTCAACCCGTGGTACACAGTCGTATTGCCACAGTCGTAAATATGCCCCAGAACCCACCTGAAGCTTAAGGGACCAGTCTGTGAATGAAACAGAGGGCAGCAGCGCAGGAGAGCGGGGTGCTCCCAAATGACTCGGCTAACTCACTCCCACCCGTGAACCACAGGATAACCAAGAGAAACTTCCACTTGCTGCAGTGTGGCTGGGGAGCAGCTGGGAAGCTGGGAGAAATGCACCGTCTACAACCCTTCCTCCACATTCATGGGCTTGACCTTTGTGAATTTGATTATTCACAAAATGCCCACTTGCTTCCTCTTCTTTTCCCACCCCCCATTCCCCTGCCTTTTGCCTGGGCATACGGGCCTTACATGTCCCCTGGGCAAAAGGCATGCAGCCCCATGTGCGTAGAAAGCACACATGTGTCTCCTCTGGGTGTGTGGCTACCACCTCCCGATCATTTGCCTTTTGCCCAGGCTTCTGGAAGGAGGGTGGCATGCCTGGACAAAATGCAAGTGAATGGTGATGGGAGCCCTGGAAGGGAATTGGAGGGGGAGTTATTCACGGTTTTTTGATTTTCACAAAGCTTCTGCACCCAGAATCCTCATGAAAGTTGGGGCCACTGTATTCCAAAGGGCTGAAACTTCTGACAAAGTATTTGCAGCTATTTCAAAATCACCCGCATGAAACAATAATAGCTAGTCTCACGTGTCCATAGCATGCGCAATCAGCTCTGGACTCTAGGCTGAACTTTAAAGGAGCTAGGCAAAGTGCTGAAATCTATCCTTCCAAATAGATGAAGCAAGTTGAGTAGATTCTTTAAAGTTCAGACAAAAACCCAGAGCAGATCGACTTGGAAGATCCAGGCTCAAGTCCCCACTGAGTGACACAACTCACCAGGAGATCTTGAGCCAGTCCCTTTTTTGGCCTGTCCTACCTTACAGGGCTGTTAGGAGCATAAAGTAGGAAAGGCGGAACCCAGGTATGCCCCCTTGAGGTCAACAGAAGAAAGACACGATATAAATGCAACTTATACATACATACATACATACATAAACACATTCACAGGACAACTACATCAGAACCAACAAACAAGAAATTAGAGACATAAAGAAGGACTCTTACTGTCTTTTTCCTGCTTCGTGGTGCACATGCATAACAAGGCGATGGGTGGTGTGATCATGCAACAGAGGAGAAGGGAGAGAAGAAACATGCGGATCAGGTGTTAAAGAGTTAGACGCTAGAGTGTTAAAACCCACAAACCTCTTGATGGAGAATGGAGCAGCTGACGCAAGTGATGGATGAATTTGTTAGTCAGTTAGTGAGTTACATGCAGAGGAATGGAAGGGTGGCTGGCAGAGCTACATGCAAATGATTTGGAGTCCCCTTGCAAATCTTCCTCTCCCCCACAACTCCCCAAAGACAAGCACAACTCCTCTTCTTCCCATTCCCCCCAACACCGAATCAAATTGGGCTTACTTTGTGTCAAGCTCTATGAGATTTGTGTCAATGGGAGCTTCGTTCTCTGGAACTGAACACATGGAATCAAGGCAAAACGGGTTAGTTTTCCTATGAAGCCAGCAGGGAACACCCCTATTCCCCCAATCTCCTTTCTTTTCTTAAAAAAAAGACATAAAGCATCCCAAGTCTGCAGTCCTCATGGAGATTCATCAGGGACATAGCTCAGAAGGGAAGGAGGAAAATGAGAGCATTTTCTCCCTTCCAAAAAATTCTCCCCTATGAAATTTTTCATTAGTCCCAACTTTCTAGCATTGCAGTAATGTAAAACTTGGAAAACTTTGGTAGGATGATGGAATTCATCATTGTAGCTGTGTCTGACAATGCTCTACCCCCCCCCAGCCCTTCTTTTTTGGTCCAGCAGTACCCCAACCAAAGGGTTTCTGAGGCAGCACAGATTGGGGCACTGGGAAATTACCACTGCAGCATTCTCCCCTTCACAGGGTGCATAGAGAACAAGTAGCTGTGAGAACTTGCTCATTCCCCTATAAAAATATTCTGAGATTCCAAGACTTAAGAGTGCTTAGGTGGATTGTTAATGCTAACGCTGCCTATTCAGAGTTTACAGACAGCTGGAGAGAGTGTGCTCATTCTTCAATATGAATATCCTGAGATTCCAAGACTCAAGAGCACTTAAGAGGATTAATAGTGCTAATGCTATCTGTTTGGAGTTTGCACACAGCTGGAAATTGCCTGCTCACTTCCCCATATAAGTATCCTGAGATTCCAAGACTTAAGAGTGCTTGAGAGGATCAATAATGCTAACATGGCCAGTCTGGAGTTCACTATGATTCACGAGCTGGAAGCCCAGGTGGCCAGAAGGGGATCAAAAGGAACTGCCAAACAGATACAGATTAGCAGACAAACATTAAAGAAGCCTCAGTCCCTCATTCTAAAGAGAGAAGTGTGGGGAATCATGGCTATTCAGACTCCTCAAGATTCTACTGCAACTTCTTCTCTAAATGTGCCCCACAAGTGCCAGAGGGTACAGACCTCATTTCCCAGCACTCCGATGTTTAGCACTCCGGAAACCCTGAGGCAGGGGCACTGCCAGGCCAAAAAGGTAGTTTTTTGGGGTCATGTTCAATCATTAACGAGCATAAACATGGATCACAAAAGTGACGAGATTTTAAGTCGAGCTTATGCTTTTGTAACGACAGAACAGGATGCCAGGCAGAGTTTAGGCACCCAAAGAAAAGGAGCAGGCAAAGTGAGCAAAGGTATGCGAACGCAGCCAATAGAGGAGTTGTAATACAGGAGCTGTAGATAAGAACAATGTTCAGTGTCTCATTCTGTGCAGTGCTAGAAATTTGGGGAATGAAGGAAAATTTCATCTGCGGGAGGACAATTCTTATCTGGGTGGGTAATGCCCTTATCATCTGTCATGCTCCTCTGGGCTCTCCTCTTTAGACTCCATGCCCACAGTAAGTGGAGGAGAAATAGAATTCTTTCCCCCCAGCAGCAATGTATTCCAAAATATTTGAAGGGTGGCTTGCTCTCAAGTGGGCAAGATCCACTCGAGAGCAAGCCATTCAATTTGCAAGAGCTCCAATCCCGGAAGAGATGAAAACAGTTGGGGATTGTTTTTGATCACCACTGCCGCCTTCTTTTTTGGACTCTCCCTGCAGGTTCTGCAATTCAGCAGGGGGAGGCCAACCATCAGGACCCCCTGGGAACCACGGAAGGCCACCCCTCTCCTCCCTTGAACATTTTTAAGGAAAGATTTTGCTCCAAAAATGCCCCAGAGGTCATGGGGGCCACTTTGCCATGCTTGTTGGGCCTCTCTGGGCCATTTTAGGTCCACAAGAGGCCTTTTTTTTAAAAAAAAAAAAAAAGAGGAAATGACCCAGTAGTTTCTTTTTTTTCGTAAAAATGGGAGGTCCGGGGGCCCATAAAACACCATGGAGACAAATGTGGCCCACAGGGCACATTTTTCTCCACTCTTGCCTACAGCTCCCAGCATTCTTCACCACAAACTGGCTTCAGGGCTACCTCAGGTCCCGCTCTGGGAGAAAAGGTGGCATATAAATACAAAAAATAAAACAAAATAAAATAATAGAGCTGATGGGAGATGCAATTCATCAATGTTGGAATGGCTGTACTTTGTTCACCCCAATCCTAAAAGTTCCTCAACGTAAACAACTGCAGAATTTCAGAAGGACAGGTGCAAAGATTATGAACTTGAGACAAATGAAAAAATTATGTGGCATTGTTTTGGTATTAAACAGACCTTGACTGATGAGTTGCTCTTATTCCACCCTTCCCAAAGGCAACATGAATGGAAGATTTTTTTTTTTTTTAAGAAGTAGCACCCAGGTAAAATTGTCCTCTGGTTAGAACAGGGTTTCTCAACCTTTGAAAATGCACTCGTTTTGCACTTCAACTCCCACAAGACTCTGTCAGCATGGCCAATGATATGGGATTCTGGGAAATGAAGTCCAAAATATCTGGAAGACCAGAGGTTGAGAACCACCGGGTTAGAAGCTAAAACTATCGCTCACAAAATTCCTCCCTTTTCCCCTCTTCCAAAGATTCTGGTTTCATGGAAAGCTCAGCAGGGGAAAAGGTAACCATTTATAACAGCCTGAGCTTGTCTGATTCTTTTGGTAGCCTCTCATTTTCTGAAATGGAACAGCAGCTTTTGGATCAACACGATCTGATTCAAGCTGCTTCAGAGAAGCCCTTGCCACCTTGGACAAACTCTGTAGCGCTTTGGAGCAATTCTCTCTGGTTTGGGATTCGATCATCAGCTAAAGCAGATATGCAGCCTTAGAGACACGCTAAACTGAAATACCCGTCCAGATCCCATCTCATTTTGGAAGCTAAGCAGGGTCAGTCTTGGTTAGTCCTTGGATGGGAGATTGCCAAGGAATACCAGGAGCTGGAGGGTATATTTCAAAGGAAGGAACTGGCAAAAGCCACACCTCTGAGGATGCTTTACCTAAAGAAAAAAAAATGTGAATTTGATTGGCCGACCGTAAGACCACAGGCCACTTGAAGGAACATAGAAACACAATGGCCCTTTCCGCACGGCATTTTCCACGCGAAAGGGCGCCTGGAGTGTCGCGCAATTGTGAGGAGCGATCTCCACGACGCACTCACAATCGCACGATGCTCCAAGGGCTGGCAAGCGCCAATCGCACACCTTTCCATTTTTGGCTAGAAGCCAAAAATGAAGCGTGATCGCGCATTGCTCCCAGGCCCCACACGGCACTTACCTGGCGTGCGGAGCCTCCGGAGCTGCGCCGGTTGCGCTTCCTGCCCCAGCGCAGCCTGGGAAGGAGGAGGCGGGTTCTCGCGCGAGCAGGCAGCTCGTGCGGAGCCGAAGGACCCCGGACGCGAGAGCCTCTCGCCAGAGTCTGCTCGCACAATCCCCACACCCCAGCACCGGAAGAAGGTAAGGTGCGGAAAGGGCCAATGTTATGCCTTCATACAAGAAGCAATGGACTCAAGCTACAGGAAAAGAGATTCCACCTGTACTTCAGGAAGACAGTAAGAGCCATTCAACAATGGAATCGGCTGCCTCCATGGAGTGTGGTAGAGTCTCCTCCTTCTTTGGAGGTTTTTAAGCAGAGGCTGGATGGCCATCTGTCCGGAGGGCTTTCTTGTGGGTTCCTGCACGGCAGGGGGTTGGACTGGATGGCCCCTGGGGTCTCTTCCAACTCTACATTTCTATGATTCTCTGATTCCTTCTTTGGAGGTTTTTAAGCAGAGGCTGGATGGCCATCTGTCGGGAGTGCTTTGATGGGTGTTCCTGCACGGCAGGGGGTTGGACTGGATGGCCCCTGGGGTCTCTTCCAACTCTACATTTCTATGATTCTCTGATTCCTTCTTTGGAGGTTTTTAAGCAGAGGCTGGATGGCCATCTGTCGGGAGTGCTTTGATGGGTGTTCCTGCACGGCAGGGGGTTGGACTGGATGGCCCCCGGGGTCTCTTCCGACTCTAGGATTCTATGACTCCTGCTCAATCCCCTCGACATGCATGTCCATTGGACAGAATCCAACCATCCCTTCTCATAAATATGGGGCTGCTTATGGGCTGGTTAAAGGGATCATACAACTCCCTTGCTTTAACAGCTCCACTGACTGCCAGTCTGTTTACCAGCACAATTCAAATGGCTAGTGATGACCTATAAAAACCTATGTGGATTGGGTACAGGCGCTCTGAGAGACTGCACCTCCCTGTATGAACCTGTCCAGACCCCGAAATCCACAAGAGAGGCCCTTCTCTCTGTTCCACTACCGTCCCAAGCATAGCTGTCGGAGGCACAAGGCGGGGCCTTCTCGGGGGCAGCCCCCAGACCCTGCAACTCCCTTCCCAGGGAAGCCAGACTGGCCCCTCCTTGCTGTCCTTCCATCAGCAGGCAGAGATCTTTTAAACATCAGTCAGGCTGTTAGAACTGAAGATTTTTAAGGAAAAAACTTTAAGGGAGTGCTGTATGGTTTCAAGCTGCACTGTTTTAACTGCCTGTTATCATTTTTAAGAGGAGGAGGTTTTAGGGTTTAAGTGTATGTTGTAGAGTCTAGGCCAGTATATGAGCCAGGGATAGGAATTCTCCCCCAAAACCTATCCTACCACTGTTTTACCAGGTATCATACCAAAATCCAGAGTTTGGAAGCATTATTGTTTTGGACTCCAACTCCCAGAATCCCTCAGCCAGCCTGGTCCCTGGAAGTAGAAGCTCTCTCCCCAGAGGTAAAATGACTCTGCTCCAGTTTTAGGCTGGAATTGTCTTCAGTCCCAACTAAGACCTAGTGCATGAATGAGATTTCCTCATGTGTTGATTCATAAATCAACAATTCAGTCAATAAATCTAATCTAGCTGAGACCAGTCAATAGGATTCTGGCCTTAGCCTGAACTTTAAAGGAACTTTCAAAAATGCATTCATCCTTCCTTCCTTCCTCCCTTCCTTCCTCTTTAACACAAACTAACAAACACAAACTGACGTTTTCAACATGAACATGAACTAAAATTAAAACACCACTAAACCAGTGAACTAAAAATACTAAATGCTAACTCACTAAAACACTATTTGGCTAACTAAACACCAACTTAACTAAAACACAAAAGGGCTCTGACCCTACCCAAACCAAACTGTAATGAAAGAGACGAGAAAAGAAAACAAAAAACTACCATTACAGATCCAACTAAGCAGTCTTACCGGCGACCATATCCAGAACTCATCGGTATCGGTAGATTTCTGGAGCTCTCCAAAGTTCTGAACCATATCCTCAAACAAGATTTAGCACCGTGGAGATCTCCATGGAAACTATCCAAAACCTGGAAGAGATTCACTGCCCCACTGACATGGGTACCTCCAGTTGCCACTGGACATGCTGTCTGTGGGATTCTGGGAGTTGTAGTCCAAATGAATTCTGCCAAACCCTGCTAAAGTCCCCACAAGGGCTCTTAGAACACTCCCAACATAGTTGAACATGCCAACAGTATTCACCACATCAGAAATCAATATGGGTAACACACAAGTTTGGTTTCCCCGTCTCCAAAGTTGGAGTCTTCTCTAAGACCTTCCCCCATGGACTCCCCACCAAGCAGAGCACCCCCTGGTGGAAGGGAGGATTCAACTCACCATCCCGGTGCAGTGGCTCCTCCTTCGGCTTGGGGTGCATTAGCGTGAAGGGCAACTCCACAGCCACGTCGCTAGAACAACACACAGAGAGCGTGAATCTCTTTTGGTTGTTATTTCACGACATTTTAACCTTAACTATATAAGTTATATCGTATTCTCTGCCTCTGTGTAAGCTGCCTTGAATCCCTGAAGAAAGGCAGGATATGGATGGATGGATGGATGGATGGATGGATGGATGGATGGATGGATGGATGGAGCACCATCAGTGGTCAACATCTGCTTGCTCAGGCACCTGGCCACAGCCAGTTTTCTCTCCCTTCCTGGACCATCAGTTCCTCTAATTCAGAGCCACCCATTGCCTCTCTTCCCCCTGCAAATTTTCAGCATTCTGACTCATCCCTGTTGCATGTTTCTTTTTACCCGAGCTGAGCCAAGTTTAACATCCTGCTCTCCCGCCCGTGAGCAAGGCTTCGGCAATCAGAAGCAGGACCCCTGTTGCAAGCTCTTGCAAGCCTTGCTTGCTGCTGATGAGCGGGGTTGGAAACATCATCTTAATTGCTCCCCAAATGGCAACCAAACAGACCTCCTTTTGTCTGCTGCAGCTGCTGTCTCTTAAGTTGGGTGAGCCAGGCCAGGAGACAATACTTATGCACGCACAGTAGCCCGTGCGGAATATCAGTGATTAATAATAATAAAAATACCCACTCCAGTGGGGAGGAGAAAGGCAAGCTAAATTAGAAAAGATGGAGTTCAGCTTATGTATAAGAGGCTTTGCCTTAAGGGTGATGAATCCTGCAGAAGTCCAGCGGTTTTGGGACGACGACTCCCGGCACTCCCCGTCCGCTGCCTATGCTGGCTAGCGGCTGCCGGGATTTGCAGTCGAGAAACCCTCTGAGAGCCACAAGTTTCCCAACCACAGCTTCTCTCCAGAATTCGAGATAAGGGAGCCAGCTTGAGGATTTAAGGTGCAAAGCTAAAATTTTTGAAAAGGATGGAGATGAATTGTTTAAAAAGGGGAAAAAACGCAAGTGAGGATGAGTGGGAGACGAAGGCAGGCGTGGAATGGGGTCTTCAGCATCAGGAGTGAGCATGCAAGAGGAAGGGGTGGGGCCGATGTGTTACATGTGGGGCCACGGCAGGCGGGGGTCTGGGGGCGTTACCTGGATGCAAGGTCTCCCAGGAGGCTGGCGTCGTCGAAGGAGAGGAGAGAATTAGTTACAGGTTCGAACCATCCGAATGTGCAGTCAGTGGGGCGGAGAGCCCGAATTACAGTCGGCACTCGAGCCCTACGTCTTCTACAGTGAGGGGAGGCCCACGGGGCATACGGGGCCCCGGTGCAGCCCCGCTCCCCTTTTTTGGGAAAGGCAACTTGTGCCATCTAAGGTCCATGGGCGTGAAGCTCCTCGGCATCACCCCCCGGCTGCCTTAGGCCAGACGAGGGCTTTGTTCTAAAACTGAAATGACGTATGGTTGTGGTTACTTTCAGTTTTGAAAACAAAAGCCCATTCGCATTCCAGCCGGGCTACCAGGTGGCCCTTCCAATAAGGTAGGTGCCTTGTTTGAAGGCCAGAAAGCTCTCCCTTTGAGAACTGGCAGGCGTCTCTTATTATAAAGGACATCTTCGACTGAACAAGATGCCGTATTTGGGAGCCGTGGGCTCTCCATCAAGGCAGAAACGGGGGCATCACGTAGTTTATGAACATGGACGATACGTTACTGTTACAAAGAAACTCATGGCTAAGTGAACCGGAAACCGATACTTTCCTTTGGTGTTGTATTTAGAACACAGACTTGCTCGTAGCTACTTTCTGATTTTGCACAGCACAAATTTCAACTGCCCCTTATTGCTGTTGTGAAAACCTAGCAACACTACCCTCCCTGGACGGTGAGAGATGATAATTTCCATGTCAGGGGTGCAGTGAGTCCACTCCAGGTTTCAATGTTTTATGTTTTAAAACCCTGGGCTTTATTTTAGATACCCAGGGAGCTCTCCAAAGTGCTGAACCGATTTTGTTTCAGAGGAGAATGGACTGCATTAAACAGAGAGTGGCATTTTCTCCTTTACTGGAGGACTTTAAACAAAGGTTGGATGAGTATCTCCTTAGTTGGAGGAGTATCTCTTTAGTTGGAGAAATATCTCTTTGGATGAGTATCTCTTTAGTTGCATATTCTTGCATGGCAGGGGGTGGGCCTAGATGAGATCCCGTATAACTTCATGATCCCATGAAAACCTGGATTCAGAGCACCCCTGACATGGAAGTAACGCCCATTTCCCTAAGTCTATGGGAGAGTTGTAGACCCCAAAGTTTCAGCAGCTGTCCAGTCCTGTCCCAGAGATACCACATTGAGACCACCAATCCAAGCACAGTCCAACAGCAACATATGGAGGCATGCTGCGGCCTGAACCAACTCTTTGGAGCCACCCTCAAAAAAAAAAAAAGCTCTGCTTAAAATGCAATGTTGTGATTGGCTAGGCTAGGCTAGGCTAGGCTAGGCTTGGCTTGGCTAGGCTAGGCTTAACTTCGGATTGGATTGGACTGGATGCAAAGTTGTGATTGGTCTGTTGTGGAGGAGAATACAGGCATCAATGACTTATCTGGAAGATTTAGGGACTAGAGCACTGTCAGAAAGTGGAATTGGTTGGAAAGCAGAACCCAGTCTTTCATCAGTTCTTCTCTTTAGCAAGGCTCCTTAGCTAAATTCCCTCCTCTTCCCTATAGGAAGAAGGCAAGAGGAGAAGAACTGATGAAAGAGCGGACTTCACATCAAAAGAATGGCACGTTCCTAAAATTTAATACGGTTGCAAAAGCAGAACATCAAAAAACAAGCAGTCAAAAAGCAGGATACGTCCGGATACGGCATACAGAGGAGCTGGATCAGACTGCAGGTCCACGATGGAGATGAATATTAGGAGTCCTTTTGGCATGATACGTCCTGCTACGTTCAGTGGGACATTCCGGGCCTAGAACTGGAACTGACCAAAGCCATGCCCCCTCCAGGCTCAAAGGCTTAAGGCTCAGACCAGGCTAAAATGGCATCTCTAGAGCAATTCATATTTCTCCTTTCTCAGGAATGGAGAGGCATGCATCTATCTATCTATCAATCTATCAATCTATCAATCTATCTATCTATCTATCTATCTATCTATCTATCTATCGATCTATCTATTTCGGCAGGGTGGGAGGGGGCTGGCTGACCAACAGGCAAGGAACAATACACAGAACGGGAACTCACCCTCCCCGAGAAACCACCAGCTTCACTTTCACCTTGTAGGAGACAATGATGCCCAAGACTTCCTTGTTGGCTCCGTCTCTCAACCTAGAAATTTGGAGAGGAGGAGAGAGGTGAGCTTGCAAAGAGAAGGACCGACACCGAAGGACTGCAACTCCTCACATTTGTTGTTCAAATCTTTTTCTTCAATCGGTACGGTAACTATATAGATTAACTGCAAAGCGCGACAAAAACAAAAAAGAATCCTCCCAAAAGAGAGCTGAACCTAGAAAGACCATAAAAGAAAGCATATAAAGACATGTAAATATATATAACCTTAGAAGATCATTATTTCTAATACTTTCTTATATAGTTTCTATATTAGATCACTTAATTTCTCATATCCTATCATAGTTGTTTACACGGTTGTTCAATTACACAACCATTTCCTCCTAAAACCCCTTCGCTTATTCTCTTTTCCTGTTCCCACTGGTTATTCCTTAGGTAATATTTACCAACAATAACTTATCCAAAACAATTATTCTGATAGAACGCTACCTACTTATGGTTTCCTTACATCTAATATAGTAAGATTTACTTCCCAACTCAAGGTCACCTACCTTCTCCCTATTATTTTTGCCTTCAATGAGCGGTCTCTCCCTTTAAGATCTCATCTATTTTACGATTCCAAATTGTATTGCATTTATTATTATCCTTTACTCAAGAGATTTGAATTCTAGGAGGGCTCCTATGTTATTTTCTCTATGCCTTTCCGCCGATCTTCATCATTTAGTCTCCCTACTCATCCTCACCTTTTATCGCGTTATTCTGTCGCCCTATCTCCTTAGATTTCTGCTGGTGGTACCACTTATTCTTTTATCTCTATTGTAGCTAAACTCCTCCGTTTAGCTTCAAATGTTGGTAGAATTTGTTCCCAGTCTTCTTTAAATTGTTTTATTGAATTTTCTGTTAGCGTAGTTGTCAATTTATCCATGTTCTATTAAATCGTATAGTTTTAGTAACTCTGCACATTTGTTGACATCTATCTTTGTCGCTCCTTTCTGTTGTTTTTTTTTGGGGGGGGCAGAGAGGGGGGCAGTGAGTTTGCTCTGGGTTTTAGTCCAAACTGAAATCCCAGACTGGATTCCTGCTGCTGCTGCTGGCTGCCACCTCCCTTGCTCCATTGTTGGTTTTAGACTCTAAACACCTCGTGACCAGAGGCCCATTTAGGAGACTTTTTGAAGAACAACAACATTATTCAAACTCCTTCTGAAAAACAAAAATATCGAACTTTACCTTAAATTTTGATTGTACCGAGACGGTTGGAGAGAGCTTCATTTATTTGCTCATAAAGGATTGTTTATCCCAGGCGTCTCAGAAGAAGTTTGTTTCTCATATGATTCCATGTCATTTCTGTTTCACTTGTAATTATTGTTCCGTTAATTTGTAATTGTTTTTTAGATTACATAGCTTTGTGTATTTTGCCCTCCAATTTGTTAGCATGACTGTTATAGGGGGCTTCTGTCTTGGAGTTCTTTTCCTATTTTTTCAAGCGACGCATATGCAGTTTTGCAAGTCAATGCATGCACACTGATATAGCTATGTTGATCGATTGATTGATTGATTGACCGATAGACAGATAAATAAATAATAAATACCCTTTGAGCATCCTTGATCCAGAAATCTGAAAACCTCCAAAAACTAAAACTTTTTGCTGCCAACTACTCGCTTCTGCCTTCATGGTGGCAGCTGTGACACCCCTGCTTGTTTGTTCGAGGGCCACTCGGAGATCTCCTTTACAGTGCTGTATTTCATGAATATGCAAATACAGATATTCCAAAATCCAAATAAGTCTGAAATATGAAACACTTCTGGTCCCGAGCATTTAGCATCGGGGATACTCAACCTTCAATGTACATCGGAGTATCATTTGGAGAGGGAGAAAGCCAATTCTGCAATTACCTTCCTCCCCAAATTTGGCTTCCTCCCTTCAAACACACTGAAAAAGAACATTGCTCCCACTCCATTCCCATTCCAGGATATACCTTCATTTTCTGCTTTCAGCAAACAGTACATTTTAGCAAAGTGTGTCACAGTTAATTGATCTATAAAACATGCATGGGTTGTCTTACTAATGAGGCAGATTCTGCGTGTTGAAGCAGAAGCAATGCCCACAGCTGTCTGGCTGTTATTTTGACATTGTGAAATGTTGTTTGCAGAAGCGGCGGCAGGGAGGGGAGGAGATAATTATTCTAGTAAACCATTATTAAAAAGATTTTTTTTTTTTAAAAAAAAGAAAACTTGTGCAGTGAAGCACCAAAATGCAAAACAAAAGTTGACAAATTAATAAATCTCATTATTTCACTCAGCAGACAGAAAAATTTTGAAATATCCTTGCATGAAATAAGTGATTTATCTAGTAAACATTGACACATAAAGATTTCATGATCTATTTATTATTCTATACTTGTGCATTTATCTATTTATGTGGACTAATCTATGAAATAATCTGACAGACTAAATGATAGCTAATAATGTCCCCAGAGCTATCACAATTGTGTTATGACGAATATTAATACAGAAGTGTATTGATAACGGGTACAAGAATAAATTATTCAGGTATCCAAGATGGGTACTAAGGAAGGATTGAGGAATCTTTTCCAAAAATGACATGACATACAAAGCTTGATTTTTTTTTTTTATGGCAAGATTACTGTCATAGTTAAAAACCAAAGGGATTATAATGATATTTGTATAATTTGGAGTACGTGATTGTAAATACGTAGCTACCATAACTTGGTTTGGAAAGCATGTTTATTCTTTTTTGTATTTCTGTTTTATGTTTTATTTGCTATTTTTTTCTTTTCGATCTTTAATATATATATGTTTAATATATATATATATATATACACATATACATACATACATATACATATACATATATATATATATATATAAAAAAAATAATGAAATAAGTGAAGATTTACACTCCATCTGAGTGGGAGTGTGTGTGTGTTGTGTAGGTGTGCTTGCCTGCCTCTCTCCCTTGTCGTCCCAACCACTGGAAAGACTGTTTGTTTCCATGTCACCAGGGCTGTAAATCCTCTCCAAGTTTAAGTCTGAACTTTTATAGGAGTGATCCAAGATACCAGACGGGTGTAGGACTCAGCACCTTGGACAACCCCTCTGAATTTGGACTAAAGCCGAGATTAAGTTCACCGCCCCAGCAGCCTCAAGGATATCGACTCCCGACTGGAAAACGATGCTCACAGCGTGCTCGAAGCCAGGTTGGTGTCTTCGTGTTTAAGCTTCCCATCTAGTGCCAGGCCCCGTTTCTCTCGGTTGTTGGCCAGGAAAGGGGTCAAGGTGTAGACTTTGCAGAATGTCGAACTCGGAGCCACCACATCACTGAAAAATAAAAGCAAGACCGGTGCACAGCGGTCAAAGACAGCAGGGTGTGCCGTGCCGAAATCTAAAACGACACATTATGCCAACTGAATTATTTTTTGTTTCCTTGTTTGGAAAAAGACTCAAATCCATTTATGGACTTTTTAAATGATGCTTGCTTGTATGTGCATGTATCTTTATATATGTATATGTATGTATGTGTATGCACATTTATATATGCTGAATATATATGGACATACAGGAGGAACAATATCAATATATGGACATATAGGAGGAACAATATCAATTGGTACAGAGATAATACAGAAAGAAGTTTGTAAGGAGAGGTAGTTTAAGCGATATGTAAGTGAATCTTCATTATTTTTCAAGAAGAGATTGAGTTCTAACTAATGGAAGTAATGCTATATGTATGTTTTTATTTTTTGTTTTTCAGTAATGTAATCAATGGCAATATCAGAAAGCACTTTCCCTTTTTTCCACACTCAGTAATTTTAATTGGAAGACATTAGTTGATCGAAAACAACCCTGTTGAAGTTTAATTTGTTAATAATTCCGTTTAATGTTTAATCTGTTCATGTTTTTACCAATTTATCTTAGTTTCTTAAGACAAAAATGATGGGGAAAAAGAAGGAACCATTTATGGACTTTTTGAGCAACAAGAAATCTAACGATGCAATAAGTTGTGGCTACAGACACTAGCAATTCTAGTAGGATTATTTAGTTGGATCTGCAATAGTAGAATATTTTTGTGGTTGTTTTTGATTACAGTTTGGCTTGGGGAGGGTTAGAGCTCTTTTGTGTTTCAGTAAGTTAATGTTTTAGGCCATTTCCGCACTAGACAGTTATAGCGCTATGATTCCACTTTCAACCTCCTATGGAATCCTGGGGTTTGCAGTTTCGGGAGGGGCCGGCCGGCCCCTCCCGAAACTGCAAACCCCAGGATTCCATAGGAGGTTGAAAGTGGAATCATAGCGCTATAACTGTCTAGTGCAGAAAGGGCTTTAGTTAGAATTCAGTGGTTTAGTATTGTGTTTTAGTTTAATTTTAGGATTTTTTTTTCTTTTCTTCTTTCTCCTTTTTCTGAATGTATCTTACTTTATTGTGAATTAGATTCTTTGTGTTAAAATTAATAAATACCTACCTCTAAAATGACACATCCATTTGTTACAGCAAGGGTTAGAAATCAAGTTGAAGGTGCATCTTCCAACTTTTGCTCATGACAAAAGAAATACCGGTGGATAATATTGTATATGGTCACCACAGCTCGTATAGAATTTGCAAGATTATGGAAAAACCAGCAAATACCTACAACTGACCAATGGTGGGTAAGATTTATTGAAAACAGGGATGCAGAGATAGTATCTCAGCGATTAAAGGGCAAATCTGACGAAGAGATAAAAAAAAGAATGGAGAATAGTGTCGGATAATTGATGGGTACTTTCAGATAACAATGCTTGATATAAATGTGTAACTATTATCAAGAGGATGTGATCAGAAGAATAATATGGCATATAATTTAGTACCGACTTATTGTAGGAGCTATCATGAAATATTAGCATATATTAGCGTGGTACATCTAATTTTAACATGTTGATTAAATGGAAGAACATGAAATCTAGGGAGGAGAGGAAGACTATCGGAAATATTTCAATGAATTGTACAATTATATATATGTGTGTGTGTGTGTGTGTGTGTGTGTTTTATGTGATGGAATTTTAATAAAATAAAATAAAATAAAATAAAATTATATATATATATATATATATAAAACTTTGCTCATGACATAAAAAAATCAGAATCTTGCACATTTCGTACAGACGGGGGACTTCCCTTACGAAAACAGCCGCACAACTCTGTCCCACAGTTGCCTCTAGTTCAAGGCAGTGGAAATAGGGTTGTGTGTGCGCGCAACTCTGCACGTGTGCATTCAGTTCCTCATCTGCTTGTGAATTTGATTGCATTTCCAGGTGACTTTTAAATTATGTGTGTTCAAGCACACATTGACTGTTTTTAATACATCATTGTTTTATATCCTCCTCTAACTGAGATTGTGTGTTTTTTAAACTGGTGCCATGTGCCCATTCTATTGTCATTTTTCAGCCTCTGTTCTTTCCCACCCCAGGGAAAGTCTTTCATTTCCAACTTAAGACAAACCTAAGGAGAAACTATCATGGGTTTTCTCAGCAAGATTTCTTTGCAGGAGGTCTGGCGCCATGGGCTTCCCCGAGGCTGAGAGAATGTGACTTGCCCGAGGCCACTCGGTGGGTTTCCACGGCTGAGTGGGAATTCGAATCCTGCTCTCCCAGTGTTTTAATCCAACATTCCAACTGCTACACCACACTGGCTTTTGGCAGAACTACCATTCGCTTTAAAACGTTCATTACAGACACATTCAATTTACTCGTTTATTTTCTGACTCCGTTTGCAACAGAGTTCGAGTCTTAACGCGCAAATCACTACGCTATCCCGCTTCTCATAAGGTTTTCCTGGCCGGATTTGTTCTGAGAAGGTTTGCCACCACTGACTTTCCCTGAGGCTGAGAGAGCGGGACTCGCTCAGGGTCACCCAGTAGATTTCCAGGGCCGCGCGGGGATTTTGAACTCGACTCTCCCAGAATGCTAACCCAGTACTGAAACCACTACTCCAAACTAGGGCCTCATACAGATTTGGCTTTGTTATGTGCTCTCAAGTTGACCCTGACTTATAGTGCCTCTATCTTAGTATTTTCTTGGCAAGATTAGTTCAGGAGGAGGTTTGACTTTGCCCTCCTCCGAGGCCGAGAGAGTGTGACACGCCCAAGTTCACCCAACGGGTTTCTGTGGCCAAGTGGGGATTCAAACCCTGGTCTGCCCGTATCCTAATCCAGCACTCAAAGCATTACAGCATGTTGTCTCTCTATGATTATGATTTCTAGTTGTGCATCTGCTTGCGCATTCAGCCCTGTGTTTAGATCAGGGGTCGGTAAAGTGAGGCTCAAGGGCCACAGGTGGTCCCTGAATCCCCGCTTGGCGACCTCAAAATTTCCATATCCATTTAAAAAAAAAAGGCTGAATTGCAGGCAATTTCTTCTCCCCCAACTGCACAAAAAGTTCCCAAAACTGCAGACTTTTCCTTCCCCTGACTTTCCAAAGCCCTCCAAATGTGCCCAAAACACAAAAAGGAGCAGGTGTGTGTGTGTGTGTGTGTGTGTCAAAAATGGCATCCTGAAGCGATGTCTTGCTACTTTGGGTACATTGAAACCTCACAAAACCAGAGTTGGAAGAGGTCCCAAGGGTCATCTAGTCCAACCCCATTCTGCCATGCAGGAAGACACCATCAAAGCATTCCCAATAAACAACCACCAAGTCTCTATTTAAAAACCTCCAAAGCAGAAGTTTGCATCACACTCCATTCAGGCAGCAGCAGATTCCAATGGCAAACTGCTCTTATCTTGCTAATGTTTAGGTAGAATCTCTTTTCTTACAGTTTGAAACCATTGCTCCATGTCCTAGTTTCTGGAGTGGCAGAAAACAGGCTTGCTCCATCCTCCACATGACATGCCTTCAGATAATTGAACATGGCCATCATGTCACCCTCTTAACCTTTTGCAACGCAGGGCTCGCAGGTGGTGATAATACCTGCCCAAGCTTGGAGGAAGAAATATCTCCGGATTGTGGTGCAAGAAAGGCTAACCCCCTCTCCCAGCTGCCACCTGCTGTTTGCTTCCATGTCGGTGGAGCAGTGAATCTGCTCCAAGTTTCATCTTGAACTATCCAAGGTAGTGGACCAGTTTTGGAGATACTGTTCTGAACCTTGGTTAGCTCCTATAAACACCAAACTAAAACCCCACACAGATTCACTGTCCCACTAATACTGGAACCAAGAAAGCTCCCAAGAAATGGCCAAGTCTATTCATTATAAAGCCAAAAGATGAGCCATTTTGCTTGCTGAGATCTGTGTCGTTGTAATATTTCCTTTTTCCCTCCCTCTAATTCTCTCCTCTTCCTCCGGACAGAAGGACTGGATCCCCGCAGGGCAGAAGGGGCGATTCGATGGCCCCTGAAGTCCCTTCGGGGTCCATGACATTGTGCCGTAAGGGAGTGTCGTGGAGTGGTTTGAGCATCGGACTATGACTCCGAAGACCAGGTTTTGAATCCCTGGTTCAACGCACTGGCGTTCCCAGAGTCTCTGTGACTCCTTCCCCGCGTCTCTTTCTCTGCTCCGGGCCCTGCTTTGGACGCCTGAGGCCACTACCTCGCCCTGCCGAATGGTAGAGCCGACCCTCGGGGCGCTACCGCTTGGCAGAATGAGGCAGTGGCCTCAGATGGGAGAGGCCGAGAGGCAGCAGCAAGGTTCAGGAGGAGAGAGCCATGCCGTAATGGGTTTAGCTCTATAGTTTGCTTTTTAAAAATAACGTATATACGAGAGCCAGCATCCTGCATTTGTTAGAGCAGAGCTTTCCAAACTTTTCATGTTGGTGACACACTTTTTGGACACGCATCATGCAGTAATTCAGTAAGTAATTCAGTAAGTGGCGTCCAGCGGCCCCTGGCACGACGGGCAGCCCCTACACCGATTATGGTCACGCAACACACCTTCACGCCGCAGCCGACACGCTAACGTGTCGTGACACACAGTTGGAAAATTCTGTGTTACAGTGTTAGAGCGGGAATTTGTGAGACCAAGGTTCGAATCTCCACTCAGCCACGGAAACCGACTGGTTGACCTTGGGCAAGTCACACGCTCTCAGCCTCAGAGGAAGGCAAAGGCAAAGCCGCTCTGAACAAATCTCGCTGAGGAAACCTTGTGATAGGTTTGCCTCAAAGGCACACAACAACAACTTAAAGGCACAAGTTTCCGCAAGGCAAAGACTGGCCTGTTTTGCTTGTGACATAGCGGCCCATAAAATAAATAAAATAAAAACAACAAGAATAAACGGGTATAGCACTATCCATGTACATGGTACTTTACAAAACAACGAAAAACAATGGGTCCTGCCAAAGGCGTACAGTCTGAAAGATATGTTATATACACACAAACACAAAAGGAAGGAAGGAAGGAAGGAAGGAAGGAAGGAAGGAAGGAAGGAAGGAAGGAAGGAAGGAAGGAAGGAAGGAACGAAGGAAGGAAGGACGGACGGACGGACGGACGGACGGAAGGACGGAAGGAGAATGGAAGGAAGGAAAGAAAGACAGAAGGAAGGATGGATGGATGGAAGGAAGGAAGGAAGGAAGGAAGGAAGGAAGGACGGAAGGAAGGAAGGAAGGAAGGAAGGAAGGACGGAAGGACGGAAGGAAGGACGGAGGACAGAAGGAAGGAAAGAAGGACAGAAGGAAGGAAAGACGGAAGGACGGACGGACGGAAGGAAGGAAGGAGCACAGAAGGAAGGACAGAAGGACAGAAGGACGGACGAAAGGAGGGAAGGAAGGAAGGAAGGAAGGAAGGACGGAAGGAAGGACGGAAGGAAGGACGGAAGGAAGGAAGGAAGGAAGGAAGGAAGGAAGGAAGGAAGGAAGGAAGGAAGGAAGGAAGGAAGGAACAATAAAACCGTATCTTACAACTGTAAAACAAACTATCCAGGTACAATACAATACAATATAAAGCAAACAGACCAATACATGTAATCAAAATAGACAAGATTATAAAACAGTGGTAAACTGAAATTCCCAAAGCTCTGGAAAACAAAAAGGCTTTTAACGGAGATTTAAAAGTAATTAGGGGTGGTCTGTGACGGATACTCACTCTGCTTCCTCCACGGCCACCGGGCACTTGTACTGGGCTGTGTTAAAGAGGCAAATGTCTGCATACTGCCGTACTAGAAGGAAACAGAGAGAAGAAGAGAGCAATGAAACGGGGGCCATTTCTGCACTATAGCGCTACAGTGCTATTATTCTACTTTCAACGCCCTGTGGAATTCTGGGGTTTGTCGTTCACTGAGGCCACAGAGCTCTCTGGCTGGGAATCCTCAAGGCCCCTCCCTAAACTGCAAACCCCAGGATTTCCTAGGAGGTTGAAAGTGGAATAATAGCACTATAACAACGGAGGGCAGAAATGGCCGGAGACAGCATCGGTAGAACAACGGCCTGGAATACACACGCCCAGTTGTGGTGTCCGTGTCAGTGGGCTGGCAAATCCAGTCCAGGTTTTAGTCTGGACTTTAAAGAGACATAAAAGGTTATGAGCCCTATCTACAAAATTGGTTGGAGAGCTCTTTCAAAATTCAGACTAAAACCTGGGCCATTTCCGCACTAGCCTGCTACAGTGCGATGGTTCCACTTTCAACATCCTCTGGAATCCTGGGGTTTGCAGCTTCGGGAGGGGCCGGCCGGCCCCTCCCGAAGCTGCAAACCCCAGGATTCCAGAGGATGTTGAAAGTGGAATCATCGCGCTGTAACAGGCTAGTGCGGAAACGGCCGCAGAGTGGATTGAATATCACCCTCTCTCACCGACATGGAAATACGAGTTGCCATAGCAGGCTCGGCTACCGCCCCAGCTTCCTCTGCAGAAGCAAGGGCTTTACAAGGGTGCTTTTGCAGACCAGTAAAAGTAATACAGTAATTCCTAATACAGCCGAACAACCCAGGGTTAGAGAACACAAAACAAAGCCTGCAATCAACACAAGCTCTCGGCAGCTTAAAAGGAACCCACAACTTCGAAGTCAGCAGCATTTGAAACAGCGTGGGAAAACAGAAATAAGTTTTTCCTTGCCAGCCCCCATCAAGCGAGGCGAACTGACAGGCAGAGCGTGGGAAGGAGCCCCATTCTAACAGGGAAAAGGGAAGAACAACCGTGCGAGGCACTGGCTGCTGAAAATAACGACGACACTGGGCTCCTATGGGGCCTTGCCTTTAAGACTTCACTAAGCAATTCCTCTTTTTGCAATTCCTTAAGGACTAGGAACTTGGTATTTTTTTTAAAAAAAAAAAATAATAAATGAGAAAGCCAGAATTCCAGCGATGGGGAATTTTTATAATGAGTGCCAAATCAGGCAGAACGCGTACAGAACAGGGACAGCTGTCAGATTTTATCAATCTCCTCGGGACCCCAGAACACGGAGCCAGGGCAGAACATTGGCACACAAGTTATTATTACTTTTGTCTATTTGCAGATACTTGCAGGGGGAAGGAAAAGGACGGGATAGATTTCAGGCAGATTTATTATTCCGAGGGCGAGGATCGGTCAAGGACAATTGCTATTTTAATACAGTCATCCCATCCGCATTTGTCGGGGTTAAGGGGGACAAGACCCCCCACAAAAGCAGAACGACCTCAAATACCTCTAGGCCCCCCTAAACCACACACAAAAAAAGGTAGGATCCACAGATTCAATTCATCACAGACTCAAATGTACAATACACAATGCATTCGAATCCACGGCAAGGAACCCAGCAGCCGCCCAGGGTTCCTTCACAAGGTCTTTCACAAGTCTCTCAGTCTCGCAAGGCTTGCACAGAGACTGCAAACACGAGGCAAGACTTCTAAGTCCCTCTTAAAAATGGTGTAGGGCAGACATGGAGGCGGCGACAAATAATCTGCAAATAATGAAATCCACGAGAGTCAAACACAAAAATGTGGAGGGATGATTGTATTTGCTTAACACTTGACTGTTGCATACAATTCTTACACATAATTTGCAAAGAGGCTCAAGTACGTTGGAATTTCGGTGGTCTAATTTGGATAAATCTTTTTTTGGGGGCAGGTCTCAGCTTCCCCAGCTTAATCTTAAAGGCGGTGCTCAAGTCCCTCTCCACCCCTTCCATTCCAGGGTCCCTGAACCGTTGCCATTCGGAGACACACACAAGCAGACTCACACATCCTCCTCTTTCTATTCTGGGGCAGGGGAGCTGACTTTAATGTCAAGTCCCCATCCCATAAAGACGTGACTCAGTGGCAAAGGAGGGGTTGCCCTTGTTACATGAGCACCCACCCACTCAAACCAATGGAGGACCTCCATGAGGCCTGGCAGGAAGGCCAGCATCCTTCCTCAGGGTGTGGAGACCATTTCCAATGAGTGGCATGTGGTTGCTCCCATGACACTGGAAGCAGTGAATCTTCTCCAGGTTTTAGTCTGAACTTCAAGCGAGCTCTCCATGGACACTGAACCCAAGTCCTCCAAATAGGTTCAACACAGAATCCTAGAGGTGGAAGAGAACCCAAAGGCATCTAGTCCAGCCCCATTCTGCCACGCATCCAAGTCCTCCCTTTGACAGATGGCCATCCAGCCTATCTTGAAAAACCTCCAAAGAAGAAGAAGACTTCACCACATTCCATTCAGGCAATCTAGTCTACCGTCAAACAGCTCTTACTCCCTTGAAGGTCTTCCTAATATTCAGGTGGAATCTCTTTTCATTTAGTTGGAAGCCACTGTTCCATGCCCTAGTCTCTGGAGGACATTACTGGACATTTTCTAAAGTTCAGACTAAAAACCGGGAAGGATTAACCCAAACTCCTTCCCTCTGACATAGGAGGCACCAGGAACCCCTGGGCCTGAGTCAGCTCGCTCCTCCTAAACGTCATCCCTCCCCACCCACAACTCGGCCAGCAGCAAAAGAGGCGTCTGTTTTACGTCTACCTGAGATTTTTATCTTCTTCACCGTCTTGTTGGTGTTGTTGGTCACGTGGACATTGACGTTGATGGGTTCCCCGTGGTAGTAGATCTATGGAGAGAACAATCCCAGTGATCCTCCGTGGAAGTTCTCCAGGACGGGGGTGTAGGATTGCCGGATTGAAAACACGCTGCGTTTGCTGAAGTTCCCTTTTCTACACAGCAAAGGAGGAGGAGGCTAAGCTCCACGTGCTGATAGATGGACCAGATTTTGTTCTTTGAAAAAGCCCAACGCGTTTCGTCCGAAACGCGTTGGGCTTTTTTAAAGAACAAAATCTGGTCCATCTATAAGCACGTGCAGCCTAGCCTCCTCCTCCTTTGCTGATTCGTTATACTTGCTTTGCGGTATTTGTTCCTGTTCCTTCTTCTACACAACCAAGAATGGTAGAGGAGGCCTCTCCGGTTTTCACTCTGGCAACCCTTGGAAACCACAATGGGGCACGGACTCGCAACAGCCTCCCACGGGACCCCCTCCCGCCAAAAAGCTCAAACTTCTCAGGGGTCTTTGGAAGCAGAAAGTCACTTACGCTTCCCCGTACAGCCAGTAAGGTCCAATTTTCCAATGTTTTGGGGCCTCTTTGTGTTATTTTAGGCTAGGGCTTTCCAAACGGTGCACCGCGACACGTCAGCGTGTCGCCTGAGGTGTGTAGGAGTGTCGCTTACAATCTTGGAAATGTACGTTATTATTTATAAATCATGTATTTTTAAAAATATACGAAACGTTTTCATGAGATATGATGTGTTCCCATACATTCCGGTATCACAATTACAGTACAATTTATGTATATCTCTTATAAGGGAATTAGTTTAACGTCCCATTTGCTAGTAAAACTGAACTACTGTGTCACAAAATGACGCACGTCTGAAAAGCGCGTCACCGACATGAAAAGTTCGGAAAGCTCTGTTTTAGACCCTTTTTCAACCAGGAATTAAGCAGAAAGCCGATGTCCAGTTTACTTCCCAGCTGGAAAAGGAAAGGTCCCATTTTGGAAGAAAGGTGGCATACAAATATAATAAATAAATAAAAAGTCTCTCCAGGGCTTAAAAGGTTCTCTTTAGGGGTTCCCCAAACTATGGCAAAATTGACCCCATGCCAGCTATGCCAAGGAGCCTCAGGCACACCCAAAATTCACTGTGGGGATAGTAAATATGGAATTCTTCTTCACTATATGATAACAGCGGCAAGAAAATTGTTTGCTCAAACCTGCAAATGGACTAAAGCACCTACAAGGAACAAACGGATCGTTAATGGATTGCTGAGCTAGACCAAATGGCCAAATGAATGTGGTTTTTAAAGATAAGACAATTGCACATTTCTTGAAAGACTGGAAACCATTTATGGACTTTTTGAGCAATTAGAAACCTAAGGAATCTGTGGATATGATTACTACTAATTGTAATAAGATAGTTCAGTTGGATCTGTAATGGCAGAACAACATTTTTTTTTCTCTTCTTTTCTTATTTTTTCTCTTACATTACTGTTTGGTTTGCAGGGCGAGGGGACATGAGTTAATGGAGCGCTTTTGGGTTTTGAACTCTGCAGAGACTGAAATCAGCTCAAGGCAAAGGGGGAAAGGCTACTTCTGCACTGGACTGTTATAGTGCTATTATTCCACTTTCAACATCCTACGGAATCCTGAGGTTTGCAGTTTAGGGAGGGGCCGGCCGGCCCCTCCCTAAACTGCAAACCTCAGGATTCCGTAGGATGTTGAAAGTGGAATAATAGTGCTATAACAGTCCAGTGCAGAAATGCCCAAAGTAGGAGGGGAAGAGAGAACTAGGACTTTTTAAAAAGCAGCTGAAACCAGAAGATTAATTGGACTGTCCTTGTCGAATCAGAAAGTCTGGAAGGCATAGGCTGCAGGGGTGTGAGATGATAAGCAAATAGTATGAATGAGCAGGAGTACAGGAAGAACCAGAAAAGCCAGGCCTGGTTCTAAGGACCAATGGCTCTACAAAACAGTGTCACCTCATCTGCCCACTGGGAGCCGGGAGGGATGGAGCCAGCCTGACCTTCCACAGAAATGGGTTGCAAAGCTGGGGTGCCATTAAGAAGAAGACCCTGCCTTGTGTACCTACCACCCTACTCTCCTGGGCCTCAGCCAAAGACCACAAGTTCTTATTTTTCTGTTGTTCTGTTGCAAATTCGCATTAAAATTAAGCCACTGCAGTTGGTCACATGTGATCTCTAAAGCACAGACTTGATAACTGTCTGGCTGTCACTTCTATACAGACGTCAAGGGCAGCCCCATGTAGAGCCCATTACAGTAGTCTAGGCAGGAACATCAGCAACAGCCGCTGCGACTTGCAGCACAGAGGTATATATAAAGGGCCCGCACAGTACCTCTTTATCCAGAGAGGCCTCCAAGTGCAGGGGTTTGTCAGACATGAGGAATTGCCTAGTGGTCTCGGCCATAGGCTGTGGTCCCGGTCGCTCCGGCGCATACTGCACTTTGCGGATCACCAAGCGCACAGAGTTCCTGTGGAAGTTGTCAACAAATTAGGTCGTGCCTACACGGAAAGCCAGAAATAATTGCAAAAAATGGCTCACACACCCATCCCACCAAGTAAAGGACCTTGGGAACTGTGGCCTTAATAAAGTGCTGAGCGTTACCTGGTGACGAACAAGAGGACCTTGGGAAAGGGACTGGCTTGCTCAGGGCTGGGAATCCTATGGTTCTCCAGATGTCGTTGGATCCCAACTCCAAGCATTCCTTACCATTAGTTTTGCTAAGGCTGATGGGATTTGCAGTCCCACAACATCTGGGGAGGCTGCATTATTCCCTCCCTATTTCAGTTCAACATTCTGAGTACTGGCACTACACAGTTTGATGCCACTTTGATCTGCTCATGGGTCTATCCAGCAGAATCTTGCCAGTTGTCTTTTTGGGGACTGGAAGCCCCTGCTAAAGGGCTCTCCCCTGAAGTATACTGAGAATTCTGTAACCTTCTGAAACTACAAATCCCAGGTCGCCATAGGATGGAGCCATGATATTTAAAGTCCAGTAGTCTCCCCTTATCTATGGTATTGCTTTCCATGATTTCAGTTAACGTCTTCCCTCGTAGACTTGCCTTCCTCGCTTCCACCTTCTGCTCTGTCCACGTATTTAAAGACAGCTCTCACGGCAGCTCACAGTCTTTCATAGAATCATAGAATCATAGAAATGTAGAGTTGGAAGAGACCACACGGGCCATCCAGTCCAACCCCCTGCCATGCAGGAACACCCGCAAAGCACTCCTGACAGATGGCCATCCAGCCTCTGCGTAAAAACCTCCAAGGAAGGAGACTCCACCACACTCCGAGGCAGCAGATTCCACTGCCGGACAGCCCTGACCGTCAGGAAGTTCTTCCTGAGGTTCCGGTGGAATCTCCTTTCCTGCAGCTTGAATCCATTGCTCCTTGTCCTGGTCTCTGCAGTGGGAGAAAACAAGCCCACTCCCTCTTCTACATGGCATCCCTTCAAATATTTGAACATAGCTATCCTGTCCCCTCTTAACCTTCTCTTTCCCAGGCTAAACATCCCCAGCTCCCTAAGCCACTCCTCACAGGACTTCATGGTTTCGAGATCTTTTACCATTTTCATAGAATCACAGAGTTGGAAGAGACCATTCCAGGGGCCATCGAGTCCAACCCCTGCTATGCAGGAACACCCATCAAAGCATTCCCGACAGATGGCCATCCAGCCTCTGCTTAAAAACCTCCAAAGAAGGAGGAGACTCCACCACACTCCGATGTAGTACATTCCACCGCCGGACAGCCCTGACCGTCAGGAAGTTCTTCCTGAGGTTCAAGTGAAATCTCCTTTCCTACAGCTTGAATCCATTGCTCCTTGTCCTTTTGGTCACCCTCCTCTGGACATGTTCCACTTTTCAATATTTTTCCTGAACTGTGGTGCCCAGAACTGGACACTGGATTCCAGGTGGGGGTCTGACCAAAGCAAACCTGACGCCAAATAATACCGCCCACAAAATGCAGTTTTGCAAGAGCGTCGGTGAATGCTTTGCTCACCTCTTGTGGATCTTCTCATCTAGATTTTCTGCACAGAAGGCCTTGACTTCATAGTCAACACCACAAGCCTAGGAAACAGAAACAAATGCAATAGTGTTAAGGCAGGCAACGGCTTGTGCTGCCCTGGGTACCAACTTTCAGCACCAGATTCACATGTGGGTAAGACTAATCTTGTTGTTACTGTAATAGCGCTAAAGCATTCTCCTAAGAATACAAGAAGAGCTCTGCTCAGATGCCCCTCTAGTACAGATGTAACCTTTACATTCTTTACATGCAAGACTGATAGAGAAGAAAAGAAAATCTGCAACTATTCAAGCCCAAGCCAAAAAATGGGGTTTCCTGGCAGTTGCAAAATCCCATCAAAGAGAGTATTAGGGCAGTGAGAATCTTCTGCAATGTTTGCCTAATCTTTGAATATCCAAAGTGTTGTGGAGGAAACACTCAGCATAGAAAAACAATATTTTTTGCACAAAAAAAAATCATTTTCCACAGAGAAAACAGGTGCCCCCCACACACAAAATGTTTTTCGTGCAGAAAACACTGGTTCCTGCACAGGAGTTTTTTTGTTTTGGTGCAGAAAACATGATCAATACTAACAACAACAATAACAATAATAATACTATCTACGCTCCACATTTTTCTACACAGAACAACACTTCAGGATGTGCTTAACTGGGAGAATATAGGAGAGGAATATTAGTTTACCTCTGCAGTAGAGAGGCAACTACACTATTTGCCCCTGGATGTGAAGATGAAAAAAAAATCAAGGATTTATATCCCTAAAGGATGAATATTCTTCACAGTATTGTTTCTGCTGGAAGAGAAAGCAAAAGTCTCTGCACCATTCTCAAGAGACGCTTGCACCTTCCAGAGCATTCTGGGGAATTAGCTTATGCAGAAAAAATGAGGACAAGCTCCATTTTTCTCCCCATTTTCTGCACAATACCCACTGTTTCCTGTCTCCAACATTTTCTGTACAAAAACCATCAGCTGGATGAAGAGAGAGCTTGATGCATGGATTGGGGGGAGAGAAAGAAAGAGAAAAAGAGGTGGGTGGATAGCTGGATTGAGGGATGGATGGTCAGGCAGAAAGATGGACAGACAGGCGATCTGAAGAACGCCCCTTTCTCCTTCCCCTCTTCTCTGTACTGGGCGTCCCATCCCATCACCCAGGATGCCTTGTTACCTTTCCTGTGTCCTCAGGTCCAGGCTGCAACGTCACCGAACAGGGAAGATTTGGAGGGATCTGAAAGGGAGAAAGGACCTCATCAATAACCAAGCGAGTGGCTGGATATCAGTACGTGTGAAAGGGATCTAGGAGTCTTGGTAGACCACAAGCTGAACATGAGCCAGCAGTGTGATGCAGCAGCCAAGAAAGCCAATGTAATTCTTGGTTGCATCAATAGAAGTATGGTGTCTAGATCGAGGGAGGTGATGGTACCACTCTATTCTGCTTTGGTTCGGCCTCGTTTGGAATACTGTGTCCAGTTCAAGAAGGATGTTGACAAGCTGGAATGTGTCCAGAGGAGGGCAAACAAAATGGGGAAGGGTCTGGAAGCCATGAAGCCCTTTGAGGAACGGCTTAGGGAGCTGGGTATGTTCAGTCTGCAGAAGAGAAGGTTAAGAGGGGACATGAGAGCCATGTTTAAATATCTGAAGGGATGTCATGTTGAGGAGGGAGTGGGCTTGTTTTCTGCTGCTCCAGAGACCAGGACAAGGAGCAATGGATTCAAGCTGCAGGAAAGGAGATTCCATCTGAACCTCAGGAAGAACTTCTTGACGGTCAGGGTTGTCCGGCAGTGGAATCTGCTGCTGGTGGATTCTCTTCCTTCTTTGGAGGTTTTTAAGCAGAGGCTGGATGGCCATCTGTCAAAGGGAGCGCTTTGAGGTGGGTTCCTGCATGGCAGAAGGGGGTTGGACTGGATGGCCCCTGGCGTCTCTTCCACAGTATTCAAGATGAGGTCTAACCAAAGCAGAGTAGAGTGGTACCATTACCTCCCTCGATCCAGACACCAGACTCCTACTGATGCAACCAAGAATCGCTTTGGCTTTCTTGGCTGCCGCATCACACTGCTGACCTAGATGCTGACCAAGATGCTATGCTCCTATTGTTGCAGCCCAGAACCACGTTGGCTTTCTTAGCTGCTGCCCTGCACTGCTGTCTTGCCTACGTATCCGAAAGCTTGCATGAGCAAAGCGTTATATGGTGAGAAGCTACAGAGTGTCCTTGGTAGCAAAGACATCTGGTGGCAGCAACCTCAGCCTCATTAGCAGCATCCTTCTAACAAAGACAACAATGGAAGCATTTAGCACATTCTTGAGGAGTGGGAAGGACACGCGTGGCTTCCTAAATGCAAAACGGCATAGCTTAGGCTAAGCGGAAAGTAGAACTTAAGGATACAGACTTAAGACTTCCACCGAGAGGCAAAGGAGGAGCAGCGAGAGATGGACAAGAGGAGAAGACAGAAAGAGGGGGAAGGAAAGATTCCTACCTCGAAGGTAAAAGGGTAGGCCTGCTCCCCGAGCTTCTTGATCAGCCGCTCCTGGAGCCGCGTCAGAGGTTTCTTCTCCTCCGGGACTGGAGGGAAGGCCTGGACGTTGGCAACGAAAAGATCCTTGCGGAAGGTGAGGCCCAGGACATCCAGGTCCTCGCGGCCGTAGCGGAAGGCGCAGGTCAGCGTGACGAAAACTGCCGGGAGAAGACAGAAGGTTTTGCACCAGAAAGAGATTCCACGGGAGCAGGACACTGAGTTCCCAAGTCTTAGGGTCTGGGTCTTCGTCTCTAATCCACAGGGAGAAATGGGAGGAATCCCAGGGCAAGAGCAACGCCTTGAAAAATGCGCGTGTATATATACACACACCCTTACTCGGGGAGAAGATGCTCCGTCGTGCATGTGTGGTGTAAATCTACACTCGTGTAGTTAGATGGCGGCTGGGCTATGACTGTCCTTCTGTTGAACACTGGCACTATGCAGCCAATGGTGTCTCTGCCCATGTGCCCTTGCACCATGCGGAGCAATGCCCAGGGGCTCTTTCTGCCATCCCAGGGAATCAAGGAGACACTGAAAGCACTGACAATTAGTTACACAACATCCAAGAATGTGCAACTGCACAGCTCGAATCCTGAGAGTTTGTTCCAACCAGAGGAGAGTGAGCGAATCGATTGTTGAATGGTGAGTTGCATAAATGTTGATAAGAACCAGAGTTATATTGAAAGACTCTTGACCTCTCCTAGATGAATATGTGAGCGGGATGAAATCTCATACCCAGGTTGGACATGGAGCTGGAATGAGCCCTGAAAGTGGGTAGGAAGTGAGGCAGCAACACAAAATGCAAAGTATGCAATACAATAAAACACACAAAAGACTTTTCTTTGGTCAAAGGATCCCACTGATAACCAGAACTGTGTTCAGTCTAACCTACCAGTAGCATTTTATTCTTCAGGCTTCACATCTTTATACTATTTTTTTGACTAGGAAAGCTAAATAAAACATACATCAACAAGGTTAGTATTCCGCTCAAAACTGACCGCTTGTTATTTCTCATCTAACTCTTTCGGCAGCTGCCTGGATGACCCGTGTGGTGTGTAACTATCAAAATGTACACAAAAGGGCTATCACCGATGCACCAAGCATACTTCCAATTTCAGCAAAAATAGTTTCATTCAGAAGTTAACAAACCAGAGGTTAGTCATACCATATGCCAACAGAAGCAGTTAATATTCTTGTTAATCATACTAGTGAGAGGGCAACTGAGAATCTTCTAACATCCCTCATGTATATTTTAAGCCAACAAATATATAGGTCATGGATACAAATGAGAACGTAATTATTAACAGACTATAATATGGAATTGTTAAAATGTTTTGTTGTACTCACATTGCTATAACAGAACCGTTGCGCTTACATCGTAAGAATGTCACAACATTTTGTTATATTTATTTGTTGTGCCGTTTTTGTACTCACAACGCTACAAAGGTCGTAACATTTTATTATTTAAAAGTTATTTAGTGCGGCAACTGACCGTACCCATTTGCTATTAATACCTTAGGGAGCCAGTTCAGGGGATTCCTGTGTTAATTTGTGCAGAGCAGAATTCAGACCACAGAAAATCAAGCAGTACCTTGAAGGCCCAGATGTACAGTTATGCACCATCCACGAACTCACATCTGTATGGCTAGGATCGATTTGGTTAGTCCTGATTACAATAAACCCATTCGATCGGTTGCTGAATGGTGAGTCAACACAGGCCATTTCCGCACTAGCCTGTTACAGTGCTATTATTCCACTTTCAATGTCCTATGGAATCCTGGGAAACTTTGCAGTTTCGGGAGGGGCCGGCTATCTAATGCAGAAACGGCCACAGAGGTAGATCCCTTTGACTCAACAGCTCTGCCCCGCTTGGGACTTACAATACGATTTGGGTTCACGTGAAACGCTTATACTTGTGCAACACTATTTACACGAACTAAACATGTGTGGCAAAAGAGCCTTAAGGAGTACAACCACGCATGGACGCAAAACTAAGATGCCTAGGACACTGACAGGATTCTGGCCTCGGTGTGTTGTTTTGATTTTTTTATGTGAATGACATACTCTGAGCCAGGGGTGTAAATCCTCACCTAAGCAACCCTTGCACAGGAGGACAAATACTTAGGCCATTTCTGCACTAGACTGTTATAGCGCGATGATTCCACTTTCAACCTCCTATGGAATCCTGATGTTCGCAGTTTTGGGAGGAAACTGCAAACCCCAGGATTCCATAGGAGGTTGAAAGTGGAATCATCGCGCTATAAGAGTGCAGTGCGGAAATGGCCGTCACATCAGTTTTCTCCCCAATAAGGGAGAAAATGGATATTCATTTGGACATCCCAAAGTGTTGCAGAGGAAAACACTCATGCCAATATTCTACACCTGCCACTTCATCACAGATGTGTAACTAGGCAACTTCTCTTGGCTCTCCCATCATAACAGCCAGTAGCCACATGAGGTGAAGGAGGTCTCCTCAGCTGCCAATTTGGGGGAAAAGGAGGACAGTGTTTCTGCCCCTCTCAGCGAGCAAGGCTATCACAAAGAATTCACAGAATCACAGAACTGGAAGAGGCCCCCAGGGGCCATCCAGTCCAGCCCCTTTCTGCCAGGCAGGAAGACACCATCAAAGGACTCCCTTGGACAGATGACCACCCAGCCTCTATTTGAAAACCTCCAAAGATGGAGGAGACTCCACCACACTCCACGGAGACAGCAGCAGACTTCACTGTCAGACTGCTCTTACTGTCTGGAATTTCTTCCTTATGTTCAGGTGGAACCCCTTTTCCTGGAGTTTGAAGCCACTGCTCCATGTTACAGTCTCTGGTGCAGCAGAAAACAAGCTTGCCCCATCTCCTCCATGACATCTCTTCAAATATTTAGACACAGCTATCATGTCCCCTCTTAACCTTCTCTTCTCCAGGCAAAACACACCCAGCTTCCTAAGCTGCTCCTCAGAGGGCTCCATGGTTTCCAGGCCTTTGATCATTTTGGTCACCCTTCACTAGATACGGTCCAGACTGCCAATGCCCTTCTTGAATTGTGGTGCCCAGAACTGGACACTGGTCTCATCAAAGCAGACAGAGAGGTACTACCACTTGCTTTGATCTAGACTCTGTACCCTTATTGATTTCCTATCGAATTGTGACGGGGGTCCTGCTTCTGATTGTTGTAGCCTCACTCGCTGGTGGGAAGTCCTGGAAACTTCATCCTCCTTGTGCCCCAATCAGCGGCTGAACAGATCTCCTTCAACCAGTCCAACTGCTGGCTGTTAAGGTGAGCTACGGGGGTGTCCCCAAAGTTTTACAGTGAGTAAGTAGTAATCTTGCTAAATACAGAGCAGTTACAGATCTGTAAATATAGGTTACAAATGTGTAATTGCAAACTAGAATGACAGCCACGGTTTCTTTTGTGCAAAAATCCTGCTTCTGGTGCAGGAAAAAAAAGGTTTCCCAATTAGAAAACAGTGTTTTCTGCACAGAAAACAATTATTTTGCACAGGAAAGCCATCTTCTACAAGAAAACAAGAGAGGTTACATAAAACTACACATATTTTTCTATGCCGAACGATTCCTTCACAACGCTTCAGGATATACAAATACTGGGAGAAGATTCTTGCCCATCTATTATTCTTCCCAAGTGGGTTTCCTAATGCTTGGAAAGCTCATTTTTCACTCCAGAAACAATGATGAATATTCATTACATCTCTCCTTGGAGCGACTGTTTGATGTCTCATATACTAATGATGCCACGCTTAATGACGTCAACAGCATCCATCCTCAGCCTCAAGTTTTGGCCTTGAAATCTCCGGCCATGAGATTGTCCCGACCAGGTTCACCGTTCTGTTGTAGAGCTGTTGCATCCAACCGGACTGTTCATGTATGGTTTATTTTCAACCTGTATTATTGAATCATAGCACTGGAAGGGACCACAAGGGCCACCTAGTTCAACCCCGGCAATGCAAGAATGCACAATTAAGGCGCTCCCAAAAGAAGGCCATCAAAGTCTTTTGAAAGATCTCCAAAGACGGACAATCCACCACTTTCTGAAACAGTGTCAAACAGCCCTTACATGAAAATCCTCCTAATGTTTTGGCAATCAAACCATAAGTTACCTTTCCGTTCTTTCAGATATTCCGGATCCACCAACACAACACCGTCTGCAAAAAGAAAGGCAGAGATTAGGCCTGTGAATCATTCATCCTATATAGCTAGGATAACTTCTCAATTTGCTAGCATGATAACCGGAGAGTAGAGAAGTAACTTTTCCAAGCTCTGTTGATAACCACGATAAATGCAATGGACCAAGACCACTCTGTACATGTGCTGGTTACCTCTGCAAAAGTAGTGGCATCAAAGACCAGGTGGGTCGAAAGCATGAGAGACAGGATTCCGGAGATGTAGCAGAAAAAGGACATAATGCTGTCCTTTCGGGGAAAAAAACTTGAGAGAGCCAAGGCAGAAAGAGATCCCTTGGGGGGTCACGAAATCAACACTGCAAGCTGCAAAAAAAAGTGGGACGTTGCAATGCAGTAATGAAAACAGCCAGCACATAAAATTTTCAGGAGGTCAGCTGGTTGTGTTCCAGCACTAAAACCCAGAGACCTCAGAAGCACAGCTGAGCCGAGGACCGGCCTCATAAAATGAATTTGTTTCTTCAGACAAGAGAGAACGAGAGCCAGGGGGATGTTAAAATTGGAGCACTTGGCTCAGCTCGAGTGAAGAGAAACATGGAACAAGGATGAGTCAGAATGTTGAAAAATTTCCAGGGAAAAGAAATGGGCAATTGGGAAAGGATATGTCGCCTGCTTAATGCACAATCAAAGGCTGAGCTGTAATTAAATATTGAAAAATGAAAGAAGACTGAACACCCAGCATCAACAACGTACGGTACTCTCAGGATTGGAGATAATGGAGGGGCAGGGCATTCTGTTGCTCTCGGTAATTAAGCCAAGAAAGCGGGAAGCATCATAAAAACTCACACAGGGCATCTCGGAAGGGGGATGATGGGCACGGTGGTACCACAGTAGGACCACATCTCCATTCGCCAAGGTAGCAAATGGGTTTTCCAAACAAGTACAGGTGGCCAGTAACTTCAGCACCAGTTGGAGCAACGTAAATATCCTCTCCGGGTTTCAATCTGAACTTCAAGGGAGCTTTTGGAGGGGTATGGTTCAGGATCTTAGGGCCTTTCCACATTACACTGTTATAGTGCTATTATTCCACTTTCAACATGCTATGGAATCCTGGGGTTTGCAGTTCGGGGAGGGGCCTTTAGAATCCTCAACCAGAGAGCCCTTTGGCCTCAGGAAACTACAAACCCCAGAATCTCACAGGATGTCGAAAGGGGAACGATAGCACTATAACAGTGCAGCGTGGAAAGGCCCACGGCGTCCGTGGCGGCAGCAGTGAACAGAGAGGGGCAATGTCCGGCGGTGACGTAAGTTGCATAACACCTCACACAGGTACCGTGAGGGCATCTAGGAGTTCCCCAAAGTTGGTGGCCACAGCACAAGGCGGGAGGAGGCTCCTCCGTCGGTGGCTGAGGTGGGGAATAGGGAAAGCCCTCACTCGGCGATAACGGTGAGATTTGTGGAAACCTTCATATTTGGTAACGGCGGAGGTTTAGGCATGGCTCCACGGCTGGTGGAAAAGCGACGGGTTAAGTGGTAAACTCCCACAACGGGGCTCCTTCCCCCATCAAGCTGTGTATCTTCCCGGCCCAGTGTAGGCTTACCAACTGGATCGACGACGTCTATGTGGTCGACAAAGTCCCTCTTTCCGAGGTAGACGGTGAGCTGTTAAGGAGAGACAAAAACACCAAGAAGGCATCAGCAACCAACGTAGTACGGCTGGGAGTTCAAGAGGGCAGTTTACCCACTTCTCAACTGCAACAGAAGTTTGCCTTTAAGCCTGGAACACATACCTCCAGTACGCACGCTCAACTTCTGGACTGATGTTCATTGCTAGCCTGTTGAATTCAAAGTGGAAACATACGGAGGGACCCATACCCTCCCAGAGACAGACCCGATTAATCCTCTGTCACCCCACTTTTTCAGCTGCTTTTAAAGTGTCCCAGTTTCTTCCTCCTCCTCCTCCATTTGCTCTCTGTCTTCAGCTTAATTCAGGTCAGAAGAGATCAGTCAGTCACACATTTGTAACTAGGTAGCTGATGTACGATATCAGCGAAAAACAACATTGCCGGTGACTAAAGCTGGGGTGTCTAGTATGAAGACCACGTGCTCTACTGTCTAATGTATGCTTGAAACGTGAACAACATGAAGGGACTTGCGAAAAGGCTAAAAACCACGTGAAAAGACTGGGAAAAAACGGATTTAAATGCACACATCGATGCAGACCATTTTAAAGATTAATATTCAACTGAAACCAGAATTTTTTCTTTTAGGATTGATGGATGTACAGCTGGAAAAGAGACACGGAAGATTTCTGTATGTATATGGGAGGATTCAACTGGAACGGAAGATGGAAGAATTCAACAGTACCCATCAGGAGGGAATGGTTGTTGAAACTGAGAGATGTGCCAGAAACAGACAAATTATCTGGTTTCACTAGAGAAAGATCAGTAACATTTCTAAAGAGCTGGAAATGCCTTACAGGCTTTCTCAAACAAAGGGGAGGGACGGAGGAAGAAGGAAGGAAGGAAGGAAGGAAGGAAGGAAGGAAGGAAGGAAGGAAGGAAGGGAGGAAGGAAGGAAGGGAGGAGGGAGGGAGGGAGGGAGGGAGGGAGGGAGGAAGGAAGGAAGGAAGGAAGGAAGGAAGGAGAAAGGAAGAAAGAAAGAAAGACAGACGGACGGATGGACGGGAGGGAGGAGGGAGGGAGGGGGAAGGAAAGAAGACGGACGGGAGTGAGGAAGGAAGGAAGGAAGGAAGGAAGGAAGGAAGGAAGGAAGGCAGGAAGGAAGAAGGAAGGAAGGAAGGAAGATGGATGGGAGTGAGGAAGGAAGGAAGGAAGGAAGGAAGGCAGGAAGGCAGGAAGGCAGGCAGGCGGATGGGAGGGAGGGAGGGAGGGAGACAGGCAGACAGGCAGACGGACAGGAGCGAGGAAGGATGGAAGGATGGAAGGACGGAAGGAAGGAAGGAGGGAAGGAGGGAAGAAAAGGAAGAAAGAGAGAAAGAAAGAAGGAAAGAAAGAAAAACAGACAGGCAGACATGATGACCTCATAATTTTTAGCTTTGAGGATTAGAAAGAATAGGCTGTTGAAAAAAAAAGAATATAGAAGAAGAGGCATGCATAACCATACGCTTATATATCTACTGTAAGGAAAATCGGAAGTCATTTTTTTCTCTTCTTCTTTTGTTCTCTTTTTCTGTATTTATTTTTGTTCTGGACTTTTTAGTTTTTATTTTATTCTACTTTCATCTCGTCTTTCCTCCCCCCCCCATCTAACTCTTAATATATATATTTTTTTAAAATAACCCCACACGCTCTACCACGGAGACTGGCTGTCAAACGATTACCCCAAGGTCATCGAGGCGACCCCGAAGGAGCAAAGGCATGCTAAACTCCAGCCACAGTTCCCTGGCCATCACCGGAGTTGCCTTTGCGGAAGGCAGGCTGCCCAGCAGAGCTCCGAGGAGGACTCCGCTCAGCCCTTCTGTGGATAAACTTCCAGCGGGCAGATGGCCTGCGGCAGCTTAGGAGAGCATTTGGATGATCCTGCACCCTGCTGTGCCACACCATCCCTGGTTTTTAGGAGCTCATCCGTCTTACATAGTATTTAGAGAAGATTTACACGGTTCGCGTGTAGGAAAGCCAAGAGGGTTTTGTTCTGTTCCAATTTTACAGCGGCCCCACCCCGGCTTCCTGGAGACCATCAACGAAAAGGAGGCCTGAGACGGGTCCCCGTGCCAGGCTGACCCTGAAGTTCCAACCCTGGGTTCCTGACACCCACCTGGCCTTTCCCCTGCTCCTAATCCCCTCCCGGATGGGGGACCCGGGCCTCAAGGCGACCCCCTATGGTGGACCGGTGGCTGCGTTGTTTTGGTGGGTTTGCTACGGTTAGCGCGACCAGACCCTCCACCACACTCAATATGAGCAGACAGAAACAGTGGCAAAAACATACAAGTGGAAGTTTAAAATGCATGAAAATAACACACTATCCCGTGAACTACTAAATCATTTACAGCTCCCCAAAAACCGCAGTCAGTCATTTCCTCTGTCTGAGGCCTCACTATACTCTTACAGCGCAATTATTTCACTTTCACCATCCTATGGAATCCTGGGGTTTGCAGTTTAGGGAGGGGCCACTGTTCCTTGTCCTGGTCTCTGGAGCACCGGAAAACAAGCACGCTCCCTCCTCAGTATGACATCCCTTCAAGGATTTAAACGTGGCTCTCATGTCCCCTCTTAACCTTCTCTTCTGCAGACTAAACATCCCCAGCTCCCTGAGCCACTCCTCATAGGGCTTCGTGGCTTCCAGACACTTCATCATTTTGGTCACCCCCCTCTGGACACGCTCCAGCTTGTCGACATCCTTCTTGAACTGAGCTGCATAGAACTGGACACAGTATTCCAAAGGAGGCCTAACCAATGCAGAATAGAGTGGTACCATTACCTCCCTTGATCTAGACACCATACTCCTATTGATGCAACCAAGAATCACATTGGCTTTCTTGGCTGCTGCATCACACTGCTGGCTCATGTTCAGCTTGTGATCCACCAAGACTCCTAGATCCCTTTCACACACACTGTTGTTCAGCCAGGTGTTTCCCATCCTGCATTTGTACATTCCATTTTTGCTACCTAAGTGCAGGACCTTACGTTTCTTTCTGTCGAAATTCGTTTTGTCAGCTTTGGCCCAGCTCACACATAGGGAGGTTACAGATGTGGAGGGCCCACTCTATTCCTTTAAAAATAAGTAAATAAGTAAGTAAGTAAGTAAAAGACAAGGGGGTGTACCTGTCTGAAGAATAGGGTTTAGCAAATTGGTGAAACCCCCACTTTCAAAGTCACAAACTCCTCTCATTTCCCATCTGAACGCAGAGGTCTTGAAATGTCTACCCCTTAGAAGCAAGAGGGTCACACAGGCTAGATCACGAGCCTTGGCTCCATCCTGTGTTTTAACATGTGGGTGAGAAAAGGGAGCTTCCTCCTTGATTTGGAACTGTTAATGGCATTCCTTGTTTAAGGTAACAGACTCTCGAAGTAAGCAGACACCTAAGTTCCTGTTAGTTGAATTTCACATGCTCTCTGAAAATGAGAAACAAATTGGGACAGTTTGGAAATGTTGATAGAAGCCAGAGAGAGAGGATGGCCCTGGAACTAAGGGTTAATTGTTTTCTCAGGGTTTACACGAGGAAACCCACCCTGTTTAGTGTATACAAGGTGGGCGCTGGGAAATGTGTTCTGTCTCACTTTGGACCTCCACAACGGGTGTACCTATTTCTGCTGCAGAAACACATTTTGCCTTAACTCCTTGCTCATGTTGCTCTGCTAGTTTGGACTGCGCTGCTGGGTGATGACTCTCCCTCTTGCGACAAGATTGCTTCTCTAACTTCAGACTAAAACCCAAAGCAGATTCATCACCCTCCACTAAGATGGAAGCCACCACTGCCTGACCCAAGGAAGAGAGTTTGAAAAAGTTAAACTTTTTTTGGATTGCAGCTTCCAGAATCTAACAGCCGAGACGGCTCTCTTCATGCCGGCTGGAGGATTCTGTGAGCCGGAGTCGTCAAAAGTAACTTTCTGAAGCTCAGCACACGGGCGCTAGAAGGACCACAGCTGCTGGCATGACTCACTGGCGTTACTCGGTTTCAAGTTAGGGAGCGGCGCCTCTCCTTCCCTTTCGGCGAGCTAAAGATAAGCAGTTCATTGGAGTCAACAGAGCTGTCTTCAAATCTTTATGGGATACCTGAACAGAACTCCATTAAACTGATTTAATTACAGGGCTACTGTATTATGTTCGCATTAATCACAAGCTCTCCTCTCAAGTGGGGAAAGTAGAGGTGTCACGAAGTAATGAAGTGAGACCGTGGCCAGCCTAAACCACAGCTTGGAAAAATTACTGTTTGGGACTACAGCTTCCAGAATCCTCAGTCACACTCTTAACACTGTACGCTCATCCCCCTTTCATTTTCTTGGGGAAAGTCACTGAGGGATGGACCTGAAACCAGTTCAAAAACTAGAACTCCTCCTAGTCATTGGGAGTGTATCCTCAGTGCACATTTGCAGCAGTTTGATTCTACTTTAATTGCCACAGCTCCACTGTACAGAATTCTGGGACCTGTAGTTTTTGTGAGGCCCTTAGAATCTTCTGCTAGAGCATCTCATCCATCACTCTGAACTACAGCAGCAGAAGTCTCTGACACAGAATTTTACAGACCTCGCTCACTAAACTACAAATCCCAGTCCGAGACCCCAGGGTCCAGAAATTGACCAGTAGTTTTAGCC
Organism: Cyclura pinguis; assembly: GCA_030412105.1. Taxonomy (NCBI): domain Eukaryota; kingdom Metazoa; phylum Chordata; class Lepidosauria; order Squamata; family Iguanidae; genus Cyclura; species Cyclura pinguis. Next base: position 288,579,300 of record CM059601.1, on the reverse strand, counting down.
AGCAGCAAAAGGCTTAAAAGAAGGGCAACAACGAAAAGCTTGGAAGATAGCAAAAAGCTTTAAATAACAAGACTAACTCAGCGAAACAAGCTAAAATGGGGAAGCAAGTGCGAGCAGAAGGTGGAGTTTGGTCAGCTCTGTGATTTGCACTGTCTGGAGCCACCCAGACAGGGACAATCGGAGGGGGAGCGACCACAAGAGCGGAACTAAAGTTATCTCTAGCTTCATTAAGCCTCCTTATAATAGTGACTTTCACACCCCCAAGGTGGGATCGGGTATTATAAACTGGGACTACCTATATGCACATGTGCAGTGCTTGAATTCTGACAGAATAATGTACTCATGACATAGTTTCCTCTACGTATGGAGTTATCGCCTTCCCGGGGAAGACCACGTAATCCTTGTCAGCTATATGAGATGTAATTTGGGCCACTTCTGCACTGCACTGTTATAGTGCTATTATTCCACTTCCAACCTCCTAAGGAATCCTGGGGTTTGCAGTTCCGGGAGGGGCCTTTGAGGATGTCCTTTGAGGCCCCTCCCTAAACTGCAAACCCCAGGATTCCATAGGATGTTGAAAGTGGAATAATAGCACTATAAGTGGCTAGTGCAGAAATGGCCTTGGCTTGTGTTTGGGGAACATGCAATTTGCTTGAGTGCTTCGTGTTTCGTTGTGCACAACTTTCAATAAAAGAACTTTGATCTCTCTCTCTCTCTCTCTCTCAGTGTGGCTTATTGGCTAGCGCACTGGGCACGGACGCTGCCCAGTGTCCCTTCTCTGGGAAAAATCCAGGGAACGCCAGGATTCAAAGGGGCAGAACCATGGCATAGGATGGAGCCACGGAGACCCTAAGGCAATCCTATCATGGGAGTTTCTGGGGCTGAGAGTATGTGATGTGCCCGAGGTCACCCAGTGAGTTTCCACGGCCAAGCGGGGAATCGAACTCTGATCTCCAGGGCCGTAGTCCAAGGCTCAAAGCGCTAGGCCACGCTGGCTCTCTGCGAATATTTCAGGGGATCTGAAACAAACCGGATGGAACTGTTGTGAACTAAAGCAAGAGGAAGAAGGCGGCAGGAAGCCTGGATGAGCAGACGAGCCGCCTTGACAGTCAAGAACCTAGGGACGCCGTGGAAGTTCAAGAGATGGATATTACACGCTTTTGCTGTCACCCCGATTAGGGGGCTCAGGGACAAGCGGTCATCCAGCAGGACTCTGAGGATCCTGGAAAACAAAACGGGAACCACCCCGCAGCCCCGTAAACACAACGGAGGGTGTGAAAGAGAGGCGACTAGGATGGTCGCGTTGAAACATCAAGGTCTCGATTTTTCCTATATTCAGCTTAAGATGGTGCATAATCACCCACAAACGCTCAAGAAGCAGTCCCGCACAGACTTCCACACAAAGGCATCCACTGATTTCCCACTCTGGAGAGTCTGTGTGTCATCTGCATAAATGTGATATGGAAAAACTCAAATCTGAAATAGAAAAATAAAATCCATGGGGAATTTTCATTCGATGAAAAGAGAAGAGGACCCAAAACTGATCCTTGTGGCACCCCTACAGTCACAGGAAAAGCTTTTGACCTAGATCTCTGAAATGAAACAGAGGAGGAACAATCGAACATAAAAGATTTAAACCAGGACAAAGTGTTCCCTGTTACTCCCAATGAAGCCAAATGTAATAGTAAAATCTGATGATCTGAAGTATCAAAGGCTGCAGAAAGATCCAACAGGATCATCACAGACGTTTGATGCCGAGCTGGAGCCACGAGAATACCCTCGAAATGGTCCAAGACCATTCCACTGCAGCAACCCGTACAAAACCGTGATGGAAATGGGTTGCAAAAATCATATGTAGTCAAATAAGGCATCAACTAGGAAAGAGCAGCTCTCTCCAAAATTTTGGAAAGAATGTGGGAAAAGAGACACATGACGATAATTAGCACAAAGGGAAAGATCCAGAGAAAGTTTCTTTAATAGAGGACACAAGGCAGAATCCTTAGCATCAACCCCAAGGGCCATCCAGTCCTAGTTCTTTCCGCCATGCAGAAAACATTCCCTCAAAGCATTCCCTTTGACATCTGGCCACCCAGCGTCTGTTTAAAAACCTGCAAATATGGTATCACCTCCCAGTCTTCTCTTGTCCAGACTAAACATTCCCGGCTTCCCCAACTGCTTAGATAGAATCTCTTTTCCTCTAGTCTGAAGCCACTGCTCCAAGTCCTAGTCTCTGGAGCAGCAGAAAACATGCCTGCCCCATCCTCCCTATGACATCCCTTCAAATATTTAAATATGGCTATCATGTCACCTCTTAACCTTCTCTTCTCCAGACTAAAAAGACCCAGCTCCCCAAGACAGCCCTAATAGTGTTTCATGGATTCCAGGCCTTCTGCCATTTTGGTCACCCTTCTCTGGACACGTTCCAGCTTGTCAATATCTTGAATTGTGGTACCCAGAACTGGACACAGTTTTCCAGGTGGGGTCTGACCAAAGCAGAACAGAGTGGTAACATCAATTCCCTCAATCTAGACACTATACTCCTATTCAATGCAGGTCTTCTAATTGTGTGTATCAGGATTTGCAATTGCATTTGTATCATTATATTCGGGTATCAATATATTAGGTCCCCAATATCAGCAAAAGTTAAGTTCCCAGACTTAACGTGGATGGTGAAAACATGAATAATACAAAATGCTATATTTTGACCCCCAGGCCAGGCAAGGCTTGCAGTGCCCAGACCTGGACACAGTATTCCAGGCAAGGTCTGACCAAAGCAGAATAGAGGGGTACTGTTACTTCCCTTGATCTAGACACCATACTCCTATTGATGCAACCAAGAATCGCATTAGCTTTTTTAGCTGCTGTATCACACTGCTGACTCAAGTTCAGCTTGTGGTCCGCTAAGACTCCTAGATCCTTTTCAGATGTACCATGGTCAAGCCGGGTGTCACCCATCTTGTATCTGTGCATTTCATTTTTTCTTCCGAAGTGTAGTCCCATACACTTCTCCCTGTTGAAATTCGTTTTGTTAGTTTTGTCCCAGCTTTCTAATCTGTTAAGATCATTTTGAATTCCGATCCTGTTCTCTGGGGTGTTATCTACCCCTCCTAACTTGATAAGCCTGCCCTCTGTTCCATATCTGGATACACACTGGGCTCTTCTGATGTGCTTTGGGCACTTTTGATGTGCATTGAGTGCTCTGGCACTTCCTAGTCGGACGTGCATTGGTGAGAGCTCTGGTGCACATTGATGCCCCTTGAGCATTGGGCTGCGGCACATCAGTCTCTCCACCATTGTGAAACAGATCCCTGTACTTAGTGACATCACAACAGCCCCTATGTGAATACAGATGTTGAGAAATGACTCACTCCTATTTCCCGCACATGTAAGTCCACTTGCAAAGAAGTAACACGCACACTGAATTCCAGCCATCATTCCGTGGAGACCTCTTAATAACAGAAATGCTGTGTCAAAGCCAACTCAGCTGCGCATAACAACAATAACAAGAAATCTTGCAAGTTTTATTTCTCTCTAATGAGACACACGTTGGCTGTTTATTACTATTTCCCACCCCAGCACAAAAAAATCGAGGACAGAAGATCTCGACTCTCCGAAAGGAGTCAAGCAGGGTGAGAGGAAAGGACATTGGCGGACACTGCAAATAATGCCAGCCAAGACCCTCCCCGTCACACACGCAGACACATCGACACATGCACTTTCCATGTGACATATTATCTCCCTTTGCAACACAATACCCACACACTTTCTGAAACAGCTTCCTGTTGCGGCTTTATCAGTCGCAGACTTCTGCTCAGGGCCATTTTACGATCTCGAGTGCAGCTCTGTTTTTTTTTATCCTTAACCAAGGGGCTGGCCAGCCCCTCCCAAAACTGCAAACTCCAGGATTCCATAGGATGTTGCAAGCGGAATAATAGTGCTATAACAGTCTAGTGCGGAAACGGCCTTAGAAAGGTTAGACTGGCACCCTCTGTGCTATTTTTCCCCAGACAGGTAAAGACAACCGTCTGCTCAAGGGGACCAAAGCCTTGCAGAATCGTACTGTTCCGTCTATCTCTGTTTCGTTTATCTGTCAGTTTTAACAGCTGTGTTTTTAACTGGTATTAATTTAATGGATATTTTAATGATATTTTTAAATTTTGCATCTGGTTTACTACAACCTCGGAGACCAGGGTTGGATTGCGTGCTCGGCCACGGAAATCCACTCGGTGGGCTGGAGTGCATAACACACTCTCAGCCCCAGAAATCCCTGAAACAACAGGTTTGCCTTAGGGTCACTATGAGTTGGAAATGACTTGAAGGCACACCACAAAACTGCCTTGAGCCAAACCAGGAAAAAGGCAGGATAATCCAGTCCCCCCTCCACATTTGTTAGGGTTAGGGGCACAGTGTGTTTTTCACTGCAGCTTACTCAAGCCAGCCCCTTTGAAGACCAACGAATGACTCCAAGATCCACGACACCTCCATGATCAAACCTAACTCACCTTCCTCCCCTACATATTACTAATATTGACAATGTCGTTTTCCCGTTCACTGTTTCCTCTTCGTTCTGATCAATACTAACCTCCTTCTCCTTACTACACTGCATTTTCGACTTGAGTGCTTGTTTTTTTTGCAGGACAAGCAGGACGTCAGGATGCCCTCCATATTATAGTAATGGGATATGTAGTAGGTTTTAAGTTAGCTGCTTGCTTGTAACAAAGGTATGGGAACCAGAGACCGTTAGAGCAACAAAAGCTAGGAATGCACTGACAAGCGTGGCCAGGCTCCCACCGCTTCAGGGTCTCTTGCTGGAGGGAAGGAAACGACTTGGGATTTTATGCTTTTGAATTTGCTGACTGCTTTTAGTCCTCTCACTGAAGTCCTGTACGATGTATCGTACCCCAAATAAATAGTGTCTCTACACTGTACTATTTGTGTGTGTGAATTCAGCTCCTGACACACAGGGCCCCCACAAAAGTGAAAAAAAAATATTAGAATTCAATATCTTCAAAATTCAATAGCTGTTCAATATCTTCATCAACGACTTGGAGGAAGGAATAGAGGGCATGCTCATCAAATTGGCAGATGACACCAAATTGGGAGGGGTTGCTAATACGCCAGAGGACAGGATCAAAATTCAAAATGACCTGGACAGATTGGAGAGCTGGGCCAAGGCTAACAAAGTGAAATTCAACAGAGAGAAGTGTAAGGTCCTACACTTAGGTAGAAAAAGTGGAATACGGCAATACAGGATGAGGGACACGTGGCTGGATAGCAGTACGTGTGAAAGGGATCTAGAAGTCTTAACAGACCACAAGCTGAACATGAGTCAGCAGTGTGATGCGGCAGCCAAGAAAGCCAATGCGATTCTCGGTTACATCAATAGGAGTCTGGTGTCTAGATCGAGGGAGGTACTGGTCCCACTCTACTCTGCTTTGGTTAGACCTCATCTGGAATCCTGTGTCCAGTTCTGGGCACCCCAATTCCAGAAGGACCTGGGCAAGCTGGAGCAGGTCCGAAGGAGGGCGACCAAAATGGTGAGAGGCCTGGAAGCCATGAAGCCCTATGAGGATAGACTTAGAGAGCTGGGTATGTTTAGTCTGCAGAAGAGAAGGTTAAGAGGGGACAGAATAGCCACGTTTAAATATTTGAAGGGATGCCATGTAGAGGAGGGAGAGGGCTTGTTTTCTGCCGCTCCAGAGACCAGGACAAGGAGCAATGGATTCAAGCTGCAGGAAAGGAGATTCCACCTGAACCTCAGGAAGAACTTCCTGACGGTCAGGGCTGTCCGGCAGTGGAATCCGCTGCCTCGGAGTGTGGTGGAGTCTCCTCCTTCTTTGGAGGCTTTTAAGCAGAGGCTGGAGGGCCATCTGTCGGGAGTGCTTTGAGGGTGTTCCTGCATGGCAGGGGGTTGGACTGGATGGCCCCTGGGGTCTCTTCCAACCCTACATTTCTATGATTCTATGAAAATATGTGTGTGTCTGTGGGAAAGGGGCTGAGGCACGGTGGGGAAAGCAGGCACCCGGCGTCCAAACCAGGTCAGGGAAAAGGGAGGGAAGGGGGAGGGCCGGCACAGTGGCCCCAGACTTCCTCTCTCTCGCCCATCTCCTTCCGTGAGTCTTTAGGGGGCATCGGGAGAGGGTCTGTGGTGCTGCAAGCCACCCTTAGCTGGCCTGGCAGTGGCTGCTGGAGTAGGAAAAGAAGGTTTTTAAGGAACTGCACGGCTTGATCGGAGCCACCCAAAGGGAAGGGTCGCCCAGAAAAGAAGCACCTGAGTGGGAGAGAGGCAAGGATCGGAGAAACAGTCGAATCTGCGAAAGATAAACCCACAAATGTGGGGGACTGACTGTGACAATAAAATGAGCAACACAATCAACAACACATCTGGAACTTCCTGCCACCTGACAGAAGAGCATCTCCTTCGGTTTTCTTTCCATGGCATTCATCCCTCTTATGAACCTGCCACAGTCTTCCTTTGCTGGCTTTTCTTTCCCCTCTGATATTATTAGTCCCAACCAGCCTGCCAGTTCTTGATATATTGGACAGTTCTTGTTTTCAAAGCCCTTTCAAAATTAGTAACGACAAGATTCCCAACCGTACAGACTTTAATGCACGCTATTTCCCATCTACAAGATCTGTTCTGGCTCTTCGGCAATTACTTCTCTCCCATAAGACACACAGCATTATTTCTCTCTGCCCCAGCGATGCGCGCTTAAGCGATGCCTTTCTCCCTTGGCACATTAGCCTTTATTTTTCACATTAACGACCGTCTTTAGCGTTTTTCTGTTCCATTTAGACTACCTTCTTCATGCAGACTTAGTGGCTGACTCTGTCCTGACTCTCTCTCTCTCTTTCTCCTCCACACAAACTTTTCACCATCCAACAAAATAAACACGCCCAAGAGCGAATCAAGCCTGAACTCTCACTAGGAGCCAATATGACTCAATAGAGGCTATTGTACTTTGGATACATCATGAGAAAATGTAACTCACTGGAAAAAAAACAATCAATTTTCGGAAACGAGGAAGACAACAGGAGAAGAGGGAGACTGCATTGGAGTGGGACTCAATAAATCTTGGTTCAATGTTTCATAGGAGCTCTCCAGCCACGGAACCTCTGCAAATGGGGTTCAGTACCTAGATAGCTCCTATAAACCCTGGAGAGATTGCTATAAAAGCAAAATTGGTTCCACCGCCCCAACGCAACGCAACCGCTAGCTTCGGCCGATCTCAAATATTACTTGCTGGCAGCGACGTAGACTCGAGTCGATAGACTCGGATTCGAGTCAGACTTAGGTCGTTTCCGTGACTCGACTTGGACTTGCTTCAGCCACAAACAATGCATTGACTCAACTCGAGACTTGTATATTTTTAATGACTGACTTGATGTCCTTGGTTCAGTAATATAACGCATTCGTCCAGAAACCTGACGACTTTGGACAAGGCCTCCATCTCCTTTTGCCTACTGGTCACACGACAGTCTCTTTCAAGCCCAAAGTGTGGGCCCCTTTCTCAGAGGGGCGCAGCAAATGGGTTAGGCAAGGGGCTTGAGGCAGGCTTGAGGTCTGCTCAGCAGCTGCATATCGGAGGAGCCTTCCAAAATGTTTCCTAAGAGCAAAAGACAAGACTGGCCCCCAGAGCACAGGGTGCATTTCTCAGAGGGGAGCAGCAAATGTGTCAGGCAATGGTCTTGAGGAAGAAGGATCCTTCCTTCTAAAGCTTTTGAATCTTCAGTACTGGAGAGTAAGATAGGATCCTCTTCTCCAATTCCAAAGGTGCAGATGGCAAAATTGCAAATGTGGAGAGCCGACTCTGCTTAAATTGTTAAAACTGAATTTATTTCTCTCTATCCAATAATTCTGGAATTTTGGTAGGGGTATAAAGTTGGCTTCCAGACTCGACTTGAGAATTGACTCAAAAGTATCTTCAAGGACTTGAGACTGGACTTGAGATGTGACTTGAGACTTGGAGTAAAAGATTTAAATGCATCACTGCTTGCTGGTGACTTTGAGACTCTGGAAGAGATGTTACTGGATGCCAGTGCATCATAAAATTCTGCCAGGGGCACCTATGTCGAAGGTCAGAAATGACAAGTTTCCAGCCACACAATATTATCAAGAAGCAGTCCTGACACAACCTTCCATCTGCCACCACCACCAAACGTTGGCCACCTGGGAGGGAGGAGGGGAGTTGTACCTGGACAACATCTGGCAGTCGCTGCACAGCCTACGAAAAACCACTGCACAAGAAGGCACAGTGTATTTATTTGTCTTTTTAGCAACCCAGGATATCCACAGCACCACATTTCAAAAGAGCTGATTTGCTTCCCAGCATCTTTCTCCACTATCTAGCTTTCACAACCATACATAGATATCAGATGGCATGGACCATCCTAACTTTAGTACTCAATGATATGACTTTACACTTCGGGATCTTGTCTAGGTCTTGCACAGCTGCCTATGGCACCTAGTATTTGTTGGCCGTCTCCCATCCAAACACCAACCAGAGATGGCCTTGCTTAGCTTCTAAGATTAGATGGATCTGCTGGCTTTAGTGTATTTTGGCCTCCTCAAAGGACAGTCATAAAGCTGTCCACAATAAACACCTTTTTTACACATCTGGTCATCCTAGAAATCATAGAATCATAGAGTTGGAAGAGACCCCAAGGGCCATCTAGTCCAGCCCTCTTCTGCCCTGCAGGAAGACACCATCTCAGCCCTGCCCCCTTTGACAGATGGCCACCCAGCCCCTCTTTAAAAACCCCCAAAGAAGGAGACTCCACCACACTCCACTGAGGGAGCAGCAGATTCCACTCTCAAACAGTCATGTCAGGAAGTTCTTCCTGATGTTTAGGTGGAATTTCATTTCTGGCAATCTGCATCCACTGGTTCATGTTCTAGTCCCTGGAGCAGCAGAAACCAAGCTTGCCCTATCTTCCATAGGACATCCCTTCAAATATTTAAACATGGCTCCCATGTCGCCTCTTAACCTTCTCTTCTCCAGGCCAGACATCCCCAGCTCCCTCAGCTGCTCCTCATAGAACTTCATGGTTTCCAGGTTTTCTACCATTTTGGTTGCCCTCCTCTGAACATCTTCCAGCTTGTCAATATCCTTCTTGAGCTGTGTTGCCCAGAACTGGACACAGCATTCCAGGCAAGCAGAATGGAGTGGTACTATTACTTTCCTCAATCTAGACACTATACTCCTATTGATGCAGCCCAGAATCACACTGGCCTTTTTTAGCTGCTGCATCACACTGCTGGCTCAAGTTCAGCTTGTGGCCCATTAAGACTCCGAGACCCCTTTCACGCACACTGTGGTCAAGCCAGGTGTCACCCGTCTTATGTCCGTGCATTTTATTTTCTCCTGTTCCCTACTGCCTTGCTCTGGCTTCTGCTCCCAGTTCTCCACAATGACGGACTGGCCAGAAGAAGCAGGGAAGCTACAGTCACGCTGCCACAAAGCTGCTAGAAATGCAGTCCCTTCTTGTTAGCTCCCTGACCTTGCCGTTCATCCCATTAGGTTATTGAGTAAGCCTCCATCTCTATCACATTTCAAGCACCCGTGCTCAGGAGCCAACAGTGTGACTCATTCAGAGTAATAACAACAACACACAAAGCAACAACACTGGATGAGAGGACCCACCCGGTGTGACAGATCTGCAAGACTTGGGCAGCGGATGAGTCTGCTTCAGACACCAGAGGCAATAAGAGGCTTGTTGGCGGTTATGAGAAACAAGGAGATTTTTCATAGCACTCGGACGGTTCCAAAAATCAGGACGCGAAGGTCTTATCACCCCCGACCAAAAGTAGGGCAGGGACGGGCAAGGGGGGCAGGTGAAATGTGTGGCAGGGGGAATTTTCTGTGCCAAAACAATAGCCCCAAAACTGCACCCCAAATGCAGTGCCGCTCGGCGGCTCAATGTCAGTGGAGCAGTGAATCCACTCTGAGTTTTAATTCAGACTGTAAAGGAATTACCCAAGGTGCTGAACCTCATCTCAGAATGGGTTCAGCATTTTTGACAGCTCCTCTCAAGTCTGAACTAAAATCTGGCACGGATTCATGGCCCCGCTGAAATGGGAACCACCAACTACCGCAGAGTACAAATGCCATTTTGAGTCCAATTTTGGCAGAAAGTTGAAAGGCACAGCCCGATGTGCCTGAGGTGGGGCAAACTGGAGCTCTGCTCCTGACACAGTAGTCCATCCCTAAACTAAAACTAGGTAAGGGGAGGATGGGACATGAGACTTTAATTGTGTGTCTGAGTGGGCTCAGCTTCAAAGAGGTCTGAAAAAGCTTCCTGCTATCCCTTGGATAGTTCAGATGAAAAGTTCAGACTAAAACACAGAGCTGATGCATTTTCCCACTGGTGCTCATGCAAACAGCTTCCACTGAGAAACAGATCATCCCGTGGCATCCAGAGGGGGAATCTACTATAATTTGGGCATAAGAGCAAACTCAGCACGAGGCTTCCTGATAGGTTTACTACACACAAATACGCAGCTGTCACACGGTTATTCTAAGACAGGGCTTGGCCAAATGCAGCCTGCAGGTCGCACGTGGCCCTTGGGACCCCAAGCGGGGCCCCTGAAGCCTGCAAAGCCCCTGAACCGTTTAGAAAAATCACACTGATTTTTCAAGCAGTTTTTCACTCCTAGGTCTACACACGAATACACATCTTGCGTGTCGTCGGTCACCCAGTGGGTCTTCATCCCCGAACGGGGAATCCAACCCTGGTCTCCAGAATCACAGCCCGGTGCTCAAAGCCACCCTGGCTTGAATATACATCTACTGAATATTTACGCTAAGAGAGAGGGGGGCAAAATGTGGGATACAGGGTACCTGTGGCCCTTGGAATATGAGACTGTGGACTTCTGAAGACCCCACACCAAATTTTTAATTTTTTTCCCCCTGTGGATTTTTGGGCGATTCTCACCTCTCCCTGCTCCAAAGCTGGCCAAATACACCCCAAACCACTGCAAATGGGGTAGTTTATTTTGCTTACTGTCCCTGTGATCCTCCAGTCCCCCAAATCCCACCTGCAATGCAAGAGGACATTTTTGCCAAAATGGTGGCTAAAACACAAGAGGGCAGCCAGTTGGAAGGATGGGGGACAAATGTCCACCCTCCTGCTAAGAGCTACTGTCCGACCTACGGTTTCCCCCAAAACTCTCCCCTTTTCCTTTCAGATGGTGTCCTTTCTTCCTTTCTTTCTAATATATTGCTTTTGTTTGGATACAGCTTCTGTTTAACTCAGACTAGGGGAGAATCAACGACAAATAGTTGGATTTTTTAAAAAAAATATTTTTATGGCAACACTTTTAAAATATCATAAAACAACATCTAGGGAAAAACAAACCCAATAACAACAAACTACACTAAATTAAACTAATTAAATTAACTAAATTAAACTCATTAACTAAATTAAACTCATTAAACTAAAAGTAAATTAGCCTACTATGCAAACACAAACTACAGACGAGCTAACTAAACTAGAAAGAAGGGAATACGCTTTTGACCTCCCGTTCCCCAAGGATAATCAGTTATTGTTACGCTGTCATTATACTTCTACATTTCTTATCTACATTTATAAAAATAGAAAAATATAAGCTAAACAAGCAAATATTAAATGTAATCAAATATTATTACTCTATCTTGATATCTTAATTCTAATAATGTTCTACAACATACTGTACAAATTAATCAAAACCTCTTACTGCTTGGTTCCATTCAACCAATTTTAAATATGTTATTAACTTTCTCCCATTGCTTCTTATAGTCACTCAGAGAAGCATCGCTCAATAATGTTCAATAGTTGAACATTATTATTAAACCTTAGCAACAATCTTTAATGAACTTATAGAAATGTTAGATAGTCTTACTGTATGGATCACATATAGGATTATTTGAATCATGAGTTTGATTACTAATAATTACGTCTTACAGAAAGGAGCTTGATGATGTATAGCAGTTGTTCTCTACCTTTGGTCTTCCAGATGTTTTTATTATTATTATTATTATTTTATTAAAGTTCAATCATATAAAATAAACATTTATCATTGTTCATTTCAGTGTTATATTTCTACTGATCTTCCACATCGAACTAGATTTCATTTTCTACTATATCAACTACTTTCCAAACTTAAATGTGCCACTATAACATGATAATATTACACGATAGTTCCCGCATCACAACATCCATATATCTTGTTCCATGATTTACATCTGATTGCCTCCTCACAAACAATCTATACCATAATTTAAGCATTATTTTCTGACAGTACCCAGCAATTACCCAACACTAGTTGCCATTCTTTTTTAATCTCATCGTCTGATTTCCCCTTTAGTCTCTGAGAGACTGTATCTGCGTTCCTGTTTTCGATAAAAGTCACCCACCGCTGCTCAGTTGTGGGTATTTGCTGAGTTTTCCAAAGCCTTGCATATTCTATTCGCGCTGTCGTAATCATGTACATTATTATCCGCCAATATTCCTTTAAATCAGTACCATCAAACATATACGTCATATTTAACAGGTACAATTCCGGTGTCTTATCAAATTGAACCCTCAGTATTGTGCAAATCTTATTGTGTATTTCTCCCCAGTATTTCTCAGCCTTAGAACATGTCCACCACATACGAAATAGCGTGCCGACCTCCTTTGGACATTTCCAGCATTGCCCTGTTCCTGTATTGTAAATCTTCTTCAACTTTTCTGGTGTCATGTACCCCCTATGAGAAAGTTTATAGTAATTTTCCTTTAGGTTCTGAGCAGCTGTAAATTTCTGTGTCCTTTTCCAACTTTGTTCCCAAGACTCTAATTGGATTGAATGTCCTATATTTTGAGCCCACGAAATCACTGCAGACTTAATTGTTTCCTCTTCCCTTTCTTGCTGTTAAATTTCTTGATATATATGAGATAATAAGTGTGGTGGGTTTTCAAACAGCCATTTTATCACGCCTCCTTTCTCTTTTTGATCAATTCCGTAAGTTTTTACGTCCATCTGGAACCTTTCAGCTAGTTGTCTATAAGGAAACCAGTTCAATATTACTTTTTCTTGCTCCAACTTTTCTCTTGTTTTGATCTTAGGAATATTGAAAATTGGTTTCTCCATTATATCATCGTACCGCAGCCATTTATCTGTTTCGGTCCATCTTCCAAAAAAAGCCTCTTGAGGGGACACCCATGAGGGGAGCTGCCTAATATTTTTAATCTTGTATTCACTCCAAATCTTCAATAATGATTTTCTTATAAAACGATGCAAAAAATCTTTATCAATCCCAGCTTTATTGTAAAATATATAGGTATGCCACCCCATTCTTAAATCCGCTCCTTCAAGTGCTAACATTCTCGTATTCTGTAAATCAACCCAAACTTTTATCCAAATAAATGCCGCAGCCTTGCAATATACCTGCAGATCTGGGAGTCCCATTCCGCCTCTAAATGTTAGGTTCGTCATAATGTTCCATTTTATCCTGGGTTTGTTTCCTTGCCATATAAATTTAGTTAACTCTCTTTTCCATTGTACAAAAGGCATATTATTGGTGATAATGAGAAGATTTTGGAAAAGAAACTTCATTTTTGGAAGTACATTCATTTTTATGACTGCTATTCTCCCCATCATCGATAACCTCATGCGAGTCCAGTTTTCCAAATCCTTTGCTATTTCTTTCCATTTTTTTCATAGTTATTCTGAAATACTTCATTATTTCTTTTTGCAATCCAGACACCTAGATACTTTGCCTTTCGTCCTTTGTTAAAACCTATTAAATGTGCTAATTCCTTCTCATCTCTGTTGCTCACATTTTTTGTTAACAAAACTGTTTTTTCCTTGTTTATCTTAAAGCCGGAGAATTCACCATATTCGTGAAGTGTTTCAGTCAAATCTTTAATACTGCTTAGCGGGTCATTCAGAAACAAAACCAGATCATCAGCAAAGGCTTTGAGTTTGTATTGATACTTTTTAATCTGGACTCCTTTGATAGCTTTATCTTCTCTTATAGCATTGTTAAGTATCTCCATCATCACGATAAACGATAGGGGAGACGAAGGACAGCCCTGTCTTGTCCCTCGATGTAGCTCAATCCATTTCGTTTTTTCTCCATTAGTCACCAGTCGAGCTCGTTGTTGATTATAAATTGCTTCGATCCACGAGATAAATTTATTTCCAGCTTCAATCCGTTTAACTAACGTCTTCAAAAATGACCAATTGATCATATCAAAGGCCTTCTCCGCATCTACAAATATCATTGCCAAGGTCTTCCAGATGTTTTGAACCTCAACTCCCAAAAGCCCCAGCAAGGATGGCCGATGGTCAGGAATTCTGGGAAACGAAGTCCAAAACATCTGGCAGGCCAAAGGTTGAGAACCACTTATTTACAGTATTAGAGAAACTTATTAGGGAAAGGGTTGGATGTGTTCTGTGTTTTAATTGAAAATCATTTCAAGCTATTTTATCCAGTTTTAATTTGTCTTCCTTTAACTTGTTCACAGAATGCTGGAGTTAGTAAACAGCCCACGGGCTATCGAGCCCACCTCCGTTCTGCCATGCAAGAAGACACCATCAAAGCACTTTTTTTGACAGATGGTCATCCAGCCTCTGCTCAAAAAAACTCCAGAGAAGGAGACCCCACCATACTCCATTGAAGCAGCAGCAGATGCCACTACCGAACACCTCTGACCACGAGGAAGTTCTTCCTAATGATTAGCTGCTGCCTCTTTCCCAGCAGCCTCCCTCATGTCCTAGGCCATTTCCGCACTAGACTGTTATAGTGCTATCATTCCACTTTCAACCTCCTATGGAATCCTGGGGTTTGCAGTTTAGGAAGGGGCCTTCGAGTTCATCTAAAAGCCTTTGAGGCCCCTCCCTACACTGCAAACCCCAGGACTCCATAGGAGGTTGAAAGTGGAATAATAGCACTGTAACAGTCTAGTGTGGAAATGGCCCTAGTCTCTGGAGCAGCAGAAGACAAGCTTGCCCCATCTTCCATAGGATGTCCTTTCAAATATTTAAACGTGGCTCTTGTGTCCTGTCTCAACCTTCTCTTCTCCAGGCTAAACAGACCCAGCTCCCTAAGCCGCTTCTCAGAGAACTTCATGGTTTCCGGGCCTTCTACCATTTTGGTCGCCCTCTTCTTGACACTTTCCAACCTGCATCCCCTGTGGATGCAGCCAAGACCCCCAAGCCTGGAGAGCCACGGCTATCTGCTTGAGTGGTCAATACAGGGCTAGATGAATCCTGGGTCTAACTCTGTGTGAAATGGGGCAGCTGGCAGTATTCCATGCCAGTGAGGTGGTGAATCCAGTCCAGGTTTTAATACCGACTTAACAAGAACAATCCAAGGTGCCACGCTCTACCAAACAAACTGGGTTCAGAACCACAGACAAATCCTTTAAAGTTCAGAGTAAAACCGAAAGTGGATTCACTGCCCCCTGCAAAAAAAGAGACCCACCAACAGCCGCTGGCATGAAGCAGCTACCTACTTTCTTATCTCCCCCTCACAGCTTCCCTTGCAATAAACAAAACGGAATGGCTCACACCCCAATTGCAAAGTTAATTCCATTTTTTTTTTTAAAAAAAAAAATCTTTTTCCATTTTGGACCCAAGATTTCCAGAGTTCAAGGAAACCCACAGCAGCAGCTGTGTCAGGGAAGAGCTGGCAAACAAGCCAAGTCTTTTGTTCCCATTGTAAGACCTGAATAATTAAAACCGTTAAAAGCCATCTCTCCCAGCCTCGTCGAGTTCCTAATGCAGCTGCTGCAAAGCCTTGACCAGCTCTTCCCGGCCCGCCGACCCCTCTCCCGGGAAGAGCTCTGCGTGATGCCTTCAGCCCGGGCAGAGACGAAGGCAGCCTCGCTTAGCAACAGCTCCGCAGACCGGTACCTTTGCCATCCCTACCAATGTCCCGGTCTCTCCAACGAGAAAGAGCCCGCGCAAAGGCACTCAGCCAGCTGGCAGGGTGGAGGACGGAGCTAAAAGTAATGGTCGCCGGGGAGGAGGAGAAAGACGGGCGGGGGTGTGTGCGGAGGATAAAACTACTTGGACGCAGGAAGAAAAATACTTCTTTGAAACAGACCTTGGCTTCAAATCAATGCTGCTGTTGTTGTTGTCGTCAAGTGGACTTTGACCTACGGTAACCCTACGAATGAGACATGCCCAAGAGCCCTCGTCACCAACCGCCCTGCCATCACGTACCGGATAACCCACACTCCACAGATTTCACTCTGAGGAAGGCAATAGTTTTATCTGTAGAAAAGCAAGCAACACTTTTCAAGTGTTTCAAACTTTTGGTCCCGGTACTTAAAGCTTTGCATTCTAACCTCCCCCAGGACATCGCAGCTTGGCTTGTGTGGTACGTTCCACCCAGGAATTTGAGATCCGTAGGCAAAGGATTACTGCAAGCCTTTCAAGATCTGGCTCCACATTCATGGAATGGTCCCTCTTTGGACCTCCAGCTCCAGGACGATCTCACCCATTTTTGTAAACAGCCAGACAGCTCTGACCATCAGGAAGCTCTGACCATCCAGAAGGATGGTCAGAGCTGTCCGGCAATGGAATGTGGTGCCTCCATGGAGTGTGGTGGAGTCTCCTCCTTTGGAGGTTGTTAAGCAGAGGCTGGATGGCCATCCGTCGGGATTGCTCTGATGTGGGTTCCTGCACAGCAGGAGGTTGGACCGGGTGGCCTCTGGGGTCTCTTCCAGCTCTATGATTCTATGAAGACCTTCCTCTTGGCTCGCCATCTTAAACCACTGAGTTGTGTTTAAGGTGCTGAGTTGGGTAGTGACCGGTGGGGTGTTGGGGATTTCATTGCATGTGTTGTTATTGTCTTTGTCCGTGATTGTGTATGTCAATGTTCCACCCTTTGGTGTAAAGGGCATCATAAATAAACGTTATGATTATTACTGCTACTAACACAGCACACTTCTTCCGAAGTTGCTGAGACTAAAGCATACATGGAGTTTATACTTTTTATAGTTACAATTCCAGATTTTAGGCATGCAAAGCTGTTACTGGAAAGGGTCATAAATTTAAACATCACATCACTTTTCAAACAGTTCCCAGCCCTGTGCTTAGGAGCCACTTCTCATCATCCTTGACCAATTTGACATGAGCACATATTTCCTGCCTCTTATTTTAGAGACACCAGGTTCCCAAAACACAAGCCTCTTCTGACCACACTTTCATTTTTGCCCACTCTTATCTCTCTGCCCCCACACTAGATACATTGTAGCAACAGGCAATAAAGGAAGAGTTGCAATTAAGACCTATTTAAGATACATTATTAATGCATCCCTTAGGGAGTGCAATTTTCCAGCTTGTTTAAAAGAAGCGGTTATACAGCCGCTCCTAAAAAAGCCCTCCCTAGATCCCCTGGATATCAATAATTATAGACCAGTCTCCCATCTTCCATTTTTAAGCGAGGGGATCGAGAGGGCTGTCGGTCTTCAGCTCCAAGCTGTCTTGGATGAAACAGATTATCTAGACCCATTTCAAACTGGCTTCAGGGCGGGATATGGAGTCGAGACTGCCACGGTCGCCTTAGTGGATGATCTTCGCCTAGGTATCGACAGGGGAAGTGTGACCCTGCTGGTACTCCTGGACCTCTCAGCGCCTTTCGATACCATAGACCACGGTATCCTTCTGGAACCCCTGAGAGGGTTGGGGATCGGGGGCACTGTGCTTAAGTGGTTCCGGTCCTATCTCTCAGGTAGATACCAGATGGTGATGCTTGGGGACGGTTGCTCCTCGAAAAAGGAGCTTAAATCTGGCATCCCTCAGGGCGCTGTCCTGTCCCCAATGCTATTTAACATCTGCATGAAACCGCTGGGAGACATCATCAGGAGGCACGGAGCAAGGTGCTATCAGTACGCTGATGACACCCAGATACATCTCTCCATGCCTCGGATAACAGCATCAACTAAGGGTGGTATCTCGCCTCTGAACGAATGTCTTGAAGCAGTAACGGCCCGGATGAGGAAAAACAGGCTGAAGCTGAAGACGGAGGTACTTGCTGTTAGGGGCCCGAGCCCAGACGTGGAGATTTGTCAGCCGATCCTAGACGGGGTCACACTTCCCCTGAAAGACCGTGTCCGCAGCTTGGGGGTGCTCCTGGACTCGCCACTTCAGATGACAGCTCAAATAGATGCGGCGGCCAGGAGTGCCTGCTATCGGCTTCGGCCGATACGCCAGCTGCGCCCCTTCCTGGAGCTGGAGCACCTAAAAACAGTGGCGCATGTGCTGGTAACTTCGCGGCTCGACTTCTGCAACACGCTCTACATAGGGCTACCTTTGTGCTTAGTCCGGAAACTTGAATTAGTTCAGAATATGGCAGCCAGGTTGGTCACCGGAAGACCTAAAACTGACCATATAACACCAATTTTAAAATCTCTTCATTGGCTGCCTATTAGTTTCCGGGCACAGTACAAGGTGTTGGTTATTACCTTTAAAGCCCTTCATGGCTTGGGGCCGGCCTACCTGCGGGATCGCCTTCTCCCATGTAATCTGCCCCGCACATTAAGGTCCTCTGGGAGGAATTTACTGCAGCCAGTCAGAACCAGGTTGGCTGCGGTTACCCAGAGGACCTTCTCTTCTGTCGCTCCCAAGTTACGGAACGGCCTGCCGGAGGAGACCCGTCACATTACCAGTCTGGACTGCTCCAAAAAAGCGGTCAAGACTGATCTCTTCGGACAGGCCTTCCAAGACAGAATCACAGAATCACAGAAATGTAGAGTTGGAAGAGACCCCACGGGCCATCCAGTCCAACCACCTGCTATGCAGGAACACCCATCAAAGCATTCCCGACAGATGGCCCTCCAGCCTCTGCTTAAAAACCTCCAAAGAAGGAGACTCCACCACACACGCAGGCAGCCTATTCCACTGCTGGACAGCCCTGACCGTCAGGAAGTTCTTCCTGAGGTTCAGGTGGAATCTCCTTTCCTGCAGCTTGAATCCATTGCTCCTTGTCCTGGTCTCTGGAGCAGCAGAAAACAAGCCCTCTCCCTCCTCTACATGGCATCCCTTCAAATATTTAAACATGGCTATCATGTCCCCTCTTAACCTTCTCTTCTGCAGACTGAACATCCCCAGCTCTCTAAGTCTATCCTCATAGGGCTTGGCTTCCAGGCCCCTCACCATTTTGGTCGCCCTCCTCTGGACCTGCTCCAGCTTGACCATGTCCTTCTTGAATTGGGGTGCCTTGAATTGGGGTGCATCCCTCTGGAGGAGGAGACTGGCATATATATTCTCCACTCCACTTCCAATTCACCATTCCTCTGAAGATGCCAGCCACAGATGCAGGCGAAACGTCAGGAGAAAATACAACCAGAACACGGTCTCAAAGCCCGAAAAACCCACAAGAACCAAAGTTTCTTATCTCTTTACAACAGCATAAAAGCACCGGTCTCTCACATACACAGCCCTTTGGCTACCCTTTTGCCAAAGACTCGGTTCCCAAATCGAGGTCACACTCTCTGACAAGATTCAAAAGCGGGTTGATTTCTCTCCTGCCCTTCGCTCTAGGCTTTTCCTGAGAAAAAACCCCTCTTATTTCAACCCCCCCCCCCTTGTCTGAATGAGAACTTCTCTGGCTGAAAGATTCACCCTTCGCCCTTTATCCCTGGAAGTCTGGATCTTCAACCAAACCAGTGTGCCTGCTACAAATACATTTTCACTCAGGCCTCCAACCCCTCCTTCCTACTAAAGGGGCTGGGTTCTCCTCTGGAGTGGCCATTCCGGTTGCCTGGCAACCCATTGCCGGGCAGCTTTTCTACCACTCAGGATACCACTTCCCCTATATTCCATTACAAATGCATTTTCATGGCAGGGGCTACACATCCTGACACCTGCTCAGGTCTTGCAAATTCAGGGTACCATCCATTAATCCCTTGACAGAATCAATCCACTCGTAACGCGGTCTCCCTCTTTTCCTACTTCCTTCCGCTTGCCGAGCATTTCAGATGAGTTATGTCATCGCCTGATACGTCCAAAGTGCAACAGCTCAATCATCTCCACTCAATTCAGGCTTGATTTGCTCTGAGAGCCATTCATTTGTCCTGTTAGCAGTCTGTGTCTTCTGGCAGTCCTTTCCAACGAGTCACATTTTCTCACAACGTGTCCAAAGTACAATAGCCTCAGTTGAGTCATCTTTGCTTCCTGGGCAAGCTCAAGCCCGATTTGCCTGATTTGCTCTCTCATTGTTGCTAATTGCCATCAGGTTTTCTCTGATTTGTGGTGACCCTACGAACGAGAGACTTCAAATACGCCTGGTCATCAACTGAGTCAGCAGTATGATGCGGCAGCTAAAAAAGCCAATGCAATTCTGGGCTGCATCAATACGAATATACTGTCTAGTTTGAGGGAAGCAACGGTCCAGCCACAGATGCAGACCTCACTTGGAATCCTGTGTCCAGTTCTGGGCACCAAAATCAAACTAGGCTGCAAGGCCTGAGCACCAAAGGTCCCTAAATCCAAACACATCAAGTGTTCCTTCTTGCTCGAGTGCTGTTCTCATTTAAGTTCTGTGAATTTTCACACAGCCTGCATATTTCATTTACAGTGGCCCCTCCACTTTTGCAACGGCACAGAACCCTCACAGAAGTCAAAACACTGCAAATAACACCTCCGGCCCAAGTGAGCAAGGGACCGTGGGCAGGCGCCTTCCCTCCCCATATCCCCCCCCTTGTTCCCTTGCCTTTTGCCTGGGCACGCAGGACTTCCTTCTCCACGCACGCGAATCGGAGCGGGAGAAAGGGGAGCAGGCACGTGTGCACCTCACAAATAATCAAATTTGTAAAGGTCAAACCCACGGTGTAGAGGCAGCACTGTATTTCAAGCCTTGTGAATCTTCATACAGCTTGTATGGTCTATTTCTTATTGGGTTTCTATTATCTCAGCCTTGCCACTTGTTTGCAATTTAATTATTTACCCTTTTTTGCTCAAGTGCTCCTTCTTGTTCAAGGGGTGTCCTTATTTAAGTTTTGTGAATTGTTCAAGCGCTGTTCTTATTTAAGTTCTGTGGGTCTTCATATAGCCTGTGCGCTTCATCTATTTCAAGCCTCGTGGATTTTTATATAGCCTACTAGCATACGTACCCGGCTTTGCCTGGGATTTTATTTCCTCATAGGCAATACTTGTTAGAAAGATTTGAGATCCTGTGTCTCTAATTCCCCAAACTGTCTTGTCCTGTACTTGTAGCTTTTCCCCATATTCCCCAATCCTCAACTAAGATACAGAGGTTGAGTTCCTGAAGGAATGCACTGCCCTCCTCCTTGCTGCTAGGCCTGATCTCCATAGCACTCAGCCTATTCAGAGCTCTCTGGCTGAGAATTCTAAAGGCCCCTCCCTAAACTGCAAACCCCAGGATTCCATAGAATCTTCTCAGGCAGCCAATCATATGAGGTCTTTGCCAGACACAGACAGACAAACTTTGACTTTTATATATTAGATATGGTGTATTTATCATTGAGTTTCTTTTCTCCAAGCCTCATGATTTCTTTGTAATTCCATTCCTGTTTTTCTTGACGTGCTGCTTCTCTGCAAGTACTATTTTTATTCAAGTTCTGTGCATCCTCATATGGTTGGTATGCCTCATTTATTTCAAGTCTGCACAGGTGATGTTATTATTTTACTGGCAACTTTAATTGCATCAATTAAAGATTCCAAAAAATTCCAACCAAATTGTTATCTGTAAATGATTGCATTAGTAAATTACAACACCACATTGATCATGGTCATATATTAACATATTAGAGGGACAATTGACATTTCTGGGCACCACAATTCAGGAAGAGAATTGACAAACAGGAATGTCCCCAGAGGACGATGACCAAAATGGTAGAAGTCCTGGAAACTATGCCCCATTTTTCTGCCCCCAAAGGGGTCAAAAAAGATTGCCCCCAAAGAATCTCTAAGGGGTGTAGAGGTCATTTCACTATATGTGAAGCACTCTTGATCCCCAGGGGTCAAAGTGAAAATTTGCAAATTTCAATTTTTTCCAATCTTTTTAAAAATTCAATTTTTAAAAATTTTAAATTTTCATTTTAAAAAAAAATCCAAAAGATTTTTCAAAAAAGATTGCCTCAACATTTCCCAAAATGCCTTCTAGGGGCCCAGAAAAGCCTGCAAACACACATCTGTGTTCCACAGTGTGTGTTTGGGAGTGGGCAAAAAAAATGTTGTTGTTTTTCAGGCAGAAGAATATGCAGTCCTCCAGCCTGTTGCAAATGCAGCCCCCTAGTCTTTCACAGTTGTCCACCCCTGACTTGGAGCAAGACAGTTTGAAATGAGTTCCACCAATTTAAACTAATTAAAAACTACTCATGTGTCTGCAAATTCTTAACACCCTTAACCATTTTACATAATTCACTCTTTCACCATTTCTGCACTGGATAGTTATAGCGCTATTATTCCACTTGCAACATCCTATGGAATCCTGGGGTTAGCAGTTTCGGGAGGGGCCGGAAACTGCAAACCCCAGGATTCCATAGGATGTTGCAAGTGGAATAATAGCGCTATAACTATCTAGTGCAGAAATGGCCTCTGTCTCTGTCTCTCTGTTTTTTCTCATTACATGAATTGTTAAGCATTGGGAAGCAGCATACGGGAAGGGATTCTTGTAATGTTTCAATTTCAAATTTCAAAATCTGATTAAATAAAGCCATTTTACAAAGCCTAAAAAGATTGAACCCGCTCATTAAACCATTTCACAGGTAAAGCGAGACAGTTTTAAACCCGTTAACCTACACTAAAACAATTTAAAATTACTCACACGTGCCAGGTTTGGGTAAAATCTGTCACTGAGCAACAGCTAAATGCCGGAAGCACCGCGAAGGCTGACTGATCTATCCGAGCATGAACTTTCGTGGATTCTACTGTCATTTCTCCTTTTCCAGATAATTTGCTCTTAATGGTGCCATTAGATTCCTCCTGCCTTTCCCTTTCTGTACCGAAGATTAACCTCACTGCCTCTTTGAACGCTGTAAAGAGAGCCAGTGCTGACTGCAAGCAATGAGCAGAGTCTGGAATGGTTCATATTTTGGGTTACAACTCCCAGAATCCACCTGCCAGAAGGGATATTTGCTCTGATGGTGTGGAGCATTCTGAAAGTTGCAATCCAAGACAGTCACATTTCCCAGCTCAAGTGATCTTTCCTCCCTCTTCCATCCGCTGCAGAAACCCAAATAATCAGTAGAGAAGTTCAGCTTACCTTGCTGTTGGGACTGGCCTTCTTGAAGACCCTGCAAAACAAGAAGAGATGGAGACGGGTGAGTAACCAAGCAGCGCCAGAGGTACTTCTCGGGTCCTGATTCAGTAGAACAGGTGAGCAGATCTACAAATCCCAACATGCATACAGAATTCCCAGAATTCACCAATAATCAAATTCACAAACGTCGAACTCATGAATATGGAGTGAGGACTGTATTTTACGCGTAAGTATAGAGTGCCCAGTTTCATCCAAGCTCTTTGCATCAGATCCTTCTGCCAGATTAGTAAATTTGCTTCTAAAAAGACAAGATATTCTGAGTAAGATAATTCTGCAGATTTACCCTGGCTAGGACAACAGGTAAGAGTCTGTAATTTTCCCTTCACCTGCCAGATGAGAAATTCAGGCAGCGATTTCCATTTTCTTGCCTCTCCAGCCACACAGTGACACGGACAAGCTCCCTTGAGCAGGAGAAAAACACCGGTGGCAATTCAATTAGACCTCATTATCTCTGCATAAAAATGACAAATGGGGACCACTCTCTCTCTCTCTCTCTCTGGAGTTTTTCACTCTTCGTTTATCACCAGCGAACCTCAGCCTCCTGCACACGTTAGGCCAATGTACAAAAGGAGAGTTTCTACGTATGGCTGAGAATGTTGGATTGCGGAGGAAGCGGACAGGGAAAGAATCCGCTCATTTGAAATGTGGGGCTGGAGTTCTACGGTTGCCATAGACCATTAAAAAGGTGGACAAATGGGCTCAAGAACAAACAGTGCCTGAATTCTCCCTAGAAGATAAAATGACTAATCTGAGACTCTTGCATGTTGGACACATCATGAGACTATGTGACTCACTGGAAAAGACAATAATGGTGAGAAAAGCAGAAGACTACTGTGATGGAGTATAGGGAGAGCGGTATCCTGAGTGGCAGAAAATCCCCCCAGCAACAGGTTGCGAGGCAACCAGAATGGCCACGCCAGAGAGAAGCCCAGCCCCTTTAGTGTGAAGAAGGGGTTCGAGGCCTCAGAAAATATTCATAAATAGGAGGCACTGAATTCAGAGGAGTCAGACTTCCAGAAGAAGGGCTGAGAGCCAGCTCTTCAGCCAGAGGGAGTTCTCACTCAGCCAAGGGGAGGGTGGATGAGAGGAGGCGTTTTCTCAAAGAAAGCCTAGGGAGAAGGGCAGAAGAGAAATCAACCCACTTTTGAACCTGGTCAGAGAGAGTGACCTAGATTTGGGAACAGAGCTTCTTGCAAAAAGGACTATGCATGTGAGACAGACCTGTGCTTTTATGCTGCTGCAAAGATATCAGAAACTGTTTAAACACATTCCGAAGATATGTCTGAGTTTGGACATACATACAAAATCAATACTTTATTCTGTTTGTTGTTTTAATAAAGATTATAGAATATTTCTTATAAGACTGGACTAAGCTGCATGATTCTCGGCAGTTATAACCAACCAGAACCATACTCCCGTAAATCATTAGAGGGGTTCTAAATAACAATTGAAAGACCATACCCTTTTTACATAAAGGTGGTGTTTTAGGGAAAGCCACAGCTGTGAATAAAGTGGCAAGGTGCTTTAGCCCACTGCGGGGACAGAAATCTGCCATTCCAGTCTGTGAGAAGAAGCCTTGTCACCACAACCAACAAACAGGCCTGAAAGCAAATTGTACCTGGACCCTGCCTAGAAGCTGAAATGACCAAACCGAGGCTATTACACTTTGGACATTTCATGCAATAACATAACTCGTTAGAAAAGACAATGAACAAAGTCACAGGTAGAAGGAAAAGAGGCAGCTCACCTTAGCAAGTGCCTTGAATCCATCCAGGAAGCCCCAGCTGCCCAGAGTTTGCAAGACCTGAGCAAGACTATGGGTTATTGGGGCTCCTGAAAGCCTCTCCTTCGGAGGGCTGCCATCAGTCTCAGGTGGCTTGACAGCACACGACAACAAAAAAAGTGCCCCATTAAAAGCCCTTTCTTTAAAACTGCTCAGTTTTCAAAACTCTTTTGGAAATTAAAAAAACAGCAACAACTTTGCCTGCTGAAGGAAAGACAACAAGGAGGGGGCCTTTTGTGACATACAGGATAAGTTTGAGCTCAAGGAATTGAGCTTAGAGGTTTCAAAAGCCTTATTCAGGAAAACTGAAGAAACAACAGCACACCTTGGCAATTGCCAAAACTAACAGAACATTGGATTTGCAGTACCATATAAGCCATTACATTTCAAAATTAGCACACGGTGCCATCCCAGCTAGTTAACAAACCAAAACAACCCTTTTCTTGGGCTTTACCCTCCCATTTTCTCCCCCAGGCTGCCAATAGCGCGACCTTCCAGCCGTGTCTGTTCTCTCTTATCACAAACGGGTACCACCCATCACTTCCTTCCATCCTTTCCCCCTACACAGCAAAGCACCTAAGCCCAACAGGATAAAGTATTGCCTAAAATGTGCCAAGGAGAGGGCAGTGGACCTGACACCATTCTGGCCTTTTGGAAAGAGAGTTCCAGAGGCTGGAGCAGCCCCTGAGTGTCCTGTCCTGGCTAACTTGCTCTCAAGAACTTCACTCAGAGTCTCAAACAGCAGCATTTATTTCACCAAGCAAGCAACACAGCAACTTTCCCAAAATGTTGCTGAGACTACAGCACCAGAGTTGGTTACAAGTTTTACACCTTTCCACACCAGTTTTGGCAAGCATATCAAAGACTGGTTAAAATCTTACATGTCAAGTCACCCCACTGGCTCCAGCACTTTCCCAGGCTTACAATTATTATTTACATACCTTTCATCATGGGAACGAGACCATATTCCTGTCCCTTTATCTCAAACGTTCTCATAACACCTTTTCATTATTCCATTGTTTCCCCACCCCCTTGCTCTTCCTTTCCTAATACCTGCTGCAAAGTGTCATTGAACACACAGCAATTGCCCATTTGGAGCCTATCGATACTTTAAATGTTCCAGCTGGATACATCATTACAGGTAGCAATTGGAGGAGGATGCATATTAGCGCTAGCAAACTTTGTCCTATAAATCTAAAGCAGCTATACTATTACATATACTGGTGTCACATATAACAAAAGCGATGCATCCTGACACTGCGAAGGCCCTATTTTAACCAACAGTTGGGTCAGCTGATACGGTGAAGTGGCCCATGGTCTTGGCGTTTTGACCAAAATTATTACAGTGGCATCATTCTGTTTTCACTAGCAGGCATTGCCAAGTGGCTTTCAATGGCAGCTCCACGCAGGAGACGCTGCATCAGTCCAGTCTGGAAATGTAACTAACGCATGGAGGGCACTGGGCACTAAATCCGATTGTGCCAGGGATGGACTCAGCTGGAAGAACAGCTGAAGATGTGCAAAGGCACTCAGGCCATATCTAATAACCTGAGCATCTAAAAATCAGGCCAGAGCGTCCGCCAAATTGCGAATCTGATTTTTTAAGGGAAACGCAACTCCATTGAGAACAGGCAAGTAGGCTTTCTAACCAATGCCTGGATTTAATTTTTAGTTTGTTCACTTTTCCTCCAAAAATCAAATCAATTGTGGGCACTCAAGAGAGGGGATAGAAACATCCTTCAGCTAAATTTTTCTTGAAATGGAAAGGTCATGCTCTTAAAGTCTCCCCCATTCTTTTTTTTAAAGAAAAAGACCTCTCCTCCGCAGCTGTCCTCTCTTCAACCGGGATAAATGACTGCCTTCAAACAGAAAGATCTGTCTATCCATTAACAAACCGAACCTTTTAAAAATGCACCCTGGCAGTGTGATGGAGAAGGAGACAAGAACAGTGTTGTTTGCCATCCCTGATGGCACTGGCACTGCCCAATAGACTCCTGCAATACCGGAGCAGGCCAACGCTGCCTCAATCAGTTCAGCTCCGCTAGCTGCACTTCTTAAGCTTAAGGAGAAAATCCATTTGGCTGCTCCAAAGGTTTTACCAAGCCCCGGGGATGGAGGGGGGGAGAAGAAAAAGAAGAAACAACGATACAGAAATATATTTCTTTCCCTAAACCAAATTGGATCCTTGGCTCACCAGGCCTGCTTTTTTAATTTCTCCAAGAGATACAGGGCAGAGATCTTCGCTTTCAACGCTTCATCAAGAACGGCTGTGCAACAGGAAAGATTAAACTAGGGGCATCATCACACCAGGCAAGTAAATCGCAATTACAGCAAGATAATAGCATCTTTGGCTGGGACTTATCACATTACCTCCTTTCTCTTCTGTTGTTCTTCCGGTGGGAGACCATTTGGAAAACGTTTCATTTACAAAAGAGGCCATTAACAGGTTTTTTTTGTGTGTGCGTTAATAAAAGAAACACGTGATTCGCCCCGGCTAAAGATGCTATTATCCTGCCGCAACTGTGATTTACCTGCCTTGTGTGATAAAGCCCTAAGTCTTCCTCTGCACGGCTCAAGGAATTATAAAAAGAAAACCCACACCGCTGTAAAATTTTATTATCTGGACCACAGCAAGCGGTTCCCTACGGAGGGGAACGCTTTCTTCGACTCACGGCAACTGCACCTCCCGGTCTGGTCCCCGCGCAATCCCTTACCGCTTCATTACATCTTCCATAATCCTGCTTCTGGAGAACCCATTGACGTCTCTCAAACGGCCGGGGGATTTGACAGCAGAGTCTCCCTGGGCCCCCTTCATCTCGGCCAGGGCCGGCGGACCGAGCGGCAGGCGTGGGAGCCGAGCTCGGCAAGGCAGGGCGAGAGAGAGCTTCTCCTTCCCTCGCGCTCAGAAGTGCTGGGCTCGAGCCACAGAAACCCTGTGACTGGAACGCCGGGGACTATTGTTTCTTTCCGACATAGCATCGTCCCCCCGCCCTCCCGCTGCCTCTCTTGCACTGAAAGCGAGGGCAGCCACGGAATGGAACAGGCGAGCAAACAACCTTTATGTTTTCCCAAGGCACGGGTGTTCAGATCGTTTCCTGAGCTTCAAAGAAGGCACAAAGGAAATCCAGCTGTTATACACGGCCCAGATGCTTCCTGTAAAACACACACACACACACACACGCACACGCACACACAACCAACAACCACCAAACTGTGGCCAAAGATGTGTCAGACTGCTTCAAATGGAAAGGCGGTTCTCTGTTCTTGCATTTTATTGTCACGTACAGATTTCAGTCCCTGTCCATTGTCTCCCTCTCTCCCTCCCACAAGCTTTTCCATCTTCCCTTCTCCTTTCCACTCCATTTCTCTCAGGTCCCAGACCTAAATTACTGCATCTACACCCGCAACACACACACACACACACAGAGTGGCCTCTCTGCACCTCCTCCATCGGTTCCGTTGTTTTTCTGCTCCTCTTTCCCCCTGCCCAACCCACTCCCCACTTCTCTCTGAGGTCACAGCAGCTCAGCCAATGGCAGCAAGAGAAATGAGAGCAGCTCAGCCAATCACAGCCAGAGCTGGATTCCCAAAATCCTTCCTGCCTTAGGCTTCTCACTATCTCAATTCCTAACCGCTCGTGTTCCCAAAATGGGCAATGAGTGAATCCCCGGCACCTTCATTTCGGGCCGGCGTGGGAACTGGTGTGGCTAGAAAGCTCCGCGTGGTCCACCAGGGCCCTCAACGTAACTCTCGGGGTCTATCAATCGGGGAAAAGGAACCTTGGCCCCAAAATGGAGAATGATCTCCTCTGAAGGCCCTGGGGCACGAGTCTGTAACCGTCCGTCCACGTTTGTGGGTTTCACTCTCATGGATTTGATTATTTGCGAGTTTCTCCAACCCCTGCTCTCCCAGCTCAGGCGCTTCTTTTCTGGGGGAACCTTCCCCCTTGGTGGTGCCAATCCGTCCATGTAGCCCTTTAAAAACCCACCTCCAGTCCTCTCCCCTCACCCCTGCTGCTGCCTAGCCAGTTTAGGAGGGATTGCAGCCTGATTTGCAGGAAAGGAGATTCCACCTGAACCTCAGGAAGAACTTCCTGACAGTCCCGGCTGTCCGGCAGTGGAATCTGCTGCTGCCTCCATGGAGGGTGGTGGAGTCTCCTTCCTTGGAGGTTTTTAAGCAGAGGCTGGACGGCCATCTGTCAAAGGGAGTGCTTTGAGGGTGTCCCTGCATGGCAGGGGGTTGGACTGGATGGCCCCTGGGGTCTCTTCCAACTCTACATTTCTATGATTCTATGATTCTGTGATTTCTCAGTACCACAAATGCTCTCCCGATGCCCCCACCACCACGCAAGGAAAACGATGAGTGAGAGAGAGGAGCCATAGGGCCACTGTGCCAACCCACCCTTTTTCCCTGACCTGGTTTGGACCCCGGGTGCCCGCTCTTCCCCCCATACTTTGGACCTCTTCCTGTGGTCACACACACACAGACATTTTGATATTTGCGGTTTTTCCACTTTTGTGGGGGTCCTGAACCCCTAACCCTGGCAAACGCGGAGGGCCAACTGTATATGTAGAGGAACTCTGTGGGACCGAAGTAGCATTTTTGCAAGAGAAAACAGGAAGTGCCCATTAGGGCTTGAAAATGGGGCAAGGAGTAATAAACATCTGGAAGCTTTCCTACTTCCCGCAGACTGGTTGTCCCTGTTGGGTGATTGTCTCTTGTGATCTCAGCTGATTCCCCGTGAAGTTGCCCCAGGAATAAATGTAACCTAATGCACCACATCCCTCAGCCTCCGTTCAGCTGGAAGGGAGCCCACCCTCTCAGATACACTGCCCAAAAACTGACACCAGAGTTCATCATCACAGGAGTCACGGGAACAGACCCTCCGATTGTTCCCAATTGGCAGGGACGGTCCCGGTGAGCCTCTTAGGACTGTTCCACTCACCCTGCTCTGATGTTTCCTGAGAAAAGAAAGACGGGCAAACGTTGACACTTTTTCCAACCCTGGTGGTCATCCAGACTGACCCACACCTTCTGGTGAAGCATTTCACAAACCTTGAGGTCATCCTGACTGACCCACACTTGCTGACACCCAGTTAAATGGGGGTGTGACGGAGCCTGGGGGGTGCGGCTAGCAGGGAAGCCTTAATGACAGGTGGCTCTGACAGACCAAAAGCCAGCCCTAGTAAAAGGGAGGGGCTGGGGGTGAGACAGTAAAAAGCACATGAACAGGGCAGACTGAATTGGATTCTAGCTTCCTTTGGTGACACTCCTAGAGAGAGCTTTAACTCAGAGCCTTCAGTCAACCAAGAGAGGTTGTCTTCTCAGTGGCCTAGTGAGAGGTACAGAAGAAACCAAACCACTTCTGAGTGGGTCAGAAAGTGGGACCCTGAGTTGGGGAACTACACCTTTGCACTAAGGGGAGCCAAAGGTCTGTGTGTGTGTGTGAGAGAGAGACAGAAAGTCACAGAGTCATAGAATCATAGAGTTAGAAGAGACCCCAGGGGCCATCCAGTCCAACCCCCTTCTGCCATGCAGAAAGACACCATCAAAGCACTCCCTTTGACAGATGGCCATCCAGCCTCTGTCTGAAAACCTCCAACGAAGGAGACTCCGCCACACTCCATTGAGGCAGCATATTCCACTGCTGGACAGCTCTGACCATCAAGAATTTCCTCCTAATGTTTAGACAAAATCTCCTTTCCTTCACCTTGAATCCATTGCTCCTTGTCCTGATCTCTGGAGCAGCACAAAACAAGCCGGTTCCCTCCCTGGCATGACATCCCTTCAAATATTTAAACATGGCTATCTTGTCCCCTCTTAACTTTCTCTTCTGCAGACTAAACATCCCCAGCTCCCTGAGCTGCTTCCTAAGCCGCTCCTCCTTCCAATTCTGATTCTATGACTCCATGCGCACTGCACATCAAGGAGCACAGTGTACCTTCCAATTGTTCCAATTTGGCAGGAACAATTCCAGTCAATTCTCTGCCATCCCATTTTTTCAGCTGCTTTTAAAATGTCCCAGTTTCAATGTCCTCCTCCCACTTTCCCCCTTTTGGCCTCTGCTTACTTCAACCGCTGCAAGCATGAGCTCAAAGTGCAAAAGCAGATTGCGCTCCATTAACTCAGCAACAGGAGAGGAGGAAAGAAAGGACAGAATCTTGCCCTTCCCAGTCAGCTCAGGCAAAAGCAAACTGCTGCAGCCCCTCCAAGCTTGCCCATTCTTCCTCATTAACAGCACTGGCCATTTTGACCACACTGTAATGTTGCTCAGGCACACGCCTCCTGGTTTTTCATCTGTGAAACTTTGGAGGGAGTGTGGCAGTTAAAGGGGTAAACAGCAGGAAAAATAAGTAAATTGAATGCATCTATATTAAAGAAACGTTTTTAAAAGTAACAACAGACATAGCAAGAGCCAGCTTGGTTTGAGTGCTGGAATAGGATACTGGCACCATTTCCACACTAGCCTGTTATAGCGCTACGATTCCACTTTCAACATCCTCTGGAATCCTGGGTTTCCTACGATTCCACTTTCAACATCCTCTGGAATTCGGCCCCTCCCGAAACTGCAAACCCCAGGATTCCAGAGGATGTTGAAAGTGGAATCGTAGCGCTATAACAGGCTAGTGCAGAAATGGCCTGGGAGCAGGGTTCGAATCTTCACTCAGTCATGTAAATGCACTGGGTAATCTTGGGCAAGTCACATACTCCCAAATCTCTGTCAACTTCAGTCACACTCTCTCAACCTCAAAGGAAGACAAAGGCAGATCCCCTCCGGATAAACCTTGCCAAGAGAACCCCACGATACGTCGGGGAAGTATTGTCATCTGTGGGGAGCCCTGCGCTGTGTAAGGTTAAGAGGTGACACGATATCTGTGTTTAAATATTTGAAAGGATGTCACATGGAAGATG
Organism: Cyclura pinguis; assembly: GCA_030412105.1. Lineage (NCBI taxonomy): Eukaryota > Metazoa > Chordata > Lepidosauria > Squamata > Iguanidae > Cyclura > Cyclura pinguis. The sequence continues at coordinate 288,547,347 of CM059601.1, read as the reverse complement.
GAGCAAGAGACTAGGGCACAGAGCAATGGTTTCAAAGTCCAGGAAAAGAGATTCACCTAAGCATGAGGAAGAACTGCTTGGGGATAAGAGCAATTTGACACTGGAATCCGCTGCTGCCTCAATGGAGTTTAGTGGAATCTCCTTCTTTGGCGGCTTTTAAGCAGAGGCTGGATGGCCCTCTTTCAAAGGGAGTGCTTAAACTGTGTCTTCCTGCATGGAAGAAGGGGGTTGGACTGGATGGCCCCTGAGGGTCCCTTCCAATTCTAGGATTCTATGATCTTTGTTCTGTACAGAGCATTCTTCCCATCAGCGGCTAGCTGGCAATGTTTGGGTTTGAACCTGTGACCTTCCATGCACAAAGCAACTGTTCGGCCACTGAACTGTGGCTATTCTGCCTAGGAGGTCCAAACCCATCTCACTACTGTCATACCACTGGGGAGCTGTGGGTTATCCTCACATCTTCCTGGCACGGAGGTCAGCGTCCAGCTCCGCAGATCAAATCTACCGCCTGCACAAAACCTTCCCAAGGCAGTGCCAGCAACGTCAATGCGAATTACCCCTGCCCTGTCACCCTCGCTTCCTCCTCTCCTCCGAAGCCCAGGACACGTGCCTTGAGGGCCCCAGGACCCGGAGAGAGCAGACGCGGGAAGCTGGACGCTAGAAATGGCAGCACGGTGTACAGAGAGGTCATTAAATGGTCAGGAAAATTAGATGTGTGGCAACGTAATGGGTCAGTAAGGATGGTAAACCCACGCTGGGTTTTAGATCAAAAATAAGCGCTGCTCTGCATGGTCACGGGTCCAAAACAGGTTCACGAAATCACAGAACCACAGAGTTGGAAGGGGCCTCATGGACTATGGAGTTCAACCTCCTGGTCAACACAGCCCATTTCTGCACTAGACTGTTCTAGTGCTATGATTCCACTTTCAATATCCTATGGAATCCTGGGCTTTGCAGTTTAGGGAGGGGCCTCAAAGGCCCCTCCCTAAACTGCAAAGCCCAGGATTCCACAGGATGTTAAAAGTGGAATCACAGCACTATTAACAGTCTAGTGCAGAAATGGCCAAAGATCCTCCAACTACAGCATCTCCAGCAGATAGCTGCCCAGTCTCTTTTTGGAGACCACCAGAGAAGGAGACCCTGCTCTACCTCTTGAAGCAATTGGTTGCACTGCCAAACTGCTCTCCCTGTCAAGAAGTTCCTTCTAATGTTCCGCTGAAATCTACTCTCCTGTAACTTCTAAGATCTGCTCACCCCACTTCTGCCCTCACAGAGTCATAAAATCCTAGACTTGGAAGGGGCTCATGGGTCGTGGAGTCCAACCTGCCCCCCAAGTGCAAGATCTCCAAATAAGGTATTCCCAGCAGGTAGCCCACCAGCCTTCTTTCGAAGAAGTCCAGAGAAGGAGACCCCACCACCTCTCCAGGCTATTGATTTCCCTACTGAACTGCTCTTACTGTCAAGAAGCTCTTCTAAGGATCAGACGGAATCCACCCTTCTGTGACTTCAGACGCTTAGACCTGGTCCTACCTTCTCAGGTGGCAGAGAACAGACCTGCCCCCTCCTCTCTGGGACAGTTCTTGAGAGATTGAAAGAGTGCGATCATGTCACTCTTCATTCTTCTCTTCACCGAGCTGGTTCCTTCAACCTCACCTCACTATATATTGTCCTCTGTACCTCTTCTTCTCCTCACCCTTCTCTCAACCCACGCCAACCTGTATATATCCTTCTTAAAATGAGGGGCCCAGAATTGAATGCAGCACTCCAGATGCAGCATGACTACAACAGACAATTGTTTTCTGGATACAACCCAAAAGTGCTGGTCACGACCTATAAAACCCTGTGCGGGTCCAGCTTATTTAAAAGATCGAAATTTCCCGTAAGGGTCTAGTCCTGCTCTCTCATCCTCAAGTTAAAGGCAAAACTCCCTGGATTCAGTCTGGCCAGGAAAATCCAATTTTTGTTTTAGGACCAGTGTGATATAATGGTTTGAGTGTTGGAGTAGGAGCCCAGGAGACCCGGGTTCGAATTGCTGCTCAGCTGTGGAAATCCAATGGGTGACCGTGGGTAAGTGCCGCTCTCTCGGCGTAAGAAGAAGGTAAATCATAGAATCATAGAAACGTAGAGTTCGAAGAGACCCCAGGGCCATCCAGTCCAGCCCCCTGCCATGCAGGAACACCCACCAAAGCACTTCCAACAGATGGCCATCCAGCCTCTATTTAAAAACCTCCAAAGAAGGAGGAGACTCCACCACCCTCCATGGAGGCAGCCTATTCCACTGCCGGACAGCCCTGACCGTCAGGAAGTTCTTCCTGAGGTTCAGGTGGAATCTCCTTTCCTGCAGCTTGAATCCATTGCTCCTTGTCCTAGTCTTTGGAGAGCAGAAAACAAGTCCATTCCCTCCTCTACATGGCATCCCTTCAAATATTTAAACATGGCTATAATGGCAAACTTCCTCTGAGTAAATCTTGAAAGCCAGTGTAGGATCACAGTTTGAGTGTTGGACTAGGACCCTGAGAAATGGGGGTTCAAATACCTGCTCAGCCATGGAAATCCGCTAGACGGTCTTGGGCAAGTTGCACTCTCTCAGCCTCAGAGGAGAACAATGACAGTAAACTCCCTTGGGATAAATCTTGCTAAGAAAACTCTGCAATGGCTTTACATTAGGATTGCCATGACTCGAAGGCACATAACAAGAAAATAATAAATGCAAGCAACACCAGTAGAACCTCAGTCAGCTCGTGGAGCTAGGTAGGTACTCAGCCTTAAAGTCCCTCCGCAAACTACAGATCCCAGGATTCCCTAGAACAGAGCCACAACAGACAAAGTGGTATGGAACTGTTATCACTGTGCCTGTCAATGAACTCCTAGAGATACAAGGATATAAATCTGGGACTCCATGATACCTGTGGAATTGCCTTCTCCTGCATAATCCACTCCTGTGTGCTCAGGTCCTCTGGGGGAGGAAGACATTCACTTCCATCAGCCAGGATGAAGCTGGGACCCAGAGGACATTTTCTTCAGCCGCCCTCATGTTTTAGTTATGGTCCCATGAATTTTTCATTGTCATGCTCCTTCCCAGGTCCCCCAGCCTTCAAATAAATATTACAGAAGCTTCAGCAAATCATTAGTGTGAACTCTTGGGAGGGGGCATCATATAACTCACAATGCCCACCCCTCATCACACATGCACTGAGTACTGTGTCCACCCCACAGATAGCAGGTCAAGGGGGACTGGAGAAGAGAGACAGAAAGGTTAAGAGGGAGAGCCAACAGTGTGATGCGGCGGACTAAAAAGCCAATGTGATTCTAGGCTGTATCAAGAGACGTACAGTGTCTAGGTCAAAGGAAGTGATGGCGCCACTCTATCCTGCTTTGGCCAGGCCCTACCTGGAAGAATCCTGTGTCCAGTTCTGGTCACCACAGTTCAGGAAGGATATGGACAAGCTGGAAGGTGTCCAGAAGAAGGCAACTAAAATGGTGAAAGGCCCGGAAACCATGAAAAGTCCTGTGAGGAATGGCTTAGAAAGAGCTGGATACGTTTTGCCTGGAGAAGAGGTAACATGGTAGCCTTGTTTAAATATTTGAAGGGATGTCATATGGAGGATGGAGCAAGCTTGTTTTCTGCTGCTTCAGAGACTAGGACATGGAGCAATGCCTTCAAAGTACAGGAAAAGAGATTCCACCTCAACATTAGGAAGAATTTCCTGACAAGTAGAACGCAGAACAGGCTGCTGCTTCAATGGAGTGTTGTGAAGTCTCCTTTTTGGAGGTGTTTAAAGAGATGCCGGCCGTCTGTTGGATGTGCTTTGATGGTGTCTTCCTCCATGGCAGAAGCAGGTTGGACTAGATGCACCTTGGAGTCTCTTCGAACTCTACGATTCTATGAGATCTCACCAATGACGATGTCTGGCCCACTTTTCTTGGGGAGGGTGCCTATTACAGCAGGCAGTTGCCATGACAACAAAAGCTGGGTTTATTTGGTTCCCCAGCTTATGAGCTAATTAAAGGATGTGTCTTCAATATGCTAATCGGAAGAGAGGCAAAGGCTTCCTCTAGCACTGACGGTGGGGGGACAGAGACCCCTCTGGGATCCAAGGAACTGTGCCCCTTTCCTTGGTTGAGGGAGGTGGGGAATTTCAGGAAGGGACACCGATCCCCCAGAACAGAGGACGGGTGAGGGTCTTCCATGTCAAGGAACAATCCGACACATCTGCGTTTAAGAACCTAAATTTTACGGACATCTGCAGCACTTGGACCTTAGCTATTCTGAAATCTGACTTTGCTGCACTGGGGTGCAGCATGTGGTTCAGCTCGGTATGATCTTTAATAGGTGCTGAGACAGAAAGCACGGGGCTCTTGTTCTGTATTTCTTTCCCCGTTAGTTCATCTACCTAAATAAAAAGGCCTTTATGTGCTGGCATAAAGAGGGCAGAGAAGGGGCCAACCAAATTCCACAACCCGGGAGCAGATACCAAGCAGACATGGTCACCCGCGTCCTCATGCCTGTGGTGGGGACGGAATCGAGAGAAAACCACCCTCTGAAGATTTTAAAACTTGGGCAGGTTCATATATTACCCTTCCAAAACTTCCCAAAGGCAGCCCCGTGTTCAGTGCCTTACGGCAATCCAAACAGGACACGAGGCACGTATTAACACAGCCAGACCTGATATCAGCCACACAGCATCCACTTCCAGCAGCCAGCCTTCCATTTTGGCACGGTCTGCGCAGCCGCAGGGGCATCTCGCTTTATCACGGTGCTTTAATTCACTTTGCCACCTTTGCTCCAGCCTCATGAATATGCATTAGACGACGAGCAGGTGCCGCGATCGTCTTAAGCAGCTCGTTATGACCTAGAAATCTCAAAGCTCCTCACAGAGGAAGAGCCGGGTCTTCATTCATTGCCGGTGAGCCAAGGTTTCTAAGACAGGAGGAGACTTGTAGGGAAAATGGCATCCATGAACCGGAGGCCTCGTGTTTCGCTTGGGCATCACACGCCCACCGACACTTTCCAGGGAAAAAGCAGAATACGTGCGGCCAGGCAACCTCACAGTGTGGTTAAGATGGCGAAAAAGGGCACTAACGAAGAGCACGTAAGTTAAGTCAGGCTGCAGGAGTTTGCTTTTGCCTGAGCTTCCAGGAAGGGCAAGACTCTGCCTTTCCTCTCCCCAGGACTAAGTTAACGGAGTGCAAACTACTTTTGCATTTTGAACTCGCTTTGCAGCAAGGGATGTCAGCTGAGGACAGTGGGGGAAAGTGGGAGGGGGAGAGAGAAACCAGGACATTTTAAAAGCAGCGGAAAAAGTGGGATGACACAGGATTCATAGAATCACAGAAATGCGAAGAAATATCAAGGAACGTGCTTCTGGAAAGTGTAAAAACTGATTGCAATATGGTCAAAGTACATGATGTTGTGAAAGAAATATCAATGTCTTCTTTTTCTCCATATTTGTAGTAAAAATAAAATGTAAAAAAAAAAGAAAAGAATCACAGAATGGTAGAGTTGGAAGAGACCCCAACAGCCATTGAGTCCAACCCCTTGCCATGCAAGAATACACCATCCAAGTATTCCCAAGAGATTGCTCCGTGTCTTAGTCTCTGGAGCAGCAGAAAACAAGCTTGCTCCACCTTCAACATGACACTCTTTCAAATATTTAAACATGGCTATCATGTCCCCTCTTAACCTTCTCTCCCCTAGGCTAAACCTACCCACCTCACTAAGCCACTCCACACAGCACATGACTTCCAGGCCTTCTAATGTTGTAATTGTTTATCAGTTTGAATCTTAAAATTCTATTATTATTATTATTGCTGTTGTTCTTGTTAGAGATTTTATTTATCCCCCACCTTTCCCCAAGTCTATAAATTAAAACAAGCACAATGTAATGAAAACACAGCTATAAAAAGCATTTGCAAATCTTTTTTGCAACAAAGCAGGCAGGGGGCAACCGTATCAACCCTTCATTAAATTCAGAAGAAACAGAAACTGGGGAGCATCCAATGTTTTTCTGAGAAAAAAGCTAGGGACATACCATATTTGCCAGCGTATAAAATGCACCCGTGTATAAGATGCACCCTATTTAAACATGCAGGCGTATAAAACACACTGGCATACAAGACACACTCCACTTTCAAACAGTATTTTTTTGGGGGAAAAAGTGAGTCTTATATGCCAGCAAATGCAATATTTCAAGATGCTTTTATGAATAAAACAACCATGTTTTGAGCCCCTTGAAACAGGTCGCCAGTTTCCCCAACTGACCTCCACACTGCAGGAATATAATTTAATACAACACTTGTTTCTGCAAATGCCAAAGCTGTTTCTCATATGAAGTTAATATGCTGCAGCACATCCAGGAGCAACAAAAGGAGCAACCACCAAACACGCCCACAACGTAAGTCGCACCAATGCAGTATCTATTTTATCACGGAAAACATGCAAACAGTCCAGAAGGCTGCACTGATCCAGGGCAGGTGGGGTTTACCTGTTCCAAGGCTGCAACTGAGGCCATTTCCACACTAGCCTGCTATAGTGCTATGATTCCACTTTCAACATCCTATGGAATCCTGGAGTTTGCAGTTTAGGGAAGGGCCTTTGAGGATGGCCTTTGAGGCCCCTCCGTAAACTGCAAACCCCAGGATTCCATAGGACGTTGAAAGTGGAATCATAGCACTGTAACAGTCTAGTGCAGAAATGGCCTGAGAGTTTTTCAATCCCCATTTGTTTGCTTGGAGAACCGGGGAAAATTACCCGATGTTGCTCTTTAGATGTGGAGGGACTTAAACGAGCCTTAATTAGTTAGATAAATAGTTGTGTCAAGGGAGGGCAGGCGTTGAAGATGCAACACACCTCCTACTGCCACAAGCTGCCACAAGCGGCAGCTCTTTTCTCTTCCACAAATTCGGCCTGAGTCATTTGCATGCACTACAGATCACAACTGCTCCCATATTTTTATTTTCCTTGTATACATACGCAAACAATGAATATCAATCACGCATTTAACAAAGCACACAGCGAGAGCCTGTGAGATCCTAACTGATTTACTAGTGTTGCTGTTGGCTTTGGTTTTTTTGGTTGTATTGGTAGCTGCCTTGAGTTTAGCTTCTGCCACTGCAAAGAATCACAGAACCACAGAATCCTAGAACTGGAAGAGACCCCCAAGGGCCATCCAGTCCAACCCCCTTCTGCCACGCAGAAAGATACCATTAAAGTGCTCCCTTTGGCAGATGGCCATCCAGCCTCTCTTTAAAAACCTCCAAAGAAGGAGACTCCACCACATTGCAGTGAGGCAGTATATTCCACTGTTGAAATGCTCTTCCCACCAGGAAGTTCTTCTGAACATTTAGGTGGAATCTCTCTTCCTGCAGTTTGAAGCCATTGCTCCTTGTCCTCTTTTCTGGAGCAGCAGAAAAACAGGTTTGGTCCATCCTTCATATGACATCCCTTCAAACATAGCTATCATGTCCTCTCTTAACCTCTCCTCTGGGCTGAACCTACCCAACCTGGAAACCGTAAGACTTGGTTTCCAGGCCTTCTATCATTTTGGTTGCCCTCCTCTGAACACCTTCCAGCTTGTCAATATCCTTCCTGAACTGTGGTGCCCAGAACTGGACACTGTTATTCCAGCTGAGGTCTGGCCAAAGCAAAACAGAGGCGTATTCCTACTTGATCTCAACATTATACTCCTATTGATGCGGTCCAGAATTTCATTGGCTTTTTTAGCTGCTGCATCACACTGCTGATCCTATGATTAAGTTAGTCTTAAAGGTGCTGCTGTATTCCTTTTCTCCCCTCTCCTTTTTTTTAATGCTGCAAGCTACTTCTTTGAAAACAGACAACCACTTAGCCCATTTCCGCCCTACACTCTTATAGCGCTATTATTCCACTTGCAACATCCTATGGAATCCTGGGGTTTGCAGTTTTGGGAGGGGCCTAGCCATGCAGCTAGGATGGCGCATGATTCTTCAAGACCTTCAACGTATCAACTGATCTGCCTTTCTTCATTAATCCCCATTACACAAGGGAACTAGAACCAGGCACACTGACTCAATGGGTCTGCTCTAGTGGGGACTAACCAATGGGACCCCAACTATGCAGTGGTGCCTTCTTGGATGGTAACTCATCTTTGCCGGTGCCTTCAATGTCCACCCTGATTCCTTGGGATGGCAGAAACAGGCCCTGTATATTATGCCCCATTGCACTAGGGCACACAAAGCATTGGGCACATGAGCAGAGACACCACTGGTCACATAATATTAGAAAGACGGTGATAATGGTGGTAGTGATAAAAATGAAACTATAGTTTAAGTCACCCCTTTTCCTCCGAAGTGGGAACTCAAGGCAGCTTACATATTAAGATGAGTACCGCATAGTTTACAAAATACCAAAGATCAACATGGACATAGAATTAAAACTACCTTAAACATTTGAAATGCAAATATTTCAAATGGAGGATATCGACAAGCGGGAATTGTTCAGAGAAGGGTGACGAAAAGGACCAAATGTCTAAAAACCAAGCCTTATGGGGAACAACTAAGGGAGCTGGGTATCTTTAGCTTGGGAAAAAGAAGACTGAGAGAATTTACGATACAGCCACCTTTAAATATCTGAAGGGAGGTCATGTAGAAGATGGAGCCAGCTGTTTTGTCCTGATGCAGAGCCTGGAAGGAGAACCGAGGGAGAGATTCCACCTAAACATTAGGAAGAACTTCTTGACGGTAAGACCTGTTGGACAGCAGAATGGACAACCTCGGAGAGTGGAGGATTCTCTTATGTTTGGAGATCTTTACACACAGACTTGACAGGCATCTTTCAGGAATGCTGCATGGCAGGGGGTTGGACTAGATGGCCTTTGGGATCCCTTCCAAGTCTAAGATTCTATGATGTCGTACACTTAAGAATGATATAAAGCAATTTGGAAAGGGGAATTAAAGCAATACCACAATCTCCCAGAAGGCTCTTCCTTAAAAACCTTTCTCACACGCATGCACCGCAACCAGTGGGTAACGCCGTGAGTATCAACGCACGCTACAAGGACAAAGAGGCAGTGTGGTGTAGTGGTCTGAGTGACTCAGGAGACCAGAGTTTGAAATCTCGCTGAGCCATGGAAACCCACTGGGTGCCCTTGGTCAAGTCACACCCTCTCAGCCCCAGAAGGCAGCAAAGGCAAACGGCCTCTGAACAAATCTTCTCCCCAAAAAACTCATGATAGGGTTACCGCAAGTGAGCAAAAACTTGAAGGCACACGACAACGCAAAGAGGATATAAGCTCTTAGTCTAAACCCATACACACCAATACACATACACATGTGCAGCCAGCCATCCACATTTGCAGGTTTGACGGTCACGGATTTGCCTATTTGTGAGTTTCTCAACCCCTGCACGCCCACCTCGGGTACTTTTTTTCCAGGGCAAACTTCCCTCTTGGTGGCTCCAATCAGGCTGCAAAGCCCTTTAGAAGCCCACCGCCGGTCCTCTTCCTCTTCCTTCTCCGCCAGCCACTGCTTGGCCAGCTACGGATGGTTCACAGCCCAATTTCTCAGCACCGCAAACTCTTTCCCAAGGGCCCCCATCCCCAAGAAAGGAAATGGGCAAGAGAATGGATGTGTGGGGCCACCGCGCCAACCCACCCCCTTTCCCGATCCTTTCCCTGAACTCGTCTGGACCCTGGGTGCCCATTCTCCCCACCAAGCCTCAGTCCGCTTCCCACAGACACACACACACACACACACATTTTGATATTTGCAGGTTTTCCATTTCTGTGGGGGTCCTGTGCCCCGAACCCTAGCAAACGAGGAGGGTCAACTGCATACTTAGCCACATATAAACGTCCACACGCACAAGGAAGGATACTTCCATGCACCTAACAAAGTATTGGGGCGGGCATTCGAATCTCGGCCGGAAAAAATCTAGGCTCCTTCATGTTCTCTCTCCCTCACCGCCACCATTCCAAGCCCTCGCTTTCTGCACTCAGGTCCTCCCACCCATTTTGCTAATTGCAAAAATCTGATGCCCGAAACCTCTTATCAGACCGAATAGGCTCCAAGAAATTTGCCAGCCAGATATTCCGCTCTCCGTTTGATGTGCCTCATTTGCATAACACTTTGGGGGGTGGAGGCGAGCCGCAGCGAGCGGTGAGCCTCTGACGAAATCAGCGGAACCGATCCGTAAAGGAAGGCTGCCGATCGCCATCCGAGGAAGGATTATATCACAGCTCCCAGCGAAGAAGAAGAAACCGTGTAGGAGCAAGAAACATCATGACGGCAGGCTGCCGAGCAAGGCGCCCGACAGCAGGAGAGAATATAAAAGGAACACAGGGGATGATCCCAAGGGGGAAAGGAGGCCCTCCACATTTGCTGGTTTCACTTTCACAGATTTGACTATTGGCGAGTTTCTCCAACCCTTGCTCCTCTCCTACCTCAACAGCTCCTTTTTTGGAGAAACCAGTGGCTCCGATTAGGCAGTGCCGCCCTTTGGAAAGATACCTCTGGTCCTCTTCCTCCTCCCCAAACCGCTGCCCGGCCAGCTAAGGATGGATTGCAGCCCAATTTCTCAGCACCGCAAACTGTCTCCCGATGGCCTCCCGCACCCAAGGACGGAGATGGGTGAGACAGAAGGAATACAGGGCCGACTTGCCAACCCACCCCCCTTTCCCTCTCCTTTCCCTGACCTGGTTTGGACTCTGGGTGCCTGCTCTCCCCGCCACGCCTCAGTCCCCTTCCCACACGCACTCACGCATTTTGGTATTTGCAGTTTTTCCACTTCTGGGATGATCCAGTGCCCCTAACCCAAGCAAATGCAGAGCAACACCTGACATTTGAATCCACCGGTTCTCCTTCTAGTCTCTGGAGCAGCAGGAAAGAAGCTCACTCCATCCTCCATATGACATCCCTTCATATTTCTAAAGATGGTCATCGTGTCACCTCTTGGCCTTCTCTTCTCCGGGCTAAACCTACCCAGCTCTCTAAGCTGTTCCTCACAAGGCTTGGTTTCCAGACCTTGGATAATTCTGGTCACCCTTATCTGTGAGCAATACTGCTCACCCATCTCAAACTGTCCCCCAGAGGTTGCTGGTGGTTTCCATTTCCCTGGGATGGTGATTCTGGATTACAATCTGAATGTTAAAAAGACCTACAGAATCCCCGAGTTGGGAAGGATCCAAAGGGAAATCCAGTTAAGTTGCATGCCATGCAGGAGTTTACAGCTAAAGCACTTCCGAGAGACGACCACCTAGCCTCTCTGCCCAAGGTACCGGCCTCTAACTAAATAGCTAGCTAAATAGCTTCATCTTCAGTGTGACCCATCTCCACCCCACAAATCTATGAGACCCACGTGAGAATTTTAGTACCACTCCTCCTCCAGTCCATTCCAGCCTTTTTCCAACCACAAACTGCCCAGCAAAGGCCAAAATGTCCACACCTATGAAGAGATCCATGACTTAAATCCTGGACGCTAGGTTGAGAGCATCTGGGTAAAAATTAAGGGGAAGAGAAACATCAGCAAAGGCATCGTGGGGGGGGGGTCTAAAATAGACCCCAAAGCCAGACTGAGGACCTGGATGAAGCCTTCCTGGAACAATTGACCAAACATTCAGAAAGGAAAGATGTAGCAGTAATGAGAGATTTCAACTATTCCGGTATTTGTTCGAAGTCAAATTCTGCCACGAATATAAGGGTCAACAAATTCTTTACCTGTCTTCCAGGCAGTTTCACTGCGCGGGAAGTGAAAGAGGCAAAAAAGCGGATGAGATATTTTAGATCTGATCCTAACCAACAGTGACGAGCCGGTTAATGGGGCGGAAGTGGAGAGATCCTTAGGTAGGATCCTGGAGTTTGTCACACAGCAGAAAGGGGAAGCATGACGCTAACAAGTAGTCCAAAACCCATCACTCCCCGCTCTGAAAGGGAAAAAATGGTCCCCCGGTCTTTGCTCAGTCGCCCGCCACTGCCTTAGACGGTCTGAATCGCCTGACTATGCTCCGCTACCACGTTTTTTGGTTGCACATCGAGGCCAGCTGCGCATCGAACCCGCTCCAGGGCAGCTGGCCGCTTCCGCAGAAAGCGATAACCGGAGGAGGGAAACAGCTCGTCTGCAATCCATTTATCGATCAACCTTTTTCTCTTCCCCTCCCCAGACTTTTTATTTTATTGGTCTAATAAGCCGAGAAGCCTTGGCATCACAGCCTTCGGCTTCTAGGTGCAGCCACAAACGTCGTCCCTGGAAGTCAGGGCTGGAAGGAGGCCAAACCCTTCTTTCCATTCAGATACTGGAGCCGGTGGCATTAATTAGCACCCGAGAGACAGATCGAGATTAGAACGGACTGAATCGGTGAGAAATCTGGGGACCGGCGCTTTCCCTTCCGTGGATGCAACGCCGTCAGGCCAAGTTCAGACCTCAATAGCAGAGGAAGATTCACAGAATCATACATCGAGAAGGGGCCTCAAGTGCTGGTACTCAACCCCTTGCTAGTACTAGAAATCCACCGCTAAAGTACCCAACGTAATGACCCTCCATCCCTCAAAATCTGCAATGAAGGGCAATGTAGGAGGTTCACACAGCTTCTAGAGTCACACAATAGAGAGCAACACCAAAGACCATCGAGGCTGACCCACTGCTGGTGCAGGAACAAACTGCTAAATTCCGCTAGAGAGAGCCAGAGCTCCAGTACCTCCCAAGACTACGAATCCCAGCATTCCATAGGTGGCAGCCATGGTAGTTGAAGTGGAATTATAATGCAATAATTGTGTAGAGTGCAGAGATCCAAACTCCTTCCACACTAGACTTGTTATAGTGCTATTATTCCACTCTCAACATCCAATGGAATCCTGGAGCTTGCAGTTTAGGGAGGGGCCTTTGAGACTGCTCCCTTTGAGCCCCCCCCCACTAAACTGCAAATGCCAGGATTCCATAGGATGTTGAAAGCGGAATAATAGCACTATAACAAGTCTAGTGCAGGAATGGCCTAAGAAGTAGACATCCTATCTTACAAACTCTGCTTTAGCCTGGAGAAGAAAAGATTACAAAGTGATGAAAGCTATGTTCAAATATTTGAAGGGATGCCCTATGGAGGATGGAGCAAGCTTGCTTTCTGCTACTCCAGAGACTAGGACACGGTGAAGCAATGGTTTCAAACCTCAAGAAAAGAGATTCCACCTAAACATCAGGAAGAGCATCCTGAAGAGGAGAGCAGTTTGATAGTGAAATCTGCTGCTGCCTGAATGGAGTGTGCTGGAGTCTCCTCCTTCTTTGGAGTTTTTTTTATAGAGAGGCTGGATGGCCACCTGTCAAAGGGAGGGCTTTGATTGTGTATTCCTGTATGTCAGAATGGGGTTGGATTGGATGGCCCTTGGGGGTCTTTTCCAACTCTAAGATTCTATGATTCCGCAACTGATCATGGGGTTTTCTTGTCAAGATTTGTCCAGACAAGGTTTGCCTTTGTCTTCCTCTGAGGCTGAGAGAGTGTGACTTGTCCAAGTTTATCCAAGGGTTTCTATGGCTGAGATACCAGGGTTTGAATCTCCACTCAGCCGTGAAAACTCACTGTGTGGTCTTGGGCAAGTCACACTCTCCCAGCCTCAGAGCAACGTGTAGACAACAAAACAGAGAGAAAAGGGGAGAGCAGATAAGCCTGCCTCACCACCTTCCTCTTGTAGGTTAAAAGAGCACGAATCCGTAAGTTTCACCAACAAAACGGACTTCTCTGCCCTTGGATCTAATCAAGATCAATTAAGATTTAACTTTCTTCCTCCTCTGCTCTTAGTCCAAGCTTTGCTCAGCCACTGTGTAAACTTCAGAGTAGGATAGGGTCATTTCCCAGTCTTCTTTCTTCATGCTTCCTAATCAAAATTCCTCCACAGTTGCTGGCTTGTGCAAACCTTGTCGTAAGTTATTTTTCATCATCCATCACCTCTGATACAAAATTCCTCCACGGTGGCTTGTTTGTGCAAACCTCAGAGTGGCACAGGGCTATTATTCACCCTTCTTACTCCCTCCTTTCTAATGCAAAAATTAAAAAAACCCTCCAGGGACAAAAACAGGATGAAAAGCAGGTAGCATGGCAAAAGGAAGAAAGAAAATTGTGATTAATCCCTAACAGAAAAGGGATGTGCAGAAATACTTAGCACACTGCTTTCTTGGGGGTACAGTAATTCCTGGTAGAACGGCGGCTTCTTCTCCAAAGATAATGAGATCATTGTAAAAACTGCATCACCACCGAGGGGTGCCTTGGGACGCGCACTTCAGTCGCTCCAGCAAGGCGCCAAATTGTCTCACAGCTGCTCTGCTTTGCAAACTGCATAGATTTTGCTGATGCAGGAGACTGCGGAAGGAGGGGACAAGACTGAGAGAAGCAAGTATTAAGAGATGAAGGGAAATACTACCATCAGGGTGTTGAAGGCATGTCAGCACCATTGGAAGGACAGGAACGGGCAGGCAAGGAAGACCAAAAGGTTTAAAATTTAAAATTACCTTATTTGTTTAAAATTACCATATTTGCTGGCATATAAGACACACCCCATTTATACACCGACAAATACTATTCATCAGTGTATATGACACACTGGCATATAAGACGCATCCCATTTTCAAACAGTATTTTTCAGGTGAAAAAGTGAGTCTTATATGCCAGCAAACGGGGTATCAGCATCAATCATACAGGCTGGGATCCTCTACTGGGGTTGTCTGGTCTAAACCTTTAAATGCTGAATTACGCATTAATTTTAGCACTCAGCCCTTAGGGTCAAATGGAAATGTGCTGCAACTGAACCAAAGCTATTTCTGCCCTACACCGTTATAGTGCTATTACTCCACTTTCCACCTCCTGTGGAATTCTGGGGTTTGTAGTTTCCTGAGGCCAAAGGGCTCTCTGGCTGAGAATTCCAAAGGCCTCTCCTTAAACTGCAAACCCCAGGATTCCACAGGAGGTTGAAAGTGGAATGATAGCACTGTTAACAGTATAGGGCAGAAATGGCCCAAGACAGCCAAATGGGCAACTGAGCACACATTCATGTGTCCATGTGTATCCATGCACAAAGGCATGTCCATGCACAAAGCACATCTATGTTCAATGCACATCCAGATGCAATGTGTCCCATGATCAATGCCCATCTATGGCCCACGCACACGGAACATCCTGGTGTAATACTCAATGTGTCATGCTCAATGTACATCTATGTGCTTTGCACACGGCACATCAAGGAGCAGTGTACCTTCCAACTGTCCTGATTTGGCAAGGAAACTTCCAGTTCATCCTCTGCCTTCCTACTTTTTCATCTGCTTCTAAAAAGTTCCAGGGACTTTCCACCCTACACTGTTATAGTGCTATTATTCCACTTTCACCATCCTGTGGACTTCTGGGGTTTGTAGTTTACTGAGGCCAAAGAGCTCTCTGGTTGAGAATCCTAAAGACCCCTCCCTAAACTGCAAACCTCAGGATTCCACAGGAGGTTGAAAGTGGAATAATAGCCCAAAACAACATAGGGCAGAAAGGCCCCCAGTTTTTTCTCTGCTCTTCCCACTTTCCTCCTTGTCCATGGCATATTTCTGTCCTGTTTAGAAATCCAGCCACGGTGGTTCACAGAATTTACAGCAGCAGTTTACAGAAGGGTATCAGCCAATTACCCTTCTTGTTCCAGCAGTCCCTACCAGCAATAAATTCAGAGTGTCAGTTCAAAGGAGTATCCAGCAGTGTAGTTACTACTCAAAGCAAGGGTCAAGGTTTTTCAGGAACAAGAGCCAAGGATCAAAAGAAGAACATGTTGCTTCCAACAGAAAGGGCAGTTATCCGCAAGGGACTTCTCCCCACCCCATCTCTGATATTTATTGGCCAGCAGCCTCCCCCAGTTCTTTGTCCGATTAACGAGACTTTCCTATGTAAGTGCTCTGCGTCTCGGGGGCTCTCCCTTTCTTGTCTATGCTGGGCTGCAGTAAGTATTGTCCTGATCATGTCTCCGTGTTCTGGCTGCTGACGACAATCCTGTCTGTCTTTGCACCAGGGGCCTGAGACTGGGGCATGGCAACTTCCCCTGGCGAAGACTGAATTCAAAATGCAAAACCAATTTGCATTCAATTCACTCAGCGGCAGGAGAGGATTCTAATCTGCATTGGTTAGGCCTCAGTTGGAATCCTGCGTCCAGTTCTGGGCACTTCAATTCAAGAAGGATATCGACAAGCTGGAACGTGTCCAAAGGAGGGCGACCAAAATGGTGGAGGGTCTGGAAGCCATGAAGCCCTATGAGGAGCGGCTGAGGGAGCCGGTGATGTTTAGTCTGCAGAAAAGACTAGGACAAGGAGCAATGGATTCAAGCTGCAGGAAAGGAGATTCCACCTGAACCTCAGGAAGAACTTCTTGACGGTCAGAGCTGTCCGGCAGTGGAATCTGCTGCTGCCTGAATGGAGTGTGGTGGAGTCTCCTCCTTCTTTGGAGGTTTTTAAGAAGAGGCTGGATGGCCAGTTGTTGGGAATGCTTTGATGAGGGTTCTTGTATTGCAGGGGGTTGGACTGGATGGCCCATGAGGTCTCTTCCAACTCTATGATTCTATGATTCTATGAAAGGAGAGGAGAGGAGAGGAGAGGAGAGGAGAGGAGAGGAGAGGAGAGGAGAGGAGAGGAGAAGCAAGATCTTGCCTTTCCCAGTAGGCTCAGGCAAAAGCAAAACAGTTCTAGCTTCTTCAAGCTTGTGTGATCTTGCTCACTAATAATGTTTGCCATCTTGAACATACTCTGATCCTGCCTGGCCTCATACGTCCCAGTTTCCTTCTATAAAATGTTGAAAGGACTGTGCAACTATTTCACAGTTTAAGAAGATTTGGCAAAGTTGGCAAATTCCTACCTCATTTACAGATTTTCTTTTCCTGCTTCTCTATTGGCAAGTACAGTTTAACGAGGGTATGTAGTTGCACATTTAATGCTATCTTTAGTTCAGCCAGAGGGGTAGCAGGGTGGGCAGATTTCTCCCCCAACATAGAATATTCCTTCAGCAACCCCGACCCCAATTTCTAGCATTTCAATTACTTAAAACTTCAGTTGAGTATTTAAAAATAGAGTTTGGGGCGCCAAAGAAAAGGGGTGGGCTAAGTGAGCAACAGAAGGCAAACACAACAAATCAAAGATTTCTAGATGTGGATGACGCTCAGTTTCTCGCTTTGCACTCAGTCAGAAATTTGGGGACTTCAAGAAAATTTTGTTTGGCAGACGGGATTCTTATTTCGGGGCAATGCTCTCATCCCGCAGCTACAGCCCTAAGTTCACCACCAAGCCAAGCTCTAAAACAAGGACTTCTACAGAGTTTGGGTCACTTTGCTGTAGTCACTCAGGCCATTTCCACACAAGGCCGTTTCCGCACTAGCCTGTTATAGCGCGACGATTCCACTTTCAACATCCTCTGGAATCCTGGGGTTTGCAGTTTCGGGAGGGGCCACGCCGCCCCTCCCGAAACTGCAAACCCCAGGATTCCAGAGGATGTTGAAAGTGGAATCGTCGCGCTATAACAGGCTAGTGCAGAAATGGCCCTAGGCTCTTATAGTGCTATTATTCCACTTTCAACATCCCATAGAATCCTGGGATTTGCAGTTCAGAGAGGGCCCTCAAGATAATAGCACTATAACAGTCTACTGCAGAAATGGCCAGCAATTCTTGAGTAACTACAATCCAGGTGCAAGCAAAAGTTCGGCTCTCCAAATGTTGTTGGACTGCAACATCCATCAACCCCCGCCGTCACAGCCAATAGTGAGGAATGCTGTGAGCTGCAGTCCAACAAATACCCAGACGGCTATACTTTGCCCACTGCTTGGTGCAGAGCATGCAAGTCCAACCACCTTTCTGTTTTATGCTCCTGAGCCTTTCACAGATGCTCGGATTACTAACATAAAGTAGATGAAACTTTGCTGTGAAGGGAGGAGCCCGGCAAGCCTGGCTGAAGACGGCCAATCACAGCTCAGATAAAGCTGTGAAGCGGGACCTGCAGGAAGGAAATGTGACAAAACTGAGGCTTGTCTCTGTCAGAGGGCAGAGAGGGAAAAGCTGACACAGAGACCAGGAACAGATTTCAGAGAGACAAGAAGAGATGGAATAGAGATAGGAGGGTCAGGCAAAGGGAAGGACTGACTACAGTTTTGGGGAGCTGTAAATAATTTAGTAGTTCAAGGATTAGTG
This sequence comes from Cyclura pinguis, assembly GCA_030412105.1. Classification (NCBI taxonomy): domain Eukaryota; kingdom Metazoa; phylum Chordata; class Lepidosauria; order Squamata; family Iguanidae; genus Cyclura; species Cyclura pinguis. The sequence continues at coordinate 288,529,196 of CM059601.1, read as the reverse complement.
CATTATCTAGGGTTACCTATGAGGAGAGGCTTAGGGTGCTGGGTATGTTTAGCCTGGAGGAGAGAAGGTTAAGAGGTGACTATAGCTATATTTAAATATGTACTATTTAGTATAAATATTAAATAAATATTTGATATTTGAAATAGCTATATTTAAATATTTGAAGGGATGTCATTCGGAGCAAGCCTATTTTCTGCTGTGTTAGAGACTAGGACATGGAGCAATGGCTTCAACCTACAGGAAAAGAGATTCCACCTAAACATTGGGAAGAACTTCCTGACAGTAAGAGCAGTTTGAGAGTGGAATCTGTTGCTGCCTCCATAGAGTGTGGTGGCGTCTCTTCCTTTTTTGGAGATTTTTAAGGCTGGATGGCCATCTGTCAAAGGGAGGGCTTTGATGGTGTCTTCTTGCATGGTAGAATGGCGTTGGACTCGATGGCCCTTGGGGTCTCTTCCCACTCTAGGATTCTATGAATCTTCTCTTCTCTTAATAAACTTCTATTTTCTGGTTTTGGCCACTACTCCTGCCTGTTTATATTCAGGTCGGTGGAGGACCTAGTCACACTTACGATGGCAAACCCATTGAGCAACACAGCCATTGGTCCACAATAGGGAGTCACCTTCAGGCCCAAGTCCCCAGTCTAGGAAGGGATTAAGAGGGGAAAAGGGCACGGGGTGTGATAGGAACCCAGCGTCGCAAGGGAGAGGCCAGTCTGGCAAGGAGACCTATCTCATTTCCTCCCCACTTCATGGTGTTAAAGGGAACGTGCGACTCCCTAGCTCCACAGGCCACCAGTTTGTTTCCGTGCACAATACAAGTGCCGGCTCTGAACTACAAAGCCCTCTTTGGGGCAGATCCAGGTTATTTGGAAGAGCTGGCCTGAGTTGTTAAGATCCTCAAAGGAGGACTTTCTCTTGGTCTCACCGCCATCACCGACACAGGCAATTTCCGCACTGGCCTGTTATAGCGCTATGATTCCACTTTCAACATCCTATGGAATCGTGGGGTTTGCAGTTTAGGGAGGGGCCGCAAAGGCTTTTAGATGAGCTTAAAGGTCTCTCTCCCTAAACCGCAAACGCCAGGAGTCCATAGGATGTTGAAAGTGGAATAATAGCGCTATAACAGTCTAGCGCGGAAATGGCCACAAGCAAGAAGAATACAGAGGCGGGCATCCTTGGTGGCTGCTCCCCGTCTGTGGAATTCTCTGCCACGGAAGACCAGCCTGGTCCTCACACTACTCCCTTGGCACCATCGGGTCAAGACTTTTTAAAACCAGAACAAGTATCTGGGGACTAACTTCATGTTACAAGCCGCACCTTCTAGAACTCCCCCTTCTCCAAAACCGTTAAAGGCCCAGCAAGCACCCTCCAGTTTTCGGCCCGGCAACCCTATTCTCCAAGACTGCCGGCGTGGCACCTCAGAGCCCAAGCACTCCATTTCCTCCAGTATCGATCTCTTAAGTGCCTGGAGTTCATCAGAGGCTCCTGCGAAGAATAAATCTTGGGAAAAGGATAGGGCTTGTAGCAAAAGGACTCGAGCTGAGCAAGAAAGATTCACACGCTTACAAACAAAACATCTTCCCAAAGAAATAACTTGCTCCATGCATTCCCCACCTCAGCTCCTCGGTTCAAAAAATAAAGAATGTGAAGCACTTCCCTAATAAGTATTTTTGTAAAAATACGACGCTATGTACAAGGTGGTCTTCTTTTGCTGCAGGAGATGGCAGGGGGTTTCCAGTTGCTATAGAAACAGAACTGGGGAAATAAATGGGCCCACATGGATGTAGAGGCAGCCTCTGGAACGTGGGACGAGAGGGTCTCCCCCTTCGTTTTTTCTTTCTCCCCCTATCCAGCAAGAGGGCCTTTCCCCACTACACAACTATTGCACTACGATTTCGCTTTAATTGCCACCATTCTGTTCTATGGAATCATGGGATTTGCAGTTTAGGGAGGGATATTTAGAATTCTCGGCCAGAGAGCTCCAGTACCTCCCAAGACTACAAACCCCAGCATTCCATAGGAGGCAGCCGTGGTAGTTAAAGTGGAATTATAATGCAATAATTGTGTAGTGCGCAAAGACCCAGATGCCTTCCACACTATATTGTTATAGCACTATTATTCCACTTTCAACATCCTATGGAATCCTGGGGTTTGCAAACCCCAGGATTCCATAGGATGTTGAAAGTGGAATAATAGTGCTATAACAGTCTAGTGCAGAAATGGCCCCAGAGTCTCCTTGAATTCAATATACAAAATGAAAGTGGGAGATGTGAATCTTCTTCTAGTGAGAGGAAGGATGGAAGGCCCAAAGACCGCACCTGACAGACAGTTGCCTAAATCCACCACTTTTGCAACCGTACGAGTCCTGCCCGGTTGCTTCTAGAGATGGTTTGCTAGGTCCAAAAATCTGAGCAAAACAGCAGCAGCAGCAACAACGACTGTTATCAAGAGAGTCAGGCTGGCTTCATCTCTCCACAGTAATTCAAGGAGAAAGGAACTTATGGAATCGCCCTGCACAGAGTCAGGCCACAGCTGCCCACCTACTCTACTCCTGTCAGCAGTCAGAGCTTTTCTGGGTCCCAGGATGCTTCCCTAGACCTGCATTGATGACACCAAATTGGGAGGGGGAACTAACGCCCTAGAAGACAGGGCCAGAATTCAAAATGACTTGACATATTAGAGAGCTGAGCCAAAACTAACCAAATGAATTTCAACAGAGAGATATCTAAGGTAGAAAAAATTTGGGCAGAAAAAATGAAATGCAGAGATGTAAGAGTGGGTGATACCTGGCTACATACATGTGGAAAGGATAGAGTACATGTGGAAAGGATCTAGGAGTCTTAGTAGACCACAAGCTGAACATGAGCCAGCAGTGTTAAGCAGCAGCTAAAAAAGCCAATGTGATTCTGGGTTGCATCAATAGGAGTGCAGTGCCTAGGTCATGGGAAGTGATAGTACCATTCTCTTCTATGTTGGTCAGACCCCATCCAGAATCCTGCGTCCAGTTCTGGGCACCACAGTTCTAGAAGGATGGGGGACACGTGGCTGGATAGCAGTACCTGTGAAAAGGATCTAGGAGTCTTGGTAGATCACAAGCTGAACATGAGTCAGCAGTGTGATGCAGCAGCCAAGAAAGCCAATGTGATCCTTGGTTGCATCAATAGGAATATGGTGTCTAGATTGAGGGTACCAATCTACCATAGAGTGGTAATGGTGCCACTCTATTCTGCATTGGTTAGACCTCATTTGGAATACTGTGTCCAGTTCTGGGCAACTCATTTCAAGGATATCGACAAGCTGGAACGTGTCCAGAGGACGGTGACCAAAAGGATAGGACGCCTGGAAACCATGAAGCCCTACAAGGAGCAGGCTCAGAGGAAAGCAAAGGTAACCCTGCCCCCAGAGTAAATTCCACCAAGAAAACCCCATGACAGGAGCCATTTCCGCACTAGACTGTTGTAGCGCTATTATTCCACTTTCAACGTCCTACGGAATCCTGGGGAAATGGCCAGGGTCACCATAAGTTGGAAACAACTTGAAGGCACACCACCAACCAACCAACCAACGATCCGTGAAGTTAAAACCATTAACATCCAATAAAGGGCCATATAAAAACCAACAAGGCAACACAGCACAGCCATTAAAAGCCCAGTGCAGTCCACTTCTGAAAGCCCGATGGAAGAGGAACGTTTTCATTTGCTAACAGAGCCATCTTAGCCTCCCTGGGTAGGGAGTCTAAAGTCTGGGAGCAGCCACCAAGAAGGTTTTCTCTCCTGACCTCATCAAACGAACCTGAGAAGGAAGTGGGACAAGGAGAAAGACCCCTCCTGAAGATCTTGAACGGAACCAGATAGGGAAATATGATCTTTCAGATACCCACACAGACGCACAAAATTTATATCTACGCTGGTTTTTCTGTGGTTTGACCCATTTTCCCAGCGTTTGCTTTGTGGACTGGCGGGTGGTGCTCCGTTTGCTGCTTAATTACAGGATACCTTTTGTACCCAAACCACCGGGCCTGTAAATACATATTCCAAATCCCAAATTCCCCAGGCAGGAACCTCTGCCCAATGCAACAAAAGACCCATGCCATTAACGTCTCTGCATAAACAATACGCAGCATCTTTTAAAGTGCCAAGGACCCGGTCGGGTTTTTCCACACTTAAGTCCTTAACAACTTGCTGACTGAATGTCGGCCAGCAAGACAACCATCTCTCTTTCTAAACCTTTCTGGCTGGGTTCCTCAGCCTCTAATGGCTGCAGAGAAGCAGCAATCCAACAGGTGTGGCTTTCTCCCAGCCCGTGGGTAAAGCGACAGGCAATGCTCCATCTGTTGGATTTCTGCATGCCATGCAGCTGGTAAATGGAAAAGGATTCTGGCCCCCAAAACTTGGGAAATCTGCAGAACATCTGCTAGAAGCTATGAATCTGCTTTGGACTTTAGTCTGAACTTTAAAGAAGTTCTCCCAAGTGCTGAGTCCTGTCCCTAATGCATTGAGGGCAACCTGTGTTGGTTATGCAGCAAAATATAAAAAAAAATCTGAAATCCACAAAACAGCAATTCCTTTCTTGGCCAACCAAAATGCGCAAAATACATCATGACACTTTTAAAGTTTCACTGGTTTCTGTTACTTTGGACAATGGAAGTGATATCTGAGACAAAATGGAGGCCTGCAACTTTAACTGTCACTTTTCTTCTCCTGTATAATTTTTAACAACTTTGCCTGATGAAGAAGTTGGTGAGGCTTCCAAGGCTTGCTTGTGCATTTTGGCTGTCCAATAAATGCATTGGTATTTTACAGATTTTGGATTTTGTTGTATATCTAACCAACAGCTACTTCACGCTTTGGCTTTTTTAGGTGCTGCATCACACAAGCTGAACATGAGCCATCACTGTGATGCAGCAGCTAAAAAAGCCTACGCGATTCTAGGCCGCATCAATAGGAGAATAGTTTCCAGCTCAAGGGAAATGATAGAACCGCTCTTTTCTGCTTTGGTTAGACCCCACCTGGAAGAAGCCTGTGTCCAGTTCTAGGCACCCCGCAGCTCAAGAAGGATATCGATGAGCTGGAAGGTGTTCAGGGGAGGGCGACCAAAAGGGTAGAAAGCCTGGAAACCACGATGCCCTAGGCGGAGCGGTTTAGGGAGCTAGGATGGTTTAGCCTGGAGAAGAGAAGGTGAAGAGGTGACAAGACAGCCACGTTTAAATATCTGAAGGGATGTCCTATGGAAAATGTGGCAAGCTCCAGAGACGAGGCATGGACCAACTGCTTCAAACTAAAGGAAAAGAGACCCCTCTTACACATTAGGAAGAAATTCCTGATGGTAAGAACCATTCGATAGTGGAATATGCTGCCTGGGAGTGCGGCACAATCTTCTTCTTTGGAAGTTTTTAAAGAGGTTGGGTGGCCGTCTGTCCAAGGGAATGCTTTGACAGTGTCTTCCTGCATGGCAGAAGGGGGTTGGAGTGGATGGCCTTTGGAGTCTCTTCCAGCTCTAGGATTCTAGGATTCTATGACTAAAACCTGGAGTGGATTTGCCTACCCCACTGACATGGAAGCCGCTAGAGGTTGCATTGCCTGGGTTTTGCATTCTCTCTCTTGCATGTTTTCTCTTGCTGGAGAAAATCTGCGAGTAAGGAAAGACAAGATGGGTGGACAGCATCTTTTGACCTGAAAGCACCCACAGGGGATGGGAGTGGGGGAAAAGAAAGCCCACGCTTGAGCAGAAGCTGCTTTGTCATTGTAATACAAGGGTAGGCAATGCAGCCCCCAAGCCTGATTTTCTGGCCCCCAACCCCTCCAGGCTCCCTTCCTCTGGGCAAAAAAACCCCAAAAGTGTGGAACACACCAGGACCACCACTTTGCCTTTTCAATAGGTTGCCGCCCTGCTATTTCAATATCAGGCAGAAAATATTTTCTTGTCGTCACCACTTTTGTTTACTTTGGTTCAGGAAGTACTAGATAGAGATATAAGATGGGATGAAAGGATCTCAGGAACAAAGATTTAAAATGAAATTTACACATTAAGGGCAACTGCTGGTGATTTGGTAATAGTGTTGGGAAAACCCCTGGAAAGGATAGGAGCGTGTAACATTCAGTGCACGAGAGCGAGAGAGAGTAGTGGTTTGAACGTTGGACCAAGGCCATTTCTGCACTATTCTGTTATAGTGCTATTATTCCACTTCCAACATCCTTTGGAATTCTGGGATTTGTAGTTTACCCGCCGGCCCCTCCCTAAACTGCAAACCCCAGGATTCCGTTGGATGTTGAAAGTGGAATAACCACGCTGTAACAGCCTAGTGCAGAAATGGCCTAGGACAAGGAGCAATGGATTCAAGCTGCAGGAAGGGAGATTCCACTTGAACCTCAGGAAGAACTTCCCGACGGTCAGGGCTGTCCGGCAGTGGAACCTGCTGCTGCCTCCGTGGAGCGTGGTGGACTTTCCTCCTCCTTTGGAGGTTTTTAAGCAGAGGCTGGAGGGCCATCTGTCGGGAATGCTTTGATGGGTGTTCCTGCATGGCAGAAGAGGGTTGGACTGGATGGCCCCTGGGGTCTCTTCCAACTCTAGGATTCTACGATTCTATACAGAGGCCAAGACGGAGCGCTACCAGGCAGGCCCAGAGCCTTCTGCTTACTGAACTGGCCATTTTCTGTGTGAGCTCCTTTTGCAGGTCTTTGGAGCATCCTGCTTTTTAAAAGGAGAGCAAATGTCCTTCTTTGGGATTCCAAGTCATTCTTATACCACTTCTTTTGAAAAGCCCTCTGCTTGAAGTGTCTCCTTCCGCCCATACCTTGCTCTTCTTTCCCTTTTCTGTTGCATCTGCTCCTTGCACCTAAGGCTTGTAAATGTACCTGGAGTAACTGCTGCAACTCCCTAGTTCCTAAGAGGATATTGTTAAAACATCAGATGTTTAATTAATAGATATGTATTTTTTTAAAAAAGGTGCTAGTCTTAATAAATCTGCATTTAATTTTCAAAAAACCCACAGAGTTCTTGTTCAGTTCCTCCTTGTAAGATGTAAACCCTGAACCCTCTTCCATCTTTTGGGGTTCCTCATTTTTCCCGTAACAACCTTGTTCCTTTGCTGGTGAAGAGGTGGCTGTGAATACAGATAAAGGAGCAGCAACCAGATCCCGTCACCCTTTGGTTTCCACTTAACACACGGCTGACATTTGCTGCATTCACAAGGAGCCTGGCTTGAGCTCATCAGAAAAAATCGGTAGCAAAACAGTCCCCTGGGTTGCCACAGAAATATGAGGAGCCGTTCTTTGCATAGCCGTGGTGGCAAGAGAAAGAACTAAGAAGTCAGAGTAGCGGACACGGTGTCCTCCCTCCCCTACTGCACTGTCACAACAACCCTGTGAGGTAGGTACTGCTTGCCTCAAAGTCCCTACGAGGACGGTTCCTTTTTTGCATCATCTCCTGCTGAAAAAGAAATTGCATGCTGAAACAAAATGAAAGAGGAGCTTGGTGGCACAAATGGGCCAGATTCCTGATGATGTTCTACGTGCATTTTTCCTCTGTTGGCCCTAATGCAGCTGAAAACTTTTTTCCTTGTTGCATAAGCTGATGCTGACGTCTGTGAGGAAGCCCTGTGAGGAGCAGTGGAGGGAACTGGATATGGTTAGCCTGGAGAAGAGAAGGTTAAGAGGGGACGTGAGAGCCATGTTTAAATATGTGAAGGGATGTCATGTCGAGGAGGGAGCAGGCTTGTTCTCTGCCGCTCCAGAGACTAGGACCAGGAGCAGTGGATTCAAGCTGCAGGAAGGGAGATTCCACTTGAACCTCAGGAAGAACTTCCTGGTGGTCAGAGCTGTCCGGCAGTGGAATCTGCTGCCTCCGTGGAGCGTGGTGGACTTTCCTCCTTCTTTGGAGGTTTTTAAGTGGAGGCCGGATGGCCATCTCTTGGGAGTGCTTTGATGGGTGTTCCTGCATAGCAGGGGGTTGGACTCAATGGCCCCTGGGGTCAATTCCAACTCTAGGATTCTAGCATTCTATGATTTGTGGATGCCCATGTGTAACAAGCACAATGTATAACGATGCATGATTTATAAGGAGTATGTGGATCAGCCTGACTCAACCAACTCCACTTCTTGAAACGAATACAGAAATTCTGCATTGGACAAGAAGGTCCAACCCCTTCCACAAGGAACTTACACATGCGTAAGATACCAGCAGGATCCCAACCAGTTTGTTTCTGCGTTCCCCTCTTCTGCAACTCCTGGATTCAAAGCGGGGTTTACGGCAGCTCCGGCAATTGAACCGTTAACCTTATTAACAACGCAAACGAGTCATCCCGGCACTTCCAATAATCAATGCCGTTCTCGTGCCTGACAATTTGTGACGCCAGAACAAGCCCTGCTGGAGCGACCGCACCGAACCAAAAGTAATTACCGCTTTGTTTGCCCAGCCTAGGACGAAGCCCAGCAGAGCTCAGCCGTAAAATTACAACTGTTGTCGCTATACTACTGCAAATCAATGAAGACCACGGCGTGGGATATGCCGTTAAAACAGACCACTCAAAACCAAAACGTTCCCAAAGTGCAATCAATATTGTTTTTCCCCCAAAAAATCATTAACATAAGGTTTAGATAGATAGATAATACACCACGCAGGGCCATAGGGGAGGGTCTTTCCTGCTGTGGGCAGGGATGCCAGACAAGTCTCCAGTTTCCGTGGGTCATCTCCCGCCTGGAGAGGAGGGTACACGTGATCCACGCCGGGTGGGCTCAGCTCCAGGCAAGAGGAACGAGCCGGGCGCTGGCTCAGCTGGAAGGGCAACACGTTGCTGCAACCTGCAAGACTCAATCGCGTTTAACACACAAAACCTAATGTTATCAGCTAGGCTGAGGGGCACCAGGACATGACGATGACATTACCCGGCGTTACCTGGGATTTTATTTTCTCATAGGGAACACTCGTTAGAAATACCTTAGGAACGACCTTACCTTACCTGGGAATTAGATGTGGTTGAAATACACAGGTTTGAGATCCTGTGTCTCTAATTCCCCAAACTGTGTTGTCTAGTACGTGTAATTTTTCCCCATATTCCCCAAATCCAATCTGTATTCAGAGCTGTTAACATACAGAAGTTCAGTTCCTGAGGGAATACACTGGCCTCCTCCTTGCTGCTAGGCCCCATCTCCCTAGGAACCGGCCAGGCCCACGGGCTCTCTGGCCGAGAATTCTAAAGGCCTCGCCCTAAACTGCAAACCCCAGGATTCCATAGAATCTTCACAGCCAGCCAATCGTACGAGGTCTCCTCACCTCACACAGCCAATCGTATGCAACCTGATGCAGACAAACTCACAAACTTTGACATATATATATATATATATATATATATATATGTATGTATATGTATGTATGTATATGTATATGTACGTATGTATGTATATATGTATGTATATATGTATATGTATATATGTATGTATGTGTATATGTATGTATGTGTATATGTATATGTATATATGTATGTATGTGTATATATATATATGCGTGTGTATGTATGTGTATATACGTGTGTGTGTGTGTATGTGTGTATATATATATATATATGCACGTGTGTGTGTGTGTGTGTATACATATGCACACACAGTATTATTTGAAAACACACAACAACATATAGATATATTTGTTATTGTTGGGTGCCTTCAAGTTATATATATATATATATTACTTACATATATGGCATGTTTCTAATCTGTACCGATTTCAATATGTTGCCATAGGTTGAAAATGACTCGAAGGCACAGAACAACATATATAGTTGTTGTTGTCGTTGTTTACGGTAACACTAAGGATGTTGGGTAACCCTCCATGTTTTAGTTATGGGACATGTAGTTGCAGTTAATTAGCAGCTTGCTGGTAACACGGTATGGGAAGCAGAGACCGTCAGATAAACAAAAGCTAGGAATGCGCTGATAAGCGCGGCCAGGCTGCACGAAGGCTTCGAGGTCTCTTGCGGGCGGGATGAGAAACTCTTTGCCTTCAATGTTTTGGATTTAGCTAATGGCCTCCGGTTCACGCACTGAAGTCCCATACGATGTATCATGCTCCTGATAAATAATGTTTATGCACTGTACTATTTGTGTGTGTGGATTCAGTTCATGACAAAGATGGCCCTATCAAAAAGTTTCTCATGCAAGATTCCTTCCGAGGGGGTTTGCCCTCGCTCTCCTCTGAGGCTGAGAGTGTGTGACTTGCCCACAGTAAGCCGGTGGGTTTCCATGGCTAGGTGGGGATTTGAACCCTGGTCTCTCAGAGCCCTGGTGCACTCAAACCACTACACCATGCCAGAGCTCCTAAGCTTTTCTTCAGCAGATTTATTCAGAGAAGGTTTGCCGTTGCCTTCTTCTGAATATGAGAAAGTGTGACTTGCCCAAGGTCCTGTCCAATTCTCAAACCTCTCCCTGTGTGGGCTCTCCAGATTTGTTCAGAGGAGGTTTGCCTTTGCCCTCCTCTGAGACTGAGAGAGTGTGACTTGCCCAGGGTCAACCAGTGGGTTTCCATGGTTGAATGGAGATTCAAATTCTGGTCTCACAAAGTCCTGGTCTAACACTCTGACAAACACACCGTGCTGGCCCTCATATGCATACACACGCACACAATATACATATACGCATACACACATACACACATACACACACACACACACACACACATGCTAAACCCACTTAACTATCATTACAGTACGGGACACAGTTTCCTCCTCCTGAATCTTGCTGCTGCTTCTCAGCTTCTTCCATCCGAGGCCACTGCCTCATTCTACCAAACAGTAGCACCCCAACGGCCGGCACTACCATTCAGCAGGGCAAGGCAGTGGCCTCAGGCCTCCAAAGTTTTGGAAAATTGTGACATTTTCTCTCCCTCCCTTCTTGTTCCAGGGCAAGTGTGACCTAGCAAGCATACAGTTTCTTTTTCCTTTGCAGGTCAAAGCCTTTTGCCATCTCACTTAAAGCTTCAACTCTTCCTCTTTGTGTTATTTAAATGCATGGCTATAGTATCCGGGTGACCAGACCATGTGACCCAAGACGGACCCTGGGGTCATTGGCCTTACATAAAAGACCCCACTTCTTGGATCTCTCTCTCTTTGCCTTTTGCTTCTACTTCCTTCTCTCTGACCATGCTTCGTCTCTCCACCAAGAAGATGGTGAGTTAAGAATGAAGCCACTATCTTACCTAATCTTTTTGTTAGCTAGTTAGGATCTAGGCTCTCCAATGCATATGGGATTGTAACATTCACTGTAAACTTTTCCAGCTTTGGAACCTGAAACTGCCTGCCTTGTTTTGCTTTTCAAGTTAGTCTCGGTTCAGGGAAGCCACACAGAGACCTGGACATGCTTTTTCTGCTACTCTGCTAAAAGAAGGCTGATTCCCAACAGTTTTAGCTTCCACGGAATTTCTTCCAAAGGACTAACACCGTGGGAAACTCTAACTCCCAACACAAAGCAGGGCCCAGAGCAGAGGAAGAGACAGGCGCAAGGAGTTACAGAGATCCTGGGAATCCGTTACTTTCCCCCCAATGAGCAGAAAAGCCAGGTTCTAGTGGCTGTGAATTTTCAAGGCTTCTCCAGAACAAAGCAGGAAAAAAAACTGTACAGAATGGCAGAGGCACTGGTTGGCCTGTTGTTTGTCTCTGTTCCTCTGAAATCTCATTTAGTGGCTAATTTTCCCTTCCCCTTCCCATCCCCTGGGAAATTAGTAGCTGCTACAGAAGAGGCAACAGAGATGCTAAACAAGGGATGAACTGGGGGAAAAGGTCACCAGCAAGTTCAGGCTCGATTTGCTCTCAGACCCACGGATTTTGTCTTTTGGGCCGTGCATGTGAAAAAAAAAAAGCTGGCAGGAAGAAAACCTACTCCTTTGAAAAGCGGTCTTAAAGCAAATCAAGCCCCAAACTCACCCTAGAAGCCAAGGTAACCAAACTGAGGCCATTTCCACACTAGACCGTTATAGTGCTATTATTCCACTTTCAACACCCTGTGGAATTCTGGGCTTTGTAGTTTACTGAGCCCCAAGAGCCTTCTGTCTGGGAACTCTAAATGCCCTTCCCTAAACTGCAAACTCCAGAATTCCACAGGATGTTGAAAGTGGAATAATAGCACTATCGCAGTGTAGTGCAGAAAGGCCCATGAAGGACTGAACTACCATCAGGTATCAAATGATAATTGCTATCTGCACCTATATAGTCAGTTGGAAATTTTAAAGTATTCCAAAGAACCAAAGGGTCAGTTACCGTACTATTTAATGTCACATTTCTCTCGACAGAGAGAAATGTAAGGTCCTGCACTTAGGCAGAAAAAATGGAATGTACAAATATGAGATGGGGGGGGGCATTTGGCTGGATAACAGTACGTGTGAAAGCAATCTAGGAGTCTTGGTGGACCACAAGCTAAAGACGAGCCAGCAGTGTGATGCGGTAGCCAAGAAAGCCAACACGATTCTTGGTTGCGTCAATAGGAGTATGGTGTCTAGATCAAGGGAGGTAACAGAACCACTCTATTCTACATTGGTTAGATCTCATCTGGAATACTGTTTCCAGTTCTGGGCACCTCATTTCAAGAACGATATCGACAAGCTGGAGCATGTCCAGAGGAGGGCGACCAAAATAGTGAAGGGTCTGGAAGCCTTGAAGCCCTATGAGGAGACGCTTAGGGAGCTGGGGATGTTTAGCCTGCAGAAGAGAAGGTTAGGAGAGGACATGATAGCCATGTTTAAATATTTGAAGGAAAGTCATGTTGAGCAGGGAGCAGGCTTGTTTTCCGGTGCTCCAGAGACTAGCACAAAGAGCAATGGATTCAAGCTGCAGGAAAGGAGATTCCACCTGAACCTCAGGAAGAACTTCCTGATGGTCAGAGCTGTCCGGCAGTGGAATATGCTGCCTCAGTGGCGTGTGGTGGAGTCTCCTTCTTCTCTGGAGGTTTTTAAGCCGAGCCTGGATGACCATCCGTTGGGAATGCTTTGATGGGTGTTCCTGCATAGCAGGGGGTTGGACCCGATGGCCCCTGGGGTCTCTTCCAACTCTATGATTCTATGATTCTATGTCACTTTGTATCTGGTGAAGCGGAAAGAAGATCAGGCGGGAGGGGAGCTGTGAAATAGCAGGAAGGTGTTACGAGAACGAACACGGCAGAGATAAGAGGAGAGGAACTCATATCTGCTCCCAAGATGAAAGAAATGTAAAGCGCTTGTCCTGATGGGGTGGTATGACCTTTATGACTTTCACCCATTATTGATGTGTGCCCCTAAATTTATATGAGAAAGTATAGAATTCTAGGTGTGGTAATCTCAGTAACATTTGGGAAAGTTGCTGAGTTGCCTGCTTTTCTCCAAATAAATACTTCTGCTTGAAAGTCCGAATGAAGTTTGTGAGAGTTATCCAGGACATGACCCTCTACAACTTCAGCAGAAACAGGTTTACATCTTTGAAATGTATCTGCGGGGCAACCATTGGAAGTCCTAATTATTTCTGGTTCAGATTTCGGTACATAAAACGAACCACTGCTGTTTAAGAATTTGGTACTGTACAAAAAAGTCATATGTAATGTAACTTAAGCAGAAATGGAAATATTTACAGCTTTAGTCATTTACGTCTTTAAAAACGGGGAAAGAGAGAAGGAAAAAGATGACACAAATAATAGGTTGGCTAATAGAAGTATACATGTACTTTTGATTGCTATATTTGGTTATAGAAAATTAAATGCAAATGAAAAACAAATAGTGTAATGTATAACCGGGTCAAAAGTGATGGGGAAGTTAAGGAGAAAATAACACAGGGATAGAATAAGAGTTCCAGAAAGGAAGAAAGGACGAGTCTATTTATGTACTTATTTATTAAATAACTATTTTGTTATAATAAACAAAGGAATTTAGGGTGTTCATGAAAATGTAAATTTAATACCAATAAGATTAGATGGAAACTGTACAAATCAGATACCTAGGACACTGAATGCTGTATTGTATATTTTTTATATATATATATATATACACACACACACACACACATACATACATACATATATGTGTGTGTGTGTGTGTGCGCGCATATAAATTCTTCTATAAAAATAGAAATATTTACACAATTAATAAAAATATCTGAAAAAAAAAGCATTTGGTACTGTACTTCCACAGTTTGCTGGACGAAAGCCCTAAGGATACCATGGACAGCCAAAAAAGATAAATGATCAAGCCAGAACTGTCACATTTCAAACTATACCAAAACCCCACCCTTCTCCAGTCTTCAGAATCTGAGCTGCCAGTGCCTTTCATTTCTGCACTGCACATTCAGGGCTGTATCCTATATATTAAATCATTGCAACACTCTGACGCTACCTTCATTCCCATGGTTTCATACCATGGAATCCTGGGATCTGTAGTTTAACAAAGGGTGCTTAGAACTCTCTGCCAAAGTTCTGGGGTTCTGTAATTCTGCTGTAGTTGAGGGAACGAAACCAGGGCTCCGGAGCAGGCAATAATTACTTCTGCACCAAGCTACAACTCACTGCAGCTGGTGAGTCATCCATGGTGGTTAAAGTGGGATTGAACTGCTACAAATATGCTGTGTGGACACAGGACAACGCTTCTGCTGTCACTGGAAGGCAAAGCTGAGTTCAAAAGCTCAACTCTCTTTCCCTCCTCACCCTCACATCGGTAATTTCCAAAAAGGGGAGCGGGAGAGGAATTCTTCATGCAAGTACTTCTTAGTTTTTATGCTAACAATACAATTGGAAGCTTCAATTTTCGGAAACCTAGTCCTTTTCTCAGGCCGGTGGGCTTGTGTCCGTTTCTCCTGAGGCATTTAAAACAAAACATGGATGCTATTTGGAGAGGAATTCTTCACACAAGCATTTCTTAATTTTTACACTAACAATACAATTCGAGGCTCGAATTTACAGAAATCTAATCCTTTTCTCAGACGGTTGGGTTTATGTCGGTTCCTCCTAAGGCATTTAAAACAAAACAAAACATGGCTGCTATTTCTGCCTGCCAAGCACTGACTGGCCCTATATTGTCTGACAGTCACCACCTGCGATGCAAGCTTGCTTCCGATTCCTTGCCTCTATTAATTATACAAAGCTACAGCCAGCTGATGGGCTCTTTCTCTCTCCCCTGAGATTTCTCCTGCTGGGAAAGACTTTATTTTATTATGGGGGAGGGGGCGTCCTGATTTTTGGTGGGGGAGAAATTAAAAGAAATGTGCTTGAATAGCTTTCTCAGCTCCACAGAAGCTCACTATAAAGTCTTTAAAGGATGCGAGATTCTGGCCATTTCCGCACTAGACCGTTATCACGCTATGATTCCACTTTCAACATCCTATGGAATCCTGGGGTTTGCAGTTTCGGGAGGGGCCAGTCGGCCCCTCCCGAAACTGCAAACCCCAGGATTCCATAGGATGTTGAAAGTGGAATCATAGCGCGATAATGGCCTAGTGCGGAAATGGCTTCCGTTCCTTTGTGACCACGCTGAGGAGCAGCCAAGTGGCCGAGACTCACGGTGCAAATCGCCACATCCTGGTACATCCCCTCCGACCGTCCTGTCCTGCCCCAATTAATTCTCCGTCATCCCATTTTTCCAGCTGCTTTTAAAATGCCCTGGCTTCTCTCTCCTCTTCCTGCTTTCTCTCTTTGTCCTCAACTTACTTCCACGGTTGCAAACTGAGGCCATTTCCACACGACACTGCTGTAGTGCTATTATTCCACTTTCAACCGCCTGCGGAATCCTGGGGTTTGCCGTTTAGGGAGAGAGCTCTTTAGCCTCCGCGAACACAAACCAGAATTCCACAGGATGCTGGAAGTATCATAATAGCACCATAACAGTGTCGTGCGGAAACGGCCTCAGTCCAAAACGCAAAAGTTATTTGCACTCCGTTAATCCAGGAGAGCAGAGAAGGGGCAGACTCTTGCCCTTTCCAGTAGGCCCAGAGAAAACAATCTGCTGCAGCTTCCCCGAGCTTGTCTGTTCTTCCTCGTTAATAACTTTTGCCTTCTTGGCCACATTTGGATGTTGCCTGGTCGCACAGCTCCCGGTTTTCGCCGAAGATTGCCGGGTATGCTGAGCCAGTGAAGCGTGGCGGTTGGAGCATTGGGCGACAACCCTGGAGATCAGGGTTGGATTCTCCATTCAGCCACAGAAATCCACTTGGTGGCCTTGGGCAAGCCATGCGCTCTCAGCCCCCAGAAAACTCCACGATAAGGTCACCATAGGGTTGCCAAAAGTCAGAAACCACTTGAAGGCACAACAACAACGCTGGTGTTGAACGACTGTTATCTCCCTATCGGTCTAAGTCTTAGATCCTCAAGGGAAGACAGTTCATCAGAGTCAGAGTTGCTTAGGAAAAGGGACAGGGCCTTCTTTGTGGCTGGTCCCACACTACAGAATTCTCTCCCATGGCAGGTCCACCTGGCTCCTTCCCTGCTGTCCCTTGGGCAGGCTTTTGGCTGTCAGCAGGCTGTTGGAGAAAGGTCCTTTAATGGGAGTCCTGTATTTGTATGTTGTGTATCCTGCACAGAAAATAACATTTCTGTACAGAACTTGTTTTCTGCACAGAATACTCCTTTCCGCACAAAAAAATTCTACAAAAAACCCCCCACAGTGTAATTTTTTTAAAGAGAATAAGTCTCAAATTTAGCAGACTAATCTTGTCTCTTTTTATGATACAGTTACAAGATTGATAGACGAAGGGAATGCTGTGGATGTGGCATACCTTGACTTCAGTAAGGCCTTTGACAAAGTTCCCCACGACATTCTTGCAAAGAAGCTAGTAAAATGCGGCTGGACAGGGCTACCGTTAGGTGGATTTGGAATTGGTTGACTGACCGAACTCAAAGTGTGCTCCTCACCAATGGCTGCTTTTCATCCTGGGAAGAAGTGACTCGTGGGGAGGCCAGAGAGTTCTGTCCTGGGCCCAGGGCTGCTATTCAGCATCTTCATCAATGACTTGGATGAAGGAGCAGAGGGCATGCTGATCAAATTTGCAGATGATACCAAACTGGGAGGGGCTGCTAATACCCCAGAGGACAGGATCAGAATTCAAAAGGACCTTGACAGATTGGAGAGCTGGGCCAAAGCTAACAAAATTAATTTTGACAGAGAGAAATGTAAGGTCCTGCACTTAGGCAGAAAAAATGGAAGGCACAAATATAGGATGGGGGACACGTGGCTGGATAGCAGTACGTGTGAAAGGGATCTAGGAGTCTTGGTGGACCACAAGCTGAACATGAGTCAGCAGTGTGATGCAGCAGCCAAGAAAGCCAACGCGATTCTTGGTTGCATCAATAGGAGTCTGGTGTCTAGATCGAGGGAGGTAATGGTACCACTCTATTCTGCATTGGTTAGATCTCATTTGGAATACTGTGTCCAGTTCTGGGCACCTCAATTCAAGAAGGATATCAACAAGCTGGAGTGTGTCTGGAGGAGGGTGACCAAAATGGGGAAGAGCCTGGAAGCCATGAAGCCCTCTGAGGAGCGGCTTAGGGAGCTGGGGATGTATAGTCTGCAGAAGAGAAGGTTGAGAGGGAACATGAGAGCTATTTTAAATATTTGAAGGGATGTCATGTCGAGGAGGGAGCCAGCTAGTTCTCTGCTGCTCCAGAGACTAGGACAAGGAGCAATGGAGTCAAGCTGCAGGAAAGGAGATTCCACCGGAACCTCAGGAAGAACTTCCTGAGGGTCAGAGCCATGCGGCAGTGGACTCTGCTGCTGCCTCCATGGAGTGTGGTGGAGTCTCCTCCTTCTCTGGAGGTTTTTAAGCAGAGGCTGGATGGCCATCTGTCAAAGAGAATGCTTTGATGTGTGTTCCTGCATGGCAGGGGGTTGGACTGGATGGCCCCTGTGGTCTCTTCCAACTCTATGATTCTATGATTCTATGAACCAGTCTTTGAAAAACAAAACAGTTTCCAGTTACTTGCCCACAACAATGAAAAAAAAACTGTTAAAATAATTTGCTCTTGACCGCAAGAACAAAATTCACAAGATTTTCCATCCCTAGAACCAACCTTCAGCAGTACCGCTGTCAACGGATCTTGGTGGCTGAGCTCCCAATCCCGGCTCCAGCCGCAAGGATTTCCTTTCTCAAGCGGTGAAGGAGGAACCGCAGAGCACCAGGTTGCTCACCACCGTTCTCGGCAGCGCGAGGCTTTCCAGGGCGCATCTACCAGCACGGGCCGGGCTCCAGAGGCAGGCTGCCAAGAGGTATCTGCTGAAACCGACTTCCTAGAAACCCCAGGAGCCGCGCCAAAGGAGCTGGCAAGGGCTGGTGCCAGCTGGGACGGAAACGGTGGGAAATGAAGGGCACAATTGGATCCAGATGCTCACGCACGAGCTGGCGGTGGCGAGGTGGCAGGCGACAGGGAAAAAGACAACCTTGCACAACGCCCAGAGCCATTCGTGGAAAAGGAAATAAAATTTACAATACTTGGGAGATCTGGATCGTCTTGCTTTCCGCTCCATTCCGCCAGCCCTTTAACGGGCCTTTGTTATTCCAACTCTTTCTGAAACCTCATCAAACAACATTCACGAAAGCACACTTCTGTCACCAGACCCTAAGGGCCGCAAAATCCCACTCTCCTCTCAAAACACCCAAGCTGAGCTTGGTTCTCTGAGCAGGAAACCAGGACCAGGTTGGTGAGATCCTGCATTGTTTTCCTCTTAAATGTTCAGAAGTACAGTCAGCCCTCCACATCTGTAGGTTTCACTTTCGGGGATTTGGTTATGCATGGATTATTTGCCGTCCGTTCTGCTACCTCCCCGTGCCGTTTTTAATAGGGACTGCCAGCCTCGTGAGACTGAGAAACTGCAAAGGAGGCTTGTGAGTCTCTATTAAAAATGGTGTTGGGCAGCCGTGGAGGGGGCCTTCCGCCCCACCGGCCGCCCACTTCTGCCTTGGGAAGGAACCCTGAGGCCTCGAAGGAATCCATGAATAGGGTGATCGTACTTTTTTGAGTGTTAAGTGTGGTTTGGGAGGGCCTAGAGTTATTCACGTTTTTTTCACTTTCACCCTAGGGCCCCTAACCCTAGCAAATGTGGAGGGATGACTGTAAACGAGCCTTCAAGGTGCAGTCTGGAAGGTGCTACGGGAATCTTTGACTGGAATCCTGTTGGTGGCACACTCCCCTATTAGAGACAGCTGCCGGATCTCAGCATCCGGCCCTAAGTCTCCAGTTCCTATCAGTCATCTGCAGGCAGGAGACAAGGGTGCGAATTCTCCAGTTTTGCTGGGCTCACCTCCAGGCCAAAGGAAAGGGCTCCGTGTAAATCCACCGTTCAGCTAGGAGAGCATCTGTGTGCTACAGCTTGCAAGGTTTAAGTGATTTCTTGCTGCAACTGGCAAAGACTACCCAGGAAGTCCATGAATTTACTTAGTGAGCTTCCTTCTTCCCTCCCAGTCACTTTGGTGCCAGGCCTCGCCCTCTGCTCTGCTCTGCTCTGCATCCAACCTTCCCACCAGAGGGAAGTCGGCTGGATTAAACGGTCCTTATTCCATCTCCTTAAATTGGTAGTAAGTAATAACTCCCATGGAGAACCAGCATGATGTAGTATTGGCCTACGATCCTGGAGACCAGGGTTCGATTCCCTGCTTGGCCAAAGAAACCTTGGGCACATCACACACTCTCAGCCCCCAAAAAATAGGTTCACTTTAGGGTCACTATAACTCAGAAATGACCCGAAGGCACACAACAACGATATGCAATTCTCTCTCCCGTATTACAAATATCCCAATAAAATACTTTCCACATCAGGCTTCGAGTGTGTTAAATATAACATTTAAACCACATGTGCTAAGTTAGATACCATATTTAGAGCACTGGAAATTTTTTCTTTTCCCGTAAAACCCACATCATTCCTCCCAAGGGTTATCAAGTACAACCCCCTGACACCGCTGGAAACCACGGCTGAACACTTCAAAATTAAAGATATTCTGACTCTCTTCCGCCGCTGCTTCCAAAAGAGAGATTTTGTAGAAAATAAAAAGGGAGAGGGGAGAATCAGTGAACAAAACACAGGAGTGCTGCAAGCAGAAGGCAATGAGATCCAGATTCCCATCCCCACCCCAAAAATTCTACAAGCAACAAACACACTAACATACAGAAACACACAGGGAAAGCTTTTCACCACCTCCCCTGTTTCTCAGCTGGAAATTTCATTATTTTGTTTGAGTGTTTGTCTGCTCGATTTTATATCCTTCGTTCAAATACTGGTTGATTTTATATCCCTCCTTCAAAGGCTGTTTCCGCACTAGACTGTTACAGTGCTATTATTCCACTTTGAACATCCTATGGGATCCTGGGGTTTGCAGTTTAGGGAGGGGCCTTTGAGGAGAGGAGGAATCTGAGGCCTTTTAGGCCCCTCCCTAAACTGCAAATCCCAGGATCCCATAGGGTGTTGAAAGTGGAATAATAGCACTATAACAGGCTAGTGTGGAAACGGCCCAAGACAAAGCAGTTGGCAGCATGATCAAACAACCGATACAATTACAAATGCAGTGAATTATACTATTAAGATACAATGAAGCTGCTTATGCTAAAACAGCAATGGTCATGGAAACACATTTGCTGACCTAGGACACATCACACACTCTCAGCCTCAGAAAATCCAAGGGTTGCCTTGGAGGTCACCATAAGTCAGAAATGACTTGGAGTCATACACCAGCAAAAACAACAACAGCTGAGAAACCAATAATAAAAATGTATAGAATCATAGAATCATGGAAGAGCCCTCAAGGGCCTGGAGCAGAAACACCTCTAAAACGGTAGAATTTGCATCTTCATTTCCTGCCTGAAGATGACTCATGAAAACTCAAGGTCAGTCCCTGAGGTCTGGCAACTCTACCCCACACACATGCACACTACCAGGGGTGTAGTTAACACTGGACAAGGACAAGTAAAATTAACCAAATGAATCACAAAGGGGAGAAATATACGGTACTACACTTAAGAAGCGTGCAGATATGGGATGGATGGCACCTGGCTTGACCACAGTACATGCAAAAGGGATGTAGGAGTCTTAGTAGACCACGAGCTGAACATGAGCCAGCAGTGTGATGCGGCAGCTAAAAAAGCCAATGCGATTCTGGGCTGTATCAACAGGAGTATAGCGTGTAGGTCAAAGGGAGTGATGGTACCACTCTATTCTGCTTTGGTCAGACTGCCTCTGGAAGAATACCGTGTCCAGTTCTGGGCACCACAACTCAAGAAGGATATTGACAAGCTGGAAGATGTCCAGAGGAGGGCGATCAAAATGGTAAAAGGCCTGGAAACCATGAAGCCCTGTGAGGAATGGCTTAGCGAGCTGGGTATGTTTAGCCTGGAGAAAAGAAGGTTAAGAGGCAATATGACAGCTACATTTAAATATCTGAAGGGATGTCATACGGAAGATGGGGAAACCTTGTTTTCTGCAGTCTCTCCAGAGACTAGGACAAGGAGCAACGGCTTCAAACTACAGGAAAAGAGATTCCACCTAACCTTTGGGAAGAACCTCCTGAGAGTAAGAGCGGTTTGACCGTAGAATAGGCTACTGCCTGGGAGTGTGGTGGAATCTTCTTCTTTGGAGGTCTTTAACCAGAGGTTGGGTGGCCGCCTGTCAGAAGCGCTTCGATGGGGTCTAAACGCACGGCAGAAGGGCGGCTGGACTGGATGCATCGCCTTGGGGTATTTTCTGACTCCAGAAAATTCTGTATTTTATAAGCAAAATTCTGTTCCACGATTCTGTAAGCATCACCCCTGGGCATCCAGCCAATACGGGGACCAATCTCCAGTCCCCACCTTGGCAGAAAAGATGGCATCCACAATTCCACTTCTTTGCTCCGGCCACCAAGCTACAGCCATGCCCACTGGTCTAAGACCAGCCTTCCCCTCAACCGTTGCCATCCAAAACTGTTAGACTACAACTCCCATCTTCCCCTCCCAGGAGTCCAACATATCTGGAAGGGGGCAGGTCAGAGAGAGCTGCCGTACATGGGGAAAGGGTGGAAAAAACAAAGACCTTTTTTTCCCCCTGCTGGGCGGAAGGAGGGAGACAGCCAAGAGAGAGATTGGGAGTGTTCGTTCCAGGAAAAGTCAAATTACCCCAGGAGGCTTTACACATGAACCACAACCCAGAAACAAAATGTTTTTAACAAGCCAAGGGGGAAAAAAAAAACCTCTCCCAGACTGCCAAGACTCGCCTGTTTTGTTTTGTTTTTCAAGAAAACTCTTCAGTGCAGCCACAGGCTGTCCCTCTGTTTCCTCTTTTATCAGTGCTGATTTATTTTTATAATCTCTGTTTTAATATCGTGCAGCAGTAGTTGAGAGCCAGCACGGTGTAGTGTGGGTGAAATCTTCATTCAACCACAGAAACCCACTGGGTAGCTTTAAACAAGTCACACTTTCTCGGCCCCAGGACAGCAAAGGCAAGCCTCCTCCAAACAATACAACTGGCAGCTTGATATTTTAAAAAATGGTCATATATACAAAGTCAAAGTTTGTCTGTTTGCGTGAGGCGAAGACTTCATATGATTGGCCACCTGAGAAGATTCTATGGAATCCTGGGGTTTGCAGTTCAGGGAGGGGCCTTTAGAATTCTCAGCCAGAGAATAGGCTGGTTGGTATGGAGATGAGGCCTAGCAGCAAGGAGGAGGGCAGTGCATTCCTTCAGGAACCCAACCTCTGTATGTTAATAACTCTGAATCCGGATTGGATTGGGGAATATGGGGAAAAGTTACAGGTACTGGACAAGACAAATTGATGAATTACAGACACAAGATCTCAAATCTTTCTAACAAGTATTACCAATGAGAAAATAAAATCCCAGGCAATGCCAGGTATATTCGCTAGTGTATGTATGTGTGTGTGTGTGTGTGTGTAGATAGACAGACAGACAGACAGGTAGACAGACAGACGGACGGACGGACAGACGGACGGACGGACGGATAAAAATAGAGCTTAGGTATCCAAAGGAAAGAGACCCAGGGAAGGCCAACAGAGTACACAGAAGAATTCTAGGCATGAGTGGTTTTCAAGGTCTCATTCTCTGCAATGCTAGAAATATGGAGACTGAAGGGGGTCAGCATTCTTCCTTGGGGGTGGGGTCAATGTCCTCATCTGCCCCCCCCCCCACAGCTACACCTCTGTGCAACCCAATTTTTGTTCAATGAGGACTGTTTACGTTTAGTTCCAGGTTTCACAAGCAAAGTTGCACATGTCATGCAAGTGTGCGCTCAACCCATGCAGCTGCACGAGATGGTTCACGAGACGCATGTTTGGTGGTGCAACCAGGTGTTTGCTTGATCATGACTGGTCACCATTTGATGCAGGGGTGGCCCAGCTCAATCAATACAGATATCCCTCGCTTTTCGGATGAACTGGGGACCTGAGCATGGTCAGAAAGTGGAATCGGTTGAAAAGCAGAACCCAGACTTCCATCAGTTCTTCTCCTCTTGCCTGCTTCCTGGAGGGAAGAGGCGGGAATTACGGAGGCTTGCCAAGCCGCCTGCCTTCCTGCTCTCTCTCAGAGCCCAGCTGGGCAAATGTGCAGCCCAAGAAACTTAGCGGGTACAATGAGAGTGTTCGGCGCCCCTCATCCATTGCTGTAAAATGCTTCTCTCTTTCCCCCCTGCAACACTCCCCTGCTTTAAACATCAACTGTGCAAAGAAACAATCAGCAAATGCGTCACCACCACCAACCAGCACCACCACCAACCCTGCACGCCCTCCAACTGTCCCAAATTTGGCAGGGATGGTCTTGAATAGTCCTCTGCCTTCCCACTTTTTCAGCTGCCTTTAAAATATTCTGGTTTCTCTCTCCTCCTCCCACTTCCCACCTTCGTCCTCTGCTTACTTCCATTGCTGCAAACTGGGTTCAAAGTCCAAAAGTAGTTTGTAGTCAATTAACTCAGGAGTGGGGAGAGGAGAGGAGCGGGCAAAATCCTACCCATCCCAGGAAGCTCAGGCAAAAGTAAAGCTCTCCTAGCTTGGGTGTTCTTCCTCATTAATAACTTGCCATCTTGGCCACACGTGTTGCAGCTTTTGTCTGTGAAATGTTGGCGGGTTTGCCTCTTTTTGGCCACAGCTACTTTCATGCCAGCATGCAAAGTGCTTCAGCAAATAAAAGAGGTTTTACATGACAGATGGAACAGTTCGATATCACTTTAACTACCGTGGCCCTCTCTAATGAAATTCTGGGATCTTTAGTTGGGAGGGCATCAAATTCTCTACTCCAGTCTTCTGAATTAGAGTACTAGGTCTCTCCAGTAGAGAATTCCAAGTGCCTCACCAAGACTACAGATTCCAAGATTCCACAGGAGGGAGTTGTGATGGAGTTCTGGGCATGCGGCTATCCAGAGTGCCAGAGAAGCCTAGGAACAGGTTGCTGGGTAACCAGAATAGCTCCTCAGGAGAGAAACCCAGCCCAGTGGGAGGGGCTGGTGGCTGAAAGGAAAAGATACATAAAGGAAAATACTGGTTGTCACTGAGCCTTTGGTGAGAAGTTCTCACCAGAGAGAGCTCTGGAGTAAAGTCCTGCAATCAGACAGGACAGGTGACTGTGTGGGAAGGGTTTAACTCTCAGGAGAAGCCTAGAGACAGGCAGAAGAGTCATTAAACCATTGTAGAATCTGGTCAGAAAGTGTGACGTAGATTGGGGTATGAGCCTTTGGTGAGAGTGTAGCCAAAGGGCTGTTTATGATGCATGTGCTGAAATGAGAATTTCAAGGAATATGGAAACTGTCTAGAAGGACTCTGAAGAACTATCTTAACTTTCACCTACATATGAACTTCAATACTTTGTTTCCTATATTACCTTGATAAATATTACAGTTTATTTTTTGACTCAGCTGAGTGGTATATGGTATATAAAGTAACACAGAAAACACAGGCTACCATAGAACTGTAAAGGGTTTCTAAATAACCATTGAAAGGCTTCACCCTTTTACACAAAGGTGGTGCTCTGAGTGGGGAGGAGGAAGAGCTGTGTGGAAAAGACAGGGAGTCTTAACAGACTGGGGAACTGAAATACACTAAGAGAGAGAAGAAAGCCGTCTCACAGGAGCCATGGCCAATAAATAGGTATCAAACTGCTCTTTGTCATGTAGACACGCTCTCAATTTTTTCTCTGTGCTCTGTGCTTTGCTGATCAAATTTGCAGATGACACCAAACTGGGAGGGGTTGCTAATATCCCAGAGGACAGGATCAAATTTCAAAACAACCTTGACAGATTGGAGAGCTGGGCCAAAGCCAACAAAATGAATTTCAACAGAAAGAAATGTAAGGTCCTTCACTTAGGCAGAAGAAATGGAAGGCACAAATATAGGATGGGGGACAAAAGGCTGGATAACAGTATGTGTGAGAGAGATCTAGGAGTCTTGGTAGACCACAAGCTGAACATGAGTCAGCAGTGTGATGCCGCAGCCAAGAAAGCCAACGCGATTCTTGGTTGCATCAATAGGAGTATGGTGTCTAGATCGAGGGAGGTAATAGTACCGCTCTATTCTCCATTGGTTCGGCCGCATCTGGAATACTGTGTCCAGTTTTGGGCACCTCAATTCAAGAAGGATATTGACAAGCTGGAGTGTGACCAGAGGAGGGCGACCAAAATGGGGAAGGGTCTGGAAGCCATGAAGACCTACGAGGAACAGCTTAGGGAGCTGTGTATGTTTAGTCTGCAGCAGAGGAGGTTAAGAGGGACCATGAGAGCCATGTTTAAATATTTGAAGGGATGTCATGTCATGGAGGGAGCGGGCTTGTTTTCCGCTGCTCCAGAGACTAGGACAAGGAGCAATGGGTTCAAGCTGCAGGAAAGGAGATTCCACCTGAACCTCAGGAAGAACTTCCTGATGGTCAGAGCTGTCCGGCAGTGGAATCTGCTGCTGCCTCAATGGAGTGTGGTGGCGTCTCCTTTTTGTGGAGGTTTTTAAGCAGAGGTTGGATGGCCATCTGGTGGGAATGCTTTGATGGGTGTTCCTGCATGGCAGGGGGTTGGACTGGATGGCCCCTGGGGTCTCTTCCAACTCTGTGATTCTATGATTCTACGAATATGTAGCTGTCTGCGTTTTAGCTTCATGGGCTCCTGGCCTTTGCAACGCTGAGTTCACATCTCCACTTTGATCAGCGCACCATGCCTTTTCTCCCCTCTTTGGGTAGGTTTGTGTTATCCTCGCGCACGTTCCCTCAGCCAGCAGGCGCCACCGCTCCTTCCCTCACGCGGGAGGCATGGCGGAGGGCAGGGGGCACCATCAGAGCCCAGCTTTCACCCCAGGCCCCGTGACGTCCGTGGTGCAAGTATGACTCAGAGCAAGCAAAATGCAGCATTTTGTGAGGCATGCAGAACCCTGGAGGAAAAGAGGTACCTGTATTTGTAGGCTGCCGTCATGTTGCGGCTGGGGAGGAAAGCAGAGAACAGGAGAAGAATCAACACCTGAGCGAGCCGTTGCAAAAGAGGTTTCTGTCTAGGGTGGGTTAGTACTATCGAAGAGGCAAATATGGGAGCGAACAGAACAGAATTCAAGGAAAAAAGGGGGAGATACGTCTCCAAGCGCACAGCGGATCATATTTTACTTTATTTTAGAACAAGCCCAACGCGCATATACACACACACACACACACACACACATACTGTATTTCAACGGCCTCCTTTGAATACAAGTACAAACAGAAATGACAACAACCCAAAGGACAATGCATAATTATACCATCACATCTCTACAAAACATCATCGTACATTTCAACTTCTGTATATTGCTTAGTACCTACAGATACGCTAGCTATCAGCAGAGATTTCCGGAGCGGAAAAATCTCATCCTATTTGCTGGACTGACAATAAACTGAAGAATGATGCTCAAACATTTTTATTTTTTATTTTAGCAAACAGTCAGAAAAAAGACGGAGGGAGAAAAGAGGGAGTGAGTTTACTGTCGGCTCAGCAAACGGAATGACATTTTCAGCTACGACATTTCTAACCGCATTTCTTTTTATGTAGCCCCTGAAGAAGGCCATGGAAAGATGTATGTAGGCCAAAATATGTTGAGTTCATTCTAAATTTTTTTTAAAAATGTAAATATTACCATCCACCAAGCACTTGGAGACGTATCCCCCCTGTTTTTCTCTGATTCAAGTTAATGCTATTCCAGACCCTGAAACTTCAAGGTGAAAATCCGAGACCAAAGGATGGTCCCTGGTGGCATCATTAAACATGAGACATTAAGAGCTCAGAGCAGGTCCTTCAAATGGAAAACAGAAGTCTAAGAAATGAAACAAAGCAGAGGGGTGGCGAGTTTGCCGGAGAATCCAAAGCAATGCAGGACAACGCTATTTTTATTTTCTTTCCAGGGTCGTGCCGTCACCCCGAGATTCCCTACTCTGCAGCTGTCCTAGTGGGGCAGCGACAGTCCCAGTCCTCTGCCTTCCCAATTTTTCAACTGCTTGTAAAATGTCTTGGTTTGTCTTTCCTCCTCAGCTTACTTCAACCGCTGCAAACTAAGAGCCCTTCCGCCCTGCACCATTATAGTGCTATTGTTCCCCTTTCAACCTCCTATGAAATCCTGGGGTTTGCAGTTTAGGGAGAGGCACTTAGAATTCTCAGCCAGAGAGCTCTTTGGCCTCAGCAAACTACGAACCCCAGAATTCCACAGGATGTTAAAAGGGGAATCATAGCACTATAACAGTGTAGGGCGGAAAGGCCCTAAGTGCAAAAGGAGTTTGAAAAAGACAGTTAACTCTGCAGAGGGGAGGGAAGCAGAGGGGACCCCTCCCAAGATACTCAGGAAAAAGCAAATTGCTGCAGTCTTCCCTTGCTTGTTTTTCTTCACTCATAACCTTTGTCGCCTTGACCGCACTGTGGTGTCGTTCAACCACCCTCGCCCCAGTTTTCGTCTGCAAAACATTAAAAGAGTATTAGATTCCTCCCCTCCTCCTGGGGCACGGAGAAGAAAGGCCAAGGGCCGGGAGCAAGGAACCCTATTTCCTTCAATTATGCCTGCCAAATCAGCAGGCAGCAGATTCCACTGTCCAACTGGTTTTGCCCTTTGGAAGTTCTTCCTGATATTTAGGCAGAATCCCTTTTTGCGTAGTTTTAAAGCCAATGGAGAGGCGGCCTGACAAACCAAACAGCTTCTCAAAGAAAGCGTTGTGTGAAATCATTGCATCTTTCGTGCCGCTGTTTTATCAACTGCAAGCTGTTGTATATTTTTAAAACAAAAACTAAGAGGAGACAACAAAAAATAACCACCACAAATAAGGCAGCAAGTGACTCTCTCAACATTGCAACAAGCAACCACAACAAGCTACTTTGCAAACAGCGAGATAAATAAAAGGAACAAAACTGCTTTCAGAAAGTAACAAAGAACCACGGGTCTCAAAAATATTACACATTGTATAAATGGACAAACCTTCAGTGAAATTGAAGGGAAGAACAAGAGAGCAATTTCAAAAGGATTGGGAGCCTTTACTGGAATTTTTGGAAAAAGGAAAAGGGAATTACAGAGTCGGGAGGATTTGCAATTTAAGAGTGTAACAAAAAGACATGCAAATAGAATGGACAAGATATGTAATGTAACAAGTAACGAAATATTTATGACTTTATTTATTTATAATTTGAAAAAGGGGAAACAAGAGAAGAAGAATGATGACATAAATAGCTTAAGTGTATAAGCATACAAGTATTTTGCTATATTTGGGTAGAGAAACAAACAGTGCACCATGCTACCGAGTTGTAGGTGTAGTGGAAGTCAAGAGCAAGATGTAAAAGGATCAGAATAGCAGTTATAGAAAAGAAGATCCTAAAATATACATATAATCACTTTCTCATAAGAGATAATGGAGCTTAGGCTGTTTATTTAAATGAAAGTTTAATAATAAGAAAATGTACATTACAGATATTTAAGCTAAAGGAATGCGGTACTGTATATTTTTTACTTTAGAATATATGTATATCTCTAATACATGTATGTTTAATGATATAAATATAATCAGAAACCAATGTATAATTAATAAAAAATCATTTGAAAAAAAAAATAAAGTAATTTTCCAACCAGGGATACTTTGTTTCTCCCTGAAAAAGACAGTGAAGCGGAGTCCACGTGGATGACTCATTTAAATAGCCATGTTTTCAGTAGCACGAAAAGAGTATGTAGGAGCACCTGTGTTTCTGAGGGACTGGCAGTCCACAGAGGGGGTGCCGCCCCACCAAAGGCCCTGCACCGAACAAGAAAGAGGCTTATAAAATGTGGGCTGGACAGGGCTACTGTTAGGTGGATTTGGAATTGGTTGACTGACCGAACCCAAAGGGTGCTCCTCACCCACGGCTGCTTTTCATCCTGGAGAGAAGTGACTCGTGGGGAGGCCACAGGGTTCGGTCCTGGGCCCAGGGCTGCTATTCAACATCTTCATCAATGACTTGGAAGAAGGAGTGGAGGGCATGCTGATCAAATTTGCAGATGATACCAAACTGGGAGGGGTTGCTAATACCCCAGAGCACAGGATCAGAATTCAAAAGGACCTTGACAGATTGGAGAGCTGGGCCAAAGCTAACAAAATGAAATTCAACAGAGACAAATGTAAAGTCCTACACTTAGGCAGAAAAAATGGAATGCACAAATATAGGATGGGGGACATGTGGCTGGATAGCAGTACGTGTGAAAGGGATCTAGGAGTCTTGGTAGACCACAAGCTGAACATGAGTCAGCAGTGTGATGCGACAGCCAAGAAAGCCAGCACGATTCTTGGTTGCATCAATAGGAGTCTGGTGTCTAGATCGAGGGAGGTAATGGTACCACTCTTTTCTGCTTTGGTTAGACCTCTTCTGGAATCCTGTGTCCAGTTCTGGGCACCTCAATTCAAGAAGGATGTCGACCAGCTGAAACGCGTCCAGAGGAGGGCGACCAAAATGGGGAAGGGTCTGGAAGCCATGAAGCCCTATGAGGAGCAGCTAAGATAGCTGGGGATGTTTAGTCCGCAGGAGAGAAGGTGAAGAGGAGACTTGAGAGCCATGTTTAAATATCTGAAGGGATGTCACGTTGAGGAGGGAGCAGGCTTGTTTTCTGCCGCTCCAGAGACTAGGACAAGGAGCAACGGATTCAAGCTGCAGGAAAGAAGGTTCCACCTGAACCTCAGAAAGAACTTCCTGATGGTCAGAGCTGTCTGGCAGTGGAATCTGCTGCTGCCTCCATGGAGTGTGGTGGAGTCTCCTCCTTCTTTGGAGGTTTTTAAGCAGAGGCTGGATGGCCATCTGTTGGGAATGCTTTGATGGGTGTCAACGGTCTCTGTGATCTCTTCCAACTCTATAATTCTATGATTCTAACTCGTGAGTAGGTCGGAGGAGCACTTTGCTTCATTAGGAGGACATCTCCAGATGACATCAAAGACCAGAAGGGTCTATAAAGCAAAAGGTGGCCTTCTAGCAAACAAGGGATCTGGATACGTTTAGCCTGGAAAAGAGAAGCTCAAGAAAGGATAAGATAATCATGTTTAAATATTTTAAAGGATGTCATACAGACATTGGGGCACAGAACGGTGGGTTGAAACTTCAGGAAAGAAATTCCAGCTAAACATCAGGAGGAACTTCCTGAGGGTGAGAGTAACTCAACAGTGGAATACGCTGCTGCCTGGAAGTGTGCTGGAGTCTCCTCTTACGGAGGTTTTTAAAGAGAGGCTGGAAGGCCACCCGTCAAAGGGAAGGCTTTGGCTGTGTCTTCTTGCCTGGCAGAAAGTGGTTGGACTCACTGGCCCTTGAGCTTTCATCCAACTCTGTGATCCTACAATTCTACGGCATGCTGTTGCAACTGAAAACCAAAAGTCCAGGTTTCTCCAACCCTCCTCCACCATCCTCCCAGTCCAAGTGCTGCTAAATGCTGCTAGACAGAGGATGTGGAAGAAAGGTGGGCTGGGCATAAAAAAGTTTTGCAGAACAGGAGCTTCTGTGTCAGAGGCTTCACATGCCTGTACTGGGAGATGCAGTCTGTCAAACAGCCTGGACCCAAGAAATTTAAAACTTCACAGGTCACAATCAGCCCTTAGAACTGTGCCTGGAAGGAAGCGGAGTTATTGGAGCAGAAGTAAGATCCCTGGTGCCCCTATGGAAGAAGAAGCCACTAGCTGCACGGCTACAGTACCAATGTAGCACTGAACCAAAAAGAAAAAATCATGTGTACTGTCAAATCAATCAGAGACAATAAGAGATGACAAAATTTGGGGCATCTTAATTTAATTGATTGATCGTATAAATGAAAGTTCAAGGATGGGGGGAGCTGCAAGTCATACACTTTTGGAGAGGTATTTTCTGAGACTGCTTAATGGACAAACAGGAGCAAAGGGAAGAATATGAGATCTACTCAAGAGATGGGAACAGGAGGAAAACAAATGAACTTAATGAAACTGAACGGATTGCAAAACTGCTGAGACAGAATGAACTGCTAAGGACCTAAGCAGCATACAATGGATCTATTTCAAAGTTCTACATCTGTTTAGGAAATGCCCCCAAAAAACATTTTGGGACTTGTAATAAGTTTTTAGAAACCATTCTTCATCGAAGAATTATTGTGAGACCAAGGTACCAAAATGGATGGATGGATGGATGGATGGATGGATGGATGGATGGATGGATGGATGCAGACAGACAGACAGACAGACAATGGAACTTTGTAATCAGGACCATCTAGTAATATCCATGCCAATAGTCTGCTCTGGGTTTTAGTCCAAAGTTTGAAGGAGTTCTCCAAGATGCTGTGCTTTTTCGGGGTGGATTGGTTTCAGCACCTTGGACAGCACCTCTAAAGTTTGGACTAAAATCCCAAATGAATTCACTAGCAGCCCACTGCCATGGAAGCCACTGATGGCCACTGCAAGAGATCCACATTCCCACGTGATGATAGCTTGCCCCAGTCCTGGTCGGCAAGTCACAGAGGAGGGAGAATTCCCCACTCCCACTTCCGACACCACGTAATGTCTGCTGTTGCAATTAATACGAGACAGACTACTGAACTAACAAGACTCCAAGATTAGAAGCAAGAATTATTTCTTCACAAACTTCAGCAGAGCTTTGTGACAAACACAAAGAAGACTCGATGCCATTAAACACTATACAGCTGGAGCTAAAGCAAATTTGTGTTAACGAAACATTATACCACAGTACAGTCGCTTCGTCTCTGAGGCAGATGCCAAGCCCAGGCACGGGCATAATGAATCCAGCGACAAATGTTTATGGATTACCATCAGATCCCTTGCAGGGAGATTTCCTAGAGAGGAGAGGCTACTTTCAGACAGCAAAAAAACCAAAGCAGCAAGGATGTTGGTTCATTCATTCCAGGCTTCTCCCGTCAATTAATGCTCCAGCAGCACAGAACTGAGCCCACACAAATGGAGTGGGTGTGTGATGGGAGAGGCACGGAGAAGGATGCAGGATGTGTGAGAGAGAGACAGCACACCATGTGCAAAACGGTCCGGCATGTGTGTGAGAGAGAGAGATTTTGCTTTGTGCAAAATTCCGCACGTACAGGGTGGAGAGAGGGAGTGACAGCCTGTTGTACGCAGAACTCTGCACCCGCAGCCCCTGTGCACATGAGAAGGAACAGGCAGCCGGCCATGTGCAGAACAGTGCATGCATTACAGCCCAGGTAAGCATAGAGTAGCCCACAGGCTTCAAGCAAACCCTCAGGGGTGTTTATGTGGCTTTCTGGTCCTATAGGCAGCTAATGCAGGTCCTCTAACATCCTCTGGGGGGGCTAATGCCGCCTTCTCCTAGTTGCTGACCCTTGCACATGAATGAGTGTGTGTGTGTGTGTGTGTGTGTGTGTGAGAGAGAGAGAGAGAGAGAGAGAGAGAGAGAGCTAGAAAAGACCCCAAGGGCCATCCAGTCCCACCCCCTTCTGCCATGGAGGAAGATACAAATCAAAGCACTCCCTTTGACAGATGGCCCTCCAGCCTCTGTTTAAAAAGCTCCAAAAGAGGAGACTCATCCATGTTCTGAAGCAGAATGCTTCACTGCCCAACTGGTCTTGCCACCAGGAAGCTCTTTCAAATGTTTAGATAGAATCTCTTATCCTATAGCGCGAAGCCACTGCACCATACCCTAGTCTCTGGAGCAGCAGAAAGCAGGCTTGTTCCATCCTCCAGATGACATCCCTTCAAATAGGTAACCACGGCTATCCTATCTCAACTTAACTTTCTCTTCTCCAGGCTAAACATCCCCAGTTTCCTAAGCCACTGCTCATGGAGCTCCGTGGTTTCCAAGCCTTTTACTATTTGGTTACCCTCCTCAGGACATGTTTTAACCTTGAAAGCCCTACACAACCTAGCTCCCCACTACCTTTCAGCCCTTATTTCTTTCTACCAGCATGCTCAACCTCTGCGTTCTAGGAACTCTGGGCTCCCCACCCAACTGAAATGTTCCTCTTCCTTGGGTGGGCTTGGCCTTTTCTCTCTCGCTGCTCCAAACTCTTGGAATTTCCTCTCTGGACATTTGTGGACTCCTCCTCCTCTTGTTATTGTTAAATCTCAAATTAAAAGCCTTCCTGTTTCCAAAAGCTTTTGGAATTTTAGCTTCATATGGCTTTATAATTCTGTATAGTTTGATTACATGTACTTGTCGGTTCGCTTTATATTATAACATATGCTTTGTCTTTTCTCCGGATTGGGAAGAACCGTGCACATAGATGGCACTGCATAAATAAACGACAACAAAAGGAACAGCGGAGAGAGGGAGAGACTGCAACATTCTGCATGCCTGAGATGGGGAAGGAGAGATAGCCAGCCAGTTTTATGCAGAATTCTGGGCACATGATCCACAGGCCCTTGCGCATGAGAGAAAATAAAACAGACAGCTTGACATGTGCCAAACTGAGAACGCATTAGAGAATGCTTTCTGCAAAATTCTGCACGCCTGAAAAGGGAGGGAAGTACAGGCAGCCTGTCATATGCAGAAAGCTGAGTACATGAGCCACAGGGACTGTGCGCATGGAAGTAAGCAAAACAGGCAGCCTGCCATGTGCAAAACCATGCATGCATTAGAAAGGAGGGAGTCTGTACAGGAGGAACAAGAGAGATTTAATCTGCTTTGCTCTTAATCCACTTTGAAGTAAGCCTGCATTAATAGATTCACTCACAACAAACATCCCCATTTTAATTCTCTGCAAAAACAACCAAAAAGACTCAGCAGCAATGGCTCCCTCCATGCTTCTTGTTTCCTTGAGTCAGCTTGTTAGGATGGGTGGCTTTTAAAACGTCCTTCCTCCCCAAGAGAAGCTTTCTGGCATTGACTTATGTACAAGGGACACCTGCAAGATGGCTGTGAAACCTCCGCAGAGGTTTAGGGCCCCAATATGGACTCCAGTCATGTGGGATTCTGGCCAGGCTTCTACAGCCCTCTCTTCCCAGGGAATGGGAACGTGGCTTCCAACCAGAGCATGGAAAAGTTACTTTTGGGGAACTGCGACCCTAAGACCCCACAGCTGGTTGGAGCAGTGTAATAATTCTAGCCCAACACATCTGGAGAATACTGGACATTGTCTTTCCTAACCCTAATACACAGCAAACTGAAACATTACCAAAGGTCCCAGAGGTACCAGTGTTTCTGTTCTGTATTAAGCTTCAATGACATATGCTAAAGAGAAACATGTACAGGAAATGGAAGAAGGGGGAAACCACCAAAGAAGAATTCAAGCAAGTAGCCGGGAGATGTAGGGAGGAGGTCAGAAAGGCTAAAGCACAGAACGAACTTAGGCTGGCCAGAGACATCAAAAACAACAAAAGGGGCTTCTTTAAACATGTCCGTAGCAAAAGGAAAAAGGAGGAGACGATAGGGTCCCTGCGCAGAGAAGATGGCGAATTACTAACGGGGGAGAGAAAAGGCAGAACTACTCAACACCTTCTTTGCCTCAGTTTTTTCCCAGAAGGACACAAGCACTCGACCTGGCGGTCGGGGAGCAGGGGAGGAAGCCGGGGAAATGCGGCACATAATAGGTAGAGAGGTGGTACAGGAATACCCGGCCACGCTGGAGGAATTCAAGTCTCCGGGGCCAGATGAATTGCATCCTAGGATATTAAAAGAACTGGCAGAGGTCATTTCGGAACCGCTTGCTATAATCTTTGAGAAATCTTGGAGGACAGGAGAAGTTCCAGCAGACTGGAAGAGGGCAAATGTTGTCCCCATCTTCAAGAAGGGAGAAAAAGTGGACCCAAATAATTATCGCCCAGTCAGCCTGACGTCAGTACCCGGAAAGATCCTGGAGCAGAACATTAAGCGGTCAGTTTCTAATCACTTAGAAAGCAACGCGGTAATCAGGAGAAGTCAACATAGATTTCTCAAAAATAAGTCATGCCAGACTAATCTGATCTCTTTTTATGATAGAGTTACTAGCTTGATAGATGAAGGGAATGCTGTGGATGTAGCATATCTCGATTTCAGTAAGGCCTTTGGCAAAGTTTCCCATGACATTCTTGCAAAGAAGCTAGTAAAATGCGGGCTGGACAGGGCTACTGTCAGGTAGATCTGTAACTGGTTGACTGACCGCTCCCAAAGGGTGCTCCTCACCAATGGCTGCTTTTCATCTTGGAGAGAAGTGACCAGCGGGGTGCCACAGGGTTCTGTCCTGGGCCCAGGGCTGTTCAATATCTTCATCAATGACTTGGATGAAGGAGTAGAGGGCATGCTCATCAAATTTGCAGAGGACACCAAATTGGGAGGGGTTGCTAATACGCTAGAGGACAGGTTCAAAATTCAAAATGACCTGCACAGATTGGAGAGCTGGGCCAAGGCTAACAAAATGAAATTCAACAGAGAGAAGTGTAAGGTCCTACACTTAGGTAGAAAAAATGGAACGCAGAAATATAGGATGGGGGACACGTGGCTGGATGGCAGTACGTGTGAAAGGGATCTAGGAGTCCTAATAGACCACAAGCTGAACATGAGTCGGCAGTGTGATGCGGCAGCCAAGAAAGCCAACGCAATTCTCGGCTGCATCAATAGGAGTATGGTGTCTAGATCGAGGGAGGTGATGGTACCACTCTACTCTGCTTTGGTTAGACCTCATCTTGAATACTGTGTCCAGTTCTGGGCACCCCAATTCAAGAAGGACCTGGTCAAGCCAGAGCAGGTCCAGAGGAGGGCGACCAAAATGGTGAGGGGCCTGGAAGCCATGAAGCCCTATGAGGATAGACTTAGAGAGCTTGGGTATGTTTAGTCTGCAGAAGAGAAGGTTAAGAGGGGACATGAGATCCATATTTAAATATTTGAAGGGATGCCATGTAGAGGAGGGAGAGGGCTTGTTTTCTGCCGCTCCAGAGACCAGGACCAGGAGCAATGGATTCAAGCTGCAGGAAAGGAGATTCCACCTGAACCTCAGGAAGAACTTCCTGACAGTCAGGGCTGTCCGGCAGTGGAATCTGCTGCCTGGGGGTGTGGTGGAGTCTCCTTCTTTGGAGGTCTTTAAGCAGCGGCTGGATGGCCATCTGTCGGGAGTGCTTTGAGGGTGTTCCTGCATGGCAGGGGGTTGGACTGGATGGCCCCTGGGGTCTCTTCCAACTCTACATTTTTATGATTCTATGATCCTGCTTCAAATGCCCTCATAAGTCATCTGTCAACTTATGGCAGTCCCATGAATTTCATAGGGCTTTCTCAGAAAAGGAATCCTCAGAGGTGGGTTTGCCAGTTCTTCCCTCTGAAATATAATGAACAGCAGCTGGTGTTCATTTGTGGATTTCCCATCCGGGTTCTAACCAGGACTGACCATGCTTAGCTTCCATGATCAGATAGGATCTGGTGCCTTTTGGGTATTTAGGCTAGAGAAACCCAGATATTTGGCTTTGTTTCACAGAAAGGAGATGGCAATCCACCTTTGAGGATTACTTGTCTAAGAAAAACCTGTGAAACATGGACATGAGAGCCGTTTAAATATTTGAAGGGATGTCATGTCGAGGAGGGAACAGGCTTGTTCCTTGCCGCTCCACAGACTAGGACAAGGAGCAATGGATTCAAGCTGCAGGAAAGAAGGTTCCACCTGAACCTCAGGAAGAACTTCCTGACAGTCAGAGCTGTCCGGCAGTGGAATAGGCTGCCTCGGAGTGTGGTGGAGTCTCCTCCTTCTTTGGAGGTTTTTAAGCGGAGGCTGGATGGACAGCTCTGTTGGGACTGCTTTGATGGGTGTTCCTACATAGCAGGGGGTTGGACTCAATGGCCCCTGGGGTCTCTCCCAGCTCTAGGATTCTATGATTCATGTTACCATAAGGCAACAGGTGGCATGCACGTACTTGCACCACAACGCACAATACTGTCATGCAGAGAGTGTTTTATTGGGCACCATTTGGTATCAGCAAAGACAGGAACTGTCTCCCACACAGTGGACCTGATGTGGAAACCATAATGAGGGGGGCAGTTTTTCTCAGAGCTAAGGAAAGTTACTATTTTGGCCCATAATGCAATGATTTCAGCACCCATTCATGGTCCTCTGCCTTGGCCATTCCGTGCTATCCACACACTGCAAAATGGGAATAAGCATATGCTGTGATGTAAAATGCTGATAGTGTAAGAAATTGCACAAGACAAGCATTATTGTGATATCTAGAAGTATTGCTATTCAAACACAGAAAATACCCTGGCTTGCAGGGTATTTCCTGGATGCCTTAAGGGATACTTCCTTGAGGCTTTTTTAGGCTGTGTTTTCCTTTAATTTTTACTCCATAATATATACACAGTAATGTCATGATTTCAGAGCTAGATTAGGACTCCAGGAGACCAGGGCTTGAATACCCTGAAGGCACCAGATCCCATCTGATCTTGGAAGCTAAGCAGGGTCAGTCTTGGTTCATACTTGGATGAGAGATCGCCAATGAAAACCAGGTGCTGTGGGCTGTGTTTCATCGGAAGGAACTGCCACATCCACCTCTGAGTATTCCTTGCCTAGGAAAACCCTATAAAATTCATTGGGTCACCATAAATCGACAGGCAACTTGAAGGCACACATACATTTATACAACAAGAAATAAAGCCAGTTTGGTGTAATTGTTCGAGCCTAGAGCTATGACTTCGGAGACCGGGATTCAAATCCCTGCTCAGCTATGGAAACCCACTGGGCGATGTTGGGAAAGTCACACTCTCTCAGCCTCAGATAAAGGCAATTGTGACAAATCTCCTCTGAATAAATCTGGCTAAAGAAACTTTAGGCTAATGTACCTATACATCAGAGTTGGCCTGAAGGCACCTAACAACAACAAGT
Organism: Cyclura pinguis; assembly: GCA_030412105.1. Taxonomy (NCBI): domain Eukaryota; kingdom Metazoa; phylum Chordata; class Lepidosauria; order Squamata; family Iguanidae; genus Cyclura; species Cyclura pinguis. The sequence continues at coordinate 288,491,020 of CM059601.1, read as the reverse complement.
ATTACGCAGTACAAGTAAAAGGAGAACACAGCACAAACAGGTGTTCTCAGAAATACACTTTTTGTCTAAGATTTTCATCAGCTGCTTTTTACCGGCTACTATTTTGCTTCCGTTCTTTTAGTGCTACGCTCAGTCCAGTGTTGTCTCCCATGTCAATGGGATGTTAAATCCGTTCCAGGGCCTAAATGAGGCTTTCAGGGAGCTGTCCGAGGTGCTGAACTATAACCTTGAATAGGTTCAACACCTTGGAGAGTTCCTTTAACCTCATCTTATTGAAAACCTGCCTAGATTGTCCTGGCAGATCTCATTAGGGCAGACACACTGAGTCAGTTGTCAAAAGCCAAGTTAACACTTACACAAATCCCATTAATCATTTTTTTTTGTAATAATTTTTATTGAAAGTTTAATTTCAAAAATAACCCCCCCACACACACTTCCACGCTTAAATCTTCTAGCTGAATTTGCTTATTTCCATTACATACAAACATATTCCATTTTACAGAGAGAAGAGCGATTACGTTATTTCTTTGATTTCTGATACATTTATATCTTTACCCAACCCAATACTCCTTTCCATTCTCTTTCAAAGTTCTAGATAGGTTTATTCTTCAAAGAAGATGCTAATTTTTCCATCTCTGGCATATCCAGAACTTTTAACTTCCACTCTTCCATATCAATATATTTCTTTTCTTTCCAGTATTGCACAGATGTCAACCTTGCTGCAGTTATTAAATATAATAGTATCTTCTGATGACTCCTTATCTCCCTTTGTTGCCCTAGCATATTTAGCAAATAAAACTCCAGTTTCGTTTCAAAATTCAGCTTACAACACAAATCCCATTAATTAAATGGGTATTCTCTAGTCGGAATTACCAATAAGATTTCAGGCTAAAGTTTTATTAACCTGCCCTGGGGACGTTTGCCAACTGGGTGACAACAATAGCAAAACTCTGGACGAGGTTGTCTTCAGCCATTGGATACTGCGAACTGACTCCTACGTAGCTACATCAAGTCACCTGTTGTGCCACAGTTGTGTGCTTGTACACTCAACCTTGGGCCAATTCCCCCAAATGCAAAGCTATTGACCACTAACATAAATTACCAAGGGGGTTCTGGCTGCTCCCGCTCCGTTGGTTACTTGTATGCTTCTAGGTATGATGGAAGATCTTCTTCAAGTTCTTCATTGCCTTCAAGCTGACTTCGGGTAGGTGGGGGTGTCCCAGGCCTGCTTTTCGTTTATAGATACAGGAGAGAACAGCCGCCTTCCCAGTCTTTCTGTAGCACCCTGCCACCCTCCGCCATTCTTATTCAATCCTGCTTTCCTCCCCCAATCCACCACCCTAGCGGAAAAAGAGTAAAGCCCTTCTGGTATTATTCAAAAGGATTTGACTGTCTGTGGCAGCGTATCTCTGTCCCATTAGAACTGAAGAAAAGTGCTCTGCTCAGTCAGAAATTATAAAAATAGAATGCTATCTTTATTAACATAACAGGCAGGGAGAGGGTATTAGGGTTTGTAAGCATATACAGGCAAACTAGAATTTCCAAAATGTCTAACTAAATTTCTCAGCTCAACTCAGTATTCGGGTATAAGGTTTTCAAACCTACCCAGACCTTTGGCTTCCCTAGCTCAAAGTCCTAATCCTTAAGTCATGGTTTCACTTTCTAACCCACCCAGGAATAATGTGGTCTTTCCTCTGCCGCTCATGAGGCCTCTCAGGAAAACAAACTCTCATTCACCAGATTGGCCCCATTCACCGGTCGGCCCCTCCCGAAACTGCAAACCCCAGGATTCCATAGGATATTGAGAGTGGAATCGTAGCGCTATTAACAGTCGAGTGTGAAAATGGCCTTAGTTTCAGGCCTTAGTGATGCCTTTCCATAGGGCTCCTTCCCAGAAAGCTCAGCTCCTCCCAAACACCAGTGGCCTCTCTTACCCGGAACCCCTTGGGTCCCCTGGTAACCTGTTGCTAGGGCCAGTCTACCTTTCAGGGCCACCACGCTTCCAGGATGCGTCACATTGACTTTGACTTATCGTGACCCTATGAATGTGAATGTCCGGATCTATGATCATTAACAGTCCCGCTCAGGTCTTGCAGGTTCAGGGACATTTCCCCCTTGATTGAGCTTATCCATCTGCAATGCAGTCTTCCCCTTTTCCTACCGCCTTCCATTTTCCCAACATCACCGTCTTTTCCAATGAGTCGTGGAGTCTCATAATATGTACAATAGCCTCAGATGAGTTTTTCTGGAAGCCGCCTTAGATCCCATTGTGGGCGAACCAAAATGGTGAAGGGTCTGGAAGCCATGCCCTATGAAGAACGCCTTAGGGAGCTGGGGATGTTTAGTCTGCAGAAGAGAAGGCTAAGAGGGGACAGGATAGCCATGTTTAAATATCTGAAGGGATGCCATGCAGAGGAGGGAGAGGGCTTGTCTTCTGCTGCTCCAGAGACCAAGACAAGGAGCAACGGATTCAAGCTGCAGGAAAGGAGATTCCACCTGAACTTCAGGAAGAACTTCCTGACGGTCAGGGCTGTCCAGCAGTGGAATCTGCTGCCTCGGAGTGTGGTGGAGTCTCCTTCCTTGGAGGTTTTTAAGCAGAGGCTGGATGGCCATCTGTCGGGAGTGCTTTGAGGGTGTTCCTGCATGGCAGAAGGGGGTTGGACTGGATGGCCCCTGGGGTCTCTTCCAACTCTACATTTCTATGATTCTATCAACAGCTATAAATGCTATTGTTATTACTAGTTCTGGTGGTACTACTACTACTACTACTGTTATTTTGTTGTTGTTGTTGTTGTTGTTGTTGTTAGTGGTAGTAGTATTAGTACAGTCTTCCCTCCATATTTGCTAAGGTTAGCGGCACAGGACCCCAATGAAAGTGAAAAAAATGTGAATAACTCCAGGCCCTCCCAAACCACATTTAATACACACACACACAAAAGTGTGATCACCATATTCAACCCACGGTGGACTCCTTTGAGGCTTCAGGGTTGCTTCCCAAGGCAGAAGTGGGGGCTGATGGGGCTCACGGCCCCCTCCACGGCTGCCCCACACCCTTTTTAAGAGGGACTTACAAGCCTCCTTTGCAGTTTCTCAGCCTCACAAGGCTTGCCATCCCTATTAAAAATGGCCTAGGGAGGCAGCAAAGGTGGCAGCAAATAATCCGTGAATAATCAAATCGGCAAAAGTAAAACCCTCAAACGTGGAGGGCTGACTCTGATGAGGCCTCTAGAGATGATTCCGGCTTGATTTGTTCTCAGACTCGTTCATTTGTCTTTTCGACGTCCAAGATGTCTGTAGAAACCCCCTCCAGCACCACCTTTCAAATGAGTAAAATTCTCTTCCTGTCAAGCTTTCACAACCACACATACAAATCAGAACTACAACGACATGGACAATTTTGACTTTAACATTGAAGGATATGTCTTTGCATTTGGTGATCTTGTCTAGTTTCTTCGTAGCTGCTCTTTCAAGTCCTAACCTTCTTCCGATTTCTTGACTTCAGTCTCCATTGCGAGTGGTGACCGAGCCGAGAGAGCGGAAATTCCGTAACAATTTCATTGCTTCCATTACCCACTTTAAAGTTATGTCAACCATCCGTGGTTGTTATTTTTGTTTTCTGAGAGCGTTTCCGCACGACGCTCTTATAGCGCGATGATTCCACTCTCAACCTCCTATGGAATCCTGGGGTCTGCCGTTTCGGGAGGGGCCGGCCAATCTATCCATCTCAGCTGAGTCCATCACTATTGCCCTCCACTCGTCTGCGGTTGGTGTTGCTGAATCTTTCCATCTTCATCTCACTGAGGTGACCATGTATTGCAGTAGCCTTCCATCTGTATGGCCACTTCCGCAGTAGGCTGTTATAGCGCGATGATTCCACTCTCAACCTCCTATGGAATCCTGGGATTTGCAGTTTCGGGAGGGGCCAGTCGGCCCCTCCCGAAACTGCAAACCCCAGGATTCCATAGGAGGTTGAGAGTGGAATCATCGCGCTATAACAGCCTACTGCGGAAGTGGCCTATGTCACAAACAAAAAACAACAACCACTGCTGCTACTACTACTACTACTCGGGCTTCATTTGTAGATTTCCTTTCAAAAACCCTCTGTAACAATCCAGTAACGTGATCTCCAGGGAGTGGGGATGGAGAAGACACGGCGGGGCCGTGCCGTCTTTGTTTTGCCAAATCTGCCATTTTTTCTTCTTTGCATATGCGTCGTCAGGGCCCTGCCCTGATCCTTCTAATTATGCTTCCAACAATAAGGGGATTAGGGAGGTGCAAAAGAGGCCGGAATGGAACAGATGGAGGGTCTCTGGGATGGGGTGAGCGGGTGGTGGAGGAGGCGGGGGTAGTGACGGGAGACGGCTGGAGAAGACAGGTTGCCTTGGCTTTCGCTTCCTCCCCTGCAGGGACCGTCCTGATGGTTGTCTGGTCTGTCCTGATGGATGATTTCTTTGGATGCTGTTAGGAAATTGTGCATGCCGAGGAGAGATCTGGGGGGGAATCATAGAATCCTAGGGTTGGAAGGGACCACCAGGGCCACCCATTGCAACCCCCTTCAGCCATGCAAAAAGACACACTCATGGAATCACAGAATCGTAGAAATGTAGAGTTGGAAGAGACCGCAGGGGCGATCGAGTCCAACCCCCTTCCGCCATCAAAGCACCGACAGATGGCTATCCAGCCTCTGCTTAAAGACCTCCAAAGAAGGAGACTCCGCCACACTTCACTGAGGCAGCCTATTCCACTGCCGGACAGCCCTGACCGTCAGGAAGTTCTTCCTGAGGTTCCGGTGGAATCTACATTTCTATGATTCTATGACTTGAAGACACATCCACAAACAGTATAGTACAGGTCCTAAATACCCTAAAGATACCAGATCCCATATGATCTTGGAAGCTAAACAGGGCCAGCCCTGGTTAGTACTTTGATGAGAGGCTGTCAAGAAATAGCAGGTGTGCTGTAGGCCGCATTTCAGAGGAAGGAAGGAACTGGCAAGACTACCTCTGTGTTTTCCTTGCCTATGAACATGTCCAGAAGAAGGCAACCAAGATGGTCAAAGGCTTGGAATCCAGGAAGCCCTATGAGGAGCAGCTTAGGGAGCTGGGGATGTTTAGTCTGCAGAAGAGAAGGTCAAGAGGGGACAATAGAGATGTTTAAATATTTGAAGAGATGCCATATGGAGCTTGTTTTCCACTGCTCCAGACACCAGGACAAGCAGCAAAGGATTTAAACTACAGGAAAAGAGATTCCACTTAAACCTCAGGAAGAACTTCCTGACGGTCAGGGCTGTCCGGCAGTGGAACCTGCTGCCGCCTCCATGGAGTGTGGTGGCGTCTCCTCCTTCTTTGGAGGTTTCTAAGCAGAGGCTGGAGGGCCATCTGTCACAGGGAGGGCTTTGACGTGGGTTCCCGAACAGCAGGGGGTTGGACTGGATGGCCCCTGGGGTCTCTCCCAACTCTAGGATTCTAAGAAAACTGCTTGAAATTCATGAGGTCGCCACAAATTGACAGGGAACTGAAAGGCAGGCAGGCATGTATGCATGCACGTGCATGTGCGCGCGCACACACATATGCACACACACTAGTCCCAGATCCCAGCCTCCTGACCGACTGGGAAACACGCGCCATGTAGCCCAAGGCCCTAAACGCAGAAGAGGTAAAAGCAGCCTTTTGATCTTCCCAGCCGCCTTTATTTATAACACTGCGAAGTCTCTCGCCTGGCAGGAAGCCACAAATAATTGTGTCCCCGTAGATAAGCTGCACTTGCATTTAAATTCTATTAATGCTATCTCGGAAGATTAGACGCCGGGGCTCAGTGGGGTGGGGCACGGAACAGTCAAACGGAGAAATCCAGAGGTTTTGTCATCACAGTGCTTCCCAGGAGTATTCAGCCCTCACCTCTAAAACACACTTTGGCTTGTCCACGTTCGGTTATGCTACAACAGGGAACAGAAACGAATTTATAATTGGCATTGTTATTCCTCACTGCCCACAAGAGACTTAACAACACACAAATGAGTTTTTCAAACCAAACGGCCTGATCAAAACTAGGATCTCAGTCTCAAATCTTGTGGGAAGACCCAAAATTTGCCATTTGCCAACATTCTCTGTCCAACCCGGAGGAGCTGAAGCAATTTGGCCCAGGAGAATGCGAAGAAATTACAAGATCCAGGTGTGCAAAGCTGATGGGAGACGTGCCCAAGAAGATTTGCAAATACCATGGTTGCCAAAGGTGCTTTTACTAAATATTGAGACTGGGGCCATTTCCGCACTAGACTGTTATAGCGCTATGATTCCGCTTTCAGCATCCTATGGAATCCTGGGGTTTGCAGTTTCGGGAGGGGCTGGTGGGCCCCTTCCTTAACTGCAAACCCCAGAGTTCCATAGGATGTTGAAAGTGGAGTCATAGCGCTATAACAGCCTAGTGCGGAAAGGTCCTGGGACCGGTGACAAACACTTGTACAACCAACCAGTGCCAGTGTGTTTTTGTTGACTAAACTTCTCTGCCACAATTAAATAAATAAATATAAATATAAATGTGTGTGTGTGTGTGTGTGTGCGCGCGCGCATTTTTGCACTTTCACAGTGCTGAAGACTTTTTCTACATCACATGGTTGTGGTGCCAAGTAAATCCATTCCAGATACAGCTTGGAACTTAACAAAATGGGGGAAGTGTTGGAAGGAGGGGGGAATATTTCTGCAAGGTATTATAATTCCATGTATTAATAAGAAATGAGACACAGGCTCCTATTCCAAACTTTGCAGCTCCTGATCTTTTCCGTTGGGCAGGGTAAGTGCTGAAATGGGAGGGGGGTTGGATGCTTGCTGTGGACTATGCCGTTGCAGGCTTGTCAGATCAAGATAAACATCAGGTTCTGAGATATCACAGCCCAAAGACCTAGAGATGACCCTTTGTGATGCCACAGCGAACAGTCCCGGTGAGCTCTTTCAGCATGAAACACTAGCTATCAGCCACAGCCGCCCAGCAGGGATAGAAGAAAAAGCAGTCACCCCTCCACGTTCACTAGGGTTGGGGCACAAGACCCCTGCAAAAAGTGGAAAAATTGCAACTGTCAAAGTGTGTGTGCGGGTGGGTGTGTTTCTCTGGGAAGGGGGCCAATGCTTGGTGGGTAGGACGGGCGACCTTGGGCGTGTCACACACTCTCAGCCCCAGAAAAACACTGTTCACTTTAGCATCACCGTAAGTCGGAAGTGACTTGAAGAAACGCAACAACGATTTAGTGACAACAGAAGAACGACGTACTTGAGCAGGGAAACTAGAGAGGTTGAGATAAGGTTGTTAGGTATACAGCCAGCCCTCCACATTTGCTAAAGTTACACAACCCCTGAGAAAGTGGGAAAACTGCAATATCAAAATGTGTGTGTGTGTGTGTGTGTGTGTGTGCATGCGTGCAGCTGTGGGAGGGGGCTGAGGCATGGTGGGGAGAGTGGGTACCCAGGGTCCAGATGGGGTCAGGGAAAGGAGAGGGAAGGGGGGTGGGTTGCATGGTGGCCTTGGACTTCCTCTCTCCCACCTGGCTCCTTCCTTGGGGGGGGGGGCGTCCTCAGGAGAGGGTCGGTGGTGCTGAGAAATTGGGCTAAGATCTGTCCGCGGCCGGCCGGGCAACAGCTGGTAGAGAAGGAGGGGGACCAGAGGTGGTTTTTTAAAGGGCTGTGTGGCCTGAAAGGAGCTGTAGAGAGGGAAGACTCTCCCAGAAAAGGGATGGGGGGGACAGACAGGAGATAGAGAAACTCACAAATCCGTGAAAGCCACACCCACAAATGTGGAAGGCCGACTGTATCTGAAAATATTCAAAAGATGAATGAAAAAGAGGGTTTTCTGAGTGCTGAGAAACAGTCACAAAAAGAACCCTGGACTGTCAAGAATTTTTGCAAGTTACAACTTCTTCTGCGCAAAATTTGGATGTGGTTGTTTTGCACTGAAAACAGCATTTCCTGTGCACGAAACCAGTTTTTTTCTTCACAGAAAATAATATTCCCATGCAGAAATATTATTCTTCTGTACTGAAAAAGTTACTTTTGGGGGGCATTCCACGCGCAATCTGCACATGCTTGACTTGCAGTAAAAATAACTCTGCACAGGAAACAGCTTTTTTTCTATAGAAAACTAGCGTATATACCCGGCATTGCCAAGATTTTATTTTTCTCTTAAGAACTCACCCCTCAACTGTCTTCTCCAGCATCTGTAACTTTTCCCTATATTTCCCAAAGCAATCTGTATTCCGAGTTATTTACTTGCACAGTTTGGATTCCTGAGGGAATACACTGTCCTCCTCCTTGCTGCTAGGCCTTATATTCAAAGCAACCGGCCTATTTCAGTACCTGCAACTTTTCCCCGTATTCCCCAATCCAATCTGTACTCAGAGTTGTTAACATATAAACGTTGGAGTCCTGAGAGAATACACTGCCTTCCTCCTCCTTGCTGCTAGGCCTCATTGCCATAGCAACAGGCCTGAGGCCCAAGAGCTCTCTGCCTAAGAATTCTAAAGGCCCCTCCCTAAACTGCCAAGCCCAAGATTCCACAGAATCTTCACAGCCAACCAGTCATATGAGATCTTCTCACTTCACACAGCCGACCGTACGGGATCTTCACCCGCCTGCTGCAGACAAACAGACAAACTCACAAACTTTGACTTTTATACAGTAGATTATATTCCCACATAGAAATACTATCGGTGCAGAGAAAGCTGTTTTTTTGTGCAAAACAACCGTGTGTGACCTTTTTGCCAAATAAGTCCCAAATTGCAAACAGCCTTTTGAAAACTGTATAGTTTTTGTAATCTTTCTCACAGCAGGAAGAAAATTGCTAAAATTACTTTTTGCTTCCTTCAAGAAGAAAATTAGTGACAATGCCCTACTCATCACGCTGAACCAGAATTCGGAGTGCCCAGAGTTCAGAAGCCCTCACAAGAGGAGATGTCAGGATGCATATTCCCTGTGGTGTGCACAGCTGCTGGATATAGATTAAAATAGCAAATCATTATCAGCGTAGGGGCAATGCAATGAACCCTTCTAGAGCTTAGTTAGGGCGCAACAAACTACAGAGTGTTAATTGAAGAGTGCAACAATTTATCCATTTGATATTTGTCTGTGTATTACAATGCATCAAAAGGCCCATTGCTTTATTGCCAATTGCTACAATGTATCCAGTGAGAGGGGGGAAGATCGGAACAGGCAGAAACAAAAGTGACAAGTGTTTTGGGAACAGGCAAAGAAGGGGCAGGAAATATGTTCCTGCCCCAAGGATGAAAGGCAGGTAAACAAATGCAGATCTGGGGAAAGTCTACAGGTGTGGGATGATATTAAATTTACGATCCTCTGCAATCACAGCTTTCTGCACCTAAAAACTGTATGTGTACAAAGCCTCCTGTGAGCACCATGTACGCTTCCGTCTCAGCCACTTTGGAAGAAGTGTGCCGTGTTGCCTGCTTTGCTACAAATAAACACTGCTGGCTACCTCAGAGTGGAGTTTTTGTGGATTTTGAGTTATCCATGGCATGATGGGAAGTCAGGTTGTCAAGAGAGGAACTGAAAATTTGCTTCCAGTAATTTGCCCGGAGGAAGCTCCTTGATTCTACAGACAGCCAGCTCAGCCAATGCCCACAATCCAGCCTGCATTTAAGAATGTGTTTCACAGTTTTGTGCAGATTGCCTTTCACTACATTGGTGAGGGAGAGTCTATGCCAGAGACCAAAGCCTCCGCCTCTCTCAGAGGCTGGAGGGGTCTTTCTTCCAGCTCCTCTTCTTGCTGAATTGGAGGAGGAATTGATTGGCTATCAGGTATGTCTGCTTTGTCTTCTGAGGAAGATACACTCTGGGGAGGGGCATGATGGTGAATTACATCCCTATTGCACAGAATATGCCGTTCAAATAAAAAAAATCAAGTCTAACAAATAAGGAAACTCTATGTATGCACGCTTTTCAAGACAGTGCTCTTGCCCTGAGCTTCCTCCCACTCATCCTGGGGACAGGAGAACAGGGGCCAAGCCCTGGCACGTGGGAACCGTATACAGCTGTGCTCCTCCACCGAGCACCCATCTCCTCCCCCAGAGCAGCTCAGTCCTGTGGGTTCTTCCAGCACTGTTTCTCGCACCTGCACATCAAAGGAACCACCAAGAGAGGGCAAATAAAAGCCGAGTAATTGGCCACATCATCTCCATCTTTCCGCGCAGGCTCTTCTCTCCTTGGAGACACGCAGGCAGGCCTTTCAAGGAAGAGGAGGAGGCGGAGGAGGAGGTGGCAGCACGTGGCAGCCAGCCACAGAACAACATGGGAGAGCAGAAACATGTTCAAGACGGCAGAGTGTGAGCATCTGATCCTCTCCTCCTCCCACCGGCTTTTCATAAACCGGGAGGAGGGCGGCAAGCCCAGCCTCACACTACTGGCCCAGGAAGGAGCGGCGACTGCCAATAAACCACGGCTGCTTAGAAAAGTGACTGAAGCCCTCCTTCAAGATTCATTGCCTTGGGGGACGGGGAGGTCTGGAACATATTCTTAATCAGGCAGCTTTTCTCTTGGGTTTAGGAGGAAGGGAGAGCGGGTGAAAAATATCCGAGAGGCAGAAAAACAGAACCAAAAGAGCAAAGCAAACGCAAGTGCACCCCGGTTGCAGCTCTGCTCCAACATCTGCTTGTCCCTCTCCCAACACTTTGTTTACTGACATTTCTGCAAAGAATTTGGGGCACTGCATTTGGGGCACGGTATGCATGCCAACAAACCTGTGGCACGCATGACGCCGAGAGAGTGGGATCATTCACCCACTGCTTCTGTTTGTAGGGTTCTCTACATCCGTAGAGTGCTGTTCTGTTTGTAGGGTTCTTGGAGGATCTGGCTCTCTAAGAGGCCAAAGTAGCCTTCTCAAAACTCTGGCAGTTGCTCGTCCCCCATTATAAGATACTTCATGGAATCACAGAACCATAGAGTTGGAAGAGACCCCAGGGGTCATCGAGTCCAACCCCATTCTGTTATGCAGGAACCCACATCAAAGCACTCCCTTTGAGAGATGGCCATCCAGACTCTCCTTAAAAGCCTCCAAAGAAGGAGGAGACTCCACCACACACGCAGGCAGCCTATTCCACGGCCGGACAGCCCTGACTGTCAGGAAGTTCTTCCTGAGGTTCCGGTGGAATCTCCTTTCCCGCAGCTTGAATCCATTGCTCCTTGTCCCGGTCTCTGGAGCGGCAGAAAACAAGCCCACTCCCTCCTCTACATGGCACCCCTTCAAATATTTAAACATAGCTATCCTGTCCCCTCTTAACCTTCTCTTCTGCAGATTGAACATACCCAGCTCTCTAAGTCTATCCTCATAGGGCTTCATGGCTTCCAGGCCCTTCACCATTTTGGTCGCCCTCCTCTGGACTTGCTCCAGCTTGACCAGGTCCTTCTTGAATTGGGGTGCCCAGAACCGGACACAGTATTCCAGATGAAGTCCAACCGAAGCAGAGTAGAGTGGTACCATCACCTCCCTCGATCTAGACACCAGACTCCTATTGATGCAGCCGAGAATCACATTGGCTTTCCTGGTTGCCTCGTAACACTGCTGACTCATGTTCAGTTTGTGGCATACCCTTCAACATCTCACACATGAAAACAGGGATTCATGTGACCAAGCCACACCAAAGAGTGGTCAAGGTGGCTGAAGTTATGAATGTGGAAGGACAGACAAGGTAGGAGAGGCAGCTTCAGCTTGCTTTTGCCTGAGCCTACTGGGAAGGGGAAAATTCTGTGTCCCCTCCTGTGTCCCCTCCTAGATAACTTGCACTCACAAACTTCACAAAAAATTAACACAGAAGCATTTATTTGCAGCAAAGCAAGCAACGCAGCAACTTTCCTGAGAAGTTGCTGAGACGATCACATATTGGATTGTTGCAGATTTTATACTCTGTCATACAAATTTAGGCTCACATAGCAGTGATTGGTGAAAGTCACAAATGTCACATCACCCCACATCACCCCACCAGTAAAGGCATTTCCCCCAATCCTTCATTATTGACATATCTTTCATCCTGGGAGCCAGAACAAGCTCCTGTCACCTTGTGCTGCCCATTCTCATTCTCAAGTCCTTTCTGATAAAACTTCTGATAATACCTTCTGATCTTCTCTGCCCAAAGCAGCAATTAACCACTGGTACCTTAGAATACCTTAGAGGTATACACAGCCGCAACTAGCAATTGACAATTGATATTTGAGGCCCCTCTCTAAACTGCAAATCCCAGGATTCCACAGGACGTTGAAAGTGGAATAATAGCACTATAACAGTCCGGTGCGGAAATGGCCTTTGCAAAAGGTGACTCAATACTGTTTGGTCACTTTGTAAACGGGGGCAGAGCAGTTAATTCATGGTCTTCAGACACAAAAGGGGAACACGGGTGTTTCAAGGGCCTGTCAAACTTTCTACTCCGCCGCACGACTGGCAGGTGTGGAATACGATTATGCAAATCAGATGGAAAATATATGCAAATGTGCAGCCTTGCTTGGGGCCATGTCTGATCCTCTTGGCACAGCGTGGTCCTTTTCTGCAGGGTGCTTTGCGTTTTCAAGGGCGCTTTGGGGAGAAAGAAGCTGCAGAGACGCTGAGCAACTCCGCACGCGTCCTGTCCACACACGACAGATGACCCGTTCTCCTCCTCCATCGTCTCCTTCCAGAAGCATGCAAAGGCTTCTTCATTCTGACACGCCTTCAGGAACTAACTGCTCAAAGCGGAGGCGAAAGGGCTTTTAAAATAGAATTAGACTATAAACAGAACTGGAAGCAATTTAAAGGCAAATCCATTAAAACAAAAACAACAATGAATACAGACCAAACAGCACACCATTCAAAGCCCTCCTCCATCCCACCCCGAGCAGTTAGTTCCTGAGGGTGTGTCAGAAGGAAAAAGTCTTTCCTGCTGTTAGAAGGAAGATAATGGAGTGACACTTCCCTGGCCAATGGCTGGCAATGGCACAATACCTATTCCGGTCACTTGCTTGCAGTTCAAACCAATTCTGTTCAGATTGATTAACAAGCAAGCACCATTTTGCTCAATGGGCTCATTCCAAAAGGAGTGTTGCTTTGCAAACCAGAAGGATCTGAGAAATGGCAGGAATGCACGCCCTGTGTGCCATTTCAGAGATCCTTGCCTCTTTCCCTTCCACCTCTGCCACCAACCCCCCCAAAAAAACCTTCCAGAGTTACTGCCTGGCCTGCAACGGCTTGGTTCCAATCATGAGACATGGAGTCCTTAGGCAAAAACAGTCCTGGCTAAGTTGAACCATTGCAGTATAATTCATGTTAATACATCTGCAATGGTTCAACTTAGCCAGGACTGTTTTTGCCTAAGGACTCCATGTCCTATGGTGTGTATACAGAAATATAGGATGGGGGACACGTGGCTGGATAGCAGTACGTGTGAAAGGGATCTAGGAGTCTTAATGGACCACAAGCTGAACATGAGTCAGCAGTGTGATGTGGCAGCCAAGAAAGCCAATGCGATTCTCGGCTGCATCAATAGGAGTCTGGTGTCTAGATCGAGGGAGGTACTGGTACCACTCTACTCTGCTTTGGTTAGACCTCATCTGGAATCCTGTGTCCAGTTCTGGGCACCCCAATTCAAGAAGGACCTGGTCAAGCTGGAGCAGGTCCAGAGGAGGGTGACCAAAATGGTGAAGGGCCTGGAAGCCATGAGGCCCTGTGAGGATAGACTTAGAGAGCTGGGTATGTTCAGTCTGCAGAAGAGAAGGTTAAGAGGGGACATGAAAGCCATGTTTAAATATTCGAAGGGATGCCATGTAGAGGAGGGAGAGGGCTTGTTTTCTGCCGCTCCAGAGACCAGGACAAGGAGCAATGGATTCAAGTTGCAGGAAAGGAGATTCCACCTGAACCTCAGGAAGAACTTCCTGACGGTCAGGGCTGTCCGGTAGTGGAATAGGCTGCCTCGGAGTGCGGTGGAGTCTCCTCCTTCTTTGGAGGTTTTTAAGCAGAGGCTGGATGGCCATCTGTCGGGAGTGCTTTGAGGGTGTTCCTGCATGGCAGAAGAGGGTTGGACTGGATGGCCTCTTCCAACTCTACATTTCTATGATTCTATGATTCTATGCATTATAGCAGGAAGATATTCAGTTGTCATTAATCAGACGGCTGGAAATCCCTGCTTTTGTGGACAATACATTAAAGACTGTCTGGGACAGGATTTCTTTTTAAAAGAGGCACTCAATTCTTATGAGGGGTACGAACTCATGGAAATAAGCTGCCGAAGGGTACGCAAGTGAAACGAAGGTTGGGAACCACTGGTATAGTGGTTTGAGCATTGGACTATGACTCTGGAGATGAGAGTTCGAATCCCCACTCAGCCAAGGACACGTTCTGGATGGCCTTGGGCGAGTAATATTGTCTCAGTCTAAGACGAAGGCAAAGGGAAACCCTCTGCGCATAAATCTTGCCAAGAAAATCTCATGATAGGTTCACCTGGGGGTCACCATAAGTCAGAAAGAACTTGAACAATATGCAAAGAGAAGTTTGAGAGGGGACATGGTAGCTATATTTAAATATTTGAAAGGATGTCATGTGGAGGATGGAGCAAGCCTGTTTTCTGCTGCTCTAGAAACAAGGACATGGAACAATGGGTTCAAACTTCTGGAACGGGATTCCATCTAAACATTAGGAAGAACTTCCTGATGGGAAGAGCAGTTTGACAGTGGAATCTGCTGCTGCTTCGATGGAGTGTGGAGGAGTCTCCTTCTGGGTGGCCATCTGTTGGGAATGCTTTGATGGTGTGTCTTCCTGCAGGGCAGAAGGGGGTGAGACTGGATGGCCCTTGGGATCTCTCCAACTCTACAATTCTATGATTCTTGGAGACCCAGCATGGTGTAGTAGTTTGAACATTGCACTATAACTCTGGAAACCAGGATCCCTGCTCAGCCACGGAAACCCACTGGGTCACACTCTCTCACCCAAACAGGAAGGCAAAGGCAAACCCCCTCTGAAGAAAGCATGCTGAGAAAACCCCATGCCACCATAACAAATTGAAGGCACTCAACAACAATTGCATGCAACTGTTTTCAGTGTCGTTCACAATTTGAATCCCTTTTAATGTTGCCTTTTGGTATATTTTTACCACATTTTGCTTGTTTTAATTGGTTAAGTCATCCTGCGTCTCAATTTTGGGAAAAAGCTGGCTATAAATGAAGACCACAACGGCCAGAAGCGGCTGGAGACATTAGAGAGGCAACACGTCAGGCGGAAGTTAAACAAGCCAGCCACCCGAAGCCAACGTCAGAGCAAAAACGTCTCGGATTTTGATTTATCGTGCAGAAAGTAAGTCAGCAAAACAGACAAGCTCTCCAGAAGAAAGATATCAGAGGTCAGGCTGGGAACGTTCCTATCCGTGGGTCAAAATTCTTCAAATTCTGCACAAGCAAGTGGGGGAGGAGATGGAGCTCGTGACAGCTGAACACAACACACACCTATAAATCAGGAAGGAAGGTCAACTTAACCGAAAAGCAGGGCACGCCGACCTAGCAAATCGGCACCGCCGGGGGCATCTCCGTCGTCCGACTGGTTGTTTTGATTCAGAAACGAGGACTCGTTGATAACAGAGGCTGCCTGAGTTTAAGAGCGAAAACTTTTGATTTCGTTGGATTTTTCTCAAAGCAAGACACAACCAGCAAGACAAACCAGGATTTTTCTCAAAGCAAAACAAGCCAGGCCCGATGGAAGGGTGAGCAAAGAGGGAGATGTCAGCTGGCAAAGCTACACATTTTAAGTGTATTTGGTCTCTTTCCACACACCCCAAAAAAGGAAGGAAAAGGAGAACGAAAGAAGGAACAGGGCAAAAATGAGCAACTTCCACATTTTCATTGGACTGTTTCAGTCTTCCTCAAAACCAGCTATGCTGTCGGGGGGGTTATGGGAGTTGCAGTCCAACCCATCTGGAGGGGCACCAAGTTGGGAACGTCTGGATAAGCTAATACTCTAAATAGTGGGAAAATGAGTTCAAGTGAACACACAGCTCTTTCCTATGCCCACTGAATGACCTTGGGCAGGTCACACCCTCTCAGCTTCAGGGCAAATTCCTTTGAAACATCTTGCCAAGATAAGCTGAGGATACAGTCGGGGTAAGTCAGAGTTGACAGGAAGGCACTGAAAGTAGCGCGATGTATAGTTTTAAGTGGTTTTTAAAGGAGACTCTGCAAGACAAGAGTTCAAATCTTCACTCCATTATGCAAACTCCTTGGGTGACCTTGGGCAAGCCATACTCTCTCTCAACCTAAAGAGGAAGGCAATACTCTTCTCCATGAAACTTACAAAAACCCTTGGACAGGGTCACCTTAAATCAGAATTCAACCAGGTAGTTTCCAGCTGAAATTAGAACTCTCAGTGACAGTTTTTGCTTAGTTTTGGGGTTGAACTAGATGATCTTTGGAACCCCTTTCCAGCTCTATGATTCTAGTTTATTTATTTTAAAGCATGAAACCACAGTGTCCGAAGAAATTAAGTTTAGTAAGCCATGCGGGTGTCTTTAGGACAAGCCTACATTTCTTTAGCTCCCCTGGTGTGCCATTTTCCATCCATCCAGTCTGGCCTCGTTGAATCAAGAAAGCCCTGTGGACATTTTTAGAGCCAAGGAATCATAGAATCTTAGGCCATTTCCACACTAGACTGTTGAAGTGCTATTATTCCACTTTTAACATCCTATGGAATCCTCGAGGGCCCCTCCCTAAACCGCAAACCCCAGGATTCTCTAGGATGTTCAAGGCGGAATAATAGCACAGTAACAATCTAGTGCAGAAATGGCCTTAGAGCTGCTAAGAAAACCCTGGGAGAGGCAGTCCATTCTCTTGTTGAACAGCTGTTACAGTAAAAAAGTTCTTTCTAACGTTTAAGCGGAATCTCTTTTCATATAATCTGAACCCCTGGATTCACGTCCTGGTTTCTGGAGCAGCAGGAAACAGGCTTGCTCCATCTTCTACATGCCATCCCTTCAGGCATTAAAGATAGCTGCCATCTCACCTCTTAGCCGTCTCTTCTCCAAGCTAAACACACCCAGCTCCCTCAGCCACTCCGCATAAGGCTTGGTAGTTTCCACCCCTCGGATTCTCTTTTGGAAACAAGGCAATTCCACCCCACCCGCCCAAAGATCTTGCTTAGCTTCCACAATCAAGCAAAACCACACACTGAAGCCAACAGACGTCCCACCCTTCCCAAGTCTTCTCCTGAGTTGTGAAGCCATAGCATTGCACAGGTTCCCTGAAGGGAAAGGGTTCAGAAGAGGTCACCGTGGGCCTCCCAAAATTCTCAGCATCATGTCCACGAGGCAAAGAGTTTTCTTCCTTCTAACATTTCCTGGCCGGCCAGCAGCCCAGCAAGCGGGTGGTTATTCCACTCCATTAACTTCGAAGACCGATGGGAGGGAGGTAGTAATATACTGACGGGGAAACGAACATGGGTTCGCATGCACTAACCCAGAAAAATGGTTTTCTATTGTCTTAATCTTCCTCCAGAAGAATAAGCTGATACCGTGAAGGTTACAAGATGCATCTTGTTCCCTAGGGAAGCCAAGAAACTGGGGAACGGTTACTTACCGAGGACTGGGAAAGGCTGTTTTCCTTAAAGGCAGCTGTATGGGACCAACCGATGCCGTAGCCTTTAGTCAAAACTCCTACTCAATTTGCTACCTGGGTGGAATTTTCCCAGCGCAAGCCCTCCGCAGTAGTGACTCGGCAACCCCGTCAAACTACACCAGAGCATATGAGCTCATGACTCAGGGCTCCCATTCTGCGCAGATTCTGGTCTGTCCGGGAGGGAGACAAAAGCCATTTCCGCACCAGCCTGTTATAGTGCTATTATTCCACTTTCAATATCCTATGCGATCCTGGGGCTGGCAGTTTAGGGAGGGGCATCTTTGGTCTCAGTAAATTACAAACCCCAGAATGCCACAGGATGTTGACAGTGGAATAACAGCACTATAACAGGCTAGTGTGGAAATGGCCAAAAATGCATTTATTTCTCTAAGTAAAACTGGATCCTTGATACACCAGGTCTGGTCTTCTAATTTCTCCTAGAGTTACACGGGAAGGAAAGTCTTCTCCAACACAAAACACAGAGCCTTGCAACATCACGGCACCGTCCAAGCACAAAATTCACAAGATCATAGAGTGTCTAAGTCAAGGGAAGTAATAGTACCGCTCTGTTCTGCTTTGGTTAGACCTCACCTGGAATCCTGTGTCCAGTTCTGGGCACCACAGTTCAGGAGGGGTATTCTTATTTATTTATTTATTTGGTGTGCATACAATGAATAAAATACGCAATTAATAAACAAAGAGCGATATTTACAGTTACAAGTTAGCAACTGCAAGTGTCTTCATAACCTTCCTTCATCCCCCTCTAGAATATCCTCTATATAATATAATATTTACAGATCTATCTGAACCGTACTTCCACAAGAACTTTTAATTAATTGTTTATTCCTAATATATAACGTACTAAAAAAGGATTCATTTTGTCACTAATTCTTTAATCAAGATGCACTTTTACTTCTTATACTGTCACTAGGTGTAATTTATTACCCTCCTGTTGTTTACAATATTTTTGATGAGGAAAACCAGGTTCGTTCAGGAAGGATATTGACAAGGTGGAACGTGTCCGGAGGAGGGTGACCAAAACAGCCGAAGGCCTGGAAATCATGAAGCCCTCTGAGGAGTGGCTCAGGGAGCTGGAGATGTTCAGCCTTGAGGATAGAAGGTTAAGAGGTGACATGATAGCCAAGTCATACGGAGGATGGAGCAAGCCTCTTTTCTGCCGCTCCAGAGACTAGGACATGGAGCTAGGGAATCAAACTACAAGAAAAGAGATTCCACCTGAACATTTCAAGAATTTCTTGACAGTACGAGCACTTCAAGAGTGGAAGACGCTGCTGCCTGGGAGTCTGGTGGTGTCTCCTCCTCCTTCGGAGAAGCTGGATGGCCATCTGTCAAAGGGCGTGCTTTGATGGTATCTTCCTGCATGGCAGAATGGGGTTGGACTGGATGGCCCTTGGGTTCTCCTCCAACTCTTGGATTCTAGGTTTTTAAACAGATGCTACAACCTCACCTCTCAGGGTGCTTCAGTGATTGAGTCTTGCCCTAGCAAGAAGTCCAACTAGATGATCCCTGGGATCCCTTCCAGGATTCTACAATGGGACAAGTGGTGCCCATCTGGATTGACAACCCAGGATCTCTCAAACCATGAGAATCTTACCCCTAGACAACAAGTCTATCGTCTAGTTCCTGGTACTTGTCCTCTTGAACCACTGTCTGGAACGTGTAGCTTGGATCTGGCTGTCTCTGCATGAAGGTGAGCTCTGATGAACAGGGATGCAATTCATCAATAATTTTCATTACAAAGAGAAGAGAGACTTTGCAAGAAAACCTTTGGAAGCAACAGTTTTTTGAAGCCTATTTGCAACTCAGGACTCATTCTGTATAAAATTCACACATGGTTGTTTTTCACACAAAACAGTATTTTCTGTGCAGAAAACAGCTTTTTCTGCACTGAAAATATTTCTGTGTGGAAACACTATTTTCTGTACCAAAAAAGCTGTTTTCTGTGCAGAAAAAAGCTATTTTCAATGCAAAACAAACAATGTGCAAATTTTCTTTGCAAAATCCCCAATTGTATAGGAAAGAGTCTTTTCTACACAGAAAATAATGTTTCCATGCTGAAATATTCTCACAGAAAATGCTGCTTTCTGTACAAAACAACCATGCGTGAACATTGCACACAGTAATTCCAAGCTGCAAAGATTCTCATTAGCCCAGAATTCCTCTCATCAGGGTTTCTCAATACAAAACAAAAGGTTATTTTTATAATATTTCTTGAATATTGTTCAATATTCTTTCCATCCCTACTACTGAACGAGACATATGGCTCCCCACCACCAACCTATTTCCAATACACTCCAAATGTTTATTGTGAACTTTAAAAAAAAAGCCATCCAAGATGCAGAACCTATTTTGGAGGGTCATCTCCTTGGGCCACTCTTTTAAAGTTCAGACTAAAATCCAGAGCAGATCCAGCCTCCCATAGCCACGGAAGCCACCCCAACGCTCTCTCAGCAGCTTGCACTGCAGCGAATCCCCGCATGAATTAACAAAGGAAAAGCAGCATTTGGGGAAATCAATTAGCAGATGCCTTCCTTTCTGAAGAAGAGAGCTTTTAACATTTCTGAACTTTCCAAGCGAAAGCCCAGTGTAACATTTTGTTCCCTGGCTGTGCAGTGAATTATGCGAAGGACAGAGCCAGCATTGCTCTGCTCCATGCAGAATCGTAACTGATCCATACATACTCCTGCAAGAACCTTTCTCTCCCAAAATCAATCTGGCTTTTGATGCCAACCCAGGAAGGCTCAGGATTGACAAATCACAGGCAAATTGCTTATCTATCCAGGCCTTCTATTTTATCTAGGCCTTTGACTGTCTGCTGAAGATTAATATAGAATCCTAGAGCTGGAAAAGACCCCAAGGGCTATCCAGCCCAAACCCATTCTGCCATGTAGAATACACAATGAAGGCACTCCCTTTGAAAGATGGCCATTCAGCCTCTCTTTAAAAACCTCCAAAGAAGGAGACTCCACCACACTCCCAAGCAGTGGAGTATTCCACTATAGAAAGGCTCCTACTGTCAGGAAGCTCCTCCTAATGTTTAGGTAGAATTTCTTTTTCTGTCGTTTGAAGCCGTTGCTCCACATCCTAGTCTCCGGAGCGGCAGAAAACAGGCTTGCTCCATCCTCCGTATGACATCCCTTCAAATAGTTGACACGGATAACTCTGTGACTCTATGATTCTTTGAACCTTTCGTGAGGTTTTTTTGGCATGATTTCTTCAGAGGGGGTCTCCCATTACCTTCCTCTAGGGCTGAGAGAAGAGTGCAATTTGCCCAAAGTCACCAAGAGGGTTTCCATGGCTGAGCAGGGATTTGAACTCTTGTCTCTCAGAGCAAGTCAAATATGCTAACCACCACACCACACCGCCTCTCCCAGGGTTTTCTTGGCAATATTGCTTCAGAAGAAGTTTGCCATTGCCTTCCTCAGAGGCTGAGAGTGTGTGACTTGTCCAAGATCACCCAGCGGCTTTCCATGGCAGAGTGGAGAGTCAAATCCTGGCTTCCCAATGTCCTTGTTCAACACTCAAACCAATACACTATGCTGGCTTACTTTCAGACTTAATTTACCTTTAAATTTTAAAAGTAAATTTAAATTTTAAAAGTAAATTTTATTTTGTTTTAACTGGTTTTAATCTGTCCATTTTACCTGATGATTTAATACATTTTTTGTCTTTTAGAACTGTGAGCATTTAAACCCAGATGGGATATACTTTTGTATATGTTAAGTAAAATCCTGTAGGTATCTAAATTTTGAGATATCCTCATAATTGTATAAGATGAAAATTCATCAAATGCAATCCAGTGGGGAACTCATGTAAAGAATGGAAAATATATTTGAATGTATGGTGGTATGAATGTTAACAATGACTTTTTTTGTTTTCCCTCTTTTAGTTTCTAGTATTTTCTCTTTAATAAAAATTAAATTAAAAAAAAACTGCAAACATTTGTTATCTTGATTTGATGGTACTACAAACTACCCTGAGATCTTCAGATACAGAGCAAGATATTTAAAAAATTAATAAATATATAAGGAAATGTACGTATACGCAGTCCGTAAATGTTACAGATTTTTAAAAGTGGTTTTAATTTCTTTAATATGGGATTTGCAGGAGGACTTTGGATGTTCCAGGCGCTCTCCAAAGTGCTGAACCAATTTTGTGACTAGTGGGCAGAACATTGGAGAGTTCCCGCAAAACCCAGTGTGGATTCTCCCTCAAGAAGCAACGACGGCTACGGTCCCTTGCACCTCTAAAGGCCTTTCCACACTACACTGCTGCAGTGCTATTATTCCACTTTTAACATCCTGTAGGATTCTGGGGCTTGCCATTTAGGGGGGCCAAAAAGCTCTCCGGCTGGAAATGCTAAATGCCCCTCCCTAAACTGCAAACCCCAGGACTCCACAGGATGTTCAAAGTGGAATGATAGCACTAGAATAATGTAGTGTGGAAAGGCTCTAGGATTCTCCATAGGGAGCCAGAAGAAGAGATCTGGCTTCTTTGGGCGCGGAGGCTCACAGAGCTTCCAAATGGAAACCCTACATTTCTCCATTCTGGGTCTCTCGTAACACAGCCTGGCTCCCCCACAAGCAGAAACCCAGCGAGCTCATCTTGAGTAAAGGCCCCTTTATTTAACTAAATACCCCGCAGGAACAAGACCCTGTCTGATCTTGGAAGCTAAGCAGGGTCAGGCCTGGTTAGCACTTGGATGGCAGGCCACCAACAAATACCAGGTGCTGTAGGCTAGATTTCAGAGGGAGGAACTATTAAAAGCACCTCAGAGTATTCCTTGCCTAAGAAAACTCTACGAAATTAATGGGGTCACCATAAATAGACAGGCAACTGGAAGGCACAGACACACACACACACTGTAGCACAGCACCTTAATACTGCAAAGACACGAGATCCCATTTGATCTTGGAAGCTAAGCAGGGTCAGCCCTTATTAGTACTTGGATGGGAGACCGCAAAGGAATATCATGTGTTGTCTCCGAGTATTCCTGGTCTAAGAAAAACCTACAAAATGTATGGGGTCGCCCTAAGTCGACAGGCGATGTGAAGGCCCATCCACACACACGCAGAGTTGAGCTGTATTTGTGTCGGCTTGGTGTTGGGAGATTTATGGGGATTTCATTACTCTCTTCGTGGCAAGAGCAGAATATTAAAGCCCTGGCATTGATTTTCTTTGAAAGCTGAATGGAGAATGAAGCGCTCGCAATTTCATGCGCTGCCCCGGTCGACAATGACCGGGATCACTACGAACACACCGGCTATGGGAGGGAGAAACAAGCACGGGTCGGGAGGGGGGTCTGGCATTGGGGTGTTGATTTTCCCATCCGCAGTTAAGCTGCCCACTATCTCAGGGTCTGGATCAAGGCCAGCAATCCCAAAAGCGACACCAAACAGCCAAGAAACGGAGACGTGAGCCTGGGTCTCTTGAAAGGTACGCAACCGTAGTACTTGTTAGCCATTTGAACAGTTGCATCCAGGTCCAGGCAAAATGGAGGCCCCCTTTCAGGCATTTTGTGGGTCCCAGAGTCCCCAAGGGACAACCTTGGGGCCCCCCCGTGACCCCAAACACCCCTCTGTCACATTTTTGCCCTCTTTCCAGCCCAGGCAAGACAAGCAGCAAACAGAAACTATGGCCATTTCCGCACTACGCTGGCCATTTCCACGCTAGCCGGCCGGCCCCTCCCGAAACTGCAAACCCCAGGATTCCAGACGATGTTGAAAGTGGAATCGTAGCGCTATAACAGGCTAGTGAGGAAACGGCCACTGTTACAGTGCTATTATTCCACTTTCAATCTCCTCGGGAATCCTGGGGTTTCCAGTTTAGGGAGGGGCTTCTTTGGCCTCCGTAAACGACAAACCCCAGAATTCCAGAGGATGTTGAAAGTGGAATAATAGCACCGTAACAGTGTAGTGCAGAAATGGCCCGTGTTCCCAGTCACTTCCTTGTGTAAAAAAGGCATCTTTTTCGTCTAAAGTGACCCAAGGGGAGGAAAGACGTGTGGCAGAACCACATCTCAAGCCCCCTACCAGGGGCCAAAAATTGATATCACCAGCAGAGAGTGCAGGGAGGCTGTGGTGCTAGTTTCTGACATTGTCTGCCTTGGTTGCATTCTATGGAATCCTGGGGTTTGTAGTTTCGTGAGGTATTTGGAATTCCCAGCCAGAGAGCTCCGGTGTTTCCCCAAACTACAAATCCTAGAATTCCACAGGGTGCGGAGAGTTCTGCAGATTGCCAAAACAACAAATTTGGGAGCTAGGTATGTTTAGCCTGATGAAAAGAAGGTTGAGAAGTAACATGATAGCCATGTTTTAATATTTGCAGGGATGTCATGTTGAAGATGGAGCAGGCTTGTTTCCCACTGCTCCAGAGACTAGGACATGGAGCGATGGATTCAAACTACAGGAAAAGGGATTTCAGCTAAGCCTCAGGAAGAATTTCTTGATGGTCAGAGCAGTTCAACAGTGAAATATGCTGTTGCCTTGGAGTGTGGTGGAGTCACCTTCTTTGGAGGTTTTTAAGCAGAGGCTGGACGGCCATTTGCTGGGGGTGCTTTGAATGCTTGTTCCTGGATGGCAGGGGATTGGACTTAATGGCCACTGTGGTCTCTTCCAACTCTATGTTTCTACGATTCTATGAATCCTGGGATTTGTAGTTTGTGAAGTAGCTAGAATTCCCAGCCAGACGGCTCCAGTGTTTCCTCAAACTACAAATCCTAGAATTCCACAGGGCGCAGAGAATTCTGCAGATACCACGGACTGTTAAAAAAGACAAATGAATGCCTAGAAGCCAAAATGACTAAACTGAGATTGTCATACTTCTCAGGGTAACATGAAGTAGCTCCTCAGAGCATGTGCAGAGCAGCGACGTCCGGCTGCAACCAAGCAGCTCCAGGCAGGCTAAAAAAGCTCCGTAGACTCAAAGAGATAACACTCAGTGCTATTTATTCAGCAGAACACACTGAGATGAAAGTTAGGGCTTCTGGCAGCATACCAGGCGCATAAATCAGCATGGAAAGCTGGAGCATAAATAAGAGAGGAGCATAAATCAGCATGGAAAAAACAGACCAGCAGTGCGTCTGGATACATTCCATAAATTCGCCCTTACAGCAGCATGACCACCTGGAATTGGCCTAAACGGTGACGTATAGTGCCATACCTAAGCCTTTTTAAGGGCTTAACCACACCCTAGACCCTACGGGGTGACCCAATTGCATTTACAGCACGCAAGCTCCTCGTGTCGGTGCTCAGTCAGGAGGCAAGGCCTTCCGAGGCCGGCTAGCCAAAACATTCTTTGCAGCTGCCCTCGAGGTCACATCTCCTCTCATTCCTGTCGTCTACTTGGAAAAACCTTTCCTGGCCACACCTGAATAACTTGACACTACTTTGGATGGGCTCATAAGAAAAGATCGTAATGCTGGGGAAAGTTGAAGGCGATAAGGAAAGAAGAAGACAGTGTCCCAGGTGGGCCGGCTCTGCTGCCCTGAGTTTGCAGGACTTGATCAAGGTGGTGAAGGCCAGGGATTCTTGGACGTCTCTTGTTCAGAGCGTTGCCCTGATTTCTGGGGTCCCTTAGTCTTAACATGCTCCACGCGATGGGGAATGGAAACTAACCAGAGCACAAGCAATAGCAATGTGAGAGGCAGAGTAACCTAGCGGGGTCTTTTTACCCAGTTTTTACGGGGTCAGGCCAAACCAAAAACCAGACAAAGACGTCTAATAAAGGATTTTATTGAACGAAAGTCTCACGCACCAATGCAATCACTCACACACTCACTCAAGACCTACTAAGAAGCAAAAGAGTGGAAACTGAATAGGGGGAGTAGTGAAGGGATCGTAGATGGGGTGATAATGCACCTTTTCCTGAAGTCCTTGGTCCGGGAAAAACAGCGAACGAAGTAGAGCTCAGCACAGAAAGGGCTGAGGGGATTACTCGACCGACAGAGAAATGGTCTGCTGGCATGACCAGGAGTTATCCAGAGGAACTCCCAAAAACTAGGACTATTTGTAGGGGAGAAAGTACCTGGAGGGCTAATCCCTTCCCAGGGAGAACAACGGGTGTCGCAACGGAAAAGAAGCTCCACGATGGCAACTCCTTCTGCATGATGAGATCCCAAGGTGTTGCCAAAGTTTCAGGATCTTCAGTTACCTTGAGTTGTGGTTTGAATTTATGTAGATGGTCCTTGCCTGATAGGATTTTATTGCTATCGGTGCTCAACTTGGGGAAAAGACGCTAATCTCCCCAAGTTGGCTCCTCGGTGCCTGAGGACCTTTTGTTTACCGTGGGTTCGCACAGCTTGAGGTCTCCTGGGGCTACGTGACTGGAGATTTTACTGGCCCGACCTGGTTTTTGATCGTTTGACCATTGCTGCCTACGTGCTCATCT
Source organism: Cyclura pinguis (assembly GCA_030412105.1). NCBI lineage: Eukaryota > Metazoa > Chordata > Lepidosauria > Squamata > Iguanidae > Cyclura > Cyclura pinguis. The sequence continues at coordinate 288,464,996 of CM059601.1, read as the reverse complement.
GGGTGACCCCTCTGGCATGTCGAATCACATTTAATATTAAAATTGTAGACCTCAGGATAGGGTATACCAGTGGGGTAACAAGAGGGTCACCAGAATCTAACAATGAAAACAGTGCAAAAGGAAAAGACAGCAGGGAAACAGAAAAACCACATTATGGGTAAATTGATTCAACCAAGGAAGTCACAGCGGCCCCAACTCTGCAACACCTGAGCAGGGCTATTTGGCGACAGGGTGATCTATAGAGGTCTCTCATTTCTAGGGTCACCATGGGTCCAAGTCAATGTGGTGGCAGTTAACAACAACCACCAAATATTTCAGAACGAATTTTACAAAATAAGGTGGGAAACAGGCCAGCTTCCCGCTAGATACTTCTGCTAGAATCTAGACTTTGGACTGCAGAATGTTTTATGCGGAGAGCCAGCATGGTGCAGTGGTTTGGAAAAGGTAATGGTGCTTGGTGATGCAGAAGGGAGTGGGAAGATCCCATTACCAGTGGATTGATTCAACCAAAGAAGCCACAGCGGGGTCCCAGGTCTGCAAGACTTGAGCTGGGTTGTCAACACCAAGGTCTCTTGTTCAAAGGATTTGGTGTAAGGCCATTTCTGCACTAGACTCTTATAGCGCTATAATTCCACTTTCAACCTCCTATGGAATCCTGGGCTTTGCAGTTTAGGGAGGGGCCTCAAAGGCCTAAATTGAAGCCAACTTGATGACACATAAACAGCCACCATCCTCTCTCCCACCACGGATGTGCAAACGTTAGTCTTCAAACTGCCCAAAGGCGATTTATCAAAACGGTTTAAGTCAGGAAGATGAGAGCGGCCAGGGATTAACATCCCCGGACAGCCAATCCAATTAAGACGAGAACGGCAGTAATTCTTAAAGGGTGAGTGACAGCAAGGATGACCAGAAAAACAGAAAGTTAGACAGGGCAAAACTTCCAGGAGTACTCACCCCATCCCTTCTGCGTGAGTCACTGTTCCGGACACACTTCTTTTCCAACCAAATGGCTCTGCTAGAACAGCGACTCTTACAGAGACACAGGGGCAGACTCTTTTGAAAGCAAGGGGTACATAGCCCTGAGGGGGAGCCTGGGGAAGTCCAGTTTTTAATTTGGGTTCAGATAGATAGATAGATAGATAGATAGATAGATAGATAGATAGATAGATAGGTAGACAGATAGGTAGACAGATAGGTAGACAGACAGACAGACAGACAGACAGGACAGGACAGAGGAACTGGGAGAAGAGTCCGTTGTTAAAGTCATGGATTTTGCCCCAATTGCAAAACTGACGTGGATTTTTTTTCTTTTTACACACATAAGAATATTTATTACTATAATTATAGTACTGTTTATAAACTCTGCACATGCTATAAATAATATTATCTAAAGAATATTATGATTCTTACTGCAATCAGTGCAAAAAAGGTAACAGAGGCAAATATCAACATGCATATTCATAAAAAGCCAGGTTTATCCATGTCAACAATTGATTCAGAGGGTCTACTCTAACTGATGTGGATTTTTAAAAGACAGATCAATTGTACATTTTTTGAAAGACTGGAAATCATTTATTAGGGATGGGACGAATCCAGAATTTTCCAAATCCGAATCCCTGGAAGGTTCTGGGAATCCACAAATCTCAAATCTTTCGAATCCTTTTTTAAAAAAGAGTTTAAAACGCAAGGGAAAGAAGGATAATCTTGGGCAAGACGCACTCTCTCAGCCTTAGCAAAAGCCTAGGCAAAGGCAAACTTCCCTCCGAAGAAATCTGGCCAAGACAATTGTCCTAGTTTTGCCTCAGGATCTCCCCAGAATGAAAATGACATGAAAGCCCTTTCTACACAAGCAGGAAAATGTGGATTAATCCCACATCTTCCTGCCTGTGTAAACAGGGCCACATACTACAGTAGAGAGATAATCCAGGTCAAAACTGGCTTTTCTTTGCATAGCTCCTTCTGGCATGCTGGGGTTTGTAGTTTGATGATGCACCAGCTCACTTTGGCAGAGAAGGTTGTGGCACCTTGCAAAACTGCAAAGCCCCGAATTGTGTCTGGAAGAGGTTTGCCAGGGAGCTGTGCAAAGGAATCTTTCAGCTGCCCTTGAAATCTCAAGCCTGTAGCTTCCAGTCAAGTACTGAAGTTAAATATCAAATGTTCAATTTAAATATCTTAGAATACAAGCCCAGCTGTAATTTCTGAAATTGTTAGCAAAGGCCATTATTACTCCAAGGAAAAACCTCACCTACTTACTATCTTCCCTTGTATGTATGGTCTCCCAGGTTTTCAGGTATCCCAGTCGCCCAGGTTTTTAGGTGTCCCGGTCTCCCTGGTTGTCAGGTGTCCCAGTCTCCAACCATCTATTTAGTTGGTGGATTCGAAAGATTCGGTTTGCCTATTTTGGCACAGGGATTCGGATTCGGGAATCTCGAATCCTTACCCTGGATTCAATGATTCAGTTGGCCCATCCCTACCATTTATGGATTTTTTTTTCGAGCAATAAGAAACTTAATTATGTCATAATCTGTGGTTCTGATTATTAGTAATTCTAGCAAATTGAATGTGCTTAGATCTGTCATGACAAAATAAGATATGGGATAGTAATCAATTTTTCCTTTTTGTTACAGTTGCTATAGGACGGTCAGAGCTCCTTTGCACGTAGTGAGGATGTCCTTAGTGCGAGACATGAGCCCTTAAGGAATGTCTTATTCTATTTTCATTTCAGTCCAGTTTGATTTACTTTAGTTTTAGTTCTAGTCACACACGTGTGATGTTTCTGTGCGTGTGTGGTTGGCATCTTTCCTCCTGTTATATTTTCCTTTTTCTGTGGTGATGTATTGCTTTGTTTGTATCTTCTGTTAAAACTAATCAACCTTAACTCTCAAAAAACAAATAACATTAATAAAGGGAAATGCTTTGTGTGGCTCTGGATCACTGCTGGGATTTAAAAAAATGGACTGGGGGAGAATTTCAGGGGCTCATCTGGAATCCTGTGTCCAGTTCTGGGCACCTCATTTCAAGAAAGATATCGACAAGCTGGAGCGTGTCCAGAGGAGGGCGACCAAAATGGTGAAGGGTCTGGAAGCCACGAAGCCCTATGAGGAGCGGCTTAGGGAGCTGGGGATGTTTAGTCTGCAGAAGAGAAAGTTAAGAGAGGACAGGATAGCCATGGTTAAATACTTGAAAGGATGTCATGTCGAGGAGGGAGCGGGTTTGTTCTCTGCCGCTCCAGAGACCAGGACAAGGAGCAATGGATTCGTGCTGCAGGAAAGGAGATTCCACCTGAACCTCAGGAAGAACTTTCTGATGGGCAGAGCTGTCCGGCAGTGGAATCGGCTGCCTCGGAGTGTGGTGGAGTCTCCTTCTTTGGAGGTTTTTAAGCAGAGGCTGGATGGCCATCTGTCAAAGGGAGGGCTTTGATTTGGTTCCTGCATAACAGGGGGTTGGACTAGATGGCCCCTGGGGTCTCTTCCAACTCTAGGATTCTATGATTCTAAAACAACAGCCAGTGGGAGGGTTGAACGTGCCCTCTCCTCTCCTGATGGCAAACCTGCCGGAACGTGGAAGCCCTTTGCGAAAGCGGTAACGGCTTGCGCATGGGCGCAGTGCAGTGGCAGGCAATGGCTTCCACGTCAGTAGGATAATAGATCCGCTCCAGGGTTTAGTCTGAACTTCTGTAAAGGAGCTGGACTTCAAAAGTGCTTAACCCATTTGGGCAAACAGGGTTTATTTGCCACCAGTTTCCCAATATTCAGACTAAAGCTCAGGGCAGACTGACCACTACACTGACGTGGAAGATCCATTCACTTTATGAAAGACCTGTTCCTCTTTGTGACGAAAGCTTCAAAAACTAGTTTGTTAATACAGGGCAACAGCTGCCTGCAGTTTTGGGGCAGAGACTGAGCAAGATATGGGGCCTGTCACAATGAATGCCTGAGCATCAAAACTCACCAGTACCCCACTGGAGGGGGCGGCTTAGGACTTTGGGGCGACAATAAAAGGAGAAACCAAATGTGATAAACCAACAGTGTGATGCAGCAACTAAAAAGGCCGATGTTATTCCAGGCTGCATCAATAGGGCCACAGTGTCTAGGTCAAAGGAAGTAATAGTCCCACATTCTTCTGCTTTGGTCAGACCCCACCTGGAATACTTTTTCCGGTGCTGGGCACCACAGTTCAGGAAGGATATTGACAAGCTGGAAGGTGTCCAAAGGAGGGCGACCAAAATGGTGAAGGGCCTGGAAACCATGAAGCTTTATGAGGAGTGGCTGAGGGAGCTGGATATATTTAACCTGGAGAAGAGAAGGTTAACAGGGCAGGTTAGAGCCATGTTTAAATATTTGAAGGGATATCACATGGAGGATGGAGAAAGTCTGTTTTCTGCTGCTAGAGACTAGGACAAGGAGCAATGGCCTCAAACTACAGGAAGAGAGATTCTATCTAAAAATTAGGAAGAATTTTCTGATGGTGAGAACAGTGGAATCTGTTGCTGCCTTGGAGTGTGGTGGGGTCTCCTTCTTCGGAAGTTTTTAAGCAGAGGCTGGGTGGCCATCTGTCAGGAGTGCTTAGACTGTGGCCATTTCCGCACTAGCCTGTTATAGCGCTATGATTCCACTTTCAACATCCTAAGGAATCCTGGGGTTTGCAGTTTAAGGAGGGGGCTCAAAGGCCATCCTCGAAGGCCCCTCCCTAAACTGCAAACCCCAGGATTCCACAGGATGTTGAAAGTGGAATAATAGCACTATAACAGGCTGGTGTGGAAATGGCCAGCAAGAAGAAAAAAACAGGGGCGTTACAAGCAGAAGGCAATGACATCTGGATTCCCCACCCCACTCCAAAAATTCCACAAGCAACAAACACGCTAACATACAGAAACACACAGGGAAAGCTTTTCACCACCTCCCCTTGTTTCTCAGCTGGAAGTTTCATTATTTTGTTGGAGTGTTTCTTGGATTGATTTTATATCCCTCCTCCAAATGCTCGTTGATTTTTACATCCCTCCTTCAAGACCAAGACAAAGCAACTGGCAGCATGACCGAACAAGCGATACAATTACAAATGCAGGGAATTATGCTATTAAAATACAATGAAGCTGATTATGCTAAAACAACAACTGATTTGAAAAGAAAAACGATTTACTTCTGTTACACTCAAAAGGGATTTCTTCTGACAAGACACACAGTATTTAAGATCACTCACTCATATCATCCAGTGGTTCACAGACAAAAAGAAAAACAGACACATGTGGCCAAACAACATCAAGGAAGTGCTCAAAATGGCAAATGTTACTAATGGGGAAAAATACGCACAGAGACAAGGTAGAAGAGTCTACAGCAATTTGCTTTTGCCTGAGTCTACTGGGAAGAGTAAGATTGTATCCCCTCCTCTGTTCTCCTTCCTTCTGAGTTAGAATCCTAGAGCTGGGAAAGATCTCAAAGGCATCCAGTCCAAACCCCTTCTGCCATGCAGAAATATACCACCAAGGCCCTCCCTTTGACAGATGGCCATCCAGCCTCCATTTAAAAACCTCCAAAGAAGGAAGAGACCCCTCCACATTCCAAGGAAGCGTATTCCACTGCTCTTACCCTCAGGAAATTCTTCTTAATGTTTAGATGGAATCTCTTTTCCCAAACTTTGAAGCCATTGCTCCACGTCCTAGTCTCTGGAGCAGCAGAAAACAAGCTTGCGCCATCCTCCATACAACACCCCTTCAAACATTTAAACACAGCTATCACATCCCCTCTTACCTTCTCTTCCCCATACTAAACCTTCCCAGCTCCCTAAGCCAGTCCTGGAGCGCAAACTACTTTTACGCCCTGAACAGAGTTTGCAGCAACTAAAGGAAAGCTGAAAACCAACACAGAGAGTGGGAGGAGCAGAGAGAAAAACTGGGAAATTTTGAAAACAGCAAAAAAAGTGGGTCAACAGAGAATTAATCAGGACTGTCCTTGCCAAAGTGGGGCAGCCGGGGGGCCTGCACGCTTAAGTCTATTGAGTATTGTTCTCGCTCTTTTAAGCGCCGACGCAGACTGGTTGGTCACAGCTGCAGTTTCCAGAGGTAAAGGATAAAAAAACGGAACAAAGAAGCCAAGAAGGATTGAGAAAGCTGCAAGTTCTATCATGTTCACATCTTTACCAGGTGGTGTTTGGAGATTTCAATGACAGTAAGAGCAGCAATAATAATAATAATAACAACAACAACACAAGAGTCTTCTCCACTCTTGCCCCATCCCACCTGAAACACACAAGCAAAACCTGTCACCAGCTAAGGCATTATTCAAGAAGGAAGCAGAGCGCAAGAGGGACTGAGTGCATTAGAGAAAGAGGCGCGTGAACACAGGCAGAACACATGCATTACGAACAGCCTTGCTGGAAATAACCATCTAGGGCAACAGGCGTTCATCCAGGCAGAAGACCTTGGGAAAATCACAGGCAAGGAACAAAGGCAAGAGCCCTCCTCTGTCACTTGCACCCAGGATGCAGCGGCCAAGGGTAAAGTGCTCTTGACCACGGAGGAGGGAACCTTGAGGCAACACAGCCATAAAAAGGGGTCCAAGAAATAAAAAGCTTCTGTGGCCATTTCCACACTAGATTGCTATAGTGCCAGGATGTTGCGGATATTAAAGCCAGGATATTAAGGTCCAAGTTTACAAATTAAAACCAGCACAATATAGTTAAAACACAGCGGAAAAAAGCATTTGCAAAACTTTTATGCAACGGTCAAAACAGACTGGGTGAAACCATACCGACTCTCCATTAAATTCAAAAGATGCAGAAACTGCAACTGCAACAGCTGCAATGTTTTTCTGGGGTAAAGAATGGAGATGTATTTCAAGATGCTTTTACTCATAAAACAACAATATTGTGAGCCCCTTGAAACAGGCCGCCAGTTTCCTCAATTAAATTCCACACTGCAGGAGTATAATTTAATACAACACTTGTTTCTGCAAATGCCAAAGCTGTATCTAATATGAAATTAATACACCGTGGCACATTCAGATCCCAAAAGGAGCGACTGCCGAAAACGCCCATAACAGTGTAGTATCTATTTTATCAGGGAAAACATGCAAACAGTCCAGAAGGCTGTACCGATCCAGGGTAGGTGGGATTTAGCTGTTCCAAGCCTGCAACTGAGGCTATTTCCGCACTAGACTGTTATAGTGCTATTATTCCACTTCCAACAACCTACAGAATCCTGGGGTTTGCAGTTCAGGGAAGGGCCTTTGAGCAGAGTTCGATTCCCTGTTTGGCCATGGATACCCACTAGTTGACCTTTGGCGTGTGACATACTCTCAGCCTCACAAAACCCCATAACAGGTTTGTCTTACGGTCACCATAAAACAACCTGAAGGTACACAACAACAATATGGTAATGAATTAGGGAAACAGCTAAGAAAAATATGCAAATTTGCAGGCCTTTAGCATTAAATGAGATTGCAGTCGTACACGCCAATCAGAAATACGGTGGTACGGATGATTTAGACTTTGGTATTTAATGGTCAGAGAGCCAGCTGTGGTATAGTGGTTTGAGCAGTGAACAACAATCCTGGAGACCAGAGTTCGATTCCCTGCTCAGCCATGGAAACCCAGTGGGTGGCCTTGAGCATGTCACACACTCTCAGCCCCAGAAATCCCCATGATAACTTTGCCATAGGTTCACCATGAGTTGGAAGTGACTTGAAGGCACACAACGACGATCATTAGTAGTCCTAGAGAGTTCAACATGCACAGATCTGTAATGGTAGAATAAGATACGGGATATTTTTGTTTAAAGAAAGCCAAATTAAATTAGATGAGCTTCATGGACACAACTTTCTTTAGGAAGAAATGAAGGAGGAAGAGAAGGAAAGGGAGAACACTCATGAAAACTCCACTCCTCTCTTGTTGTTAGAGAGCCAGGCCATTCCCACACTAGCCTGTTATAGCGCTATTCTTCCGCTTTCAACATCCCACGGAATCTTGGAGTTTGCAGTTTGGGGAGGGAGCCTCAAAGACCCCTCCTCAAACTGCAAAGCCTAGGATTCCATAGGATGTTGGAAGTGGAAGAATAGCGCTATAACAGTCCAGTGCGTAAATGGCCCCAGTGTGATGTACCAGTTTGAGCCTGGACTACGTATGACCCCGGAGGCCACGGAAACTCACGGTGTGACCTCGAGCACATCACACACTCTCAGCCCCAGAAAACCACCACGATAGGTCACGACAGGTCAGCAGCAACCTGAAGGCACTTGACAACAATAACAACATGTTCTGCTGTGCTTAAATGTGAACGAATCTTCTCTCACAATCACAGGCCAGCATCTCACACTGAATCCCAAGTAAAGTTTTATGTGGACGTACGCTTATTGCAAAACTGATACAACCGATCTGCTCTCGTCGGACTACTTGGAATAGGAGAGCTTTCCTCCAACCCACGCTTCAAAGAAACGTAATAACCGTCATCATACCGGTCTGCACACACATCCCTTCCGATTTGGAGGAGGTTTAGGCTGGGTTAGCCTTTGGATGGGAGGCCGCCAGCAAGGAAGACCGGAGATCTCCAATTTGGGCCGGGAAAAGCATGCAGTTTGCAACCCTGGAGAGATCCCTGGCTGCCTGTCAGAGCTGGCAACGCTAGCCTACATGGGTGAAGGCTCTAACGCAGCAGCGTGAAGCCTCCTATGTGTCAATGACTGGGGTGCGAGACCACCGAGAGAGAAGGCCAAGTGTCCCCAAGGCAAGGGGAGAATCCTGTCTGAGGAACCGGAGAGCCACAGCTGCCAGCCAGAGTTGCAAACTGGGTTCGACGGACTCTCGCTCCGCATCAGTCAAACTCCCTGTGTCGTTACAGAGAACGATCTCAGCTTCAGTCCCCGAGACGTTCAGACAGGGCTAGGAAAGAATCCCGGTCGTAAAGCAGGAAAGTCTGCCTGTCAGAGCCAACAATATGGGGTAAGGCGGGCCAGTCCTTTGGCTCACCGTAAGAGCAGCTTTCTGAGATCTCAAGGAGCATCGTGACTGTCTGAGGAACCTGCGTGGATTTGAAAGCTAAGCAGGGATGGACCCGGTTAATGCTTGGGCTGGAGACCACCAGGGAATTTCAGGGGGTAGAGAAGACCCCGGGGAACTGCTGCTGCCTGCTGGGCTTGTAGAACTGTCCCCCGCCAAGGCCAGGGGTCTGACGTAACAGAAGTCGGCTTTTTATGTTGCTCTTACTCGGACAGGGGACCACCGGGAGCTAAAATCTGGGGATCTCCAGGTAGGGCTCGGGAAATTCCTACCAGAGCACCCCACTGCTGCCCACCAGAGTTGGAACAATAAGTTAGAGGGTCACCAGAGGTCTAATTCCTCGGGATCCATATTCATGGGTTTTTATAGTGCCTTTGAGTGTTCATAGGAAAAAAATCTCCAAAATGCTGATCCTTTAAGGTCTCCCTCCTACACACCCTGACCCCAGGCAAGGGGTATTCAAAATGGCCGGGATTAAACTAGGATGGCACAGCTCCCCCCTTTTTCACCCCCCTCTCCCCCATTCTGTCCAGAGGTGGTGTCCAAAACTGCACCTGCCGGGAAAGATTTACCCAATCTAAGAGACCCCCCAAGACACGTGTCTTGCTTGTTCACACATTGCGTTAAGGATGAGGCCATTCCAACAGGCCTTGGGGAAGGAGGAGAGGAGCCAGGCGTGTGCCGACCGCAGGGTAACACCTCCGCGAGCCCAGAGGGGCCACAACAAGCACGGGTCGGGGGAACGTGTGAAGCGAGAGTCCGGGTCTCGCCCGATTTAGACAAAAATACACGAGGCGGGCAAGAGCAGCATCACGTTCGCCTCCCGCCCGCGTTTCCACGGGATTCCTCGGAGGCAAGCCCGCTTCCCGGCTACCCCGCCACCCCGCCGCCTTCCTGGCCTCGGAGCAAAACCCGGGCGGGGTTCAAACGCGGAACACGATGCCCAGAGAAACGAACGTCAGGACGCCACCCGTTCCGCGCCTCCCCCGGGTACCGCGCCACCCCGGCACCGGCAGAGGACACGCGTGTCCCCCTGAACGCCGGGAGGGCGCCTCACTGACACGCTTCCAACCTCCCTAAATCCGCTCCCCTCCCCGAGGGGGGGAGGAAAATCTTCTCATCACCGAGAGAGGCAGCCCTGCCGTCCCCGCACCCGAGGCCGGCCCGGCGCCGTTTCCACGGCGGCGGCGGCGGCGCAGAGAAGCGGGCTGACTCCGGATCGCGCCTCCCGCCGCGCGCTCCGCACCCGATGATCCGACCGGGGCGGCTCGACTCCCGTCGGCCCCTCCCCAGCGGCAGCGGGCTCGGCGCCCCGACGGGGGCGCGGCGCCTTTACGCCCGGGTAAAACTCACCGATCCAACGGGTCTACCCTGACGGGAAAAGCCCCACGAGGATCCAGGCTCCGGGGGCAGCGCGGGGGGGGCGACGCCCGCCGACGCCCCCTGCCCGCGCCCGCCCCCCCCCCCGCGCTGGCGCCCCCGCGGACTCACCTGGTGCCTTTGTCGCCCATGGCGGGCGACGCCCCGCGAGCCTCCTCCGCCTCCTCCTCCGCGGCCCGGGAGCGGAGCAGCCGGGCGCCTGCGGACGCGGCTCGGCCGCGGAGGCGAGCGGGGGAAGCGGGCTGTGCGGCGGGCGGCTGCGCTGCCTTCACCGGCGATGCGGCGGCGGCGGCGGCTGCCCCATGCCCGCCCCTCTCGCCGCCTCCTCCGCTCCGCTTGCGCGCCTGCCTGCCTGCCTGCCTGCCTCCTCTTCTTCCTCTTCCTCCTCCTCCTCCTTTCCCAGGCGGGGCCACCGGGGAGGAGGCGACGCAGCGGCAGCGGCGGCAGCGGCAGCAGGACCCGCGGCGAGCTCCCGGCCGCCCGCCCGCCCGCCTTCCCTTCCTCTCCTCCTCCGTCGGCGTCCGCGCGTCACGCGCCGGGGGGGGGTCTCGCCGCGGCTGCCCCGGACACGCGCGCCGCCCTCCCGCGCCCTCCTCCCCTCGCCCGGTCACGTGCGCGCGCGCCCCCTTGCGAGGAGGGGGCGAGCGAGGGAGGGAGGGGCCCTTTCGGGGAGGAGGGCGCCCTCCGTCTCCCCAGCGGGTCGCGGGGGCGAGGCGGGGGGCCGCCCCGACGCGGGCCGTGTCCGCGCCGGGCGGTTAACGGCGCGCTTATTCCGCTGTCGACCTCCCGGGGAAACGCCAGGATTCCATAGGAGGTTGGAAGTGGAGCAAGAGCGCCGTACCCGCCCGGCGCGGACACGGCCACGGTCACACCGGCGCCCGCAAGGGAGAGCGAGGCGGAAGCCCACCGGCGGAGGGAAAGGCGGAGAGGGGCCGCGTTGGGAGGGGGAGCCGGCGGTCGTCCCGTCCGGCCCCGAGGATTCTCACCCCCGTCGGGGGCGGCCGGGGGCCCCGCGTCTGTCGAGGGATTTGGGGGCCTCCCCGCCCTACCCCGCTGTGGCGCCATCCTTCCGCTTTCAGCCTCCTGAGGAATTGGGGGGCTTGTCGTTTCCCGAGGCCAGAGGGCTCTCTGGCCGAGGATTCTGAGTGCCCCTCGCGACGCTGCAAGCCGCGGGAGTCCCCAGGATGCTGGAAGTGGAACAGCAGCGCTATAACAGGGTAGGGCGGAAGGGCCCTCCGTCTGGTGCCCTCCGGGGCACGAGGCCTCCCTTGCGGGGCTCCTCCGTCACCCGAGAGCCGCGGGGAGTCGCACCAAAGGGCTGAGGACTTTGGCCAGATAATGCCCTAAAGGCCCCGGGTCTCATCTGATCGTGGAAGCTTTGAGGATTAGGCAGGACAGGCCTGTGAAATCCGTGGGGTGGCCGCAAGCCTGCAGGCAGTTTGACGGTGCACGCGCCTAAGCGAGAGGCCTGATTCCCTACGGGATCTGATCTTGGACGCTGAGCAGGGTCAACCCTTAGTGCTTGGATGGGAGATCACCGGCCTTGGTGCGAGAGAGGGAGAACGAAATAGATCAGAAATCTTCAGTCGGTCCCTGTGACGAGCTGAGGGTTCTAGCTTGGAGAAGACGGAATCCCAGACCCGTAACGTAAGGAAGCGCTGAAAATGCGCAAGCACGGTTCGGATCTCGTCGAGAGAAAGCCACCCGAAGATGAAACGTTAAAGACCTCAGGTTTGTCAATGGACTGCAGCCGACACGGTGATGCAGCAGCCAAAAAGGCCGATGCGATTCTGGGCTGCATCCGCAGCCTTATAGTGTCCAGACTCTCTTCTTCTCTGGTCAGGCCTCACCCAGCATCCCCTGTCCGGTCCAAGAAGGAGAATGTCGGGCTGAGACGTGTCCAGAGAAGGGCAACTGAAATAATCAAAGTTCTGGGAATCAGCAAGCCTTATGGGGAAGAACTGAGGGATCTGGGGGCGTTTAGCCTGGAAAAGAGAAAACTAGACAGAGACATGATAGCCGTCTTTAAATATATGAAGGGATGTCATGTAGAAGATGAAGCACACTTGTCTTCTGCTGCTCAGGGGACTAGGGCTGTTTCTGCCCTACACTGTTATACTGCTATTATTCCACTTACAACATCCTGTGGGATCCTGGGGTTTGCAGTTTAGGGAGGGGCCTTTAGAATTCTCAGCCAGGGAGCTCTTCGGCCTCAGGAAACTACAAACCCCAGAATTCCACAGGAGGCCGAAAGCGGAATAATAGCGCCATAACAGTGTAGGGCGGAAATGGCTTAGGACACAGAAGTAATGGTTTCGAATTACAGTAAAAAAAAGGTTCCACCTAAACATTAGGAAGAGCTCATGATGGCGAGAGCAGTTTGAGAGTGGAATCTGCTGGTATCTAGGAGTGTCGCTGAGTCTCCTCCTCTGGAGGTTTTTAAGCAGAGGCTGGATAGCCGTCTATCATTTAGGAGGGCTTGGGTGGTGTCTTCCTGTAGAGCAGAAGGGGCTGGACTAGATGGCCCTTGCAGACCCTTTGAGCTCTGTGGAATCATACAGTCATAGAGTTGGAAGAGACCCCAAGGGCCACCCAGTCCTCATTCTGCCATGCAGGAAGACAAAGTGCTCCCAAGGGATGGTCATTCAGCCCCCGTTTAAAAACCTCCAAAGAAAGAGACTCCACCACACTCCATGGAGGTAGCAGTGGATTCCAGTGTTGAACTGCTCTTGCCCCTCAGGAAGTTCCTAACGAGGATTAGCTGCAATCTCTCTTCCTGAAGTTTGAGCTATTGCTCCATGTCTTGATCTGTGCACCAGCAGAAAACAGGCTTGCTCCATCTTCCATGTGACATCCTTATCGTTATAGAAATGTCCCTTTCTGCATCCTGTAAACGTAGGTTCTTGCTCCATCTTCCATATGACATCCCTATCATTATAGAAATGTCCCTTTCTGCATCCTTTAAATGTCGCTTTCTGCTACACCAAACTCTCCGTACAGAATAACTTTGAGAGGATAGATGTATGCTCTCCTGACTTTTGTCCTGCTTTCCTTCTTTGTATGAAGAATGAGAGCGAAGGACACAAAATTCTCCATTTGCCATCTCTGCAGCTTTGTCAGTGGCTAAGTCAGGGGAAAACCAGAAATCCCAGTTTCAAAAAGATTGTTCTGTAAAATGGGCCAATGGCAACCCAAATATATGTTGAAGAACAGAGGCAGCTCATGGGTCTGGTGGCAAGGGAGTGAAGAATCTACTTTTGGTTGAAATCTGAATTTTTAAAGGTACTGTTCTACATACAACAATGGTATCATAGGGTTCCCTTGGCAAGATTTGTTCAGTGGGCTTTTGCCTTTGTCTTCCTCTGAGGCTGAGAGAGTGTGACTTGCCCAAGGTCACCCAATGGGTTTCCATGGCTGAGTGGAGATTTGAATCCTGGTCTACAGAGCTGTAGTCCAACACTCAAATCACTGTGCCACACCAGCTCTGAACCTATACTCCCAAAATTGGTGTCTGCCTTTGCAGACAGGGCACAAAAATGAATGAGCTGTTAAGTCTGTAGTCCTCACTGTTATTTGTATGGCCTGTCGGGTAGGCAATGTCACTTGTGAATGCCTGCAGCGGCAGATTCCTGCTGACAACACAGGAATGCATGTCTCAACAGAGAGAAATGTAAGGTCCTACACCTAGGCAGAAAAAATTAAATGCACAAATAGGATGGGAGACACCTTGCTGGACAACAATACGTGTGAAAGGGATCTAGGAGTCCTGGTGGACCACAAGCTGAACATGAATCAGCGGTGTGATGCGGCAGCCGAGAAAGCCAGCGCAATTCTCGGCTGCATCAATAGGAGTATGATGTCTAGATCAAGGGAGGTAACGGTACCACTCTATTCTGCTTTGGTTAGGCCTCATCTGGAATCCTGTGTCCCGTTCTGGGCACCTCCTTTCAAGAAGGATATTGAGAAGCCGGAGCATGTCCAGAGGAGGGCGACCAAAATGGCGAAGGGTCTGGAAGCCACGAAGCCCTATGAGGAGCGGCTTAGGGAGCTGGGGATGTTTAATCCCCAGAAGAGAAGGTTAAGAGGGGACATGAGAGCCATGGTTAAATACTTGAAGGGATGTCATGTCGAGGAGGGAGCAGGCTTGTTTTCTGCTGCTCTAGAGACTAGGACAAGGAGCAATGGATTCAAGCTGCAGGAAAAGAGATTCCACCTGAACCTCAGGAAGAACTTCCTGACGGTCAGAGCTGTCCGGCAGTGGAATAGGCTGCCTCCATAGCGTGTGGTGGAGTCTCCTCCTTCTCTGGAGGTTTTTAAACAGAGGCTGGATGGCCATCTGTCACAGGGAGTGCTGTGACGTGGGTTCCTACATGGCAGAATGGGGTTGGACTGCATGGCCTCTGTGGTCTCTTCCAACTCTAGGATTCTATGATTCTGAAGGGCAACTGCAGGGTCTGCCTTAGGTTTTCTTGATCTGTCAGCTCTTCTGGGAAGACTTCCAGCTGAAGAGCAGGGTAAAACAACTTTAAATAAATAAGGTATAAGATAATTGTCCCAGGAGGCTCTTCAGGGGGTTAGAAGATCAATGTACAGGTCCTGTAGGGCTGATTTATTCTTTGAATGGCAGTGTTTTGTTATTTATTCCTCTGCATCAGCGGTTGCTTTGCTTCAAAGAGAAGCACAAGCCAAACAAAACAAAACCAGGGAGCAGAAATAACACAGGTCTTTGCCCCATAATGCATACAATCTGGGCCATTTCCACACTAGACTGTTATAGTGCTATTATCCCACTTTCAGCATCCTGCGGGATCCTGGGGTTTGCAGTTTAGGGAGGGGGCTCAAAGGCCATCCTGAAAGGCCCCTCCCTGAACTGCAGACCCCAGGATTCCACCGGAGGTTGAAAGTGGAAAAATAGCACTATAACAGTCTAGTGTGGAAATGGCGTTGGAAATGGAGTGAAGCTCCAGGGATGGAAAAATAGATTTTTAAAGTTGCTGCATTAGTCCTAATTGCCAACCTGGTGTGGGTTCTAAAGGATGAGCTAATTGAAGACGTTTTGAAAAATTGGAAAATGTTTGTGGATTTTTTTTAACAATAAATCTAACAGTGTAATAATCTGTGGTTATGGTTAGTAATCCTAGCAAGCTGGATGTATTTAGTTCTGTATGGTGGAATAAGACATGGGATATTAATTTACTTTTCTTTTCCACTACACTTTGTATGGGGTGGTTAAGAGTTCCTTTGTATGTTAGTGTAGTTCGGACGTGCTTAGTGCGAGAGATGAGTCTCTTATGAATGGGTCGTGCTGTTTTGTTTTCTTTATAGTCTAGTTTGATTTCCTTTAGTTTCATTTTACTCTGTTATACATGTGTAATTTTTGTGTGCGGTTTGCTTCTTTTTCTCCTGTTTTCTTTTTTGATTCTTCTTGTGGTTATGGATTGGTTTGTTTGTGTCTTAGTAGACATTAAATCTTTTTTAAAAAAACTCCTGTGAAATTCCACAGAAACTCAGCTGACTACACACATAACGTAGAATCATAGAGTTGGGGGAGACCCCAGGGGCCATCCAGTCCAACCCCCTGCTATGCAGGAACACCCATCAAAGCATTCCCAACAGATGGCCATCCGGCCTCCCCTTAAAAACCTCCAAAGAAGGAGGAGACTCCACCACACTCCATGGAGGCAGCAGATTCCACTGCCGGACAGCTCTGACCATCAGGAAGTTCTTCCTGAGGTTCAGGTGGAATCTCCTTTCCTGCAGCTTGAATCCATTGCTCCATGTCCTAGTTTCTAGAGCAGCAGAAAACAAACTTGCTCCCTCCTCAACATGACATCCCTTCAAATATTTAAACATGGCTCTCATGTCCCCTCTTAACCTTCTGCAGACTAAACATCCCGAGCTCCCATGGGATCTCCCTGGGGTCGATGTGTTCCATTCCTTCAGCATTGTCCCTATAGAGTCAGCCCTGCACACGGGTGCAGGACCCCTGGAGAAGCAGAAGAAACACCGATATCAAAATGTGTGCACGTGTCTGTGGGAAGTAAGCCAAGGCACGATGAGGCCAGTGAGCCTCCAAGGTACAAACCAGGTCAGGGAAAGGGGAGGGAAGGGGGCGTGGGCTGGCTCAGTGGCCCTATACTTTCTCGTCCTTCTTCTTCTTTCTTAGATGTGTGGCGGCATAGAGAGAGGGTTCGTGGTGCTGAGAAATTGGGCTGCGGGCTGTCCATTTGCTTGCCTGCCCAGGCCACGGCTGGTAGAGGAGGAAGAAGAGCAGGGTGGGTTTTTAAAGGGCTGCCCGGCCTTATCAGAGCTGCCGAGAGGGAAGGTTCCCCTGGAAAAGAAGCTGTAGGAGGGGCGCTGGGGTTGGAGAAACTCATCAAATCCACGGAAGAGGAACCTGCAGATGTGGAGGGCCAATCGTATATCCCTTATGCACATATCAGATTAAACAAATCTGGATTCTTTTCCTTTAGAGAGGGTGCTTTATTCTTTCATTTGTTTGACACTGTGCCTTCTTTGCATTCCTCACTACATTTTCTGCTCCTGTCAAGCAGGCAGGGAAGGAGACTTGCATTGTGAGCTATGCGCTACGCATTCGCTGAAAGGTTACAGGAAAAACGTGGCCTATCGATACCACTGTGGAACTGCCGCAGTGATGCTGGCCTCCCCTACTCATCCAACTTAATTGCGGAGAAACAGCCATGACTTCATGCCGAGACACAGAGCCATAAGAGCCCTCTGGGTACCAGGGGTGACTCATAACCGATAACCAGAGCATGATGTGGCTTCAGAGAATCTATTCTCTGCCTCTCCTGCCTCCGTCTGCATGCTGTGGATGAAATTTCATTTGCAAATGTGTTTTTAATGTTTCTGCCATAGACCTTGCCTTTGATAGAGCAGCAGGAGATGGCATACAAATGTCTGCCATCTATAATGTCTGCCACAGGTTTTGAGTGGATTGGTTTGCAATCACCTGTCCTGTTCCAAAATGTACCTTACATGAATTATCTGCTTGAGAGCTGTGAGTCAAAACTCTTGAGCAATGACGGCCGAGCTCTGAAGTCCAAGTGTTTTTCACACATCATTTAATCTGCTAGTTCTAGTGAAGAGAAACGGATTCAAATGTGCTACTCCCTGACTGCATGGAAGGCCTGCTGAAAGCCCCTCTGGTTTCTGAAATTGCACCATGATTTGCTACATCCCTCCAAACTTGTATTTGCATTCTTAGCGACTAGAAACTTTTATTAAAAGGGCAGCTGAGATTTTTAGGCATGAGAAGTCAGTTTATAAAGTGGTAGGGTATGCCTAGGAAGTAAATATTGTCTGTAGGGACTCCTCCAGACAAGGGAAATGTGTTGGGAGCTTGCTGGAGGTTGCAACATTTATTGCTGTATAATCCTAGAATCGTCGAGTTGGATGTGATCTGTGCAGAAAACAATGAAATGCACAGATATAAGATGGATGACACCTGGCCTGACCACAGCACTTGTGAAAAAGACCTAGGAGTCTTAGAAGATCACAAGCTGAACACGAGTCACCAGTCTGATGCAGCAGCTAAGAAAGCTAATGCGATTCTAGGCTGTATCAATACCGTTTAGGTCAAGGGAAGTGATATTCTGCCCCTACTAGCTCTATTCTGCTTTGGGCTGACCCCACCTGGAATACTGTGTCCAGTTCCGGGCACCACAATTCAGGAAAGATATTGGCAAGCCGGAACGTGTCCAGAGGAGGGCGACCAAAATTGTAGAAGGCCTGGAACCCGTGAAGGCCCATGAGGAGCAGCTTAGAGAGCTGGGTAGGTTTAGCCTGGAGAAGAGAAGGTTAAGAGGCAAAATGATAGCTACGTTTAAATATTTGAAGGGATGTCATATGGAGGGTGCAGCAAGCTTGTTTTCTGGTGCTCCAGAGACTAGGACACAATGGAGCAATGGCATCAAATTTCAGGAAGAGATTCCATCCAAACATTAGGAAGAACTTTCTGAGAATAAAAGCAGTTCGATCGTGGAATATGTTGCTGCCTCAATGGAGCGTGGTGGAATCTCCTTCTTTGGAGGTTTTTAAACAGAAGTCGGGTGGCCATCTCCCAAAGGGAGGGCTTTGATGGTGTCTTCCTGCGTGGCAGAAGGGGGTTGAACTGGATGGCCCTTGGGGTCTTTTCTGACTCTAGGATTCTGTGATTCTATGATTGATTTGGTGCTGGAACAGTGCAGCTGCTAGGATTGAAAAAGGACCACCGGATTCACAATGGAATTCATAGAGCACCTAGAAGACAAATTTTGCAGGGAAAAGTTCAAAAGATTTGCCAGACTTACTTTTTGATAGACTTACAGCTTTGATAGACTTACAGACTTACAGCTCCAGTGTATTGGCTGGGGGATTTTGGGAGCTGTTTCCCAAGTTCCCGGAAATAAATTTCCCAAGTTCCCAGGAGGAGACAACCTTTGGAGAGAGGGAGGCAAAGTAAATTTTCTCTGGAACTCAGGGATGCCTAGGAGAATGGGGCAATTGCGGCAGCAGTGGTTAGCAAAGAGACAAAGTTCCTGGTGCCCAACTTGCGACGCGCTCTCTCTCAGCCTGTGGTCAGCAGAGTGCCCGACAAATAGAGAATTTAGCCAAGCCTAGATCAAAGGAGATCTTTATTGAAAACACGGCACTGTGACCATTGTAACTACCAGATTTCCATGCAATCCAAGCAGGTTTGCAGATATATGTATAAAAAGAAGCTGTCCCAGCTCCCTGCACAAGTCTGCTGGATAGATTTAGAGGTCAGCCAGCCCCATGAAAAAGGGCACCCGTCATAGGAATGAAGACAACTTAGGCCCGCTGGCAGGGGTGCAATGCAGAAGTAGTGTTCCAGCATTGTCAGCAAGATTGAAAAGGACACTGGGAAACACACGTGGCTTCTCCAGTGGTGAAACCACTTCCCTTGCTTGGAACCTAGAGCCAGAATTGTGTAGTGGTTTGAGCACTTGACTACAACTCTGGAAACCAGAGTTCAAATCCCCGCTTGGCCAAGGGAACCCCACTGGGTGATCTTGGGCAAGTCCTACTCTCTCAGCCTCAGAGGAAGGCAAACCTCCTCTGAACAAATCTTGGCAAGAAAACCCCACAGGCTCACCTTAAGGTCATCATAAGTCAGAAACATGGCCAGATGCGTGTGTGCCTACGTGCACCCCACAGCCATTTATTCCTGACAGCTTTCATTCCAGATCAGACTGGTTACTGATATCCATGTCTGTTTTCCATATATTTCTCTTTTTCCTCCTTCTTCTATGTCATGGAGCTTGGCTTACTCATTTGAGACCTCTGGATATGTCAATGTGCAATTGCCTTAGCGCTCTGGACAGTGCAAAGACAGGAGCTAGCTTTCTCTTCATCCTAGTAAAGAGACCTGGAGGGGAGGAGGCTTCATTCTGCCTTGGCTGTTTTGGGGGTGTCTCAGAACTGCTGGACCCACAAAATGCAGTTTCAGAACAACCACAGAACACTCCTTTTGTCCTCCCTCCCCCCGACCTCCCTCCTTGCTCCAGTTATGAGAGCTTGGTAAGGAATGAGCAAAATGCTCACCCTTCAAGGCACTTGGCTCATTAGCTAAGATGCAGGAAGTTCTGCAATCGCACGTGAACTATAATGGATATCGGAAGTGCCATCTCTCCCAATCCATCGTAGTTCAAGTGCCACTGGATTGGATAAGCCCTTCTCATCCTACTTTTCAGGTGGCTGACAGGGCAACCACGTGGGAAGCCTGATCCAAGAAATATGCGCTTTCAGAAAAAGCTCCTTGCCTTCCTCTTGTGGCAGGGAGTTCCACAAGCTGCAGGTTCTATGGGAGGAGGAAGAAGAAGGTGGGGCAGGGCAGATGAAGAGAGACTGAGGGTTGGACAGAACAGTGCCTTGGGCTACATCTGGCTCATAGGCTTGTGGATCTCCTCTCAGCCCTGGCATACACGGGCGGGAATCCTACTGGTTAGCCCCAGCTAGAGTAGACCCCTGCTAGCTATTGTTGAATAGGGAGTATAAAGGGAGTAGCTGGGCCAGCCTGGCTGAAGGCAGACAATCACAGTTCAGTGAGGCCTGCAGGGAGGAAATGTGACAAAACTGAGGCTTGTCTCCATCAGAGGGCACAGAGGGAAAAGGCTGGAACAGATGCAAGGAACAAATTTCAGAGAGAGAAGAACAGATGGACTAGAGACACGACAATCGGACAGAGGAAAGGACTGACTCTGGTCTGGGGGAGCTGTGAATGATTGAGGAGTTCAAGGATTTCGGTGTCTTAATTAACTTCCACTTGTTATTCTTTGTTTAAACTATCTCCAGCTGTCTCTATCAAGCCTGATAAAGACTCAGGTCACACACAGCAATCTCACAAAACATCACACCCACTATGGGGGGGGGGGGTCACCTTGAGGCCTGAGTACCCAAACTAGGAAGGGATTAAAAAGGGGAAAGGGCAACGGAGTGACAGGAACCCAGGGTTGGAAATGTGGGCCAGTCTGGCAAGGATTAGTAAATCAAACTGATGCTGTAGCTCTACTGTAGTCAGGACTAACCAATATGATTTAGACCATGGCCATCTCTCATCTCTCTCTCCTTTTGGGGGTAAAAAGTTTCCCAAGCACTTCATGCTTCGCTTCTGATTTCCTAAGCAATTCTGAACAAGCCGTTCTGTCTTCTTGCAAGAACTGTATCAAAAGTCAACAAGATAATTGACTTAAGAATATGCGTTTCTTCACAGACAGAATGTTAGAATGATCTGTTCCCTGTTCCCCTACCTTGTTTACAATAAGCAAATTGTATGCATTTTCTCTCCCTTTGGAAGCTCTATAAAAAACCTGAGGTTTCAATAAAGCTTTGTTCATCTGATCAGACTACTGCTGCAGCCAAGCTGATAGCAGGTGCTGAGAAGATGTTTCCTCTTGGCCAAGAGTGCATGTTGTGAGTGCATGGCGTGTGGGTGTGGGTGACTCCTTCTCAACCTGATTTAGGGCCCAATCTCAGCTCCATGTTTATATATCTGAAAAACAAGCGTGGACTAATAGTTTAGTCACTCCTAACACTCCTCTCCTCTCCCTTCCCATCTCCTTCCTTCCTTCCTTCCTTCCTTCCTTCCTTCCTTCCTTCCTTCCTTCCTTCCTTCCTAACACTCTAGTTAGGTTGCAAGTGTGTCTCACCCAAGAACATCTGAGGAGAGTTTCTTGGCAGACTTAAGAATCAGAACACAAGTAAGTCCAGGACTCCAACCATTGCAGCACACTGTTTCCAGCTACTTCTCCACATTTTCCCAATAACGTGGGAAAAGTTGAATGTGGTCAGGAAAAAAGAGAAGCCACGCTACAGCAGGTATGATGCAATCAAGGAAGCCACGTCTGCCCTGAGTTTGCAAGACCCAAGCAGGACTGTTAGCAACAAAACCTCTCATTCAGAGGAGGGCACCAGGAGCCAAAACTGACTCGAGAGCAATGAACAGCACCATGGCAACCCATCACTCCTGAATTTGTCTAATTCCTGTGCAAAAGCATCCAAGTTGCCAAACAGTTCCCAAGAGATTCCCCGCCATTAAAGACCCCCAAGCTATTTTCCGTTTCGCAGGTCTTCTGCGTTGGTGGAGGCCGCTTCTGACTTTAGAGACCAGGGGTTCCAGCCCTGCATCAGAGAGTTCTGGCCATATTTGGGGGGTGACAACAAGAGGAGTCCATTTGCGTCCATTTGCCTGCATTGAAGACTCAGCTTCCCTCTCACACAAGTCTGTCACACTCATTGGCACCCACACATCTGGAGCACACGAAAAGACACCAACGAGGCCCGTTTGGAGGGACGAGCCTGTGAGCGAGGAGGTCTGGAGTCCTCATCCATTCCACGTCTGTACAGCTGTTGCTATCTCCACAGAACCACTTTCTTGCAACGGTCCACACTCCCCACATACGTTCCTGAGGAACCCCAAGCCACGGCATTCACAGAAGACCTGGAGACAAGGGAAGAGAAAAGAGGGAGGGAAAAGCCGTGATGTGAATGTTGGATTAAAAATGCGGTGACATTTGCCCCAGTTGAAAATACATTTGATGAGCACGTGGTGCACCCGGGGAATGACCGGGCAAGTTATGACCCACTCCCTAGGGGACACGGAGGAAAGGGCTGAGTCACGATAGTGAAATCATGGCAAGGGGATACATCAGCTCATGGCCCTGAGCGATGACATGGAAGTAGGTGTGTATAAAAGAGGAGCGTGGATACTTGCTCTCTCTCTGATCCTGGAACTCTGATTCTGATTCTCTGCCTCCGTATCTCTGCCTCCGAATCTGTCTGACACTGAATTTCTGTCTGTGGATCTGCATATCCTGTGTATAGATGTATATACTGCAACTGTGAAGATTAAAGCCTCCAGGTATTTTGGATGACAAACTCTGTGTCCGTGAGTTTACTAACCAGTGGGTAGAGGGGTCAGAGCTGATGCTGTAGTTGTACTCTGCTGCACACGCTTTTTGCTGTTTTGGAAACTCTGCTATGTTTGTGCTTGCTCTGAGATACTATTTGTCCAGAGAGCAGCGCTTCCGGGGAGGATTTTGTGCTGGTGCTGTAAATCATTTCCCGTCAGTGAATCCATGGGGTAGGACTGTCAGATTCCCTGCAGAAGGCTCCTTCTTTGGACGTTTTTAAAGAGAGAGGCTGGATGGCCAGCTGTCGGGAGAACTTTGATGTGTCTTCCTGCATGGCAGAGTGGTGTTGGACTGGACGGCCCTGGGGGTCTCTCCCAACTCTATGAGTCTATCTATCTATCTATCGATCGATCTATCGATCCATCCATCCATCCATCCATCCATCCATCCATCCATCCATCCTAAAACAAAACAGATTGGGCAAACTTGTTTTCTGCTGCTCTAGGAGCAATGACTTCAACGGCCAGGAAAAGAGATTCCACCTAAACTTTAGGAAGAACTTCCTGGTGCTAAGAGCAGTTCATCAGGGGAATTCTCTGCCTGGGAGTGTGGTGGAATCTCAGTCCTTGGAGTTTTTTAAATAGCAGCTGGAAGTCATCTTTCAGGAGTGCTTTGACTGTGTGTTCCTGCATGGCAGGTAGCTGGACTGGGTGGTCCTGGTGGTCTCTTCCAATTCTAGGATTCTATAATCTGAAGCTCTGAATTGCATTGCAGTTAAATGAACAATGGTAAAGTGTACCGTGAGGCCTTGCACGCATCAACAAGTGGAAATATTGCTGACACCTTCCAGAGCTGCTTAAAAATGAGGAAGTGAAAGTCAGCCGGCAGGCACTCAAAACTCTGTATGTGTGTGTATGTGTGGGAGGGAAGGAGGGAGGGAGAGACAACCAAGAAATTTCTCACTGGTGCACCCCAGTCAAAGTGGTCTCCAGCTTGCCGGTCTCCAAGTTCCAGACGTAGAGGGTGCCATCTGCAGATCCAACCATGGTGTAGCTCTTATCAGGGCTGGAACCAGAGCAAGGGACCAGAAATTAGCCAGGAATTCAAGCTAGGCCTCCAACAGACCAGACCAGCCTTTGGAGAATGCTACAAAACAAGAACCTATAACAACATGTCAGAGCACCCGGAAGGCAGGAGGTCCAATCCATGATGTCAGATACACCAGATGATGGGAAAAGATCTCTCTCATTCCACCTAAGACCTTGGAGAGCCAATGCTGCCCACCGCAAACTGGGATAGAATAGTGCTTCTGAAATGTTGGTTTCTAGGCTTTTTGGACTTTAACCCTCCAAATCCCTGCTCTTAGCAGAAATGTCTGGGAAAGCTGAAATCTAAAATATCTGCAGGACCCACGTTTGAGTGGTTCAGCAGAAGATGAGCAACCATTCTACCTCCCGCACCCAATCCAAGGGGCACCCAACGGGGAAAAGCTGAGTTAGATATTAACATCCCTTAATTTCCCTGAGTTGTCAGAGCCTCACCTGAACACGGCCTTGGTCCCATCTGAACCACACTTGAATCCCTCCGCCCTAGGGATAAAGAACAGGACACTGAGCAAAGAAGTAAGTGCTCCCACCAAAGTATGGGAAAATTACTTCTTTGGGGTTTTTTTTTTTGGATGACCACTTCCAGCCATGCTGGCTGGGGAATTCTGAGAACCACTGTTCCAAAAAAAGGAACTTTTACAACTTCTAGGGAGAGGTTTGGAGAAGAAAAACAACTGCCTTGAATCCCGGTTCTGGAGAAAAGGCAGGACAAAAAGGAAGGAAAGAAAGAAAAAGCAAGCAAGCAAGCAAGCAAGCAAGAAAATAATAGTTTAATATGCGTCTAGTCTATTTAAATTATCTTTTCACTGTTTCAAATAGTTTTTTTAAATAGGTAAACTGATTTTACTGAATGCCACACTGAGATCCCATGGGAGTTAAGTGAATAAATGAGCAATAGCCATTGTTGGGTTTTGCATAAGAATATATATACATATTACAAAATACACTGTTTTGGGGGCACAACCCCCTACCGTCAAATTTCACATATTTTCACAAAGTTCCCAAATAGGAAAAAAAAAATCAGACAATGCTTTTTTTAAAAAAAATGTAATTTTGCCCAGTAAGGGAACAACTTCTGAATTTTTTAAATTCTTGCATTGGGAGTAAAAGAAAAGAAGGTTTACAATCCTTATCCAGGACTACTGAAGGGGTGAATGCAACTCACTGGAACCTTGGTCACATTCAAACTTGTAAAATCTGGATGAGCTCTTCCAGAGCTTGGAAGTTTTATTTTATTTTATTTTATTTTATTTTATTTTATTTATCTGAGCTACAGCTACCAATGGCTCTGCTGGCAAAGGGAATTCTGCAAGGTGTAGCACTAAAAAGTGACATTTGCAAGCTTTCAGCTTCCCTGTTGCACAGGTGGAACTGAGCCTGGAATACAAGTGACTTGCCCCAAGGGAACAAACAAGCTAAAGATAATTCAGTGAGCTCTCCCAGGTAGGGAGGGAAAGGATATTTGAACATCATCAAAGAAAAGAAAAAAAAATAGATGAAATACATGTTTCTCAAATGTCAGGAAATCCTGGACTGAGGAGAATCTGCAGTTTGGAACTTGGTCTGCACAAATTTTGCCTTTGTGTAGACCAAGTTCCAAACTACAGAGTCTCCTCAGTGTGTGTGTTTGTGCGTGCGTGCAGGGAACAACATTTTCTAGTTTCTGTGCAAAAATACCATGTGTGAATTTTGCACAGAAGAACCGTTGAAGTGTTAATAGCCTTTGAAAACTGCAGTTTTTGAAGACTTTCTTGCAGTGGTTAGGACATTCCTAAATTACTCATTGCTTCCCTCAAGAACAAAACTAGCAATGTGTGTGTGTGTGTGTGTGTGTGTGTGTGTGTGTGAGGAACTGAATCCACACACACAAATAGTACAGTGCATAAACACTATTTATTAGGAGCGTGATACACTGTGTGGGACTTCAGTGCGTGAGCTGGGGGTAATTAGCTAAATCCAAAACATTAAAGGCAAAGAGTTTCTCATCCCGCCCGCAAGAGACCTTGAAGCCTTGGTGCAGCCTGGCCGCGCTTATCAGTGCATTCCTAGCTTTTGTTTATCTAACGGTCTCTGGTTCTCATACCTCTGTTACAAGCAAGCTGCTAACTTAAATCCTACTACGTATCCCGTTACTATAATATGGAGGGCTACCCAACAGTGTGTGTGCATGTATGTGTGTGTATGTTCTCCTTATTCCTAAGAGAAGAGTTGGCAGGGCATAATAGAGCATTTGATTGGGACTCTGGAGGTAAAGTTCAGCTGTGGAAACCCACTGGGTGACCATGAGCAAGCCACACTCTCTCAGCCTCAGAAGAAGGCAAGCGCAATCTTCTCTGACTAAATCTTGCCAAGAAAACCCCACGACAGATTGGCCTTAAGGTCGCCGTAAGTTGGAAATTACTTGAAGGCGCCCAACAACTCCCAAGACCGAGCCCAACTGGCTGCCGCTTTCCCTTAGGCGATCAACAGCGCAACAGCTCCAGGCTCCTCACCTGAACACTTGGCGGATGTTGTGCATGCGGAGGTCGATGACTTTGAGGGCGTTATCCCGGGAGCAGCTCAGGAGGTGCATCTGGTCGGGGCTAAGGCTCAGGGAGGTCACGGTGCCTTCCACGGGGATCACCTGGGTACAGCGGACGTCCCTGGAGAAGGAGGGACGTTAAAATATCAATATCTTATTGGTATAAAGAAGTGTGGAAAATTGTGATTAATCATATTTTTAGTATGCAAAAGAGAAGGTTAAGAGGGGACATGAGAGCCATGCTTAAATATTTGAAGGGATGCCATGTAGAGGAGGGAGCGGGCTTGTTTTCTGCTGCTCCAGAAACCAGGACAAGGAGCAATGGATTCAAGCTGCAGGAAAGGAGATTCCACCTGAACCTGAGGAAGAACTTCCTGACGGTCAGAGCTGTCCGGCAGTGGAATAGGCTGCCTCCATGGAGTGTGGTGAAGTCTCCTTCTTTGGAGGTTTTTAAGCAGAGGCTGGATGGCCATCTGTCAAAGGGAGGGCTTTGATGGGTGTTCCTGCATGGCGGGGGGTTGGACTGGATGGCCCCTGGAGTCTCTTCCAACTCTAGGATTCTAGGATTCTATGATAAGTTAGCACGTCAAATTAAGGCCAAAAAAGGAATAATGAAGGGGAATGATTTCGAAGCAATATAGAAGATATTTGTGGAAAAGGTTTTAATAAAAGAGGAAGGTGTCATACCTGCACAAGAAGAATTACAATTCTGGCAGGTGGAGTAAGCTGAAACGTAATTAGCTCTGAGGGGTGGGTTCACTTTTAGGAATAGTTTGATATGTTTAGTAATAAGGTCATATTTAGGAATGGTAATAGATTAAATGTAATGGAAAAGTATAGAGTTAAGAATGAAATTATTATAATAATAATGAGTATAATGAGAATGAGATCTAGATATAGGTAACACAAGTATATAAGCAGTATGATATAGAATATGTTGAATAAGTATATGATTGTAATGGAATTGGAGAGAAATAACAATGTAAGCTTGTTTTGTTGAAATTTCCTTTTTCCGCTGTTATGTGTATCACATGGTGTTTTTCTTTTTTGTTCTGTTTTTTTTTATAATCAATAAAAATTAATAAAAATAATCCAGATCTTTCCCTGTATCCAAAGATCTCAGGGTGGTACGCAATAAAAATCCATTTTAGACAGTCTCTGGAGGAGCAGGAAACAAGCTTGCCCCATCCACCATGGGACATCTCTTCAAATATTTACACACGGCTATCACGTCCCCTCTTAACTTTCTCTGTTCCAGGCTAAACAGACCCAGCTCCCCCAACCATTTCTCCTGGGCTTGGTTTGCTGACCCTCTGCCATCTTGGTCACTCCTCCTCTGGACACCTGAGGCTTATTGACATTCCTCCTAAAATGGATTTCAGCAGAGAGAAATGTAGGGTCCTGCACTTGGGCAGAAAAAATGAAAGTCACAAGTATAGGATGGGGGGTGTATGGCTGGATAGCAGTTTGTGTGAAAAGGATCTAGGAGTCTTGGTGGACCACAAGCTGAACATGAGTCAGCAGTGTGATGCGGCAGCCAAGAAAACCAATGTGATTCTTGGTTGCATCAATAGGAGTGTGGTGTCTAGATCGAGGGAGGTAATGGTACCACTTTATTCTGCATTGGTTAGGTCTCATTTGGAATCCTGTGTCCAGTTCTGGGCACCTCAATTCAAGGAGGATGTCAACAAGCTGGAACGTGTCCAGAGGAGGGCGACCAAAATGGTGGAGGGTCTGGAAGCCATGAAGCCCTTTGAGGAGCAGCTTAGGGAGCTCGGTATGTTTAATCTGCAGAAGAGACGGTTAAGAGGGGACAGGATAGCCATGTTTAAATATTTGAAGGGATGTCATGTCAAGGAGGGAGCGGGCTTGTTCTCTGCTGCTCCAGAGACCAGGACAAGCAGTGATGGATTCCAGCTGCAGGAAAGGAGATTCCACCTGAACCTCAGGAAGAACTTCCTGACGGTCGGAGCTGTCCGGCAGTGGAATCTGCTGCCTCCATGGAGTGTGGTGGAGTCTCCTCCTTCTTTGGAGGTTTTTAAGCAGAGGCTGGATGGCCATCTGTCGGGAGTGCTTTGAGGGTGTTCCTGCCTGGCAGGGGGTTGGACTCGATGGCCCCTGGGGTCTCTTCCACCTCTAGGATTCTATGATTCTATGTGCTGCCCAGGACTGGGGGAAATACCCATTGAGATCTATTGGCCTGTGGGCTCACCTGCTGTCCCAGAAACGGATCGTCTTGTCATGGTGTCCACTGATAATGATGGTATCACAGCACACAACGTCATTGCAGTACGAGAAGACGTTGATGGTTCTGCAGCCTGCCAGAAGGACAGAGACATAATGTGTCCATGAGAGCAAATAGGTCTACAGGAAAGTTTAGCGCCATGCCACAACGCTGCCACAGACTGTCGCTAGCTGGCCACCTCGGGGTCAGCGCCCCACCTCAGAGGAGGCCCTGTCACTTACACTTCCCTTTGCTCAGATCCCACTCCTTCACGGTCCGGTCTCTGCTGCCCGTCACAGCCTTGTGCCGGGTGGACCTGAACTTGGCAGCGGTCACTTTGTCTGTGTGTCCGGTGAGAATCTCCTGGACAAACAGAGTCAGAGCTGTTACAAGAAGGCTCCTTTTCAATTTAAGAAGCAGAACATGGGGAACATTGGAATCCACAAAAGAAACCGGAGGCATGTTTTAAGATTATCAAAAGCAACCTCTCCAACTGCCCCAATTTGGCAAAGTCAGTCCCAATTAATCCTCTGCCGTTTCACTTTTTCAGCAGCTTTTAAAATCTCCCAACTTTCTAACATATGCGCAACACTGGAAAGAAAAGAAATATATTGACATTGAGGAGTGGAAGTTAAAAGTTCTGGATATGATAGAGATGGAAAAATTAGCATTTTCTTTGAAGAACAAATCTATCCAGAATTTTGCAAAAAGAATGGAAAGGAGTATTGGATTGGATAAGGATATAAACGTATAAGAAATCAAATAAGAAATAATGTAATCATCCTTTTCTCTGTAAAATGGAAATTATGTTTGTATGTAATGGAAATAAGTAATTGCAACTGGAAGATTCAAGCCTGGAAGTGTGTCTGTGTGTGTGTGTGGGGGGGTATTTTTGAGATTAAACTTTAATAAAAACTATTTTAAAAAAAAATCTCCCAACTTTTCCCTCCTCCTCTTGCTTTCTTCCTTTGTTCTCAGCTTATTTCAACTGCTGCAAATTCGTTCAAAATGCAAAAGGAGTTTCCACTCAATCGACTCAGCAGTGGGGAGAGGAGGCGGCAGAATCTCGCCCTTCCCAGGAGGCTCAAGCAAAAGCAAACGGCTTGCAGCCTCTCCCAGCTTGTCTGTTCTTCCTTGTTAACGACTTAAAGCTCTTAACAATAATTTAAAATTAGTTGAAACAGCCAGAGCAGTTTCAACGACGAAAGGTCCCGGGAAAAATCAGAGCCCTAGCTGCCTGCTGGAAGCCCAGAAGAGATGGAGCCATCTTACTTTCCTCGGGAGGAGTTGCACGGTCACGGTGCTGCTACAGAGAAGGCCCTGTCTGGAATACTCACCACGTTCCCTTTGCCGGGAGGTGCCGCTAGCCGCAGGGTCTGCCCTGGTGGTCTCAGATTTTAAGCAGGCTCATGTGGGAGGAAGGGGGCTTTCAGATACGGAAACGGAAGCCCCTCCCAGCAAACATTTCAGTGCTCCTGTGCTCTCCACCTCTAGTTTTAAAGGAGGAGGAGGAGGAAGAGCCGTGATCTTGTTTAGGGTCTTTTAATTGAGGGGCACTGTACTTCTATCACATGTTTTAAATGCTTTTAAAACATTTTTAAACATCTTTTTGTTTTTAAATATTTTACAACTGTTTTGAACGAGTGTTTTTAATAGGACTGCCTATTTATCATTTTTTAGAAAAACGGAATCATAGAATCCTGGAGCTGGGAGAGACCCCACAGGCGCTCCGGTCGAGTCCAACCTTTTTCTGCCATGCAGGAAGACACCGTCCAAACCCTCCCTTGGACAGGGGGCCCTCCAGCCTCTCTTTAAAAACCTCCAAAGAAGGAGGAGACGCCACCACACTCCATGGAGGCAGCAGCGCATGCCATTCTTGCACCGTTCTCACCTTCAAGAAGTTCCTCCTAACATTTAAACGCAATGGCTTTTCCTGAAGCTTGAAGCCATTGCTTTGTGTCCAGCCTCAGCAGCAACACAA
The DNA here is from genome assembly GCA_030412105.1 of Cyclura pinguis. Taxonomy (NCBI): domain Eukaryota; kingdom Metazoa; phylum Chordata; class Lepidosauria; order Squamata; family Iguanidae; genus Cyclura; species Cyclura pinguis. Next base: position 288,434,422 of record CM059601.1, on the reverse strand, counting down.
AGCAAGCTTGCTTCATCTTCAATATGGCATCCCTTCAAATATTAAACACAGCGAGCATGGTGTAGTGTTTTGAGCATTGGACTACAATCCTGGAAATCAGAGTTTGATTCCCTGCTTGGCCATGGAAACTCTCAGCCCCCAAAAATCCTGCGAAAGGTTGACTTTAGGGTCACCATAAGTCAGAAACAACTTGAAGGCACACAATAACAGCACCATCAGGTCCCCTCTCAACCTTTTCTTCTCCAGGCTACACATGGCCAGCTCCCTAAGCCACTCCTCGTAGGCCACGGTTTTCAGGACTTCTACCATTCTGGTTGCTCTCCTCTGAACATGTTCCAGCTTGCCAGTCTCCTTCCCGAACTGTGGTGCCCAGAACTGGACACAGGATTCCAAGCGAAGTCTGACCAAAGCAGAATAAAGTGGGACTATCACTTCCCTTGACCTAGACACTAGGTCTATTGATGCAACCTAGAATCACACTGGCCTTTTTAACTGCTGCACCACACTGTTGACTCAACTTATTTGAAATTTAGTGCTGGAGAAGAGCTCCATAGATACCAAAGGACAAGTAAGTGGGTCTGAGAACAAATCAAACCTGAACTTTCAATAGAAGCCAAAATGACTGAACTGCACCTATCCTATTTTGGACTTATCATGAGAGAATGGCCATTTCTGCACCAGACCGCTCCCTAAACTGCAAACCTCAGGATGCTATAGGATGTTGAAAGTGGAATCATAGCTCTGTAACAGTCTGGTGTGGAAATGGCCAATGTGACTCACTGGAAAAGATACTGATTCTGTATGAAGCAGAAGGCATTGGACTGTGGGTTGAAGGAACTGACTGAAGGAAGGACTGAAGGGAGCTCTGGCCGCCCTGAATCTTAATACCAGGGTATATCAGAGTTGTCATGCATCGAAGCCAACTTTAAGCACATAACAAAGCCCCAGGCAGTTGCTGGGGATGTATAAACGCACAGGAAAAGAGCAAACAAAAGAGAGGGAAAGAGAGGGTGGGGGGATAAGACAGAAAGGGCATACACGCTTCAAATTCCAAGTTTGGGAACTTTTTTGGTTCACACACACAAGCACACTTGAAGTTGAAAGGGCAGAATTCCAGGGACGAAAATGTAAACCATTTCAAAGATGGGGGGCAGTGGAAGCTTAGAGCGGGTGGATGCTGTCAGGGCTGCCATTAAGTCTTCCAAACGCGACGGGCTGGGAATGTTGTCCAACTTGATCCACTGCCAAGAGCAAACTTCATCATCGTGGCCCAGCGTTTGATCTGGCCCCAGTAAATATACACACAAATCTGCCTTCCTTCATCTGATCCTTCATTCCAGCACCCACAGTCTTCTACAAGATATTTTTCAGCATACAAAGGCCCTGGTCATTTCTTATCTGACTAATCTTTTTAAACAGGCCTGGGAAGAACCCAGGTTGGCTCTCATCAGAGCTTGGGAAAAGTTATTATTCTTATTAAAGAAATCAAAGAACAAGTGATTGCAAGGGAGAGATGAATGCCCAGTTCAGTAGCAAATGGTTGCAAGGGCTCAAAGGTGATTATGGGACCGAAACAGACTTGCTGGATGACCTACACTGGGAGCTGGTTGGTTCTGCTAAATCAACGCACCGGTATTGATCATCGATTTTGGGTATCCACAGAACTCTCCTCCAGCTCTGCGTTTCTAATGAGTTGATTCTCTTCCTGTCAGCTTTCTTCACTGTCTGGTTTTCACAACCGTACACAGAAATTGGAAACGCAGCGGCATGGATGATCCCAGCGGCCTGGGTCATAGTGGAAAAGTTGTCCTTTCATTAACATCCGATTGACTGGACTCCTTGTTGTGTGCCTTCAAGTCATTTCTGGCATATGGCAACCCTAAGGCAGCGGCATCCATCGTGGAATCTTTCTGGCTCGTTTGGCCACTGAGGGACTTGGAGGACCTGTGCTGCGGCAGTTCCAAGTCTTTTTCTTGGCTGAACAGTCCCAGATGGCTGGGCTGAGGGACTGCTGTTCAGCCCCCTGGTTATTTTAGTCTGTGGGGTTCCAGAGAGCTCAGTACTGTCCTCTATGCTTTCTCCCATCTTTCTACCCTCTGGGAGGCCCCGTCCAGAGTCTGAAGGTCGGGTGTCATCAGTATGCCGATGACTGTAGCATTCCCTCCCCTTATAACAGATACTGGCACTAATCTCTGTTTTATAATGTCAAACAAGCCGTGGAAGTCTTGAACCACTCTCTAGGGGCAACGAAAGACTGGACACGAGTGAATACACTGAGATTCAGGCCCTTTCCGCACGGCATTTTCCACGCGAAAGGCTGCCTGAAGCATTGCGCGATTGTGAGGAGTGATCTGCACGACGCACTCACAATCGCACGATGCTTCAGGGGCTGGCAGGGGCCGATCACGCACCTTTTCATTTTCGGCTAGAAGCCGAAAATGGTTCGCGATCGCACATTGCTCCCGGGCTCCGCGTGCACCTACCTGGCGTGCGGAGCCTCTGGAGCCGTGCCGGTCGCACTTTCTTCCCAAACGCAGCCTGGGAAGGCCCCAGGCTGCACTGCGGAAGGAAGAGGCGGGGCTCTCGTGCGAGCAGGCAGCTCATGAGGAGCCAAAGGACCCTGGACACAAGACCCTCTAGCTGGAGGCTGCTCGCACGATCCCCACACCCCAGTGCCAGAAGAAGGTGAGGTGCGGAAAGGGCCTCGGTCCAGACAAGACGGAAGAAGTCAGTAGGAAAGCTAACCTGGAACTGGGATCACAGCCTGTTCTGCACAGGGTCGCACTCCTTCTGAAAGATCAGGTTCACAGCTTGGGATGCTCTTGGAGTCATAAAATCATAGAATCACAGAGCTAGAAGAGACCCCAAGGGCCCTCCAGTCCAACCCCCTTCTGCCATGCAGGAGCCAAATCAAAGCCCTCCCTTGGACAGACGGCCATCCAGCCTCTCCTTAAAAACCTCCAAAGAAGGAGGAGACTCCACCACACTTCATGGAGGCAGCAGCAGATTCCACCGTCCAACGGCTCTTACTGGCAGGAAGTTCTTCCTGACGTTTCGGTGGAAGCTTTCTTCCTGGAGTTTGAATCACAGAATCATAGACTCCTAGAGTTGGAGAGGATGACAAGGGCCATCCAGTCCAACTCCCTTCTGCCATGCGGGAAGACACAGTCAAAGCACCCCCCCACCCAAGCCTCTGTTTAAAAACCTCCAAAGAAGGAGGCTCCAACACACTCCCAGGCAGCAGCAGATTCCACTGTTGAACGGTTCTATCTGTCAGGAATTTCTTCCTAATGTTTAGGTGGAATCTCGTTTCCTGTCGTCTGAAGCCATTGCTCCATTTCATAGTCTCTGGAGCAGCAGAAAACAGGCCTGGACTCCTGGGAAACCAAGTGGCTTCAGTGCCCAGGAGTGCCTTTGCCCAGCTTCTGTTGGCACACCAGCTGTGCCCTTTATTAGGGAGGGCAGACCTGGAATAGTCTTTCGTGCTTTAAAATTACCTATCAAGTAAGATTCCTGTAATATGCCCTATGTGGGGCTGCCCTCGAAGAGTGTTTGGAACCTACAGCTAGGGCAAAATGCAGCAGGTGAACTGTTAGCAGGTGTGCATTTTACTGGCCTTAGAAGAATGGCACGGGGTTCTATTTTTTTTCTGAGCTCAGTTCAATGGGCTGGTCTTTCACCTATAGAGCCCTGAATGGCTTGGAGCCAGGACATCTCCTCCCATATGAGCCTGCCCAAAATCCAAGACCATCAGCAGAGGGTTTGTGAAGTGTCCCATCACCTTATGAGGCTGGGCTGGGTGGGGAGACATAAGGGGGCCTTCTCTGAAGCAGCATCCTGACTGTGGAACTCCCTCCCAAGAGAAGTCAGTTTGGCTCCATCCGGTCTGAGTTTCTGCTGGACAGTGAAACTGCTGTTTTGTATCGCCATTGATTCTTAAAATTAGGAGTATCCACTCTGGCTTTTTAAAAAACTGTTTGTCTGGCTTTAGAGCTTTTTTTCAAAGAGCTGCTTGGACTGTTTTTAGTTGGGTTTTAGTTCTTCCTTTAATGTCTTTAATGTGTTTTCACGGACAGTGCACCACCTCAGGGGCCCTGGTGAGTTGAGACACAATAAACAAACACCTTGAATGACTAAATAAAATGAATAAGGGAGGATGGGATGCCCTTGCCCCCAGGCAACTCACCTTGAATTGACAGTCCCCGGTCTTCCACAGCTGAGCAGCATTGTTGTAGGTAGCAGCTAAGAGATGACAGCCCTGGAAGGGGGACGAGAGGCGGGATGAAAGCAGCAAAGCACACGTGAGGGATCAGCTCTACCTCTCTGTAGCTTGAAAGCAGAATCACACGATCCTAGAGCTGGAAGAGACCCCAAAGGCCCTCCAGTCCAACCCCCTTCTGCCCTGCAGGAAGACACCATCCAAGCCCTCCCTTGGACGGATGGCCATCCAGCCTCCCTTTAAAAACCTCCAAAGAAGGAGGAGACTCCACCACACTCCCAGGCAGCAGAGGATTCCGCTGTCAAACTGGGTTCGACCAGTTTGACCAGAATCCCCCAGCCTCCCATGCTGGTTGGGGGATTCTGGGAATTGTAGTCCCAAAAATCAAATTGACTCAAACAAGAGGCAAGTTTCCAAAACCAAGAGCCAGTCCTCTCCATCAAGTCACCAAAATTTCCATGCCCAGAACTCATCAGGTAGGGATGCCCTCAATTTAGAGATGGATGAGTAATGGAAAATTTTCTTTCTGCCTTTTCTCCTCTCGCCTGGAGCCTTTTGTTTGACTTTTCGAGACTGCGGATCATCTGGCTAATGAGCTCCGGACGTTCAAAGTTTATCTTCTAGCCCGGCTTCTCTGCCAGGTGGCTGCGGCTGCTTAGCAGACCACCAGAACTCTGATTCCCTTTTTCTGCCTTATTGTAGGAGAAGAAACAAGAGGATGTTGGGGAGAGAGGTGATGTTTACTGCAAAGGACCAGTGTCGTGTTGACCCTCACCAACAGCTTTTCTGAGCAGCTCTGTGCTGACCTCTGGAGCACACGGAGAAGAAAGCTGCTTCCGAAGCTGCTCTCCGCGGTCATGCCCTTTGGAAACCGTTCAGAAATTTCAGTGGGTCCAAAATGCAGTGGCTAGAATGCTGACTGGGGCCAGTTACAAGGAGCATATAACTCCCTCGCTAAAGCAGCTTCACTGGCTACCAGTTCCTTTCCAGGCACAATTCAAAGTGTGGGTCATGACCTATAACGCCCTCTGCTATCTGAAAGACTGGACACTGGGCCCTTGGTATTCACTAGGCTTTGGTTCCAGGACTCCCCACGGATACCAAAATTTGTGGACGCTCAAGTCCCATTATGCACAATGGTGCAGCAAAATGCCATGCCCTGATATGCAATGCCATAACCAAAGTTTGCTTTTTGGATTTTTAATTTTTTTTCGGAGGTGGGGAATAGTTTCAAGCTGTGGTTGAATGAATCCATGGATACAGAATTGATTGATTTCTTTAAAAAGAATGAAGGCGATCTGACGACGATAGGTTTGGATATTTAAAATTAAATATTACTAAAATATGAAGTGTCAAAGTAGATTTACGAGATGTATTCGTTGTTTTAAAATATTTTTCTTATATAGATGATTACCATCTTTTGATGATTGATTAGTAGTATAAAGTAATTTGGAGTAAGTTAACAAGGAATTGAGAACTTGAACAATTAAATAAGTAAATAATTAAAATGATTAGTGATAAAGCAACAATTAATAATTATGGAATAAAATGTATGACTCGACAGTTAAGCACAAACATTTAACTGTTTGCAACAAGGGCAGGAACCAATTTTAGTTATGTTTTGTTAGCATTTGCTTTAGTTATGCATGGAAGTTTGTTGATTTTTGTTGTTGTTGCTTTGTACATTTGGATTGTGTTGTTTTTCCTATTTAATAAAATTAGAAAATAATAAAAATACAAGGAATCTGTGGATATGGAGGGTACAGATATGGATATGTATCTTTCCATATGTGTCTTAAGATCAGTAGGGGAAGGCTTTCTCGTGGTGTAAGGCCCCACTTTGGGGGTCCCCAATATCAGTATGGTTTGGATCGGCACCATACCTAATTGGTATCATATGTAATTGGCAACACATTTTATTGTCTCTGAAATCAAATCCAAGCCTGAGAGGTGACAGAGAGGTCAAACCGAGCCAGGGAAAGAATTTGACTGTAAACGTGAGAAGGACAGGTCAACTCCAAAATTCCTCCAGATAAGACTGAGTCATTTGTGAGGCAAATACACACCATTCCTGTGGATAATAGGTTTAAATAGAAGCTGGAATTTTCCAGGGAATCCAACCATGAGGAGCCCACCAAGACACTGGTTGACAGATATCCATCCCTTGTACACCTGGATTCCTTTCTCTTTCCTCAGAGCACCCACAATAGACAGCTACTACAACACCCATCATGTCTTTGTCAATCAAAGATCATTAACAGGCGAAAGACCCATTGTCCACAACAGGTTCCCTTTGTCTTGCACCTGGAACCTTCACTGCCACAGGCCATTTTCAGGGTATAAATACCCCTGATTTGAGGAGGCCCAGGGCAGTCTCCTGGAGGTCTACCCGTCACTCTGTCCGTCTGGCTCCCGAATGAGAACTGTCCTTAAGCTCCTACCTGAGCCAAAATACATTTCTGCTCTTCATTACTCTTCTGGACTGGTAATTAGAAAACCCCCCAAATCCCTCAGCCTCTCTATAATTTTTCCTCCCTTTCTCTTTCAGCTAGCTCTTGTGCGAATGTGTGATTGTGTGCATCTCGTGTGCATGCATGAGTGAATTCCCCTCAATAAAATCATTTTATTAGACAATTTTGCTTGGTTTTCGGCTTGGCCTGACCCTGTAAAAATTGGGTTTAAAGATCTCGCTATGTTACCCTACCTCTTGTGGTGCTACATAGAATCACAGAATCATAGAAATGTAGAGTTGGAAGAGACCCCAGGGGCCATCCAGTCCAATCCCCGCCATGCAGGAACACCCTCAAAGCACTCCCGACAGATGGCCATCCAGCCTCTGCTTAAAGACCTCCAAGGAAGGAGACTCCACCACACTCCAAGGCAGCAGATTCGACTGCCGGACAGCCCTGACCGTCAGGAAGTTCTTCCTGAGGTTCAGGTGGAATCTCTTTTCCTGCAGCTTGAATCCATTGCTCCTTGTCCTGGTCTCTGGAGCGGCGGAAAACAAGCCCGCTCCCTCCTCGACATGGCATCCCTTCAAATATTTAAACATGGCTCTCATGTCCCCTCTTAACCTTCTCTTCTGCAGACTAAACATACCCAGCTCTCTAAGTCTATCCTCATAGGGCTTCATGGCTTCCAGGCCCCTCACCATTTTGGTCGCCCTCCTCTGGACCTGCTCCGGCTTGACCAGGTCCTTCTTGAATTGGGGTGCCCAGAACTAGACACAGGATTCAAGATGAGGTCTAACCAAAGCAGAGTAGAGTGGTACCAGTACCTCCCTCGATCTAGACACCAGACTCCTATTGATGCAGCCGAGAATTGCGTTGGCTTTCTTGGCTGCCGCATCACATTGCTGACTCATGTTCAGCTTGTGGTCTATTACGACTCCTAGATCCCTTTCACACGTACTGCCATCCAGCCACGTGTCCCCCATCCTATATTTCTGCATTCCATTTTTTCTGCCTAAGTGTAGGGCCTTACATTTCTCTCTGTTGAATTTCATTTTGTCAGCTTTGGCCCAGCTCTCCAATCTGTCCAGGTCATTTTGAATTTTGATCCTGTCCTCTGGCGTATTAGCAACCCCTCCCAATTTGGTGTCCTCTGCAAATTTGATGAGCATGCCCTCCACGCCTTCATCCAAGTCGTTGATGAAGATGTTGAATAGCAGCCCTGGGCCCAGGACAGAACCCTGTGGCCTCCCCATGAGTCCCTTCTCTCCAGGATGAAAAGCAGCCATTGGTGAGCACGCTTTGGGAACGGTCGGTCAACCAGTTACAGATCCACCTGACAGTAGCCCTGTCCAGCCCACATTTTACTAGCTTCTTTGCAAGAACGTCATGGGGAACTTTGTCAAAGGCCTTACTGAAATCGAGATATGCTACATCCACAGCATTCCCTTCATCTATCAAGCTAGTAACTCTATCATAAAAAGAGATCAGATTAGTCTGGCATGATTTATTTTTGAGAAATCCATGTTGACTTCTCGTGATTACCGCGTTGCTTTCTAAGTGATTAGAAACTGACCGCTTAACGATCTGCTCCAGGATCTTTCCGGGTACTGACGTCAGGCTGACTGGGCGATAATTATTTGGGTCCTCTTTTTTTCTCTTCTTGAAGATGGGGACAGCATTTACCCCCTTCCAGTCTGCTGGAACTTCTCCTGTCCTGCAAGATTTCTCAAAGATTATAGCAAGCGGTTCCAAAACGACCTCTGCCAGTTCTTTTAATATCCTAGGATGCAATTCCTCTGGCCCTGGAGACTTGAATTCCTCCAGTGTGGCCAGGTATTCCTGTACCACCTCTCTACCTATTATGTGCCGCATTTCCCCTGCTTCCTCCCCTGCTCCCCGACCGCCAGGTCGAGTGCTTGTATCCTTCTGGGAAAAAACTGAGGCAAAGAAGGTGTTGAGTAGTCCTGCCTTTTCTCTCCCCCCTGTTAGTAATTCGCCATCTTCTCTGCGCAGGGACCCTATCGTCTCCTTCTTTTTCCTTTTGCCGCGGACATATTTAAAAAAGCCCCTTTTATTGTTTTTGATGTCTCTGGCCAGCCTAAGTTCGTTCTGTGCTTTGGCCTTTCTGACCTCCTCCCTACATCTCCCGGCTACTTGCTTAAATTCTTCTCTGGTGGTTCCCCCCTCTTCCATTTCCTGTACACGTTTCTCTTAATGCTTAGCTCAGCTGAGAGTTCTTTACTCAACCATTCTGGTTTCTTCAGTGCCTTCCATTTTTCTTCCTTCTTGGCACAGTTTTAGACTGTGCCTTCACTATCTGCCTTTTAAGGAACTCCCATGCCTCCTGGACTCCTTTCCCTTTTGCTATTCTTGACCATGGAATTTCAGCCAGCAGCTCCTTAAGTTTACAGAAGTCCGCTTTTTTAAAATCTGAGACGAGTGTCTGGCTACACTGATCTTCTCCTTCCCACTGAATGCCAAATTCCAATAGGGCATGGTCACTCCCCCCTAAAGATCCAACCACTTCTACCTCATTAACAAGGTCATCCCTATTGGTCGGGATCAGATCTAGAATATTTGATCCCCTTGTGGCCTCTTCCACCTTCTGGACCATGAAATCGTCTGCAAGACAAGCAAGAAACTTGCTGGACCTCGCTGTCTTGGCAGAGTTTGACTGCCAACATAGATCCGGGTAATTGAAATCTCCTATTATTACTGTATCTCTCCTTTTTGAATGCGTGGTCATTTGGTTGAGGAAGGCGTCATCAAGGTCCTCAGTCTGGGTTGGAGGTCTGTAGTAAACCCCCACCAGAATATCCCTATTGTTTCTCGCTCCCTTAATTCTTACCCAGATGCTCTCGGCCTGGCTTTCTGGGTTTAAGTCACGGATCTCTTCGCAGGTGAAAACATCCTTGACAAACAAGGCTACTCCTCCTCCTTTCTTGTTTGGTCTATTTTTACAAAATAGGCTATACCCCTCTATTCCTACATTCCAATCCTGAGACTCATCCCACCGGGTCTCAGTGATGCCTATCAAATCGTATTTATTTTGTTGTACTAGGAGTTCAAGTTCATCAGAGCTTGTGCTCTGGCTAATTCCCATTCCCCATTATTTGGAGCACAGTGAGGTGTCCACCACGGGACCCCAGAACCCAGGGTAACAGTGGTCCCACCACAATTCGAAGCTCACCTGGTGAGGACACGGGAGACAAGGCCTTCGCAGGGTCTGCTCCCACCCTCTGGAACTCCCTCCCTGGGAGGCCCAGCTGACCCCCTCCCTGCTTTTCTTTTGCCAGCAGGGTTTTAAGGTATAAGCAGGGAAGCTTTTATTGGGATGCTTTATTGATTTATCTTCTTAAACTTTTGTACAGCTTTTAAATGATATCGTTTTACCTGGGGATTCTAATTATTTTTAAAATTTAATTGTTCAGATTTTTAACAGACTTTTTCTATTTTTGTATAGGTTCACCTCATGGTCACCCCAAGCTGGAAATGACTTGATGGCACACCATGTGTGGTGGGTGAAGCCATCCTCCAAAGTCTCCTAAAGGGCACACGCAGCCCCCAGTCTCCCACTGTTGTGGATCCCTGGTATGAACAAAGATATAATGCAACAGATAGCACCTAACTTTCATACAAACTGTGTCTTTCTCCCACTCTCCTCCAAGAAAATCCCTTCCACCTCCCCCTGCGGAAGTCTCTGCCGTCAGCAGAGCGTGCATATTCTCCCAGCCGGCACAAGCAGTGCCATCCGACAGCACTGGCCGTTCTCTCACACTCACCGACGGGTCAAACTCCACACTGGTGATGCTTCCATTGGCACCTTCCAAAGTCTGCATGTTCTCCAAGCGACCTGAATGAGGATGTCAAACAAAAGACCCAGGATGAGCCCACCAACCGCCTTCTCCAACCAGATTCAAAGGAACAGAAGGAGTCCTTGAAGGGCTAGGAGTGCCAGGCAACGTTTCAGTGCTGGCCCAGATCCTCCACTGTGCTTGAGTAGTATAAGTCTGCACTCACACAATCACAGGTTTATGCTATGTATCCCACCCACTGAATACTAACACCAGGTAACCAACTGAGTGTCTGCTTCTTGTCCCATTGTGATGCATTGTGGAGAGGAGGTTAAGAGGTAACGTGATAGCCAGGTTTAAATATGTGAAGGGATGTCATATGGAGGATGGAGCAAGGTTGCTTTCTGCTGCTCCAGAGATCAAGACACGGAGGAATGGCTTCAAACTCCAGGAAAAGAGAGATTCCACCTAAACATTAGGAAGGACTAACGTTGGACTAATTCCACAGTTCAGTAGTGGAATCTGCTGCTACCTCAATGGAGTGTGATGGAGTCTCCTTCTTTGGAGGTTTTTAAAGAGAAGCTGGGTGGCCGTCTGTCCAAGGGAGGGCTCTGATGGTGTCTTCCTGAAAGGCAGAAACGGTTGGACTGGATGACCCCTTGGGGTCTCTTCCAGCCCTATGATTCTATAATTCTATGAAAAGAGATTCCACCTGATCATTAGGAAGAACTTCCAGGCAGTAAGAGCAATTCAGCAGTGGACTATGCTGCTGCCTGGAAGTGTGATGGAGTCTTCTTCTTTGGAGGTTTTTAAAGAGAAGCCGGGTGACCATCTGCCAAAGGGAGGGCTTGGAGTGTTTCCTCTTGCTTGGCAGAAGGGGATGGACTAGATGGCCCTTGTCTAGGATTCTGTGATTCTAGGAATCTGTGACATGGGAAAGGCTCAGCCATGGAAACCCACCGTGTGACCTTGGGCGAGTCATACTCTCTCAGCCTCTGAGGAAGGTAACGGCAAACCTCCTCTGAATAAATCCTGCCAATAAGAACCCCTATTTTTAAGAGTCAGAATAGTATAATGGTTTGGGAGACAGGGTTTGCATCTTCACTCAGCCATCGAAACCCATCGGGTGATCTTGGGCTAGCCACACTCTCTCAACCTTGTTGTCACGGTTGTTCACTGTTGTCAAGACAACTTCAACTCAGGGCGACCCTATAAACGCGAGACCTCGAGTCGCCCTGTCGTCGTCGGCCCCGCTCGGCTCTTGCGGACTCAGGGCAGCGGCCGTTCCGGCTCCCTTGATGGAGTCCGTCCGCACGTAATGGCACCTTCCTCTTTTTTTCCTGCCTTCTACCTTCTCAAGCGTTACAGCTCTCCCTCCACATTCGCTAGGGTTAAGGGCACAGGACTCCCGCGAAAGTGGCCCTCCCAAACCATAAGTGACTCTAGGCCCTCCCAAACCGTATTTAACACACACACACACAAAGTATGATCACCATATACATTCAACCCGTGGTGGATTCCTTTGGGGCTTCAGGGTTCCTTCCCAAGGCAGAAGTGGGGGGCTGGTGGGGCAGGCGGCCCCCTCCACGGCTGCCCCACATCCTTTTTAAGAGGGACTTACAAGCCTCCTTCACAGTTTCTCAGTCTCACGAGGCTTGCAGTCCCTATTAAAAATGGCACAGGGAGGCAGCCCAGGGGAGAACAAATAATCCGTGAATAATCAAATCCGCAAAAGTGAAACTCGCAAACGTGGAGTGCTGACTGTATTGTCTTTTTCAGGGAGGCATCTCTTCTCATGACATGAGGAAAGCAATGGTAAATGATAAATCTTGCCAAGAAAACACTATTTTTTTTTTAAATAGCCGTCATAGCGTAGTGGTTTGAATGTTGCACTACAACCCTGGAGACCACAGTTCAATTCCCCGCTTGGCCATTGAAACTCACTGGGTGACCTTGGGTGCGTCACATACTCTCAGCCCCAGAAAACCCCAGGACAGGTTCACCTTAGGGTCACCATAAGTCAGAACCAACTTGAACACACACAAAAACGACAACGGTGTGCTGGTTCGAGTGTCGCTGGGGCTCCAGGAAACCAAGAAAACTCTACGATAGGCTCTGCCATAGGTTAGATGCAATTTGAAGGCACCTAACAAGAACATCGCTGGAAGGCAGCTGGGAAAAACTTCCAACGTTTTTAATCGTTCCAAACCTCTTTCTGCTCTTGCGCGTCAGGGCAAAGAGCAGGTCACAATCTTTGGGCACAAGCTTACCTCCAACCACGTTCCAGAGTCTGATGCATCTGTCTGTCCCTCCTGTCGCCAGCATGCCTGAACTGGGACTGAATTTGATGGCATTGATCTCAGAGGCGTGGGCCTCCTGGAGAGGGAAGAGAAGGCAAAACCGGGACAGTATGGTTAGTCCGGGAGTTTCAGCTCTGCAAGCGGACACCGTAGTTCTGCTAGTGTGGACGTTTGCACAGACCCCATTTTCCCAACTGGTTCTTTTCTAGGGGTGCAATCCTTCATTCACTTCATTCTGGAAGGAAGCAATGAGTAAAAGTTTTCTCCTTGGTATGAGAAAGTGCAGGAAAACTGCACAGTTTTTGAAGACAATTCACAGTTCAGACTTTATTCTCTGCAAAATTTGTGCAGAGTATTTTTTTTATTTTTTGTAGGGAAGATGGCATTTTCTGCACAGAACACAATGTTTTTGCACGGAAGACAATATTTCTGCACAGAAAAAGCTTTTCTTGTGCTCTGAAATTCCCGCTGTTCAGTAAACCTATGTGTGAATTTTGCACAGAATAAACCCCAAATTGGGAAGATTCTCGTCAGTCTAGGTTCTGTCTCATTAGGGTTTCCCAACATTTGATAAACATGCTTTTTTTCCTTTTCCTGTTTTTGAATATACTTTCTATTCCAGCATGGTTTACAGAAAATAATCAGGGAAGGACTGGATGCTCAAATTCTTGTGCAAAATAGTCAAGAGGTATAGAACCATGGAATCCTAGAGTTGGAAGAGACCCCAGGAGCCATCCAGGCCAACCCCTTCTGCCATGTAGGAACCCACATCAAAGCACTCCCTGTGACAGGTGGCCATCCAGCCTCTGCTTAAAAACCTCCAAAGAAGGAGATTCCACCACACCCCATTGAAGCAGCAGCAGATTCCACTGCCAGACAGCTTTGACATCAGAAAGTTCTTCCTGAGGTTCAGGTGGAATCTCCTTTCCTGCAGCTTGAATCCATTGCTCCTTGTCCTAGTCTCTGGAACAGACGAAAACAAGTCCGCTCCTTCCTCGACATGGCATCTCTTCAAATGTTTAAACATGGCTACCATATCTCCTCTTAACCTTCTCTTCTGCAGATTAAATATCCCCAGCTCCCTAAGACATTCCTCATAGGGTTTCATGGCTTCCAGACCCTTCATCATTTTGGTCGCCCTCCTCTGGACACGTTCCAGCTTGTTGACATCCTTCTTGAAATGAGGTGCCCAGAACTGGACACAGGATTATTCCAAATGAGGCCTAACCAATGCAGAATAGAGTGGTACCATTACCTCCCTCGATCAAGACACCATACTCCTATTGATGCAACCAAGAATCGTGCTGGCTTTCTTGGCTGCCGCATCACATTGCTGACTCATGTTCAGCTTGTGATCTACCAAGACTCCTAGATCCCTTTCACACGTACTGCTATCCAGCCACGCATCTCCCATCCTATATTTGTGCCTTCCATTTTTTCTGCCTAAGTGCAGGACCTTACATTTCTCTCTGTTGAAATTCACTTTGTTAGCTTTGGCCCGGCTCTCCAATCTGTCAAGGTCGTATTGAATTTTGATCCTGTCCTCTGGGGTATTAGCAACCCCTCCCAGTTTGGTGTCATCTGCAAATTCGATCAGCATGCCCTCTGCTCCTTCATCCAAGTCATTGATGAAGATGCTGAATAGCAGCCCTGGGCCCAGGACAGAACCCTCCGGCACCCCACCAGTCACTTCTCTCCAGGATGAAAAGCAGCCATGGGTGAGGAGCACCCTTTGGGTTCATTTGGTCAACCGGTTACAAATCCACCTAACAGTAGCCCTGTCCAGCCCTCATTTTACAGTATGGTATGGAACGAAGACCTGCAGGTAGCATCTTGTTAGTGACATAGGCAGGAATAGGTTGTGCTATCCACGTAGAGGAAATCTTGTAGACAACATGCAACAGACATGCAGTGGCAGAGCTTGGAGTGTGTGGAGGGGGCGCGGGAGGGGGCGGGGCTAGGGTCACAATGGGTGTGGGTGTGGCCACGGTGGGTGTGGGTGTGGCCACAGGGTGTGGGTGTGGCTGTGGGGCGTGGGGGCGTGGCCAGGGCATGCGGGGATGTGCCTACAAGCTGGGACACCTCAAAAACATTTCCACTCGGGGCGAAGCATCACGCCCACCCCCCTGTTCCTACGTGACTGCGGACACGGATGCGGATGCAGCTCTGGGACCTCTGATTTACCTGTACGTCACTCACTCCAGAAGGGAGGCAGGCCGCCACACAACAGGGAATGCAGCAGTACCGATCCTCTGACACGTCACTGATGGAGTTCCCCCGCTTCAGCCTGAAACTAAGCAGAGCAAGTGAAAAACTTGGTAAGATAGCCATGCCTGAGGAACTGGCCCGCTTCGGACCTCTTGCTTTGGCCCTTGGTACGTGCTCACGACCACACGCACGTGCATGCATGCACACGTGGACACACACACACACAGAAATGCACGCACTCAGCTCCCTCCCTTGCTTCCTGATTCAACATAATCATAGTTTGCTGGGATTTCAGAATCAAGGAAACCTTTTGGCTATTGCAAAGTTTCTCTGTTTATACTTATATCTTTGTACATGCTTTCAACTAGGTATCATCATTATTACTAATGCTGTTGTTATTGTTTGTTCTTGTTGCATCATCATCATCATCATCATCATCATCATCATTATTATTGGCAGTGCCAGCCGCCTTCTTTATAACCTTCCTTTTTTTCCCCCAAGGTTGGTACTGAAGGCAGCTTACATATTAAAATGCTTACAATTTAATTGAAAATTGACTCAACATTCAAATAGAATCAAACTGTTGGCAGTAATAAAGCTATTTAAAAGAGCTACTTGTTTGAAAAAGACCTTTTAAAAAAGAGGTGAAAAACATTATGGTTTAAAGCCATGCAGCAAATTTTTAAAGCCTTTTCCTTAAACATTTCCAGTTTTTGAAAACCTTCAGGATAAAAAAGCCTTTGCCTGCCAACAGAAGGACAGCAAGGAAGGGGCCGTTCCAGCCTCTCTAGGCAGGGAGTTCCAAAGTCTAAGAAAGTGGGCTGAGAGAATGTCCTCTCCTGAGAGTCTCCAGCCTGGGCAGGCACTGCTTTTGGACTGCTTTCAGGAGTGGTTAAAGAGTATTTTAATGTGTTTTTTAAAAAAATTTTTATCTTTATATTGTTTAATTGGTTGTAATTTCTTCATCACCTCAGGAGCCCTTGTGGACTAGAAGGTGATACAGAAATACTTTAAATAAATAATAAATAAATAAAATACAGGAAAAGACACTCTGTCAGATAGCCCGGACCTAAGCCTGATTGATTGATTGATTTTAAAGCTGCCTTACGGGGAAGAGTTGGGATCTAAATGAGTTAATAATTATCATAATACAGTTGGCCCTCCATATTTGCAGACTCTGTATCCCCGAATTCAACCAACCACGGCTTGAAAATATCTCCCCACCTCCCAAAAAAGTCCAAAAAGTAAACTTTGATTTTGTAATTTTATATAATGGATGCCATTTTGCCACACCGTTGTACATAACGGGATTTGAGCATCCACAAGGGGTCCTGGAACCAAACACAAGGAGAAACAGAGGGCCTAAGTTTAAGCACATAAGAAGGACCACGGGTGCTGTCACCCGAAACAGGTAGATCCCAATTGCAGCAAAATAACAGCATCTTTTGCTGGGACTTGTCACATGACCTCATTCCTCTTCTGTTGTTCTCCCTGGCAGGAGACCATTTGGAAAGTGCTTCTTTTATTAACACAAAAGATCCATTAATGACCTCCTTTGTAAGAGAAACACTTTCCAAATAATCTTCCCCAGGGAGAACAACAGAAGAGGAAGGGCATCATGTGATAAGTCCCAGCCAAAAACGCCATTGTCCTTCTGTAATTTTGATTCGCTTGCTTCATGTGATAAACCCCTACGTTGTACGAGGAGGCATTTCTAGCCCCGGGTTCAATGCCCATTGGGGCCAACCAGTCTCCCAGAGCCTTAGTTCAGTCTTCAGACCACTATACCATACAGGCTTTATTTCCAAATTATTTGGCTTCAAATTCAGATCCGACAGCTTTGGAAAAATCACCAACGTCAGATTCCATTGTGATCATTGCCACAGAGAACTTATTCTCCCCATTACAGTTTCCAGGAGGGAAGGAAACCCTACTCACTCCCCACTTCGAGCAAAAAGAGACAGAGCCAAGTCTTGCCGAGGCAACCCACTGACGCAAAAATCAAGCTGAGCAACCAACTTACTCAAACAAGCCCTTGAAAACATCCACGTATCTCGTGAGGGTCATGGAGGTAGCCGATGCAGATCTAAATGAGGAGGCAAAGGGAAAAGATGGTAAAGGCACGAATGGGGAAGCAAAAGGATGGGGATGCAGTGCTCGCATTGTGACGGAAGGGGAGGACAGGGACAGGGACACGGTCTGTGCGCTGGCAGATCAGGAAGGAAACCCCCAGTGCTTTGCTACGGGTACAAAAAACCGAACCCCATCAAATACCATGGAATCTAGATGAACCTCACTGCACGTCAGAATGCAAATCGTTCTGCCTCTGCACTGAAGTTTCATTTCTAAGCACCACAATTCAAGGATATTGGCAAGCTAGAACATGCCCAGAGAAGGACAACCACAATGGTAGAAGGTCTGGAAACCATGATGCCCTACAAGGAGCAGCGTAGAGAGCTGGCTATGTTTAGCCTGTATGTTTAGAGAAGGTTAAGAGGGGACAGGATAGCCAGGTTTAATTATTTGAAGGGATGTCATATGGAGCAAGCTTGTTTTCTGCTACTCCGGAGACTAGGACATGGAGCAATGGTTTCAAATTCCAGGAGAAGAGATTCCACCTAAACATTAGGAAGAACTTCCTGATGCTAAGAGCATTTTGACTACGAAATACATTGCCCCAGTGGAGTGTGTTGGAGTCTCCTTCTTCGGAGGTTTTTAAACAAAAGCTGGATGGCCATCCATCTAAGGGAATGTTTTGATGGTATATTCCTGCACGGCAGGGGGTTGGACTTGATGATCCTGGGGGTCTCTTCCAACTCTATGATTCTATGAAATCCCCACCTTACCTAAAGGGCCTTTTTCTCAACCTTTCCCCATCCAGCTCTTCCAGAAGATCTCTGGTGTCCATCTTCTGCTTATCTGCCTTCACAACTTCGGGTTCACTGCCAGGGAGAGAACACAAAGCCGATTTGAAAAAGCGCAGCTGTAGAGCATTGCACAAATGTCTCCCCTCTACAGGACTTTCCCACTGTTTAAGCAGCAATTAAATAGTGTGAGGTGGTAGCCCAAAAGCCACTAAAATTCTAGGCTGCATCAGTGGCACCATCGTGTCCAAAATGAAGAGAAGCAGTGGTGCCACTGAATATCAAAGTGAGAATTGTCCATGCTGTTGTATGTCTGCTTTCTGCGTATGGCTGAGAAAGCTGAAAAGTTAAAAAAAACTGATGATAAGAGAATAGTATCATTTGAAATGTGTTCTTGGAGGAGAGTTCTGCAGGTACCATGGTCTTCCAAAAAGACAAATGAATGGGTCTGAGAGCAACTCAAGCCTGAATTCTCCTAGATGACTCAACTGAGGCTGTCATATTTTGGCCACATCCTGAGAAGACATGTCTCACTAGAGACAAGAATGCTTGGCAAGGGAGAAGGCAGCAGGAAAAGAGGAAGATCATCCTACAAGGAGATAGAATCCATCAAGGAAGCTCCAAAGGCTGCTCTGAGTCTGCAAGACCTGAGCAGGGCAGCTGATGCTAGGCTGACTTGGAGGTCTCCCATTCAGAGGGTCATCACGAGCTAAAGTTGAGTTGTCAGCAGTTAATAACAAGTTGTGCCACCATGGTATAGTGCCTTGAGCACTGGATTACAGCTGCGGAGACAGGGTGCAAATCCTCATTTGGCCATGGAAACACCTTGGGTGACCTTGGTACGTGCCCTGTCAACCTCAGAGGAAGGCAAAGGCAAACCCGTTCTGAAGCAATCTGACCAAAAAGCCTCCTGATAGGTTCACCTTAGGGTTCTCATAAGTCAGAAATGACCTGTAGGCCCAACAAAAGTGCCACTTAGTTCTGCTTTGGTCAGACCTCACCTGGACTCCAGTGTCCAGTTCTGGGCACCACAATTCAAGAGGGATATGGACAAGAAGGAATGCCTCTAGAGGAGGGTAACCAAGATGATCAAAAGTCTGGAAACCAAACCTAATGAGGAACAACTTAGGGAGTTGGGTATATTTAGCTTGGAGAAGAGAAGGCAGAGAGGTGACATGATAGTTAATTTTAAGTATCCGAACAGATTTAATGTAGAAGGTGGAGGGAGTTTGTCTTCTGCTGCTCTAGAAACTAGAACACAGACCAATGGATTCAAATCACAAGAAAAGAGATCCCACCTAAGCATTAGGAAGTACACCTTGACCGTAAGAGCCGTCAACTGACTCTCCTTTGGAGGCTTTACAGCAGAAGCTGGATGACCATCTTTCAGGACTGCTTAAAATGTGTACTCCTGCATGGCCTGACTTTGGACCAGATGGCTCTTGCAGTCCCTTCCAACTTAGTAATTCTATGACTCTAAGAAACTTTGCTGTTTTTATTTTTTGTGCTAAGCAAAGAACTACTCAAAAATAGTCTAGCCCTGTCGTATATTGGTCTTTCGGTACTCTTTTTTGTGGGAAGAGGATGGGAGGTGATGCGGAATCCAAATCTTGGAGCCAAGCCATGCGCCTATATTTACAAGCATGTCCATGGATGCAGGGAGAATCTAACAGCTCCCAGCGGGTTTTGGCATAAAGTCAGTGCAGAGATACAGGGGAATACGGAATGCTGAGTGGATGGGAACCATTCTAGATGGATATGGTAGAATGAACTGGGGCTTATTTAAAAAGGAGGCAGGATGGGAACAGCAGCATATTATTGCCTTCAGTAGTTGTCTTGCCACTTCCACACGGATATACAGTTGAGCATCCATTATCCAAAAGGCTTAGGACCAGAAGTGTTTTGTATTTTGTATTTTTTCAAATTTTGGAATACCTGTGTTTGCAGACACATAAAACATACGGGAGATCTCCAGGGAGCCCGTGAACAAATGAGCAGGAGTGCTGCCACTGCTGCTTCCGGCAAAGCACCACCCTTGGATTCCCGTCATTTCACAGATCCTCGTGTCCCTCTCCAGCCTCCTGTCTCCTTCGTTCACTACTTGTGCTGTGTACGAGACGTGAGGCTGGAGAGAGAAGGAGGATCTGAGAGAAGAATGAGCTAGAGTGCCAAAGCCACCACCTCGAAGGCAAAAGCAGCAGAGCTGGAGGCAAAAAGTTCTGGTTTTTGAAGGTTTTTGGATTTCTGGATAGGGGATACTCAACCTGTAATCATTAATGTATCACTCTACTCAAACTTGGGAATTTTTAAAATTTTTAAAAAAAATTTTCTCAACAAAAAACACCAACATCTTTGTGGCCAGGATCAAAAAGCTTGCTTCAGTTTTCCCTTTGTTGTTGTCAGGTGCTATGAAACTGGTTTTGGCTCATGGTGATCCTATGAATGAGAGATTTCCAAGAGACCCTGTTCTTAGCAGGCTCCAGTTTTTCCCTTTGCTCAAAGGAGACGAAGGAGAGTCTGGCAAAGAACCAGGAAAGAAAGGATGAGAAGCAAATCCTTGCCCTTCGCCGCTCTTCCAAGTGTGGATGTGGGACTCACATTTTCATGCTGACCCTTGTCTTGGTGGCCTTCTTCAGCACCTGGAACACCCTGGCTTGCTTTGCCCTGCAAGAAGAGGAAGAGGATTGGAGGATTATGAGAAAGATTGGCTTTCCACCCACCCTCTGTGTCAGGAACTGAATTCACACACACAATGCATAAACACTATTTATTAGGAGCGTGATACATAGGACCGGACTTCAGTGAGTGAACTGGAGGCAATTAGCAAAATTCAAAACATAAAAGGCAAAGGGTTTCTCATCCCACCCGCAAGAGACCTTGGAGTTCTGGTTTCAGCCTGGCAGCGCTTATCACTGCATTCTTAGCTTTGTTTATCTAACGATCTCTGGTTCTCATACCTTGTTACAAGCAGGCTCCTACTTAGCTCCTACTACACGTCCCATAACTGAAATATGGAGGGCTACCCGACACTCTGTTTGCTAGCCTCATGCAAGTCCTTCAGGAAATAGCTGCAGCCGGGCATATTGCATAATAACAATAACAACGACAAGACAAGTCGAGCCTCCCTTATCCAAAATGCTTGGGACCGCAAGTGTTCCATATATTGAATTTTTTTCAGATTTTGGAAGATTCGCATATACATAATGAAATATATTGGGAGCAAAGTGGGAACATGGTCTAAATACAAATTCATTTATGTTTCATAAGCACTTTAAACTGTAAATTTAAATTGTTGTAAATCACATACCGTGGTATATTGTTGCATATATTGTTGTTGTGGTGTGCCTTCGGGTCATTTCTGACCTATGGCAACCCTAAGGTGAACCTATCACGGGATTTTCTGGGACCGAGAGTGTGTCATGCACCCAAGCTCACCCAGTAGGTTTCCACGGTCCAGCAGAGAACTAAACCCTGGTCTGCAGGTTCACAGTCCAAGACTCAAACCACTACGCCACACTAGCTCTGATATATACTGTATATGCCATCGTATAATCATTGTAAATTATATACTGTTCTTTCAAGGCAGAATCCACTCTTTTGTCAGCTTTTCTTCTCTCTAGGATGGGGAACACATGGCTGGATAACAGTACATGTGAAAGGGATCTAGGAGTCTTGGTGGACCACAAGCTGAACATGAGTCAGCAGTGTGATGCCGCAGCCAAGAAAGCCAACACGATTCCTGGTTGCGTCAATAGGAGTGCGCTGTCTAGATCGAGGGAGGTAATGGTACCACTCTATTCTGTATTGGTTAGGCTTCATTTAGAATCCTGTGTCCAGTTCTGGGCACCTCAACTCAAGAAGGATGTTGACAAGCTGGAGCGTGTCCAGAGGAGGGCGACCAAATGGGGAAGGGTCTGGAAGCCATGGAGCCCTATGAGGAACAGCTTAAGGAGCTGGGGATGTTTAGTCTGCAGAAGAGAAGGTGAAGAGGGACCATGAGAGCCATGTTTAAATATTTGAAGGGATGTCATGTCAAGCAGGGAGCAGGCTTGTTTTCCGCTGCTCCAGAGACCAGGACAAGGAGCAATGGATTCAAGCTACAGGAAAAGAGATTCCACCTGAACCTCAGGAAGAACTTCCTGACGGTCAGAGCTTTTCGGCAGTGGAATGTGCTGCCTCCATGGAGTCTTTCTTTGGAGGTTTTTCAGCAAAGACTGGACGGCGATCTGTTGGGAATGCTTTGATGGGCGTTCCTGCATGGCAGGGGGTTGAACCCGGTGGCCCCGGGGGTCTCTTCCAGCTCTGTGATTCTGTGAGTCTGTGATTTGGTGCCACCTCCACCGCTGCCCTATCCTCATTTTAATAGGGACTTGTACGTCTCGCCTCATGTTTGCAGTCTCTCTGCAAGCCTCGCAAGACTAAGAGAAACTGCAAAGGCAAGGCAAGGCTTCTAAGTCTCTGTTAAAGATGGCACAGGGCAGCAGCAGAGATGGCAGCAAGGTCCACCTGATGCCCACCTCTCCTATGCAAAGGAAGGTTGCGCCTCAAAGACGGATCTGGGAGGCTGGCACGGAGGTTCAAACGTATCGTACTTTTTTTGTGTGTCTTGCTATGCTTTGGGAAGCATAATTAAAAACAAGCAAAGCCAACATACTTACCGAGTTCTCATACAAATATTCTTCTAACACACTTTGACTTCCTCTCGGCAATTCCTGGCATACCTTTCTTTTAATCACGGTATCTCTTCTAGGATCTATTGCTGATAAACTCTTAACTTAACCAACATGAAGATATCATTAAAAAATGAATCTAATTACACTCTAATCCGAGAAATATACATGTATACCACATTCCGTTTTAAAACCTGTTGGAGTAAAAAGGTTTTAGCCAGAAGAACCTCCCCATTTTGCATTTTGGAGAGACCACCTACCGCTCGATCCTCTCGTTTTCGTGCTCGGCCGCGTCCGCCTTGCCCTGCAGGAGGCACTTGAGTAGCTCGGCGCCCCTCTCGGCCGTCTGGCGGAATTCCTCCTCTTGGCACCAGCAGTGCTGGCGCAGTGCGTCGTACGCGGCCTTCAGGTCGGAATTCTTGCGGTTCAGCTCCTCCACTTGGCCCCGCAGCCGACGCCGCACAGCCTCCAGGTCAGAGAGCTTCCCTCCCAAGTAGACCAACCTGAAGCAGATCAAACCAAAGGTTTTAGTCTTCCTGCTCCGGTTCCATGGGATTCCCGCTTGCCATGCTGGCTGAGGGACTCTGCAAAAGGTAGTCCCAAAAACGCCCGGAAACCCCGATGCCCTCTGAGGAGTGGCTCAGGCAGCTGGGTTAGTTTAGCCTGGAGAAGAGAAGGTTAAGAGGCAGCATGATAGATATGTTTAAATAGTTAAAGGGATGTCATATGGAGGGTGGAGCAAGTCTGTTTTCTGTTACTCCAGGGACGTGGACATGGAGCGATAGCTTCAAACGACAGGAAAAGAGACCCAGGGTGAGCCCATCAACTGCCTTCTCCAACCAGAACCAAAGGAACAGAAGTTACAAAGGAGTCCTTGCAGGGCAAAGAGAACCGGGCAATGCTTCAGTGATGGCCAACTGAGTGTCTGTTTCTTGTCCCATTGTGATGCATTGTGAAGGGAAGGTTAAGAGATGATGCGATAGCCATGTTTAAATATTTGAAGACATGCAATACAGAGGACGGAGCAGGCCTTTTTTCTGCTGCTCCAGAGACTAGGACATGATGGAGTAATGCCTTCAAACTAAAGGAAAAGAGATTCCACCTAAACATTAGGAAGTAAGAGCTGTCTGGGAGGGTGGTAGAGTCTCTTTCTTTGGAGGTTTTTAAGGAGAGGTCGGATTGCCATCTGTCAGGAGTGCTTGGACTGTGTCTCTTCCTGCCTGGCAGAATAGGGTTGGACTAGATGGCCCTTGGGGTCTCCTCCAACTCTAGACATTTCTGGGAAATGCAGTCCCAAAAAGTACTGTTTCTAAGCTCTGTTTTAAGCTTCAATTGACCCTCAGCTGCCTGGCCCTGAAGGCTTTCTTCCCATATCACAATGTCCACTTTGCACCAGAATGAGAAAAATCCTCTGTTGATTTTGTCGCCCCTCTCCAAGCCCCATCTGCTCTGCCATCCAATTCTGTGTTTGTATCAGTGTGTGAGAATTTGGTTTTGTTAAATTCCTCCTGGAAGATCAGTGGACTGCTCCTTCCCTATTTGCTTTGCTTTCTTTTGTTTTGTTTTGTTTTGTTTTGTTTTGCTTTGCTTTGCTTTGCTTTGTTTTGTTTTGTTTTGTTTTATTTTAATTTTATTTTATATATATATATATATATATATAAAATTTAAAAAATTATAACTATCCATATTTACAAATATCTTAGCAAAAAAAATTGTTAATATTTTATAAATATATAAAAAACAAAAAATCAAATTTGTATATCCAGAACATATCCATAACAATTACCTTTATATTTATCTCTGGTTCTTGTAACACATTATAACCTAATAATTTCTGCTTCTTCAATTATATCATATCGTATTTAATCGTGAAAGATTTCCTTAGCTTAATTTCTTGTTATTACATATTCCATACTTCTACATATGCATTGTTCTACATATACATATACATATACATATGCATATACATACACATATTCCACTTCCTTCCTTCCTTTCTCTTGTTTGGTTGATTAATTACTTTTTCAAGTTTCCTCTGATACTTTCATTTTTCTAGTGACCTGCCTTGTTACTTTTAATTTTTACCCTTCCTTTTTCTCATATCTTTGCTTACTGTTATCATCTCTTCTCACTCTACGTTCTTATTTTTCATATTTCCATCTGAATCGCCCATTTTTGTTGTATGTATCTTTTAACTGGTTTCATTTCATCATGATTTTTTCCCTTTGTCTCACCTTTAAATGCCTTAGTCAAATCATCCATCAATATCAATTCTACTAGTTTGTTCTCCCATTCATCTATATCTGGAACAAGTTCATTCTTCCAGTATTTTGCATTTTAAATATTTTGCTTTTTAAATATCAGTTGAAAACTTTCTTGTTTTCCAAAGCTTTTGGATTTTTCTGTTTAATATTGCTTTACAATCTTGGATATGTTGGTTATATGTATTTGCCAGTTTGCTTTATATTATATTGCTTCAGTTTTTATATTAGTGTCTGGATAACTCACCTTACAATTGTATTGCATTTGTATTACTCCTTCTTCTCCCACTCTCTCTTTGTGTGTGTGTGTGCTTGCATGTATTAGATTGTATGCCTTTGGCAGAACTCGCTGCTTTTGTTGTTATTGAGTTGTTTTGCTTGGAAAACACCACGTACACTGATGGTGCCAAATAAACAAACAGATAGATAAATAAAGATCATATTAATTGTATCTATTGCCACATCTATCATAATGAAAGGACTTTTGCACTTCTCTATCCCATTGATTAAACCACATTTATTCACATTACTCCACTGAATACAGTCTTAGCCATTCACATTTTTTAAAGGGGAAAAAATGGGAATCATGGTTTGGGTTGTATTTCTCCAAAATGCAATGTAAGCCTTGCAAATATATAAATTTCTGGTGTACTTTGTCTCTTAATTCTTTCTTCCTTGCATGTGAGGATGAATAGTTTCCAGGGTTTTCTCTCTGTTTCAGGAGAAAACAAATATTTCTGCACATTATTCTGCCTGTAGTTGCTCCAAATAATTATTTTGCACAGAAATACATGTGGGTTTTCCACACAGTAAGCATGTTTTCTTCCAGCAGAAATTCTGTTTCCTGTATCTAAAACAAGGGTTTCTTTCTGCAGGAAATTTTTCTGTGTAGAAACTTCCCCTGGAAGTGGACCCTGAAGTCGCACTGGAGGACCTAGAGGTTCCTAGAGAGAACATATTTCTTTCCATGGCCAGTGCAAATACAGTAAGACTTTTTTTTAATAAATAAATAAAATTAAATAACCCTTGAATAATCAAATCCCCAAAGGCTGAACTTACAAAAGTAAAGGGCCCACTCTAATTGCTATTTACATAACTTTTACATTTATACTTCCATCGAAGCTTCGTCTAAGTTTTTAATCTGTATTATTTTTAAATATGTTGTTGGCCACACTGAGTCCCATTATTGGAAGAAAGGTGAGATACAAATGAATAAAATAACAACAAACAACAGAGAAGTAACGACGTTGAAGTAACGATGTAAATCCCTGACAATATCATCCTTGCATGCAAGGATGAAAAATGACCGTAGTTTCCTCCCTGCTGAGAGAGAAAATGAATCTTTCGCACAGTATTCATCCTATATTCAGGTGCCCCAAAACTACTATTTAGAGAAAAGCACTTATTTTGCATTAAAAAAAAAATAATCTGCATGAAAAAAAAAAATTTTTTTTCAGGAAAATCCATGTACCCGTGTGTTTTTCTCTACCCATTAACTCCTCCACAACACTTTGCAGTCTTGCAAAGGAAAAATCTTGTATTTCTGTTATTTTTCTCTGCAGGGCTACTGGATTATTTGGAAATCTGTGTTTCGACCCAGAAGCAAATAATTTGCAACGCCCTTTCTGTCCCTGCCGTGAGTTCAAACTAACCACACAGAGAGACTTTACCTGCCCTTCTGCTCCTCCAAGGTGGCATCTTTCGCTTTGAGCAACATGTTCCGCTCGTAGACCTTGTACGCCAGCTGCAAAGAAGAGAAAAAAATCCCCTTCAGTCCTTCTGGGTACCGGGCTTAGCATGCATGAAAGAACCGCGGAATATTTTGAGGCTTTTAAAAAAATGATCCCAGAAAGCATGAAGACATTAGGGCAAAAGAATGATTTTTATCCTGTGCCCAAGAAGAAACCCCTGAAACACATCTACGGCATTCAGTGAACCAAGTTTTATGTGTTTCAGGGCGTGACCTCTTTAACAGAAATTTTGGTACCAGAGGATGAAATAACATGGAAAGAATTCCTGCGCCACAAAAAAAGAAAAACAGTTTAATATGTTTCGGCAATTTTTAAAAAGATTTACAATACAGGTACTGGTCTACGTTGGAAATGTCAGAAAGAGGTCGGAACGATATTTCATATGTGGCGGACATGTCCTATGGCCAAGAAATATTGGAGTGAAATGCATAAAAAAATGTGTGTGGTATTGAAGATGCAATTTGCTAAGACACCTGAATTGTACTTGTTGAATATGACAAATATATTTGAAGATACTGATGTAAAAAGACATTGGAGGATAATATCGTATATGATAACAACAGCTCGAGTAGAATACGAAAAGCTTTGGAAAACTCAGCAAATACCCACAATTGAACAATGGTGGGATACATTTGTTGAAAATAGAAATGCTGATACAGTCTCCCAGAGATTAAAGGGGAAATCAGACGATGAGATAAAAAAATGAATGGAAAATTGCAATGGGTAATTGCTGGGTATTGCCAAACGGAAATGAGTAATTCATGGTTAAGGTAATATATGAAGGGGCGACAGTTAATACACCATGGAACTGGAATCTGAAGAGGCGAATGTAAGAACTATCATGTAAGATAAACATTGTATTGTGGTACAGTAATGTAAATTGGTAAAAGAAGTATAGAAAATGAAATCTAGACCAGTGTGGAAGATCGAAAATAGTTCATGTAAAAGTATAATGATAAATGTTTGTTTTAATCGTGAAAATGAATAAAATTATTTAAAAAATATGTTTCAGCAATTTTTAAATTCAAAACGAACGACACGTACACTGAAATGCAACAACTAGATCAGACATAGGTAAGCAAAAACATTTAAAACCTTCCAGAGATCACAAAGAGCACCTGCGGGGCTTGCTTATCTCCCGTCCCCCATTTCCTCCCTCTTCTGCTGTTCGCAAACGCTCGGTGCGAGATTGTGAAGGAAGCGGCCGTCTACCTTGCCGATTGTAAGCAAGCACACGCAGGTATGGTAGGATTGGCATCCCATTTGCCCAAAGATTAAACTTTACAGTGCCGTTTACTGCAGACACACTGCCGCAACCCACGACCAAAAGCGTGTAAACTTCCCTACACCTCCTTCACCATTCTCCCCATGTCAATGCTGCTAAAAAGTTTCCAGCTGCACAAAGGATGAGGAAGACAGGAGGCAGGGCATAAAAATATTTTGTAAAAAAGGAGCTTCTCTGCCAGGGGTTTTGTTAACTGAGATACCCCTCTATTTTAGACCCGAGAATATATTTTGCACCGATAAAGTTATACCAATAAACACACAAAATCCTTCTTTGGAATAAGTGAAATAGGAGCCAGTGCCATCCCTTAAGGCCAGTGTTAAGTGGTCTCTAAAAGGCGCACCCGGTAACAGTCCAGCTACCACATTTTGCCCTAGCTGTAACTTCCAAACACTCTTCAAGGGCAGCCCCACATAGAGCGTCTTACAAGAATCTTGCTTGATAGGTAATTTTCACGAGGTCTGCCCTCCCTGGTAAAGGGCACAGCCGGTGTGCCAGTGTTACCGCTGTTTCTAGCCCGAGCTTGTGGGATATTAAGATATCATCTGATATCAATGGTTTGGCCTTCTTCACCCATTCCTCTCCACGTGCTCGCGAAGGACGCACACAGGCGCGGCCGAAAATAGCCGAACCATTCAAATCCCAATCCAGGCAGGCCAGAAATAGCCAGACGGCCGCTTTAGGAGACCTCCAGGCAAGTACCCTCTTAAGATCACATTATGCATGCACGCTACTTGCCCCGCGCAGGCAGCTTGACGAGCGGACTATCCAACGCTCAAGCACTCCACGTTTGCACACCGGCTTCTCTGTTGACAACGCCGTCATAATTCCATCACGCAAGGTACTGACCTTCCGGAGGCTGTGTCTCCAGCCCGAAACTCACCGCTGTCCCCAAGAACGGACTAGCCCGCGGCCACATTTTCCCTACACGAACCCCTGACTTTGAGCGCTTCCTCGGATCGCTCGGGACTTGCCTCCCGACTCGCCGCCGCTCCGTTGGACGAGCCTCCCCTCAGCCTCCACGTCCTGAGATCCACGCTCCCCAGCTTCTTTGCTATGACCGGGCTTCGGGACAGGTATAGTATTTCCCGTACCGAACCTCCTCAAAATCCCTCTATCCAACTCCTACCTTTTCATTTCCATAGCTCTTCGTGTGAGTGTGTTGCATACCCGTGTTTGACTGTATTTCGATAAAACAATTATTATTATTAACTTCTGCCTTATCATTGACTCTTCCTGACCCCGTAGACACAGGGTTCAAGATCTCGCTACCTTGCCCTGCCTCTCGCATGGCTAACGAGTGCTCTTTGCTAATTCTCTCCCCATTGTTCGAGCACATTAAGGTGTCCCTCTCAGGACCCCCAGAAATCAGGGTAACAGCGGCTGGGCAAAAGCACTCCTGGGCACGGAAGCCGCTTGCTTTTCCAGGAGGCCAAGCCCGTCTTCAGCCGCTCTAGAGACTTCTTTGGGTGCTTCTAAAAAGAGGCGGGATGGCCATCTAGGGGGAGAGTTTTGATTATATATTCCTGGATGGCGGAATTGGGTTGCACTGCATGGCCCTTTGGGATCTCTCCCAACTCTATGGCTCTATAAAACATTAGATGCAAAAGTTAAAAAAGAATTAAGCAGCAATACTATCACTGCTTGGCCATGCAAACTGGGCAAGTCATACCGTCTCAGCCTCAGAGGAAGGCAAATGCAAACCCCTTCTGAACAAACCTTGCCAAGAAAACCCCGGGGTTGGGTTGTCTTAGGGTCACCATAAGTCACTCGGAGGCACACAACAACAAAACAACAACGCTTTAAACACACACACACACACACACCTGCTCCTTGATTAAAATTCAAAGGCCTACCTGAATAACAGCATCTTCACCTGTTAGCAGAAAGACCCTTGGGGTCTCTCCCAATTCTAGGATTCGATCACTCTGTGGTCCCCTTGAGCCATGTTTAAATATTTGAAGGGATGTCATGTGGAGGAGGGAGCAGGCTTGTTCTCTGCTGCTCCAGAGACTAGGACAAGGAGCAATGGATTCAAGCTGCAGGAAAGGAGATTCCACCTGAACCCGAGGAAGAACTTCCTGACGGTCAGGGCTGTCCGGCAGTGGAATCGGCTGCCTCGGAGCGTGTTGGACTTTCCTCCTTCTTTGGAGGTTTTTAAGCAGAGGCTGGAGGGCCAGCTGTCGGGAGTGCTTTGAGGGTGTTCCTGCATGGCAGGGGGTTGGACTGGATGGCCCCTGGGGTCTCTTCCAACTCTACATTTCTATGATTCTATGATTCTATGCACCACGGGGAATAATGTGCGGGGCTGTTTCTACACTTCTAGGAAATCAAGAGGGACACTGAAGGTGCTGATGAAGACTTATGTTCCATCCAAAAATGCTCAATTGCACAGCTATAATCCTGTGCATATCATTGTGGTTGTTTTGTTGTTGCTGCTGCTGTTGTTATTATTTCTATCCTACCTTTCTCCCAAAATTGGCACTCAAAGCAGCTTGCAACTTTAAAAAAAACTACAGGTAAAACATACCAAAAAGGTCAACATTAAAACTGAATTAAACTATTGACAAAATTAAAATGATTGTGGGTAGGTCCCAAGCATGGTCTAGTGTTTTGAGCATTGGATTAAGTCTTTGAAGAACAAGGTTCAAATCCCCACACGGCCATGGAAGTCCACTGGGTTACCTTGGGCGTGTCACACTCTCTCACCCTCAGAGGAAGGCAAAGGCAAATCCCCTCTGAACAAACCTTGCTCCCATCATGGTAAGTTTGCCCTAGGGTTGCTGTCAGTTGGAAACAACTTGAAGATACACAACAAAAAATCCTCACTAGACGAGACGCATTGAAACTATGGTTGAATGGTGAAGCAACACATATGTAAACCCCACTGATTCAGGGGCTCTGATCTAGCTGGGATTAAAACAGGATTTAGGCCAATGTGGAAGGGTGATACCTGTAGAACTCTGCCTAAGCAACCATGAACCAATGTGTGCATTGCACAATGGCCAAAAAAGTACAATTGCACATGGAAGGGAACCCAACCGGGGTAAGACACCAACAGAATTCTGGCTTCAAATATTGGTCCATAATATTCCACCCTCTGTATCCTTTTTGGTTACTTAAAAAGTTGTTCAAAAACGCAGCTTAATTTTAGCTGTCTTTCTGTCGTAGTTTTCATTTGCTCAACAGCAAAAGACCCCTCGTGTTCCTGGACTGCGTGTGCGCTCCCACCCGCCACCTCTTGCGCACCAAGATTCCCAGGCGCCGTCCCCAAAGAGCCTCACCTCACCTCACCATTGATGCTCTCCATGCGCAGCCTGTTTGCTTCATGACTCCTCTTCAAGCTCACCACTGCATCTGTTGAATCCAAGGCGCAGTCTTCAGAGGCTCTGCAAGAGAATCCACAAATTTCAGAGCAGAAATCAGAAGGTTTCTGAGTCATGAATGGAAAGAATGTTTTTAAAAAAATGGGAAAATGGTCGAAAAACTTATTTTTCAACTCTTGAGAAACCCAGACAAGAAGAATCCAGCACTGATAAGGGTCTTCCCAGTTCAGGACTTACTCTGCACTAAGCTTGCACATGGTTGTTTTCTGCAGACAATGGCATTTCTTTGCAGAAAACAGCATTTCCTGTACAGAAAATAATACTTCTATGCAGAGAGAAACTGGGACATTTTTTATTATTATTATTATTTTATTTTATCAACCATCAATAAATAAAATAACATCTAATACAAATCCACTTGTGCTGTTTTCTTGCAAAACACAATCTATGTGTACATTTTTTACATTTTGTTCTTCTAAACCAATAATACAGTACATTATACACGCCATCTATTATTTCTGTTATTTGTATCCTTCTCTTCTCTATCATTACTTCTTTTCTATCTTACTATCTCTGCCTTATTTATATCTTATTATTCTCGTTTTCCTGCTTCCTTACTTCACATAGTACCAATTATTTCTCGAATCTCTTAAGTTTCTCTTCTTTACCACCCCCTATGGGGTTCTCCCTCTATTTATTTTATTGTTTTGTTTAATTTCCCTGTTTAATTTTGTCAGCTGTCTCTATTCTTTCTTTTTTTTTTTACTTTATTTCATGTTTAAGTATATACTTTTCTATTTGATTCCATTCATTCTCATTTTGACTTTGGTTTCTTCCTTGTATCATCATAGTTAATCTGTCCATTTCTCTGTATTCCATCAATTTAGCAATCCATTCCTCTATTTGGGGAATTTGTTTGTTTTTCCAAATTTTTGCGAAAATTATTCTTGCCACCGTAATCATATATAAAATTATCCTCTGAAATTTTCTCTTTTTTTCTCCGTCTATTTTCTGTATTATATTCAGAAGAAATATTTCTGGTATAAGTGGGATACTAGTTTGTAACATCCTGGACATTATCTCTTGAATTTTTTTCCAAATTTTTTTTGCTTTGTCATATAGATGGCATCCGGACCCGGCAAAACTAATAAATAAAATATACAAAACCAAAGAAACTAGGATGTTTTAAAAGCAGCTTTAAAAAGTGACAACATACTGCTTTTAATCTCAATCAAGTTGGCCCCATCTTTTTGTTCAGCCTCCATCAACCGGGAGGAAAAAGGAGTATGTGGCCACAAATACTGTTTAAGAGACACACTGCACACAGTTTTTAAGAGATGCGCCACGAATCTCTTAGAAACTGGGCACAGTGCATCTCTTGTACAGCATCTGCGAGCACACGCTGCCTTTTCGCTCAGTTGATTTGCTGCCATTTTTTTTTTTTTTTGGACTCTATACAAATTGAACACAAAGATGGCACAGAGTCAACCGGTTTCCGCATTTTGACAATTTCCACTTTCGGAAAGCGATCTTTTCCTTACCTTGTCAAATCAGTAGGGGACACCTGTATAGGGATATGGTGAAATTTCGTGGCACATCTTCCAGGAAGCAGCTGGAGGCAAAACCATTCTTTGGGGTGGGGATTTTTTTAAAACAAAAACTTGACCACAAAAACATCTGCAAGGCCCCACTTTCCCCAGAGAGTTCAACTGAACCATGGATGGTCGCCGGATTGCAGACAATTCAGTGGGCCACATATTTTGCAACCCATTTTAAGCAAAAGAGAGAAGACCCCAAGACTCCCTTCCAGAATCACGAAGAATTCTGGAAATGTAGTCTTATGAATGGCTTGATCCAAAGCCAGGATGTTAGGATGCCCAACAATGTCAGGGGTTATTTTTTTCCCCCGAGGGAAGGGGGGAAAAAAGGGACTTTTCAGCCTCAGCTGAGTAGCCAGTCAAAAAGGCATGAAATACATTGGCTGCGCAAGGCTACACAAAAGCTAAAATACGCATCAAAATAACACAGACCGTGAAAACCAATCTGAAATGCAGACGCATGTGCTGCTTACCAGATTCTGAAGCCGTGATATTTCTCATAGCCTAAGGAGGTGGGGCAGGGACTGGCATACAAATTAATTTAGACCACAAAACTCATGTGATGAATTTGTTGCCAGTCTAATTTTGGTTGGCTGGGCAGAGTCTGCTTCCACCTCCCACCCCAGTTCTTGATCCTCATGAATTTCATAGGGTTTTCTTGGGCAAGGAAGAAACGGAGATGGTTTTGTTTTGGTTCCTTCCTCTGAAATACAGCCTACAGAAGCTGGGATTCATTAGTGGTCTCCCATTCAAATACTAACCAGGGCTGACCCTGCTTAGCTTCCAAGATCAGAATTCTTTCAGGTAGTATTGTACTGGAAGCTTCTATTGTTCATTCTTCCAATTATTACCAAGATGGGTTTTATGGCCCCCAAATCTATCTCCTTCTCCTCCTCCTCCACATATCAGGAGCTGTTTGGAGCATTTTAGGAAAGCAAAGTAGTTTGTTTTAGGCTTCACATTCCAGACACAATTACTGTTTGTTTTATCTACCTACCTATCGTATCTATCTATCTATCTATCTATCTATTGGATTTATTGCATATCTCACTTTTCCTCCCCAAACAGTGGCTTACAATAAGTTTTAACAAGATTAAGCTAAAACTATCCTATTCTGCTTTGGCCAGACCCTTCCTGGAATCCTGTGTCCAGTTCTGGGCACCACAGTTCAGGGAGGGTACGGACAAGCTGGTCCGTGTCCAGAGGAGGGTGACCAAAAGGGTAGAAGGCCCGGAAACCTCTGAGGAGCAACTCAGGGAGTTGGGTATGTTTAGCCTGGAGGACAAGCAACACAATAGCCATGTTTAAATACTTGAAGGGATGTCATATAGAAGATGGAGCAAGCTTGTTTTCTGCAGCTCCAGAGACTAGGACACGGTGGAATACATTGCTGCCTCAGTGGAGTGTGGTGGCATCTCCTCCTTCTTTGGAGGTTTTTAAACAGCGGTCAAGTGACCATGTGTCAAAGGGAGGGCTTTGGTTGTGTCTTCCTGCCTGGCAGAAGGGGGTTGGACTGGATGGTCCTTTGGGGTCTCTTCCAGCAATATGATTCTATAAAATATTAGTTTACAAAAGTTAAAAAAGAATTAAACAGCAATATCATCCTTGCTTGGCCATGAAAACCCCTGGGCAAATTTGGGCAAATCACACTCTCTCAGCCTCAGAGGGAGGCAAAAAAAAAAACCCTCTGAACATACCTTGCCAAGAAAACCCCATGATGGGGTTGCCTTAGGGTCGCTGTAAGCTGGAAGTGTCTTGAAGACCCACAATAACAACAACAGCAACAACCACACTTTAAACATACACACACTACTGTTCCACAATTAAAATTCAAAGGGCTGCCTGAATAAAAGCACAAAGAAGCGGCCGATTGGACCTTTCACAGCCTATGTACTGCACATACTGGGCCCTTGGTATTTGCTGGAGTTTGGTTGCAGTCCCCCGTGGACACCAAAATCCAAGTCCCATTATATACAGTGGCATAGTAACATGGCATCCTTTATATAAGATGGTGGACAACTCAAACAAGTGCTGCAAAAAGCTTGAGGGTCTGTAGAATCATGGAATCCTAGAGTTGGAAGAGACCCCAGGGGCCATCCAGTCCAACCCCTTTCTGCCATGCAGGAAGACACAGTCCAAGCCCGCCCTTTGAGAGATGGCCCTCCAGCCTCTGCTTAAAAACCTCCAAAGAAGGAGGAGACTCCACCACTCTCCATGGAGGCAGCAGCAGATTCCACTGCCGGACAGCTCTGACCGTCAGGAAGTTCTTCCGGAGCTTCAAGTGGAATCTCCTTTCCTCCTCCTGCAAAAGGGTGGGAAGCTGCAGCAGAGTGTGTCACCATATCAACATAGCACTTTGCACAGGGCAAAATTAAGAGTTGCTTTCGGCAATTTTTAATTTAATTTCATTTCATTTTAGAATGAATACACTCAAGTCGTGGTTGGTTGAATCCATTGATGTAGAACCCTTGGATAAGGAAGGGTGGCCATAGTGTCCAGGGAAAGAGAGAAGACACTGTCGGTCACTTTCAAGCACCTGCCCAAGCAAAAAATCTGTACTTTTGGTACCTGGGAAGAGAGAGTCCTATCTGGTTATCCAAAGATTTTGCTTGTAGTTTCGCAGTGAAATTGTCCCAGCTGGATTTTTCCAAGAGTTTGCTATCTACAAGAAAAGCAAGAGAACAGAGGCTAAACAACAGGATGCAAAATAAGAGATTTGAAAAGATGCTTCTGCACATTTGCTGACGGTAGATATCTGTCTGCCTTTGTCCGGGAGAAAGAGAGAAAGAGACATTTCTCACTATTATATTTCTCCATGAAAAATTTTCCACTTTCAGAAATGCATTTTTATAATATATTCAGTTATAAACAAGAAATGAATAGACAACAAAACATTCACTTTTTTTTTTGATTAACCTTTTATTTCGGGTGGATTAAAACTCCTCATATACATAACACTCTGGCGGAAGCGAGTTAGAGAATAAGGCTTGTACATCTTAAATTCTGGTGTCCAGAACTCGACGTGAAATTTACCTGTCATCCCGCGCCTAGTTCTGGGTACCACAATTCAAGAAAGATATGGACAAGCTGGAACGCGTCCAGCGGAGGGCAACCAAGATGGTAAAAAGCCTAGAAACGATGAAGCCCTCTGAGAAATGGTTGAAGAAGCTGGGCCTTTAGTTTGCAGAAGAAAAGACTGACAAAAGAAAAGATACCCATCTTCCAAGACGTGAAAAGCTGTGAGGTGGAAGATGGAGTGGGTTTCATCTGCTCCTCAGGGTAGGAATTGAAACAATGGATTCCCATAAGCAAAAAGATACCAACTAAACGTTGTTGGTATTGTTATGTGCCTTGAAGCCATTCCCGACTTACGGAGATCCTCAAGTGAACCTACCATGGGGTCTTCTGAGGCTGAGAGTGTGTGATGCGCCCAAGGGGTATCCAGTGGGTTTCCATGGCTGAGCAGGGAATCTAACCCTGATCTCCAGGGCGGTAGTCCAACGGTCAGACCACTACACCACAATGGCTCTCAACTAAATGTTAGGAAGAATCTATTAATGGTAAAAAATATTCTCCAGCAGTATAGGCAAGCCTGCAAGGTGGTGGACTGTCCTATTTGTTTGTCTGTTTGTTTGCGTGTTTGTTTATCTATCTATCTATCTGTCTGTCTGTCTGTCTGTCTGTCTGTCTATCTATCATATAAAAGTCAAAGTTCGTATGTTTGTTTGTCTGTGTCAGGTGAAGCCCTCATATGATTGGCTGCCTAAAAAGATTCTATGGAATCCTGGGATTTGCAGTTCAGGGAGGGGGCCTTTAGAATTCCCAGCTGGAGAGCTCTTGAATAGGCTGGTTGCTGTGGAGACGAGGCCTAGCAGTAGGGAGGAGGGCGGCATATTCCCTTAGGAACCCAACCCATGGATGTTAATAATTCCGAATACAGATTGGATTGGGGAATATAGGGAAAAGTTACAGGTACTGGACAAGACAGTTTGGTGAATTAGAGGTACAGGATCTCAAATCTTTCTAACAAGTATCATCTATGAGAAAATAAAATCCCGGGCAACGCTGGACATATATGCTTGTTTATTATATTTGCATGCCGCCTTCCTCCAAAAATGGGAGCCAAGGTGGCTTCCAACAATAAATTAAAAGTTAAAAACATTTAAAACAATTAAAAACATATAAAATTATAAAAAGCTAAAATGCTCACTGAACAATTTAAAACAGAGAGATTGGAAGGTCTCTATAAGTTAACTGGAAGTCCGCCACCTTGAGTCCTGGCGTTGGGAGAAGAGGCAGGATATAAAGAAAGCAACAATAACAACAACGACAGATACATTGCGGGGATGCCTTTTAATCGTGGGATCCCGAAGAGGGGTTGGACCAGATGACCCTTGGAATCTCTTCTTGTTGTCAGGTCAGCTTTAACTTCTGGCAACCCTCTGAAAGAAAGACTTCCAGGAGACCTTGCTCTTAACGGCCCTGCTCAGGACTTGCAAAATCAGAGCAGTCGTGACCTTCCTGGTGCAGTCCATCTAACTGAACTGGAGCGCCAGAAAGTTAATGTTTAACAACTACAATAAACACTGGGAGAGAGAAGAGAGGAGGAAGTGGGTGTCGAGCACAGCAACAGAGACTGGCAGTTGTGGAGAAGGTCCAAATAAAGTGTGAAAGGAGAACGGGGACAAAATGACGGGTAAGAGTTCTCTGAGAGGGGCAGGAAGCAGGAGGGAAATCTTGGCATACATGTCAGGAGGTTGCTAGAGGACTGCCAGATGACATTCCCGTTGTCCCGGACTATTTTCTGGCAATTCCCAGCACCAGCTGCAACATTCAAAGGGCTTCAGCGGGTCTCTTTTTAATTAGAAGACTTGCTAGAATAAAAACCATCCTTCTCTTTTGTCTATTTTTTTTAAAATTCTTTTTCTTAAAGTAACTCTCATGGGGTCACCATAGGTTGACAGGCGACTTGGAGGCGCGTGCACACACAGGCCGTTTCCGTACTAGACAGTTATAGTGCTCTTGTTCCACTTTCAACATCCTATGGAATCCTGGGGTTTGCAGTTTAGGGAGGGGCCCTTGAGGCCTTTGAGACCCCTCCCTAAACTGCAAACCCCAGATTCCATAAGCTGTTGAAAGTGGAATAATAGCACTATAACAATCTAGTGCGGAAATGGCCACAGATACACACACACACAAAGAGCCATCGTGTTCAGGTGAAACGGTTGCCTTCCTTGCTGTGAAAACTTTTCTGTCTGGAATTGACTGTGGTGGCTTTTAAGGATATGCAGTTTCTGTGTGTTCTGATAATTTTCATATTTCTCCTTTTAATGGCTCTCTTTTCATTAAGGTTTGATGTTTAGACATGGTTGAACTGTATTTCAATAATCACTTTTTTCTAACTGTTTCACTGCATTCGTTTAAACTGTTGTAGGCTTCCTTGGGACTCAATACTGAAGGGTTGTAAATGAATCAATATTATTATTGTTGTTGTTGTTGTTGTTACTGTTATTTTAAAAAACAGAGGTAAGAAATTTCCCTTTCAAACCACATGAATATCTCAACAAATTATGTCCCACTTAAAAAAATTTTTTTTTTTTGAAAGAGCTATAGTTCAGATCAAAGAAATTACTACAAACAGCCCCCAAAAGAATGGAGCAAGAGGACATAGAGGCACTGACAACCAGCTAAACCTGGAAAAATCTAAGGGAAGTCTTGCTTCTGTAGATCAACCTGGAAGATCCCATAGAAAATTTTAAGAATATGTTCTCCACTTAGAGTCTCTAGCATAGCAGATTCTGCCTAAAAAGGGGAAAGTGGGTCATGATACAGGTAGAGCCAGTCTCATCCGAAAATCCAAAAACCTTCAAAAACAGAAACTTTTTACTGCTAGCTGCCAGTTTCCACCTTCCAGGCAACGGCTGTGGTGCTCCTGCTGGTTTGTTTCTCTGATCCTCAGTCCATCTCCTTTTGCTACCACTCGGACTCAGGCCGTTTCCGCACTAGACTGTTACAGTGCCATTATTCCACGTTCAACATCCTATGGAATCCTGGGTTTGCAGTTTAGGGAGGGGCGTCAAAGGTCATCCTCAAAGGCCCCTCCCTAATCTGTAAACTCCAGGATTCCATAGGATGTTGAACGTGGAATAATGGTACTGTAACAGTCTAGTGTGGAAATGGCCTCAGGATCTGAGAGATGAACAAGCCGGAGCACCACAGCCACAGCCTCAAAGGTGGAAGCCAGAGACTGGCAGCAAAAAGAGAGAGAGACGGAGGATCTGTGAAATGGCAGGAGGTGTGGGTTTGCACCAAGCACTATGCTAGGATGCATGGCTCCTGTCATAAATTATCTGCTGGATGTGTATTAGAATAGATCAGGTAGCCAGCTTAGGCATTGCTAGAGTCAGCAAGATGCTACAAGGTATTGTAGGCCAATTGTTGATTGCAACCATGTACCTGTTTGAAACTAGTTTGTGTATTCCACTTTATCAAATAGTTAATTGCTTTATCACTCATTGCTACAAGGTATGCAGGAGAGGGGGAGAAGATCAGAGGGAGAAAATCAAAGTACCAAAAGGTGTGGTGAGAACTGGAAATGCTCAGAGATAAGGAGAGATAAGGAAAACATATTCCAGCCTCAAAGATGAAAGATCTGTAAACAATTGTGAGTCTGGGAAACCCGTTTTGAATGATAGGGTGATGTTAGATTTATGATCCTCCCCAGCCACAGCTTTGTGGGCCTAAATTTGTACGAAAAGGTATAAAACCTGTAACCACCATGTATGTTTCAGTCTCAGCAACTTTGGATGAAGTGTGCTGTATTGCTTGCTTTGCTACAAATAAACACTGCTGTTTAACTCTGAGTGAAGTTTGTGTTGTGCAAGTTATCCAGGGCATGACAACGCTTAGATTCCCACCATTTCACAGATCCTCAATCTCTCTCCAGCCTTGTGTGTCACACACAACACAAGCAGCCAATGAACGAGACCCGAGGCTATTCCAAAAAGGTACTGTATTCCAAAATCCAAAAAACAAAAAATCCAAACTACAGAACACTCCTGGTCCCAAACATTTTGGAAAAGGGATAATCAATTTGTGCCACTGTCTACACTTCACTTGAGGAAAGCTGAACCTACGAAGAAAATCAAAGAAAGCAGCCACTCCCAAAGAAGGACCAAATAACAATGTAATATTATATAAAATATACAAGATATAAAAGTATGAAATACATAAAATTATATCAACTGTTGTATTAATCAGAGGTTGCACTGAACTTTATTGCATACTATAGATCCTTTCCACATGTGTGTGGGGGGAAACGGGTGAAAACACGCTAAAATGGAGCTTACCGGCAGCCAGGTAAGTCCGTCGCCATGCGGAGCGGCGCGAGCTCGCTGCTCCACAGTCCTCCGGCGTCCCAGACGGCAGCTTCCGGTTGGTGGAGGCTCTCCACCAACCGGAGAAGCTCGCCAGCCGGAAGCCCGCCCCTGGCAGATCTCAGGCACGCACTTGCGCGCGCCTGCAAATCCACTTTGGAGCTGGGCGACGGAGCGGCACGGGGCTGCGCGCTCCGTGCTTTTTAAAAACCTCGAAAAAGAGGTTTTTAAAAAACACGCAGCGCGGCCAGTTCCGGCCGCTCCTGAGTGGATTCTGGTGTGGAACTACAAAAAGTAGTCCATGCCAGTCCACTCTACGGTGTAGAAGACCTCCGTGAGAGGTCGCTCTGCACCGTTTCAGAAGCCCGGTATGGAAATGGCCTATGTTTTAAACTATTTTAAACATGCATTTTTATTTATTGGATTTTTAAAACTTTTTTCGCCAATGAATACCGTTTTGGCTTTACTCTGTTTTAAGCAAGGTTGTAAGCAGATGGCTCCTAGATCTTTAATGGTGAACGGTCCGCCATTATTCAATACTTACTCAGGGTTGCCAGATTGAAAACTGGAGAGGGTTCCTCTGTCTTTAAGGGTTGTAGATGGGGCCATTTTAACAGGTGTTGCTTACCATGCAGCAAGGTAACAAGCAACACCTATGTTGGCGCCAAGTGGGACTTGAACCCACAGTTGGCAGTGGATACCCCTGAGGTGGAACCTGAACCCCTTCCAAAATTGCTGGTGCCAAGCGGGACTTGAACCCACAATTGGCCGTCACCCCAGACCCTACACGTGGGGCCAGACCTAAAATATCAGGTCCACATGAACTACCCCGAGTGGTCTACTATCCCAGTAACCTACATGATTGCAGGTGAGCTCTGAGTCAGCCTGGAAAGGTCCCCAACTTCGGCCAAGGGGATTTCGCCCTCTCCCTCTGCAAGAAAGCAGTCCAGACTGCTTCTTACATGAGCAAAGGGAAGAACACTTTACTGAACGAAGGGATGGGTTAAATAGGTTTGGGATGACAATGATCTAATAGAGCATACAGCACATGTGCAATAATATTTGCTTTCCCAGGACTGAAATTCTGATACATGGTTGACAATACAGTAACTTCTGGTTAACAATCAACTATGTTATCACCCACGCATTTGCTCAGCAGTGAAGTGTAAGAAATATTGTTACAGAAAGCAGTGGCAACCCAGGTTGAGAACCCAAGCATTGCGCTTTGCCAATTAACGTCAGCATAATTTTAAGCAGGACAAGGGGCTGAGAACAGGAACCACCTTTAAAAGTTGACCAGAATTCAAAAAATGGAAGACTTTAGTTAAGCAAACACAAAAAGAGAGTTTCTCTATAGCTTAGACATTTTTTCATGTATATATAAATTTTGTTGACATTTCGTCTAAAATAAAAATAGATTATTTGAAGTACTTACACATTAGTAATTATGTCATATTTGTACAATGTTTCTTCCATTTTTCTTCACCTGAGCAAATAATTATTATTGTACATATTTATCATGGTCCACATATCACCAAACTCCAAGTTAGTAGTTGTATCCAGATATATCTTATCTTAGCCTTAAACTTAATATCTTTCTTAACTTACATATTGTAAAATTTATCAATCTTATGCACATTATATACATTGATCTCCATTCATCTTTATCCACACAAATAATTGCTATTATACATCCCTTCTTTAATTCTCTTTATCAAAAGCAAAATCAAAAGTTCTGTCCAGATTTATCATATTTTATCCTTGCAATTAAGTATATTTCTTAATCTCACATTACGTAATTTATCATTGTTACGTACATTATATACATTTATCTCGATATCTCTTTAACCGTAGTTAAGATTGCTTCTGCTAAACCTCTGATTTATTTAATCATTATTAAACGCCCACGTCATATCACTCACGCTGTTGTTTATAGCCGTCTACTTAGATATCCATTCTCCACCTCTGGAGAAATCGATTTATAGGACCCCGGTCCTCCTCCGTCTTTTCATCTGTTTGTCCTCTGAGTCTTTCTGTCAAATTATCCGCTACTTTCATAGCTTAGACATTTAAGCAGGCAAGACCCCCCGTGAATTAGACCGTCCAGGGCACTGAAGCTCCTAAGAGCCCTGCAGAGTAGACCGGGGACAAAGGTGGCAAACCCTGTCCCTTCGTTCACTGCTAACACCTACGGGTACAGAAGCCCTCTCCAAATGTCCCTCCTGGAAACCGGTTCATACATTTCCTTGGATCCCACGCTGGGAGCAAGGCAGGATATAAATTGAATAAATACAAGTCGAGTCTCTCTTATCCAGAAAGCCTCCCAAAATCAAAAGTTTTCGCCACTAGTGGCGGATGCACCACTCCTCCTCATTGGTCTTTCAGACCCTTCGTCTCCCTCCGGCCTCACGTCTCATGCGCGACACAAGTAGTGAACGAAGGAGACGGGACGCTGGAGAGGGGCACGAGGATCCGTGAAACGGCGGGGAGCCAAGCACGGGGTCTGGTGCAAAGCGGCGGCTGAGCCACTCCCGCTCGTTCATTCATTCATGGGCTCCCTGGAGATCTCCCGTACGGTCCTGTATTTTACACATATGCAAATGCAGGATTCCAATAGCCAAACAAACAAAAAAACAAACAAAAAATCTGAAATAGGAAATGTTTCTGGTCCTGAGCATTTCAGATCAGGGATGCTCAACCTGAAGTAATAAATAATAATTTCCAACCAGTTATGCCAATTCTGCCTCTGTTTTGGGACTGGTGGAATTTTAAATAGTACTAAAGACTTATCTCTTCCAGCAGGCCTACGCAGTCTAGTTTTAACTGTGCTTTTAATTGTATTTTAATCATACTTTTAACTATACTTCAATTGTGCTTTTCACGATAATATATTTTAATTAAAGTATATTTGCAATTAATTGTTCTATGTGTATTCTAACTATGACTGTTAGCTCTATCTGTTCTGTACTCTCCTCGAGCCTTGGGGAGAGGTGGGTAGCAAATAAAATTAATAACGATGACGATGACGACGATGATGATGTCATTTTCAGCTCTCTCATGGGGCCCTGTGGGGTAGAAATTTCTGAATGCCTCGATCTAGATTTCATTTTTGGGAGGGGCACAACTCTGCTTTATTTTATTTTATTTTATTAAGGGGAGAGCGCTGCTTCGACACTGGTAGCTCAGCCTGCGGGAACCCTTTTCCAGCCACGGTTGCCACGACGACCCACACTTCTCCCTCCTCAATCTAGGCGAGGGCCGAGCAGGCCGCACGGCCTGGAGCCTTTCAGGCCCCGGTTGCCATGGCTACCAAGAACAGCCGGCTTCTGCAATGGAAGAAGGGCCTCCTCGGGAAGGCAGGAGCTGCCAGAGCGAAGCTGGCGGAATTTTGGAGCGGAAAAGGGAATTTAGTTCCCTGGGAGGGGAAAAAATATCAAAGGAGACACACCAGTGCTGTACACTGGCGATTCTTAACGTTTTCTTTACTGGGGACCCCCTGCAAATATAAATTTGTTGCTGGGGCCCCTCAAGACTTAACTCAAGATTTTAATATTTAGTTTTAACTGTTCAAATATTTACTTAAATATGCAAACATTTATTTATTTGTTTATCAAACGCTTCTAGAGACCAGGATTCAAATCCCTGCTCAGACACTGGGTGACCTTGGGCAAGTCACATTCTCTCGGCCACAGAGGAAAGCAAAGGCGACCCTCCCTCTGAACAAATCTCGCAACAAAATAAACCTGTGACAAGTTCACC
The DNA here is from genome assembly GCA_030412105.1 of Cyclura pinguis. Lineage (NCBI taxonomy): Eukaryota > Metazoa > Chordata > Lepidosauria > Squamata > Iguanidae > Cyclura > Cyclura pinguis. The sequence goes on along the minus strand of CM059601.1, from coordinate 288,390,558 downwards.
TTGGGGCTGCCATAAGTAAGAAGTGACTTGAAGGCCCACGACAAAAAAAAAAAAGGGCCACTGGCAGGGGGAGGTTCTCTCTAGCCATCGTGTCTTTCCCTTTGAAAACTGAATTATGGCCACCCCCAAGGTGAAGCTATGATGAGGGCGGGGTTTCTTGGTCAGATTTGTTGCCTTTGCCTTTCTGTGAGGCTGAGAGAGTGTGACTTTCCAGAGGCCACCCAGTGGTTTTCCATGGCCAAATGGGGATTCAAACCCTGGTCTCCACTAGTCTCAGTTTGCAAATGAGGGAACATTTGTTGGATAAAAAATGCAATGTCATTTGCTCCATTGGAAAACACCTTTGATGAACATGTGAAACACCTGGGGAGCGACTAAGCAAGTGATGACACAGGTGTTGCATCACGCTAACGGCTCAGACTGATGACCTGTCAGCAGGGGTGCATAAAAGAGCAGCGTGAATGCTTGCTCTCTCTCTCTGCTTGCTTGAATCTATGGCTGCCAGTGTCTCTGCATGTATCTCTGCCCGCGTATCTGCTACTGATCTGCGTATCCTGTATATAGTTGTACGTATTGCAACTGAGAAGATTAAAGCCTCCAGGTATTTTGGATGACACACTCTGTGTTGTGAGTAACTAAACTGTGGGTAGAGCGGTCAGAGCAATAATGTATCTTTTGTTGCAATTGTACTCTGCTGCACACGCTTTTGCTGTTTTGGAAACTCTGCTATATAAGATTGCCTCTGAGGCAACGTGTCCAGAGAGCATCCGCTTCGGAGATAATTTTGTCTTGGTGCTTTAAATCATCTCCTGACACATGCACGTACCCACCACCATGTCCCGTTTGTCAGGGACGTGGCGGGTGCCCAAACTGCTCCTTCGCTTCCAAGTGAGGGAGCAGTTCGGGTGTGCAAAAACACTTGTTGCCCACACCTCCTGCTGCTGCATCTCCAATGAAAGGTCCATGGAGAGAGACTTATGCATGCACTCAACCTGCTCCCTCATTTGCAAAGGAAGAATAAGTTTATATTAAAGATGCATCTAAGCCAGAGGTGACCAGGTAGGTGCGTTGACAGTCAGGCCAGCGATTGGACAAAAGATCAAAGACTTGAAACTTCCCCCCGTCACGTCTCCGTAGGAAACCTCGGAAAGGCACGTAGGCCCAGGTGACGGGCCATCCGCACGACAATACCTTGGGGAGGTTGCTTGATTCCCCGCCCCCGGCCCCCCAATGCCTGGAACAAAGCGAGGCATATCAAAGCAAGGTCCAGTTACCTGGTGCGACCATCACGCAGCCATCCGGCAGCTATCGCACCCGCCTCATCCTTCTGTTTCGGCCATTGTTCTTTCCGGGAAGAGGGTCTGCCCCCAGGACATGTTTAGCCCTATAACTAGACCCGCTTTCCACCTCCCTTGCCTGCTGCCACATCCCTGTCGGCGCCACTGCGGTTGGTGTCCAGCAGTGGGCCTTCGCGGACCCCATTTACGAGCCACTTGTTACTGCCCTGGCTAGCCCGAGCTTGGGGGATATAAAAAGATATCTCTTGATATCAATAATTCAGCCTCACACACCCACTCCCCTCCACGTGCTTGTGAGGCCCCCGAACAAGCACGCACGCAGGCTGGGCCGCTAATCACCGTAATATTCCAACACGATACAGGCAGGCCAGAAATAGCCGACTCGCAGCTTCAGGAGACCTCAAAGGCACGTACTCTATCATGTATGCACGCAACTCTCAAAAGATCCTCTGCCCCGCGCCGGCAGCTTGACGATTGAGCTATACAACACTCGAGCACTCCGCGTTTGCATACTGGTTACTCTATTGACAATTTGGCGATAATTCAATCATTCAAATTCTGACCTTTCGGAGGCTTTGTCTCCAGCCCAAAATCCATCGTTTTCCCCAAGTCCGAACTAGCCTGCGGTCACAATTCTCCTTATAAAAACCCCTGACTTTGAGCGCTTCCTTGGATCGCTCTCGGCTTCCATCCCGCCTCGCTGTCGCTTTGTCCGGCGAGCCTTCCCCTCGGCGCCACGGGCTGAGATCCGCGCTCCCCGGCTTCTCCGCTTCCGACCGGGCTTCAGGACAGGTGACGCATCCCCCAAACCAACAACTCCTCTAAAAACCCCTCTATCCCACTCCAACCTTTATTTCTCTGGTTATCTGTGTGAGTGTGCCGCATACACTGTTTGCTTGTGTTTCAATAAAACATCATTTAATATTTCAACTTCTGTGTGCTCCTTGACTTGGCCTGACCCCGTAAACATAGGGTTCAAGATCTCGCTACGTTATCCTGCCTCTCGTATTGCTAGGCTGTGCTCTTGGCTAATTTCCCCAACTTATATAATTGAGAGCGCATTTAGGTGTCCCTCCCCAGAAATCAGGGTAACACACTGCCGTACACGTTCAGAGGCATCTAAGCAGCAGTTTGATGGGGGAACTGATCTCTGTTGGGTCTCTGTTGGAAAAACAGACACAGCATGAACAGGGGGTCATTCAAACCAGGGTTTGCATCGAGCTGCCCTTATTTACTGTTTAAATGTCTATTTACCTAGGGTTGTTAGACTGAAAATTGGAGATGGTACCTGGACCTTTAATGGTTACGTAGCTGAAGGAATGTCAGCAGGCATAGAATCATAGAATCAAAGAAATGTAGAGTTGGAAGAAACCCCAGGGGCCATCCAGTCCAACCCCCTGCCATGCAGGAACACCCTCAAAGCCCTCCCGACAGATGGCCGTCCAGCCTCTGCTTAAAAACCTCCAAGGAAGGAGACTCCACCATGCCCCGAGGCAGCAGATTCCACTGCCGGACAGCCCTGACCGTCAGGAAGTTCTTCCTGAGGTTCAGGTGGAATCTCCTTTCCTGCAGCTGGAATCCATTGCTCCTTGTCCTGGTCTCTGGAGCGGCAGAAAACAAGCCCTCTCCCTCCTCTACGTGGCATCCCTTCAAATATTTAAACATAGCTATCATGTCCCCTCTTAACCTTCTCTTCTGCAGACTGAACATACCCAGCTCTCTAAGTCTATCCTCACAGGGCTTCATGGCTTCTAGGCCCCTCACTATTTTGGTCGCCCTCCTCTGGACCACTCCAGCCTGACCATGTCCTTCTTGAATTGGGGTGCCCAGAACTGGACACAGGATTCAAGATGAGGTCTAACCAAAGCAGAGTAGAGTGGGACCAGTACCTCCCTCGATCTGGACACCAGACTCCTATTGATGCAGTCGAGAACTGCGTTGGCTTTCTTGGCTGCTGCATCACACTGCTGACTCATGTTCAGCTTGTGGTCTATTAAGACTCCTAGATCCCTTTCACACGTACTGCCATCCAGCCACGTGTCCCCCATCCTATATTCCTGTATTCCATTTTTTCTACCTAAGCGTAGGACCTTACACTGGTTGCTCTCTTGCATGAAAATAATAGCTGCTGAATTTCCCTCTTCTACACAACCATTAAAGGTACAGAAGCCCTCTCCAGTTTTCGATCTAGCAAGCCTTCATCTCATCCTTCTCCCATTACATGAGGCCTGATGCATTGCCACAGAAAACACTGAGCCAAAAGCTATTGCTTATAAAGTACAAAAAGCAATTAAACTATCCCATTCAAACCAAACACTGAATTAAGAACAATTTAAAAATCATTTGAAAATATAACAAGAAAGGTAGGAAGTACAAAGGCATTTTTTTTCACTTGTTCGTCTCAAAAGGTCTGCAGGGCTGTGAGGTAATTAACAAATATTGAAAAAATAAAATAAATGAAAAACACTTTAAAAGACCCATCTGTATATCCAGTTATTAGAAAATGAAGAACAAAACCTCTTTATCCAGCAGAGATGCCCCACTAATATTGTGACTGCACTCTTAACACTTCTGTTGAATTATATTCAAACTCTTCCTTTTTCCCCTATCACGTATACAAATCTTATAATTTTTTTATTTAAAAATATGCCCCCAAACTTATCACATAAACTCTGCTACATCAGACTCACAAATTGCATCCATTAAAGTCAAGATATTCTTAAAGACATAATCATGTCCAAAAATACTCAAGAATGTTGTACGCTCTCAGTTTTCTAATAATCCATTATAATAATTCTTGATTACAACTGACAAGTCATTCACCTCAAGGAAAACACCAACCTTATTCACCAGAACTTGGGAATGATACAGAAAAATGTAATATGATCGCATTTTTGTTTTTTTTAAAAAAATCATTGCTTGATCATTTTACCAGCTAATAACGTCTTACAAATGTGCTCCTTTTTAATGGATGTTTTTAAGAGGAAAAAAAAATGACTTAACAATACAAAAAAATGTCCCCAAATTACTCTCAGAATAAAAATATTTAGAACTGACAAGTAAATGTTTTCCCAGATTTGATGACATTCAAGATTGTGGAGTTTGTTCTTCAAAGCAACAACACTGCTGCCTATCCTTTTTTTAAAAAATGAATGAAGCAGGGCTTACTCTGACTTTCATTAGCCAAAGTTCATTAGCCATCCCACTCAACCAAGTGGCAATTTTATTTCTCAAAAGACAATTTGGCCCTCAAACTCAATCACCAGCATGGCAGCCAAAACAAACCCATAAATTCCAAAATGGAAATCCAATAGCATTTTTTTATTATTATTATTATTTGCTGTTAAACCAAAATACTATCAGCACAATGATCTCTGACAAGGTTATTTTCAACCCATTCCTTAAATGCACTGTTCTGAGTTTCTTTCTGGTGAATTACTCAGCCTTTGGGAGCTGACCTTCCCTGAGCTAAACAATAAATTCTAAAGGTCTTTAGATAACTCATCAGCTTCAACAGGAAGCAAAACCCGTACAGAATTAATATGAAAACTCCATACGGATACATAATTGTACTCTTCTATTAGGGTTGTTAGGGCCCTTTCGTACTATGCAATTATACTGCTATGATTCTGCTTTAACTGCCATGGCTGCATCCAATTCTGGGCTTTGCAGTTGAGGGAGGGGTATTCAGAATTCTCAGCCAGAGAGCTCAAGCATCTCACCATACTACAAATCCCAAGATCCCACAGGAGGCAGTCACGACAGTTAAAGTGGCATTGGAGTACTTTAACTGTGTGATGTGAAAAGTAAAAAACATCACAAGGCTCCTGTATCTTTATTCTTTGTGTAGTGTCATGGGCCAGGACTCAGCTTCTCCAGGTGAACAGCAGCCTGGAAGGAGGACATGCAGAAACAAGTGCACCAGGCACTAATCAGGCTGGGATGAGAGCCAGCTGGCTCCAGCCTTCTCGATGAAGGCACAGGGCAGTGGCTCGATGCCAGAAACAACTTGTGTATTGCTGACTCCTGCCTTGTATTCTCTGGATTCCCTGCTCATTGCCTGCCTGGATTTCCTGACCCCGGACTGTCTGACCGTGTTGCCCGCCAGATTCCTGAACCCTGGGACTGATGATGCTTCTTTCCACCCTGAAAAAGCAAGCTGTGCTGAGTTAGCATCTCTGTTGACTATGAATAGCCTCCTTCTGACCCTGCACTCTGTTGCCTGGCACGGACAGCTAGAATTCACAACATGTAGAAAAGCATTACAATACACATTCTAAATGCTTTCATGAAAACTCCTACACTGACAAGGGGCTTGGCTACATGGCCTTTAGGGTACCCTTTCCAACACCGTGATTCTACAATAACATGTATACTAAAGCAAGCATTGAACAGGGGAAAGGGAAACAGACGAGAGAAGAATGCAGAAGCATGGAGAAATCTTGTACACCCGAATCTTTAGAAGAGATAGCCCAAGACTGAAACCACTAAGCCCAGAAATTAGAAAGAACTAATCACTCCTCCGGCACCTGCTCTAAGGGGAAATCAACACGTAACCCTCCCGGAGTTGTCTGTTGTTGCTTTCCTTTCTGCATAAAGTCCTTTCACAAGGTTTAGTTTTCTTTAATAAGAACCACTCTTTTCATTGATCTGCAAATTTGTCACACAGATTAGGGATGTGCTAAATTGGCAGGAAAAGAAAGTGGCTCACACTGTCCTCTTTATCAGCAGCGGGAAAAATAATATTCTGGATGAGAGTACCAGTTGGATTTCACACCTTCAAATTAATTACTGTTTTCAAAGTCTGAAATTCATACATAAAAGCCAAGGAAACGGCAGGAATTGGGAAGGGAGGAAAAGACCAAGCATCCCCTCCACCAGTCCTGATTTGGACGGGACGCTCCTGATTAACCCTCTGCCATCCCACTTTTTCAGAAGCTTTTAAAATATCCCAGTTTCTGTCTCCTCCTCCCACTTTCCCCCTTTGTCCTCAACTTACTTCCATTGCTGAAAACGGAGTTCAAGGTGCAAATGAATTGGGATTCAATTAGGTCAGTGGTATGAGGGCGGGACTGGAGGAAGCAAAGTTTTGCCCTTCCCAGAAGTCTCAGGTAAAAGCAAACTGCTGCAGCCTGCTCTAGCTTATGTGTTCTCCCTCAATAAATTTTGCCATCATGGCCACACTGTTGGGGTATCCCTGACACATTTGTCCTGTCTGGTGGACTTCTAGGTCTGTTTCTCTTTTTTGTCCATCTCTCCTATGTTTTATCTCTCTCAGGATTCTTTTATTCAAAAGAATCATAGAATCCTAGAGCTGGAAGAGACCTCAGGGGCCATTGAGTCCAACTGGCTGCCATGCAGAAAGGCACAATCAAAGCATTCCCCACAGGTGGCCCCCCAGCCTCTGCTTAAAAACCTCCAAAGAAGGAGGAGACTCCACCACACTCCATGGAGGCAGCAGCAGATTCCACTGCCGGACAGCTCTGACCGCCAGGAAGTTCTTCCTGAGGTTCAGATGGAATCTCCTTTCCTGCAGCTTGAGTCCATTGCTCCTTGTCCTGGTCTCTGGAGCAGCGGAAAACAAGCCTGCTCCCTCCTCGACATGACATCCCTTCAAATATTTAAACACGGCTCTCATGTCCCCTCTTAACCTTCTCTTCTGCAGACTAAACATCCCCAGCTCCCTAAGTTGCTCCTCAAAGGGCTTCATGGCTTCCGGACCCTTCACCATTTTGGTCGCCCTCCTCTGGACACGCTCCAGCTTGTCAATATCCTTCTTTAATAGAGGTGCCCAGAAATTGGACACAGGATTCCAAATGAGGCCGAACCAATGCAGAATAGAGTAGTACCATTACCTCCCTTGAGCTAGACATCACACTCCTATTGTTGCAACCGAGAATTGCGTTGGCTTTCTTGGCTGCCGCATCACACGGCTGACTCATGTTCAGCTTGTGGTCTATTAAGACTCCTAGATCCCTTTCACACATCCTGCTATCCAGCCACGTGTCCCCCATCCTATATTTGTGCATTCCGTTTTTTCTGCCTAAGTGCAGGAGTTTACATTTCTCTCTGTTGAAATTCACTTTGTTAGCTTTAGCCCGGCTCTCCAATCTGTTAAGGCGATTTTGAATTTTGATCCTGTCCTCTGGCATATTAGAAAACCTTACATAATCAAATAAAATTTTTAATTAGACTATGAGGCCTGGCAGTTAGTAGGAGGTTGAATCTTATGTTAGATCATGAACGACTTGACTTTTTTTTTTAAAAAAAAATGCATTTCATACCTTTCTATCCAAAACAAACCAAAAGTTCTCAAACCCGTCTTGCAGTAAAGGCAAATGGAAAACAAGAACATCCTGAAGTCACAAAGCAATCTCCACCACACTGTATCCACAACACTCAAAGACAGCCGTTAGTGCTTGCTGTGTGCCTTCGAGTCATTTCCATGCTACCCTCCTCCTTTGTCAAACTCTGGTATCCAGGGTCACAGTCCAGTACTCAAACCACTACACTACGCTGCCTCGTGTGAAAGTGCATCCTAGCAGCTTCAACACCATGGTGTTGGTGAGTCCGCTCTGGATTTTAGTCTGAACTTTAAAACACCTTTCAAGGTGCACAAAAGAACAGAACCCAAACGGAGATAGAACATGGGCACAAAGCATGGAGGTGTATGTGTAAAACAAATATGAAAAGGCATAAAACCATAAAATCATCAATTATTCAAAATAAAACCTCACAGTCCAAACCTATCAACAGCAGTATGGAAGGAGGTCCACAAGATAGAAATAAATAGCTGAAGGAAGATAAATAGCCAAAGATCCCTCACAGATCAATTTAGAATTAAAGACATTCTTATTTCGGTAGGCATTTAATATGGGATCATTGGCTGGCTGAAGAAAGGTGCTGGTTATTTTTAATTGTGATTTGTTAGTTGTTTTAATATGTATTTTAACTTTGTTTTAACTACTACTACTTGTTGAATTTGTGTTTTAACTTCCGCGTGTCACGGTTTTTTAACTATGTTTTCTGTTTTAAAGTATTGTAAGCCACTTTGAGTCCTTTCGAGGAAAAAAAAGCAGGATATAAATAAAGATGATGACAACAACAACAAAAACAACTGCTGTTTGTAGAGCTGGACTATGTAGCTTCAATTCGAACAATGGGTAATTTTATAGCTGTATTATATTTCTTTTTTCATTTTTTTATGCACACACACACACGTTAGAAATAGACATATCCTAACGGTTTCTCGGCGTTCTGTCAGCCAAATGAGTTCGGTCTTATATCCCTTCTTACAGTCAGCCCTCCATATCTGTGGATTCTGTAGCCACGGATTCAACCAACCACAGCTCCAAAAAATGTTTTAAAAAAATCCAAAAAGCAAACTTTGATTTTGCCATTTTATATAAGAGATGCCATTTTACTACACCAGAAGTTCTTAATCGGGGGTCCACGAACCCCCAGGGGGCTGTAATGTCCTCACAGGGAGGGTCTGCAAAGACTTGAAGAAATGTTATGAGTTCTTATAGATAAGACAGACAGACAGACAGACAGACAGACAGAAGATGGATTTGTACTGAATCATTCCAATAAAAATCCTATAGGAGTGTGTGCATTTACTCAGTCCTCCCTTTTCCCCAAATTTTAAGACCCTTGACAAGCAACTTTAAGCAAATATTTGAGGCACTTTAGGGTTTTAAATCTTGAGTTAAGCCTCGAGTTAAGCCGGCAGCAAAGATATTTAAAGGGGGTCCAATGGTAAAGAAAAGATTAAGAACCACTGTGCCACTCCACTGTACAAAGCGGGACTTGAGCATCCACGAATTTTGGAATCCACAGGGGTTCTGGAACCAAACCTGAGTGGATACGGAGGGCCCACCGTGTTCAGAGACAGCTTGCCTTTCCCTTCCTCTGAGGACGAGAGAGTGTGTTTTGTCAAGTCAGTTTCCACAGCGGAGCAGGGATTCAAATCCTGGTCTCTTAGGACATTTGCATACTAGGCTGTTGCAGTGCCGTTATTCCACTTTCAACCTCCTATGGAGTGCTGGGGTTTGCAGTTTAGGGAAGGGTCCCAGGATTCCATAGGATGTTGAAAGTGGAATAACGGCACCATAACAGTCTAGTGCGGAAATGGCCTCAGGATCTGAGAGACGAACAAGCCGGAGCACCACAGCCACTGCCTCAAAGGTGGAGGCCGGAGGCTGGCAGCAAAAAAGAGAGAGACTGAGGAATAAATGCGGAATCATAGCGCTATGACAGGCTAGTGTGGAAATGGCCCTGGAGTCCTAGTCGGACACTCAAACCACTACAGCGCGCTGGCTCCAGGAGCAGGGTCGCCGGATCACAACCTGGAGACGGACCTCTATCCCTTCCATCTCCGTGCCCAAAAGGGGATTTCACCAGGTGTTGCTTTTTACCTGCTAGGAAGACAAGGAACACCTGTTTAAATTCTCTCGTATGCACAACCCTGAAAGGTACGGGAACCCTCTCCGGTTTAAGATCCGGCGGCCCAACCCCAAAGTAACAGCAAGACCAGGAAACGTATTGACGGGACTTTCCGATGGCGATTACGGTCTCCTGCGGCTCCTTTCGTGTACTCGCTTGTTTGCTGCAGCTGACCTCACGCATTAACCCAATAAGAAACAGCCCAGATTCCGTCAGGACACTAACTGGAGAAGGGATCGTGTAATTTGCGGGATTTTCCTCACATGTAATCTTTGCAACGTAGGTGGAACAAAGAGACCTTTGAAGAGGGGGAATTCTGAACAGGAGAGAGCCAAGGCCAGCCCAGACCTGAGCCAGCAGCCCTCCTGGTCACAGCCTGCCTGCAGTTTCTGTTTTGCTAATTAGCAGCAGCCCCGCAGAGCTGTTGGAAGACGGCCGGAGTGGAGGTTTTGCCCTCGGAGAAAGGAATTGCCCCTCTCCCTTGATGTTACTGTCTTCCCTCTGATACTCCAGCCTTTGAACACTTCCGCACGACACTCTTATAGCGCGATGATTCCGCTTTCAACCTCCTATGGAATCCTGGGGTTTGCAGTTCCGGGAGGGGCCGGCCGGCCCCTCCCGGAACTGCAAACCCCAGGATTCCATAGGAGGTTGAAAGCGGAATCATCGCGCTATAAGAGTGTCGTCCGGAAATGGCCTTTATTCTCAGCAGGGAGGTAATGGCAGGTTCAGAGAGGAGACTGCCATCTACACAAGAGGAAGGGGAACTGCCAATTTTAGGAGATTTACCTTTGGGGACTACAGTGCCCATAATCTCCTATCTATGCACGCTTATTTTGTGGTTAGCTGTCAAGCCATCCTTGACTGACAGCAACCCTATGAACGAGAGCTCTCCAACACCCTGCTAATCACAGAATCCCAGGCCGTTTCCGCCCTCCGCTGCTATAGCGCTATTATTCCATTTTCAACCTCCTGTGGGATTCTGGGATTTGTAGTGTACTGTAGCCAAAGAGCCCTCTGGCGGAGCATTCTAAACGCCCCTCCCTGAACTGCAAACCCCAGGATTCCAGAGGAGGTTGAAAGTGGAATCGTCGCGCTATAACAGACTCGTGCGGAAATGGCCTAGGTGTTGTCAGAGGGCTTCAAACTACCAACCGCCAATTCTCGATTGCAAAGACGTGTCCGGTTGAGCCTGGCTGAGGTATACACCAGGGCACCAAATTGTTAACTGTGTTATTTTTGCCCCTACAATTCATCTGGGCAAAGAGGAAGAAGATAAGAAGGAGGGGGAAGTATCAGAAAAGTGTTACGAGAACTGGCAATGCTCAAAAATATGAAGACAAGAATTTGTTCTGCCTCAAGGATGAAAGATAGGTAAACAACAGAGGACCTGGGAAAATACCCAAACTGGTGGGATGATGTGAGATTTACGATCTTCTCCAGACACAGCGTTACACATCCCCGTAATTAGCTCATCTTCTCTACAGGAGGAAGACAAGGGGGAAAGAACTGACGAAAGACTCAGTTCCACTTTTCAACCCATTCTGCTTTCTGACAGTGTTCTGTTCCGTAACTCATCAGAGAAGCAAGAAATGCCTGCCTTTAAAGAATGCATTTGGACGCAAACCTTGGAATATGAAGATGAAATCAAAACAAAAAGATTTTTTTCTCTTTCTGGATTAAACCCTAAGGGAGATTCCTTTTGATGCTCGGCAGGGTTGGGCCTGGCTAAGACAAGGATGGGAGACCACCAGGTGGGAGGACCAGAGACCTCCACGGAAGGATAGAGAAGAATCCGGACAGAAATCGGTGGCTACCAGTCAGAGTTGACAGAACTGGGCAAAGTGGTCTAACTCAGTATCATGTAGTTCCTGTGTGCTTGATTTTGGTACGGCAAATGATTTTTTTAAAAAAAAGCAAAACAGAAAAGACTGTGCCTTGTCTTGCAATCTGCATATCGCTCCAAACCACAGATAATCTTCTTTAACCATATTCAGAGAAACAACCAAGTCAGTCTGAATTGATATACAGACAGATCTTGCAGCACAGAATGATAGAATCCTAGAGTTGAAAGAGATCCCCAAGGCCCATCCAGTCCAACCCCATTCTGCCACGCAGGAAGACACCATCAAAGTACTTCCTTTGACAGGTGGCCATCCAGCCTCTGCTTCAAAACCTCCAAAGAAGGAGGAGACTCCACCACACTCCACTGAGACAGCAGAGTATTCCACTGTTGAACTGCTCTTATAATCACAAAATTCTTCCGAATGTTGAGGTGGAATTTCTCTTCCTTCAGTGTGAAGCCATTGCTCCATATCCTAGTCTCTGGAGCAGCAGCAAACAAGCTTGCTCCATCATGCACATGACAGGCCTTCAAATATTCCATAGAATCTTAGAGACGGAAGAGACCCTAAGGGCCTTCCAGTCCAACCTCATTCTCTCATGCAGGAAGACACAACCAAAGCCCTCTCTTGGACAGCTGGCCACCCAGCCTCTCTTTAAAAGCCTCCAAAGAAGGAGGAGGCTCCACCACACTCCGCGGAGGCAGCAGCTTCTCCGCCGTCCAACTGCTCTGACTGTCAGGAGGTTCTTCAAAACGTTTAGGTGGAATCTCCAAAATGGTAAAAGGCCTGGAAACAACACATGCTCTGTGTGTCTTAGCACCTTTGAGACTAACCAAGGGGGAAAAACGTAGCATAATATTTTCTCAACTGGGGAAAAAGACAGTCTACAGAAGCATGTGCTACAAACGTCTTTCTTCCCAGACTCAATGAAAAGTCCCATATTTTCCCAATGTTTCTTCCTGTTCTTTCAGATCTTGTTGCTATTGTTGCATAACTGGCTTACGGCAACTCTAAAGTGAACCTATCACGAGCTTTTCTTGGCAAGATTTGTTCAGAGAGGGGTTTGCCTTTGCCTTTGCCTTCCTCTGAGGCTGAGAGAGTGGGACTTGATCAAAGTCACCCGATAGCTTTCTGTGGCTGAGCAAGGATTCAGACCCTGGTCTCCAGGACTGCAGGGCAATGCTCAAACCACTACGCTGCGCTGTCTCTCACTTCTGTTCTTTCCAATTTTATACTGGGATCAAACAGACCATCCTGGGGAACTGATATAAACAAGGCTCTTATTGCATCTGGAACTGACAGAAAGCATTATGGGATTAACAAAGCTCGTATAGATCTCCAAAATGAAACTGGAAACAAAAGGAATCAGATCTGAGACTTTCTGATCATTTAATCAGTTTAGAATCTAACCTGTTTCTCAAATTCCAGTCTTCCAAGTGCTTTAGACTTCAGTTCCCAGCATCACTGATTATTGACCAAGGCAGCTGGAACTTCCGGAAGCTGAAGTTCAAAACACCAGGAGGACTAGAGAGCTAGGTATTGTTTAGCCTGACAAAAAGAAAGTTGAGAGGTGACATGACAGCTATGTTTAAATGTTTGAGGGGATGTCATGTTGAAGATGGAGCAAGCTCGTTTTCTGCTACTCCAGAGACTAGGATGTGGAGCAACGGATTGGAACTACAGGAAAAGAGATTCCACCTAAACTTCAGGAAGAACTTCCTGCCGGTAAGAACTGTTGGAATACGCTGCTGCCTCACTGGAGTCTCCTTCTTTGGAAGTTTTCAAACAGAGGCTGGATGGCCATTTGCTGGGGGTGCTCTGAATGTGTGTCCCTGCACGGCAGAATGGGGCTGGACTCGATGACTGTTGCAGTCTTTTTGAACTCTGTGATTCTGCGACTAGATTTTGGGAATCACTGGTTTAGACGCCCCTTCCAGTGAGTCTCGAAGGCGCTGCAACATCCCTCTGTATTCTTTAACCGTGGTGTGGTCCGGACTGGCCGAATTTAAATTGTTTCATATTAGGAACAGTGTTGTTTACAAGGTGCCGCCTTATGACTTTTTCTTCAGTGTGACTGAACTCCTCACAAGATTATAGTGTCTACATATTTATTTCACAAGATTATAGTGTCTACATATTTATTTTGAAACTGGGTACCATTTCCTTCCTACTTTTGGGAAGCTGTGCTTCACAGTGAGTCAACCACAGCAGTTGTGGTTTTTGCAAGCCTTGTGGCTACATTCGCACCGTGGAGCGGAAAGTTTCCAGATCACATTCTTGAGACTTCCCAGAGTTTGGGAAACATTACTTTTGGGGACTACAACTCCCAGATTCCTGCAGCCAGCATAGGTGTCACCCAGTTTGCCCTACAAAGCCTCCATCCACACTTGTTTTTTTCATTCAGTGCAGGGGTAAGCAGTCAAAGAAAGGTCCTTTGTTCATCTTTAAAGGATTTGTGGCCCCAAGGCCACAACATCTCTCACTGACAGCTCAGGAAAGCTCAAACCGGAATGAATTCTTTCACCAGGCAGTCCACAAAAAGCTACGTTTAAATATTTGAAAGAACATCCTATGAAAGATGGAGCAAGCTTGTTTTCTGCTGCTCCAGAGACCAGGATGTGGAGCAATGGCTTCAGGCAACTGGGAAAAAGATTCCACCTAAACAATAAGAGGAATTTCCTGATGGTAAGAGCAGTTTGACAGTGGAATCCGCTGCTGGACTGACACTTACATCCTCATCATCGCCGTTATCACCACCACCACTATATTTATATTGCACATTTTTCCCAGACTGGGACTCAAGGCGGCTCACAGAAGTTAAAACAGGTACATTCAAAAGATTCACGTCATACAGATGTATAAAAATATGCTTAAACAACAGAATTAAAGCACGTCTATTTATTTATTTATTTTTTAGGAAGGCAACGATTAAATAGCACAGCACATTCCTAAAGGCCCTTTTCTTTCTGAAAAACCAGCTGAAACAAAAAGGTCTTTGCTCTTCTTCAGGATGCCAGGAAAAGCACAAAGTCTAGCCGCTCTGGGAAGTGAGCCCGGGAGCCACCACAGAGAAGGCCCTGCTTCCTGTGTTCCCACCAGATCACGGAACCGTAGAATCCTAGGGCGGGAAGAGACGTCCAGGGCCATCCAGTCCAGCCCCCTTCTGCCATGCGGGAAGACACCGTCAAAACCCTGCCTTCGACACGTGGCCGTCCAGCTTCTGTTTAAAAACCTCCAGAGAAGAAAGAGATTCCACCACCCTCCACGGACGCAGCAGCGGACTCCACTGTTGCACTGCTTTTATTCTCAGCAAGTTCCTCCTAATGTTCAGATGGAATCTCTCTTCTTGAAGTTTGAAGCCATTGCTCCGTGTCCTAGCCTCTGAAGCACCTGAAAACAAGCTGGCCCCATCTTCAACGTGACAATCCTTCAAATATCTAAACCTGGCTAATGTCCCCTCTTAACCTTCTCTTCTCTAGGCTAGACATATCCATCTCCCTAAGCTTCTCCTCATAGGGCTTCACAGTTTCCAGGCCTTCAACCATTTTGGTCACCCTCCTCTGGACACAGTCCAGATAGTCAGTATCTTTTCTCAACTGTGCTGCCCAGAACTGGACATAGTACTCCAGGTGGGATCTGACCAAAACAGAAAAAAGTGGTATTATTACTTCCCTCAACCAAGACACTATATTCCTATTGATGCACCCTAGAAAAGCCTTCGCTTTTTTTGCTGCCGCATCACACTGCTGACTCATGATCAGCTTGTACTCTACTAAGATGCACCCATCAGTGCGGTGGGACAGTAAGAAGGGTCTCCCCAGAGGATCTCAAATCACGTGGAGGCTTGTATAGGGAGACAGGGCTCTTTAGCCAACTTGGACTTGAGCCTGGCAGGGCTTTACAGATTGTAACCAACACATGGAACAGTACCCAGAAACAAAGCAGCTGCCAGCGCAGCATAACGGATCAGGCGTCAGTCTCCAAGGCTGGGGGTGGTGGGTTCATGTCCCACTTAGGTCAACGTGCTTCCTTCTTTCTTCGTGGCAGCGGGTCCTTCTTCGGAAGTTTTTTTAGCAGAGGCTGGATGGTCACCTCTCCAAGGGAGTGCGTGGACGGTGTTTTCCTGCACAGCAGAAAGGAGTTGGACTGGGCGGCCCTTGGGGCCTCTTCCAACTCTCGGATTCTACGAACAAGGAATTTGGGTAAAAAAACCAGAATACAATAAGGCATAATCTTACAAAATACGAACAGGCAGAGCTTAAGAGTAAGGAATATAACGATTTAATTGTCGTTGGGAAACTCGATCTAGGGAATAACCAACACGAACAGGGAAAGCAAATAAGAGAAGTAGTTTTTAAAGAGAGAATTTAAGAAGTTAGGCACATGAAATAGGACATTAGATACACGGATACCATGTGAATATTTGCATTGTGTAAAAATGTATAGGAAGAAAGAAATGACTTTGTAAGGAATATGGAAAACCTTGTAAGTTAGTTATTTACTGTATAGATAATTATAAAGAACTAGATGAACTGGATAAGAAAAGATTGATACGGTGTTTAATTTGTTAACAGCTTAGGTTTTTCATTATAGGTTTCTCTGTAACCTATGGTAAGGTATAGACGAATCTTCTGTTTTGTTGTTATTCTTTTTAATAAAAAGATTTGAAACAACAAAAGGAATTTGCGTAGGCTGCGGATAGCTAGCCTGCCTCTTACACGGCTCCCCTTCGGGAAACTGAAGCCGTTCTGATATCTCCAAAAGGGCCCAGAAGACGGTGAGCAAAACCGTTAAAAAGAAAATTGCCTTTCACGTTATTCATAGCTCAATTCCTTTTTAATGTTGACCATTTGAAAGTTTTAACCACATTTCATTTGCTTCAACGTGCGCAGAGTTCAAAGTTCTGCGGAAATGAGGAACATAAATAAAGATTGCAACAACAACAAGAAGAGAGCGTAAACGTCATCCGCGTAATGAAAAAGATAAAATGGCTCACCGCCTTATTAGTTTGTGCAGCAAGATGGCACGGGCTGAATATAAAGTGAAAAAGTGGCTGCGATGACACACCGGAATCTGTGCAAACAGCACGATTTACTATTTGCCAGGGCTGTTCAACATCTTTATAAATGACTTAGATAATGGAATACACGGCACGTTTCCAAAATTGTAGATGACGCCGAGGAAGAAGGGGTCGCTAACACCCCAGGGAACAGGAGCAGAATTACAAAAATGACCTTCACAGATTGGAGAGCTCACCCAAAACTAACAAAAAGAATTGCAACAGGGATACATGCGAGGTAATGCACTTGGGCAGGAAAACTGAACTAATGCCACTCCCCAAGGCAGCAGCCTGTTCCACGGTCAATCTGCTCTTACTATCCGGAAGTTTTTTATAACACCACCTTTGTGTAAAAAGGCGAGGCCTTTCAATGGTTATTTCGAACCCCTTAACAGTTTTATGGCACTGTGTGTTCTCTGTGTTGTCTTCAACACTATATGCCACTCAGCCTGTCAGTATTTATAAAAATAAACTGCAATATGCATAAAGATAACAGACAGAACAAAGTATAGGAGTTCGTAGGTAGGTCAAAGCTAATACAGTTCTTCAGAGCGCTTTTAGTCCATTTCCTGATATCTTTGAACTTTCCTATAAGCACAGATATCATAAACTGTCCTTTGGCTACACTTTCACCAAAGGCTCAACCCCCAACCACTTTCTGACCAGATTCGGCAATGGTTTATAGAATCAGAGAATCATAGAAATGTAGAGTTGGAAGAGACCCTGGGGTCATCCAGTCCAACCCCCTGCCATGCAGGAACCACATCAAAGCCCTCCCTTTGACAGACGGCCATCCAGCCTCTGCTTAAAAACCTCCAAGGAAGGAGACCCCACCACACTCCATGGAGGCAGCCGATTCCACTGCCGGACAGCCCTGACCGTCAGGAAGTTCTTCCTGAGGTTCAGGTGGAATCTCCTTTCCTGCAGCTTGAATCCGTTGCTCCTTGTCCCGGTCTCTGGAGCGGCAGAAAACAAGCCCTCTCCCTCCTCTACATGGCATCCCTTCAAATATTTAAACACGGCTCTCATGTCCCCTCTTAACCTTCTCTTCTGCAGACTGAACATACCCAGCTCTCTAAGTCTATCCTCACAGCGCTCGGCTTCCAGGCCCTTCACCATTTTGGTCGCCCTCCTCTGGACCTGCTCCAGCCTAACCAGGTCCTTCTTGAACTGAGATGCCCAGAACTGGACACAGGATTCAAGATGAGGTCTAACCAAAGCAGAGTAGAGTGGGACCAGCACCTCCCTCGATCTAGACACCAGACTCCTATTGATGCAGCTGAGAATTGTGTTGGCTTTCTTGGCTGCCGCATCACATTGCTGACTCATGTTCAGCTTGTGGTCTATTAAGACTCCTAGATCCCTTTCACACGTACTGCCATCCAGCCACGTGTCCCCCATCCTATATTTGTGCATTCCATTTTTTCTACCTGAGTGTAGGACCTTACACTTCTCTCCGTTGAATTTCATTTTGTTAGCCTTGGCCCAGCTCTCCAATCTGTCCAGGTCATTTTGCGTTTTGATCCTGTCCTCTGGCGTATTAGCAGACCCTCCCAATTAATTTAATTAGTTAAATTAGTTAATTAGTTTAATTACCCTTCTGCCTCTCTCTAGGCTTCCCCTGCGAACTCAACCCCTTTCCCCACACGGACAACCTCCCCGGGTGACCAAGGGACTCTACCAAGACCAGGAAAACACAACCGGATTTTAACCTTCCCCCCTCTCTCCAGTCCCGACCACAGCAGCCTCTCATTTCTCTCCCTGCACGCGCTGGAAACTTTACCCTTCTTTGGGATGATGGGAGAGTGCCGGTCATTTTGGTAAAACCCTGCCGAAGTTTCCTGGCCGGAGAATCCGGGAGAGGCTCGAAGTCTGCAATGCGTGCAGGAAGAGAAGTGCGGGGTCGCTGTTGCTGGGACTGGGAAGAGGGGTGAGGAAGGGGGAAGAGAAGTGGGGGGAGGCACTGGATGGTGGGGGGCTTGCCTGGGAGGGGGAACAGGAGATGGGCGGCGAGGCGCCAGATTGGCCATTGCTGTTGCTGCCAGCCGCTTCTAAAATGGGCTTCAGTTATTCACAGTATTTTCACTTTCGCGGGGGCCCTGCGGCACTAATTCTCGTGAAAGTGGAGGGAGTCCTGTACTCCTATTGATGCAGCATTGGCTTTTTTTTGGCTGCTGCCTAACACTGCTGGCTCATGTTCAGCTTGTGGTCCACTAAAGCTCCCAGACCCCTTTCACACGTACGGGGTTCAAGCCAGGTGTCATCCATTTCCTCTCTGTGCATTTCATTTTTTCTGTCCAAGTGTAGGGCCTAACACTTCTCTCTGTTGAAATTCATTTTGCAAGTTTTGCAAGTTCTCCAATCTGCTAAGGCCATTTTCAATTCGAATTCTGTCCCCTGGGATACTAGCTACCCCTCTCGATTTGGTGTCATCTGCAAGCCTCATTGTGTACAGATGAATGTCCAGGAAGCTGTTTTGCATTACGCCCCCACAGGCAGCCGAACGAGTTATGGAGCGGGGAAGGGCGCCGAGGGCGTGACTCAGCAAGAGCAGCCACCACGACAAAGGCTGAACGGTTCCCGTCAATTCCCGTCAAGGTTAGCCCCGGAGGCTCAGCCCTAAAGCATCTCAGGAATGGCGGGGGGCGGGTATCATAGAATCACAGAAATCACAGAAATGTACAGTTGGAAGAGACCCCGGGGGCCATCCAGTCCAACCCTCTACCATGCAGGAACACCCTCAAAGCACTCCCGACAGACGGCCATCCAGCCTCTGCTTAAAAACCTCCAAGGAAGGAGACTCCACCACACTCCATTGAGGCAACCGATTCCACTGCCGGACAGCCCTGACCGTCAGGAAGTTCTTCCTGAGGTTCAGGTGGAATCTCCTTTCCTGCAGCTTGAATCCGTTGCTCCTTGTCCTGGTCTCTGGAGTGGCAGAAAACAAGCCCTCTCCCTCCTCTGCATGGCATCCCTTCAAATATTTAAACAGGGCTCTCATGTCCCCTCTTAACCTTCTCTTCTGCAGACTGAACATACCCAGCTCTCTAAGTCTATCCTCACAGGGCTTCATGGCTTCCAGGCCCCTCACCATTTTGGTCGCCCTCCTCTGGACCTGCTCCAGCTTGACCAAGTCCTTCTGGAATTGGGGTGCCCAGAACTGGACACAGGATTCCAGATGAGGTCTAACCAAAGCAGAGTAGAGTGGGACCAGTACCTCCCTCGATCTAGACACCAGACTCCTATTGATGCAGCCGAGAATTGTGTTGGCTTTCTTGGCTGCCGCATCACATTGCTGACTCATGTTCAGCTTGTGGTCTGTTAAAACTCCTAGTTCCCTTTCACACGTACTGCCATCCAGCCACGTGTCCCCCATCCTATATTTGTGCATTCCATTTTTTCTACCTAAGTGTAGGACCTTACACTTCTCTCGGTTGAATTTCATTTTGTTAGCCTTGGCCCAGCTCTCCAATCTGTCCAGGTCATTTTGAATTTTGATCCTGTCCTCTGGCGTATTAGCAGCCCCTCCCAATTTGGTGTCATCTGCAAATTTGATCAGCATGCCCTCTGCTCCTTCATCCAAGTCACTGACGAAGCTATTGAACAGCCGCCCTGGGCCCAGGACAGAACGCTGTGGCACCCCGCTAGTCACTTCTCTCCAGGGTGAAAAGCAGCCATGGGTGAGCACCCTTTGGGAGCGGTCAGTCAACCAGTTACAGATCCACCTGACAGTAGCCCTGTCCAGCCCGCATTTTACTAGCTTCTTTGCAAGAACGTCATGGGGAACTTTGTCAAAGGCCTTACTGAAATCGAGATATGCTACATCCACAGCATTCCCTTCATCTATCAGGCTAGTAACTCTATCATAAAAAGACATCAGATTAGTCTGGCGTGACTTTTTTTTGAGAAATCCATGTTGACTTCTCATGATTACCGCGTTGCTTTCTAAGTGATTAGAGACTGACTGCTTAATGACCCGCTCCAGGATCTTTCCGGGTACTGACGTCAGGCTGACTGGGCGATAATTATTTGGATCCTCTTTTTTTCCCTTCTTGAAGATGGGGACAACATTTGCCCTCTTCCAGTCTGCTGGAACTTCTCCTGTCCTCCAAGATTTCTCAAAGATTATAGCAAGCGGTTCTGAAACGACCTCTGCCAGTTCTTTTAATATCCTAGGATGCAGTTCATCTGGCCCTGGAGACCTGAATTCCTCCAGTGTGGCCGGGTATTCCTGTACCACCCCTCTACCTGTTATGTGCCGCGTTTCCCCTGCTTCCTCACCTGCTCCCCCGCCGCCAGGTCGAGTGCTTGTGTCCTTCTGGGAAAAAACTGAGGCAAAGAAGGTGTTGAGTAGTTCTGCCTTTTCTCTCCCCCCTGTTAGTAATTCGCCATCTTCTCTATGCAGGGACCCTATCGTCTCCTTCTTTTTCCTTTTGCTGCGGACATATTTAAAAAAGCCCCTTTTTTGTTTTTGATGTCTCTGGCCAGCCTAAGTTCGTTCTGTGCTTTGGCCTTTCTGACCTCCTCCCTACATCTCCCGGCTACTTGCTTAAATTCTTCTCTGGTGGTTCCCCCCCCTTCCATTTCCTGTACAAGGTAGGGGAAGAGGGAGCCATGTTTGGCCAGGGCATTGCAAGAAGAGTCCACCACGGCAGGTTTTGCACCTCCTGCTGAATCATAGAATCCTAGAGTCGGAAGAGACCATGAGGGCCATCGAGTCCAACCCCTTTCAGCCGTTCAGGAAGACACAGTTAAAGCATTCCTTTTGACAGATGGCCACCCAGCCTCTGTTTAAAAACCTCCAGAGGAGGAGGAGACTTCAGCACACTCCGTCGAGGCAACAGCATATTCCACTGTCAAACTGCTCTTATTGTTGGAAGTTCTTCCTATTCTTTTGGAGAAATCTCTTTTCCTGGAGTTTGAATCCATTGCTCCGTGTCCTAGTCTCTGGAGCAGCAGAAAAAAAGCTTGCCCCATCCTTCACAGGACATCCCTTCAAATATTTGAACACGGCTCTCTTGTCCCCTCTTAACCTTCTCTTCCCCGGTCTAAACACACCCAGCTCCCTAAGCCACTCTTCAAAGGGCTTCATGATTTCATGTCACGCTCCTCCGGACATCTTCCAGCTTGTCAATATCCTTCTTGAATTGTGGTGCCCAGAAGAGGACACAGGTATTTTAGGTTACAGTATTCTAGGCAATAGTATTTTCTTTCTTTCTTTCCTTTATCCGCTGTCTTTGTCCTAGTATGGGACCCAAGAGAGCTTGTCGTTGGGTCCCTTCAAACCGTTTCCGACTTACGGCATCTTGCAGGAAACATAAGGGAATTACGGAGGCTTGCTCGGTGAGCCTCCTGTTCTGTAGAGGATGAAGGCAAGAGAAGAAGAACTGACGACAGACTGCATCAAAAAATGGCATACGTCTTTAGTTTACAGAGGCCGAAAGAGGAGAACGTCAAAAACAAGTTCCTGAAATACAGGGGACGCTTGCACCCCACACTGCCTCTCCCAGGGTTTTTTCTTGGCAAGATTTATTCAGAGGAGGTTTACTTTTCCTTCCTCTGAGGCTGAGAGAGTGTTACTGGGCCAAGATCACCCAGTGGCTTTCCATGGCTGAATGGGAACTTGAACCCTCCTCTTTCAGAGTAGTAGTCCAATGTTCAAAACACTGCACCATGCTGGCTCTAAAAATACATCCAGGTTGAGTATCCCTCATCTGAAATGCTTGGGACCAGAGGTGTTTGGGACTTGTTTTTGGAATATTTGCATATACACAATGAGATACAACGGACCCTCCACAGATGCAGAGGTTCTCTTCCAGAAAACCCCAAGTTAAAAAAAAATAAAACCCAAACAAACATGAATGCTCCCATCCCATACAGAGCAGTGACACGCACGCAGACATTTCAGCATCCCCACGTGCACATCGCTACCATCGCAGGTATGGGACATGACGCGGCTGCTTTTGCTTAAATTCACACATCTGGAAGCTGCAGATAAGGAGGGCCCACTGTATGTTGGAGACGAGATCCAAGTTGCTTTCAGTCCCAATTTTGGGGAAAAAAGCAGATTATAAATAAATAGAAGAAGAAGAAGAAGAAATAGAGATCTAAATACAAAATTCACTTGTATTTCATATACTCCTTATACTGTGCACAAATCCTTACAGTAAGTTTATACACAATTAGCTCATATACCTGGCGTTGCCCGAGATTTTATTTTCTCATAGGTGATACCTGTTAGAAAGATTTGAGATCCTGTGTCTCTAATTCCCCCAACTGTCTTGTCCAGTACCTGTAACTTTTCCCCATATTCCCCAATCCAATCTGTATTTAGAGTTATTAACATCCACAGGTTGGGTCCCTGAGGGAATATGGCGCCCTCCTCCTTGCTGCTAGGCCTCGTCTCCATAGCAACCGGCCAGGCCCAAGAGCTCTCTGGTTGAGAATTCCAAAGGCCCCTCCCTAAACTGCAAACCCCAGGATTCCACAGAATCTTCTCGGGCAGCCAATCGTACGAGGCCTTCTCACCTGACACAGACAGACAAACAAACTTTGACTTTTATATATTAGATTTTTAATACTGTCCCATGCTTTCAGTGCAGAGTGCATTCTAATGCCGGCTCTTCTCCCTTTGCCTTCTTCCAGGAGGGAACATGAGGGAATTACGCTTGGGACCACATGCTTTTAAACCCCCCGCCTGCAAAGTCTCTCAGTCGGCTCGGCTCCTTTTATTTTTTTCGGTCTCAGCTCACCCGGGATCACGCGGGCAGTCCCAAGTGGGCCGAGAGAGAGAAAAAGACACCACGCTGACTAAGCGGCACGCACGGGCACAGTCTCAAGCAAACCTCTTCAGTTCTCTCATCTTCCCTACAGGACCTGGTTCCGCCTCCCAAAAGTTTAGGATTTAGGAGCATTTTTGGATTTTTGAACGAGGGATGCAAAACAACAATGCCACCAAGCATCCTCGGTAGCATGCTTCTTGGAAATGAGATTGTGACAACGGCCATTTCCACACCAGCCTGTTATAGCGCTATTATTCCACTTGCGGCATCCTGTGGAATCCTGGGGTTTGCCTAAACTTGCAAACCCCAGGATTCCATAGGATGCCGAAAGTGGAATCATAGCGCTATAACAGGCTGGTGTGGAAACGGCCCAGGAGTGGGAATCCCGTGCTCCTGCTCCAGATTCTGTCGGACTGCGATTCCCAGCAGCCCCAGCCAGCAGAGCCAACGATGAGGAATGCTGGGAACTGCGATGCAGCACCCTGCGGCCCCCTCTATTCTGCCCCGCTTCGCCCTCCGTCTGGCTTTGTGCATCCAAACGGTCTTCTTGAGCTCTGGAGAAAAGGTCGAAGGTCCTCAATACTTTCCTTTCCTTTTGATCTAAACCTGGACTGTGCAGACCTGTCGAACCCACCGCTGAACAGAAATGCAACACTCATGTAAACCTCCTTGTTTTAAAGGGTCTCCTCTAGCCGGGATGCTCCACCCAGGCCTTTGATTCTTCCCCCACACCTGTCTGGCTCGTTAGGGGGGGAAAACCAGTCGCAGGCGGGTGCCGCCGCTGCCCCTCTTTCCCCTTCCAGGCCAAACCTTTTCTCACCAAAACCTCGAGTATTCCAGGGGGACTGCCGCGCACCCAAAGGACATCTAGTCCATCCTCTCGCTAGGGCACGAAATCCACCACTAGGGTACCCCTGACAAGCGCCCCCTCCCAACCTCCGTTGAAAAGCCTCCAAAACTCCTTCCTCTCCGGGCTCCAAGCCTCCTTCCCGCAGGCCGGCAGAGGAACGACTCCCCAACCAGCAAGACTGCGCTCTGCACGTGCTTGCTCGCCCTCTCTCCCTAACTAGCGCCTGCGGGGGCAGCGCTCCCGCAGCGGCGCCCTCCCTCCCAGCCGGAAAGACACACCCCGGGGCTCAACGGGCATCGCCGCCAGAGCCTCCCTTTGCGGCTACGGAGCCTCTTTTCACGCCCGACCCGGCTGCTCCGGGCGTGCCTCTGGGCGCGTGCAGAGCGCCCGGCGGCACTCGCTTTGCCGCCGCCGCCGCCGCCGCCCCCCGCCCGGCCGACCCCACTCACAGGCCTGCACCAGCTGCTGGAAAAGCGCCTTCTGCGCCCGGTCGCGCTGCCGGAGCTGCCGGCGGATGTGGCCCTTCCAGCGGGAGCCGCCGCGCCCGCCTCCGGCCTCGGCCATGGCGGCGCCCGCCTCCCCCGGCGCCGCGGGACGGCGAAGGGCGCCGGGCGGCCCGAGGGGAGGGAACTCCCCGTGACGTCGCCGAGGGGCGGGGCCGGCGCGGGGAATCCCCCCGGGGGGCGGAGCCCCCGGGAACTGGGCCGGACTCGGAGCGGGGCGAGGATTCAAGGCGGATCTACAGCCCGCCTTCCTCCGGACCCGGGAACGCGAGGGGTGCGTGCGGCTGCCCCTCCGCCGGGCGTCTGTCTTTGCATCCCTTTCATGGAATCCCCAGAGCTGGGAGAGACCCCCGGGGGCCATCCAGTCCGACCCCCTTCTGCTGTGCGGGAAGACACCACCCGAGCCCTCCCGTGGGCAGATTCTGGCCACCCGGCCTCTGCTTCCGAACCTCCAAAGAAGGAGGAGGCTCCACCACGCTCCGCGGAGGCAGCGGCCGATTCCGCGGCCGGACAGCCCTGGCCGGCAGGAAGTGCTTCCCGAGCTTCAGGTGGAATCTCCTTCCCTGCAGCCTGAATCCATTGCTCCTGGTCCTGGTCTTGGCTGCATCAATAGGCGCATGGTGTCCAGATCGAGGGAGGTCATGGTGCCACTCTATTCTGCGTCGGTTAGGCCTCATCTGGAACCCTGTGTCCAGTTCTGGGCACCTCAATTCAAGAAGGATGTCCACAAGCTGGAAGGTGTCCGGAGAAGGGCGACCAAAATGGGGAAGGGTCTGGAAGCCATGAAGCCCTATGAGGAGCAGCTTAGGGAGCTGAGGAGAAGGTGAAGAGGGGACATGAGAGCCATGTTTAAATATCTGAAGGGATGCCATGTAGAGGAGGGAGAGGGCTTGTTTTCTGCTGCTCCGGAGACCAGGACAAGAAGCAATGGATTCAAGCTGCAGGAAAGGAGATTCCACCTGAACCTCAGAAAGAACTTCCTGACGGTCAGGGCTGTCCGGCAGTGGAACAGGCTGCCTTGGAGTGTGGTGGAGTCTCCTCCTTCTTTGGAGGTTTTGAAGCAGAGGCTGGATGGCCAACTCTTGGGAATGCTTTGATGGGTGTTCCTGCCTGGCAGGGGGTTGGACTGGATGGCCCCTGGGGTCTCTTCCAGCTCTAGGATTCTATGGTTCTATGCTTTACCAAAGATCCTGCGCTGAGCAGGGAGTTGGACCTCATGGCCCATGGGGCTCCTTCCAACTCTGTGACTCTATGAGGGCAGAGGTGGGGTGTTCAGATCTTGGAACAGTTACCAGAACTCCCAGAACCCCATGGCAGGATTCTGGGAATGGTAGTCTCCAAAAGTAACTGATCTTGGGGCATTCTGCAGATAATCCCTGCCTCCCAGCTGAGGTGCTTTTCTCTTTCTCTCTCGCCCACCCTTCCAGCCATCCCGCTGGGCCTTGGCTGCTCTCCACGTCAACCAGGAAAAAGCCACCCCTCCGTTGTTCCTGCTGGTGCTTTCATGAGGCCCCAAACCTGGATCTGACCACGCATTCTGTACACACTGGGGCCCTCAGTTATTTGTTCTCAGAGCTTAGAAAATTTACTTTTTAAAATTACAGTTCCCAGAATCACCCACCCAGCGTTGCCCCTGCCCAGCAGATTCTGGGAGCTGTAATCCAAAAAGAGAGGGGAGGGCCTAAACCCAATTGCAGCTCCCGGGCCATTTCCGCAGTAGAGTGTTATAGCGCTATGATTCCACTTTCAACGTCCTACGGAATCCTGGGCTTTGCAGTTTCGGGAGGGGCCAGCCGGCCCCTCCCGAAACTGCAAAGCCCAGGATTCCGTAGGACGTTGAAAGTGGAATCACAGTGCTATAACACTCTACTGCGGAAATGGCCCCAGCCGGAGTAGACTGGTTCAGTTGGTGAGATTTACCTAAGAATTAGCTTATCATTTAGCAAGTGGTTCAGTGCATCGAATAACTTTTCTCAACCCTGGGAATCCCTCCTTGTTTCTTCTCTATCTAGTAAGAGACTGCAACATTTCTATCCTCTGTACAGTACTAAGCAGAATGCACACAATAAGGAACTTTTTAAAAAGGTACTTCCTGGTGCTCTCATCCACAGGAGCGAAAAGCATGCAAGTTCCATTCTCTAGAAAAGCTTTCAAAACCGCTGTATGGGCAACACTGCCACCTTGTGGCCAAGGAGGGCCATTCCACACTACGCCTTTATACAGTAGCGGTATGATTCCACTTCAAAGACCATCGGCCTGTCCTGGGGAATCCTGGGGTCATTTCCGCACTGGACCGTTATAGTGCTATTATTCCACTTTCAACATCCTATGGAATCCTGGGGTTTGCAGTTTAGGGAGGGGCCAGCCAGCCCCTCCCTAAACTGCAAACCCCAGGATTCCATAGGATGTTGAAAGTGGAATAATAGCCTGTAACCGTCTAGTGCGGAAATGGCCTGGGACTTGGAGTTCAGGGAGGGGTATCAAGGACCCTCACCCAGAGAGCTCTAGCCTCGGCATTCCACAGGATGCAGCCATGGCAATTAAGGTGGGATGTGGGGCTAAAATTGTGCAATGTGAAGGGGCCTCTGGTCCAGCGCTCTTACCCTGGCTTGAATTCTTTCTTTGCTTCCGAAGAATGTCCACTTGCAAATCTGGGTGTTGTTGCTGTGGTTTTATTTGCGTTCTGTTTGTCCCTTGGAAATGCAGAGGCTGTTTCGTGGGCACACCTGACAGCATACAACTGTTCCATCCACTGGGCAAAAATGGACTCTGTTGTGTCTGTAACACAACCAAGTCCACACACCAATGCATACTGTTGGAATTATGAGAGGAGGAGCTTCTCTGTTCTGAAGTCCCTCAGAGCAGGGAGGGGCTCGTTGAAATGTTGCAGCGTAGGCACGAGGTAGGGTACGTCAGGTGCAAAAGATCCTGCTAGATTAGTCCGCCTCTCACAGGCCTCCCCTTTGAGCTAACATTCTGCACTGTTTCATGGAGGCACCGGCATCGCAGGTGGATCTCTGAGTCACCCACCCTTTGGAGTACCATATTCCCTCTGGGGCACAGCAGCAGGATATGGGAAGGGAAACAAAATGAGGGCATTGCACCCTCTCTCAAATAAGGATTCTGCCACGTCCGAATGAATTTTTCCTTCAGTCTCCAAACTTCCAGCATTGCATGGAGTTGAAAATCCAACATCAGTCACATCAAGGAGGCCTGGAAACCATGAAGCCCTGTGAGGGAGGAGCAGCTTAGGGAGCTGGGTCTGTTTAGCCCGGAGAAGAGAAGGTTAAGAGGTGGCCTGATAGCTGTATTTCAATATTTGAAGGGATGCCATATGGAAGGTGGGGCAAGCCTTAGAGGCTAGGAGCAATGGATTCAAACTACAGGGAAGAAAAGCACTACAGTACTTTAATACCACTTTGAATGTCACGGTTCCATTACACGGAATTCTAGGAGCTGTGGTTTCACTTCTCTGAACTGGTTGTCACGTGCCTTTGTTTCTGACTTATGGCAACCAGGTTTTCTGGGGCTGAGAGTGTGTGACCAGCCGAAGCTCACCCATTGGGTTTCCATGGCCAAGCAGGGAATCAAACCCTGGTCTCCAAGGTCACACTCCAATGTTCAAACCACTGTACCACTAGAAATGTCTCACAGAGAATCCTAAATCCCTCCACAACCTACAAATCCCAGGATTCCACAGAACAGATCCATGCAATTCAGACTGGGACCAAAGTGCTATTAATGATGTAGTGTAGATTCTCTCCAAGAATAAACACTTCACAGCAGGCTGCCCCACTCTTAAACCCTTTGGTTTACAATCGTGCCGTACGCTTTCATTGTTTCTTCTTTCCCTTTGTGTTTGTGTGTATGGGTATAAATATATTTTAGACTGTATACCTTTGGCCAGACCCCCCGTTTTGGGTTGTTTTACTTGTAAGGTGCCACATATGTGGATGATGCTATATAAATAAATTAGGGTGGATGGTGGCAACTGGCTATCTGTTTGATGGCAGCCAGTTGTTTGGCTTCTTCTCTTTAAGCCCCAAAAGGGCCAGGGATGCCATGTAGAGGAGGGAGTGGGCTTGTTTTCTGCCGCTCCAGAGACCAGGACAAGGAGCAATGGATTCAAGCTGCAGGAAAGGAGATTCCACCCGAACCTCAGGAAGAATTTCCTGACGGTCAGGGCTGTCCGGCAGTGGAATAGGCTGCCTCCATGGAGTGTGGTGGAGTCCCCTCCTTCTTTGGAGGTGTTTAAGCAGAGGCTGGATGGCCATCTGTCGGGAGTGCTTTGATGGGTGTTCCTGCATGGCAGGGGGTTGGACTGGATGGCCCCTGGGGTCTCTTCCAACTCTACATTTCTATGACTCTATGATAGGGCTGCCTCTACTACTGGGCCCAGGGAGGCAGGAGTTGCTCGGAGCAAGGAAGCAATTCATTTGAAGGTGGCTGGCGGAGTCTCCAAGTCTCCAAGGTGGAAAAGTTTTCCATGACTTGGAGACTCCGCCAGCCACCTTCAAATGAATTGCCGTGAACCTTGTCTCTACTCGTACATGGATGCAGAGATGAGGTACCATTCAGTCCTTCACCTCATATGAGAAAATGTCACCCTGGCCATGCTTAGGGATTTGGGCAGAGAGAATATGGGGGAAAACCCTGTCTCAGTTGCCGTTTCCTTCCCAGCTTATTCTTCACCTAGATTCAGGAAAAGAGAGGGAAACCGATTTTAAAAACAAGCAAAACCTCTGCGAATCCCCAAACGAGGTGGAAGATAGATACCTTTCTACGAGGCCCTCTGGGAACTCCGGCTTGACATCTATGAGAAGAGAACAGGATCACGATAAATAGCAAACATGCACAGGGGTTAAAGGAGGAAGAAGGTTTTATTTGAAGAAGGCCGAGACAAAGCAAGGAAAGAGAACGCTTCAAAGGAGACACTGCAAAAAAACAAACGGGAAGGCCAGACCGGGTACCTTCCCCTTGCCGTATCGGAAGAGTTCCGCTTTGTCGGAGGACGGTTTACGTGGGAGCAGTCAAGTCAAGTTTTCCCTCCTTGATTT
Source organism: Cyclura pinguis (assembly GCA_030412105.1). Taxonomy (NCBI): domain Eukaryota; kingdom Metazoa; phylum Chordata; class Lepidosauria; order Squamata; family Iguanidae; genus Cyclura; species Cyclura pinguis. Next base: position 288,360,720 of record CM059601.1, on the reverse strand, counting down.
TCAGGGAGGAGCTACACGCAGATTCCTGAAAGAGAAGAAATCCAGCTCTAAACCCCTTGTGGGTCCTTTACCTTACTCTTTTTAAAAAATAAATTTTACAAAACATTTTCCATTACAATAAAAAATACATACAAACCACGAAAAAGAAAGCAAAAAAGAAGAAAGATGAAGAAAAAGCAAAAATAGTGAAGAAGGATGAGAACAAAATATACATTTGACTTCCATCTTTCCTACTGAAGATTATACATGGCAATATAAAATAACTTCTCCAATTGTTGCTACCATTCAGGTACTTCTACTGCTTGTTTTTCCAGATATACTAATTATCTAAGCTTATAGTTAACATTTTGTTCCCTTTGTCTTACAAAAAGCATATTCAAAGTTCTCAGTGTTTCAAAAAAAAAAAAATCACCAATGATTTTTGCCCCAGAGGGTCACTGAGCGGACAGTGCGTGACCCCCGCAAGCTCCTCTGCCTATACTGACGTTCAGCCTTTCCCCCTCCTGCCTTTGTCCACTCATTTAAAAGTTTGCATAACAATGCAGATCTGGAGGGCCACTTCGCACCCTGACGCTCCTCCAGCATCCCTCTGGAAGCACATGAACACTGGCCAGGTGAGCCCAAATTTCACCTCACTGAGAGGTGCATCTCCATTCTGCTTGATTATCGAATCCTAGAGTTGGAAGAGACCCCGGGGGCCATCGAGTCCAACCCCCTGCGATGCAGGAACACCCATCGAAGCATCCCCTTGGACAGACGGCCATCCGGCCTCTGCTTAAAAACCTCCAAAGAAGGAGGAGACTCCACCACACTCCATGGAGGCAGCAGCAGATTCCACGGCCGGACAGCCCTGACCGTCAGGAAGCTCTTCCTGAGGTTCAGGTGGAATCTCCTTTCCTGCAGCTTGAATCCATTGCTCCTTGTCCTGGTCTCTGGAGCGGCAGAGAACAAGCCTGCTCCCTCCTCAACATGACATCGCTTCAAATATTTAAACATGACTGTCCCCCCTTAACCTTAAGGCTAAACATGCCCAGCTCCCTCAGGCGTTCTTCCTAGGGCATGGCTTCCAGACCCTTCCCCATTTTGGTCGCCCTCCTCTGGACATTAGTTTTCCTCTGGTCTGGCTTGTTCTTTATTCTTCTCGTTAAATTAGCTAGGTGAGTTTTAAAATGCTCAAATTAATTCTGGAAAAAATGGTCCTGTGCTGGCAGGCGGCCAAGGCTTCCCGGCCGGTGTGATCAGGCGGATGGCCACAACGAGCAAACAGCAATCCAGGCTCACGGCAGACTTAGAGCAACCGAGTCGGAATTCACCAAGAGTCCAGAGAGGGAGTGTCCAAAAGCAGGGTCTATAGTCCAGGCAAAGGTCCAAAGAATACGAGCGGAGAATGCAGGAGGCAGCGAGGCTGTCGCTACCCACGGAATCCTCAGTAGGCTTGTTACTGCGATAGATAACCCTATCCCGGGGTCTACAATTTAATATCAAAAATATCTCCACGTGCTTGAGAGGTCCCCCGAACAAGCACGTAGGCAGGCACGGTCCGAATGGCCGAAATCAGGAAAAACCCGGTCAGGCCAGTAGACTCTTAGTCACGTTGCCCCAGGAGACCTCCAGCCAGGTAAAACTTAAAATACAAAAAGGGTCCGCAGCCCCGAGAAGCCGGCTTGAAGGGATTAATGCTTCTGACAAACAGCCCGTCAAGCGAGAACGATTTGCATATAGCCGCGGCTTCTGACAACCCCGGCAAATCTAATCATGCAGGGAACTTCGACATATTGGAGCTTTGTCCTCCCAATCATGCAAAGGTCGTGGACCGTTTGGAGCTTTGTTCTAGCTCCTCCGCTGATTGTTCTCTCCGGGATAGGATTAGCCCTCCAGGTGCCTTTTCCCCCATAAATAGGCCCGGTTTTTGGGCGTTTCCTCAGATCGCTCCGGATCGCTCTCGGCTTGCCGTCACTCCATCCAGCTATCCCCACTTCTCCGCTGCTGCCTCTGCTATCTGGACTTCAGGACCGGGTGCGGTATTCCCTGAGCTAATCCTCTAAAGACCCCTATCCAATTTCCTCTCTTTTATTTCTCGCTAGGTCTTGCATGAGTGAGTGCGTAAGTGTGTACGTGTGCAAGTCTTTATTTTTAAATAAAATCATGTATTTAGCCATTTGGTGTGGTTTTTGGCTCGGCCTGACCCCGTAAAAATTGGCTTAAAAGATCTCGCCAGGTTGCCCCGCCTCTCGCATTGCTATTGCTTGTGCTCTGGCTAGTTTTCATTCCCCATTAATTGGAGCACATTGAGGTGTCCCGAAAGGGACCCCAGAAATCAGGGTAACAGGCTCCAGTGGCTTTCTGCCTTCCGGCCTCGGGTTATGTAGCCTCAGTGTCCTACCCGCTCGTGGCCTAATTAACCGGCTGTTCCTCTATAAGCACTGCCGGACGCCTGGTCTCTCCCTTTTCCACCTGCACCGGCTGCTGTCAGTACCGTCCCTCTCATGTCTCTGAAGTGTGGCGGAAGGGAAGGGTCCTGTCTGGGTCCTGGGGCAGGGGCAGGACAGAAGGGCGCTTTGGCCATTTCCACACTACACTCTTATTGTGCTATTATTCCACTTTCAGCATCCTATGGAATCCTGGGGTTTGCAGTTGAGGGAGCAACCTCAGGCCCCACCCTCAAGTGCAAACCCCAGGATTCCAGAGGATGCTGAAAGTGGAATAATAGCACTAGAACAGTGTAGTGTGCAAATGACCTCAGTTATTACCAGGAGAGTTTGACTGTATACTTTTAAAAATTATTGATAGAGTCCAGTTCAGATATGTGGAAATCTGCACTACACTCTTATAGTGCTATTATTCCACTTTCAGCATCCTCTGGAATCCTGGGGTTTGCAGTTTAGGGAGCAGCCTCAGGCCCCACCCTCAACTGCAAACCCCAGGATTCCAGAGGATGTTGAAAGTGGAATAATAGTGCTATAAGAGTGTAGTGCAGAAACGGCCTTTGTCTCAAGAACTTAGGAACTGAAAAGCAGCACTCCGGGATCAGACTGCGGGCCTCCTCTAGTCCACCATCCTGCTTAGAGAGCTTCCCCTTCCTCATCAAAGCTGAGATCCTACACGAGGTTTCCAGAGAGTAAATCTACGCTCGTTGGGTTCCGTGATGGTAGCACGAGGCCGGCTTCCTCCTGACATCGTGCAACCAGTGGTGTGTCCGCCAATATGCCTGCTTATGCCTCCCTCCCTCCCCCCCGGCGCAATGGGGAATGATGCTTGGGAGCTGTTTCTGCAATCCCAGGGAATTAAGGGGGACTAGGGGTGCAAAGAATATTCAAAAATATTCAAAAATGAGTTGAAAAGCATGTTTTTTTGAGCTGCAGGAAACCCCGACTAGAGGAATCCTAGACTGATGAGAATCCTCACAGTTTGAGACTTGTCCTGCACAAAATCTGCGCATGGTTGTTTGGCACAGAGAACAGCATTTTTATTTTATTTTATTTTATTTTATTTTATTTTATTTTATTTGCAAAGGAAACAGCATTTTCTGCATGGAAAATAATATTTTAATGCAGAAATATTAGTTCCTGCACAGAAAATGTTGTTTCCTGCACAGAAAAACAAATGTAATTGGGGATTTGTTTTGTGTAAAATTTGCACATGGTTGATTTGCATAGAAAAGAGTATTTTCTGCACAGAAAACAGCATTTTCTTTTTCTTTTGGTATAATTTTTATTGAAAGTTTGTCACGGAAATACCCCCCCCACACACACACACACTTCCAAGCTTAAATCTTCCAGTTGAAATTGCTTATTTCCATTCCATTACAAACATAATTTCCATCTTACAGAGAGAAGAACAGTTACATTATTTCTTCTCTGATTTCTTACACATTTATATCCTTACCCAATCCAATACTCTTTTCCATTCTTTCTCAAAGTTCTGGATAGATTTATTCTTCAAAGAAAATGCTAACTTTTCCATGAAAACAGCATTTTCTGTGCCACAATTCATATTTCTGCATTGAAATATTATTTTCTGTGCAGAAAATGCTGTTATCCATGCAGATGAACTATGTGTGAATTTTACGCAGAACAAATCCCCAACAACAACAATTTTTCTGTGTAGATCTATGTCGAATTATAACTTTCCATACAAAAAAAACACTGTTTCCTCTTTGTTTTTCCCAAACAGAAAATGCTATTTTCTGTGAAAAAAGAATCAGCTCTGAATTTTGCGAATTATGAGTCCCAAATTGCAAACAGCCTTCAAAAATGGTGTGATTTTTGAATATTTTCTTGCAGCAAGAAGAAGAAAACTGCTGAGATTATTCACTGCTGTTTTTGAGAAGTAAAGAATTACAACCTTAAGGGGGACACGGAAAACACTGATGAATTGTTATGTGTGAACCAAGTATGCACAACTGCATAACCAGAATCCTGTTGGTTAGTCTCAGCTAGAGTAGACCCATTCAATTAACTGTTGAATAATGAGTCAACGCACAGGAAAATCTGTTGGGACTAAGGCCATTTCCGCCCTACAATGTTATAGTGCTATGATTCCACTTTCAACCCCCTATGGAATCCTGGGGTTTGCAGTTTCGGGAGGGGCATTTAGAATTCTCAGCCAGAGAGCTCTTTGGCTTCAGCAAACTACAAACCCCAGAATTCCACAGGAGGATGAAAGTGGAATAATAGCACTTATAACAGTGTAGGGCGGAAATGGACTAACAGCAGGACTGAGGCCCACATGGGCTGGTTGCCTTTGTGAGTCCTTTGCTTAAGCAACCATGAACTGAAGACATCAATTGCCAAAAAAGTGCAACCGCATTTGGGAAGGAAGTCCAACACAAGCACGACAGCGAAAGGATGCTGGCCCTCCGGTTCTTGTTTTTCATTCCACCACAAAAAGAAAAGCATGGGTTGGAAGTTGCGTAGAGGAGCTTCCGTAAGAAAAGGCTTTCTGCAACTTACGGTATCGGGCGATCCTGGGGGTGTTTCCTTCTGGATCACTTTCGCAAACCTATTGGTGCAAAGCACAAAGATGTCAGAAGGCCTCCAGCGTCGTCCAACCTTTCAGGCAAGAATTGAATTCTTTGTCTTTCCTTGGCCGTTTCTGCACTAGACTGTTAGAGCGCTATTCTTCCGCTTTCAACATCCTATGGAATCCTAGGCTTTGCAGTTTGAGGAGGGGTCTTTGAGGCTCCCTCCCCAAACGGCAAACTCCAAGATTCCGTGGGGTGTTGAAAGCGGAAGAATAGCGCTATAACAGGCTAGTGTGGGAATGGCCTGGCTCTCTAACAGCAAGAGAGGAGTGGAGTTTTCATGAGTGTTCTCCCTTTCTGGAAGAATAGCACTATAACAGTCTAGTGCGGAAAGGGCCCTTGTCTGGGAATGTAAAACAAGGGGTAACTTCTCAATGACTTGATGGTGAGGACATGTGAAAGAAGGGGAAGCTGACTCACCAAGCCTCCAACTGGTTCTTCTTAAAGGTGGCAACAAGGCCCACGACAAAAAGAACCAACCCAGCCAGAATGACAAATCCAATGATGCGACTTATAGGATCTGGGGGAGGAGGAAAAAAAATGAGTTATCTTGCACCTGGGACTTGAAGGTACAAAGCAGTGCGGGACTCCAGGCAGTGTCTATCTCATGCCCAAATGCAACGGTTAGGAGTAGGCAGCAGGTTCTTCACATCTGCTTGGGAATCTGGCCCCTCTCCTGCTCACTTAAGGGAGCTAATGGCTTTCTGAGAAATTATGGAAACTGTGTTTGGTGTTGAGGTGGATTGGACTGGAGAAAAGGGGGAAGAAGGGAAGGGAGGGAGGGAGGGAAGGAGGGAGGGCACCCTTAACACAAAACTTCACTGAGATATACAGTTGTTTCAAAATGCATGTTTTTGTGCATGCATGTACCTGGCCTCAGACAACTTTTCCATGCCTTTTTCCTAGAACCTGCCCTGTACTGAACATGGCCAAAGACGTTTTGCAGACTAAGTTGATTTTCCAAGACCGTGGCAAAACCACATTTGGAGGAAAATACAAATTTCGTCTAAGCAGCTGCAACAGAAAGGCCTTGGGAAGGGGAAAAATGGATGGATTGCCAGTTTTGGGCACCTCATTTCAAGAAGGATATCGATAAGCTGGAGCATGTCCAGAGGAGGGCGACCAAAATAGTGGAGGGTCTGGAAGCCATGGAGCCCTATGAGGAGCGGCTGAGGGAGCCGGGGATGTTTCGTTTGCAGAAAAGAAGGTTAAGAGAGGACATGACAGCCATGTTTAAATATTTGAAGGAATGTCGTGTCGAGAAGGGAGCGAGTTTGTCTTCTGCCGCTCGAGAGACCAGGACAAGGAGCAACGGATTCAGGCTGCAGGAAAGGAGATTCCGCCTGAACCTCAGGAAGAACTTCCTGGAGGTCAGAGCTGTCCGGCAGTGGAATCTGCTGCTGCCCCAATGGAGAGTGGTGGAGTTATTACCTCACCTTGCAGACCCCACCCTGAGGAGTATTATTCTTTATATTAAATATAGTGAGCCATGGAGCTCTACTGTAGGGACACATAGGCAGCTGAACTATGGGAAACAGATCAAAGGTTAACATTAGCATTTGTTCCAGGGTAACAGAGTCTCCTCCTTCTTTGGAGGTTTTTAAGCAGAGGTTGGATGGCCATCTGTCAAAGGGAGGGCTTGGATTGTGCCTTCCTGCATGGCAGAAAGGGTTGGACTGGATGGCCCCTGGGGTCCCTTCCAACTCTCTGATTCTATGACTCTATATGGCCATTTCCGCACTAGACTGTTCTAGCGCTATGATTCCACTTGCAACATCCTATGGAATCCTGGGGTTTGCAGTTTCGGGAGGGGCCGGCCGGCCCCTCCCGAAACTGCAAACCCCAGGATTCCATAGGATGTTGCAAGTGGAATCATAGCGCTAGAACAGTCTAGTGCGGAAATGGCCTATGATTCAAAGCCAGGTGCAGCATCACAAGTTCTGAGGAGGCCCGGTATAGCCAGACCAACCATTCCAAGTGGTCTGAGCACTGGACTACGACCCTGGAGAGCAGGGTTGGATTTCCCACTCGGCCATGGAGTCTACTGAGCGACCTTGGGTGCGTCACACTCTCTCAGCCCCCAGAAAACTCCATGATAGGGTTGCCTTAGGGCTGCATAAGTCAGCAATGATGTGAAGGCACACAACAACAACAACAGCTAACTGTGGAAGGGGAGGGGGGCCACATTAGCTTCCTGGGAGAACTTGGAGGGCCATGTTCCCCTCACTGCACCCACTCCCATAAAATAAAACCATTTTTTGGCTCCCAGGTGCCCTTGAGAGGACTTGAGTGGTATTCACACCATGTCTTGGGGTCCTCCTGGACCATTTTAGGCCCAGGAGACACCTTTCTGAACAATAGGAAGTGAGCAGAAGTCATTTCCTTATCAATTCCTGTTTTGAAAAAGACCTCTCCAGGACATAAATGGGCCAACTCTTTAGTGGGCATTTTGGAGGCACAAAAAAAAACAACACTTTTTTTAAACCCTGGGGAACCCAGGATGCTTCCACACAAGGTGGAAATGTCTGCCAAATCCCCAGAGGTCATTTCTGGGGGGGGGGAGTTTAATTGCTTTTGGCCCATTTCCACACTACACTGTTATAGTGTTATTATTCCACTTTCAACATCCTGTGCAATTCTAGGGTTTGTAGATTAGGGAAGAGCATTTAGAAATCACAGCCAGGGGGCTCTTTGGCCTCAGTAAACTACAAACCCCAGAATTCCACAAGATGTTGAAAGTGGAATAATAGCACTATAACAGTGTAGTGCAGAAAGACCCTTGCTTCTCAGAGCCTTTCCACACTACACTGTTATAGTGCTATTTATTCCTCTTTCAACATCCTGCGGAATCCTGAGGTTTGCAGTTTAGGGAGGGACATTTAGAATTCTCAGCCAGAGAGCGCTTTGGTTTCAGTAAACTATAAACCCCAGAATTCCACAGGATGTGGAATAATAGCACTATAACAGTGTAGTGCAGAAAGGCCCTCAGTATTGTTCGTAGTTTAATTCCATTTTAAATTTGATTTTTTTTGCATGGGGGGGATATGTCTTAACTAGATGGTATTTGTTTGAATTTATTACCTGCCTTGAGCCTTGGTTGCAGGAAAAAAGGGTGGGATATAGGCCATTTCCGCCCTACACTGTTATAATGCTATTACTCCAGTTTCAGCCCCCTATCGAATCCTGGGGTTTTCAGGTTAGGGAGGGGCCTTGAAGATTCTCAGCCAGAGAGCTCTTTGGCCTCAATAAACTACAAACCCCAGAATTCCACAGGAGGTTGAAAGTGGAATAATAGCACTGTAACAGTCTAGTGTGGAAATGGCCATAAAAAAAGAGAGCTAACATGTTGGTGTGTTTTGTGGATCGGATCAGTGATTGGAAGGCCTGGGTTTGAATCCCTGCTCAGCCATGGAAACCCATTGGGTGATGCTGGACCAGCCCCACTCTCTCAGCCTCAGAGGAAGGAAATGGCAAACTTTCTTCAAAGATATCTGGCAAACTTAGGGTAGAGTTGCCATGTTGGAGATAGCGTGGTGCAAGGGTTTGACTGTTGGCGTAGGACTCTGGGAGACTGTGGCCATTTCCGCACTAGAGTGTTACAGCGCTATGATTCCACTTTCAATACCCTATGGAATCCTGGGGTTTGCAGAGGCCAGCCCCTCCCGAAACTGTAAACCCCAGGATTCCATAGGATGTTGAAAGTGGAATCATAGCGCTATAACAGCCTAGTGCGGAAACAGCCTGGGGTTCGAATCGCCGCTCAGCCGTGGAAACTACTGGCTGACCTTAGGCAAGTCACTCTCTCAGCCTCAGACAAAGGCACTGGCAAATCAGATTTGAAGAAATCTGTCAATAAAAACCCTAGGAGAGGGTGGCTATAAGTTGGAGTCAAGTTGAAGGCATACGAAGGACAATAAAAATAAATAATGATGATGATGATGATGATGATGATGACGACGATGATGCATGAACCACTGGAGCACAGGCACGAGAATCCCTGGGTTCTGATCAGGCAATTGCCCCGAGGAACCAACGGCACAGAGCTAAATTTGCCAGGGACAGGAGCCAGCAAAGCCCAGTGAAAGCAATGCCGGGGGGATACTTACGCTCGTAGGCGGAAGGGGGCCCACTGTCGATGCTCCCCCCGTATCCCTTCCCAGAGCAGAAGGGAGGAGCCCACCCGTAAGAGCAGTGGCAGTTTCCGTTGTTGTTGCACACCTGGAAAACACCAAATGGGCCAGGAAATCACCAGCTGGACTGAGAGTGGCCAATACTCGAACAAGAACGTTGGCCATTTCCGCACTAGACTGTTCTAGTGCTATTGTTCCACTTTCGACATCCTATGGAATCCTGGGCTTTGCAGTTTAAAGAGGGGCCTTTGAGGAGGGAACTTTTGAGGCCCCTCCCTAAACTGCAAACCCCAGGATTGCATCGGATGTCAGAAGTGGAACAATAGCACTAGAACGGTGCAGTGCGGAAAGGCCCATTGTGAGGACAGCAAGCGGCGCGCAGGGATTAGAAAGGTGCCAAACATCCTAGACAGTATTTAACCCTCCTTCAAATTCACCAGGAGTGGAATTAAGGAAGAATCTTGCAAAACATGAGATTTTATCGCCTTTCTTGAGTTGCTGGCAAGCCATCAAGGTGATGTACAGATATAGAGGAAGCTTTAAGGCATACAACAGTCAACCAAGCAAGAGAATGGAGGAAGTAGATATTTTATACTTAGAATATAGATAAGGACCAATTAAAGATAATACGTAAATCTCTGCAAAAGTAAATAGAAGATCCTTGTCGAAACTGTACTATAATAGAAACTGAAGATATCAGAAGAACTGTATTTTAGGGAAAAAAATGAAAATCAAAATATTGGTATTATTGTTATGTATTTATAAATAATGAAGATTTTAATAAAAATAATTTTGAAAAAGCAAAAAGAAATTAACCGGGAGTGGGAGTTGAAATCTTTGAAGGCGAGAGGGCCTGATGGGAACAAACCGGCCACGGCAGACAGTTCCCCCTCCCTCTGATGCTTCCTGAAGCGTCTTTATTCTGCCACATCGGGTGGCAACCCAGCCACAGCTGGGGATGGCACCAGTGTGGGTGTTTTAAGCAGATCATCTTTAAATACCCCAAAGGTCCCTGTCTGATCTTGCAAGTTAAGCAGGGTCATTTAGTATTTGGATGGGAGACCGCCAATGAATTCCAGGTGCTGGAGGTTCTATTTCAGAGGAGAGAACTGGCCAAACCACCTCTGAGGATTCTTTGCCCAAGAAAACCCTATGGAATTCATGGGGTTGCCGTAAGTCAACAGGCAACTGGATGAGTATGCGCACATGCAGATATCACACCGCAGCAGTGAATGGTGGGGTGGTCCCTGGACATAAGTCCACTTTACATCTCTACACGTCCTTTTTCGGTTGTTGCAGAGGCTGGTAGTCTTTTCCACCTGCCACAACAACCAAAAAAGGGTATTTCCAGGCATCAAGTGGACTTCTGCTTCCCCGTGTCACCAATAAACCCAGCATCCTTCACATGTTCTTTAAAAGGGAAATAAACTTAAGGAGCTCACCCACCCCACACCTGCCTTCCAAGACGAGAGCTTCCTCTTGATAGCCATGTTTAAATATGTTGAGGAGGGAGCAGGCTTGTTCTCTACTGCTCCAGAGACCAGGACAAGGAGCAATGGATTCAAGCTGCAGGAAAGGAGATTCCACCCGAACCTCAGGAAGAACTTCCTGATGGTCAGGGCTGTCCGGCAGTGGAATCTGGTGCTGCCTCCACGGCGTGTGGTGGAGTCTCCTCCTTCTTTGGAGATTTTTAAGCAGAAGCTGGATAGCCATCCATTGGGAATGCTTTGATGGGTGTTCCTGCACAGCAGGGGGTTGGACTTGATGGCCCCTGGGGTCTCTTCCAACTCCATGATTCTATGATTCTATGATTCCTCCTCTTGGGAAATTGGGGAGGGGAGTTTCTCCCCTCTTGCCCAAATTTATTTATTTGTTGGTTCGTTCGTTTGTTTACTTACTTATCGAATATATAGTCCATCTTTCTCCCAAGATGGGATTCAAAATTGCTTACAATAATTTTAAAACGATTAAGCCAAATCATTAGAAGTTAAAGAAGAATTAAACAATATCATTTTAAAAACATGATTAAACGTAACTAAATTTAAACCATATTTAAATCCTTTCACACAGCTCACAGCATCAAAATTTCTGTGCCTAATTTTAAGGACCGCCATCTCGAGATGAAGGCCAGCGTTCTAGTGACCCAACTCCCTTTCAAAGGATGGTATCCTTTCATAATAGATGTTGGAAATGTAAACACCATGAGGGCTCCTACCATCATATGTGGTGGCAATGTCAGAAAGCAAAGAAATTCTGGTTAACAATTTGTAAATATATGCAAAAGGTCTTAAAGATGGAAATTGTATTTAGACCAGAACTCTTTCTTCTTAGCATGATAGACAGGACAGATATTAGAGAAAGACAACAAAAAAATTTGATAAGATATATGGTGACAGCGGCTAGGATTGTATATGCGAGATACTGGAAAAATAAAGGAGCTCCAAAAGTGAGTGAATGGTTAAATAAAGTAATGGAATTAGCTGAAATGGATAAATTAACATTATTGAAGAAGAATTCAATAGAACCATTTCTCTAAAGATGGAAACCTTTTATGGATCATGTAAGAAATAAAAAGGGGGACTTATCCGTTAGTGGATTTGATCTGTAAGAAACAAGATTGATATTAGGGGATAACGGGACGAGCGACGTAGTCATAGTGTGCACTGTAGAAGTATTTATATTAATTTATATATTAAATATAAATACATATTAATATGCATATTAATATGTATGTTCAATTTAGATCTATAATAGGAAGAGGCGTGTAAACAGAAATGGAGTAAAACCAATTGACGAAGAAGTCGGGAAGGAATCGAATTAATATATGTTAATACTCTCCTTTTTCAGATTCTCTTGCTTTTTTTGGTTTGTATAACCTTTATCATGATATACGACTTTGATCTGTGTTATTGTAATTGTGTTATTATATCGTAACTGTAGCCACTTCCGCACTAGGCTGTTATAGCGCTATGATTCCACTTTCAACCTCCTATGGAATCCTGGGGTTTGCAGTTTCGGGAGGGGCCGGCCGGCCCCTCCCGAAACTGCAAACCCCAGGATTCCATAGGAGGTTGAAAGTGGAATCATAGCGCTATAACAGCCTAGTGTGGAAGTGGCTTGTGTTATTGTAACTGTCATTTTTGATATTTTCTTTTTTTCTTCTTCTCTCTTTTCTCCGTTTCTTTTCTTTCTTTGTCAATTTTCTTCTTCCTTTTTGTATGTATGTATTAATGCAATAAAGATTATTTTTTTAAAAAAAAAAAAAGAAAGGATGGTATCCTTTCATTACTTACCCCGTGGTGGTTGCATTTTGAGAAGTCGCAGTCGTAATTCAGAACGGACAGGTCAACACAGGATCTGTTTAAGCATATCTAGTGGAGGAGACAGAAGACACTCTTTTTGTACAATACGTTGGGAGCAAGAAAGCCCGAATCCCAATAACCTGCAGGATGCCAGCTCCGAGAAATATTCCTACTAGGCTGAGCACAAACAGACATTTGCTGGCAAGGACGGGGAGGCAGGATTCATTTGCTTCTCCTGCCCTTTGCTCTGGTAATTAAATACGGACAGCCTGCTGATCCAATGCTGTCTCACACCAAGACTATTAAGAACACTCACAGTTTTCCACATCCTTGATAAGAAAGGAGAACTTGACCTATCAAGACATCCTGTCCAAAAAAATGTTCAATTGCCACGTGGCTTTTCACAGTTGGGGACTTCCGTTAGTGAAAAATTCATCCAAAAACAGTGCCTTTCATGCAAAAAAGAAAAAAAATTCCTGGTGTGAGACAGCATTGAATCAGCAGGCTGTCCCACTTTTTCCTGTGGAGGAAAAAAAAAAAAGCATTTTTGTGTAAACCACTCCCTACATGCAAAGAGGGCATTGAAAAATGAACAAAAACTTTCATAAACGTGCTGAGTAGGGAGAAAACTTCATTTCATTTGCATCCTGCCATTCTCCCTGTACAGAATCCAAGCCCGCTTACAAGCATTTAAAAAAACAGGGTACAATTAAAACATTACTCACACAAGTTAAAAACAAATTAAATGACATAGGTTGTTGTGGGTTTTCCAGGCTTTGAGGCTGTGTTCTATTAGTATTTTCTCCTGACTTTTCTAATACTAATAGAACACGGCCTCGAAGCCTGGAAAACCCACAACAACCTATGGATTCCGGCCATGAAAGCCTTCGACTTTACATTACATTAAATGAGAGTTCAGTTGAAAAGAGAAGATTAAGACAATATAAAACACAAGTGCAATGTAATTTTTAACTCCAACCTGTTTTTTTAAAATGCTGTAGGCCACCCTGGATTGTGTCCAAAGAAAGGCAGGGTGCAAAGAAAGAAAGATAAAAACGCAGCTCCGTTGAGAACTCTCTTTCCCGTGCCAGTTACAAGCCAAAGGCTTGCCTGGATGAAAAGATCCTTGCCGGGAGGCAAAAGGAAACGGGGAAGGCGGCCGACCAAACCACCCGCAGGAGGGAATTCCACAACTTGGGAACAGCCCATACGGGAGAGGTGACCTTTCAGAAGCCATTTCCGCACTACACTCTTATAGCGCGATTATTGCACTTTCAACCTCCTATGGAATCCTGGGGTTTGCAGTTTCGGGAGGGGCCGGCCGGCCCCTCCCGAAACTGCAAACCCCAGGATTCCATAGGAGGTTGAAAGTGGAATCATAGCGCTGTAACACTCTAGCGCGGAAATGGCCAGAGAATCTGGACCTTAAGCCATAGAAGACTTTACAGGTCATGACCAGCACTTTGAATTGTGCCCGGAAACAAACCAGTGGCCAGTGAAGCTGTTTTAATGGGGTGGGGGGGGGTATGTTCCCTGTAGTACGGTCAGCCCTCCACATTTGCCGTTTTCACTTTTGTGGATTTGATTATTCACGGATTATTTGCTGTCCCCTCTGCTGCCTCCCTGTGCCGTTTTCAGTAGGGACTGCAAGCCTCGTGAGAGTGAGAAACTGCAAAGGAGGCTTGTAAGAAACGGTACGGGGCAGCCGTGGAGGGGGCCGTCTGCCCCACCGGCCCCCCACTTCTGCCTTCGGAAGGAACCCTGAGGCCTCAAAGGAATCCACCGTGGGTTCAATATGGGGATCATACTTTTTTGTGTGTGTGTTAAATACGGCTTGGGAGGGCCTAGAGTCGCTTATGGTCTGGGAGGGCCACTTTCGCGGGAGTCCTGTGCCCTTAACCCTAGCGAATGTGGAGGGAGAGCTGTAACGCTTGAGAAGGTAGAAGGCAGGAAGAAAAGAGGAAGGTGCCATTACGTGCGGACGGACTCCATCAAGGGAGCCGGAACGGCCGCCGCCCTGAGTCCGCAAGAGCCGAGCGGGGCTGACGACGACAGGACGACTCGAGGTCTCCCGTTTATAGGGTCGCCCTGAGTTGAAGTTGTCTTGAGAACAGTGAACAACCGTGCCAACAAGGCTGAGAGAGTGTGGCTAGCCCAAGATCACCCGATGGGTTTCGATGGCTGAGTGAAGATGCAAACCCTGTCTCCCAAACCACTATACTATTCTGACTCTTAAAAATGTACCGATGTTTCAAATCGTGATAGATAACATCTGATGTCATATTTAAAAAACAAAATCAGATTTTTTTTAAAGTTCAATGTAATTACACATTATTTTTTAAAAAAAAGGACTCAAAGGCCTGATTCAATACAAACATGTTAAATTCTAGATGTCTTCCTTAAAACTGAATCCACAGACAAAGCATTTGATGCAGATGTGCTGGCCTATGAGTGAAAGGCCTCTTCTGTGTGCAGATGGGTGTTTTCTGACGGAGCACAAGAACTTTCCATGAGAAATGAAATCCAAAGTCCTGTTGCCATTTCTGCTGAGTGAGGATGCAAACACTGTCTCCCAAACATTTTTTTCACGGGTTTTTTTTTTTCACTTCCATGGGGGTCTTGTGCCCCTAACCCTAGTGAATGTGGAAGTTTGACTGTGGTGGTTATTGCTGTTTTTTTTTATCCCTCCTTTTTCCCAATTCAGAACTCCAAGCCATACATACATCATCAAACACTCACACACCCACCAGCACAAAAAAATCAGCAAGGTACGGGCCTTATGGGGTCAGTCACCAAATGCCTGTCTGAACAAATCTTTACTTGCCTGCAAAAAGAAAGTAAGGATGGTGCAGGTCTAAGTTCTCCGGGAAGGGATCTCTAGAGCCTGGGAGCAGCTGCTGAAAAAGCCCTGTCTCCTGTGCTCCCGACAGTTGTGTGTGTGAGGGCGGCGAGGCAGAAAGAAGGACCACCCCAGAAGATCCACAAACAGGGGCAGGTTCTTAACGGAGAATGCGGTCCTTCCAATAACCTGGACCTGAGCCAGCCTCGGTCGGCAATCTGGCTGCAGCATCTTGGAAACCACTGAAGTTCCCAAACAGTTTCCAAGGGCAGCCCTATGCAGGAGGCATTACAGTAATCCAACCGAGCTGTAATCAAGGCATGTGTTAATGTTGCCTGATCTTTTAACATGTTTTGTTCCACCGTAAGAGAACAAAGTAAAGGGTAGGTTCACATCCATACTCCAGAAGCCCTGCCACACATGCCGTGAGCCCTTGCCATGGCCACCGGCAGGCCGGGAGTCCAGTTACCTTGTCTGGGCCGCAGGTGGTTCCATCTCTTACGGCTCCGACGTCGTAAGCATCTTGACCGAGGTGAAATTCTGTACCCCAGCATAAGGTATCCTCCACCGGCGTCTGGATTATTCCCTGACCGGTTGAAATTTTTGGAATTTTTTTGATATGAACGCATTGCAGCCGTCCACAAAGAACATCTCTGAATAAACAGAGCAAAAAGAGAAAAAAAGAGACTTGTGTTGCCTTCATTCTTTCACGATAGCTGCTGGAGGCTACCTACAGGAGAACTTCTGGAGGGTAAAAACAGTTCCATAGTGGAATCTTCTGCTGCCTCCATGGAGTGTGGTGGAGTCTCCTCCTTCTTCGGAGGTTTTTAAAGAGGGGCAAGACAGCCATCTGTCAAAGGGAGGGCTTGGATGGTGTATTCCTGCCCGGCAGAAGGGGGTTCGACTGGATGGCCCATGAGGTCTCTTCTAGGATTCTACAGTTTGAAGAGGACCAGTTTGGCAATGGGTTGTTGTGGGTTTTCCAGGTTTTGAGGTCGTGTTGTGTTAGTATTTTCTCCTGACATTTCGCCTGCATCTGTGGCTGGCATCTTCGGAGGACATTGCCAGCCACAGATGCAGAGGAAACGTCAGGAGAAAATACTAATAGAACACGGCCTCAAAACCCGGAAAATCCACAACAAGCTCTGGATTCCGGCCGTGAAACCCTTCGACTTTACAGTTTGGCAATGAGCACAACTGCCGGTGGAGCAACCAGAAAGGAAGCACACTATTTAAAATGGTGGAGGAAAGACAGGAGCACTGGTGGCTGGTTCATACTGAGTTGGAAACTTGGGCCATTTCTGCACTAGACTGTTATAGTGCGATTATTCCACTTGCAACATCCCATGGAATCCTGGGGTTTGCAGTTTCGGGAGGGGCCACCTGGCCCCTCCCGAAACTGCAAACCCCAGGATTCCATAGGATGTTGCAAGTGGAATCATAGTGCTATAACAGTCTAGTGTGGAAATGGCCTTGGTTTGTCTAGGCCAGTTTTGTTAGCACTGTCTGGCAGCCATGGCTCTCTGGGGCTTCAGGCAGAAGTCTCTCTCAGCATAAACGGAGACCCCTGGGAGTCTCGCCCCCTCCAAACACTAGCTAGGCCTGACCCCACTTAGCCTCTGAAACCAGGCGAGATTGGGTGTTTTCGGGTGACGGGCGGGGATAAGAAATGCAAATACTGAAAACTCTTGAAGAGGCATGTGATGTATAACTTTTTCCATGCTAATGACAGAAGCCATTAATGTATGGTGGAAGAACTGGAAAAATCCAGAAGGCAGATACTAGGGCATAACTGAAAATCAGTTGGCTATGTTTATCTGGAAAAGGGAAGGTTAAGAGTTGACATGATAACTATGTTTATATATTTGAAGGGATGCTATATGGAGTATGGAGCAAGCTTGCTTTCTGCTGCTTCAGAGACTAGGACATGGAGCAATGGCTTCAAAGCAAGAGAAAAGACATTGCACCTTAACATTAGGAAGAACTTCCTGATGTTAAGGACCGTTCAACAGTGGAATATGCTGCTGCCGAGGAGCGTGATGGAATCTCCTTCTTTGGAGGTTTTTAAAGAGAGGCTTGATGGTCATCTGGTTGGGATGGCTTCTTCACTTTTGCTTCTCCAGGCTACCACCTTTCCCAAAACAACTGCATGTGTTATGACTAAAAAGTCTGTTCTCATTTACTTCTTTTTGTTCACTGTTCACTTACTGTCTGCCTGTCCGCTTGTTGTGCAGACACAGACTGGAAAATGGATTTTACGTAGTTTTGCTTTCTCGTGTATTCCAGCTTTGCAATAAACACATAGTTTAGTATATTTTTTGGCCTCTCTCTCTGGTCTTTTTGGATGTATGCTGTTTTGATCTACTTTTGAAGCACTGGTGGACTGTGGGTCATGCTAGCTTCCAGCATGCCCCCTGGAATTCCTCAACAAACGTACCCTGCTCCCTAAGCTGCTCCTCATAGGGCTTCACGGGCCCTTTCCGCAGGAGACCTGCATCCCGGCATGGGGACACAAGAGGAACGGGACTATGACAACGCCTCCGCAAGATGTTGTCACCATCTTGTCCTTCTTGCGTTGCCAGTCAGTGTGATAGTGAGGTAAATCATTGAGGGCTTTTCCCTGTCAATGACTCTTGATTGCTCGACCGTCTCCTTACCTGTTTGTGTGCGGTTCCCCGATTGCGCCGGCTCCCACGGTCAATCTAGGAGCTGAATGCACAGATGCATGCATACGCCCAACGTGGGCCAATCAGAAAAAAGGCCCCAGAAAAAGGCAACCAAACAGGAGCTGCGGAGCGGGGAAAGGGCAGCGAAAAGGTATCACAACTGATCCCTTAATGCAGCAGGAGCAGCAGCATTAATGCACACATTAATGCTGCTACTCTGCTGCCACTGAGGAATGCGTGCAGGAGGGAGTGCTGGAAAACCACTCCTGTCCTTTGACTGGCGAGGCTGGGATCTGAACAGAGCTTTGCACCATTAGGGTACGGTGTGGAAAGGGCCATGGTTTCCAGGCCTTTTACACTTTTGGTCACCCTCCTCTGGACACATTCCAGCTTGTCAAGATCCTTCTTGAATTGTGGAGCCCAGAACTGGGCACAGGATTCCAGGTGAGGTCTGACCAAGCCCTTCCCAGTTGCCCAACAACTGTCTAACCAAGCAGTGGCTATCTTTGACCTATATGGTGGTGTCATGGTGGTTGACCACTTAGCCAGATCTCTCCAGTGCCTGGCAGGCACAGCTCTGGAGCCCAACAGTCCCAGATGAGCACTTAACCCTCTTGCCAACCAGTGTGGGCCAACCCTCTGGGAAAGTGGATGTGTCACCCCACTGGAACACCCTATCCTAGGGACTACAATTTTGATATCAAATATGCTCACCATGCCAGGGGAGGTTGCCCGGATGGGCACGTAGGCAAAACGGTCGAATGACCGAGAACTAGGTCAGGCCCGTAAAATCCCCAGTCACGTAGCCCAATGAGACCTCAAGCTGTGCAAACTCACAAAAACAAAGGGTCCTCAGCCAAAGAGGAGCCAACTTGAGGGAATTAGCATGTTTTCCTCAGGTTGAGCACCTATGACTCCGGAAAAATCCTACGAGGCGAAGCCTATCTACATAAATTTGCACTACAACCTGTTGCAACCGAAGATCCTGAAACATTGGCAACACGTCATAAAACCATCGTGCAAACCAAGTTGCCTTTGATGAACAATCTTTCCTTTGCTATGCCTATTGTCCTCCCCGGGAGAGGATCTGCCTTCAAGGTACGTTTTGCACTACAAACAGTCCTAATTTTTGAGCATTTCTCTGGAGAACTCCCTGCCACGCTAGCAGACTGTCACTCTGTTAGTTGAGTAATCCCCTCAGCCGTTTTGTTTCTGAGTTCCGTTTTACTTGCTGTTTCCCAGACCAAGGACTTCAGGATAGGTGCAGTATCACCTCTCTACAATCCCTTGCTATATCCTCTATCCATTTTTCGCCTCTTTTCTTTCGCAATAGGCCTTGTGTGTGTGAGAGAGTGAGTGTGTTGGTGCATGAGAACATTTTCATTTAATAAAAATAAGCCTGATTCTCTGTGATCCAACTCCGTTAAGATGGGCTCAGGATCCTTAATTACTCTGCCCTCTTATTGCTACAGCATTGCTACAGCAGGGTTCATAGCTAATTTTTCCCACAAGTGATAATTTTGACAGGCGTTGGGAATTCCCTAACGGACCCCCAGCAAGCAGGGTAACAGGTGATGCAGCTAAGAAAGGAGACATCCTCCCTCGGGCCCAACCTACTCTTCGTTACACTTCTTGTAATTCACTCCGTCCCCACCACAGTTGCCAGACTGGTCACCTCGCATGTTCAGCTCCTTGAAACAGCTCAGCGGTGCCTGTTGGGCATCTGATGAGACAAAGAGAGAGAGAGAGAGAGAGATTGAGAAGGGGAAAGAAGTGAAAAAGAGGAACTGGTAAGGAAAAAAAATTAAAATGAATTTGCATGAAAAACAAATTGTATCAGGAGAAAGGCAGGGAACGGAATGGATGAAGGAACAAACCAATAAATGCAAAGCATTTGGGTCTACTGAGTACAGATAAATCATTAAAACCACAGAGTGGGTGAGGTAATGACTCTGGCTAGAGAAACCTCTGCTTTGCCTGATCTTTGAGGCCACGCTGATTGTTTTCCCTTCAGTACCTTGCAGCTACTATCTATTTCTTTCTTTCACTGTTATGCAGAAGCCTAGGCAATGTAAGCCAGCCAGCATTCCCTAGAATCATTACAGACTCAGTGTGATGGAAACAAAATATGCATTTATGCAATTAAGACGGAATGACTTGCAAGTTAGGGCCAGGCTGGGAGTGATCTTAATTGTACAAATACAGTTAAGCACAGAGCTTTCATGAGGTCAACAGTCACAGAGAAGCATGAGACAGCTTAGGACCAAAAAAACCAGAGCAAATAGACTGGGGTGGGGTGGGACTAAACTTTCTTTCTTCCTAACACGCATCAAACAAAAACTGTCCTTTGAAGCAGGAATGGAAAGAACATTTGAAAATATTTGCAAAATGGTTGAAAAACTTTTTTTTTTTTTTTTGGAGTGTTGACAAATACTGATGAGAAGAATCCTGGTTTAATGAGAATCTTTGCAGTTCATGACTTATTCTGCATTAAAAATTTGCACATGATTGTTTTGCACAGAAAGCATTTTCTGCATGGAAAAAAAAATTTCCACACAGAAATATCAATTCCTGAACAGAAAATGCTACAATTGGGGTTTTATTCTGTATAAAATTCATGCATGGTTGATTTGCCTAGAAAACAGCATTTTCTTTGTGAAAAATTTTCTGCACAGGAGTTGGTATTTCTGCTTTGAAATATTATTTTCCACACAGAAAATGCTGCTTCCTGTGCAGAAAAAGCTGTTTTTAACGCACAAAGCAACCACGTGTGAATTTTGCACAGAATACATCCCAAATTGGAAACAGCCTTTGAAAATGATTTTCAAGGAAGAAAATTGCTGAAATTACTCATTGCCACCTTTGAAAAGGTACTTTGTGAAGAATTACCTCCCTGCTGTGAAGCTGCTATTTATACTTCAGTAGAAGTCCCTACTCCTTAGACTGAAACAGAAACCACAAAGAGGTCATTTTTATTGGAACTATGGCAGGAAAGCTATGATTTAAACTTCTTCTCTCCTCTCTCATGATGAGGCTGCTTGAGTTTCTACACATTGCCTCCTTAACATGACAATAATACATAAATGTTATTTAACTATATTCACACAATGTCTAGTGTGGTCCTCACGCTTTAAACCACGGAACCACCTAATCTGTGGTTCCGCTGGATTTTACTAAGGCATTCATCCCGGACTGGTTACAGCTGAGGTGGAAATCATGCCACCTTCCAGATGTTGTCAGATAACCAATTCCAGCGTTCTTCACCACTGGCCTTCTGGGCTGGTGGTCACGGGACTTGCAGTCCAAATGCACATGAAGGCTACATGCTTCCCACCCTTGGGTTCCATAATCCACTCTAAGCAAGAGGATGAGCAGGAAAGTGGCTGACCGATCTTAAGGAGAGATCACACTCTGGGGCATCTGAAGATTTTCAGATATTGCGTTCTATGGGGAAGGGGTTACCATTTACCTCTCATGGATTTCGGGTCAAAGGTATCCAGAGTAGGTCACGGGGTCCCCCTATGGAGCTATGTTCACTTAGCTATCAAGTGTGCCAGCTAACCCTGTTTAGTTTAGCCTGGGATACTCTAAAACTGGGTTTGGGGTTCCCGGGGTGCTCTTGCATCAGGAGTTAGGGAAGATGGAATATACTGTTTTATCAATAAAGATGCCAGCCTTGCCTTTGCCAAAGAGAGTGATGCAGTGCTTGTGGAGGTCAAGGCAGTCTCCAAGAAAACAACTGTTCCCATTGCCGCAGGGCATCCCATCTTGCTTGTACAGGTCTGGTGGGCACTCGGCAGAAGTCCCATTGCAATATTCGGGAAGGTCACACTCCGTCGTGGCTTCTCTGCACACAACTCCCTCCTCTGAAAACTGTGGGGAAAATCAGCAACAGAAACTGTGATTCCAAGTGTTCTCAGGCAGCACAATGCAACAGCTGGCTTCTTCTTCCAGAAACTGCTGCCACCCAAGTGGTGAAATCTTGAGATTGTATCTGAGCAATGTGGAGATGATGCTGGGAGACCCCCACTTTAACATCGCAGTCCTGCAGCCCCTCAGGGTTCCATCTGGCCCACCCTGAAACCAATGTGGGTTCTCAAACAGAGTGAGTTCTTGTCCAAGCTTGAGCTGGGCTGCCAGCCAGGAGAAGCTGATAACAAACACAGATCAGAAACTCAGCAGTAACTTAAGTGGCCAGTTTACTTAAACTAGGAAATAGCTTTGCAAATGAGAAGCAACAAGGGTCCCAACAATGTCCACAGATCAGAGGCAGGAAAAAACAAACCCAAGTCAAAGGCAGAAACACGGGCAAGGGCAGCAAACAGAAGTATGCACAGAAGAAATGGTCAGTTGATTGCTGACAAAGGCTAGAACGGAGAGGCTCAGTTCTTATAGGCTCCAGGGTCACTGCAGCTGCTGCCTGATTAATCGGTGCTTGGTATAAATTCGCTGGGAGCGACCGAGGAGACCCTTCTGGTGTCTATGCTGGGTTAAGGCAGATATGGCTAGATCATCCTCTGTGTCAAAGTGAGCAGGGCTCCCTGCTGGGGCTGACAGTTCTCTCCTTGGGGTGGGGGGTGGTGCTGTCTGCTCTGCAGGTTCTGTTACAGCGGTCTCTGTGTCAGGGCTCAAAGCAGACTCTGCTGCCTCAGATTCTGGCCCTTTTCACACCTTACCTCGTTCCTGTTGCGAGGGCATCACGCGAGAAACCTCTTGCGAGAGGCACTCGCATCCACTGCGTTTCCCCTCTGCACCAGCTGGGCCCCTTCCTTCTGCAGCACAGCCGGGTACTTTCGCAGGCTGCGCTGGGGGAGGAAGCGCGATGGCCGTGCGTCCGGAGGCTCTGCGCACGAGGTAAGTGCGGGTGGGGCACTGGAGGGATGCGCAATTGTGCATCATTTTCGGCCATGAGCTGAAAATGATATACTGTGTGATCGCTGCAGAATGGCCTTGGGAGCATTGCGCGATTGCGAGGATGTCATGTGGAAAGGTCCTTGCAATCCCGCCGCACTTCCGAGGCCATTTCGCAACAGAACCGGCATGCAAAAAGGACCTCTGAGTCTGAGTCCAGGTCCTGGAAGCCCATGACAGTTCTCACGATTTCACAATTTCGTCCTTGGACGTTTCCTGATTGCTGCTGCCCCTGCATTTGCTCATTCTAACCTTTGGAGGGAGGGTGTTTGTAGCAATCCCTTGGCTTTCCAGTGGGATTTTTCCAAAGTTTTTTTAATAAACAAACAAATAAACCAACCAACCAACCAACCAGAGGCCTGATTTGCTGAGCTGTTCCTGTGGTTAGAACAGCAAATTTTCTCCTTCCTGATTTTTTATATTTTACCTCTTACAGTCACAGTCTTACTGTGTATGAGTGCCATTTCACTTATACACCATAGAATTATAACTCTATTTTATAAAGAGAGAGATAGAGGATACTTGTTTCAAAATGTCTTGGAATTAAAAAAAAAAAACACTTGAGGGCGGCAATAAAATGTTGCACGTGATGCCAGGAATTTCCAGAAAATAGATTAGGGCTATGTTGCTTGGATATTTAAAAAAAAAAAATGAAAATAACAGCAACAAATATTGAAACTTCCAGTAATCTCCAAACACATCTGCCCATCTGGAAGAGGGCAGAGGGAAATTGTTCAGGGCTTTTTTTGTTTGCTTGTTTTGGAATTCTGTGCCACCAGTTTACTAATTGCTTGCACATGCGCACGCACACCCCATTCTTTCCACCTAAATCCAAGGAAGCTGTGCTGCTCCTAAATCAGCCCCTGGCCCTGGTGAACAAACTGACACTGGATTGAACAGGGAGCGGGAATTGACCTGTGTTGGTTCGTGTCACAGCACTCCGGAAGATGCAGGTTCCATAGCCGCGTATACCCCCGGCCCCTGGTTGCCCAAGTTTTGCACGAGGACCCAGACTGTGTTTGCCCCTGTTTCTAAGAGGATGCCTGATCTGATGTTTATCAATAAAGACAGTATTTATTTGGAAGGACAGCTCTCTGTACTTGGGAATTACTGCTAAAGCTGAGCTGGGAGTTCTCAAAGGTGAAGTTTCAGGCAAATCATATGGGGGAGGGATTCACACAAAAGGAAATGAGTTATTCTGGGGAGGGGAGAACAGGTATGTAATTGAGGTGGAAAGGAAGATCCACACTCTAACAAAGAGTTTGTCATGGTGGTTGACAGCTAGCCACACTTCCCCAATAAATGTTCTTTTAGTCCCCAAATTTGTAGTGCGGTAATAGCTTAGAATTTCAGTGGGGCGTTTAGAAATATAATTTAGTCACCCAAAGATGAAGGGCGGGCAAAGTGACCAAGACCAAACACAGCAAACGGAATTCTGGGTGGGAAAGATTTTCAAAAGCTCACTCTCTGCAATGCTAAAAATTGACGGGACTGGAGGAAAATGGCATTTGGCAGCCTGGAATTCTTATTTGTGGGTAAAACCTCTATTTTGCATCCGTCCCTGTAGTTACGCCCCTTACAGTATAGTCACAGTAAGGATTTGGGTAAGGGGATTATGCTGAACTCCTAGGCTCCAGGCAACAATTCTGCATGAAGATGTAGCCTTCACTCCTACCCTTGTGAAAGTGATTTTCAATTATCAGAAATCCATAGCTTAGAAACAGACTGTAAGTGGGTCTTGGTCGCTAGCTTTTGCCGATGAGAAGTTTCCAGTTCTTTAGAGGAACCTGCAGGTGACACCTTGCCCCATCTTTAATTTTAATTTTAAAAGATTAAGCAAGAAACACGGTTTCCTTAAACCCTGACCTGCAAAAGGTCTGTGGTTAAGTGGTCTGGGATGCTACGAAGGCCCTTTCCGCAGCTTACTCGATTCCGGCGTGGGCGCACGGGGATACGCAAGCAGCCTCTCGTGAGAGGCACTCGGGTCCCCTCTGCCCCGTCTCCGCGGCAGCTCCGAGCTGGCCGGAAGAAAGGGCGAGGGCTCTGCCTCTTCCTTCCGAAGCACAGCCGGGTACTTTCCTAGGCTACGCTGGGGGAGGAAGCACGATGGCCGTGCGTCCGGAGGCCCCACGCACAAGGTAAGTGCGCGTGGGGCCCCGGAGTGACACGCGAGCGCGCGTCATTTTCGGCAAGAAGCCGGAAATGATATATTGTGTGATCGGCACCTGCTGGCCCCAGCGGCGTTGCGCGATTGCGAGGACGTCATGTGGACCGAGCCTCGCAATCGCGCGGCACTCCGGAGGCCCTTTCGCAAAAAGGGCCAAAGATGCAATAGAAAAGCTTGTTGCTATGGAATAAAAATCAAAAAAAAGCACTGTTAAACAGATAATTATTTCCTCAACGAATGCAACTGGTCAAAAAGAATTTGGGGAAGTTCTCGAACCTTCACTGTTAAGATTATAAAAAGAAAATACTTAGTCTGGTGGTTAGAACCCCTTCTCTTGAAATGGTTCTTCACGTACATCTGAAGATGAATGCTTGCTTGAAAGACCGTTCCATTTTCAGAGTCGATTTTAACACCTTTTACTGGGGCCTGTTATTTTTAATTTCTGCTTTTACTCAAGAGCCTCTGGTAGAGTATATTATCTCACGACACCTTTCCTTGATGCTGTGGTGTGAAGGAATGCGAGCTTTGGCCACGAGGCAACATCTGAACCCCTGAACCCCTGCGGTGTATTGCTACCTCTGATTTCGCTCCTGTTATCACATTTGGACATCATCCTCTGCTTTTATCGTACCTTACATTTCTCACAGCAAGGTCCATAGAGGCAGTCGATGCCTGGTTTACTTCTACAGTCCTCTTGACAACACTGATCCCTTCTGCACTCCTGCAAATGAAGACAACTTGAGATCTGAATGTGAGAGAAAAGGAAACTGACAGTCAAAGGAGACAAGACTACTGGCTCAGCAATGACCAAACGGTGCCTTCTTGGTCGCGACGAAAGACCTCTGATTGTCCTAGCACAAGCTTTGCTCACCTCCAAGTTCTGAAAAGAAGCTGGAGGGTTGGTTGGTTTGTTGGTTTGTTTCCTTTTGGTGAACGATCACTGGGGAGTAAACATGGACTTTCAGATCTGATTCCTTGGGGTCTTGGCTCTGAAGAAATACCGTTGCTGGAGGACAAGGGCCTTTCCGCACTACACTGTTCTAGTGCTATTATTCCACTTTCAACCTCCTGTGGAATCCTGGGGTTCGCAGTTTAGGGAGGGGCATTTAGGATTCTCAGCCAGAGAGCTCTTGGGTCTCAGTACACTACAAACCCCAAAATTCCACAGGATGTTAAAAGGGGAATAATAGCACTATAAAAGTGTGGTGCGGAAAGGCCCCAAATGTGAGGTCTGCTTCTGATTATAAACTCAGTTCCTCATGTAGCATACATATTTTATATTCTCCTGTCTAGGCAGAGGCCATTTCCACACTACACTCTTATAGCGCGAATATTCCACTTTCAACATCCTATGGAATCCTGGGGTTTGCAGTTTCGGGAGGGGCCAGGAGGCCCCTCCCGAAACTGCAAACCCCAGGATTCCATAGGATGTTGAAAGTGGAATATTCGCGCTATAAGAGTGTAGTGTGGAAATGGTCTGACAAACAGCAATCTCTAATTTACCCTGTAGCCTCAGTCTTTTTGGTTACTCCTGACTTGAACAGATCCACTGAATCGGCCATTGAACACTAGGGCCATTTCCGCACTAGATTGTTATAGCGCGAATATTCCACTTTCAACATCCCATGAAATCCTATGGAATCCTGCCAGCCTCTCCTGTAAGGCCCCGCTTTGGGGGTCCCTGATATCAGTATGGTTTGGATGGGCACCATGCTGAATTAGCATCATATGTAATTGGCAACACATTTTTATTGGCTCTGATATCAAATCCAAGCAGAGAGGTGGCGGAGAGGTCCAACCGAGCGAGGGAAAGAATTTGACTGTAAACGTGAGAAGGACGGGTTGACTCCAAAATTCCTCCAGGTAAGATTGAGTTATCTGTTAGGCAAATACACACCATTCCTGTGGATAATAGGCTTAAACAGAAGCTGGAATTTTCCAGGGAATCCAACTGTGAGGAGCCCACCAGGACACTGGTTGACAGATATCCATCCCTTGTACGCCTGGATTCTTTCCTCTATCCTCACAGCACCCACAATAGACAGCTACTACAACACCCATCATGTCTTTGTCAATTAAGCACTAAGCCCATCAACAGGCGAAAGACCCATTGTCCACAACAGGTTCCCTTTGTCTTGCGTCTGGAACCTTCACAGCCACAAGCCATTTTCGGGGTAAAAATACCCCTGATTTGAGGAGGTCCAGGGCACTCTCTCGGAGGTCTACCCGTCACTCTGTCCGTCTGGCTCCCGAATGAGAACTGTCCGTAGGTCCTACCTAAGGCAAAACACATTTCTGCTCTTCACTACTCTTCTGGACTGGTAATTAGAAAAATCCTCAAATCCCTCAGCCTCTCTATAATTTTTCCTCCCTTTCTCTTTCAGCTAGCTCTTGTGCGAATGTGTGATTGTGTGCACCTCGTGTGCATGCAAGAGTGAATTCCCCTCAATAAAATACATTTTCTGCATACTTTTGAATCTTTGGCTGGGTCCTTTCCTGCGTGTGCCCGTAAACACCGGCAGAAAAGATCTCGCTAAGTTGCCCCCCTCTAGTAGCCTCCTGATTTTGAGCTAATTAATTCCCCACTTTTGCAAGGAGGTATTTGGCATTGCACGGTGGCCCTTGTGGCACCTACGTTTTGGGGTAACACTCCCTAAACTGCAAGCCTCAGGATTCCATAGGATGTTGAAAGTGGAATAATAGCGCTATAACAATCTAGTGTGGAAATGGCCTGGGTTAAAATAGAGCTCAGTCTCATGGATTCAATGAATCTACTCGAACTGGGACAAATAATAGGATTCAGGCCTGTATGGTCCTCAGGGCAGAGACTTGTAATTTTTTTCAAGTCAGGCCTGGATAAGAAAGGGGAGGGATGTGGCTCATTGCAATTTTACCTGCCCCCTTTGCAGAGCATATTTTAAGTGAGGAATGGTAAAAAGTTTGACTAAGGTTATATTTGTAAGGGCAAACAGAGGACAGAGATATTCTACATTTTAACATTACACTCACAGACAACAGTTATTTTTTAATTTAATCCATAACTTACACCAAGCCCTCTGAATCTGTGGATTTTGCCATTAGTTAATTTACCACTGAACCCTGGTTCACTTTGTTCCTGTTAAAGAAAGAAGTACATCTCTTGTCATTACCTGCTTTTAAAATTGGTCATAGCAAAGATTGCTCTTTTGTATTTTTCACAGGAGTTTTTTCCAGACGAGGCTTTGATTGTGCCATTGCCTTGCTTTGTTGGCAGGATTTTACAGGAAATCCAGACGGTGTCATCATCAGTTTGCAACCACTCTGTGTTTTCCTAGCCTGTCTTCCATAATTTTTCCTTACCAGAAAAATCCCAGTGAGATGGGAAGACTGAAAAGCTCCACGACATATTATGTGAAAATTTAATTGGTACAAAATCCATATTTTGGCATAAAATCTATTTCTGCACAAAATTGTTTGTGCAAAATACAATGTGCAAAAAAAATTTTGCACAAAATTTTTTGCATAAGAAACATTGTATTTAGTGCACTTTTTCTTCAAAAACATTTTTTGCCCCCCCCCCCCCCCCTTTGCACAAATCAAGTTTCCAGAAGAAAAATCCTCCGCAGTGAAAAATCATTGACAAATCAGGAAAACATTTGTGTGGAGCCTGTCTGAAATGCTGGAGACCAGTTTCAGTCAGTGCCAACAATTAAGAATGAGCCAGACAAATGTTCAGATTCAATACAAGGCAGCTTCCTCTGTATACAGAGTTTCATATAATCAAGAACAATATACTTGCTCTTAGAAAAGCAAGTGGGTGGGAGGTCAAGTTGTCATTCAGGTTATATTTTACTCCTCAGCAATCAAAGGCTGTTTTCGCCATACACTGTTATAACGCTCTTATTCCTGGGTTTTGCAATTTAGAGAAGGGCCTTGAAAATTCTCAGCCAGAGAGCTCTTTGGCCTCAGGAAACTACAAACCCCAGAATTCCACAGGATGCTGAAAGTGTAATGATAGCACTATAACAGTGTAGTGCGGAAATGGCCAAAGTTTTAATGTTTTCATGCAAAAGAGATCAGGTTGCAACTATCAGGTGACTGTTACAAACCAAATGGAAAATCTTGGTTAAAATTAAAGCTGTATATAGAACACCTGATAATCCCAAAATCATACTGTTTGTGTATATGAAAAAAAAATCTGATTTTAGCTACTCAGGAGGAGACTCTACAGGGTGGAGCAATTTGTGGTGGGATCTCTTACAGCCATGATCTGTCACATCATATCAGTTCTGGAATGGAAAGTTAAGCCAGTTAAGTAATCTATTAAAATGTTCAAAAGAACAAATATAGTCATGAAGTTAGATAGGTTGAAAGAGCAGCAAGCATCCAAAAATGCATCCTATGAAACTAGAAATGTACCAGTTCGATGATATATTAATAGCAACTTACAGTCATGTCTTTAGATTTTGGGCTGTCCGGAAACAAATGTTGGTTCTCCTTTCCTTGTACTGACTGTTTTAAAAGAAAAAAAGCATTACAGAATATTTCCTGCAGTTGACCTCCAAAACTGCTGCTAATTGCTGCTGCTTATTCATTGTCTTTCTAACTGTTCAATAATTCTATATATTGCAAAAACCACAAAAAATGGGTATGGGACCGTTTCCAATTATTAGACATTTCAACATTTCAAAAATATGTAAGAGACTATTGTGGTAAAGGAGCCTGTAAGAAAGTCTGATCCCCAGGACTAAGATGTATGTCCTACTTTCTCTTCCTTGTAAAGTATTAATCTACAGGGAAAAGAAGGCTGAAGCAACTTCTGAGGTGTCTGCTGTAGTTTTATTTTCATTTACTTACCATGGACCCTTTTATATCACACAATTATACCACCAGGGCCATTTCTGCACTAGCCTGTTATAGCGCTATGATTCCACCCTCAACATCCTATGGAATCCTGGGGCTTGCAGTTTCGGGAGGGGCCTCAAAGGTCCCCCCCTCAAAGGCCCCTCTCGAAACTGCGAGCCCCAGGATTCCACAGGATGTTGAAAGTGGAATCATAGCGCTATAACAGGCTAATGCGGAAGTGGCCCGTGATCCCACTTTAACTGCCATGGTGGCCTCCTATGGAATCCTGGACTTTCCAGTTTGATGGGCACTGGAGCTCGGGCTTCTGACTGCTCCTCCCTGAACTACAAATCCCAGGATCCATAGGATACTGTTATGGCAGTTGAAATGGAATGATAGAGCTCTCACTGTGCAATGTGAAAGGACCCTACATTTTCAAACACTTTCAGCAGCCAAGGTTTTACACCAAGTGTACAAATTAAAAATAAAAAAAAAAAAAAGCAAGATGCCAATAAAAGAATGGGAATAAAACAGGTCAGATCACAGTCACATAAAATCACCAGCTGGTGGAAAAGAACAAACCTCTAAAAGAAGTCTCTAAAATGTCTGGGAAAATAAAAAAAAGTTTGCTTGGTTTAAAGCTTCCAAGGAGTTGATCAGCTGTGACTTCAAACGCACAAAGCGGTACTGGCAGAGTCACTTGACAGCGTGACTTGAGAACTTGTTCACAAGTAAGATCACAGAATCTTAGGCCATTTCCACACGAGCCTGTTATAGCACGATAATTCCACTTCCAACATCCTCTGGAATCCTGGGGTTTGCAGTTTCGGGAGGGGCCAGTCGGCCCCTCCCGAAACTGCAAACCCCAGGATTCCAGAGGATGTTGGAAGTGGAATCATCGCGCTATAACAGGCTCGTGTAGAAATGGCCTTAGATTTGGAAGGGCTTTATGGGCCACGGAGTCCAACCCCCTGCTCGACGGATACTCTCCAGCTAGAGCATCTCCAACAGCAGGTAGCAGTCCAGCCTCTTTTCGAAGATGTCCAGAGAGGGACACCCCTCCACCTCTCTAGGTAGTTGGTTTCACTGCCAAACTGCTCTCACTATCAAGCAGTTCCTTCAAAGGTTCAGTTGAAATCTACTCTCCTGAAACTTCAAACCATTAGACTGCTCCTATCCTGTGAGGCAGCAGAGAGCAAGCCTGCTCCCTCCTCTTTGTGGCAGCCCTTGAGTAGGCTGTGAGTAGGGTAGGCAGAGTTCCCTTTATTTCGGCCCTCTTGTGATAGATGATACCTCTAAGATTGAGGAAAACTGATTGTGCCAAGGACTGGGCCAGTGAGTGAGCAAATCAACTTGCAAGCATCTCTTGCACTGGAAGGTCAAGCAGAGACAGAGTTGCCCTGGCCAGCTCATGATGGAGAGCGAACCAGCAGTGATGCAGAGGAGTTGCAGCCCCCTGTGCCCATCAGCCCTCAATCACAAAGAAGGCTGAAACGGACTGCTCAGAGGGAGGCTGCTTGGACTAGGTTGAGGAAACTATAACAAGGAGCACCTGCTCAGAGCAGCTATTTAAGTCTGCCGGCGTGGCTGCTCTTTGCTTAAAGCAAATTACTACTAAGTCCTCCTGACCTTTGTGTCTCCTGCTCCCTGAAATCATCTGGATGAATCTCTGCCTCTTGAACCTTAGGACCAGACCTTGACCTGGCTTGGCTTGTGTTTTCCTTGTGTTTGGTGTATTCAGACTCTCCCTGCAAGCATTCCTGACCTCCCTCTTCCCTTGCTGTCTGAGGCTTGGCAGGGAGAGTATCCTGACACCTCCCTCCTTGGTCCTAAAAGGGATTTTTGAGAGGCAGAGGAATCATTAGTAGCTGAGCATTACGTAGAGGCAACAAGGAAAGAAGCAGCGGTCTTCATGTGCAGGTGAGAGCTCCCATTTTCCCCACCCAGAAAGAAACGTCTTAATCTTGCCATAGACTTCAAAAAGGCTTCAGACCAGTGCAGCTTGCATTTAATTCCATGCAGGATACAACTGAATGGCAGAATCCACCAGCTGCGTGTAAAGGGGAAATGGACATGGCTTCACCTGGGCTAACCCAGGGAGATGCTTGCATCTGTTTTAAACCGTTGCCCTTTCCGTACCTTACCTTCTTCCAGCGCTGGGGTGTGGGGATGGCGCGAGCAGCCTCTAGCTAGAGGCTCTTGCGTCTGGGGTCCTTCGGCTCCGCAGGAGCTGCGTGCTCGCACGAGAGCCCCGCCTCTTCCTTCTGCAGCACAGCCTGGGACCTTCCCAGGCTGCGCTGGGGCAGGAAGCGCGACCGGCGCAGTTCCAGAGGCTCCGTGTGCTAGGTGAGTGCACGCGGGGTCCGGGAGCTTCCAGCCGAAAATGAAAAGGTGCACGATCGGCACCTGCCGGTCCCTGGAGCATCGCACGACTGTGAGTGCGTCGTGCAGATTGCTCCTCACAATTGTGCGATGCTCCAGGCGCCCTGTCGCATGGAAAATGCCATGTGAAAAGGGCCTGTGTGTCTTGTTTCCGGAAGAATGAGCTGACACTGCGACGGTTACATGATATATTTCATTCGCTAGGAGGCCAAGGGGCTGGGGAAATGTTGCTTACCTAAAGGAGGCTGAGCATGGCCAACTGACACCTGGCCTTTAGTCAAATCTCCCACTGAATTTATTAACCTGATGGAACTTTTGCTTTGTACTAGTGACTTGGCAATCTTGACAAACTATGACCATTTGCGTACAACGGCACCAATCCGGCACGGGGATGCGTTACTGCCATTGCACGATGTCATTGCGGTCCCACTCCTGTAATGTCCCCAGCTGTTGCAATTGTGTAGTACACCATTACTGGAAAAAAATCTGGTAATGGCCTCCCGTTGCACAACAATCACATTTGCGGAAGCCATGCAGGAAGAGCAGGAGCACTATCAAGCACTTCTTTCCTCAGTGCAGTCCAGGAGGAGGCCGGCTGCACTCTGAAAAGAAAGAGTCCCAAGCACTCCCCATCCACCAGCAGCCAGCCGAATGCAGGGCAGAGCCTTCAGGTCCCACTCCCATCCCAGCAACAGCGCTGCTGGGATGATGCCAGGATGTCGTGGGATCACAGCATAGGGCAAAAAGGGTCTATATTAGAATATAGGAGCTCATGGCTCCCATTCTCTTCAGATCTCTTCAGTGGGAGGTAGAAATGCATTTCTTTCACTAAATGAAACGGGATCCTTGATTTACCAGCAAGGCCCACTAATCCTTCTCGGGCTCTTTCCGCACAAGGCTGATGTTACTGCCCTGGCTAGCCCGAGCTTTGGGGGATATAAAAAGATATCTCTTGATATCAATAATTCGGCTTCACATACCCACTCCCCTTCACGTGCTTGCGCGGCCCCCGGACAAGCACGCACACAGGCTCGGCCGATAATCGCCGTAATATTCCAACACAATACAGGCAGGCCAGAAATAGCCGACTCGCAGTTTTAGGAGACCTCAAGGCAAGTACCTCCATTAGGTATGCATGCAACTTTCAAAAGGATCCTCTGCCCCGCGCTGGCAGCTTGATGATCTGACTATACAACGCTCAAGTACTCCGCGTTTGCATACCGGCTATCCTATTGACAATTTGGCTCTAACTCAATCATTCAAATTCTGACCTTTTGGAGGCTTTGTCTCCAGCCCCAAATCTATTGTTTTCCCCAAGTCCGACCTAGCCTGCGGTCACGATTCTCCTTATAAAAACCCTGACTTTGAGCGCTTCCTCAGATCGCTCTCAAGTTCCAGACCGCCTTGCTGCCGCATCGCTTGGCGAGCTTCCCCTCAGCTCCACGTGCTGAGCTACATCGAACCCCAGCCTCGCTCTCCATCTTCTTCCGGGCTTCAGGAACAGGTTTCGTATCATCCGAATCAACTATCTCTCTGAAAATCCTGCTATCTTATTCACGCCTTTATTTTCCTTAGTTATCTGTGTGCGTGTGTTGCTTACATTGTGTGCCTGTCTTTAATAAATATCATTCATTACTTTCAAACCGGTCTGCTTCTTGACTTGGCCTGACCCCGTAAACACTGGGTTACAAGATCCTGCTAAGTTGCCCTGCCTCTCGTTTTGCCAACCAGTGCTCTTGACTAATTTCCCGAATTTGTGTAATTGCAAGGTTATTTAGCTGTCCCTCCCGGGACCCCCAGAAAACAGGGTAACACTGATACATCGCAGGACCATTGTACTGTTGCTTTTACATCTGCATGTTAAACTGGTTTGACGTCATTCTGTCCTCCATGGCTCTGCACGAGTTGAGGTCTTAGTGCGGTTAACATCTACATTCCTAAGGAGATTCCACCTGAACCTCAGGAAGAACTTCCTGACGGTCAGAGCTGTCTGGCAGTGGAATATGCTGCCTCG
Organism: Cyclura pinguis; assembly: GCA_030412105.1. Taxonomy (NCBI): domain Eukaryota; kingdom Metazoa; phylum Chordata; class Lepidosauria; order Squamata; family Iguanidae; genus Cyclura; species Cyclura pinguis. The sequence continues at coordinate 288,326,462 of CM059601.1, read as the reverse complement.
GAGTGTGGTGGAGTCTCCTCCTTTGGAGGTGTTTAAGCAGAGGCTGGATGGCTATCTGTTGGGAGTGCTTTGATGGGTGTTCCTGAATAGCAGGGGGTTGGACTCGATGGCCCCTGGCCATCTTCCAACTCTAAGATTCTATGATTCTGTGATTAAACCGATGTATCGTAAAAACAGGAAAACGCCAATATAAATCACCCAAACCGTTTCTGCTGCGTTTTTTCCTACATGCGAAGCATTACATCGGTTCACACCACTTGCGCTAAAATGTAACAACAGTTCCTACAACCTTTTTTTTTAAAAAAAAAAAAGTTGACCAATTAGCAGTGGTGGCGGGGTGGAGCAAGGGAGGGGAATAGGAGTTCCATGAGAGTTGACGATGCAGAAGCTACAAATGATTTTCTCCGCTTTACTGTGATAGAAACCGGAGGGCGTGCAGATAGGAATTGGGGTAAGTTGCCGTGAAAAACGCTGCTCGTGACACACGGTGAAATGCTCCTCCACTCTAGTGCGGACATGGCCTCAGTGTGGCAGAGAGAAGCAATCCCACATCGCATCCCTCATCACACTGACGGAGGCGCTACCGCCACCAGAGAGACACCTGGTACGCAGCAAACCCAAGGTAACGAAGAATGCAGTTCCTGTGACGTTTGAGCCACTTACTTGATATTGCTGACTTTCGGCTGAATGCTTTGCACCGGGCTGCATGAACAAACTCAGGATGCCTTCTCCTTCTACTTCCTGATAAAGGGGGGGGGGGGGAGAGAAAGAGAGAGAGAGAGATTCTAAGTGTCGCAGCTTAACAGTTCTTTGGTGGTTTCCTAACAGCCCCGAACGATTTGTTAAAACAGAATTGTGCAGCAATGATGGAGACACTTCACGCCTCCAACCCCCAAAGGAGAAGACTCCACCACACTCCACGGAGGCAGCAATGTATTCTGCTGTGGAACTGCTCTTACCGTCAGGAAATTCTTCCTAATGTTTAGGTGGAATCTCTTTTCCCTTAGTATGAAGCCATTGCTTCATGTCATGGGCCATTTCCTCACTAGCCTGTTATGGCGCGATGATTCCACTTTCAACATCCTCTGGAATCCTGGGGTTTGCAGTTTCGGGAGGGGCCGGCTGGCCCCTCCCGAAACTGCAAACCCCAGGATTCCAGAGGATGTTGAAAGTGGAATCATCGCGCCATAACAGGTTAGTGAGGAAATGGCCCTAGTCTCTGGAGCAACAGAAAACAGACTTGCTTCCTCTTCCCTATGACATCCCTTCAGATATTTAAACATAGCTATCTTAACCTCTTAACCTTCTCTTTTCCAGGCTAAACGTACCCAGCTCACTAAACCGTTCTTCATAGGGCTTTATGATTTCCAGGCCTTCTGTCATTTTGGTCGCCCTCCTCTGGACACATTCCGGCTTGTCCATATCCTTCCTGGACTCTGGTGCCCAGAACTGGACACAGGATTACTCCAGGTAGTACGTGTCCAAAACAGAATAGAATGGCACTATGACCTCCCTCCACCGAGACACTATACCGCTACCCCAAAAAGTAGGTGCCACAAAAGCCACGCCACGACGCCAGATACCTCTTGCAAAAGTGGAGAATGAATTAGCTCAAAAAGGAGGCTTGCGAGAAGGAGGTAACTTAACAAGACCTTTCTACCAATGTTTACGGACCATGCAGGAAAAGAGCCAGCCAGAGATTCAAAAGTAAGCTAAAAATGTGTTTTTATTGAGAGGAATTCACTCATGCACGCACACAAGATACACGCAGTCAAACATTCACACAAGAGCTAGCTGAAGGACAAGGGGAAAAAAATTGTGGATAGGAAAGCTGAGGGGTTTTGTGGGATTTATAATTACCAGTCCAGAAGAGCAGTGAAGAAGTTGAAATGTGATTTAGACTTGTGTCTAAGGGCAGACAGATCAGGATTCAGAGTGACATAGTTGGGTCCAGTATTTCATCTGACTTCTCAAAACCAAGGGTTTAGATACTCTCTTTTCCTCCCTGAAGGGGTGTGAGTTGATTGCTCTCCCAGCCTAGTGGACAATGGGAGTTGCAACACAGACAATGGGGTCTGGAGTGGACTGGTTGGCTTCAATGTCTTGGTTGAGAGGGGGTTTCTGGGCCAGGTTGTGGTAGGATATGCACACAGTAGGGGTCCTGGACACCTTATTGTTTTCTGATGTTGGCAGTTGATAGGATTAGAATCATAGAATCATAGAAATGTAGAGTTGGAAGAGACCACACGGGCCGTCGGGTCCAACCCCCTACCATGCAGGAACACCCTCAAAGCACTCCCTTGGACAGATGGCCATCCAGCCTCTGCTTACAAACCTCCAAGGAAGGAGACACCACTACACTCCGAGGCAGCAGATTCCACTGCCGGACAGCCCTGACTGTCAGGAAGTTCTTCCTGAGGTTCAGGTGGAATCTCCTTTCCTGCAGCTTGAATCCATTGCTCCTGGTCCTGGTCTCTGGAGTGGCAGAAAACAAGCCCTCTCCTTCCTCTACATGGCATCCCTTCAAATATTTAAACATAGCTATCATGTCCCCTCTTAACCTTCTCTTCTGCAGACTGAACATACCCAGCTCTCTAAGTCTATCCTCATAGGGCTTCATGGCTTCCAGGCCCTTCACCATTTTGGTCGCCCTCCTCTGGACCTGCTCCAGCTTGACCATGTCCTTCTGGAATTGGGGTGCCCAGAACTGGACACAGGATTCAAGATGAGGTCTAAGCAAAGCAGAGTAGAGTGGGACCAGTACCTCCCTCGATCTAGACACCAGACTCCTATTGATGTAGCAGAGAATCGCATTGGCTTTCTTGGCTGCCGCATCACACTGCTGACTCATGTTCAGCTTGTGGTCTGTTAAGACTCCTAGATCCCTTTCACACGTACTGCCATCCAGCCACGTGTCCCCCATCCTATATTTCTGCATTCCATTTTTTCTACTTAAGTGTATGACCTTACACTTCTCTCTGTTGAATTTCATTTTGTTAGCCTTGGCCCAGCTCTCCAATCTATCCAGATTGCTCAGAGCCATTAAGTCAGGCTTTCTTCGCTAATTTCAGAGAACTTTTGACCTGACCATGCTGGGGTCATCTCTGACCTATTCCCAGCCAGTGTCCCTTTCTTCCACATGGCTTTGCCAGCCATAAGTATAATTGATATTTTATGCCAACACATGTGCCAGTTAACATATTTTGCCAATTAGACCATAGTACAATGTGGAGGTGTACGGCCTGGTGACAATACTCCTGTTGATGCAGCACAGTATGATATTGGCTTTTTTAGCTGATGCATCACACTGATGACTCATGTTCAGCTTATGGTCTACTAAAACTTCAGGACCCTTTTCACATGTTCAGGCAAGAGCAAACTGCTACAGCCTGTCTTAACTTGCGTATTCTTTCCCACTCATAACCTTTGCCATCTTGACTAAACTCTGATGTTGCGCGGCCCCACGTGCTCTGGTTTTCATCTGTGAAAGGTTGGAAGGCATGTAATCACCTGAACAATCCCACAGTCGCAGTCCTCGTTCTCTTCAGTGATTCCATTTCCACACACCTTACTCCTGAATATTTTGGTAGGCATGTCAAGCAAACAATCTTTTTCTGGCCTTCTAATCATCTCATAGTATATCTTCTCGCTGCAGTCACTCAGTCTTGAACATACTCTGAAACACAATAAATCATTGTGCAATACGGTGCAATTGTTTAGTTTTTCTTATTTATTACAGCCATTACTATCTTGTCTTTCGGGACAGAAATCCTTCGGAAGAAGGGATAAAGCAAAGCATAAAAACAATAATAAATAGATTATGACAGATGACACTACTACAGATAACGTTAAAGCCCTTGGTGACAAAATGCATAAAACTTTTCTCCCCTTATACCCTCCGTTCTTATTAGAAATCCTGGATTTTGATGCTTAACAGAATTAGTACGCAGGACCTTGCACCTGGCACCCTATTAATGATGAGACTGTTTGGTTTGGTTTTTGGTTTCCCGGGGTTGCCCACAATGGAAATCAGGGCTGCCAGGGTCTTCTCCCTGATGCCCCCACAGACCCAGGCCTGTTCAGTCATACTCAGCAAGGCCATTTCTGCACTAGAGTGCTATAGTGCTATTATTCCATTTTCAACATCCCACGGAAACCCGGGGCTTGCAGTATAGGGAGAGGCCTCAAAGGTCACCATTTGAGGGCAAGAATGCAATCCGCTCTCATACATTGTCTTCCCAAACATCTTAGAATTAAATACGACTAATAATAAAACTACTCACGGACCACCTTTGCCCACCATTAGACAGCTGCCGTGCTTGCTGCAGTTACAGTCACAGCCCTGGGCTAAATTGCTTGGGGTGTCATCGTGCAAAAAGCCAAGCGAATGACCCAGCTGATGCGCAACGACTTCAGCATCATATGAAGGACTGAGATAGGTCTGCAGGGAAGGAGACAAAGGAAAGGAGGTATTGAAATGAAAAGAACATTAAATATCAGGTGTGCTTTTAGCAAAACACGTACTTTTGATTATTGTGATGGGGAGGGGACACAAGATAAAAAAGACTGCTGGTCAGCACCACCGACAACAGCGCACTTCTTAGACACTCAGGGTTCTTAGAAGACTTCTGGGGCCAGGATCCTATAAGAGCACTGTGTTTGGGTCAGGGGTTGGGCATTTTTGTTGCAAGCAGTGGCGAGGGGGATGAACAAAGGTGGACCAAAAGCAAGGGGCATTCATCTGGCATCTGCTCCCTGACGGACGCCAGCTTTCCCTGGAGCCGCTTATAACTTCAGTGCCAGGCTTCCTTGGAGTCCAGCACCCGGGGTAGGACGGCTCGGGAAACTGCCGGCTGAAAGAGGGATGTGATTTTCCAAGCCACGCTGTCCAAAGTAGCTTGTCTCCAAGCGTGACAGGGCCTGCTTCTTCCTCTTACCGACGGGTATGGCAGTTCCCCAATCTGATTAAGGAGCCCTATCGCTTCTCCCGCAGCTTGGCCTTCCCCTTTGTGACACCACCTTGGCGCAAAAGGGTGAAGCCTTTCGACGGTTACTCAGAACCCCTTTACAGTTCTACGGTAGCATGTCTTCTGTGCGTCTTTAAATACCGCATACCATTCAGCTGAGTCAGTATTTACAAAAATGAACCGCAATGTTAAAATAATATACGGAACAGAGTACTGCAGTTCGTACGGCGCTCACTTCGGCAGCACATATCATACAATTGGAACGATGCAGAGAATATTAGCATGGCCCCTGCACAAGGAAGTTCATGCGTAGGTCAACACTAATACAGTTCATCAGAGGACTTTTAGTCATATTTAAACTTTCCTGTAAGCAGAAGTATCGTAAACAGCCCCTTGGCTACACTCTCACCGAAGCCTCAACCCCCAGTCTAGGTCACGCTTGGTTTGATCTCTCTCCTGCCTCTCTCTCGGCTTTCCCTGGGCATTAAACCCCTTTTCCGTACAGACAACCCCCCCCCCCGGTTGGCTGAGGGACTTTGTTCCAGAGCTCCCTCCGGCTGAAGAAGCGACAAACGACAATCAGAGTTTGCCTTCCGATATCTTCTCCTCTCAGCCGCCAGCCCCTCCCTCACGTTAATGGGCTGGGTTTCTCTCCTGAAGAGCTATTCTGGTTGCCCGGCAACCTGCTGCTAGGCTGCTCTGGCACTCCACGTAACCACACCCCCAGCGCTCCATCACACACGGGCTTCCTTGAAACCCGACAGTGAGCAACAGGCTGGTCCAAAGGAGCGGGCCTCCGTCTGCAAGGATGTGCCAGGTGATCCTTATGCCAGGTGCGGTGCACGGTGGAACCAAGAGGCATCAATGCTGGTGTAAAGTGACAGGGAGAGAGAATTCCAGAAAGCATGTCTATTCTTTTGTTTCACTTCTTGGTTTCGTTCTTTGATCCATGTACTTGAGTCTTTTGGCTTCCTGCCTGCCTGGGGAGGGTCGCTTCCCTCTTCTCCCAAAAGTTAGCTAGTCTTTTTGTCTCTCTTGATCTAAGGCCCTTTCCAGACGTGGGGGAGGAGCCACGCGAAAACGCTACTCACCGGACTTCTTCAGCGTCCGGGCGAGTCCGTCGGGACGAGGAGCGGCGCAAGCTCATCGCTCGGCACTGCTCCGGCGTCCAAAATGGCGGCTTCCGGTTGGCGGAGGCTCTCCACCAACCGGAGAAGCTCGCCAGCCTAAAGCCCGCCCCCGGCAGATCTGCAGCCGCGCACTAGTGCGCGCCTGCAAATCTGCACCGGAGCGCGGCGACGGAGCGACATGGAGTCGCGCGCTCCGTGCTTTTTAAAAACCTCTAAAAAGAGGTTTTTAAAAAGCACGCTGCGCGACCGGTTTCGGTCGCTTCGGAGCGGACTGAGGTGCGGAACTACAAAAAGTAGTCCGCCCCAGTCCACTCTACGGTGCAGAAGACCTCCGTCGGAGGTCGCTCTGCACCGTTTCAATTGCTCCGTGTGGAAAGGGCCTCAGGTCCATTTCGCACGCCTGTCCTGCTGCGAAACGGCCTCAGGAGCTTTGCGCGATCGTGAGGACCGTTTCACGAGACAGCCTCGCGATTGCGCCACGCTCCCCAGGCCGGTGGGCGGCAATCATTCCTTATCTCTTTTTCGGCTCCTTGCCGAAAATGATGCGCGATCGCATGTCCCTCCCGGGCCCCACACGCGCTTACCTTGCGTGCGGAGCCTCCAGAGACGCAGCCCTCGCACTTCCTCCCCCGGCGCAGCATTGGAAAGCACCCGGCTGTGCTGCGGAAGGAAGGGGCAGAGCCCTCGCGCTTCCTTCCGGCCGGCACGGAGCTGGCGCGGAGGGGACGCGGAGGGGACGCGAGTGCCTCTCGGAAGAGGCTTCTCACGTGACCCCCTCGCGACGCCAGCGGCACCAGGCAAGGTGGGAAAAGGGCCTAAGAAAGAAGCGTCGACAAGGCTTCTGCCTCCACATTTCCTCAGCCCGAACTGCCTCTCTGGAACTGGCATTTCTCCCACAGGGAAAAGTCCGGTCTGCCTAGTGGTCCACCTGGGGCTCCCCTTATGCAGGTGAGGGGAAGAAGAGGGATAGCACAGAAAAAGAAAATTGGAGGAAAGAGGTAAGAAGATATCTCCTTGGTACTGCAGCCCTAATCTTAATCGGTCCCAGCTCCCTGTCAATGGTATTATTTATACCAAGGCGATATCAGTTTCCATTTCCCAAGGTTACGCATAATTTACCCAACTAGGAAGGCAGCTCTGGAGGGCCTGCGGCTAAGGAATGTATTTGACATGACTATCGCTATATATAATATATGGCAGCCCCTCCAAAACAGTCAGGGAATTTTTAACATGACTGACAAAGGCCTAAAGAGACTGATAATCACCTACACGCATAGCAGACACTGAAACGTGACTGTAATGGCAGAGACGGTCTCCCCACGTCAGTCCAGCCGGGTGCCCTTTCGCCCTACGGGGATAAAGAGAAGATGCCATCCGTTAGCTTGCCGTGTCAATAGCAAACAAACAAAGAAAGCCCCAAGAAACAAAAAGGAGGGCATGAAATATTTATTTTATCTGCACGTCTCTGTTCCTATATTGCCTGTTATCTGTATACGTGAAGGAAACTGGAGTTCAGTCAAAGTGGACTGGGAATGCTAAAGCACTAACAGAAGAAGCAGAAACTGGATAGCATTTAGGCGGAACCCACAGAAGAAATTAGAGAAGAAGGCGTTAAGAAAACACACAAGCTAAAATGCACCAGACTATTTTTAAGTAGCAGAACGACTATCTTTTGAGCCATCTTGAGATGCACATCCGACTTTTTCTGAGGCAACAGAAAGAACTGGCAGTCTGGCTGCATAGCCGCCACCAAGGAGCAGCGTTTTAAAAACTCCTTTGTTTCTTTAAGAGTTTATAGTACGGGTTGAGCCTCTCTTATTCAAAATGCTTGGGATCAGAAGTGTTTGATATTCCAGGGTTTTGTTTTTCCAAATTTTGGAATACAATTCCGTTTTGGAGTAGCCTCGTGTCATGTTTTTTTGCTACCCACGAATGCTGTTTGCTACCAAATGAATGTAAAGTTTCCCTTCCTAGTTAGCGTTGGAGGTCCCAGGCAGTGAGAGCCTGAACCTGAAGGGTTAATCTGTGCCTTGGAGAGGTCGGAGGGGGCAGCGGGAAAGGGCTAATGCCACTCCCTGTCTCTGTAGCCCTGACTCTCTGCTCCACTCCTCTCTTCTTCCTTCTGTCATTACCTTGTGCTGAGAAAGGCCATGTTTAACCCACAGAGGCCATTTCTGCACCTGACCACGTCCCGCCAACACCCCATCGCTATCCTGGCAGCCCCTTTGCCAGGAAGGGAGTGTGGTGACATGCAGAAATGGCCAGAGCTGTTTGCTTTATAGTGGAAACATGTTTGAGTTGGAGTAAAGGTTTCATTACAGCAGAAGGACTAAGTCTCTCGCCTGCATCTGAGGAGCTGGTTCTAAATGCAGCCAGTGGACTCCAACATTAACGTTTGGATGGGAATGCAGCCCCATTGCTGCAACACAGGTTGAGCATCCCTTATCCAAAATGCTTGGGACCAGAAGTGTTCATATATCATTTTTTCCCAGATTTTGGAATACCTATACTTGCATATACACAACAGAAAGTATTGTACAGGGGATCTCCAGGGAACCCACAAACAAACGAACAGGATCACCGCAGCTGCCGCCTCAAAGGTGCAAACGGGAGGCCCTGAAGATCTTCTGCACAGTACTGTAGTTCTTTTCCCCAAAAACAAATACCAAGTCCCTTATATCCTCAGTTTCTCAGATCCTCATGTTCTCTCGAGCCTTGCATCTCACGCACAACACAGGTAGGGAATGAGAGAAACCCAAGGGTGTGTGAAAGGGTGGGAGGTGTGGATTTGTGCTGAGCACTACACTTGGAGTATACAACCCCCACCTCAAAAGCAGAAGCAGGTGACTGGCAGCAGATAATAATAATAATACTAATAATAATAATAGTAGTAGTAGTAGTAGCAGTAGTAGTAGCAGTAGTTGTTGGAATTTCTGGATTTCAGATTTCTGGATTAGGGACGCTCAACCTGTACTATGGAAAAAGCATTGGCGGTGATGAATCAAGTCTTTGCTGGGTGCTGTGGGGTGCCGCGGTCCCCCATGCCTGCCAACAGAACTAAGCCAAGGAAGAAAGCCGTTTCTTTCAAAAGAGAAATGCTAGAGTCTTACGTAATTATGCCAGCATGGTCAAACTGTACATGGTGCTGAAGCTCATCATGGGCAAATTTGTAAAAGGCACCCAAAGTTACGGCAAGGCTGTTAGTATCAATCGTGATGTGGTCCTGCTCTGTCCACAGCTCCAAGCCTACCAAATAAACATGGAGGCCTATGGGCAAGTATATCTGAAAACAGAAAAGGGACAATTATCTTATCTTATTACAATGCACAGAATTGTGATGAGGGTGCCTTTATTTTATCCTAGTACTTTCTTTTTCTCTGTTTATGGTAGACAAGTTGCGGGCGTAGGCAGGCTGCCATGTAGTATCAGGGCAAGATCAGTTTTGAAATGATGACAAGAATGTCCTAAGATTTAAATGCCTGAAAACAATGGAAATCCTGCACACGCTGCCAGTTTTGCCCAAAGGCAATATCCTGACATTCATTAGCTGACATTCATTAGCTAAGAACAGCTTTTGGGACCATGTGTTCAAGTACCAGCTTGCTCATGGAACTTGGGTCTCCTCCATACTACACAGTCATAGTGCTATGATTCCACTTCAACTCCATGACAACATCCTATGGAATCCTGGGATCTGGAGTTTAGGGAAGGGTATTTAGAATTCTCAGCTGGAGACCTCTAGGGCCCCACCAAACTGCAGATGCCAGGATTCCACAGGACGGAGCCGTGGCACTTAAAGTGGAATAATTGTGCTATACTTGTGCAGTGTGGAAGAGACCCAAGAGTGGGTTATTTATAAGGACCATATCGGAATTTGGTCTCTCTGTCCAAACAGGTTCTCCAGTACAGCTAAAATTAAACTAACTAATGCCTGTTTTTTTTTAATTCTTTAAAAACATCTATTCATTTCAAAATATCCAGACCAAGGGAAAAAAAAGAGTACCTATCTATCAGTGTTTACTTATCTATCCGTCTACCAGAGGTAGGAGGGTAACCTCCATTTGTGGTGTTATTTACTCAACTACACTGCAATTGGGAGTCCATTTTAAACGGCTTGTGGCTGCCAATTTAATGTGCTTCTTTCCAATACATCCTCTACAAAAGGACTGATACGATATACTCACAGCATGAACATTCGACATCGTATTGAGAATTATCAGCACCAACAGGGTTTCATTGCGCTTATGGGCAATAAACTAAGAGGAGGGGAAAATAAAGACCATCAGTTCCGTCAAAAGCATTTAAAAACTGCAAGTGAATTACAGTACTCCCTCTAGGAGTCTTAATTGACCACAAGCTGAACATGAGTCAGCAGTGTGATGCGGCAGCCAAGAAAGCCAATGCAATTCTCGGTCGCATCAATAGAAGTATGGTGTCTAGATCGAGGGAGGTAATAGTACCACTCTATTCTGCATTGGTTAGACCTCATTTGGAATAATCCTGTGTCCAGTTCAGGGCACCCCAATTCCAGAAGGACCTGGCCAAGCTGGAACAACTCCAGAGGAGGGTGACCAAAATGGTGAGGGGCCTGGAAGCCACGAAGCCCTATGAGGATAGACTTAGAGAGCTGGGGATGTTTAGTCTGCAGAAGAGAAGGTTAAGAGGGGACATGAGAGCCATGTTTAAATATTTGAAGGGATGCCATGTAGAGGAGGGAGTGGGCTTGTTTTCTGCTGCTCCAGAGACCAGGACAAGGAGCAACGGATTCAAGCTGCAGGAAAGGAGATTTTATCTGAACCTCAAGAAGAACTTCCTGACGGTCGGGGCAGTCCGGCAGTGGAATATGCTGCCTCAGAGTGTGGTGGAGTCTCCTTCTTTGGGAGTTTTTAAGCAGAGGCTGGATGGCCATCTGTCACAGGGAGTGCTTTGAGGGTGTTCCTGCATGGCAGGGGGTTGGACTTACATTTCTATGATTCTGTGATTCTCTACATTCACAGATTTGACCTTGGCAAATTTGATTATTCTTAAGCCGCATGCTTGCCTTCCCCCTCTCCATTCTGCTCCTCCTATTCCTTTGTATTCTTTACCCTAGGCTTGCAAGGGTTGCATTTAAAATGGACATTTTTAACTTTTGGGTGAGCTTAGCCCCCACCCTGTGCACACGGCTGGAGGTATATCCTCTCTGCCACGGAGCTGCACATCGTGCTGTGTGATGGCCGCTGACAGTGGGGTGCTCTCCTTGCTCCTGCCCCTCCCTTCTGGGAGGAATCTCTTTTCTCAAGATGGCAACTGGAAATATCTAGAATGCCAGAACTCAGCACTCTGCTCTTCTCCGTCTGAGGGAAAAGTACCAGTAAGCCCTTTACCTTGTCTTTTTTCTTCCCTCCAGGAACACTGGGGCCAGAGACGAGGGAATGAGAGGGACATTGCAAGGCGGGAGCTATTTGCTGTTTTCCCTCTTTTGCAAGAGTTCTGTGCCATGAGCCTTCGTGAATGTGGAGGCTCCACTGTATCTACTTATTCATTCATTCATTATGATATTTGTATCCCACCTTGTATCACCAGGGCAGTGTACAAATAAAAACTAGCAGATTAGTTAAAACCCCTTCTATGGCTTTTCATTAAAATATATTTAGCTATGCTCATTGCTGGCATTGGCCATCAAGCCAGCTTTGACTTAACAGCAACCCTATGAATGAGAACCCCCAAATCTCCTTAATACAAAAAAAATCCAAAACCTCAAAAAACAGCAATTTAGATTTTGTTGTCTTTTGCTGCATGGTCAGCACGGCTACTCCTACATATGTTTCCAAAATCTCCTTGTTATCAGCAGCCTTGCTCAGGTCTTGCAAAGTTAGGGCAGCCATGGCTTCCTTGATCGAGTTCGTCCACTTGTAGTGCGGTCTCCTCCTTTTCCAACTGCCTTCCGGTTTAGATGTGTTTATAGTTTGGCAAACAGCTACCCCAGTTTCTGAATGAACGCTGAATGCACTTCAATATTTTTATGCTATTTTCAATTTAGACAAAAGATGCTTGGACGTGAGCCATACTAGCAGTCAGTTGCCTGCTAGCCAGACAGGGAGCTGAATGGCAATCCCGTCTCCCTTCGTGTTATTCTTATTGGAAACCAGTCAACCAAGAGGAAGTTCTACTCGAATGTAGAGCCTGACCCACCTTGGAACTGCTGAAGAATTAGGGATTTATTTATTTATTTCAAAAAAGGCTTACTGCAAATTATGCACCTATCAAATCCTAGTGACATCAACTGAGAATAGCAATACAGTTTCCACTGCATAAAACAATCTGATTGATCTGCATAGTTTGTCGAGGAGAATTATTTGTACCCAAATCTAAAAGACCAGGGCCATTTCCACACGAGTCTGTTATAGCGTGATGATTCCACTTTCAACCGCCTATGGAATCCTGGGGTTCGCAGTTCCGGGAGGGGACGCCCGGCCCCTCCCGAAACTGCGAACCCCAGGATTCCATAGGAGGTTGAAAGTGGAGTCCTCATGCTATAACAGACTCGTGCGGAAACGGCCCAGATTTCTAACTCCCAATACGCTTGCTTCTATCTGAAAGCAAGCTAGAAGTTTGATTATTTATGTGCATTACAACATTTACCGTGCTTTTGTCAACAACAAGGTAATACTCTAGGTATCTGGTGTTTGATGTATGTTCAAAGTCATCTGCCTGGAATGAAACAAACGTAAAACAGAGCTTCATAGAACAGGTCATTTCAGAAAAGTGCCATAAAATACTCCTTTCTGGTACAGAACATGCCCATCTTCAAAAATTAAATGTCTACTAGCCCATTCCATTCACTCATCATCTTTATGAGGCAAGACTGGCCGAAAAAACAAAGGCAAATATGAGAAACACTAAATGTATGAAGGGATATAGTTAATGAAAAAAAGTGAAATGAAAACCTGAAAATGAACCTCTCCGAATAGCACAAATGTGTCAGGGAAATATTTTTGTGGTCCCAGAGCATCCGTTCCCAGCCCCACTGCAACATTTTATTTCCCAAACTCTGATGAGTTCCTTTTTAATTCCAGGACATATGGGAGCAAAAGAATATCCTTCTGTCCTCCTCCTCCTCCTCCCTCTGCACTTTACGTGGTAGCAATCTGATGTGAGTCCCAGTGGGCTCTACCGGGAGGGAATGCAACAGGAGCACTCCCCTCTGTACCAGCTGCCTCCATGTTCCAAGAAGCACGATGGCCACGCCTCTTCTTGCCGCAGCGCAGCCGGGTGCTGTTCCGAGCTGCGCTAGGGCAGGAAATGCAGCCATTGCGCTTCCAGGGCCTCTGCAGACAAGAGAAGTCCGCAATGGTGGTGCGGTTGCCAGTCATTGAAGGGGAAAACCCGTCAACGATTTGCGGCATGATCACCCTGCCTGGGGACGGGAGAAGGATGGGACCGTGACCATGTCGTCCGTAAGCATCGTTGCAGCCCCATCCTTCTCCAGTCCCTATGACGGGTTGGGAAGGTAGAGTGGAAAGGGCTTCTCTCTTGCCCTGTCTTTCAGACTTAGGCCATTTCCTCACTAGACTGTTATAGCGCTATTATTCCACTTGCAACATTCTATGGAATCCTGGGGTTTGCAGTTTCGGGAGGGGCCGCTGGCCCCACGGTGCTGTACTGCATTATTGCATTATTGGAAATGGCCCCACAGTGCCATACTGCATTATTGCATCTGTTACACAACTCTTTTGCACCCTAGAGAAAATTTGCCCTAGTTCTCAGGATTTTTTTTAAAAAAACAAACCACGTTTTTGTTCTCCTAAATTATATTGTGAAATTCCTAGTACAGCTGCAACATTTTATCCCTACTCACAAGGTTTCTTTTTTTTAATTCTGAGATATTTTAGTTCAAAAACAAACAAACAAAAAAACCCTTCTTGCTTCTTCCTTTCTTTCTGCCCCCCCCCCCCCCAAATTGCTACAGCACTTCACTGAAATGGCACTTTTGTATTATAACTCTATAATGCTAACATAAATAAATAAACAAACAAATAAATAATGTCATGGAGGAGAAAATGTATCCTTCCAACGATAGGTCCACCTCAGTAAAACAGGTCTCAGTTTTTAAAATATTTCAGAAGAGTCCTAATGCTGACCGACGAAACCCCTACAAACAGTTTCCAGAAGAAAACAACAGTTGGTGACCAGCAAAACTCAAGAGCTACAGTGTTCCCCGCAACATCTGCAGTCTTGTTTTCTGTGGTTTCGGTTCCCTGCATTCCGAAAATATTAAAACAGTGGTGTGATGGACCCTAGAGGAGTAGCTATCCTGGGTGTCAGAGAAGCTGCCCAGCAACAAGTCGCTAGGCAACCAGAATGGCCACTCCAGAGAGAAACCCAGGCCATTTCCGCACTAACCTGTTATAGTGCTATGATTCCACTTTCAACATCCTATGGAATCCTGGGGTTTGCAGTTTCGGGAGGGGCCGGAAGGCCCCTCCCGAAACTGCAAACCCCAGGATTCCATAGGATGTTGAAAGTGGAATCATAGCACTATAACAGGCCAGTGCGGAAATGGCCTCAGCCTCTGTAGTGTGAAGGAGGGGTTGGAGGCCTGGGAGGAAAAATGCACAAACAGCAGGCACACTAAGTTGGTTTTGAGCCAGACTTCCAGGAGAAAGGGCTAAAAGTCAGTTCTCGAGCCAACGAGTTTCTCAGTCAACCGGGAGGGGAGGAGTGAATGAGGACAGTATGTTTTCTCAGAGAAAGCTTAGAGAGAGGGGCAGAAGAGGAATCAACCCACTTTCGAATCTAGTCCGAGAGAGTGACCTAGATTTGGGCACTGAGCCTTTGGCAAAAGCAGCCGCATAGGGACGTGGGACAGCGGGGGGCAATTTGCCCCAGGCGGCAAAGTTTCTGGGGCATCCTGGCCTGTAGCCATAACCCTGCGCATCCTGGCCAAGCGCCCACGCACCGCAGCCATGCCCCCGTGCACAGAGGTCACGCCCCTTGCACCGTGGCCACGGCCCCTCCTGACCCCCCCCGGACTCCAAGCTCCGCCACTGGGCAGAAGGGTAGCCCGAGGGCTGCGTATGTGAGAGACCTGTGACTTCATGCTGATATAAACATACAGGAAACTGTCCAAACACATTCTAAAGATCTGTTTGAGCTTGGTCATACATATGAACACCCGTACTTTATTCTGGTTGTTGTTTTAATAAAGATTATAGTATATTTTTTATAAATTATGATGATTTTGTTGCAAGGAAAGAGCAACGTGGAAGCTGGAACTTGTCCAGAGGAGGGCAACCAATCTGGTAAAAGACCTGGAAAGTCTGAAGTCCTACGACGAGTGGCTTAAGGAGCTGGGGATGTTTATCCTGGAGAAGAGAAGGTGAAGAGACGACATGATAGCCGTGTTTAAATATTTGAAAGGATGTCATATGGAAGATGGGACAGCCTTGTTTTTAGCCGCTCCAGAGACTAACGTACAGAGCAATGGCTTCAATCTCCAGGAAAAGAGATTCCATCTAAACATTAAGAAGAACTCCTTGGGGTTAAGAGCAATTTGAGCCAATGCAATTCTCAGCTGCATCAATAGGAGTCTGGTGTCGAGATCGAGGGAGGTACTGGTACCACTCTACTCTGCTTTGCTTAGACCTCATCTTGAATCCTGTGTCCAGTTCTGGGCACCCCAATTCAAGAAGGACATGGTCAAGCTGGAGCAGGTCCAGAGGAGGGCGACCAAAATGGTGAAGGGCCTGGAAGCCATGAAGCCCTATGAGAACAGACTTAGAGAGCTGGGGATGTTCAGTCTGCAGAAGAGAAGGTTAAGAGGGGACATGAGAGCCATGTTTAAATATTTGAAGGGATGCCATGTAGAGGAGGGAGAGGGCTTGTTTTCTGCTGCTCCAGAGACCAGAACAAGGAGCAATGGATTCAAGCTGTAGGAAAGGAGATTCCACCTGAACCTCAGGGCTGTCCGGCAGTGGAATCTGCTGCCTCGGAGTGTGGTGGAGTCTCCTTCCTTGGAGGTTTTTAAGCAGAGGCTGGATGGCCATCTGTGGGGAGTGCTTTGAGGGTGTTCCTGCATGGCAGAGGGTTGGACTGGATGGCCCGTGTGGTCTCTTCCAACTCTACATTTCTATGATTCTATGATTCTGTGACAGTGGAATCTGCTGCTCTCTCAATGGAGTGTGGCAGAGCCTCCTCCTTCTCGGGAGATATTTGACCAGAGGCTGGGTGGCCATCTGTCAAAGGGAGGGCTTGGATGGTGTCTTCCTGCATGGCAGAAGGCGATTAAACTGGATGGCCCTTGGGGTCTCTTCCAACTCTATGATTCCATGATGTCCTGGGTCCTGCAGTCAGACCTCACCCCATCTAATGTTTCCAAAGTTTGACAATAGAATCCCCTGCTGCCTGGGAGTGTGGTGGTGTCTCCTCCTTTGGAGGTTTTTAAAGAGAAGCCGGATGGCCGTCTGTTAGGAGTGTTTCGATGGTGTCTTCCTGCATGGCAGAATGGGGTTGGACTGCGTAGCTCTCGGGGATCTCTTCCAACTCTAGGATTCTAAACAAACACAGCTGTGACACCATTGCAGTTTAGCACTATAGTGCTTAACTCTAGAGGAGCGTTTTAAAAATATTAAGCCAGCACAAGAAGCAAAGGAGAAGAAGACTGTGTGAGGACTGCAATGCATCTGGGCTATTTCTGCACTATACTGTTATAGTGCTATTATTCCACTTCCAGCATCCTGTGGAATCTGGGGCTTTGCAGTTAAGGAAGGGGCCTTCAGAATTCTCAGCCAGAGATCTCTTTGGCCTCAGTAAACTACAAACCCCAGAATTCCACAGGCCATGGTTGAAAATGGAATAATAGCATTAGAACAGTGAAGGGTGGAAATGGCCCTAGAAACAAATCTAGTAAGGGAGGAGAGGGGGAATTAGATACACACAGGCATCCTCCTAATATCATAAACCCTTCTCCCAAAGGACAGGGAAGAAACAGGAAATAAGATTAAGCACAGTGGCGGAGCTTGGAGTGCATGGGGGGTGGGTGGGAACCGGGGGGCTACAGTGTGGGGGCATAGCCGTGGCGCACAAGGGTGTGGCCTCGGTGTGTGGGGGCATGGTCGTGGCACGTGGGAGCATGGCTACAAGCCAGGACGCCCAAAAAACATTGCCGCCAGGGGCGAACTGCCTCCATCACCCCCCGGTCCCTACACAACTGATTAAACAGTGAAAGCTCAATCAGAAAGAATCACCAGTCTGGACGGGCCCTGGTCCACCCTTTTTCCTCACTCTACCTTGTCCTTTTGCTCAGAATGACTGGCTGCCTGCTTCTCTCTATCCTCGAAAAGAAAGGGCATTCCCCTACCAAGATGCACTCTGAGATGTCACTGCATCTACCACTTACAGGTGAAAGGGTCCCCATCTTTGGTACCCATATTAGGAACGCCCTTTTTCCATCTCCCCAAACCGGCTCAGAGTGAGAGCTAGGCTCTTTGACAAGGCTCGGCACCTTAAGTTGTTGGGTTCAGCAAAGACACCAAGAAAACCAGCTACTTACTTCCCTGCTGGAAGGAGGCGGGCGATTGTCATTAACCATTCTCACTTCGCCGCCTTCGTTTGTCAAATTGGCTCCGTCTTCCACGACGCCTCTGCAGGGTTCGTGCTGCTCTGGGGCCTTTCGATAAATGAGGTGTTGAAAGGTGGAAGAATTCTCAATGGGTTCAATTTCATACCGCAAAGTCCCAATCTGTACGTGTCCCCTAAGGGTTGGAAAACCCAAAATACAGACTTAGAGCCAGCTAGATTCCAAAGGCAACAGACCAGGATTTGTCCAAATCAAGGGCCACCGCCCCAGATTGAACCCCCTCCCCCCGAGATTTTCGCAATACACTTTTTTGTAGCCGTGCTAAATAATTTGGTGTCACTGGAAAATCTGGACACCTGAGTAATCCCTGAGGGAACCAGGACACATGAGGCCAAGCAACCCCAGAGCATGGCTGAAATGGCAAATTATAAATGAGGAAGAAGAGACAAGCTAAGAGAGCAACAGCAGCAGTTTGCTTTTGCTTGAGCCTCTTGGGAAGAGTAAAATTACACTCTTCCTCCCCTGTTGAGGGAAAGCAGGAGAAGGAGAAAGAAACTGGGACATTTTTTTTAAAAAAAAGCTAAAAAGGTGGGATGACAGACAGCCTGTCTCGTAAATTTGGGATCTTTTATGAACATCCTGAAAAGCACCAGCCCCAGCACAAATCCTGGAGGGGCTGCAGCGTTCACACTCCTGCAGTGTAAGAGCAGACTGTTTATTCCTCTTGCCTCCTCTTTTACCACTTTTCCATGCAGAAGAGGACTTCTCCTCTTACCCTATAACCCAACTGGGGAGGGGTACGGGGCTGTGTTAGACTCTCAGGAGACCCTAGAGGGATGCACCCACCTCCATACCTGCTCTGGGGAAATTTTCACCATGTTTTGGGCTTTCTTGTGCTGTTTTGGACGCAAAGGAGGCCTTTATAACAAAAGGAAGTGAGCAGAAATCACTTCCTGTTTCAAAAAAGGGCCTCCCATGGATCTAAATTGTCCCAATGGGATGCAAAACATAACACCCCCTCCCCTCTTAAAGGGCATTTTGGGGCACCCTCTTTTTTGAAAAAAGTTTGCAAATGTTTTGTTTGACTCCAGTGGCGCCTCCAAATGTGTAGAACGTGGGGAAAATGCCTTCCACACCCCTGAGAGAGCATTCTGGAACATGGGCTGCACTTTGCCCACCCCTGCCATAACTGCTAAGTTTTCTCAAGTCTTTAGTGATGCACTTTGCAAAAAAAAACAAAAACAAAAAACCGCTTTTGGAAGTCCAGCGTCTACTGCGTCATGCCGGTCTACCTGTCTATTGACACCCTCAAGCCATTCCAAAAGGGCAGTGAGCCAGGACTTACGTTGGCAGGAGCCTAGTTTATTAGTATTTCAGAAAGGGCTTATCCTTTTTTAAGTTTGATAAACTTATTTTTGATAGCATTTTTATCTTTAAGAACACATAATAACTTGTTGCTTCCCAGGTTGGTTGAGTTCAAAGACATAGCAGTGTTTGTATCATTATGCAAAGGGATCTTGTATCACCTTTGAGATTTTAGTGAGTGAAAGAAGTTGGTAGCACAAGCATTCATAGACTTAAGTACTTCATCAGGTGCATGGAGTGAAGTGCCTAGGAACAGACCTTTATAGCTATGAATGAGCATGTAGCATGTGTGAATAGCAATAGAAATGTAAAGGGATTTTGTAGCACCTTTGAGACTAACTGAGAGAAAGGTGTTGGGAGCATAAGCTTTCATAGACTTAAGTCTGCTTCATCAGCTGCGTGGAGCAAAGTGCCTAGGAACAGACCTTTATAGCTATGAATGAGCATGCGGCATGTGTGAATAGCAATAGAAATGCAAAACCTGCAAGGGGTTGGACTAGAAGAGCCCAGTGATCCCTTCCAGCTCTGAGACTCTATGATTCTTGTATGAGGGCTGGAAACTCATTTAAGCTATAGCTGCGGAAAGCCCATGGGGGACTGGATCCAATAGAAAATCTGCACTGAGAACAGCTTAATAGGTACAAATGGCCATACAGCTCATAGAATCATAGAAATGTAGAGTTGGAAGAGACCACACGGGCCATCCAGTCCAACCCTTACCACGCAGGAATATCCTCAAAGCACTCCCGACAGATGGCCATCCAGCCTCTGCTTAAAAACCTCCAAGGAAGGAGACTCCACTACACTCCAAGGCAGCCTATTCCACTGCCGGAAGGCCCTGACTGTCAGGAAGTTCTTCCTGAGGTTCAAGCGGAATCTCCTTTCCTGCAGCTTGAATCCACTGCTCCTTGTCCTGGTCTCTGGAGCAGCAGAAAACAAGCCCTCTCCTTCCTCTACATGGCATCCCTTCAAATATTTAAACATGGCTATCATGTCCCCTCTTAACCTTCCCTTCTGCAGACTAAACATACCCAGCTCTCTAAGTCTATCCTCATAGGGGACGGCTTCCAGGCCCCTCAACATTTTGGTCGCCCTCCTCTGGACCTGCTCCAGCTTGACCATGTCCTTCTTGAATTGGGGTGCCCAGAACTGGACACAGCATTCAAGATGAGGTCTAAGCAAAGCAGAGTAGAGTGGTACCAGTACCTCCCTCGATCTAGACACCAGACTCCTACTGATGCAGCCGAGAATTGCATTGGCTTTCTTGGCTGCCGCATCACACTGCTGACTCATGTTCAGCTTGTGGTCTATTAAGACTCCTAGGTCCCTTTCACACGTACTGCCATCCAGCCACGTGTCCCCCATCCTATATTTCTGCATTCCATTTTTTCTACCTAAGTGTAGGACCTTACACTTCTCTCTGTTGAATTTCATTTTGTTAGCTTTGTTAGCTCATATTATCCATATCTACATAATATATATATTTATGTTTTTCCAGTTCTTACACAAAGCCTTTATTACCAAAGCCCAATGCAGGTAGAGAGGACGACCTGAGAGTCTAAGGCGTCTTCCACATATCCACTGTAATAACAGTCGTCCTGCAAAGTCCAAAATCACAAGTTTAGAATAAATTGAAAAGAGCAATTTGGCTAAACATTTACAAGGCACGACTCAAAATTAAGCATCTTTACTATTCTGGACAT
This sequence comes from Cyclura pinguis, assembly GCA_030412105.1. Classification (NCBI taxonomy): domain Eukaryota; kingdom Metazoa; phylum Chordata; class Lepidosauria; order Squamata; family Iguanidae; genus Cyclura; species Cyclura pinguis. The sequence continues at coordinate 288,305,737 of CM059601.1, read as the reverse complement.
ATCCTGGTTCATGTACAAAAAATTAGCATCCTTCCCCACAGTGGTGAACTCAGATGGGACAGCCTACAGAAACATAGGAGAAGGCAGCTACCAAGAAACACAGGAGAAGTATCTGTATGCTTGGGGGAACTCAGGCCATTTCCACGCTATACTCTTATAGCACAATTATTCCACTTTCAACATCTTATGAAATCCTGAGGTTTGCAATTTAGGGAACGGCCTTTGAGGAGTTCTATACAGCTTCTTACAAGCCCCACATTTGATAATCAAAGTTATCCCTTTTCATAAATCTGTTTTTAAAAAAAACAAAACACAACAGCAACAACAAAATGTTTGGACACCTTCAGCTATCTGGATTTATGTGGGAAAAAAAATACCTGAATGTATGGATAATCTGCAATCACATCTCCCTTCATATTATAAGTATAGATAGGCATATGTGCAGCTATAAAGGATCTGAAAAGGAGCAAGACAGAGATATAAATGCCAGATACGCCATGGTCTTTGAAAACGATTGCGTTACCTATTATCAATTCTGGAATACATCACTTCTAGAAATTGTGCCCTGTTAGGAAAAAAAATACTTTGGCGTATTAGTTTCATATACATATACTTCCAATTGTGTGTTCCTTTAATAAGTGTGCACATGCAACTACATTAACCCACACCGATCCCTGGTTGTCCTTCTTCCACCTTCCCTCCCCACCGCATTGTCCCTCATTGTCAAGAGTCAGCTGGCATGCTCCAAGGACAGATACCCACCTTATCGTTATTTTTTAAAAAGCAAGTCGCTAGCCACTATTCTTTGCTTTTCCAACAAATATTTTTGCCCTTACAGTAAACAGCAGCCTCATAAAATAGGACGTAAACCTTTCACAGATATCCAGACACTGTACTGCAACTATTTATTGCTTTTTCCCCGAAGTAACATATTTGTTCGTTCATAAACATGTTAACAAATCTGTATTTCTTCTTTATTTTGAAAACAACATTGAAAAACACAAAAACAGCCCCACCCACAAAAACACAGAATACGCCTCCCTGGAAACATGGATGTTATGCAATACACACAGAACATAGTTCTATGTCGCTTACTTAATTTTTTAAAGCTTTTTTTTTACCGTCATTGTTTTTGAGGTGCTTAAAATTAGTGGGTTCTTAATAAGACAGTTTAATTTCAAAATCGTGGTTGCGATTGTTAAGTTGTACTAGACTAAAGCCATTTCCGCACTAGACTGTTACAGTGCTATTATTCCACTTTCAACGTCCTATGGAATCCTGGGGTTTGCAGTTTCGGGAGGGGCCGGCTGGCCCCTCCCGAAACTGCAAACCCCAGGATTCCATAGGACGTTGAAAGTGGAATAATAGCACTGTAACCGTCTAGTGTGGAAAAGGCCTAAAACAACACCATCTAGACAACAATAACAACATCTAGAAGTCTGCAAACTGCGCCCACAGTTGCGAAGTCTATTGTCCAACTCTTTAGCTGCTTTCAAACAAACAAAATCAAGAAGCAGTCTCTTACATTCGTTCAAGGTGAACGACTCTGTAATCGTCTTCCATTTTAATTATGTACGAGATGCTGTCCTGGAACAAGACGAAGAAAAACACAGAAACTTTTGTTAATAACTCAGAGTTCAATAAGACGTCATTCCTCGGTTCACTTGAGAAAAAGCCGCTTGGCCTTCGTCAGAGCCTTATGGCTGGTCTGCAGAATTCAGAACTCAAACAGCTTAGCCATAGAAGGTTCCTACAGCTGTTTAAAACAGGTTACAGTAATCCCTCCCTATCTGTGGGAGATACGTTCCGAGATCCCCTCGGATATTTAAAACCGTGGATAGTACTGAATCCTATAGTATATGGCGAAGAGGGAAGGCGGCCTGGAAAGCATGACGTCCTATGAGGAATGGGTATGTTAGGCTGGAGAAGAGAAGGTGAAGAGGTGACATGAGAGCCATGTTTAGATATTGGAAGGGATGTCGTATGGAGGATGGAGCAAGCCTATTTTCTGCTGCTCCAGAGACTAGGACACGGAGCAATGGTTTCAACGTTCAGGAAAAGAGATTCTGTCTAAATATTAGGAGGAACTTGCTGATGGTAAGAACAGTTCAGTAGTCGAATACACTGCTGCTTGTAAGTGCGGTAAAGATTCCTTCTTTGGAGGTTTTTAAAGAGAAGCTGGATGGCCATCTTTTGAGAATGCTTTGTGTCTTCCTGCAGGGCAGAATGGGGTTGGACTGGATAGCCCGTGGGGTCCCTTCCAACTCCATGATTCCATGGCTACTTACGGTGACACCATAGCCATTTCCGGTGGTGGTACTGGCAGAAGGGGGGGGGCAGTGGCAGGTAGGATAGTGGTATTTTCTATCCGACATTTTCAGACGGCGGATCACTGAAACCATGGAAAGCAAGTCTGTGGGTAAGAGGAGATTACCACAGATGAAATTATGGAGGTTAGATTGATTAAAGGCTATTAGGCCTGATGGTTAAATGGACCTTTGAGTTCTTTGAGTATCACATCCTGGGACCAAATAATAGGATATATCCACTGTTTGGCGACCTCCTCATAAGCTGTGGGCAGACAACTGTTGGAAGCAGAACGCTGGACATTCACTTGACTCGTGATACAGTTTATACAGTCCCCCAAGCTCTGAATCTGCAGCGCAAGAGTGAAAACTAGAGAAGGCTCTTGTCCCTTTCACAACCGAACAGGAGAGGGACTCAGCAAGTGTGCCTTGCTATCTGGTTGCATGAGAGGTAACACAAGATGAATTTCCCTCTTTTACACAGCCACCAAAGGAGCAAGAGTCCTCTCTGGGTTTCAATCTGGCAACCATAAGTTACTACAGAAAAAGTTGTGGATCATTAATTGTACAGCAGATGCTGCACTTCTGCAGGGTTTAGGGGAGCAAGACTCTTGCAAAGTGGAAAAACCGCAAATATAAATAAAAATCATGAATGCCTTTTTTTTTTAACCTAGAGAACCCTTCTCTAGGAATCTCCAGGTCCTCCAGGGCAACTGTATAGTCAACTTCCAGTGGATATTGCCCACAGAATTGCACTGGAGGATCTGAAGATTCCTACAAAGAACATATTAATAAAATCCGCAAATCACCAAACCCACAAAAAAGGAAACCAGCAAATGTGGAGGGACCACTGTATACATGTTAAGACCCAAGACCTGTTTGAACATCCTTTCCAATTCAACCATTCTATTCTTGTACTCAAGAGCAAAATTACTTTGCCATCATCTGTAGTCCTTGATTCCACTTCTCTTGGTTCTATTACTTCCGAGTAGAGGTATGTTGACGAAGACTGTAGAAAACCTGGAGAGAAAGATAGTGAATAGTGAACTCCACATTTGTCTCACACAAAAGGCTTTCGTTATTGCTATCTTCCCTCGGGACTGTATAAAATTTTGCGCAGCAAAGTTATTTAGTAGAAAAGATATTTCTGCTACTCTTCATTAAGACCTCCCAATGGCTTGTGCTACAATAGAGAAATAAAACCAAAGGTATTATAACAGCAGTAAATTTTTAAAAATCTGTCACCAAATAGATACACCAGTAGCCAGGTCAAATTACATACCCTCGACCCTTGAACTCCTAAAATTTTATCTCATTTTTGGCCAATCCCCCTCGAGGCAGGGAGAGCAATTTTGCTCTCTTTCTGTCTCACATCCAAGATCCAAACTCCAGGAAAAGAGATTCCAGCTAAACATTAGGAAGAACTTCCTGACAGTAAGAGCAGTTCATTCTCCGTTCTTCCTTCCTTTCCCATCCTATAAATTTGAACGTTTCCAGTTTCAGTGAATTTTAAGACAAGCATTTGGCTTTACTAGCATTCATCGTAATTACTTACCAGACTAATCTATGAAAAGGAAATCATTTCCAATCATTTAAAATGACCTGCATGCAAAATCTAGGCTGCATCAATAGGAATACAGTGGCTATGTTGAGGGAAGTAACAATGCCACTCTATTCTGCTTTGGTCAGACCCCACTGTGTCCACTTCTGGCCACACCACAGTTCAGGAAGGACATTGACAAGCTGGACTGTGATCAGAGGAGGGCAACCAAAACAGTCAAAGCCTTGCAACCATGAGGAGAGGCTGAGGTTGCTGAGGATGTTCAGCCTGAAGAAGAGAAGGTAAAGCAGTAACACGATAGCTACGTTTAAATATTTGAGGGAATGTCGTACGGGAGATGGAACAAGCTCGTTTCCTGCTGCTTCAGAGTCTCGGTCACGGTGCAATGACTTTGTACTTCAGGAAAAGAGATTCCACTTAACGGTTAGGAAGAACTTCCTGATGGTAAGAGCAGTTCAAGAGTGGAATACACTGCTCCCCACGGGTGCGATGGAGTCTCCTCCTCCTTTGGAGGTTTTTAAAGAGAGGCTGGATGGCTGTCTGTCAGGAAGGCTTCGATTGTGCTTGCTTGCCCAATCTGTTTTGTTTCAGGAGAGATGAACAGATAGGTAGACTCCTAGAGCTGGAAGACACCCCAAGGGCCCTCCCGTTCAACCCCATTCTACCATCAAAGCACTCATCCTGACAAATGGCCGTCCGGCCTCTGCTTAAAGAAGGAGACTGCACCTTACGCTGAGACAGCGCATTCTTGAAAACGTCTGAGCCCTTTAGCAAGGAAAACGGAATGCCATTATTGACGAGTGAGGGGAAAGCACTGCAAAGTTGTTGGCTTTTTTGTAACAAAACAAAAAAACATGTAAAATGAGGAACCAGAAGCAAAGACAGAAATCAATAGCAGCTGATGGTTCTTGAAAGGGTGGAATCTGCTCTAGGCTTTTGTCTGAACTTTCCTTAAAAAATAAAAAAAATGTTCAGCAGTTTGGATAGCTCCTTTAAAACCCAGCAGAGGTTCCTCCTCCTCCTCCTGATATGGGAGCTGCAAGCTGCCTCTGCGATCCACACAGTTACTTGCTAGCGACTAGATCTTGGAACAGTTCCCTTTTTTTGGACCCCAATTCCCAGAATCCTCTCGCCTGCATGGATGGGAGCCATGTTGGCTGAAGGATGCCGGTGCCATTTCCGCACTCGTCTGTTATGGCACTGTTATCCCACTTTCAACATCCTATGGAATCCTGGGGTTTGCAGTTTAGGGAGGGGCCTTTGAGGCCCCTCCCTAAACTGCAAACCCCAGGATTCCATAGGATGTTGAAAGTGGAACAATAGCACTATAACAGTCTAGTGCGGAAGTGGCCTGGGACTTAGAGCACCCCTGTAGATCTGCCTGCTCTTGACACGCAGATTCTAAGCCTGAATCCAGACATCAACAGAGACCTCCCCTCCTGCTGCCACATGGGGCACCCCCAGAATTTAGGGGAACCCCTTCAGTTCTTTTACACACACCAAGAGGGAGGAGTAGCAGGAACAGCAGGCCCCCCAGGACTGCCTCAGCAGGGCGTAGCATCCCCGGGCTCCTCGGCGGGGAGAACGGAGGCGAGGCCTCAGGCGGGCTCTCCTCCTCCCCGGCCATTTTGCCCCCATGGGCTTCAACTGCCACTGCCTTCCGAGCCCTGGAAGCCTTTCTCAGCATTCCAGCCCCACAGCTGCCACTCAGCCCCTTAGGCCCGCCTCCCCAGTGTTCCTATTGCTCCTTTCAAAATGACGACTGTCACTTCCATGCCAAGCCCCTCCCACTCAGACCTCATAGAATCACCCTCAGGAAGCTCTTCCTAACGCTTAGGTGGAATCTCTTTCCTTGTCGTTTGAATCCATTGCGCCATATCCTAGTCTCTAAAGCAGCAGAAAACAAGCTCGCCCCATCTTCCGCAGGACATCCTTTTAAACAATTTAAGCACAGCTATCATATCCCCTCTTAACCTTCTCTTCTCCAGGCTAAACGTCCCCAGCTGTCAGGGTCTGGGACGTGTGCAGCAAGGATACGAGACGGAGGCACCAGGGCTGGGCCAGGGAACAGGTACTGGGCCAGGAAGCCAAGGGGTCTACCTGGTGTCAAGAGTCCTAAGGGCCAGAGGCAGTTCCAGGGAATAGGCCAGAGGTCAGAGTCCAAGGCAGCAGGGGTCTACTGGTGGTCAAGAGTCCAAAGAGTCAGAGGCAGGTCCAGGAGGCAGGCCAGAGTCCAGGGGTCAGCAAAGCCAGGAGCACTGAAGCATCCAGGAAGACTACGGGCATCACTGAAGACCATGTTCTGCTGGCAAAGGCTGGAGATACAACCCAGCCCTTACACAGCTAGCTCCTGGCTGCTCCAGCTGCCTTGAATCTGAGCAACCGGCTGGGCAGGATTCTGCAAAGAACGGGGTCAAGGCCAGAATCCTTGCCGGCAGAATCTTGCAAGGATTTTAGCCACGGACCTGAACCCTCACACCAGCTCCCTCAGGTGCTCCTCATAGGACTTCATGGTCTCCAGGCCTTCTACCATTGTCGTCACCCTCCTCTGGGCACCTTTCAGCTTGCCCATAATTGCAGTCGCAGACGTGACACAAACTGGACAAAACAAGCCTTTGTCCTTTTTATTGTGGGCGTTCATGTTATTTGGGACATAGGGTGAACTCGTAGAGTGATAGAATCTTAGGCCATTTCCACACTAGACTGTTATAGCGCTATGATTCCACTTTCAACATCCTATGGAATCCTGGGGTTTGCAGTTTCGGGAGGGGCCGGCTGGCCCCTCCCGAAACTGCAAACCCCAGGATTCCATAGGATGTTGAAAGTGGAATCATTATAAAACTAAAAACATACGGCAGCTCCCCACCTGGGTCTCACCGCAAGAGGCTTTTTTGGGAGATGGACGGATACAGATAAATGGTTGCGATATGACGATATCATTGAGAGATCAACATCCAACAACTTTAAGATTAAAACAAGAGAAAAACTAGAACAAGAGGGAATAACATTAAGTTGGTTTCCTTACAGACAGTTAGCAGAAAGATTTCAGACGGATATAAAAACATATGGAATTGAACTTAAAGAGAAAGCTGGAGTAATTAAACGGCTGTTCGAAAATCCGCCTCATTTACTTGCCCAAATATATCAAGAAATACTACACCAGGAGAGGCAAGAAGAAACAGTAAAGGCAACAATGATTTCACGGGCACAAAATATCGGACATTCAATACAATCAGAGTCTTGGGAGCAGAGCTGGAAAAAAACACAGAAATTTACAGTAGCACAGAATTTGAAAGAGAACTATTACAAGCTATTTCATAGATGGTACATGACACCAGATAAATTAAAAAAGATTTATAATACAGGTACTGGACAATGTTGGAAATGTCAGAATGAGGCCGGTACGATATATCATATGTGGTGGACATGTCCTAAAGCTAAGAAATATTGGACTGAAATACATAACAAAATTTGTGCATTAATGAAAGTACAGTTTGCTAAGATACCGGAATTGTATTTCTTAAATATGACTGATACATTAGAAGGTACTGGTATAAAGAAGTACTGGAGAATATTACTGTACATGATAACAACAGCTCGTATTGAACATGCAAAGATGTCGAAAACTCAGCAAATACCCACATTAGAACAATGGTGAGGTACACTGATTGAAAACAAAAATGCTGATACGGTCTCTCGGAGATTAAAAGGGAAATCAGATGAAGAGATACAAAAAGAATGGCAAATTGGAATGGGTAATTGCTGGGTGCCATCAGATGGAAATCTGTGATTCATGATTTAAGATAAATTACGAGGGGGCTACAGGATATATATCATGAAGCGGGAATATGGAGATGGAAATGCAAGAATCAACAAGCAATAATAGCACTAAGATGTAGTACAATATTTTAAGCATGTTAAGAAATATTGATAATGAAATCTAGATCAGTGTGGAAGATCAGAAATATTTCAAATGAGTTGATAGTTATAATTGTTTGTTTTATATCTGAATTTGAATAAAATGATAATAAAAAAAAGAAAGAAAGTGGAATCATAGCGCTATAACAGTCTAGTGTGGAAAGTCCTGTAGAGCTGAAAGAGATCCCCAAGGGCCATCCAGTCCATCCCTATTCTGCCATCCAGGAATGCACAATCAAAGTACTCCCTTTGACAGATGGCTGTCCAGCCTCTCCCACCGTGCTGTGGTGTGCTGTGTTTTCATAATTTTTTTTTTATCTTTTAAATGTGTCTTAGACGTATTTAAACTGTTTTATGTATGTGTTTTATAAACAGAATTCCTTGTTTGTTTTTTAACTTTCGTCGATACAGTTTTAGCTGGACTATGGCCATTTCCACAATACATTGATATAGTGCTGTTATTCCACTTTCAACATCCTATGGAATCCTGGGGTTTAGCAGTTTAGGGAAAGACATTTAGAGGGCCCCAGGAAACTACAAATCCCAGAATTCCACAGGATGTTGGAAGTGGAATAATAGCACTATAATGGTGTAGTGCAGAAATGGCCTAAGTTTTACATTGTTTAGGTAAGGCATCCCTATATGATCGTGCAGAAGAGGGAATGTCAGCAGAAGCTGCTTGTCACACCAGCAGGTTACAGGCCACACTTGCTGAAATTCTGTCATCTACACAACCCTTGAAGGTGCAAGAGCCACATCCAGTTTTCAATTTGGCAGGCCTAGTTCTCTTTTTATCTGAAATACACCCTCTCTCACACATATAAGGCTGCCAGACTGAAAGCTGGAGAAGTGTCCTATGCCTTTAATGGCTTTGCAAAGAGGGAATTTCTATAGGTGGTGCTTGCCATGTAATCAAGCAATACTTACTGAAAAACCCTCCTCGAGAAAACCATTGAAAGTTCAACAGCCTGCTCCCATTTTCGCCCTGGCAACCCTATCTGAGTCCGTTGCGTAAAATAAAACCAAGGCAATCTTTTTCTAAAATACATATTTTTAAATGTATCCATGTACATTTTATTTATTACTTATATAAATTAATACATTAAAAGAATGTACATAGAAAAAGAAAGTGATAAAATAAAGATGAAAAAATAGAGACAGTTAAAAAAGAAAAAATACAATGACTTCGAACTTTTTTTTAACAATGATTTTAAGTCTTAGGATATAAAACCTTACTTCTCCAACTAATAGGTACAGTCAGCCCTCTACATTTGCAAGTTTCACTTTTGGGGATTTGATTATTCACGGATTATTTGCTGCCACTTCTGCTGCCTCCCTAGGCCATTTTTAATAGGGCCTGCAGGTCTTATGAGGCTGAGAAACTGTGAATAAGGCTTGTAAGCCCCGATTAAAAAATGGTGGGGGGCAGCAGTGGAGGTGGCAGTCAGCCCCACCAGCCCCCCACTTAGAATCATAGAATCATAAGAGTTGGAAGAGACCCCAGGGGCCATCGAGTCTAACCCCCTGCTATGCAGGAACACCCTCAAAGCACTCCGGACAGATGGCCCTCCAGCCTCTGCTTAAAAACCTCCAAGGAAGGAGACTCCACCACACTCCGAGGCAGCATATTCCACTTGCCGGACAGCGCTGACCGTCAGGAAGTTCTTCCTGAGGTTCAGTGGAATCTCCTTTCCTACAGCTTGAATCCATTGCTCCTTGTCCTGGTCTCTGGAGCGGCAGAGAACGAGCCTGCTCCCTCCTCAACATGACATCCCTTCAAATATTTAAACATGGCTATCATGTCCCCTCTTAACTTCCTCTTCTGCAGACTAAACATACTCAGCTCGCTAATGCGTTCTTCATAGGATTTCATGGTTTCCAGACCCTTCCCCATTTTGGTCGCCCTCCTCTGGACACGCTCCAGCTTGTCAACACCCTTCTTGAACTGAGGTGCCCAGAACTGGACACAGGATTCCAAATGGGGTCTAACCAATGCAGAATAGAGTGGGACCATTACCTCCCTCGATCTAGACACCATACTCCTATTGATGCAACCAAGAATCGCATTGGCTTTCTTGGCTGTCGTGTCACACTGCTGACTCATGCTCAGCTTGTGATCTACCAAGACTCCTAGATTTCTACCATGGGAAGGAACCCTGACGCCCCAAAGGAATCCACAGTGGGTTGAATATGGTGATCACCTTTTTGAGTGTGTGAAATATGGTTTGGGAGGTCCTAGAGTTATTCACATTTTTTCCACTTTCATGGGGGTCCTGTGCCCCTAACCCCAGCGAATGTGGAGGGAGGACTGTATTTCATATACTTCATACACCTGTAAATCAAACCTACCAATACTAGTTATGTTATTCTCCTTTTTTTTCTCTCTGCAGAAAGGTACCCTATTTGCTGGTGTATAAGACTCACTTTTTTTCCTGAAAAATATTGTTTGAAAATGGGGTGAGTCTGATATGCCGGTGTGCTTTATACTTTGGCAAATAGAATTTTGCTGACATATAAACGGGGTGCGTCTTATATGCTGGTGCGTCTTATATGCCAGCAAATACAGTAATCCAGGGTTCCTAGTCTTCCAAAAAGGTCACCGATGATTTTCCTTTGAGGAAAGTGATTATTTTATCCATTTCAGTGAAATCATTCGGTTTCAGGGCACTATAAAGTACACCTCACTGTACACAGAAACGGCTTGTTAGCTCGTTTGTTGGTTTATTTATTTGACCATTTGCGCCTCAGCATACGTCACGTGACCCCAGGTTCCGGCCTGTCCTTCCTCCCAGCAGCCCCCTCGGCCCTTCAGGCGATGCTCCGCCCCCGGGCCCACCGTGGCCCCGCCCACACCGGAACCTTGGTCCAGCCTCTCTCTTCCTGACCCGGCTGTTGCCCTTGGCAACCAGGTGAAGGCCAGGAGAGGCCGGGAAGCCAACAAGGCCTCAAAGGGGGCGCAGGCTGATGGAGTGACCCTCTTCCCTTGTCCTCGTTTCCCCCGGAGGCACAGCTTGTTCGGAGTTTATAATTGTGGCAGGACATTTTATATCTGTCTATATATCCATATATATATGTAGTGCCAAGTGTATGTTACCAAGGAAAACCCCTTGGAGTTTTGGGGCCACCTGCGGGGTCTCACATCACCTGCCCTATTCCTCGTCACCAAATCCCCTCACAGTTTCCTCTCAAAGGTGGGGGGCTTGGCCTCTGCGTTTACAGGTGATTTTTAGGGAAGAGAAATCATTTAAAACGTCTGTTCTTGTTGTTTTCCAAAGCTTAGGAATTTTAGTTCAATATTGTTTCATAATCTTGTATATTTTGATGACACGTGTTTGTCAGTTTGCTTTATATTACATTGGGGTTTTTTTTTCCTATTTTATCTGGGGGAGATAAAATCTTCTTCAATAAAATCTTATGTTAAGGAAGGAAGGAATAATACATACTATGTTATTAATATTATTATTAATATTATTATTATCCTTTATTTACATAGAGCCATCTGTGTACATGGCGCTTTACAAATTTAAAATACAACTGTTACCCCAAATAAATACATAATAAAATGAAGACATACAACAAAAAGGATCCAGGGCATATGGAATTACAACCAGTACAATAATACCAATTAACATTACTATAATGGCAATAAAACACAATATCTATAGTACAGTATCTATAGTACAGTTTATTATACCTTCTTTTCCTCTGTGTGTGTGTGTGTGTGTGTATGTGTGTGTGTGTGTATACAGGGGGTCCCTCTATATATGTGGGGATTCTGTTCCAAGAGCCCCCACATAAAATAAAAAAAATGTGACTGCTTGCTTCCCATAGTACCCAATGGCGGTGCCATGCAACATGCCTCCATGTACACATCACCACCGTTTTAAATATGGGGACGCAATGCTTCGCTTGAGATAAGGACTGTGTATGTGGAGGTCACATTAAGGAAGGGCTCACTGTGTTTTAGATTGTAAATCTTTGGCAGCACCCACTGTTCTTTGGTTGCTTTACTTGTAAAGCACCATGTACATGGATGGCACTATGTAAATAAACAGTGGTAATAACAACACTGAATTTTCGGGGAGATTAGGGAGTAATAGTCGTGTGTGTGTGTGGGTGGGTGGGTGTGCGTGTGCATGCATGTGCATATTACAGTGACTAACAAACAGGACTATTTAAATGTACAGTCAGCTCTCCACATTTGCGGGTTTCACTTTTGCAGATTTGATTATTCACAGATTATTTGCTGTCCCCTCTGCTGTCTCCTTAGGCCATTTTTAATGGGGACTGCCAGCCTCATGAGACTGAGAAACTGCAAATGAGGCTTGTAAGTCGCTCTCAAAAAGGGTGTGGGGCAGCAGCGGAGGTGGCCATAAGCCCCACCAGCCCCCCACTTCTGCCTTGGGAAGGAACACCGATGCCCCAAAAGAATACATGGTGGGTTGGATAGGGTGATCATCCTTTTTTGTTTGTTAAATGTAGTTTGGGAGGTCATAGAGTTATTCACGTTTTGGTTTTTTTCCCCTTTCGCAGGGGTCCTGTGCCCCTAGCCCTAGCAAATGTGGAGGTATGACTGTATTAACAAAACCTTTCTGTTTCTGCCTTCTTCAGTTGTTCAAAATGAGAATGGGCTGTACTGAAGGTGGTACTTTAGGAAGTTTGTTTGTTAATATTAGGTTAATGATTAATGGCATGCTAGAATCCAGAACAAACTTGTTTATTTTGTGTGTTCTTAAAATTTATAAATCTGTATCTATAGATAGAATTAGATCTAAGTAGTGGCGACTTAGATCTAGATCTGAATGTACAGTAGATAATTGTGATTATGTTAGAGTTATTAACAAACAGGACTTTTGTTTTAAGCACTGAAAAAGGTAGAAGATGAAATGTTTTGATAACATATCTGCCGCTGCTGTTTGTTACGTGTCTTCAAGTCCTTTCCAATGTATGGTGACCCCTTGTTGAAGGTATCTCAGGGTTTTCTTGCCAAGATTATTTACTTATTTATTTAATATCCCAGTTTGCTCCCAAATAAACATTGAAACAGAAGATCTAAAACGATATGTAGTACAAAAGTTTTTTAAAAATGCTTTCTTCAGAGGAGTTTGCCATTGCCTTCTTCTGAGGCTGAGAGAGTGTCACTTGTCTGAAGTCACCCAGTGGGTTTCCATGGCTGATTGGGGGTTCAAACCCTGGTCCCCAGGAATCCTAGTCCAGCACCGCTACACCACATTGTCTCTCTAATTTATTTGTTAAGATATGTTTATTAATCACTAATAATTATATTTTAGTGATTAACTTCATACTTCTGGGATCCATGATAAATTTGCAAGTATGTTGTTTGTATTCAAATCACACACAAACACACATATTTATGAGCGAATTATTTAATAACATCCACATGGAAGGCAGAAGTGAAAACATCTAATGCTTTATTCATATAAACACTTGTGTTCAACCATTTTATTATATCTATTTCATTTTACTAAATCTGTATTCTTCTGAGTGCCTGAAAATAATCCTATTCAGTTGTTTTATTCAGCTATTTATCAATTCTGATGCCTCAGGATGAGGGGCTCTGGGTATCTATAGAGCAAATTTCCCTTCAAGGGAGAAGAGTGAGGGTTGTCCCTTTATCGGTTTAGCTAAGGGCATACACAGGCAAAATGCTCCTGAGCATGTGAAGAGTGCTTCTTCCTTAAAGAAGGGAATGGTCTCTAATGGGTGAGGTGGTACTCTGTGGAATGTTATTTCATGTACCTCATCTATTTAGCCTGAGACTATGAAGACCGATGACGGCTTCTCAGGTACACTCTTGTCAAATTGTTGTCTCACAAGAGATGGAAATTAGCTTACAAAGATGGAGGCTTAAGATACTGCTTAATGCATGCCTTCTGACTGTCCTGATTAGACAGAGACAGTCCAAAAAAATTTTCTGACCTTTCAGATGCTTTTAAAATGTTCCAGTTTCTCTCTTAGCCTCCCATTCCCCCCTTCAGCTATCTTCCATCGCTGCAAACTGAGTTAAAATGCATAAGTACTTTGCACTGAATAGCAGCAGAGGAGAGGAGGAGGCAGAATCTTGTCAATTCCCGTAGACTTGGGCAAAAGCAAGCCGCCACAGCCTCTTCAAGTGTGGTCTTCCTCATAACTTTTGCCATCTTGACCACCCTCTGACATTGCTTGGCCGCATGTAAAATGTGAAATGCTGGGGGATACGGCAGTGCTATTTGGATAATCTGATGAACCGAAAACCCACCTGAGTGCCCTCCCTCCAAATGGAGCCTGTAAAGTGAAATAGTGTTTTTGAGGTTATTATTGTTGTGATTGAGGTAATAGTATTGGGGTTGAGACAGAGTGAATGGAACACACATCTACAGAATCTCTAAAATGTACAGCTATAACCCTATGCCCTGAAGCTCTGTCCCATCATAATGTTTTTAAAGCTGTGTCCTTCTACCTCTCCTATTTGTTTGGGAAAAATTGCACTGAGTAAGTGCCAAATGGATGCTAGCTTTGGAAATCCACAAAATTTCAAAACTAGAATGTAGATGGGAAATTTCCTTCTCAGTTTCATTTTATTTTTTTATTTTGTAAAAGCCAATAAGTAGATTTTTGTGGCTCTCCTGACATTTGATTGCTGTTATCATGGCCACCAGAGCATCTTTAAGCCTAAGAAGGCACAACCTTTCCAAACAGACCATACCCCACTGTTTCTCACAGGCTGAAGTGTAGAGGAAGGATCTTGACAAGGGAGAGTTTGCTAAATCTAACACTTTTGCGGGTCTTTGTTTTCTTCCAGGCCCAGCTTCCCTTTCCATCATTTTGGAGTGAGCAAAAATGCTGAATGGCAAAGGTGGAACCCACATTTGAAATTGGGGTCAGCTGCTGGGAGTACGCTTTTTCTCTTACCAGCATAAAAACCCTTTGGTGGAAGTCAGATTTCTCTCTTCATTTCTGGACCGGAGCAGCTCAGCTCAGTGACTCAAGGAAGGGGTTACAACCTTAAAAAGGTTTGCAAAAGGTACTCATGGATGCTTGGTCCAAGGAGATGCTTCGCCATCCAAAGTGTAGACCGAAGTAGTGACGACACCTGAGGAAACACAGCTACTGGTAAGTGACATTTGACCTATCCTATGCATTCCTGTCTTCCAAGCAAACTTTTCCAGGCATCAGAGTCTCTCTTTAGTTCTGACTGGGCAAAATGACTTTTCCAAGGCATTAGAGTTTTCCAGATGCCCTTCTGCAGTAGACTCTTCCTTGATCCATAGATCTCTGTTCCACAGTCCGTTCCACCGATATGTATGGCCCTGTCAAGGCTGGAAGCCTTTCAAGACCTGGGTGTACATCTGTAGAATGGTCTTCCTTTGGATCTCTGGCTGGAGGAGGACAATCTCACCCATTTTTGTAAGGGGTTGAAGGCCTTCTTCTTTAATTCACTGGACTATGCTGTTGAGTTGAGTCAGAGGTTGCTGAGGTTGGTAGGGACTGGAGGGGTGTTGGGGATTTCATTTTATGGATATTTTTTGTGTGATATTTTTACTGTCCTTATATTTGACTGTATATGCTGATATTCCACCCTTCCATCATCCTCATGAATTTCCTCTCCTAAATCTTCTCACGGAACGTTTAAATAGCTTATAGGACTCCCACATGTTCAACATTAAAAAAAAACAGTTTTTCAAAACTGTAAGTGGACATCTGGCACTTCCTGGAGGGGCATTTAGGGCAGTTTGCCTGGCTCCCTAAAAAGCCTCAGAGGCATAAAATTGGCTCCTGTGTCATCTTCAAGAACACATGTGTGATGTTAAATGGTCCTTAATTGCTTTTTCATTAGTATGATAGCACCCATTAACATGAATATTGATTTATTGCTTCTGCCTAACTTCTGGTTTATTAGCTTCTGTATAAAACTTGTTGCTGAAGCAGCTGTTAGATTGAGGACATTCATTAAATCAGTAATAGCTTTGCTGATGGACATTGTGTATGGGCATTATGATGGACATCACGATTATGACGGTTACATCCTTCTCCAGTCAGGGAGACACTGGACAGTAGGGACAGATAAGCAGTAGCACTGAGTCAGTTATGAGTGGAAATTTGACCTTGCTGATGTGTGCTTTATTCCACTGTTGCAATCAAGAAAAAATGGTAAAAATATTCAAAACCTGAAAAATAAAGTTATTCTTCTGGATTGCTACTGCTGGTAGATTGGACTGAATGCAATTCTGACTATCAGCAGGATCCTTTGGCCAAAGAAAATTATTTATCTGTTTTATTTGCTTTCTATTGTATTATATACCTTGTATCTGTATTCTGTGTTTATGCCTTACTCCCTACCCGGTTTCACGGCTCGCCCCAGCTCTGCGTCCAACCCATAGGATACGATGGTCTGAGATTTTGCACCCACTCGCATCTGCCTCTGCCACAGTTGCCCACCCCTGCTTATGCTAAAATGAACTAGTGGTTGGTGAAGGGGGCCGGTACAGCTGCCGGGTCCTTAAGACTCAGTGGTAAAGCCTGCCTGGCAGAGAAGAAGGTTGTGTGTGTTGTGCCTCCTGTTACCTTCTGGCAACCCCATAAATTTCTTAGTGTTTTCTTAGGCAAAAAATACTCAGGGGTGATTTTGCCAGTTCCTTCCTCTGATGTATAACCCATAGCTCCTGGGATTCCTTGGTGGTCTCCCATCCAAGTACTAACCAGGGCTGATCCTGCTTAGCTTCCAAGATCAGCTGGAATCTGGTGCCTTCAAGGGTATTTCAGCCCCTTAGGAACCTGATTTCTTTGTGTTATGTGTCTCAGACTATGAAAAAAGTAGTGGAATTTGGGGAAATACGGGAATCATATGGTGATGGAGGGAATTCCATATCCTTGTGGGTTGGGAAGATGGAAGATTTTGCCTGCTACACTCTTGACTGCCTCTGTGAGAGGCCCCATTGGGATACATGTGTTTGTTGTTTTATGCCTTTCAAGTAGTTTTCAACTTATCACGATGCAAGGGCGACCCTATCTCGGGGTTGTCTTGGCAAGATTTGTTCAGAAGAGATTCGCATTTGCCTTCCTCTAAGCCTGCGATAGTGTGACTTGTCCAAGGTCACCCAGCAGGGTTTCCATGGCTGAGCAGGGAATTCAAACTCTGATCTTCAAAGTTCTAGTCCAGCACTCAAACCACTGCTGCTTTCCTTTTGTAAGCAAAGACATTTCTTCTTTCAGCAGGCCTTTAAGAGGTGAGCAGGAGAGCTTTTTATTTATTAGCTGTTTTTAAAATTTATTGTAATTTATTGTTGTTCCTGTACAAATGGATTTTATTTTGGCTATCCACATAACAGGACTTATTCAGGTGGGGCGAGCGAGTCCCTCAAACCGCTGTGCCAACCTGCCTCTGCAAAATACTAACATTAATACAATACTCGTAGGCCCCCACAAACATCTTTACAAATGTATCCACACGTCATGCTTTACTTTTCGTTTTTAATTAATTTTATTGTGATTACATCGTATAAAACAACATTTCTCATTGTACATTTTACCGAACTATTACCGCTATCTTCCACTCCTCTCTGGATTTCAATAGTGTCATTTCATTGACATATCAACATTATGCATCGCATTGCATTTGTTAACATACAAGATAGATCCTGCTCTTCGACCCTACTTTACATGTTCCATCATATTCCACTGATTTTTACTTCTAACTACTCATGCTACCATGAATTAAGAATTATTACCTATCAACACCCTACCCATTTCCAGAACGATTTGCCATTCTTTGTTAATGTCATCATCTGATTTTCCTTTTAATCTCTGAGAGACTATATCTGCATTCTGATTTTCAATAAAAGTTCCCCACCATTGCTCTATTGTAGGTATCTGCTCAGTTTTCCATAGCCTTGCATATTCAATACGGGCTGTCGTAATCATATACAGCATTATTCGCCAATATTTCTTTGCAACAGTTCCATCTAATATATGTGTCATATTTAATAAGTACAGTTCAAGTTTCTTATCAGTTTGAACCCTCAATATTTTACATATCATATGATGTATATCATGCCAATATTTTTTAGCCTTAGGACATGACCACCACGTATGAAATAGTGTTCCAACATTCTCCTGACACTTCCAACACTGACCTGTTCCCGTATTATATATCTTCTTTAACTTTTCTGGTGTCATGTACCGTCTATGAAAAAGCTTATAATAGTTCTCTTTTAGGTTCTGAGCTGCAGTAAATTTTTGCGTCCGTTGCCAGCTCTGTTCCCAGTGCTCTGATTGAATTGGATGTCCGAGATTTTGAGCCCACAATATCACTGCTGATTTGACTGTCTCATCTTCTCTTTCTTGATTTAAAATCTCCTGGTATACATGTGATAGTAAATGAGGCGGGTTTTCCCGCAGTAACTTCAACATTCTTCCTTGCTCTTTTTGTTCTATTCCATAAGTTTTTACATCCATCTGGAATCTCTCAGTTAACTGTCTGTAAGGGAACCAGTTTAACTTTATTCCCCCTCCTCTTCTTACTGAGTCTGTCATGATATTCCATTTTATTCTTGGTTTTTTCCCTTGCCATATAAATTTAGTTAAATCTCTCTTCCATTGTATAAAAGGCTTAGTATTTGTAATAATAGGAAGATTTTGGAAAAGGTAATTCATCTTTGGAAGTATGTTCATTTTTATGACTGCCACTCTTCCCATCAAAGATAGTCGCATTCTAGTCCATTTCTCCAAATCCTTATCTCTTTCCAATTTTTTCATAATTATTCTGAAATAGTTCATTATTTCTTTTTGTAATCCAGACACCCAGATATTTTGCTTTTTGACCTTTATTAAAACCCGTTAAATGCTCAAGTTCCTTCTCTTCTTTCTCCCTCATGTTTTTTGTTATAAGCACTGTTTTTTCCTTGTTTATCTTGAATCCAGAAAATTCTCCATATTCTTGAACAATATCCATCAACCTTTGAATACTGCTAAGAGGATCATCCAGAAACAAAACCAAATCATCTGCAAATGTTTTAAGTTTGTACTGATATTTCTTTATCTAAAGTCCTCTTATTGCTTTATCTTCCCTTATGGCATTATTAAGTATTTCCAATGTCATAATAAATAACAGCGGAGAAAGGGGACAACCTTGTCTTCTTCCCCTATGCAATTCAATCTGTTTTGTTCTCTCTCCATTAATAATCAATCGTGCCTGTTGTTGACTGTATATTGCTTCAGTCCAAGAGATAAATTTGTCTCCGGCTTGCGCCTGTTTAATGACCATCTTCAAGACTGACCAATTAATCATATCAAAGGCCTTTTCTGCATCCACAAATATCACTGCCAATTTTCTTTCATTATGTTTCTCATAATACTCAGTTATATTTAGCACTGTCCTAATATTGTCTCGCATCATTCTCTTTGGTAAGAAGCCATTCTGGTCCTCATGTATATTTTCTTGAAGAACCTTTTTAAGTCTTTCAGCCAGAATTGCAGCAAAAATTTTATAGTCTGTGTTTAGTAATGAAATTGGTCTATAATTCTTGACATCTGTTAAGTCTCTTCCTTCTTTTGGTATTAGAGCCACATTAGCTTCCTTCCAGGTGTTGGGTATTCCCTCCTTTCTTATCTCATTCATTGTATTCTGCAAAGGTATCGAAACTTCATGTTCCATTATTTTGTAATATTTTGCAGTAAAGCCGTCTGGTCCAGGAGATTTGTCATTCTTCAAATTCCTAATAGCTTCAGCTGTCTCCATCATCCATATGGGTTTGTTCAGAATCAATTTCTGCTCCTCGGTGAATCTCATTTTGTTCATTTTTTCCAAATGTTCTTCCATTTCTTTTTGTTTTTTCATTGAGGAGATCAAACTCATTAACTTCATGTAATATTTATAAAAAGCCTGTTTTATCTCCTCCTGTTTTGTAGTTTTCCCGTCACCGACTCTAATCTCCGTAATAATATTTCTAACCCTTCTTTTACGAAGTAAACTGGCTAAAAGTTTTGAAGGTTTATTTGCCTGTTCAAAGAAAGTATATCTCACTCTTCGCATCTGTTGTTCTATTTCCTGCAAATTTAGTTGATTTAATTCAGCTTGACAAACCTTCATCTGTTGTCTTATCTTGTTGTCCATCGGTTTTTCCCTCATCTGTTTCTCTAGTTCTTTCATCTTCCCCAGAATCAAATCTTCAATCTGTTTCCTCTCTTTCCTGATTTCTGCGGACCATCTGATAAAGTTTCCTCGCATCACAGCTTTACTTGCATCCCAAATTATTTTCATTGGTAATTCCGATGTCATGTTCTCCTTAAAATAATTATTTAATTCTATTTTTGCTTGTTTAATGTACTTCTCCCTCTTGAATATCTCCTCATTCAATCTCCATGTCCTCTCTCTGTATGCTTTACTGTATGGATAAGTTTGCATCAAGTGTACCAGTTGTTTAAAACCTACAAAATGTACATTTAATTCCTCCAATAGTATGACAGTAAACAAACATGTAGTTGATCACCAAGGCTTCATTGCCAGAGAGATAATGTTAACTGGGAGCTGAGAAGTTCATCCACAGTTATGCAGTGGATTCTGCATCTCTTGAGCCATTTCCGCACTAGGCTGTTATAACGCTATGATTCCACTTTCAACATCCTATGGAATCCTGGGGCTTGCAGTTTCAGGAGGGGAAAGTGGAATCATAGCGCTATAACAGCCTAGTGCGGAAATGGCGTTGGACATAACTAGTACTACTTTCGTGCACACCACACAAGCTCTTTCTGGGGTGTAGCTATGAAGAGAAGGCAAAATGAGGGCATTGCCTCCCAAGAAATTGTTCAATACTTCTAGCATTGCAGAACATCTAGACTTTTTCCACTGGCTGTGCTCACATCCATGTGGTCTCTTTGCCATCCCCTTTTCTTCAAATGCTTAAACTCTGTTTCTACATGTTCAAGTGTAGTTTTAAGTTATGACAATGCTGGAAATTTCATTAGAAGGGGAATATCCTAATTTTGCTCCCCTGTAGTTGCATTCCAGGCCTTTGTTGGTAAAGCACTACAGAAAAAGTGGGTGGGGCTCCTGGTGGGGTTCATCAAAGGTTTTTGTGTATTGTGTTGTTTTATTTTGGTGATGTTTTACCAATGTGCATACGCATTAGTACAGTGGTTCTCAACCTTTGTTCCTCCAGATGTTTTAGACTTCCGCTTCCAGAATCCATCATCAGTGGCCATGCTGGTGGAAGCTTCTGGGGGCTGAAATACAAAACAGCTGAAGGATCAACGGTTGAGAACACTTGCATCAGTAAGGCATCCCCTGTGAGTAAGCGGGCTGAAAGAGAACGATCCATATTGACAGATTTGAAGCAAGGTCTCCTAGGCCAAGTCTGGTCCGGTATCACCTTCATTCCACTGACTCCCCTGGCCTAATCATGGGGCCTTTCTGCAACGCACCTTTTCATGGAGCTGGGGTGTGGGGATCGCGCAAACCACCTCCAGCAAGAGGCTCTCGCGTCCCGGTTCCTTCAGCTCTGCAGCTGCCGCCTGCTCGTGCAAGAGCCCCGCCTCTTCCTTCCACAGTGCAGCCTGGGAGTTTCCCAGGCTGCACTGGGGTAGGAAGTGCAACCACCGCAGCTCTGGAGGCTCCGCACGCATGGCAAATGCGCACGGGGCCCCGGAGCGATGTGCGATCGTGCACCATTTCTGGCTCACAGCCAAAAATGAAAAAGTGCACAGTCGGCACCTGCCAGACCCTGGAGCGTCGCGCAATTGTGAGTGCATCATGTGGACTGCTCCTCATATTTGCGCGACTCTCAAGGGGCCCTTTCGCATGGCAAATGCTGTGCAAAAAGGGCCATGGATAAAGTATAGAGTTTCTACTTTTTAACCCTGAGCCAGTTGTAGAGATGCAAAACTTTTTTTAAAAAAAATGACATTCTCTCATGAAAACCGGAGAGCCTTCTGGTGTTGACACACACACACACACACACACACACACACACACACTTTGAGTGACCTATATATCTTACATGATAGTGCTTTAGCTTAAGTGCTGCATGCTCCAAGAATTAGCCACAGGAGCACTTCTTGCCATTTTAAATAAATATGTGTCTTCCTCTTCCTGCTGTGGGAAGCATGCTGCAAAAAAAGGGCACAGAAGGCATTTGTTTATCTTTATAGCTTTGTGGCTGCTTTGTGGGGATTTCCTGTCTCCAAGTTTTGGGGGAAGATCACATTTTATTTTACTTTATTTTTTTTGATCTCATGCCTTCTCCCATCAGCCTGGAGATACAAGTCACTTTGGTTGCTCTTTTAACCACTGGAGCTTGCATGTAGAGGCACAACATCCAAAAGGAAAAAAAAAATTAGGTGGTGGCAGCAGGGTCCCTGTGCCTTTAATAGTTGTGATATAAGAAGGAATTTCAGCATGCGCTGTGTTTGTCACGCAGTGAAGTTGCTCAGTCTACACAGCCCTTAATTAAAGGTACAACAGCCACATCTGCTTTTGTATTTGGCCATATCCAGAAGGGAGCAAGCGAGGAGGGAAGGAAATGTTCCCTGTGCAGTTTAGCATACCTGTGTCTAACCCCCGTGCAAACTGCTTCTCTATGTAGCTCAGATTCTCTGGATGGAACTTTTTTTTCTTTTTCAAAAAACCCTGTCTCAACCCCTTAGCCAAGCTGATATATGAGTGGAAAGGGGTCTATGAATTTCACTAAGGAACAGAATGGTTTGCTATAAGCCATAGGCCAAGGGTAATTTAAGATTGACACCATTAGATTTTGCATGTAGAAAATACTTGTATGATTTAGTCATTATTGATTTCATCCATGCTATGGTTTAATCATTACTGATCACTGACTTAGTCCATATAGTGATTTAAGTCATTTCTATGATTAATATCTGTTAGCCCATTAAGTTTAGCATGTAGGAAACAATTAGTACCTAAAAAACATTAGATATACAATCTTCCCTCCACATCCACAGGTTTGACTTTCGCAAATTTAATTATTCCTGAGGTGCCTGTGTGCCTCCCACCATTCTCCTTCTCTGACTCCCTTGCCTTTTGCCTGGGCATGGAGAAGGAAAGCACATGTGCCCAGGCAAAAGGCAAGGGAATGGGAGGGGGAGCCCGGGAGGTTAATGGGAGGGGGGAGTTCTCACTCGGAGGAGGAATTATTCATGCTTTTTTTTACTTTTGCAAGCGTTCTGTGCCCCAAACCTTTGTGAAAGCAGAGGGATCACTGTATGTAGGAAACAATGGCATAAGCCAGCATGATGTAGTGATGGACTAAGGCCCTTTCTGCAACTCACCTATTTTTGGCGCTGGGGTGCGGTGCTCGCGTGAGCAGCCTCCGGCGAGAGGCTCTCGCTTCCCTGCTTCTTCGGCTCCGCACGAGCTTCCTGCTTGTGCGAGAGCCCCACCTCTTCCTTTCGCAGTGGACAGGAAGAGTGACCGGCCCGGCTCCCGAGGCTCCGCACACAAGGTAAGTGTGCGTGGGGCCCCGGAGCAATGCGCGACCATGCAGCATTTTCGGCTTCAAGCCAAAAATGAAAAAATGCGTGAGCAGTCCCTGCCGGGCCCTGGAGCGTCGCGCAAATATGAGTGCATCGTGTGGACTACTCCTCACATGTGCGCGACGCTCAAGGGGCCCTTTCGCATCGAAAATGCCGTGCAAAAAGGGCTTAAGAGTCTAGGTGACTAAGGTTCATATCCTCACTCAGACATGGAAACCCACTGGATGACCATGGATGAATCACACTCTCTTGCCCAAAAATGAAGGCAAGGGCAAAACCCCTCTGAAGAAACCTTACCAAGAAGACCCTATGATAGAGTCACCATATGTTGGAATCAACCCGAAGGCACATAACAGCTACAACAAATGTCTGGGAAGCCCCATAAAGCCGTCCTCACTGTGGTTAAAAACACGAGACTGCCTTGCTAGATCAAACCAGAAGTCCATCTTTTTTTCTGCAGCAGTCAACTGTCTGCCACCCAAATGTCTATGAATATGAGCTTAGAGCAATAGCTCTCTGATGCAGTTACTATTTCAGTGTCTGGTATTAAGAAATATGCTGTCTCTGTATCTATAGATTCCACTTAGCTCACATGCCTAATAGTTACTTAGACCTATCTTTTAGAAGCCAGCAACCATCACTCCACCTTAGAATCATGAAATCATAGAGCTGGAAGAGACCACAAGGGCCATCAAGTCCAACTCCTGGCCACACAGGAATACACAGTCAAACCATTCTCAACAGATTGCCATCCAGCCTCTTTAAAAACCTCCACAGAAGGAGGAGACTCCATCACATTCCATTGAGGCCGCAGCAGATTCCACTGTCAAACCACTCCTACTATCAGGAAGTTCTTCCTAATGTTTAGATGGAATCTCTTTTCCTGTAGGTCAAAGCCATTGCTCCATGTCCTAGGCCCTTTCCGCAGCTTACCTTTTTTCGGCCCTGGGGTGCAGGGATCGCACGAGCAGCCTCCGGAGAGAGGCTCTCACGTCCCCGCTGCTTCAGCTCCGCATGAGCTGCCTGCTCCTGAGTAGGCAGCGCGAGAGCCCCGCCTCTTCCTTCCACAGCACAACCTGGGAGTTTCCTAGCCTCCGCTGGGGCAGGAAGCGCGACCACCACGGCTCCGGAGGCTCTGCATGCATGGCAAGTGCGCGCGGGGCCCTGGAGCAATGCACGATTGCGCACCAGTTTTGGCTGAAAGCCAGAAATGAAAAAGTGTGCGAGCGGCACCTGCCCTACCCTGGAGCGTCACGCGATTGTGAGTGCGTCGTGCAGATCGCTCCTTGCAATCACACGACGCTCCAGGCGCCCTTTCGCATGGCAAATGCCATGTGAAAAGGGCCCTAGTCTCTGGAGCAGCAGAAAACAAGCTTGCCCATCTTCCATATGACATCCCTTCAAATATTTATACATGGCCATCACATCACCTCTCAACTTTCTCTTCTCCAGACTGTATATCCCCAGGTTCCCAAACAGCTCCTCAGAGGGCCTCATGGTTTCCAGCCTTTTCCAATTTTGGTTGCCCTCCACTGGACACATTCTAGCTTGTCTATATCCTTCCTGAACTGTGGTCCCCAGAACTAGGTACAGGATTCCAAGTGAGGCCTGACCAAAACAGTATCTTGTGCTCAGTTCACTGAGCAAATTGTGCATTGTAATTTTGTTTTGAAATTTTCTACTTGTGGAAGGATGCATCATTCCAGCTGATTTGCAGTTTGCCAAGAGGCTGTTTAAGGCCTTTTTGTTTAGAAATCTTTGCTGTACAAATTGGTTTTCCAGCTTTACTGCACTTCTGGATTATGCTTATTCTGCAGACTTTGATTATTATTGAAGTTATAATTACTTTTACTTCATTTATTGTGTAAATTGAATTTTATGTAAGTTGTTTTGACAGCTTACAGTACCAATTGACAACCAGCGAATAATACTACCTGGAGAATTTCTTCAGCTACATAATTATATTCTCCCCACCACCACCACCACCACTGGATCGTGTTGAAACATGAACAATAATGTGTAACTTTGCATGGGGGCCCTTTATCCTGCATTATATGGGGAGAAATACAAACTCCTTAAGAGATGAATGATTGGCAGTAAATCAGATTTATGAAAAAGTTATTTTGCTGTTTTATAGATACACTCACCTGTAAACTGAAGTGGTGAAAACATTTTTGCATTTTTCTTAACCTTGGATATTAGTTTCAGCAACACTGCCACTGCAAAAGTATGCCTACAAAATCTTTGGCAGCCCTTTATAAGGAAATTAGTGTGACATGCACCCAACCTCGCTGCATAATCCCTGTAGGCAGAGTCTTTTTTCCTCGCCTCCTATTAAGAAATCCATAAACATTTTGTTTCTCTGATTAACAATCCTTGCTATTTAGCATCATGGCTCCCCCAGAGGAATTTGCAGTAGATTGCAAATTGCACAGCTAACCTCCTCAATTAAAAATGAAAAATCTTCTTTTTACATACATTATAGAATGAGGCAAACTGAAGTGTCATTAATGTGAGATATTTTAGCTCCATTGCATAATGACACGCTCAGCCTTCACATCGGAGAAGGTGAGTCATGGGAAAGGATGAAGGTAACTATTGTGTATTGCACTTAGAAGAAAGGTATCCCCACTTGGAATGCTCCTAGATTTGTTTCTGTTGGGGAATGTGAGACACAGTAGTCTATCTGAGAAGCAAAGTGTGAGGAATAGCTGAAAAGACTCATAAAACAATTTCGCACAGGATCGGCTGAAGCATTAATGTTTATTGAAAAGTATGTTCCTGCAGAAGCGGGTGCTCCCCAGAGAGAAGGACACACCCCAGTATTGAATACCTCATATTTTGTCCCCTGTCTCCATCACAGGTTTTCCCTCCCCTGGGATCCCCTTGGATAGGACCCGAAAGGTTACAGTCTATCAGGATCGCCTGAGAAGTTACATTTCCCCTTCCCCATATTTATGGTTTTCCTTAAAAGGAATGATCACGAGCTGCCCATGTCTTCCCCTCGTGTATCTTTGTTTCTCATGTTACGTTCAAGGTGTCTTATCAGCGTGTTCTGGTCTGTCCCTATCAATCAGTTTACTCCTTATAGATGGCTTTGTCCTTCTCAGTCAGACCGTCTTTATCAGTCTGGTTCTCCAACTGGAGATCCAAGGCCTCGGAGGCCCTCTTCTGTTCAGCTGCCAATTTTTAGGAGGCTGTTATCTTAGACTTAGTGTATTACAGAAGCTCAAATATAAAATATACTGAAATATATGTGTAAATATATCTAAAATATGTGTTATACATATAAGCTAATATATTTGCTTCTAATACATGTTATTAATACTGTATACCCAGTGCAGAAGCTAAAATAGATTTCACTTCTCTCACAAAGTAATTAGCATTAATAAGGAGAAGATGAGCAACTATCATGCCCACTCTACCATTCTTCCCCTCTCGCAGGGTCTAATAAAGAAGCATCTACAAACTAGGTATATTTACAGATACAAAGGGTTTCATAACTTCTTAAGGTAAGAAGCGCTGTAATATGTGCTCTTCAGACATGGAGGGGAAGAGAGAGAAAATTGCAGACTACAAAATGGAGCATGAACAAACTCAAACTAATTGCAAACCAAATGATGCTGGAAGAGAGAGGGTGTGGCCAAGACCAAAGTATAGAAAATGACATGAACGCACATTATCCCTAGGCTTTAAAAGATAAAACGGAATCCTGTAGCACCTTTGAGAATGAGAAAAATATATTTCTAGGGTGAGCTTTCTTGGATTGCTGTACACTTCATTGGATGCATCAGAAGTGGACTGAAGTCCACAAAAGCAACTATTTTTCTTAGTTTGTCTCAAAAGTGGTGTTGGATTCCTTTTGTCTTTTTATGCTGAAGCAGACTAACAGCTGTGTCTTTTAATACAGGCATGTTATGGTTGCTACCTCTAACACTGTGTTTTTCAGAGTTTCAGACACAGGCCATTTCTGCACTAGACTGTTATAGCGCTATTATTCCACCTGCAACATCCTATGGAATCTTGGGATTTGCAGTTTAGGGAGGGGCCGGCCAGATTTCATAGAATTCCATAAGATGTTGCAAGTGGAATAATAGCGCTATAACAGTCTAGTGTGGAAATGGCCATAGTTATTGCAATCACTCATGTCAGCTGCTACTACCGTATTAGTGCCATTGCCTCACATCCCCAGAGTGCTGAGGCTGTCCTGGTTTGAGTACAGATTTCACAGTCTAGAGTTGATATCATACGTAATCAAGGGAGTCTTGACAACAGACCTTGCCTGGAATCCTGTGTCCAGTTCTAGGCACTTCAAGAAGGATGTTGACTAGTGATAATGTCTCCAGAGAAGGGCAACAAAGATGGTCAAGGGTCTGGAAATCAAGCGTTATGAAGAATGACTTAGGCCATTTCTGCCCTATGCTGTTCTAGTGCTATTATTCCACTTTCAACATCCTATGCAATTCTGGGGTTTGTAGTTCCCTGAGGCCAAAGAGCAATCTGGCTGAGAATTCTAAATGCCCGTCCCTAAACTACAAACCCCAGAGTTCCACAGGACGTTGAGAGTGGAATAAGAGCACTATAACAGGGCGAAAATGGCCTTGGAGAGCTAAGTATGTTTAGTCTGGTGAAAAGATTGAGATGTGACTCAGTGGCCTTCTTTAAATATCTGGAGGGATGTCACGAAGAAGCAAGCTTGTTGTCTGCTGCTCCAGAGTCTAGAACACAAACCAAAAAGATTCAAATTACAAGTTAAGAGATTCTTCCTAAACATTAGGAAGAACTTCTTTTTTAATTGTAAGAACTGTTGGGTGGATTGCCTCACAGGACTCCCCTCCTTTGGAGATCATTAAAATAGAGGTTGGATGAAGAAAATCCTAGCCCCAGAGAGGACCTAAGGTCCAATGGGCATCCATATAGAGGCCCCCTTCCCAGCTAGAAGAACTCAAGTGACAAGATTCAGAAGAAGCCTACAAATCAAATGCGGAAAAAAGAATCATCTGTACTTTATTTGGCCTATAGGAGAAGGAAAATACTTCCCTTAAAACCCAACAGAAGGTATTCTGTTACCAAATACAGAAGAGGAAAGGGTGACCTCTCCCT
This sequence comes from Cyclura pinguis, assembly GCA_030412105.1. Taxonomy (NCBI): domain Eukaryota; kingdom Metazoa; phylum Chordata; class Lepidosauria; order Squamata; family Iguanidae; genus Cyclura; species Cyclura pinguis. The sequence goes on along the minus strand of CM059601.1, from coordinate 288,277,366 downwards.
TCCAGTGCCAGAAACTGAGATTAAATAAAATGTACATTAGCTTTCTCAGTGGCAATACACCCCTGTTATAGGAGGGCATGGTTTTTGAAATGTCCCTCCACTCAGAACTCCGGAAAGACCAGATCATAGTCTAGAGGGCTGGCTTAAAAAGCAGAGTTGGCTAGTTTGGTCAGGGAAGGTCCCCTTTTGCCAGAAGAGGCGAAGGACCAGCTTGCAGATAGAAAAGCATGGCAGTGTGTACAGCCACAGGGATGCTACAGGTTCATCGATGAGATGTAACCTTCTCCTTCCCTAGCCACCCTACCTCCACCCCCTCCCACATTCTCTCTTTCCCATAAGCCATAAGTTCTTGGTGGGATAGACACGGACTGCCTCCTGCTGCCTCACCGAAGTTCTGTGTGAACATACCTCCCTGCTGAAGAGACTTCCAGATCTTGATTGATCCTGGGAACCTCTTCTCATGAAGACTTAGCTTGAATAGAAGCTCACAGAACCTTGCTTTGGCACCGGTGGGACTTGTACCTGTACTAGTTTCGGAGACAAGTATCAGGCACTGAAGTCCACCATAGCTGAAGGATACAACAGCACATGTTTTGCAGATGGAAGGCTCCAGTTTCTCATAGATTTTTATCTGAGAAGTTGGAGAATTCCTGCCAGTCAGTGTAGACAACACTGGGCAAGTTTGGAGCCATGATCTGACTCAGGATAAGGCAGATTCCCACATTCATATGTGAACAGTCAGAGAACAAGGCAGCATTGATCTTTTGTGCACCTTTTGCAAATATGAATTGCTCTTACTGCATCATGTGTGAATGCACTTGGCTGTGTTAGTGGACACACAGTAGTTCTTAACAGAACCTGAAGACAGTATGAGAGTAACACTATAATTTCCGAAGGCCTACATCTTTGTTCCTTTTGCCAGACTACTCTCTTTGCACAAAAAGGTTTGAAAAGTTTTTAAAGCATTACATAAGACTGCAAGGCCTGTGAAGGGTGACAGTAATGAGATGAGTGTACACATCACAAGACAGTCGTGCTTCTTGAATCAGAACCATTGTCTGTCTACTTCATTATTCTATCTGCCCCCTAAAATAGCTATTTAAGCAGATGCTAAATGTGACTCCTTCACAGTCCCAGAAGCAAGTTCCTTGTGATTACATCTCTAGGCTTTCCTTCTGTCGTGGACCTAGCCTTTAGTCTAATGTAATAGGTTAAGAACACATTGATTTCCAATCTGCAAATTGTGTGTTATTTTTGGGGAACAAAACACCTCTGCAGCTCTTGAGTGGAACAGGCAAAGAAAGAACATCTAGGGGAGAGAGGGATAAAATGTGTGAGACGAAAGATTGGCAAGAGTAACTCATGCAGCTGCCTCATCAAATATTCTCCATCTCTTTTGTTGTTTCTGTATTTTCCCCAGAACAATGTGAAAAGGTAGCAGAAGGCTGGATTTAAAACACTATTTAATTGCAGAATAGAATTTAAGATAATTTGCATAAATATGTAAGGAAATAAAAAAAGAAAGATAATACCTTTCTTTCCTATTTCAGGATTTAAAAAAATAAGTTGGGACAAAACCTGATCACCTTTTTTGAGAATCAAAGAGCATTATTAGCATGCAAAGATAGAAGCTACTTTTATATCTTGTGCATAATGGGTGACAAGAATTTTAATGTGTCCCAGTCCCTGAAAAGACAGGAAAAGAAATTGTCTTTGGGAAAGATTTCCCTCTACGAGTACCAGAACTAAGAAAGACCCCTCTCTGATTACCACGTGCTTAACTTTTGAAGGCAAGGGGGCTTGAAAAGTGGTCTCTAATGTTACACTCCATGAATCTTTGTCTAGCAAGGCACTTCTTTTGCTTGCTGTGTAAGCAGCCTTGCTTTTGCCCCGCATTTCCCCTGTGAGCATGCAAGTCAGATTCTCACAATATCTTGAAAACTGTGGCGAAGGGTGGCTTCCATGCCTATTGCCTGCGTCTCTATTTCAGGGGTTCAGTCGGAATATTTTTAATGATTCTATACTTACTAATTTAATAAAAACAAACTAATTCACAAATACAGAAACAAAGAACAAAGAAAAAGAAACAGTATGCATGTATAACTTAAAACTAAAACTAAACTAGACTGAACTAAACTAAGATTAAGACATAATAACAAAACCAACTACTCATATCCTAACTATACAAACTAAAACACAAAAGAACTTTACCCCCACATACAAACTGCAATGAAAAAGAAAACTTAGTTGATACCTAATGGCTTATTCTACCATTACAGATCTATGGACATTCAATTTATTAGAATCACTAATAATCATTAACTGTTGTTGTGTGCCTGCAAGTCATTTCCAACTTACAATGACCCTAAGGTGAACCTATCACAGAGTTTCTGGGGCTGAGAGTGTGTGATATGCCCAAGATCACCCACTGAATTTCTATGGCTGAACAAGGAATTGAACCCTGGTATTAAAGATCATAGTCCAATGCTCAAAACACTGCCCCACACTGGTTCTGAGAAATGTACTCCTTTGCTCTAAATATGGCATTGTGTTAGACCATGAGCATAAACACAACAACAAAATAGCTTAAGGAACTGTCGTTCTTGTATGCCTTCAAGTTGGGGAATTGAGAGATTTTTTTTTAGTAATAAGTCTCCCAATCAGCAGAATATTTTGTAATGCACAGGCAGAAGTTGACCAAATTACCAGTCCCACCTTATCATCTCCACCCCAGACACACTTAATTTAGCTCAAAATAAACACAAACAGTTTGGTTAAAAAGTATGAAAAGTTTACTCACAAAATCTTGTGCATAGTCCACACAGGTTCGATTCTTGAAGAAAGCAAGACGAAATTAAGCAGTCACATGCTTGCTGAAAATAACCCCTGTTAGGAGATCTCACAGCCTGCTTTCAGGATAAGAGGTAAAGACAAAAGGTGTAAATGGCAAGAGAACCTTTTAAGAACAAAGAATGTGTAAGTGCCGGCGAAGAGGTGTTGACCAAAACAAACAGGAAGTTTACTCTAGGCAGTCCCCTCTATGCCTACAGTAGACCTCTAAACTAACTAGCCAGTTAATTAAGCATGCAAAGGTTGCCACTCCCAACAACGGCAACCTTAAGGCAACCCTATCACAGAATTTTCTGGGACTGAGAGTGTGTGAAAGTGCCCAAGGCCACCCAATGGGTTTCCACAGCTGAGCACGGCATTGACTCTTGCTCTCCAGGGTCCTACTCCAACTTTCAAACCACTAGTGCATGCTGGCTCTCACTAATAATCATAACTACAGATTATTATAACATTAGGTTGCTTATTGCTCAAGGAAAACCACAAATGGCTTCCAGTCTTTCAAAAAATCTTCAATTGATCTCTCTTTTAAAATCCATGCCAGTTTTGCAACTTGGGCAAAGTTTGCAACTTTTAACAACCCACTCTTCCTTCATCGCTGTTTTAGTCAATTTCCAGGTTTGAGCAAACAGAATTCTTGTAGCTGTTATCATATATCAAAGAAGTTGTCCATATTTACTATCCAGTTCTTTATCCGTAGCTCTCAACAAAAACATTTCCAGTGCCGTAGGTTTCAGCCTGAATATTAAAAGAGCTATCCAAGGCAAGTCTGAAGCATAATCTAGAGCAGATTCAGTACCATCCTGACATGGAAGCCACCAGCTGCTACCACCGCTTAAGAATGTCCTCAAAGTGTTTGACTTTAGTCTCAAAATGCACAGGGGCACTCCTCCACTATCCGGCTGAATGGACCGTTCTTCAGCTATACATTATATCCTATAGGTAATAAATAAACCAGCCCCACCATCCCTTGCAGAAAAAGACGCTCAGATAGCATCATTCCCCCACAGGAGAGAGACACTGGAAATTGTTGTAGAGGCCCTGATTTTACACAAGGCAGTTGGAGGTAGGGAGGGTTGGTGTCAGGAACTGAATCCACATATGCAAATAGTTCAGTGAATAAACACTATTTATTTGGAGTGAGATACATCGTACAAGACTTCAGTGAGAAGACTAAAGTTCAAAAGCAAAAGCCGCGGCTTTAGAATCCCCGCTTTTCCCCTCCCTTTTCTGAGAGACCTTGAAACTGTGAGGGCCAGGCAGAGCTTATCAGTACATTCTTAGCTATTGTTCATCTAACGGTCTCTCGTTCCTAGGCTTCTGGGTTTTAGCAAGCTGCTAGTTATGCTGGACTATATATCCCATTACTATAATATGGAGGACATCCCGACAGCTGGGGGGCACCTGTAACCTCTGTGTCTTATGGGATTATTATTTTGATCCAGAAAAAGGGACTGTACTTGTACCTTTTAATTCAGAGAGAGCTGGGAAGGAGTTGCAATATCCACGGAAAAAGAATTAGATCCTTCCCACATTGAATTAGGGTTATAAGGGATTTTTTACATAAGGAAAGCGCTGATCTTCATGCGTTACACTATTCTTCAAGTATCTTCTTCAGTGACGCCTTACTGGGCACGTGGAACATCGTAGAAGTGTTGTTGTGTGCCTTCATGTCATTTCCAACTTATGGAGACCCTAAGGCGAATCTATCATGGGTTTTCTGGAGCTGTGTGGCATCGCCAGGATCACCCAGTGAGTTTCCATGGCTGAGCGGGTGATCAGACCCTGGCCTCCAGGGTCATAGCCCAGTGCTAAACTGCTACACCACACTGGGGCCATTTCCGCACTGGACTGTTATAACGCTATTATTCCACTTGCAACATCCTATGGAATCCTGGGGTTTGCAGTTTCGGGAGGGGCCAGCTGGCCCCTCCCGAAACTGCAAACCCCAGGATTCCATAGGATGTTGCAAGTGGAATAATAGCGCTATAACAGTCCAGTGCGGAATGGGTCTGGGTCTCTGGAGAATGCACACACACATGCAGACATACACACATTCTGTCTGGGATGTTGTTACTGTTTCTATTGCCAGATTAAAAATAGCGAATCTTTAAAAAAAAAGTAATTGTGGTTGCAATATTAATTTATAAAGCAGCTCTGTAGGTTCTAAGAGAATGGTACACTCGCATAGTTTAACAGCCCTGTGATGAACACTTGGGCTGTGTATGCCTAGTTCTTATACAACACAAATTGTACCCCTGTTAACCAGTGCCTGACTAACAGGCATCTTAATATTATGTTCTCCATCTCAAGTGCCTACACTGGCATTTCCCTATAGGTTATACATGGCCACCTCCAGGTTTAAATCAGATCCCAAAGGCTTAAATTCCCAATTAGTGGACTTTTGGGATCAGACTGTTAATCACTGGGCACTGTGGGAACAACCTGTTGTTGTGTGATGTGATAATTTGTCTCTGGATGTTAATTAATAGCAGCAGCTTTATTGTGCAATTCCCAAGAGCTGCAGAAGCCAGAGACAGCCAATTTGCAGGATTGTTTCCTGCCTGGTGCTCAAGGGAAGCCACTGATACAGAGACAGTTTCAAAATAAACTTTCTGGTTACATAAAGTTTATGGCAGCAATTGTGGACTTAATGAAGTAGGAGGACAATGGGCTCTCCCTGGCATGCCACACAATTAAAAGCCGCTTTGAAACTGAGGTGGTGAATTGCTAATAGCATCTTCCAAATTGGAGGATATAATCTGATCTCAAACTATGGTAAATCATGAGATGAAGAATACATAGGCCTTATTGAGGCACTCTTAACTCCAGAACTACAAGATTTAATACTCCAGATTTAACAGTGCAGATTTTAAAGTCGAAATGCCTGTGGACTGTCATATCACTGAACAACAAGAGTGAAAGAGGTTTGTTGCCTCCTAGCCCTGCCTGTGAGAGTCTCAAGTTGTCTGTGTATGTAGGAAGCAGAATGTTTTACTACGTGCAGATCAATGTCGTGCACCAGACCCAGGACCCAAGTGCAAACACAGACAGGTTCCTCCCAAAGAGCCATAACACAAAGACATGAACAGGACATCACTTACTGCAGCCCAACATAGGCCCTTTTCACACGCCATTTCACATGTGAAAGGGCCTCCAGAGCATCACGCAACTGTGAGCACTGTTTCACATGACGTCCTTGCAATCGCACGATGCTGTCAGGGCCAGTAGGCGGCGATCGTATCATATATCATTTTCAGCTTCTTGTTGAAAATGATGCACGATCGTGCTTTGCTCCGGGGCCCCACACGCACTTACATTGTGTGCGGAGCCTCCGGAGACGCAGCCCTCACGCCTCCTCCCCCAGCACAGCCTGGGAAAGTACCCGGCTGGACTGTGGAAGGAAGGGGTGGAGCCCTCACACTTCCTTCTGGCCAGCAGGGAGCTGCTGCGGAAAAGAAGCAGAGGGGATGTGAGTGCCTCCCGGATGAGGCTTCTCATGTGATCCCTGCGCATCCACGCCGGAATCAGTTAAGGTGTGAAAAGGGCCAGAGATGAGAAAGGAAGAGCCCATGAAACTAGAGCACTTATACAGGAAAGAATTATTAATCAGGCAAACAGCTGGGAGAGGTTGCTGGCCAGTAAATACCAGAGACAGGGTGGAGAGAAGTCCGTTGCAGACAACTGTTATTTCCAGTGGAAGCAATGCTTTTTCTTTTGATCCTTGGCTCATGTTCCTGAAAACACGTTGGCTCTCGCTTTGTGTGCTGACTATACTATTAGATACTCCCTTGAACTGACACTCTGCATCTATTGCTGACCTGGGCTTCTGAACCAAGAATGGTAACTGACTAATAAACTTCTGTAAACCTTGACCATGGCTGCAACTATAGACTCTGTTTACGGACTGTGAATCTTGGCTGGATTTCTAAACAGGACAATCATAGACCTTTGGTGTGATCTGGCAGGACTCTTTTTACACTCTTGATATAGAGACATTTCTACATGTGCATAAAGCCTGGTACAGTTAAGCTCCTTGAGGCCCAAGTACCCGATCTGGGAAGGGATTTGGGGGCAAAAGTGCAAGGTGAGTGACAAGAACCCAGGGTTGGAACTGCAGAGCCAGCCTGGCAAGGAGGTCCATCACACCAGTGTTGTAATAAAGACACTCAGTATGTGATTCTGCAGTGATGTAAGGCACATCTCGCTTTAAAGTCTGCTTTTTAAGTGCTAACTAAATTGCTGGTTAACAATGTATTCATTGTTGTTGTAGGGTTAGAGGAAACGCATATGCACAAGAGTGGAGTAGGGAGTTAAACTACTGTATGTTTGTCAGTCTTCCCAAGTTTTGGAGACTTTACAGCGCAATTGTCTAATTTCAGCCAAGCTTTGGTCATTAATTCTCAGAAACATTTCAGTCTCCTTTATAAATCAGATGGAGATTAATGAAGAGAAAAGTAATAAAGGAGCAGTAATAGGGTATATGAATTATGCATGTCCATCTTTAAACCCGGAATTCATAAAAATTACATTGGACATATTAATGGTTGAAATATATCTCAGTCCCCAGTCTGTAACTAGAGGGGAGCACGTGATAGACATTACAGGATGCTGTGAAAGAATAGTCAGATACGGACTTAGTGGGACGCTGAGACCATCCAGAAAAATGAGCTGCCCCTGGATTTCTAGAGCTTAACAGAGCCAGGTTTCTCCTGGTCCTGCCCTGAGAACCCATCTTCCCATGTCAGGATTGAACCCTGGAAAATGTCTTATAAGAATTAAAACTGGATTTTTCACTGTTTGGTTTTCTGCGGAAAGACTCTTAGGCCACAGGATCCAACGATGAGTCAAATATGTGCTGCATTACCTCTCACTGGAGCTCTGGTTGTTATGCGTTGTTCTCTCTCGTTTCCCCTGTACAGAAATGTGTTTGATGTGGTTCTCTGGACATTTCACACCAAGGTCCCAGCTACCTTGCTGGTGCCACAAATGGCCCCACAGAGCAGCCAGCTCTCTAGCAATGCTCAGTTTTGATGGAGATGTTGTACTGTCATAAGTGGAACAGGGAACTGGGGGAATATAATCACAGTCTTGCCAGGCTGTAATATAATGAAGAATAACTTCTTATGCTTTCAAGGTGTCTTTTTTGAATGAAATAATGGCTCAAGAAGACTTGTTCTTGCAAGTTCTTATGCAAGGGGGAGAAGAAAAGGAAGTGCTCTGCACAGCGCCTTGCGCTTTACTTGGCCTCTTTTGCCCGTAGCAGCAAACACAAAGGAGCACTTAGGGTGTCTGAAAGGGTTCATTCAGTTCTCAACTTCTTGTCAAGATAAATTCTCCTTGCAACCCCTTAAAAGGAGATGAGGAGGCAATGCTAGGAATGGACGAGGGTCTTGTTTTTGTTGAAATTGGGAGAACTACTGGTATTGTAGGAGGGAAAGTCCCATAGTCCCTCACCTCAGAGTCTTGGAACAGGCTATCATGATCGCCTTTAAGCATCTGAGTGTTTACACAGTGGCAGTATAAACAACCACAACAACACATGCACATGCATGTGTTGCCAGGTCAATTCTATGCTTTGGGGCTGGTGATGTTAGAAGGGGCAGCCCCAGTAATGTCATTAAATGTAACACATTAAGCATCAACTACAGTTTGCACCACAGTGTGCCATTTAAGTAAAAAAAAAAGTCCACAAATCTCTCTCTCTCTCTCTCTCACACACATACACACACACCTTCCAAGGCAGTGCTGTTGTCCTGAGATTCCTCCCCCTGGCCCTGATGACTGGAGAAGAAGGGCTAGGCCCTGACATCTGGCAAGCCTAAGACTCAGTGGTTGCAATCCTGCATGGCTCAGAATAGAGTAATAATTCTGCTAGTGGACTTAGACTAGACTGAGCGATTTGCCATTACCCCAGGCCTACCACAGAGCCACTGAAGCCCCCTCCTGTGCCCGGTGGTGGTGGTGGTGGTGGTAAGGAACCCACCTAGTGCCCTAGTGTCCCGCGCAGCAGAAAACAAGCTTGCTCCATCCTCCATATGAACTGCCCCTGTTGCCCATCATGGCAGGCAGCTCGTTCTGACCCTAGTCTGCACACTGGCCATTTCCGCACTAGCGTGTTATAGCGGTATGATTCCACTTTCAACATCCTATGGAATCCTGGGGTTTGCCGCCCGGCCCCTCCCAAAACTGCAAACCCCAGGATTCCGTAGGATGTTGAAAGTGGAATCATACCGCTATAACACCCTAGTGAGGAAATGGCCCTTGTAAAGTCAGTTCTCACCACAGAGGAAGTTACCTCGCCTTTATTGGGTCAACTAGAAAGACCATATGACTAAGTAGCTCCCCCTTTCAAAGGAGACTAAAGGAATGGTTAATATCTTTGTTTTATTAATGTTTTGTTATTATTTTGAGCAAAATGTATAAGATGAACACGAAAAATTGTTGGAAGTGTAAAGAAGAAAACGGTACGTTTTATCACATGTGGTGGCAATGTTCGGAAGCAAGAAAATACTGGAAAAAATTCATAAAAGTATGATGGAAATTTTACAAATAAACATACCAATGTCACCAGAGATATTTTTATTGAACATGACACATCAAGTGGATAAAGTCTACATTAAACACAAAGATACAATATTATACATGGTTACAGCAGCCAGAATAATATTTGCAAAACATTGGAAAAGGGACAAAGTACCAGAGTTGGAGGAATGGTTGAATAAACTGCTAGAACTGGTAACATATGATGCTTTAACTCGAGCAATGAGAGGAAAGAAGAAAGACAGGAAAGAAAGAGAAATGGAAGCAGTGAAAAAATATATTGAAATTAACTGGACTCGACTATGTCAAGGAGATAAGGAAGAATGAAAAGAAAGAGAAGTAAAGACAGATAGTAAACAAAACAGATCAAAAATCTAAATAATATCAATACTCAGGCAAGTCTACAAAAACAGTATTAAGGAGGAGGTATCAGATAAAATGAGGGTTTAACATCCAAACAAGAGAAAGCAGGAAGTTGATATGTCAGGGAAAATAGAATAGGATCTAATGAAGAAACTTTAATGTAAAAAGGGTGGAAAATAAGGATGTATTCTGTCTTGATTAAGAAAATTATTTAAGGTAAAAGAAGATAGGTAATGTATGGTATGATCAAGAATACGAATACTTAAATACTAAAATAGAAGATCCAAACCTATAACATAAAGGGTGTAAGAAACAAATGTAAAGAAAATTGAAGAATGTATTGATATATTCATACAAGATAGTATTTTATACAATGTAAAATAGTAATATGATCAGATGATAATTGATGCTTGTAATGACGACTAATTTATCAAAAATAAATAAATAAAATCACAGTTGCTTGCTGGAACATTCAGCCAAAGTTAGTCAATGCATGTCCTGAACTAATTTCAGTCTGTATTGAAGGGGAAAAAATTACAGAAAACCCCTGTAAAATCCTGACAGAAAAAAGTTGATGACATAGAATTAGATAAAGAAAGAGCAGGAACCACATGGCCCTCAATGTGTTGTTGAACTGCCATCATTCCTCACCATTGGCTGTCTAGGGCTGCTGGGAGTTGCAGTCCAACAAGATCTGGAAGGCCGCTTAATTACCTTTTCATATTAAGCACTTCAGGCCCAAATGCGGCTACAGCTAGTTGCTACTAAGGACCTTTCCACGTGTGTGGGGGGGAACGGGGGAAAACGCCCAAAAATGGAGCTTACCGGCAGCCGGGTAAGTCCGTCGCTACGCGGGGCAGTGCAAGCGCGCTGCTCCACAGTCCTCCGGCATCCCAAATGGCGGCTTCCGGTTGGTGGAGGCTTTCCACCAACCGGAGAAGCTCGCCAGCCGGAAGCCCGACCCCGGCAGATCTGCAGGCACGCACTTGCGCGCGCCTGCAGATCCACTTTAGAGCCGGGTGGCAGAGCGGCATGGGGCTGCGCGCTCCGTGTTTTTTAAAAACCTCGAAAAAGAGGTTTTTCAAAAACACGCGGCGCGGCTAGTTCCGGCTGCTCCTGAGTGGATTCTGGTGTGGAACTACAAAAAGCAGTCCACGCCAGTCCACTCTACGGTGTAGAAGACCTCCGTGAGAGGTCGCTCTGCACCATTTCAGAAGACTGGTGTGGAAATGGCCTAAATCTGACTGAATACAATGGGATTTAAATAAGTCACAACTAATTTGATTTTAATGCTATGAAATCATGATTTAAGGTTATCTTATGAGCTGGAACAGTGTTCTTAACCTGGGGTCTGGGGAGCCCTGCTGCTGGACTCCAACAGCAGCAGCAGCAATAGGGACATGGCAGCAGGAGGTGTTTGTGGGTGCTGAAACTGCTCCCTTGTTTGCAAACGGGGGAGCAGTTTGGACACACACACACACACACACATACCCCTGCTGCCACATCCGTGACAAAAGGGGCATAGTGGCAGGTTGCCCAAACTATGGCCGTTTTTGCATGGCATTTTCCATGCGAAAGAGGGCCTGGAGCGTCACGCGATTGTGAGGAGCGATCTGCACGACGCACTCACAATCGCGCGATGCTCCAGGAGCCAGCAGGTGCCGATCGCGCACCTTTTCATTGCGGCCCTCCAGAACTCGTTGGACTGTGCCCCCAAACATTGGGCTCAGACGTTGGAGGTCGCTCTGCACCGTTTTAATAGCCCGGTGCGGAAAGGGCCATAGGGTGCTTTTTTTTGTGGGAAGAGCAAGATTTGTTCAGAGGGAGTTTGCCTTTGCCTTTGTCTGAGGCTGAGAGAAAGTGGCTTTGCCAAGGTCACCCAGGGTCTGAGTGGGGATTTGAGTCCTAGTCTCCAGAAGCCTTTTTACAAATAAATAAATAAATATTTGAATATTTGAATATTTAACTCTAAATATTTAAATCTTGAGTTAAGCCTTGGAGTCCCCAGCAAAAAATTATATTTGCAGAGGGTCCCCAGCAAAGAAAAGGTTAAGAACCACTGACCTAGTAGAACTAGTCGTGAGCACCTAGGCTGGGTTAGATAAAAATAAATAAGAAACCCTGTTCTTCGTGGTGTAAGGTGAAAGCAGTGTTTATCTGCGTAAGTTCATGTCAGGCCTGGGCGAGGGTGAGGTTCTGTGTCAGCTCCAGAGGCCCAGCAGGTGCCGAGGTGGAAACCAGGTGGAATCGAGACGATGTAAGGCAGGACCCAGGAGAAGAGAACCTGACTTCCTGGCAGCCTTCTCACGCTGCCTAGCTGGAGGAGCAAGCTCTGCTGATAGGCTTTTACAGGGCCCGGTAGACAGCAGAGTACAGCTCTTAAAGCCAGAGGAAGTGAAAAGGTGGGAACAGTATCCCACTATCCAAACTGCCTTTCTCACACCTCCTGGCTTGCAATAAAGCTACTCATATTTGATTCTGAAATTTACACCCGTTCTATTTTTGTAGGAAATAGCACTGAAAGCTTTACCTTACATACTTCTGGAAAAAGATAATCAAATTCCAGAATGTTAGTTTGCTGCATCCCTTCAGTTCAAGGGCACATTCTTAACCACGGCTGGTAAAAGCCAATTGTAGGTAATAAAGCATTTGATCACAAATACTTTACTAGATCATCAAATTTCAGAACTTTAGTTGGTGGCCTCCCTTCAGTTCAAGGGCAAATTCTTAACTGCAGCTGGTAAAATGCATTTCTTCGTAGTAAAGTGTTTAATCACATCAGGCTCACTTGTCCATAACAGAAGAGCATTGATGTTGCCAGAAGGACAGCCACGTTAAAGGAAACCGATTGGCCGGAAATTGGCACCGTACAAAAAGACAGAAATATATTTCCTGGGCAGTCAAAATCCATTGATGTTTCCAGAAAGGGCAATGTTTGTTCCTGAGCAGGCCATCTGTAACACAGAAGAGAGGGAGGATGTTTGTTGGTGTCCATTCAATAACTGGAATATGTTAGAGGGCAGGTGCATCCCAAAAGATGACAGTATACTTCAAAGAAGTCGATTTTGTATGCTGAATCAAGAGACTGGCTGGTCCAGCATATTCTTTTGAGATTGAGGACAAAGTACAAACAGTGAGTAACTCTCAGTGAATAACTACCATTGCTGCTGCCACCACCTGCTAGGCAACACTGCCTCCACTCTGCCTTGCTCCTCTCTGGCATCAGCCACAGCCCGTGCCAACAATACTTTTTCGATACTTTCAGGTCACCATTGCAGCACTGTATCTGCATTGGCCTTGTTATATCTGAGGAGGGGGTTTCTTTGCAGAGGTGAAAGGAGTCAGGGGTGAGGGGAGAAGGTAGAGGAAATGCTGTTGTCCCTGACTGTTGAGCCTGCAAATTACTCTGCGACCTCCCACCACCAGCACCGCTGCGCTCACCCAGCCGTGAGTTCTCTCTGCCTCCCTCCCTCCCTTTGAGCTCCTCACTACCTTGCCACCGTCATGAGCCCGACGTTTGGGGGGACAGTCCAACGAGTTCTGGAGGGCTGCATGTTGCCCAGCCCTGCTGTAACTGGCGGAGCCAAAAACTGACTCTGAGACCGTGTGCCTTGCAAAGCATAGGCTGAAGCCCTTTCTTCTCCACGGGATTCCTCAATCCATCCAAATGGGGTGGTGGCCTAGAATTGGCGCACTGTTCTGTCTACTGAAGCACCTTGCTCTGCCTTAACAGAAATTATTCCTTGCCCCAGGCGCTGGTTTTCATAGAATCATAGAATCATAGAGTTGAAGAGACCCCAGGGGCCATCTAGTCCAACTCCCTGTTATGCAGGAACCAAATCAAAGCCCTCCCTTTGACAGATGGCCATCCAGCCTCTGCTGAAAAACCTCCAAAGAAGGAGACTCTACCACACTCTGAAGCAGCATATTCCACTGCTGAAAAACTCTGTCCATCAGGAAGCTCTTCCGGAGCTTCAGGAGGAATCTCCTTTCCTGCAGCTTGAATGCATTGCTCCTTGTCCTAGTTTCTGGAGCAACAGAAAACAAGCCCACTCCCTCCTCGACATGATATCCCTTCAAAGATTTAAACATGGCTATCATGTCCCCTCTTAACCTTCTCTTCTGCAGACTGAACATACTCAGCTCCCTAAGACGCTCCTCATAGGGTTTCATGGCTTCCAGACCCTTCATCATTTTGGCCTCCCTCCTCTGGACACGCTCCAGCTTGTCGATATCCTGCTTGAACTGAGGTGCCCAGAACTGGACACAGGATTCCAAATGAGGCCTAACCAATGCAGAATAGAGTGGTACCATTACCTCCCTCGATCTAGACACCATACTCCTATTGATGCAACCGAGAATTGCACTGGCTTTCTTGGCTGCCACATCACACTGCTAACTCATGTTCAGCTTGTGATCCACCAAGACTCCTAGATCCCTTCCACAAGTACTGTTATCCAGCCATGCGCCCCCCATCCTATATTTGTGCATATTTGTGTTATACTTGGCTCATTTCCTCTCATCTGCTTGCTGACTATTCAGAGGTAAAAATCTTTCCTTTTTGCAATATTTGGTGACTAGGACTATACAGTGGAGGTTGCAACTCTGCCAGCCATGCAAAAGGGCAGCAGGCAGTGTGGTACAACCTATCCTGGCCCATAAAGCACCCCAATTTGTGCCTTAACTCACCCGGCCATGTAAACAATATAAAAGAAGTGTATAGTAGTGAGCTGTTTTAAAATATTTATATTACTTCAAATAAAAAATAATCTGCCTAGGATTGCCAATTCAGTATCCTCTCAGCCCCTGAGATTTTTGGGCCAAAACCAGAAACATGAGGGTGGTCCCTGGTGATGTCATGAAGTGTGATGTGGAAATTGCAGGGGGAGGGTCTTCCGTCTCACTTATTGGGGAAGTGAGATCAGGAACATTTAATCTAGCCTACCCACTTTCCAGCCAGAAAGTGGATGCAGAGTGCAGAACAGAGGGTGAGCCCTGGAGCTACATATACTGACAGATAAGCAAGGAGTTAACTAAGGGATTTATCACACAAGGCAAGTAAACTGCAATTACAGCAGCATAATAGTGTCTTTGTGAGTTAGGAGTCATAGGCCATTTCCACACTAGACTATTATAGTGCTATTATTCCACTTGCAACATCCTATGGAATCCTGGGGTTTGCAATTTCGGGAGGCACCACCTGGCCCCTCTTGAAACTGCAAACCCCAGGATTCCGTAGGATGTTGCAAGTGGAATAATAGCACTATAACAGTCTAGTGTGGAAATGGTCAGAGTTTAATGCTCAAACCACTACACCACACTGGCTGTGTTGTTCTATATGGTCTTTGGTTTTTAAACCTATTTTCAAAAAGAAAAGAAATGAAACAAAACGAAACGAAAAGAAAAGAAAAGAAAAGAAAAAGAAACAAAACTGGTTTTACTCTGTTTTTAAAGTTTCCTCCCCTCACCTTGGGTGCCCTGGTGGATAGAAAAGTGATAAATATTTTAAAGAAATGAATAGTTAAACATAACTAAATGCAGAGATTCCTAGTACATAACCCTGTACAGTAAGTCAGCCTGGAGGACATGAAATGCCCCAGGCAACTTGGTAACTGTTGTAGCCATGTGAGGATTTGGCCTGAATTTCCTGGGGCCCCTTCTAGGTACAATCCCATATACTTTCTCTGTGTACGTAATTATACTTGCATGTTCTGAGGAGTACATTTGAACATTAACTCACACATGCTGTCTTTTGGCCAATTTTACAACAATCCCATTCAGTAGGCTAGTATTATTGTCCGATATCACCCATGAGGTAGCTGGTTCCAAGAGAAAATGGTTACCTGCTCTTGTGATGGCAGAGGCAAATTTAAAATGGCTTATCAATTTAGTGTTTTTATGCCTCTGATCCATGAGAAGTCCTCAAAATGGTTTTGCATAGTAAAACAGTGGGTTATAATCATGGTTTGCTTTTGTTATTTGCTGTTAAGTATACTTCAGTTTACGGCAACCGTGTGCATGAGAGGTCTCCATGAATCTCAGTCATCAACACCTCAGCTTAGGTCTTGAAAATTCAGGGCAGCTCTGGTTTCATTGACTGAGTCAGTTGACCTTTTTTCCCTACAACCTTTGAATTTACTGAACATTATAATCTGTTCCAATGAGTCATGTCATCTCATGATGTGCTCAGAATTTAATCATTTTGACTCCTAGGAAGAGTTCAGGCTTGATCTGCTGTCAGACACGTTTATCTGTCCTTTTGGCAGTCCATGGTCTCTGTAGAATTGTTACCATCATAGGTTGTTGTGGGTTTTCCAGGTTTTGAGGCCGTGTTCTATTAGTATTTTCTCCTGACGTTTCACCTTCATCTGTGGCTGGCATCTTCAAAGGATATGATACTCTGAAGATCCTCATATCCTCTGAAGATGCCAGCCACAGATGCAGGCTAAACGTCAGGAGAAAATACTAATAGAACACGGCTTCAAAACCCGGAAAACCCATAGCAACCTATGGATTCCGGCCGTGAAAGGCTTCGACTTTACATGTTCACCATCACGCCAATTTCAAATGAGTTGGTTCTCTCAGCTTTCTTGGTTGTCCTGCTTTCACAGCCATACATAGAAGCTGGAAATGTACCAATATGGTCTGATAAAGTTATTAACAGTCCTAGAGGGTGTAGGCTTTCACAGGTAGACCTTCTGCCTTGCAAAGAAGACTCCCACACCTTGTTTCTAATTGTCTGTGCATGCTATCAAATCCTGCTTGTGCGCTTCCTGTAGATGACAGGCTGGTGACTGTGTGAACAGAATGCTGGACTTACATTTTCACCTTCAGGTATCTTCTTATGTTCACAGAATCATAGAATCAGAGTTGCAAGAGACCCCAAGGGCCATCCAGTCCAACCCCATTCTGCCATACAGGGATACACAATCAAAGCACTCAAGACAGCTGGCCATCAAGCCTCTGTTTAAAAACCTCCAAAGAAAAAGACTCCACCATACTCCACTAGACAGCAGCATATTCCACTGTCAAAATCCCTGTACCCTTAGGTTATTTTTCCTAATGTTTAGGTGGAATCTCCTTTCCTGTAGTTTGAAACCATTGTTCCATAATGTCCTAGTCTCTGGAGCAGCAGAAAACAAGCTTGCCCCATCTTCCAAATGACATCCTTTCAAACATTTAAATGTGGCTACCATATCACCTCTTACCGTTCTCTTCTCCAGGCTAAACATACTCAGCTCGCTAAGCTGCTTCTCATAGGGCTTCATGGTTTCCAGGCTTTCCACCATTTTGGTTGCCCTCCTCTGAACACGTTCCAGCTCATCAATATCCTCTTGCACTCTAGTGCACAGAACTGGACACAAGATTCCAGGTGATGTTCTTAAGTTTTGCTTAACTTACAGAACAACCTCTACCTGGAACATACATTCCTACCACCAACAATATCCCCAAATCCTAGAAGGTAGAATTCTGTTGGTTAGTCCGGGGTTGGCTAAAATGCTGTGTGGAGCCCCAGAACTTTTGAGGGGGAGTCTCCACAGCCCCCAGGGGTCAAAACATTTTTTTGCCTTATAAAGCTTTCTGTTGGGTGTGGGGACATTTTATGCCCTCCTTGTTATGGTTCTCTGTGCACCCTGAAATTCGATATAATAATAATTGGCTGAATATGATTTTAATTGGGAACACGTGATTCGGACTTGATATCAAAGTTGACCCCGTGTTGATTGGAAAGCTGGGCTGGTTTAAACGATGACAACCTGGCAGGCACGTATGCCAGAGACCCCACTCCGAGGCATGGTGAGGTCATAAGCAGGAACTCAAGCAGAGAATGTCAGAGACAAAAGATCTCTGCCGACTTTGTCAAGCGGTGAGTCACAAAACAGGAAGGCTCCCACTAATCTATAGTTGCACCAAGTACCTTATCCTCTCACCCACACTCTCTTTTCATTGTTCCTGATCCCATCCTCAAACACAGGGCTATCTCACAGCAGTTAATGCCTTTATCACCCAATGCTAAGCTCATCAGCTTGTTCCGGACTGTATCAGCAGTTTGCGAAACTCCATTGTCTTAGTGGCCGGAGAGCCACTAGCACCCTTTCCTGGAGGGCAGATTTTGGGAATAGAAAGACCTGATTTCGGGGAGATCATGGGAGTACCTCATCTGCAGGACCCCACTCTGTCACTCAGATTCCCAACTGGTATTGTACTTGGTTGCAAGCCCAAGCCATTTTAACTTCCTCTGCTATGCTCCAGAATGGTAAATATCACCCTATCCCTGAAATCTCTGCTATCTGCTTTCCTCCCTTCCTTTTTGGTTATCCTTGTGTGATTGTGTGCCTGAGACTTTCGATCTCCTTCCGAGTTTAGTGGCTGGTCTTTCCTGCAGTAACCCTGTAAACTTTGGTAGGAAATCTCACTAGGTTGCCTCTCACAAGCCTCTAAATTAAAATCTGCTAATTTCCCCAATTTGCACAAAGGTGCGGGTACTGCTAGAGGACCTCCAGTGGTCCCCTACATTTTGGAGTAACATCCTCTTAGGACATATTCGGGCCAGGAGAAGCCTTTTTAAAAACAGGAAGGGGACCATTTTTTTGCAAGGGTATGGTGGAGGTGTGACCATCCAAGATCTTCTGGTAGGGGGCTAATGTACCCCCCTCAGTCTACCACAGTTGCCCATCCCTGGGTTGGTCCCAACCACAGTAGATCCACTGAGTCAGTGATTTACTTTACTTCAAACGTGATCCGGGCTCTTGACTTCTTTCATATGGCAACATCTTCCCTGCATTTGAACCCCTTCCTTCCCTGAAAACACTTTCTTCTAACTAGTACATTTTAGAAAACATTTTAAAATGAGTATGGTGAAAAGGGGATGATGGAACACTGTCGGGTAGCCCTCCATATTTCAGTTATGGGACATGTAGTAGGAGTTAATTAGCTGCTTGCTTGTAAGAAGGTATGGGAACCAGAGACGGTTAGATAAACAAAGCTAGGAATACAGAGATAAGCACTGCCAAGCTGAAACCTGAGCTCCAAGGTCTCTTGTAGGCGGGATGGGAAACTATTTGCTTTTAATTTTTGGATTTTGCTAATTGTCTTCAGTTCGCTCACTGAAGTCCTGTACTATGTATCACACTTCTAATAAATAGTGTATTAGCACTGCTACATTTGTGCATGTGAATTCAGTTCCTGACAAACACATTCAGTTTTTTCATTTGTAACCTTGTAGACAACGTGAGCTGAAATGGTTTCATCTGATAAATCCCTTTACTCTGAGCTAAGCCTAAATACCCTAAAGACACCGGATCCTGATCTTGGAAGTTTAGTATTTGGATGGAAGACTGCCAACAAATACCAGGCTTCCCAGACAACATTTGGAAAGCTCACAGTCTCTCTCCTGCATTCTTTCAGCAGTCTTGTAATGTACTGCCCAGTTCCAAATCAAACACAGGAGACCTGGACGGATCTGTGGAGCTGACTCCTCAAACCAGCTTGCAGCCTCTGTGGTGCAGGCTGTGAGTGGTGGCAGTTTCCCGAAGGATGGTGAGGGATGGTTGCTTATTTATTAGTTTTAAAACAAAGAAACAGAAGACAGATTCACAGTTATCATCACAGCTGCAGTCAAAGAAATATATGTTCAAAGAAAAAGAGTAAAACTAAAACATAGTACTATCTCACTAAACAAAAACATTAAACCTTAACTAACTGAAACCCTAAGAAACAAAAATAATAAAAAATAAGACAGATTATTCTGCCATTTCAGATCCAGCTAAGAATTACTAGTGAACACAGCCACAAATTATTGCGCCATTGGATTTCTTTTTGCTCAAAAAGTCTATAAAAGGTTTCCGATCTTTCAAAAAGAAATCTTAAGTTGGCTTACCTTTTAAACCCACATTACTTTGACCCTTTGGGCCAACTCAGCAACCTGAACAATCCGTTCTTCCGTTACTGGTACTTCAGCCTGTTTCCAGCTCTTGCTGCTGTTATCATATAACAAAGAAGTAATCCATATTTATTATCCAAATCTTTTTCCATAATACCCAGCCAAAACATTTCTGCGTAATGGTCTGTTGACTGCAATAAAGGTTTAGGGCAAGGTAATAAAAACATTTCTGGTGACATTGTAAAATACACCTTTAAAATGTTTTGAATCAGCGTGTAACTCTGAGACCTTTTTACAAGTCCACCAGATGTGAAAAGTGAGGGATGCTTGCTGTGCTAGGCTGTCATAGCAAAAACAAGCAAGAGTCATCAGATAGGTGAAAGGCATTGTGGTCCATTGCAGAACAGCACATCCATCAGTTTTTAAGTGCCACAATATTTTTTGATGTTTTTACAAGTGGGGCAGGAATGATGATGGCTGTCGAGAACAGGTGTAGTTAATCCCTGCCAGCATCTCTTGACTAAACAGCTGTGAATATATTAAAGATTCATTGTGGTACTTTATAAACTTATGTATTGGGAATACCATGAAGTTCTGTGGACTATAGAATCATAGAATCATAGAGTTGGAAGAGACCCCAGGGGCCATCCAGTCCAACCCCCTGCTATGCAGGAACCCACATCAAAGCTCTCCCAACAGATGGCCATCCAGCCTCTGCTTAAAAACCTCCAAGGAAGGAGGAGACTCCACCACACTCCACAGAGGCTGCAGCAGATTCCACTGCCGGACAGCTCTGACCATCAGGAAGTTCTTCTTGAGGTTCGGGTGGAATCTCCTTTCCTGCAGCTTGAATCCGTCGCTCCTTGTCCTAGTCTCTGGAGCAGCAGAAAACAAGCCCGCTCCCTCCTCAACATGACATCCCTTCAAATATTTAAACATGGCTCTCATGTCCCCTCTTCACCTTCTCTTCTGCGCTCAAGTTAGCTCAAGTCGACTATGGACTGTGAAAGCTTAGACTATACTACGTTTGTCTTTAGTGTATAATGCATTAGTCTTTAAGATGTCACAGGACTCTTGTCAGTTTTGGTGCAAAAGACCAACACTGCTACCCTTTCTGAAGCCGTAAATTCAACTCTTGCCCTTTAGATGGCAGCATTAGCAAAAAGAACTTGGGCACACTCTAATTTTGCAGTTCTCTCTCAGCAATTGTTTGTTGGCTTGTTTAACTGACCTGTATTGCTGCTCATTATAATCCGTTGTTTTCAGTTTTGATTTAGAATGTTTCCTTTTTCTTTTCTGTGTGGTTCGTAAAATTTGCATTCCAGTAAATCCATTGTGACTTTTATAACCTTAGGTGAAATTTTTATTCCTGCACATCTCTTTTCTTCCTCTTCTTGAAACTTTGGAAAAGCTGCATAATATCAACCTAAGCGGTCAGACTGAAACAAGGCAGAAAGACAGTGAGAAAGTACGGTGGGGATTACTGAATTATCATTGGTGTCGGGGGGGGGGGGGGGAACCCTGCACTTTTCCAGGTATGCCAGCTGGAGTAATATTCCTGCTTGCCAGATTTTAATCATTTAGTTGCAGGGAGACCCTACATGCCCCCTTTCCCTTACATCAAGTGCAAATTCTAGAAATTGGTTGAAGCAGATATATATGAACTGCATTTAGTGTTTTTAGCATTTCTGCTTCATACTATATCTAGAGCCTCAGAGGAGGGATTTGCCATTGTATCTCACCGCTTTTGTTGCTGCTTATAGCATTATTCTGGAGAGAGCCAGTGTGATGTAGTGTTTTGAATGGCAGATTATGGGCGAGCAGGGTTTGAATCCCTGCTCAGCTGTGAAAATTTCTGGGTGATCTTGAGCAACTCACACTCTCTTGGGCTCCGAGGAAGGCAATGGCAAACTGCCTCTGAATTTATTTTGCCAAGAAAACTCTAAGACAGAGGCACCAGAGGTTAGAGTAAATACACATGACAGGAACAAATCTGTCTGTCTGTCTGTCTGTCTGTCTATCTGAGGCACCAGCATAGAGCAGTGGTTTCAGTGTTGAATTAGCACCCTGGGAGAATAGGATTCGAATCCCCAGTTGACCTTGCAACCCCACTGGGTGACCTTAGGTGAGTCCCACTCTCTCAGCCTCAGGGGAAGGCAATGATGCCAAACCTTGTCTGAAGAAATCTGGCCAAGGGAACCCTAGGAGAGGTTGCTATAAGCTGGAATCAGCATGGAGGCTCATGACACTGAAAAACATGGTTCTGGTCTCTTGAGGTTTTGCATGAGGCATGAGGCATAAGGTTTTGCAGGGATGCCATACAAAGAATAAACTTCTCCAAGCCCACCGAGCTCTGTACCTCAGGTTGACTTGGGACTGGCAAGCAGCCGCTTGTTTGGCAGGAAAGAGTTGTTTTCTTTTCGATGACAATTGTGTTCTTTTTTGTGTGTGTGTGTCACCCAGTGACTGCAGCCAGAGCTGTAAAGGGTAGAGGATGAAGACATAAAACTCAGGAGGAGTGTTGTGCCTGGCAGGATGGCATTAGATTTAGAACTAGGAACCTCCTGACTTGTGCAGTATTGATAGTCCTTGCCAGAGTATTGACATATGTTTGTGTTCTCAAAGGTCATCTGAAAGACCTTTGAGAGATCCCACACAGTCCTCTGATTTCAAAGGATCCCTTGAGCCTTCCCAGATCCCATTTTGGGGAGGGAAGGTTAGAGTTGTTGCTGTTGTTGTTGTTGTGTGCCTTCAAGTCATTTCTGACTTATGGTGACTCTGGGGGAATATATCAAAGGGTTTTCTTGGCAGAATTTGCTCAGAGGGGGGTTGTCTTTGCCTTCCACAGAGATTGAGAGTGTGTGACTTGCCCAAAGTCACCCAGTGGATTTCAATGGCGGAGTGGGGATTTCAGCTCTGGTCTCCCAGTGTCCTAATCCAGCACTCAAACCACTGCACACCCTGCTGGCTGCAATCTAATAATAATTCCCTTTCAACTCTGTGACTCACGATACTAAGGCTTGAGTCATTAAGTCTAACAAGGTAGATGCTCAAGGCAACATCACAATGACAGAATGGTGATGGATGGTAACGAACTGAGAGGACTCCAAAAAAAGATCCTGGATGGTGATGACTCCCCTTCCATACTCCATACTCCAATGTGTGAAAAGACAGAAAGGGCTGAGTTTATTCTTTGCAGATCCTATACGAGCATCACTTCTCCTAGACACCCAGTGGGGAACTGTCATCTGCTAAGGTAGTCATGTCATAAACTCCCATCTTATGTTTCACCTGTATATTTGAGTACCTGGGTGACGGTTGGACCCTTGAAACTCCTTGCTGCTTGGAAGTAAATTCCACAATTCCTTGGAAAGGATTTATGAACCAAGGTATGCCTGAGTGAGGATGAAGAAGGAAACAGTGACATTTCTGGATCAGATGAAACAGGGGTCTAGGGACAGCAGAACCAGCAATGGATAGCAGCTTCAAAGTAGCTGTCCTATGCTCTAGTCAGGAAGGTGGTGTTTGGAATGCAAGAACTATTGGATAGTTATTCCAGTCCAAAGTTATCCAGGAGGTTGAAGGGAGAAGCAAGAGGGTGGTCATCAGCTGGTTCAGAAGTCGTACAGCAAGTCAGTAGTCCAAAAATACAAAGTCAGCAAGGAGGAAAACAGAGTTGTAATCAGTAGCCAGTCCAAGATCAAGAAAACATGAACATCGAAAAGTACTGCCAGTCACCAAGATAAATGGTTGTAAGCAACAAAGCTGCCAGGGAGCTGCTGCGAGATTTATAGGTAGCCATCTCAAGGTACCAGGTGCCTAATTAGTCAGTGTCTCCTATTTAACAGTCGCTGGGATTAGTGTAATCCTTCCTTGTCTCTTGTTGTTCTGAAAATGATGCTAACATGTCTTCAGTGTCTGCTGGGGAGTAGCCCCCTCACCTCAACCCCCAGTTCCTTGGACTTGGAGGGAGCATTGTCCTCAGGAGCTGTGGACACTGGCAACCTGACTCTGTGTCTCAACCTTCTCAGCCCAGAGCAGCGAACAGAGACCTTGAGCCAGCAAACGGAAGCCTTGAGGGAGCAATGGCATGAAAACCTCATGTTACTGTGGAGGCCTGTCATTTGCAACTAGTGAAGACTCTGGATCTCCTCCTTGAGAAAGAGAGCGCCCTGTTGGATTAGCGGCTGCAAGGGGGTGAGGCTGAGCCAGAAGCACAGTTGAAGGAGAGTGGGGAGATCCAGGGAGCAGCTGGGCGGATGGAGAACATGGTGCAGTCAATGGCAGAGAGACAGGAGGCTCAGCTGGTCTGGGAGTTTGCCAGCATTGGTAAGAATCAGGAGGCGGCGGCGAGGGGGAGTCCTCGAGATGGGAAACATTTTGTGAGAAGAAACCTGCAAGACCTGAAGCTGCCCAAAGGGAGACAAAGGTAAATGCAGTGGAGGAAGACAGCCTGCAGTCCAAGGATGGGGATGTTCTGGTCGCTCTTTCTGCCCTCATCTGCAGCACCTGCAGAAGAAAAAGGACCTGGAGGAGAAGCCCCATCAATCAATCAGCCAATCGATCAACCACTTTAGTTATACCATACCTCTCTTCCAGGGCTGGGGCCCCAAAAAGAAGGGGCAGGAGAAGGGGGAAGTACAAGTCTGCAAAGGCTTGAAAATGAGGAAGTAATTTTTCAAGAAAAGCCTCATGTGGAATCACCCTGTGTGTCCGCTTTGCTTCCTTAATTCTTAGCTATCAAGACCAGCAACGCCTTTCTTTACAAAGACATGCCTCACTCTCATGCAGTTTGGTGGCGGGGGGCAAAACTGCTTGGGTGGGAATTTTTGTTAAATAAGCAGAAATACAAAACACCAATTATATTTAGCCATGTTATCAATTCACAGCAAAATCAGAGCTATGACTCAGAGTGACAGCTAAAACCAAACAAACAAAACCCACCCCAAATTTAAGAGAGAGCCAGCACTGTATAACGGTTTAAATATTGGACAAGGGCTCTAGGAGACCAAGATTCAAATCCCTGTTTAGCTATGGAAATGTACTGGGTGACCTGGGGCAAGTCATACTCCTTCAACCATAGAGGAAGGCAATGTCAAACCCTCTCTGAACAAATTTTGCCAAGAAAACTCCATGATAGGTTTGCCGTAAGTCGCCAGAAGTTGGAAATGCATGCAACTGTTGGGGATGATAGGAGTTTCAGCCCCACGGAAACGCAGCGGAAAAACCAGAGTTCAGCGAGCCGACAGCAGCAGCCTTATTCCCCAGTAAGGATACTCACACACGGAGGAGTTTCTTCCAAAACAGGAGGCACTTTATCTTGCAGCAAAGTTCCGTTATATACAAAACATAGGACAGACGGACAAAAGCTTGCGCCAGGCACCAGGTTTGGTCAACAGATAAATACATACTGGGGATTGCTTTCTTATATACATATTTACAACCAATCAGGTAGAGGTTTGCACACCTCCCTCTACCATCTGCACACGACCCCAGTTTCTCATGCAACCTTGCAATTGCCCACAGCTGGGGCACGATGCAACCTCTTTGCAGTGGGCTGGTCATTTTCCCAGGGTTCCCTGCCTGGAATCCGTGACAGCAACAACAACAATAACAAAAGCAAACTTTGAGAACAAAGTCTAGGCCATTTCCGCAGTAGACTGTTATAGTGCTATGATTCCACTTTCAACATCCTATGGAATCCTGGGGTTTGCAGGTTCAGGAGGGCCTTCAAATTTGCAACTCTCCTTTGAGGGGACAGCCTTTGAGGCCCCTCCCAAAACTGCAAACCCTATAACAGTCTAGCGTGGAAATGGCCCTAGTCTCCCTATTTGGGTTGCAAAAGTTTCTCTGTAAATTTTTCTCCCGTATCTTGCCATTTCCCCCTGATTAGGCATTTCTAATCTGGGAAAGCTCAGGATGTCTCCTCCAGAGGCTGAGAGTGAAGAAAGGAACATCGTGATCCAGCAGAAAGTAATAGGGCAGCCATCCTCCCCCTGGTGACTCCTCAAGAAGGAAAGGGGAAGAACTGGCTGGTAACAGGCCTGTTAATGCAAGGAAACACGAAGTTCTGCACTTGGGAGTCAGCAGGTAGCTAGTGAAGCATTTCTAAAGAAGTGAAAATGAAAAGTACTTCATGATCTTTTAACCTGAAGAGTGAGGGAAGAGGCGATGGGTTTGACTTTTGTAACAAAAAAAAAAAAATGGCTTTAATGAATCCACTTCATTGAGATCTGTTCCTTCTCCAGCATCGTAAGGTTGCAAGTTTGAATGTAAGTTTATTCTAACAGTGGTTGCAAGGTGTGACTATTTTTGCAGAACCAAATCTCAGAGGGTTCAGCTCTTGCTGTAAATAGCTGCAGCTCCTCTGAGGATGTTCAGGTGGAGGAAGGAGAAGCTTGGAATTGGAGGTCATCATTTCTGATGATCTTAGTCAAAACTGGAGAGGTTTAAAAATGGGGTGAGTGGTGTTGGTCCCTAATAGAGCAACAAGGGATGTAAAAGGCTTAGTTCCAAACTTACCATGGTCCAAGAAGGAAGTGACAGTAGCCTGGGAGAGGTCAGGCATCAGGATCTCAGATCACTTTAGGAAGAGGGGCTTGTCTGTGGCTTTGACTTGTGCTCACAGGCCAGTCTAAGGGAAGCATTCGGCAGCCTTGAAGGCAGGGCCAGCATCAGCACTTGGCCTTCCTACTGCCACCTTTAACTGGAGAGATTTTGAGCAAGAGCAACACCTAGCCCTGATCATTTTTTCCCACTAGCAGAGCAACTACTAGCTAACCCCTCCGTCCCTCCTGACTGAGTTCAAGCTGTTTTCCCTTGTTTCCATTTGATCAAAGTGTGTAGTGTGAAAAGAGCAGTGCAGAATACAGAGGAGCATCCACTGGAAAGTCAAAAGTATATAGTCAAACACAAGATTGTCAGTTAAGAAGCTTTGTTAAGATTAGAGAAATCAGGTTGGTAGCGTAAGAAACAAAACAGTTTTCTCCCCAAATAACCCACCCCAGACAGACTTAAAAAGAGATTCTAAACATCTGGGAACAGGGAGGCACCGAAATTAGCCTTTTACTCCATTAGAAGATGAGTGGATGATTTTAAGAAGAGAGTAGAGGGCAGGGGTGGGGAGGAGGAAGGAGACATGGCTAAGGAAGCTTAGTAGCTGTTTCTACACAGATGGAGATGGGGGGCCATTAACATTTTAAGGAACTCAGCTAAGTAAAGTAATAGCTGTGAACTGGGACAGATTGCCTGTTTCTTAATCAGACTCATTAGAGCCAGTGTAGTGTAGTGCTTTGAATGTTGGACTGGGACACTGGGAGATAGGGATTCAAATCCTCACTCAGCCATGGAAACCCACTGGATGACCGTGAGCAAGTCACACTCTCTCAGACTCAGAGAAAGACAAAAGCACACTCTCTGTGAACAAATTCTGCCAAGAAACCCCTGCAGTATGTTCACCTTAGGTTGCCATAAGTCAGAAATGACTTAAAGGCACACAACAACAATGGGTCCATTAGAGAGGGAGACTCCATTTTCTGTACCTGGGAGATTCTTTTTTTTTTTTTAAATCATTTTATTCAGAATTCTCATTATTAAAAAAACATACATATTCGATTGTCAGCTTCAGTAGAAATATATCTGATCTTCCACATTGATCTAGTTTCCATTTTCCAGATTTCTAAAAACTTAAGATACTGTACAACATTCTACTGTTAATTTATCTGATAGTTCTTACATTTCATTCATCTGTACCTGGGAGATTCTGAGGGACCTGACAGCTAGAACACTACATAAAAGGAGGCGTTGATTCTCCAGGCTTTCCCCCATGTATACAGCTCAAGTCCTTCTGCTATGCAAGAAGACACAATCAAAGCGCTCTCAACGGTTGGCCATCCAGCCTCTCTTTAAAAATTTCCGAAGAAGGAGGAGACTCCACCACACTCCATTGGGGCAGCAGCAGATTCCACTGTTGAACTGCTCTTACCATCAGGAAGTTCTTTTTCATATTTAGGTAGGATCTCCTTTCCTGGAGAAATTCCTAGGAAAAACTTTAGGAAAAACTTCCTTGAGGCCATTGCTCCATGTCCTAGGCTTTTCCCATCTTCAATATGATATCCTTTCAAATATCTAAAAATGACTCTCATGTTACCTCTTAACCCTCTCTTCTAAGCCACTCCTTATAGTGCTTCATGGTGTCCAGGCCTTTTATCAGTTTGCCCACCTCTGGACACTTTCCAGCTTGTCATACTTCTTGAATTATGGCACAACAAAATAATGTTGTGAATTCTATCCATGTATGTATATAAACATATCAACACAATGGCTGACAGTTATGGATTCCTCAGGGGTGTGCATATGGGGCCATCATTCTTGATGAGCACCTGCACTTCCAATTGACTGATTTACCACTGGGTGTCTGGCAATCCAACCCTACTGGTTGATTTCCGGTGGTGTCTCCCAGCTGGTGCACTGCAAGATTTATTTTGCTTTATTTTCCTGTTAGAACATAGTTGAGGAGCACTCAAACACTCACCTTTAAAAAGAAAAAAATTATTCCCCTAACAACATTCAGTAGTTTTCTGGGGCTGTTTCCAGGCAGTAGTCATCGTTACCCTTGTGCTTGCAGAGTCCTTACGTTAAAACAGTTGTCTAGCAGCAGAACCTGGTGTCTCTGGGAGGTCCAGTCCCCCAGTTTTTTCCACAATACTCTCCAGTCTTGCACAAATCAATTGCCTCTTGGCAGTTCAGTACAAACTCTGATTTACCTCTTTTATCTGGAAACAAATCAGAGATTGAAGAGAATTATAGAGTTATCCTAGAACAGCCGCCAACCTGGTGTCCTCCAGATGTGTTTTGACTTTGACTTTTACCATCCCCAACTACCACTGATGTTGGGCATATTTCTGGAGATGGTTGGAGCTGTAGTCCAACACACCTGGAGGGCACGAATTTGGCTAGCCCAAGATGCTATGGTGAACTTATTCTGATTCTACTGGTCTTGGTTTTATGCAAGTTTCTTCAACTAATATCTTAATGTTATTTTTGACTGCACAGGGATCTACTTCTTAGGCCGTTTCCGCACAAGGCTGTTACAGTGCTATGATTCCACTTTCAACATCCTACGGAATCCTGGGGTTTGCAGTTTTGGGAGGGGCCAGATAGCCCCTTCCAAAACTGCAAACCCCAGGATTCCGTAGGATGTTGAAAGTGGAATCATAGCGCTATAACAGCCTCATGTGGAAATGGCTTTACTATAGTGGTAAATTTGTGTTGGGATGTAACACTATATTTGAGATTACAGCTAGAGACATGAGTCTCTGAATATTATTTCATACAAAAATAAAAAAATAAACAAAAATATTAGCACATAGAAAACTAGAAGCCAGGGAAAGGTGTTGTACTTTTTCATATATTTTCATATATTTGATTTTCATATATTTGTTTATTTTATTTTATTTTATTTTATTTTATTTTATTTTATTTTATTTTATTTTAACCCCGTCTTCCAATGTGGCTTCCAATGAACCCCAAGGTGGCTCATAATACAAGTTAAGGCAAAGTACAGTTAAAACAACGGATAACAAAAAAAGTTTTTAAAAAATTCAGTAAACAATCATATTTAAAATGTTAACTTAAAAACAGTCTAAAAGGTCGTTAGACATCATCATTATCTGCTTTGGTTAGACCTCACCTGGAATCATGTGTCCAGTTCTGGGCGTCATAATTCAAGAAGGATATTGACAAGCTGGAACATGTCCAGAGAAGGGCAACCAAAATGGGGAAAGGCTGGAAACCACGTAGGCCTGGAAACCATAAAGCCCTATGAGGAGTGGCTGAGAAAGCTGGGGATGTTTAGCCTAGAGAAGAGAAGGTTAAGAGGTGACACTATAACAGTGTTTAAACAGTTGAAGGGATGTCATATGGAGGATGGAGCAAGCTTGTTTTCTGCTGCTCTAGAAATTAGAACACAGATCAATGGATTCAAACTACAGGAAAAGAGATTCCACCTGAACCTCAGGAAGCACTTCCTGAGGGTCCGAGCTGTTCAGCAGTGGAATATGCTGCCTTAGTGGAGTACGGTGGGGTCACCTTCTTTGGAGGTTTTTCAACAGAGGCTGGATGGCCATTTGCTGGAGGTGTTTTGAGTGTGTGCTCCTGCATGGCAGAAAGGGGTTGGACTTGATGTTCCTTGTGGCCTCTTCCAGCTCTAGGATTCTATGACTCCATGATCATATCATCATCATCATCACCACCACCACCATTATCATCAAAACAAACAAAAAAAGCAACTTCCAATTAAAAATCCATTTGCAGTGTTCAGTTCAGAGTCAAACACCTGCCTAAACAAGAAGGTCTTTGCCTGCTGGTAGAAAGAAAGGAAACAGGTGCCAATGCAACCTCTCATAAGAAGGAATTCCATGGTGTATTCTGGAAAGAGTGGTTCTTCTTCTCCTTCTTCTTCTTTTACAAGGTAGCCTTCCATCATGTGAGCAGCCCTCAATCTATAATCAAATGGGACAACCCAGATCGAGGTTGAGAATTAGCCTAGATTATAAATTCTCCATTAAAGGATGGCAGAAGGGCCTCCATGACTTGTCCATATGGGCTCTTCTTCTTCTAGAGCTGTATTTTGGTGGCTGCTTTGCCCCCTTCAGCACTGCAGTGTGCTCTGTGTTCCTGCCTGAACTCAGGTCACAGATCTCAGAATCCTAGAGCTGGAAGGGGTCCCAGAAGCCATCAGATCCAACCCCCTGCTCAAATCAGGAGCTCCAGCTAGAGCATCCCCAGCAGGTAGTTCCCCAGCCTCTTTTTGAAGATGTCCAGAGAAGGAGACCCCACCACCTCTTGAAGCAATTGGTCACTATCTGCTGTCATTATCAAGGTGTTCCTTCTAATGGTCAAGATGACCACTTGAAGAATCACAGTGACAGCTGAGAAACCTGTTCTTCAAGCATTCACCTAGAAATGTAAAGTGTGAATGAAAGAAGCATCAATATTATGTAGGTTTACCTATGGTGTGTGGTTGAGCTGTGGACCGTGACCCTGGAGACCAGGGTTTGATTTCCCGCTGAGCCATGGATAGCCTACTGGGTGACCTTGGGTGCATCATGTGCTCTCAGTCCCCCCAAAAAACCCCTTGAGGTTTACCTTAGGGTGGCCATAAGTCAGAAGTGACTTGAAGGCACACAACAACAATATCCTCATGGCAGTAGATCCACCAAAGAATACCAGGTGGTGTAGGCTATATTTCAGGGGAAGAAACTGACAAAACCACCTCTTGAGTATTCCTTGCCTAAGAAAGCCCTATGAAATTCATGGGGTCACCGTAAGTTTAGAGTTGACTTGAAGGCACATACATACATATGTGTTTGTTGAGTAGCCATAGAGGAGCTGCTACTCTCAAGTGTACGTCTCTGTACACAATTCCTGAACATTCAACCTATTCTGATATGAAGGCCATAACGAAAGAAATCTGTAACCAGTCTGTGTCGCTATTGGGTCCTATTCTATTACATATTAATCTGCCCTTTTTTGAAAAAAAAAGTTCTCAAAACCCACATTTCTCTACATATTGTAATACAGTGCATACCAGCACATACAAAGGCATAGCAAAATACATATTTAAAAATATATTTTGTTATATTTAAATTACGGAGATCTGTGTCACTGAGAAAATCCGGGAAGCCAGCTAAATGGTCGTTAGTCTCAGAGATACCAGTACAGGCATTCACAAAGATGAAATCCCTCCAGCAGTCCTACCTGTGAGCTATTAAAACATTTTCCAACTATGAAGCTCAAAGCCTTGAGAGAAAAAGCCCTGCTACTGTCACCGCTACTAGCAGATTTAGCTCGTGCTGGACGTACGCACGGTTTTTCATGATTAATTTGTGCTCTGTGCACATTTCCCTTTCGACTCTCTATCAAATGTGATACCAATCTAAAAAGCTTAACAGATGTAACATTACATAAATGAACGCTCCAAATCATAAATCCAAAACCAACACTGAAGCCTTACAAGCTGCCAAATTAGAAACATAAAACGGGTCTTGGGGGCGGATTCTGGCAGGAGTCGCCGGCAAAGCACGGGCTGGATCCAAGGTCTGCTGTTTGTGGATGGAAGAGCTCTGTTTGTGGAAGCTCTGTTTGTTAAACTGCCTCTGGCAGATTTCGGGGGACAACTGTCCCTTTCACAGTTCACTTCATTTGGTAGCAGGGCTAGCGGATGTCAGGACCTGGCCACGAATCTCTAGTTTTCATGGGTCATCTCTCAGCTGCAAACAAAATGAGGGCATAAATTCTCCAGTTTTGGTGGGCTCACCTCCAGCAAATCCCAGCTCAGCTAGTAAAGTAGCAGCTTGCTACACTTTCCAAAGATTAATTGATATGTTGCTTCAACCTGCAATGATTTTCTATCTGTCTGTGTATGTGTTTGAATGAAAACCTGTGAGAAAGTGTGGTTGGTACCTAATGCGCAAAGCTGAATGAGATCACCAGTGACTGCTCCTAAGACCCTTTTCGCACGGCGTTTTTTAAGCGAAAGGGCCCCTTGAGCGTCGCGTAAATGTGAGGAGCGGTCTGCATGACGCACTCACATTTATGCGACACTCAAGTGCCTGACGCGGACCGCACAAGCACCTTTTCATTTTCCACTCAAAGCTGACAATGCTGCCTGGTCGCGCATCGCTCCGGGGCCTCGCGCGCACTTACCTGCCATGCGAGGCCTCCTGAGCCGTGCCGGTCGCGCTTCCTGCCCCAGCACAGTCTCTAACTGCACTGCAGAAGGAAGGGGCGGGGCGCTCGCACAAGGAGGAAGGAGCTGCAGAGCCGAATCAGCAGGGACGCGACAGCGTTCCTCCTGAGCCTTCTCGTGCGAGAACCCCAACCCAGCAGCGCAAAAAAGTAAGGTGCGAAAAGGGCCTAAGTCTCAGGTTTTGGCCCAGAAACCTCAGGGTCTGGAAAGAGCTTGAACTGGCAACCATATCTGGTAGAGTTCCCTGGTCCTCTACGTAGTACATTCAGCAAAGGGCCTTCCAGGGAGAGGAGAAACCAAGGAAGGAAAAGTCAGTTTCTGTTGGCCCAGTTGCAAATACCAAACTCTGGAGCTGAATCAGTTTATTTTTTTCAGCAAATGCAAATTCAGTAAATGCAAAGATCATACCAACAGAGCTAAATTACAGCATGTGGGGGAAGGCCCTGGCTTTCGCAGTAGTATTAGTAGGCTGTATGCTCCGTGCTTTGATATGTTTTAATTGGCAAATATTTATTGGCATAAACATAAGAGATATTTTGCTATGGTTGCGTGGCCATGCTGGCTAGGAGGAAAAATTGGCCAAACACGTGCATTGCAAATTAGGTCAGGAAAGACCTCAAGGCATAGCTGGGTCATAGTCAGGAAGTCACCAGGAAACTCCAGCGATAATGAGCTTACTTTAGCCTTCAGTGACTGAACCCCTAAGAGACAATAGCATCCAAGATGTTCCAACAGGATGGCTGATTGTCTTAGCTCCTCCACACCTGTCTGACAAGGTCAGACAAGGTCAAGAGCTATCAAGGCTACAGTGACCCCCTTGTCACCTAATGTTAGGACCATTAGCTCATTCAAGAACCCATCATCCACTCTCTGGACTCCATTGTTTACTCTGCCAGTGAACCATGAACACCTTCACGCTCTGGGCAGAAAAAAGAGTATTTGAACCCCAGTTTTGGGCTAGCCAACTGTCAATACACTGGTTACTCGCCATCACTCTGCCATTCCAATTCCCAATTGTGTATTGTCCTTAGACTGTGTCTAAGGCACATGAGTTCTTTGCTGCTCTATGGATTGGTAAATGTCACCCACTTCAACCTGAAAATCTTGCTATCCAAAACTTTATTCCCCTTTTATTCAGTGAGCCTTGTAAGATTGTGTAACTGCCTGGATCTTGTCTATGTGGTTGCAGTTCCACCAATAAAACACATATACTTACTTTCAGATCTCCAGCTGGTTCTTTCCTGCACTGGTACCAGTAGACATAGGTGTAAAAGATCTTGTAAGGTTACCCCCCTCTCACAGGCCTCCTTTTTGAGCTAATATTCCTCAGCTTTTCAAAGAGGCACTGGCATCATGGATGAATCCCTGAGTCACCCATGTTTTGGGGTAACAGTAGGAGGTAACCCTGATGTGCACCCCTGCTTAGGAATGAAAGTTGCCAGGGGGACTTGGCTCAGTTATCTCCCCATGGCCTGATCTCCTTCTAGGGTTGCCAGATCTCAGTGCTGGAACCCTCTTCTCTAATCCTCAGGGCAAAGTGGAAGAATCTCAGTGTGAAAGCACTGCCTTAAAAAAAGTGTGTATGTATGTTTTCCTCATTAGTTAGCCTTGGTGTTTTGTTATTGGAATGTCATACTCTGAAAAACTGACCTTGATGGTTAGTTGCCCAATGATGTCACCAGGACCCACCTTCTATGATATGACAAGGTGTCATCTCTAGTTTTCAGGAAATCTCTGCCCCTAACCTGGCAACCATAGTAAAATTGCTCCCCCAGCCCCAAGGGGACAAGGGGGATTGGCATTTAGATTTGTGCACGGTGCTTGAGGACCATTCCTACAATATTGGTTTCAAGTAGAGCATGAGCCAGAATGTTGGCTTGGTGCTTCCTTTGGAAATATTAAGACGGGGTGAGATCTGGCTGCAGTAACCAGGACATGATGGAATCATAGAATCCTAGAGCTGGCAGAGACCCCAAGGACCATCCTGTCCAATCCCCTTCTGCCAGGCAAGAAGCCACCATCAAAGCACTCTTAACAGTCTCTTTAAAAACCTCGAAAGAAGGAGATTCCACCACACCCCCAGGCAGCATATCCCACTGTCAAACTGCTTTTACTGTCAGGAAGTTCTCCCTAATGTTTATGTGGAATCTCATAGAAATGTAGACTCAGAAGAGACCCCATGGTCCATCTAGCCTAAGTCCCTGCCAGTGCAAGAATCCAATGCTAAAGCATTTCTGATCAGGGACCATCCAAACACTGCTTAAATTCCTCAACAAAAGAGGGCACAACACCTTCTGTGCTTGTCAGTTCCACTATCAGAGAGCTCTTACCCTCAGGCTATTCTTTAGCTGAAATCCCCTTTCTTGTCCCCAACTCCATTGGTTTGTGTCTTAGCCTCTGGAGAAGCAGGTAACACACTTATTCCATCTTCTGTGTGACAGAACTTTTAGTTCGTTGAAGGGCAAGAAAAAAACCCGTCTCCAAACTCTGGAGGGAGCTCTTCAATTGTACTGAGACTTCTGCCTGTTCCAGACATGAGATGTCTCCTTGGCATGCCAGAAGATGATGACGAGGATGACGATATTGATAATGATAATTTTATTCACTTATTTCCTACTTTTCTCCCAGTAATGGGACTCAAGAAGGTTAGCCACATTAAAGCAACACAAATCAAAAACAATACGAAACATTCATAGAAGTATAAATATAAGATTTACAAAACAAATAAACAATTTATGACATTAAAACATCACACTATAAATATATTAAATTACACTGAAAGCCTATACAAACCTCAAAAACAGAACCACACACAGCATTAAAAGCCCAAACCCAGTCATTTTGTAAAAGCCTGCTAGCGCAAAAATATTTTAACCTGAGGACGGAAGAAGGGCAAGAAGGGGGCCATCCTGCCCTCTATAGGGACAGAGTTCCAAACACAGGGAGCAGACACTAAGAAGGCCCTTTCCCTTGTTCCCACCAAATGAGCCTGAGAGGGTGACAACACAGAAAAAGGGGCCTGTCTGGATAGAATCATAGAATCATAGAAATGTAGAGTTGGAAGAGACCACACGGGCCATCCAGTCCAACCCCCTACCATGCAGGAACACCCTCAAAGCACTCCCGACAGATGGCCGTCCAGCCTCTGCTTAAAAACCTCCAAGGAAGGAGACTCCACTACACTCCGAGGCTGCAGATTCCACTGCCGAACAGCCCTGACCGTCAGGAAGTTCTTCCTGAGGTTCAGGTGGAATCTCCTTTCCTGCAGCTTGAATCCATTGCTCCTTGTCCTGGTCTCTGGAGCGGCAGAAAACAAGCCCTCTCCCTCCTCTACATGGCATCCCTTCAAATATTTAAACAGAGCTATCATGTCCCCTCTTAACCTTCTCTTCTGCAGACTGAACATACCCAGCTCTCTAAGTCTATCCTCATAGGGCTTCATGGCTTCCAGGCCCTTCACCATTTTGGTCGCCCTCCTCTGGACCTGCTCCAGCTTGACCATGTCCTTCTTGAATTGGGGTGCCCAGAACTGGACACAGGATTCAAGATGAGGTCTAAGCAAAGCAGAGTAGAGTGGTAGCAGTACCTCCCTCGATCTAGACACCAGACTCCTATTGATGCAGCCGAGAATTGCGTTGGCTTTCTTGGCTGCCACATCACACTGCTGACTCATGTTCAGCTTGTGGTCTATTAAGACTCCTAGATCCCTTTCACACGTACTGCCATCCAGCCACGTGTCCCCCATCCTATATTTCTGTATTCCACTTTTTCTACCTAAGTGTAGGACCTTACACTTCTCTCTGTTGAATTTCATTTTGTTAGCCTTGGCCCAACTCTCCAATCTGTCCAGGTCATTTTGAATTTTGATCCTGTCCTCTGGCGGGAGTGAGTTACAAATTATGGCTGGGCGGTGAATTAAGCTAGACCCCCCGCCCCTTCTGCATAGTAACCATTAAACAATTTCAAAATCTAGCAGCCTTTAGACCACATGTGTGAAACACAAGGCCTGTGGGCCGAATCTGGCCCTCCAGGCCATTTCATGTGGCCCTTGCATCTCTCTTGCAGCTGGGGCACTCCCCCCGCCTGGCAAACCCGATTCCCACATTGCAGGCCCCCGGCTGCTGGTATTCTGAAGAGGGGCCCGGCAGCCAGCACTCATGATCTGCTTCTACTTCTGACTGCTCCTCTGTCCAAGTCTCACCGTTAGAGCATTGTCGCGGGTTACCATGGCAGTGCTCCATGAGGCTTGTGAGAGTTGGACAGTCAGAAATAGAAGTAGATTGTGAGTGCTGGCTGCTGGCAGCTGGGGGCCTGAAATGTGGAGGTCCGGCTCGCCAGGTAGAGAGAAGGGCAGGGGGGCAGAAAGAGGCACAGGGGACGGAGGGAGGAAGCAGAAAGAGATAAAAGGGAGGGGGAGCAGAAAGAGGCACAGAGAGGGTCTGAGGAGCAGCAAGTGGCACACTTTGGATATACTGACCAATTCTATGTCACTTTACAGAGGTATAGGGACCATAAGCTACAATCAAATAGCCCCAATATGTCCAAGAAAAGACAAGTTGATGCAGAGGGAAGGCAGTTTAAAAACCGGTAATAACTGAATGCAGAGGCAACTATTTAATATGATAAAAAAAGTAGATACGTTTATATAGTCTTACAGATACAACTGGCCCTTTGAGGGCAACCATAACGCTGACACGCCCCGAGATGAAATTGAGTTTGACACCCCTGCGTTAGGCAATGTGTCAGCTGTTGCTTCTGGAAACTCATGGGACTGAAAACCAAACCAGCCAGACAAGCCTCAGTAGCTTCAACTTTCTGCATCTGGATCCAAAAATGTTGCATGGAGTGGGGAGAGGAGGGAGTTATTTTAGACTAATGAAAATGCTCAAAAGGAAGGTGGAAAGTGGGAGAGAACGAGCTCTGCATACATTTGGGGGCAAGGCAACGTCAAGTCCCTTCCTGTCGTTGCTGAAGTGGGTGAACTGACCATCCAGCTGCTACAAGGGACCCGGGCTGTGGCAGCTGCAGAGGAGTGAAAGGCAACAGTAAGTATTCCAGATGCTTTACAGAGAAAGTTACTCAGTTCCCTGGATTGGTCTTGAGCTTAAGATTTTTGCTTCTCTGGATGAACAAGACGAAGGTCCTAAGAGGTTTTTCTATTTTCTTGTCTCTTCTGCTGTTCTTCTTTTTTTTTTTTTTACTTTTCACCTTTTCCTTGGCTGTTCAGGACTTGCAATTCTCTGCTGCCTCCACAAAGGAGAGTGAGCCCTTTCTTTTCAGTCAAGTCTGACTTTCTTCAAAGGTTTCTTCTGCTCTCTTCTCTTCTAGCCTCCCGACCCCAGAGCTAATAGAATAGATCCGTCTTCAAAAATTTCCATTTTCCCCCCTGCCTTGCTTAACTCACCTGGAGCAACAGCCTCGTACGATTGTACAACAAAACCTTGTTTCATTTGCTTGCCACTGTGCAAATGTCTCTAATATTTGCTGTAAGAAGTTCCAACAAACCAGAGACTCCTCACTGACATAATTTGTAAGCAAGAAGGATTTCTGAAAGGCGTAAGCTGGGACCACAAAAGGGAATCTTGATGGTGCTTGATTATTCCCTGTTTAATCCCTTAAGCTGTGTGCTGTGAAGTTGCCTTGCACAGACACAGACCACTGGTCGTGCTGGATCGGTCTTGTCTGCTTTAACTGGCAATAGCTCCCCAAGATCTCAGACAGAAGCTTTTCCTTGATAGCCTTTATTCGACTGGCTTGCCTTTATTCACAGCATCCCTGTAGTGAGATCAGAGCCCATAACATGGCTTCTAAGAAGATGGAAGAGAAAGACACTCTGAAGCCAGCCTTAATGCAACAGTAGTAGAGCAGTGCTTTGAGATAGCTTTAGCTTGTGATCACATTCATTCCTCCTAGAAATAACCTTCTATGCTCTAAAAGGCCAAACTGGACTCAAAGTAATACATCACAACTGTTCCCATTTTGCAGATTGGAGAGTGAAGCTGTGAGAGTGTATTTGCCCAGGTGTCCACCCTTGATGGTGGGGCTTTAACCCAAGCCTCCCACACCCCTGCAGATCTGAACCGAGCTGCCCACCACACTACAAGGCTCCTCTGGGCAGCGGGCCCCAATCAAGGAATCATAGAACTGTAGAGCTGGAAGGGACCACAAGGGCCATCTAGTCCAACACCGTGCCCTGCAGAGATACAAAAACCAAGCACTCCCAACAGTACTCCCATCCAGCCTCTGTTTAGAAACCTCCAAAGAAGGGGACTCCACCACACTCCAAGGCAGTGGATTCTACTATCAAACAGCTCTTACCATCAGGAAGTTCTTCCTGATGTTTAGGTGGAATCTCTTTTCCTGTACTTTGAAACCATTGCTGCCTGTCCTCATTTCTGGAACAGCAGAAAACAGGCTCACTCCATCCTTCACACGACATCTTTTCAAATATTTAAACATGGCTATCATGTCCCCTCTTAACCTTCTCTTCTCCTGGCTAAACACACCCAGCTCCCTGAGCCACTCCTCATAGGGCTTCATGGTTTCCAAGCCTTTTACCTTTTAACAGAGCTGTGAATGTGAGTTTGAACAGGGCAGATGGCCTTAATGTCTAAGAACATGAAGGAGCCAGGCCAGGGTCTTTCCAAAGCAGCTCTCTGTCTCCCGCCAGAGCTCTCCAGCTGCCTTGGGAAACTCGCAGGAAACACAAATGTAATGCAGCGCTCTGTGATTATGAGGGATGAACAAGGCATCCATGATTTTCTTTTTGAGGGAAGGGTGGAACAAGGAGAACTGGATAGTTTCTCCAAAAGACATCTGGGGAGCATGGGGATTTACAGATACCTGCTCCATACCTGTCAGTAGCACCATCAGGTGGGAACATTCAGGAGAAAAAATGAGGGGAAAGAGATAACGCCCCTCTCCGGCCCAATGGTCCCGGTCTGTTTTTTTTACTGCCTCTCACGACTACTGTTGTTGTTACTGTTATCATAAAACTCTTGCATTATGCTTAGTTTTTTTAGCTGGCCTATATCATTTCTGGCTGCAAGGAGTTAGGAACTCACATGACAGAATTCAAAACAGTTTGCTGCCACATAGCATGTCAGAAAAAAGTCTAGCATCAAGCCCTTCTGCCCGAAAAACACTCATTTTCTCTTTGCTTTGTCCTGAGGAGCTTTCCTGTGTCTGCATTCTCAAGCAGTACAGCCCGAGGAGAGGTTCAGTATCTCCAAGGGCATCTTGCTTTTAGGCACGTGCCCTCACGTGACACCTCGGAGGACTGTCTTGCACCCTGACACTGCTGGGTTCTGCTCTGTACAGTTCTTTTTCATTGAAAATAATGTTCAAGGCCCCATTTGGGAACTGGGAAGAAGCCGTACTCCTCATTTGACATTTCACAGAAGAAAACCGGGACGCATGTGACCAAGGTATGTGAGAGTGCAGTCAAGATGGCAAAGGTTGTTAATGAGGAAGAGCGGTCGTGCTAGGAGGGGCTACAGCAATTTGCCTTAGCCAGAGCTGAGCCTGTCCCCTTCCCCTTCTGCTCCACCCCACCCACCCACTGGTAAATTGAGTGCAGACTCCTTTGCAGCTTGAACTCTGCTTGCAGCAATGGAAGTAAAGTTGATGACAAAGAGGGAAAGTGGGGAGAGGAAGAGAACGAAAATGAGGCATTTTCAAAGCAACTGAAAAAGTGGGATGGCAGAAGATGAATTGGGATTCTCCCTGCTAAATCAGGATAGTTGGAAGATATGAGAATCCTAAATAAAGTTGACAGAGGACTTTCAAGAAACGATAAAAGGCTTTTGGGTAGAGCCAAATAGCTCAGATATTTCTGTAGTTCCAAGGAAAGGGTATGGCTTTGCACATTTGTGTGATGCCCTCAGCAAAATGCCACCACCAGCCAACCCC
Source organism: Cyclura pinguis (assembly GCA_030412105.1). Classification (NCBI taxonomy): domain Eukaryota; kingdom Metazoa; phylum Chordata; class Lepidosauria; order Squamata; family Iguanidae; genus Cyclura; species Cyclura pinguis. The sequence continues at coordinate 288,237,068 of CM059601.1, read as the reverse complement.
CCAGAGGAGACCCAAAAGTGGCTGCTTGTCACGGAAAACACAAACAAGCAAATACAGCAAAACCTCCAGAACTAATTTTGCTAAACTTAGGTTGTGGGGGGAAAGCTGTGTCAGCAGAAGAGGGCAGCTGTGCGTATATACTTCCCTCTGCTTGTTAAAAAGGAATCTATGCCATCCACATTTCCTTCTGCTTCAGCATCCCCAGGAAGACAGCCCTGCATTGAAGCTAATTATTCCAACATGCTTATGAAATAGTTATTTCTTTTTAAAAAAAATTGGTCAGGATCAGGCCTCTGCTGCCACTTTTTAACAAAAAGAACACAGAGATTTTTAAAAACACACAGTCTGTTTGTACATGTGGTTATACTCAGGAATGCTTATCCAGATGTTAAAAATAAGACACCCGTGTAGGATTAGATTGTTGAGAGGCCAAATTTAGGCTCTCCAGAAGTGAGAAGTCTGGGGTTTAGCTTCCTCCTTGAGGTATTTAGACATTAAGTCTTTGAGTACAAGGAAGCATTCGTCCTGCCTTTAACATGCAGGCAGGTGTGTTCATATGTATGACCACTAAGGCCCCACACGGTGGTCAGCCTTCCCTTTTACACACTGCAACTCTGAAGACTATTTGAATAAAGATGTGCAAAGATTTTTGTTTGCTCTGTATTTTTAAACAAACCACAGAGCTACACCTTTTGCAGTAATACTCAGACCAGAATGCAATTTTCATGCTTTTCAGAATGTTATCATAACAGTTCTCAGCTCCAAGCAAACCCATATAAGATTCATATTTTAGGTTAAAATGTACCTTACAGTGCATATTTTAGGTTTACATGGACATTAAAATTCTGTGTGTGTGTTTTAGGAAAAAGAGTGTCTAAACACTGGGATATTGTGGGGAAATATTTTTAAAATAATAAATGTCTGTGTACAGTCTACCCCTCCACCCTGCATTTGTTCAGAGATGGGACAGATGTATGAGTACACTAACCTAAAACTGACACAGATCAGAAACAGATTGATTCATCAATCCTTGATTTGCAAGTGTTGATTATATATTGTAGGGCAACCATCTGTTCCAAATACATCTTTAATGGAAAGAAACAAATACTATCTTGGCCATGAAATGAGTGTGTATGGTAACACAGGAGATCAGCCGAGGGAGCTTAAACAAGCAGATGCCTAATTCTGTCAATGAAAGGTTCAAAAAGATGAATGTACACTTACTTGAGAGTAAGTCCTAGTGAAGGCAGTAACACCTAGTTCAAAGTAAATATGCACAAGAATGGGCTACAATATCTAAGTATGCTGTAGCACAGGAATGGACAACTTTCGCAGATCTGGGGAGCCAATTTTGACTCCCCACTGAAAAGATGTTTCTTAGTTTTTGGGTTTTTTTTCAAAAGCGCAGATGACAAGTAGTTTACATCTGGCTCTGGAAAGAAACTGGAGATGCTACCATTACAACAGAGCAGGTCCCCCTCTTCTGGGAAAGCTGTGCATCAATACCTCCTGCTCCCTTTTGGACCAGTGCTGAACCCAGCTCACTTCCTCCCTGTTCCAACTTCTCCTTGGGAACATGCTCACCTTCTTGCCTGAACATGGAATGACCTGATCCCAATGCCTCAACCTTGGTGCACCACTGGCAAAGGTTATAAGTGGTTCTATAAATGGCAAGGATCCATACGTTGCAGGCAGCATGCCCTTGAATATATGTCAATAGGAAAAACATGGCAGGAGCACGATTTTGTGCTCACGTCCTTGGTGTAGGCTTCCCATGGGTGATGGTTGGCGATGAGAGGTACAGAATCTGTGCTGGGAAGATCTCTGGTCTGTCCCAGCACATCCCTTCTTGTGTCATGTTCCAGAGATCAGATCCATACAATCCAAAACGTGTTTGGGAGGAGAGAATCGTTGGAAAAGTTGCTTTGGTGGAGATGAAAGGATTTAATATTTGATTTTGTGCCTTATGATAGATGGTTGCTAAATTAGAATGTGAGGGGTTAATTTGTTTAGCCTAATCTAGGGGAAGAGTAATAGTAGTTTTTGTTAAAGAGAATTAACCCTGACCGACTTTCTGTAGAAATTAGACTTAAGAATGAATAAGTGTGGATTTAGATATCACTAAGTACATATTATATAAAAGAGGATGAGAAATTACTGTGTTAGATGAGAGAGGTATAGATTCTTTTTTTTTCTTTTTCTATCCATATTTTTATTTTATCTGCTTCTTTTTCTTTACTTTCTCCTTGTTTTTCTTCTTTCTTTATGTTGTTGTGTTGTTTAATTTTTTTTACTGAATATGAAAAACCTTAATAAAAATTATCAAAAAAGCAAACAACCAACCCCAAATGTGTTTGGGAGGGAATGCATTCTAAATGGAGGGGAAGATGGCATTAATTATGGTTTTAAATGTAGGTGTTAATACTGGATATGGGTAGAAGGTGCATAGAAATGTCCAGAAATGTCCCAGGCCAGCCCCTTACCTGCTCTCCCAGTTTATGCTGAGACTAAAGTTCTACTAGATATTTAGGACACGGCCAAGAAAAACTAGTGTGTGTGTGTGTGTGCGCGCGCGCGCGCGTGCACATGAGTCCGTGTTAACAGCATCTATACATAATACAAGAGCATTTTATGCATGCTATTAATATTAAGTAATGGTAGGAGAACACCTACTTGCAACATGAATTAATTATGCTCCTTCTGAGTGGACAAACAAATTATTTTGCAGACGCTGCACAATATTTCTACCACAAGCCATGGAATGTCTTCCCTATCATTCATCCGGATGTCCCCAAGATCAGACAACAGAGCAAACATTTTAGATTAAACTATCAGCTTCAAAATTTTTTTTACAGATTTACATCTCCTGCCCAGGCAATGAATGGATCTTTCAGTTGAGGAAGCGAGTGGCTTGTAAATCATAGTCACTGGCCAGAGATTCTGTGGATCTCCCTGGGACCTTGTGCATTACTGGTGTGATTCAATATGGAAAAGTGTATACCCTCCAGTTGTCCCGATTTGGCAGACATAGTACTGGTTAATCTGTCATGCCCATTTTTTCAACTGCTTTTACATTGTCCCAGTTTCTCTCTCCTCCTAGCAGTTTCCCTCTTTGTCTTCAGTTTACTTCAGTTGCTGCAAACTGAATTCAAATTCCAAAAGTAGTTTGCTTTCATTTAACTCAGCAGAAGGGAGATAAGCAGAATCTTACCCTTCCCAGGGGGCTCAGGCAAAAGCAAACTGCTATAGACTCTCCTAGCTTGTCTGACCACACTCTGATGTTGCTTGGCCACATGTTTCCCCCTTTTCATCAGTGAAATGTTGGAAGGTATGAAAGTGCTGGAAGCCCAGAAGCCCAAACTTCAACTCATCTCTTCCACAGAGTAAGCACTGACTGAGGCCATTTCTGCACTAGCCTGTTATAGCGCGATGATTCCACTTTCAACATCCTTTGGAATCCTGGGGTTTGCAGTTTCGGCAGGGGCCAGGCGGCCCCTCCCGAAACTGCAAACCCCAGGATTCCAGAGGATGTTGAAAGTGGAATCATCATGCTATAACAGGCTACTGTGGAAATGGCCTGAGAGTGGCTGCATGCAATGGCTACCTATTATGATAAAGAAGCACCAATGGCTCTAGAAAACTGAGGTTTTATTATAGGAGCTTTGTAGGATAGGTGGATAAATGCACAGAGAGACTTTAATTATGGAGACAGTATTTAACCCTATTGTTTCTGCTCTCTCTCGAGGGCACATTTAACTCTTTCAATGAGTGTTGTCACATTTCCAACTAGTACTATTGCCACCCTCCTTGAGCAAAAAATCACTTGTGGCCAGCAGTTCCCTCTTTAAAATGTCCACTTTACATCTCAACAGAGGGTCCTTGCACTCAGGATGGATACCAACAGCCATGAGCACAAACGGACTACCCAAGAGTAAATTCCACACTTACATAGCTTAACCAGCAGACTGCACAAAGTGGACTAATTCCTGTTGCTTGTTTCAGCTAGAAGAAACCTATTGAATCTTTGTAACTTACGTACGGGCTGATTTACAAATCTCCCACTGATTCCATGAGTCTACGTGAGACGGGACTGATGCCTGATTTAGGCCACTGTAAAGATGGGCACAGCTGTTGGTTTGGCTTTCCCCATCTCAGAAATTTCTGAGTTTTGGTAAATTCGGAGGAAAAATGAATTGAAGCAAAATTCTCCCCTATCCTTCCTGGCTGCGAACAAAACCTGGAGCTTCAGTTTCTTGGTAAATATCTTGATGAAGAAAGCGGCAGGTTCAGAACTCCCAGATTCATACCTTTTAAAGAATTAGATGCCCAAACACATAGCAGTTATACACTACAGTGGCAATGCATTCCCCGAATGAATTATGAATGACTTGCAGAGTCTGTGGGAGGTACAGACAGTTCCCTGCAATTGATGCAATGCTATTTGTGGAGAGGGAGTCCTTGAAGATTCTCCACACTATTTATGTTATTCTCCTGTTTTTGACAGTGTAAATGAAAAAATTCTCTTGTCTCCATAGAAGACATGAATATTGGTCTAATTTGTGAGAAAAAATTGAATTCCTGTTTGCTTGTGATAAAACGAGTTACTGCAGCAAACAGCTGCCTTTGCTTTTCATGAAAGCAAAGCAGTGTCAGTTGTAGTTTAATACCTGAATAGCTGTCATCTCGATAAATGTATTTACATGAGTGCTGTAAAATGTTTTGTTTTTCTGTTATCTAGGTAAATTAATTTTATTTCAATAGGATACATGAAACTAATTGTGAAGTAGCAGGATTTAAAACTCCGGAAACTTCATTGCTGCATTATTGGCTTTGATTGTTAATCGCTATTATGACTGGTAGCCAAAGAAATGATTGCACCTCTGCAGATTAGTTAATTATGGACTGAGGTTATTTTGCATGAGTAGGATAGAAATTTCTGTTCTTCCCATTAGGAGCCAAGCATGGGTGCTTTACTTATTACAGAGATGTTGGTTTCCAAGACTGCAAAACAGAAATCACCGGCTTGTGTCCCTGAGGAGAGAAACATTGCTCTGTGGAATGCTTAAAGGTTGCTGTGCTGAAACTGAATCTGATTACCCTTTTGTTTTTTTATTTATTTTATTTATAGGTTTTGGAATATTACTTTTCTTTAGTTGTTGGCATGTGCCCTCAAGTCTTTTCTGACTTACAACCACCAAAAGGAAAACCTGTAATGGGGTTTTCTTGGCAAGATTTGTCCAGAGGGAGTTTGCCACTGCCTTCCTTTGAGGCTGAGAGAGTGAGACTTGCCCAGGGGTCACCCAATGGGATCCCATGGTTGAACGGGGAGTTGAAGCCTGGTCTCCCAGAGAGAGAAGGTACAGTACAGTGGTTTAAGTGTTGACTATAAATTTGGGGGAACAGGTTTCAAATCCCTACTCTGCCATGGAAACCCATCAGGTGACTTTGGACAAATCACATTCTCTCAGCCTCAGAGGAAGGCAAATTCTGACCATTTCCACACTAGACTATTATAGCACTATTATTCCACTTTCAACATCCTATGGAATTCTGGGGTTTGCAGTTTTGGGAAGGGCTGGTCGGCCCCTCCCAAAACTGCGAACCCCAGGATTCCATAGGATGTTGAAAGTGGAATAATAGCGCTATAACAGTCCAGTGTGGAAATGGCTCCTCTCTGGACAAATCTTGCCAAGAAGACCCTGTGATAAGTTCACCTTTGGGCGCCATAAGTCGGAAATGACTTGAAGGTACATAACAACAACAACTCTGAGGCCCTTTCTGCACCTTACCTTCTTCCGGCACTGGGGTGCGGGGATCGCGCGAGCAGCCTCTGGCGAGAGGCTCTCGCGTCCGGAGTCCGGCTCCACACGAGCTGCCTGCTCGCGCGAGAGTCCCTCCTCTTCCTTCTGCAGCGCAGCGTGGGAGTTTCCCAGGCTGCGCTGGGGCAGGAAGTGCAACCGGCGTGGCATCGGAGGCTCCACACGCCAGGTAAGTGTGCAAAGGGCCCAGGAGCAATGTGCGATTGCGCACCATTTTCGGCTTCTAGCTGAAAATGAAAAGGTGCGCGATCGGCGCCTGCCAGACCCTGGAGCGTCACACGATTGTGAGTGCGGCGTGCAGATCGCTCCTCACAATTGCGTGATGCTCCAGGCCCTCTTTCGCATGGAAAATGCCGTGCGAAAAGGGTCTGAGTCCTAGTCCCACACTCACACCATTGCACAACACTGGCTCTCTACTTTTCATTTCGTACTGCTCCATTTTGTCCTCTGGTCAATATTGTAGAAAGTCCCTTTAAGTCTGATGGCAGCTGGGCTTCTATTTGCGAGAGCTTCAGAGCTGACTTCCAAGCGTGTGATACGCAAACAGTTTTCAGCATCTCTTGGATGGCCTTGTCAGCTTGAAAGTGTTCTGTAATAGGGTCAATGACATCATTTCAAAAGATTGATCCAACGGCTGCCTTTCTGATGTCGTTTGCTGCTAGAGTTTCTTCCAGATGATATTTTCACAGTATCTAGGTAGACGAGACAAGACATTTTGTGCTCATTAGGGATGTCAAATTTGTAAAGAAGGAAAGAATTAATAATTTTACCATTTTTCTCTGCGCTGTGGGGAAATTGCTGAAAACTAGTTTTCAAAGAATATTCAAAGTTCAGAAATTATTCTGTCTCCCAAAATTACGTTTTGCGCTCTAAAACGGCATGTATTTGTTTGGTGCAGAATAAGTGCAGCTGTCCAACTTACCAGGCAGCGATTTTGTGGCTTGGGGTGGTGGCATCGCACGCGCAGTCTCCACGTGCTGCCGAGCAAAGGGGGAAGCCATTTTCACCTCTCCAGCAGGCCATGTGTCTAGTGTAACCTTGGGGATGGCTTCATCCTGTCAGCCAATGAGTATAAAACTAGGTTTAAACTCCTTGGGTGCCCCTTTTGAGAGGATGTCATGTTGAGGAGAGAGCGGGCTTGTTTTCTCCTGCTTCAGAGACTAGGGCCCTTTTCGCACGGGATTTGCCATGCGAAAGGGCCCCTCGAGCATCACATGAATGTGAGGAGCTTGCGCAACGCTCCAGGGTCTGGCAGGCGCCGCTCGCGTACTTTTTCATTTTCGGCTTTAAGCTGAAAATGGTGCGTGATCGCACATTGCTCCAGGGCCCCGTGCGCACTTGCTGCACTGCACTGCGGAAGGAAGGAAGAGGCGGGGCTCTCACACGGAGCTGAAGGAACCGGGACGCGAGAGCCTCTTGCTGGAGGCTGCTCGCGTGATCCCCGCAGCCCAGCGCCGAGAAAAGATGAGTTGCGGAAAGGGCCTAGGACAAGGAGCAATGGATTCAAGCTGCAGGAAAGGAGATTCCACCTGAACCTCAGGAAAGAACTTCCTGACGGTCAGTGCTGTCCGGCAGTGGAATCTGCTGCTGCCTCCATGGAGTGTGGTGGAGTCTCCTCCTTTGGAGGTTTTCAAGCAGAGGCTGGTTGGCCACCTGTTGGGAGAGCTTTGATGTGGATTCCTGGATAGCAGGGGGTTGGACTGGATGGCCCCTGGGGTCTCTTCCAACTCTAGGATTCTATGCTTCTATCCCTTTCCAGAGCTAGAATTGGGTGCAATTTTCTCTCTGGTCTGCGAAAGGGGTATTTAAGCAGGTCCCTCTCAGGCAAGAGCTCACTTCTTCTCAGAAATGTCATCCCACCCCCACCTGTGTCCCTGTGTTTAGGTGTCTGGAATTGGATAGTACTGTATTTGCTGGTGTATAAGACTCACTTTTCCCCCCGAAAAATACTGTTTGAAAATGGGGTGTATCTTATATGCCAGTGTGTCTTATATGCCCGCAAATAGTATTTGCCGGTATATAAATGGTGTGCGTCTTATACGTCTTATACCCGGGTGCATCTTATATGCCAGCAAATATGGTAAGTTCAATTGTCACAGATGGCCTGGGTCCTGGATCCTGGATGCTGTTACCGGTGTCTTTGGGGAGGGTAAATTATGGTGTCCCCTTTTAGGAAACCAGGAGTGCAGGGGTGGTAGCAGGGAGATGTGCATCTTTCCTGCACTCCTCGGTGACCGGATAGGATCCACACCAGTCACTACATGGGTTCCGGCAGAGAGCCGGAGGGATAGGCTTGTCGATCAACAGGCAGGTTGGCTGATGCCTGGATGCAAATCCATGCGCACAGCAACCTTGTAACAGCTGTAACCAAACAAAGTTGTGGCCAGTTTCCTTCCAAATTCCACAAGTGCTTGTGGTTATGTGGTGAGGAAACAGATCTCGCCCCTGAGCACACAGATCCTGAACTGCAAGGATTCATGCTTATCTAGCATTTTCTGACAGTCAAGAAATCTGTTTTTCAACATTTTTTCCCCAATACTTTTGAATATTCTTTCCATTCCTAGATCTTATGCGGGACCCGATGAACCTAGCATTGCAAGAATATTAAAATTCTCCCAACCAAATATCTGCCACAGCTGGCTTCACTAATTTTGCATAGTAGGCAAATGAAGGAGTTGTGCATAATTTATCTTATGTTGCAGAGGTTATTCTGACTGGAAGTGAGACACTGAAGCCACCCTCTCATTCTCTACAAATCTAGAAGTCTTCTTCAAATTCCTCTCTTACCTTCTAACATGTTAGCTGGAATCTTCTGTGCATTGTGAGCTGCATCTGTTTGACTATAAGGACTAGAAATTTTTAGGTAGTTGAATTCTGCAACCAGTCCTACATTCTGTGTTTTCCTATGCTTACATAGAATTCCCGCACACACAGAGTCTCCCCTATATTTATACGGCTTCTGAGCAAGAGAGAAACCCAGCCCTGTCGTGTGTGGGAGGGGCTGGTGGCTGAGAAGAAAATATATAGAGAGGCAAACGCAGATGGTCTTTTGACAGTCCTTCAGTAAGAAGTTATTGCCAGAGAGAGAAAGCTGTGGAGTAAAGTCCCTCAGTCAACCAAGGAGGGTGACTGTGTGGGAAGGGTTTAATTCCTTTTAAAACTTTCTTTTTTTAATTGGAAGGCCCCTGGAGTCACAAAATACTCTTGGAGGTTACACGTGGCCTGAGAACCACACTTTCTCCACACTGGGCTGATTAAATCAACCAAAAGCTTGACAAAGCGTGGGAAGGTCTTCGCATAATACCAGAAAGCCAACAGAGGAGAAACCACCTACCTCTCCCCAAGTAGGGACTCCCTCAGTTTCAATGCGGTAACGAAAAAGGTCCCATCCCACATGCATAAACTAGTTTTCCAAAAGTAACGGCATATCCTCTAGGATTTCCTGGATGAAACTGGGACAGATGTGGCCAAGGTGTGTCAGAATGGGTCAGGATGGCGAAAGATGTTAATGAGGAAGAAGAGGCAAGCTAAGAGTGGCTGCAGCAGTTTGCTTTCGCCTGAGCCTACGGGGCGGGCAAGATTCTGCCTGCTCTTGTGCTCTCCTCACTGCAGAGTCGATTGCGTGCAAATTCTTTTTGCATTTTGAACTCATTTTGCACCAACTGAAATAAGCTGAGGACAAAGGGAGAGGAAGAGAGAGAAACCAGGACATTTTAAAAGCAGCTGAGAACGTAGGATGACAGATTATTAATCAAGACTGTCGCTGGACCTTTCCGCACTACATTGTTGCAGTGCTATTATTCCACTTTCAACCTCCCGTGGAATTCCGGAGTCTGTCGTTTACCGAAGTCAAATTGCTCTCTGGCCGAGAATCCTAAATGCCCCTCCCTCAACTGCAAAGCCCAGGATTCTGGAGGATGTTGCAAGTGGAATGATAGCACTATGATGGTGTAGTGCGGAAAGGCCCTCTGCCAAATCAGGGAAGTTGGAGGGTACACTGCCGAGCAAAGCCACGGAAGAGAGGGGCTACAAGCTTATGTCACAGAAGGCCACGATGCCAAGTTGTCAGGGAGTTAGAGGTGAGAACCAGAGAGGAGGCCTGTACCCAGAAATAAACCTCTTCCCTCCTCATTACAGCTGAACAGTTTTCATACAGTTGCTGCAGGAACAAACTACTGGAAACCTACAATTATTGCTTCTAAAAGGAAAAAAAAAAAACAATCAGCAAAAGCTCTGAAGATTTATGTTCATTTCTGAGGGAGAAGCCAAAGCTTAGAGCCAAGATAAATTTGGAGTGCTCTTTGGAGAGCGGTTCTCCATCTGAGCCCTGCAAAGTGATTTATGTACAAACAGTAGGTAATTAAACCTCCCTGTGAACATTTTCCCTCCCCCTCCTTTTAATTAGCTCCATGCGAGTAATTTGTTGATGTTTGCACAGTCAATTTAATTACATTAATGAGTCAGAGTTTGCCTGGCGTTTTGACATGGCAGGGCAAACCCTTGGGAAACGCTCTCCCCGAGATGTCAGTGTAGGAAAATGCTTCCAGGATACCCCAGATGTGTGGACGTTTGTTGGGGGGTGGGAGAGTTAATGTTTCAGAAGGAAAAAATGAGGGAGGGATATTCCATCTTATTGAACTGTATTTGGTTGCTGGCTGTCCTGAGTCAAGTCCATCTAACCCAGAATTCAGTTCCTATGCCTTCTAACTGTCTCAGTTTAGCAGTAGTAGTCCCAATTAATCCTCTACCATCCCACTTTTTCAGTTGCTTTTAAAATGTCCTGGTTTCTCTCTCCTCCTCACACGTTTCCCCCTTTGTCCTCAGCTGACCTCAATTGCTGCAAACTGAGGCAATTTCCGCACTAGACTGTTATAGTGCTATTATTCCACTTTCAACACCCTACGGGATCTTGGGGTTTGCAGTTTAGGGAGGGGCCTCAAAGGTTTAGGGAGGAGCCTAAACTGCAAACCCCGGGATTCCCGTAGGCTGTTGAAAGTGGAATAATAGCACTATAACAGTCTAGTGCAGAAATGACCTGAGTTCAAAGTGGGAAAATAGTTTGCACTCCATGAACTCAGCGGAGAGAAGGAGGGGTAGAATCTTGCTCTTCCCAAGAGAATCAGCCAAAAGCAAACTGCTTTAGCCTCTGGAACCTAGTATGTTCTTCCTCATTAACAAGGTTTGCCATCTCGACCAAACTCTGGTGCTTGCTTGGCAACATGCAGGGTATGCAAGCAGTCTGGAAGCTCAAAATAAGCTGGTGGTACGAGAGATGTACTTTTTAGAAGCATCCAGCTTCTAAGCACAGAAGTTCCATAACCAGGGAAAGCTCTGTCTGAACACACACGCACACACACACACATGCGCACGATAAGTGGATCTCTGGATCCTGAAACCATCCCAGGCATGCCTAGGGAAGACACGGGAGATGACCCTCTTCGTGGCTGATCCCAAGTTGTAGAATTCTCTTCCACGAGAGGCTAGTCAGGTCCCCTCTCTGCTGTCATTCTTCTGATATGCAAAGGCCTGTTTACTTAGAATCATAGAATCCTAGAGTTGGAAGAGACCCCAAGGGCCATCCAGTCCAACCTCCTTCTGCCATGCAGGAAGACAACATCAAAGCTGACAGAAGGCCATCCAGCCTCTCCTTAAAAACATCCAAAGAAGGATCCTCCACCACACTTCACTGAGGCTGCGTATTCTACTGTCAAACAGCTTTCACTGCCGAAAAGTTCCTCCTAATGTTTAGATGGAATCTCTTTTCCTTTAGTTTGAAGCCATTGCTCCATGTCCTTCTCTCTGGAGAGCAGAAAACAAACTTGCTCCATTTTCCATATGACATGGTTTCAAATATTTAAACATAACTATCATGCCACCTCTTAACCTTGGCCATTTCTGCTAGAAGAGAAGGGCCATTTCCACACTAGGCTGTTATAGTGGTATTATTCCTCTTTCTCTTTTTTTAAAAATTTTTTTTAATAAAATATAATTTTATTAAGTTCCGATTTAAAACAACAACACATATAACACAACACTGATAGACAAATATAAGCGACAACAATAATCAAAACAAATGTACAGTTATACAATAAATTTTTTACACATGCTAATACAAACCCCAAAATACAAAATATACTAATATAAAACCCATAATTCCCTCCCTTAAGTAGAGATCTGACATATATCTATTATCTGTTATCTGTGTAATTAATATCTAATAATATCTATTCTCTCAATTATTTCTCTTATCTACTAACGGAAGTATCTAACAGTGCATAGAATTAATTAATTAATTAAAAATAATTAATTATTTTACCTTATAATTTTATACTAATCATCAATGTCTATATTTCGGTTTCGGTACATCTGAATACACATGTCAAAATATTTAACAGTTGATAATAAACAATAAACAATAGACAATACAACAACATCCACAACAACAACAACAACAATTAAACAGTTGGTAATTATGTACGTACATACTCACTCTCATACTGACCCATCTTCTTCATACATTGTACTTCTTCTAACATCCTAACGTTCTCTTCTCTAACATCCTACTCTCATACCTATTGACTTCTTGTGGGGACGTCGCGGCAATCGGTCGGAATTCATGGAGCTGGTGAATTTCGAAGTCCCGGTGAGGTCGGAATCTCCTGTTAAAATTAAAATCAAAGGAGATTAAGACCCCCTGGTAAAGGGGTACTCGGAGGAGACTCGAAGGGGACCCGAGATCAGCTATAAGTGTGCAGGAGAGGAGAAAGGTGGAGACCTGCCCACGGGACAAGCTGACAGGATCGCGGAGTCACCATTACCACACCGGGCAGCCTTTTAGGCTAAGCCGCGTTACCACCGTTCAGTTCTTTTTTTCTTCTTATCCATCTGGATTAATAATAAGAATAATATAATCACCAGCTGGGTAAGTTAAATCCAGACTGATCTTTACTGAGAGAACTTAATAATTATAAACTCTAATCTGCAGAAAGCTATGTGTTCTGCAGAGTTAAACTCCCAGACAAGTTGGAAGAAGATTACGTGGTGGGGCTTTCGTGATTTTACGTGGTTTTTTTTTTGTTTTTTGTTTTGCATCCTTAACATTCCTTGTTTCACAAATCAGTCCATTTTGGCTGAGTTTATCCTTTTTCGGTTGGGACATTTAGAATTAAGCAGGATACATCACAAATTATGGACATAAAGGACAATACGGAAGACCAAAGAGTTGGCAGTCCCCCGGTCCCCCGGTCTCTCTGATTAAGTTGAAGGGAGAGAAACAGAGAAGGATTTAAAATCAGGATAGAACAATTGGGAAGAGTTAATATAACTTGAATATAATAATATAAACAATAACAATAATTTATTAAATAATCACAATGGACGTAAGGATATAAGGACAGAGACAATTTACAGAAAAGCAAAGAGGAGAGGACGTGATACAACTGAGGAGAGTAATGGAGGAGACCCGTCTGTGTTGAAGGGAGAGCAGATAGCAATCACAAAACAAGCAGGAAGAGCGGTGGCGAGAAGTTGAAACAAAGAGGAACAATAGTTGAAACAAAGTTAGAACCTACAAAAGCAGTGTAACAGAACGAACTGAAAGATGCAAAGTGAGAGCAGAAAAGAGATCGGAAGACGTGCGATTTTGGAAGGTTGAAATAAACATAAAGATATTAGATAAATTGTGTGATTACCGGAACTTTGTCAATTAAGTATAAATACTTTTCGTTGTTATCTGTTACAAGTGTGATATAACAGTCCTCAGACTAGTAATAGATGGGGTGATATTTGTTTATTCTTGTTAATACCTACAGAAGAAAAGGGTTAACAAATACTGTATAAAAAGAAGATTAACACAAACAGAACGGAGATTTATAGTTTTTAAGTAAAGTACATAATTAAGACGATTGAAGCATTGGAAGCATTGGAAACTTGAGTTAATTATACTCGTTAATATTTATATTACTTGAGAGACAATCTGATACCTCGGAGAAACATAGCAGTTTGAGATAATAGAAACAGGATTGGGGGTTGTGTCAAGGGAAAGGAACAGTAGTTTGAGTACATTCAAGGTTGTCTCTAGAGAAACAAATCAAGGACATTGCAGATAAAGAATAATAGCCAGATAAGAGTCATTGGAGCGACAGAGGAAGGGTAGAGAAAGGAAGAGAGAGTTGGCTATCACAATAAAAAGTAAATAATAGTGTGTATACGCTAAAGAAAATCAAGTTGAGAGTTACACTCCTCTAATAATAAAACAGAGATTAAAATAGAATAAAGAGTAGAAGATAATAAAGAATAATAAAATTAAGCAAGATGATGGCAGCAGGAAAAAGGAAGGCAGCAACAGGAACGCAATCACAAATACAAACATTGCTGCAAAGAAGAGTGTCTACAGAAATCAAGATACCAAGCACGGAGACAAGGACACCATTAATGGAAAGCCAGAGTTTGACACAGAGTGTCGGATTTGACATAACAGAAGAAATAAGGAAACTAGCTATGACATTCAAGAATGAAATGAGGGAAACAAGAACAGAAATGAAACAAATGAGAACAAAGATAAAAACTGATCTAAAGAAAGAATTGGAGACGTTTAGTAATAAGTTAGGTAATATTTCAAAGGAACTAAAACATGTGAATGAGAAGGTCAAAGAAACAGAGGAAAGAACTACAAGAACGGAATCACAGACAATGAAAATGGAAGAAAGGACGGAACATTTAGAAAAGACAACGTTACTAATGGACATAAAGAATAGAAATAAATCGATCAAAATAAGAGGATTACAGGAACTGCCACAGGAGGATTTGTACGAGAGATTAACTCAACCATTGGCACAATTTATAGGTTGGGCACCTGAACAACTAGATTTAGAGCTGGACAGGATCTTCAGGGTCAATTCAGTGGTAGCAAAACGGAGGAACATTCCACTAGACATCGTGATTTACTTCCTGAGGGAAAGAGTGAAAGATCTGGTCCTGCAGCAAAGTTACACAAAAAAACTTGTGGTGGATGGAAACGAATTGAAAATCTATAAAGACGTACATCCTGCTCTGCTGAAGAGAAGAAGAGAATATAGTTTTGTGACACAGCTATTAAGGAATCGAGGGATATGATACACATGGGAAAGGACCAAAGGCATTTCCTTCATGTGGAAGCAGAAAAGGTTCGTACTGAATTCAATTACGAAAGCAAGAGACTTCTGGGGAAAATATAAGGAAGAGATGAACAAAGCAGGAGAAGAAACACAGGAACAAGAAGAAGAGATAGTTAACGAAACTTCACAACCATTACAGGAATTGGAAAAAATACAAGGGAAGCAAAAAACAAAAGAGAAATCTACAGATCAAAAGCAGGAGGAAGAATTAGAAGGGGAACAAGAAGAAGAAGTTGAAGAAGAAGAAGAGGAAGGAGAAGAAGAATCAAATTCAATAGATCCGGAACTAGAAGAAGAGACAGAAGAGAGTGAAGAATAAACATTATAACACATAAAATATAAAATGAAATTGAGAATACTGTCCTGGAACGTTCGAGGTATAAACTCCCCGCACCAAAGAAAATGTGTCTTTCATCAATTAGAGAAATTAAATCTGGACATAATCGCAATACAAGAAACCCATATTAAAAATAAGAATTTAAAATATGTTAAGAACCCCAAATTAGGCCAAACATTCTCATCCTCAATAGATAAGAAAAAAAAAGGAGTAACTGTATTTGTAAATAATAAATATGAAGCAAAACAAATTTTTAATGATGAAACAGGGCATTGTATAGCAGTGGAAGTAAGCACAATGGAGCTAAAATTAATAATAATAGCGGTGTATGGACCATTAGAGAATAAAAGTAAATTCTATCAAAAGTTACTAGAAAAATTATTGGATTTGGATGCAGATAATCATAAGATGACCCTTATGGGAGATTGGAATGGGGTGTTGAATCCGTTTTTGGATAGATCTAACAAAAACAAGAAGAACATAGGCAAAAAACAATCAAGGGAAACTCCCTAAATCATTTTTAGATTTATTAGAACATTTATCCTTAGTGGAAGTTTGGAGACATATAAAAGGTGGTAAAGAGGAGTATACTTACTTTTCCGAACGGCACAGATCATGGTCTAGAACAGACATGTTTTTCATATCAGCGGATATGCTAAAAATATAGGGAAAATGGAGATCTTACCCAGAACAATTTCAGATCACTGCCCAATCTTATTAACAATTCAACAAGGGAAGAAAAGATATAATTGGAAACTGAACCATAATTTGTTAAAAAATGATTCAGTTGTAGATAAAGCAAAAAAGACATTCAAAAGTTTTTTTGAGATTAATTTAGATAAGGGCCAAACAATACAAACAGTATGGGAACCGTGTAAAGCAGTAATGAGGGGCTTTTTTATTAATTAACAAGCTTGGCTAACAAAATGTAGAAAAGAAACAAGAATATATACAAAGTTGCAAGATAAAAAAATTGAATTAAAAAAACCCCACAAGATTCTAAAACACTAAAGGAAATACAAATATTAAAGAAACAATTAGCATTATTGATAACCAATGAAACAGAAAGTAAAATGAAGTTTATAAAGCAAAGACAGTTTGAGCATGTGAACAAGACGGGGAGATGGCTCTCATATAGAATAAAAAAAGAAAAGGGGAAACGTAATATTAAAGGTATAAGAGAAGATCAAGATATTTATCACCAACAAACAAAGATTAAAAACATTTTTGTTAATTATTTTGAAGAATTATTTAAAAAAAGAATACAAACACAAGAACAAAAAAATAAGATGATGAAGTGTTTCGAACGAACAGAGACTACCCAACTTTCGGATAGTCAAAGAGATGATTTAGATAAGCCGATAACAGTACAGGAAGTTACAAATGTGATTAAGAAATTGAAAATAGACAAGTCCCCTGGCCCGGATGGCTTCACGGCATTATATTATAAAACCTTTCAAGAGCTTCTGATACCGATACTCATCCCAGTATTAAACTCAATCAAATATCAAGCATTCCCTAATTCATGGAAAGAATCAAATATTGCCCTTATACCTAAAGAGGG
Organism: Cyclura pinguis; assembly: GCA_030412105.1. NCBI lineage: Eukaryota > Metazoa > Chordata > Lepidosauria > Squamata > Iguanidae > Cyclura > Cyclura pinguis. Next base: position 288,220,193 of record CM059601.1, on the reverse strand, counting down.
AAAAGACTTAATGGATAAAAGAAATTATAGACCAAATTCCTTATTAAATATTGATTATGAAATTTTTGCATTAATCTTAGCAGACCGATTAAAGAAAATGTTAGAAGGATGGGTACATGAGGATCAGAATGGGTTTCTTCCCGGAAGAAATTTGAAAAATAATATAAGAATAATTTTAGATACAATAGAATATTATCAGAAACACAATCAAAAAAGGTAGCATTAATATTTCTAGATGCGGAAAAAGCGTTCGATAACGTAAGTTGGCCTTTTATGTTCACAATAATGTATAGGATGGGAATGGGAAAAAGATTTACAGAATGGATAAAGGCAATTTATAATGATCAAAAGGCATGTTTAATTATAAATGGGGAGAAAACAAAACAATTTGAGATACATAGGGGAACACGACAAGGATGCCCACTTTCACCTCTACTTTTTATAATATGTTTGGAAGTTTTGAATAACAATATAAGGAATGAGAATACAATAAGAGGTGTTAGAATAAAGGAACAGGAATTTAAAATACAAGCATATGTGGACGATTTGGTCATAATATTAGAAGAACCCCTAAATAGTATCCAAACGGTCACGGAATTATTGAGGCAATTTGGAGAAGTAGCCAAATTCAAAATAAATAAGGAGAAATCATTGATGATGACTAAAAATATTATACCACAACAAGAGAATGAACTAATAAGAATCTCAGGTTTCAAAGCAACTAAAAAAGTAAGATACTTAGGGATAACAATAACTAAAAACAACTCAGAACTGTTTAATAATAATTATAAAAAAACATGGAATGAGATAACAAAAGAAATGAGAAAATGGGATAAGTTACAACTCTCCTTGCTAGGTAGAATTTCTGCAATTAAAATGAATGTCTTACCAAAAATGATGTTTCTCTTTCAGAATCTACCAGTAATATATAACAAGAAACCATTTAAGAATTGGGATAAGGAGTTAAGCAGATTTATTTGGAACGGGAGGAAACCAAGAATTAAAATAAAATATTTAAAAGAAATCAAAGAGAAAGGAGGGTTAAATTTACCAGATTTAAAGCTTTATTATGAAGCCTCAGCATTAATATGGCTAAAAGAATGGATTACCTTGGAAAATTCAAAATTATTGAATTTAGAGGGGTTTAATCTATATTACGGATGGCATGCATACCTTTCGTATGACAAACATAAGAATAATAGAGAATTCATGGACCATTATATCAGGAAGGCAAAAATTTGGCTTAAAGTCAGAAACAAACTATATTCAAAGTTACCTTGTTCGGTTTCACCACATGAAGCTTTTTATCGATTGGAAAAGATACAAATGAAAGAATGGATGACATATAAAGATAGATTAAAAAAAGAAGGAACTACCATAAAATTAAAAAACAGAGAACAACTAATTACAGAGGGATATAAATCGCACTGGCTTTTATATAGACAGTTAGTGGAAAAGTATAAGATAGATAACAAAATAAGGGGAATATCATTGGAAGAAACTGAGCTGGATAAACTGATGAAAGCAGGAGTAAAACATCCCCTAAGTAAAATTTATAGATTGTTACTAAATTTAGAATTGGAAAAGGAGATAATAAAAGACAATATGATAAAATGGGCCCAAGATTTAGGCCACCCAATAACTTTAAAACAATGGGAGAATGCCTGGAGAATAAATCAAGAATTCACAAGAAGATATAATTAGCAAGAAAACTTTTTCAAAATATATTATAGATGGTATTTAACGCTGGTACAAATTGCTAAGATGAAGAAGATTAAGAAAGCGGCCAAATGTTGGAAATGTCATAAAATTGGTTCATTTTATCATAGTTGGTGGAGATGTAATAAGGCAAAAACTTACTGGGCACAAATACATGAACAAATAACGAAATATTTAAAAATCAAGTTTCCAGTGCTACCAGAAATATACTATTAAACATGTTTGATAGGATAGATACGACTGTAAGAAAGAAATATCGGAGAGTTCTATGTTATATGACATGTGCTGCGAGAATTACTTTTGCGAAAAATTGGAAAAACGTGAATATACCATTGCTAGAAGATTGGATAACTAAATTATGCGAATTGGCAGAAATGGATAAGCTGACATTAATGTTAGAAAACAAAAGTAATAGTACCTTTAGGAAAGAATGGGAAATTTTAAATCCTTTCTGGGAAGAGAATTGGGGAGACTACGCAATGATAGGACTGTATGATTAATATCATTGAGATATGATATTTTCTTTACAATTTAGAATTTAGATGAAGGAGACGAGATAATGGTTAAGTAGCAAGGAGTGAAGTATAACAGATGTTTAAGAACGTTTTATGATAAAAGAGGGATGGTATTATAAGTAAAATGAACAGATTAGGGTAAATGAATTGCTATAAAGATTACAAGAAATTATATTCGGAAAGCAGGATGATAAAGGAAGAGATTTGTACTGCAACCAGTGGTGAAGATGAAGAAGTATTATTCCTCTTTCAACATCCTTTGGAATCCTGGGATTTGCAATTTAGGGAGGGGCCTTTGAGGAGAGGAGGAAGTGGAGGCCTTTGAGGCCCCTCACTAAACTACAAATCCTAGGATTTCATGGGATGTTGAAAGTGGAATAATGCCACCGTAACAGTCTAGTGTGGAAATAGCCCTTCTGTTCTTCAGGATAAACACACCCAGCTCCCTAAGCAGACCCTCATAATGCCTGGTTTCCAGGCCTTTTACAGTTTTGGTCACCTTCCTCTGGACGTATTCCAGCTTTGCAATATCCTTCTTGAATTCTGGTGGATCTGGAACGTGTCCAGAGGAAAGCAACCCAGTTCAAAGAAACCTGGACAGCAAGTCTTGAGAAAGCCCATCACTGTGGAAGTGGAGAGTCACTACTGATCAGAAGAAAGAGCTCTGAGTCAGAGGGACATTGTGGTGTAGTGTTTTGGTGTTGGATGAGAACTTTGGAGATCCAGTTTTGAATCTTCCATCAGAATGTCTATACTAGTATAGACAGTTTGATACCACTTTAATCGCCACCGCTCCGTCCTGTGGAATTCTGTGATTTGGACTTTTGTGAGGTACTTACACTTCTATACTAGAGACAGCTAGTGAGGCAGTTCAGAGGAAGGCAATCAAGGAAGGCACAGCCCTTGAGGATGGAAGCCCTGAGCAAAGCAGCTGAGGACTGGGAAGGCAGGAGGTCTCTTGCTGTGATGGAGTTGCCCTCATTCAGAGTTGACTTGAGGGTGTTGCCCCGATTTCTGGGGTCCCTTGGGGAACACCTCAATGTGCTCTACATGATGGGGAATGGAAACTAGCCAGAGCACAAGCAATTGCGATGCGAGAGGCAGGGTAGCCTAGCGGGGTCTTTTTACCCAGTTTTTACGGGATCAGGCCAAGCCAAAAACCAAACAAAAATGTCCAATAAATGATTTTATGGAAGGAAAGTCTCATGCACCAACGCACTCAGGCACACACGCACCCAAGAGCTATTAAGAAACAAAAAAGAGGAAATTGGATAGGGGAGTATTGAAGGAGTGCAGTTGGGGTAATACTGCACCTTTTCCTGAAGTCCTGGGTCCAGGAAGGCAGTGGAGAAGTGGGGCTCAGCATGGAGAGAGCTGAAGGGATTGCTCGATGGACGGAGCAACAGTCTGCTGGGGTGACCGGGAGCAATCTGAAGAAATGCTCAAAAACTGGGACTATTTGTAGGGGAAAAACTACATGGAGGACTAATCCATTCCTGGGGAGAACAATGGGTGTTGCAGTGGGCACGAAGCTCCACCCTGGTAATTTCCTTTGCGTGGTGAGATTGCAAGGTTTGCCAAAGTCTCAGAATCTTTGGCTGTGTTTGTTTGTGGTGTGACTTCATGTAAATAGTCCTTGCTTGATGGGATATTTGCTCAACTTGGGGCAGACATGCTAATCCCCTCAAGTCGACGTCTCGGGGCTGAGGACCTTTTGTTTATTCGGGGTTTACATACCTTGAGGTCTCCTGGGGCTATGTGACTGGGGATTTTACTGGCCTGACCTGGTTTTCAGCCATTCAACCGTGCCTGCCTACGTGCTCATCTGGACAACCTCTCTGGCACACGGAGTTATATTTAATATTAAATTGTAGACCCCGGGATAGGGTTTCTCCATCGGAGCAACAAAGGCAAATAACAGCAAAGCAAGGAATTCCATCAAACTACCTTTCTTCTTTGTGATCTTTCTGCATCACACAAATGAGTCTTTGTGCCCGTGCAGAGAACTTGTTCAGGGCGTTCCAGAGCTGAGTAGCTTGGAGAGAGTACGGTCCACTCCCATGTATCCATCCGCCAAGCTACTGCCCCCTCAGTTTCTCTCCATCTTCTGCTAGAGCCGTTTCCTGTCAGGTCTCCTCCAATCCAAGCAGGTCTGGCCTTTCCTATTTTTTGCTTCTGCTTCATTATTTTCTATCCTTCTTGTATTTTTCTTACTGCTGTCTCTCAAATCTTTTCTACTTTATATCCTCCATCTCTTCTTACCCCCCTTCTTAGGATCTATGGCCTCTACTTTGCTCTTTAAACTGTGCTTCTCCTGCATTTGGAAGATTTCGTTTCCCAAAAGTGATCCAGAGTGCCTCTTTTGCTTGGAGGAAGGGCACATTGTTGAATACACACACACACACACCACACACACACATACAGTACACCCTCCATATATGCTGGGGGTCTCTTCAAGGGGATTGTGGGTAAAACAAAAAATGTGAGTGTTGTATCCCATTGTAGGCTTTAAGAATATGCATCATGCCAAACTATAATGGGAGCAATGCTTTGTGCGACCCTGCATTTATGTATTCAGAGGTTGTAGCAGAAGAGGCTGCATTGTGTGTGTGTGTGTGTGTGTGTGTGTGTGTATGTGTGTGTGTGTATATATGTATATATACACACACACACGTACACACACACACACATATACATGCTTATACCCGCATTGCTGCATGTGTGTGTGTGTGCATGCGTATATGCACATCACCTTATACCTGGTTTGGGACTCAAAGCAGCTTACAACAGTTGAAACAAACCTAGTTAAATATTCACAGGATACAAAAGTCAAAAAGCAATTAAACCATCATAAAATTAAAACCACTTGAAACTATAAACTATTGACAAACAGTGACAACAAATAAAAGTCCAGCACATTATACAAGGCCTGTTTCCCCCTTAAAAAATCAAGTTTTCAAAGGCCTGCTGGAAGCAAAAGGGTTTTCCCTTCTTGTCTGCTTGTTATGTACCCCAAGTACCTGTGAGAGTGGTTTCGAGGAGAGGAGGGCCTCCCCAAAAGATCTCAAATCACAGGCAGGTTCAGGTGGGGGAATCCCACCCCTTCAAAAAAGCTGGCCATCATCTCCTGACCTAACCTAGAAGGAGTTGTTTTGAGGATAAAATGAGTGCTTATGGGTGCTGGAAGAGGACAGTGTATGCTGGCTTGGGCTGCTTGAGCGTGTGGAAGAGAGACAGGACAGCCATGCATCAAACAGAATAAGTAGTTGGCCTCAAAGACCCCTCCCGGAACTGCAAACCCCAGGATTCCATAGGATGTTGCAAGTGGAATGATAGCACTATAACAGGCTAGTGTGGAAATGGCCCAGGGCTGAGAGAGCATCTTCCAGGCATTCTGGAGGAGCCGGGGAAATTGTATGCAAGCGTCAGCTGATACCACACAGCTTCATTTCTTGGATTCATGCCTCCTGCTTATTTTTTTTCCTCCTCGACAGCTATAGAAACATAATGGTTTAATCTATTTCTGCTTGTCTTGACAAGATCAAGCTTGACAACAGCAATGTGGCCCAAATTGCGTTGGCCTCACAATTTTGCCAGCCTGAACACAAAATAACATTGCTGTGTGGGGGACAGAGAGCAAAGTAGAATCTGTCAAATATACCTTTTTTTTTTTTCAACATTAATGTTTGTACTTGAAATGAGGTTTGTTCTTACAGATATCAGGGGGGCACTTTTGAACTTCAGAATTTGGAAATAAAAACCATGCTGAAGGTTCATTCTCCATGCCTTTGGACCCCCAAAGTGTGGCCACTATGGGTCTCCAAGCCCTTCAGACCACCCGATTAAATTTTCCCCCTGGTGATTTTTTTGCCTATACCACAAACAGCTCAAAAATACTGCAAAATGCAGCAGTTTTGCTCCCTACTTCCCACAAGCGCCCCCATACCAGACAAAATATCCGGAAGCCAAAGGAATTGACTGAAATTGAAACGGGGAGTGAGGTAACCCACATAAGCCTTGCTGTTGATTGCATCTGCCAGCCAAACAGCTGTGCAAAACCGAGTTGAAAAACTCTGTACATCTAACGCCACGCTTTCTCTTTTGCAGAGACACACAGCACGAGTGAAAAAATGTCAGACAAAGAGAACAATGGCTTGTTCAAAAGACTCTCCTGCACAAATCCATTTCGCACGATCAAAGTAAGTGGCTTGAGCACTTCCTAAATGAATTTCCACAACCTTCCAGGACAAGAAAAGAAAGGAAATCTCGTTTTGGACAGGTGGCTTCTAGCTGCCTCCCCTGTATTTTCCCCTAGATGTTCTTTTAAAAGCTGTCTGCTTTTTGGAGAAGTTCAAGGAGGCCAAATACAGGTTTAGAGGCAGAGAAAGCTCTGGCAAAATGGAAGGAGGACTCAGCGGTAAAGGGCATTCCATTTGTGCCTTCTAAAGTTCAGCCTTTCAGGATCAGAATTTCACTTAAAATGCTCCAGGCTGAATGTGCTTGGCTTGCCATTTATAGGGGCTTGGACTCAGATACTGAGAATGTTCACAGACTGCTGTAGGAATTTTTTAAAAAACAAAAACAAAAAACTGGGCAGACTTTAGAATGGATTTAAGTGCTTCAAAACAACCGTATTTTTGGAGGTAGCTTAACGCACATGTAAGTTTATTTTCTTTCTAAAGAATGAGAGAGAGTTGCCCCTGAGCATATGCAAAGAGAAGGTATTTGTGTTACCCTTCAAGCAACCACAGCCAATTTCCGCACTAGACTGCTATAGTGCTATGATTCCACTTGCAACATCCTATGGAATCCTGTGGTTTGCAGTTTCGGGAGGGGATGCCCGGCCCCTCCCGAAACTGCAAATCGCAGGATTCCATAGGATGTTCCAAGTAGAATCATAGGGCTATAACAGTCTAGTGCGGAAATGGCCCCAGAGTCCAGCACTCAAACCAGGATCATGCTGGCTCCCACTGCTTTCAAGCTGATTCTGACTTCAGGCTGATTCTGGAGGCAGAGGCTTGGCTTCAGACTACAGCAAAAAGAGATTCCACCAAAAGATTAGGAAGACCTTCCTGATGATGAGAGCAGTTGGGCAGTGGAATCTGCTGCTGTCTGGGAGCACGGTGGAGTCTCTTTCTTTGGGGGTTTTTAAAGAGAGGCTGGATGGCCATCTGCCAGTAGGGCTTTGTGTTCCCACAAGTAACCCTCCATGCAATATTTATGCTCACCTCCCAGGAAATTGCTGAAATGTCATCTCATCTTTGCTACCTGAGAAAGAAGCAGCAAACGCGAAGAGGCATTTAGAATAACAGCATTACAGAGTTGGAAGGAATCTCAAGGGCCACTGAGGCCATTTCCACACTAGCCTGTTATAGTGCTGCTATTTCGCTTTCAACATCCTATGGAATCCTGGAGTTTCCAGTTTAGGGAGGGGTCTCAAAGGCCCCTCCCTAAACTGCAAACCCCAGGATTCCATAGGGTGTTGAAAGTGGAATAACACCACTATGACAGTCTAGTGCAGAAATGGCCTAGGACTTCAGGAAACCAAAGTTTGAATCCCTGCTCAGTCATGGAAACCCAGTGGGTGACCAGTGAGAGAGGCCACACTCTCTAAGCCTCAGAGGAAGTCAATGGAGGCAAACCTCCTCTGAAGAAATCTGGCCACGAAAACCTTATGAGAGGGTCACCATAAGTCAGACTTGACTTGAAGGCCCATAACAACCAACAGTTATTAGATCTACTCCCCTATCTACTTCCTCTGCACCATTCATGTATTTATAAGCCTCTGTCTTCTCATGTTCTCCTGCCCTTTTTTTTTTTAAAGCGGATAATAGCTAAACGTTGTAATCTTTCCTCACAAGTGAGTGTCTTTAGTCCATTTTATGGATTCTGCTCTTCATCATCTTCTACAGTATTCTTTCTGGGATGGTGAAGAGAAGGGCAAAGTGGTGGTCTAGAAAGTATTATTTTTTTTATTATTATTAATCTTTATTTCTACCCCACTTATCTTCTCGAGAGGACTCAAAGCAGCTTACAAAGCTTAAAAGAGAACATAGTTAAAACTATAGTATGCAATAGTTAAAACACACATTAAACAACAATATTGGTTAAACCAATATTAAAATACTTATTAAAAACAACATACAAATGACAACTAAAATAACCAGCACTGTTCTACGTACTAATTACGTATTAAATGCCTACTGAAATAGGAATGGCTTTGGTTGTCTCCAGAAGGTAGGCAGGGGGGGTGCCTGGGGTCCCTGTGAGCCTGTACCTGGCAGGCCATTATGGGTTAGCATCAAGAGAGGGAGGGTGGAAGCTGTCCAATGCCGGTGCTAGCTGTAAGTACAAAGCTGAGAATGATTTCAGCCACCCCTTTTTGTCATTTCAGGGGTGAAATTCAGGGGGGTTTTTTACTTTGCAGATCATAATTCTAAGAGGTTTTGCATGGGAGGAGTGGGTGGGCTTTAGTACGAGGTGGCAAGATTCCACATTCACACACTTTTCTTGGATGGGGGAAAATGTTCCACTGCTACACATAGCAGTTCTCACCACACTGAGCCTGGCAGCATTCCTGAACAGAATCCCTAAAGGGCTGAACGAATGTGGGGTAACGGTTGGAGCACTGGAATATGACTCGGGAGACCCGAGTTCCAATCCCTGCCCAGCCATGGAAACCCACTTTGGGCAAGTCACCTTCCCTCGGCCTCAGAGGAAAGAAAGGCCAAACTTTGCCAAGAAAACCCCAGGGCAGTTTTGCCTTAAGGTCACTGTAAGTTGAGCCGTTTCCGCACTAGACTGTTACAGCGCTATTATTCCACTTTCAACATCCTTTGGAATCCCGGCGTTTGCAGTTTAGGGAGGGGTCTTTGAGGATGGCCTTTGAGGCCCCTCCCTAACCTGCAAGCCCCAGGATTCCATAGGATGTCGAAAGTGGAATAATAGCGCTGTAACAGTCTAGTGCGGAAATGGCCTTGGAGACCAACAACAGCGATGATGTTACAGCCTTGTAGCATTAACAACATAGTCCCAGTGAGAGGTTTGGAGGAGATACAGCCTAAAATGGTAGTCCTAAAATATTAGTAGGTGTGGAGCCATAGATCGGTGGCAGGGCAAGTGCATTGGAAGCCAAAGGTCCCAGCATCAGGACCAAACTTACCTGTGAAGTTCCAAACATAATTTCTCCACGTGTGTATTTTTTCCCTCCTGGTAGAAAGCGGCCACTGAGGGGCCATTATAAGATGAGGACTGTGGCGAGTGGAGAGCTAGGGTGTTAGTCTTCTCCTCTCATGCAGCAGTCTCAAGTCCCCCCACCCCAACTTCTATTTAACACAGGCTATTTCTGCACTAGACTGTTGTAGCGCTATGATTCCACTTTCAACATCCTATGGAATCCTGGGGTTTGCAGTTTCGGGAGGGGCCGCATGGATTCCACCCCAGGATTCCATAGGATGTTGAAAGTGGAATCATAGCGCTACAACAGTCTGGTGCAGAAACGGCCATAGTTAGTTGTCTTCTTCAAGGTGAATACTTTCCTCTACTGCTAAATGGCAACTGTGAGAGGTGAGTTTCCGTGGCAGAGGAAGGAAAAGTTAAACCTCTTTCCCTCTTTGCTATGGGCCCAGTCCTGATGAATGGCTGCTTTTTGCAGTGAAAAGATAAAGAAAGATTCACGCCTTGCCAAACAGTGTGTTTAACATGTCATGTGTGCTTTGGCCCACGGTCCCCAGAATCTCAGTTTTAAAAAAGTCTCCGAAAGGAGGGCCGGAAGCTAATTCCAGTTTGCAGGAGAAGGCAGTTTCTACCAGTTTTAAGTTTCCTTTAAAACTTTTGGAGAAGGGTGAAAATGAGAATAAGCAGTTGAAGCCGTGGCCTTTTCTGCCCGAGCTCTCAGAGCACATCTGCTCATACCTGCTGGCTCCTTTGACCCAAAATGCTCCTCACGCTCTTGCACCTGTACGCCCGGAACTCTCTGCAAGGCGCTTCAATGCCATTTGCCCACCTGACTCCTTCCTGTGTGGAAGACGAAGCAAGCGCTTCCCTTCCCAGCAAGTGGACGGGACTTCCAGCCGCTCTGATCCTTTCTCCTTTGTAGCATGCAGACATTCCAGGCTGCAGCCTCTGAAACAGCAGAGTATAAAAATAGATAGTCAGGGTAGGCTGAAGAACTTGAAACTTCCAGGTTTCGGCTTTCTCCCCCTCCTTAAAACAAACAAGCAAGCAAGCAAGCAAACAATGAAGCCAAAGAAAACATTGGAAACATTGGAAATATTTGGCACTTTGCAATACTGATCACTACTTTATAATACTGATTGTTAGGTTCCATATCACTTGGATTCAATATGCAAAGTGATTCATATTATCCCAGTAAGCCCCACAGAGTAGAAGGGGGGGGGGACTACAGGCGTGGGGGTGCAAAATGAGAGTACTGCCTTCCCCATAAAAATTCTCAATGCCCCCATGAAATTTTCTTTCAGTCTCCAAACTGCTAGCATTGCAGAGAGTGAGATACTGAAAAGCATTCACACCTCAAACTCTTCTATTCACTCGGGCCATTTCCACCTGCCCCTCCCTAAACTGTAAACCCCAGGATTCTATAGGATGTTGACAGTGGAATAATAGCACTATAACAGTCTAGTGTTGAAGTGGCCTCTGATCTCATCTCCTTGGTTTCTTTCTTTGCCCCTTTTCTTTGGATGTCTAAACTGTGGCCCTTTCCTCACATGGTTATTAAGGCGAGCCAATGCGTCTTGCCACGGAGGTCTTCTGCACCTTGGAATGGACTAAGTTCAGTTTATTTACCTTTGTTCCGCACGTAATTCCGACTAAATGCACCCCCATGTGGTGGTAAAGTGAGCTATTTGAAAACCGGAAGACATCGGTTTTCCAGTTTTCCAGATCGATCCGATTTGTACTTTCACAGTGGTGCAGACACGTACATTTGTGCCAGTGCGAATTGGTGGTCAGGGAGGGCTCATGGGAGGGGCCAGGGGGTAGTATGGACTTAGGCATGTACACACATATGCACGTACGCACGTACGCAATGACGTACTGAACCATGCAAAAAAAAGAAAAAAAAGGGGCCAGTCACAGCCGACGGGGCGGGATGAGGGGAGTAGCAGGAGTGGCCATGGCAGAGGCAGTGTGGATTCATGAACTCGCACTCCTCCAAATCAGAATGGAACATACGCAGAAAGCCAACGCAATTCTCGGCTGCATCAATAGGAGTCTGGTGTCTAGATCGAGGGAGGTACTGGTACCACTCTACTCTGCTTTGCTTAGACCTCATCTTGAATCCTGTGTCCAGTTCTGGGCACCCCAATTCAAGAAGGACATGGTCAAGCTGGAGCAGGTCCAGGGGAGGGCGACCAAAATGGTGAAGGACCTGGAAGCCAAGCCCTATGACGATAGACTTAGAGAGCTGGGTATGTTTAGTCTGCAGAAGAGAAGGTTAAGACGGGACATGATAGCTATGTTTAAATATTTGAAGGGATGCCACGTAGAGGAGGGAGAGGGCTTGTTTTTGGCTGCTCCAGAGACCAGGACAAAGAGCAATGGATTCAAGCGGCAGAAAAGGAGATTTCACCTGAACCTCAGGAAGAACTTCCTGACAGTCAGGGCTGTCTGGCAGTGGAGTCTGCTGCCTCCATGGAGTGTGGTGGAGTCTCCTTCTTTGGAGGTTTTTAAGCAGAGGCTGGATGGCCATCTGTCGGGAGTGCTTTGAGGGTATTCCTGCATGACAGGGGGTTGGACTGGATGGCCCCTGGGGTCTCTTCCAACTCTACATTTCTATGATTCTATGATTCTATGATTCAGTAGCTGTGTGGAAGGAAATGAGGGAAAGTCCGCCTTGTTTCGAGCCCAGAAAATCTGGTAAGAAACAGCACGAACCAATTCACCAGCCTTCTAAATGCTTGACTGAATTTTTAGGATGATGCAATCAGAAGAGTGGAGGAAAATTTCATTTTTTTTGGAGAGGGGAAGCAGAATTCTTATTTGAGGAGAAGTGCCCTCATTTTGTGCTTATACTGCAAATATGAGAAGGCACAGGCAAAGAGAAGATGGTCTGTGAATTCATGGCACAGGACAGTTTTGTCCCAGCGACCCTGTAGGTGGCAGATGTGGGTGGAACTACAGTATATGTCAAACCAGCAAACGGATTTCTGAAGCAGGTGATGAGTTCCAATCATTACTGGGCTAAGGGAGGAATGTGTTGATGTTCTTACACCTCCTTGTTTGGTGGTCATAGAATCCTAGAGTTGGAAGAGACCCCAAGGGCCACCCAGTCCAACCCCCTTCTGCCATGCAGGAAGACACAATCCAAGTACTCCCTTTAACAGATGGCCATCCAGGCTTTCTTTAAAAACCTCAAAAGAAGGAGACTCCACCACATTCCCGGGCAGCAGTGTATTCCACTGTCCAACAGCATCCTAAGCCACTCTTCATAGGGCATGATTTCCAGGCCTTTGACCAAGTCTGGAGCCTGGATGAGATGGGAATGTTACCCCAAAGTGTGGGTCATTCAGAGGTCCACCCGTGATGCCAATGCCTCCATATAACAGCGGGGAATAGTAGCAAAAAGAGGAGGCCTGCCCGGGGGTGGGGGGAGGCCATAAGCTAGCAAGATCTTTTACACCTGTGTATACTGGTGCTAAAGCAGGAAAATCAGCTGAAGAGTTCAAAAATAACCTTGTTTGTTCTGTTGTGGGAATTAACAATCATACATAGGCAAGATCCAAGCAGTCTTGCAATCACACGAGGCTAGCTGAAGAAAAAGGGAAGAAAAGTTTTGATAGTGAGAGTTTAGGGTGACATGGGTGATGTTTACCTATCCAGAAGTGAAGAGATGAGGTGATGTGGCTCAGACCAAGGGTCCAAGGGTATTACAAAATGGGAATCAAAGCAGCAGGGTGGCAGCCAGTACTCTTTTTCCACCCTGAGGGGGAAGTTGTTAGTGGCTTTCTGGCAGAGTAGACAGTGGGGTCCAGAATGACCTAATGGCCTTAGCATTAGGTGACAAAGGATTGATGGGAATCGTGAGAGCTCCTTAATGGAGGGACAGGTGAGGGGACAAAATGAGAGTTTTGGTAGACAAAAGGAGAGTGTTGAAGACAATCAGTCATCCCATGGAAGCAGTTTTGGGCTCTATTATTTCTAAAGGTCAAGTCGTTGAGGAACATCTACAAGTCCATTATCATCAGAGCTTCCCTGACTATGACCTAGCCAGGCCCTGAGGTCCCAATCTGACCTAGTTATGCAACACACATGTGCATCCAGTTCCTCTTTGCCAGCAGGCTTCCCCAGCCATAGCAGGACATAATTTAAATTTTATGGCAATTAATATTTTGCCAATTAAACCATACCATGGAATGGTGGTATATGGCCTGGTAAAAGGGAAAACCTTTGTTAAAATCCTAGCTGGGATTTTCAAGGAATGGTAAGTAGTAGGAAAGAGTGCTTCAAAGAGCCAGAGTGGCATTGTGGTTTGGGTGCTGAACTATCAACCTTTCTGTACTCGACTGTTATAGCGCTATTATCCCACTTTCAACATCCTATGGAATCCTGGGGTTTGCTGTTCGGGGGGGGGCCAGCTGGCCCCTCCCGAAACGGCAAACCCCAGGATACCATAGGATGTTGAAAGTGGGATAATAGCGCTATAACAGTCGAGTATGGAAATAAGATATGATAATAGCACTATAACAGTCAAGTGTGGAAATGAGATATGACAAACCCCAGGGTTCCATAGGATGTTGAAAGTGCGATAATAGCGCTATAACAATCGAGTATGAAAATGAGATATGATAATAGCGCTATAACAGGTGAGTGCAGAAAGAGATATACCTATGGTTCAAATCCCCATTCAGCCATGGAAACCCACTGAGTGACCTTGGGTAAGCAACACTGTCTCAGACCCTTTCCGCATGTTACCTTATCGCGGAGGTGGGGGGTGCCGTTCGCAGAAGCAGGCTCTTGCGCGAGGCACTCTCTTTGCTGCTCTTTCGTCCCGCAGCTGGCTTCCTGGTCATGCGACCGTCGCGCGAGCGCCCCGCCCCTTCCTTCTGCAGTGCAGCCTGGGAGCTGTAGGCTGCGCTGGGGGAGGAAGCGTGACCGGCGCGCCCAGGACGACGTACCACAGGGCAGGTACGTGTGCGCGGGCCCGGGAGCCTTGCACGACCGCGCAGCATTTTCGGCTTGAAGCCGAAAATAAAAAAATGCGTGCGCAGTTCGCGTTAGGCTTGTGAGCGTCGCATAAATGGGAGTGCGTCATACAGACCACCGCTCCCATTTACGCGACGCTCAAGGGGCCCTCTCGCAAAAGAAGCTGCGTGCGAAAAGGGCCTCAGTCTCAGAGGAGAGCAATAGCAAACCTCCTCTGGACAATTCTTGCCAAGAGATCAAAGTAATCCAAGGACAAAGGGGGAAAGTGGGAGGAGGAAAGAGAAACTGGGACGTTTTAAAAGCATCTGAGAAAGTAGGACTACACTGGGTTAATCGAGATGGTCCCTGCCAAATTGGGAGAGGAGCTGGGTATGTCATTCCTAGCTAGCATGTCTGGTGGAATAATGGAAGTTGTAATCCAAAAAATCTGGAGTGTTCCAGGTTGGGGTAGTGAAGGGGTTAAATTGTAGAAACTGCTTGCTTAAGGCGCACTGTGGTACTGGTTGTTCTCACATGTGTGAACCTCCATGTCTTTTAAGAATATATAAGCATAAAGGACTCTTGTGAAGCTAGTTGCCAAGACTTACTGTTTGCGGCCCATCTCAGTTCCATATGCCAAAAGGCCTGATGGACAGTGTGACAGAGGGACTCTCTGTATTTCTATATTCAAGGCCAGTTTCTGGCAGGTTTGGGTGGTTACACACAATTTAAAAACCCATAAAATTAGTGACATGAAACTGATACACATCTGACAATTTAAAAAATTCACCATAAGCTCAGGTATAAGATCCGTGTTCCTGACACTTAAGAAATGGGTCTTAACGTAAGAAAATGATGTTTCAAGGAGCCACTAGGTTTTGATTGATGAATACAGCCTGTCAAAGCAAGGCCCAAAGAAGCACCGCGCTCTTAAAAGTTAATGTGAATGCACAGTGTTCGTGCTACACGGGGGAGACTGCTTGGCATGCAAGTTCCTACCTGTTCTGGGTTTCTTGAATATGTCTTGAGCATTCCTCATGTTGTGCATTTCCATTCCTGCTCTTGATGGGAACATCAAACAGTAATCTTTCTCTGACCTTCCAGTCCCATCTGTTGCCTGTGTTTAACAGCCATATTAGATTGACTGAAAATCTGTACTTAATGTATTTGTTAATGTAATTTTTATTTAGTTTTTCAGAATCCCACATGTATTACCCTAAGAGGTGGAGGACATCGGAGTCCATCCACAATGCCAGTGTCTCCTTAGAATTTGGGGAAATTATAGCTCAAAGGAGGCCTGTGAGAGGAGGGTACAGCAGAATCTTTTCACCTATTTATACCAGTACTGATTATAGAGAGGACTCCATTTAAAAGTTAAACAAAGTGTTTATTTGGATTGAAAAACACACAGGAAATCAGACACTATTGTGCGCCATACAAGGCTATTGGAAAATGAGGAAGGAAAGGTTGGATAGAAAGGTTAGGGGTGAAGAGGGTGATAGTTACTAGTTCTGAAGAAGAGTCAAAGTGGAAGGGCTCAGACAGTGTCTGAGGGTAACATAGAAGAATGGAAGTCTGGAGCATCATGTGCAGCATAATGCACCTAATGTACTGTAATTAGCTGAGGCTGAAGCTAGGATTTGTATACCTTATTTCCTATTCTGAAAGGGGTGCTTAGACAAAGCAGTGATGGCTTTCCCTTGGAACTGACAAAGGAGTCCAGAATGGACTGATTGCTTTAACTCTGGGTGACAAAACATTGATGGGAATCAGGACAATCTCTTAACGTCTGGTTCACAGGAGGTCTAGGGAGAATTTCCATAGGAAACGATCACAGGACAGTCCCTGATTGCTTCACCTGGGCAGTTTTGACTTTTATTGTATTCAGATTTGCACAGAGCCTGAGGTGTTAAAAGGATTATCACAAATCCAGTAGCACTGGGTTTCTCACCAGCTCCTCTCTGAACTTATGACCTGACCATGGCCCTCTTCGCATGGCATTCGCCATGCAAAAGGGCCTCTGGAGCATCGTGCGATTGCAAGGAGGGGTCCACATGATGCCCTCGCAATGGCGTGATGCTGCTAGGGCCGGCAGGCGCCGATCATGTGCTATTTCATTTTTGGCTTGTAGCTGAAAATGGTGCGCTATCGTGCGTCACTCCGAGGCCCCGCACACACTTACCATGCACGCAGAGCCCCCGGAGCTGCGGCGCTTGCACTTCCTGCCCCAGCACAGCTTGGGAAAATCCCCGGCTGTGCTGCAGAAGGAAGAGGAGGAGCCCTCAAGCTGCCTGCTTCCCAGCAGGCAGCGACTACGGAGGCGAAGCAGTGGAGACGCAAGAGCCTCTCGGAAGAGGCTGCTCGCGTGATTCCCGCACCCCAGTGCCGCGAAAAGGTAAGGCGCGGAAAGGGGCCCATGTCTTAGGTCAGCTTGACCAAGCAACATGCTTTCTAGTCAGCGTACCTTCAAATATGTTTTCCAGCCATAAACAGCACATCCTGCAGAATGGAGGTGTCGCATATGGTAATACCTGTGTCTTCGTCTCAATTCTGTATGAGGTTGTAAGACTCCCCCTGCAAAAAAAAATGTGTGTATTTGGTATGGACTTTTACTTATGTGTGCATTTTGTTACACTTTCCACACCACGTTTGTATGAACGTCTTTAAGGATAATGATTGGGCTCCTCATGGAGTTATAAAAGTTATAAAAGCTCTTTCTGGGACAAATTTAGAAACTCACTTTAAAGTCAGGGGGAGCAGGCATGGCTATGCAGAGACACTCTCAAGTGCTTTTTCCACTCTGTTACCCATGACAGAAGAGAAATGGGATATAAAAACAGTAGATCATGTATTTACATGGTTGCCTTATTTTAACCTCTGTACATGTGCAGATTTATTGCAAAACATGGCAGTGAGAACTAGAGAAGGAAATCTTCATTTATTTCATATCCTCATGCTATAACAAATAATTTCTCAGTTCTGTCTCCATTTTGGAGTATACAAAAGATTCTGCACAATTTTGGCAACTATTTGTACATGGACATTTTGTTGGAGAAAATTCATTGGTGCAGAAAAATATGTGTGTCACAAATTATACATTGACTGATGCAGAAAAAAGCACAGGAGGAAAATGACATGTGATGTTTCTGTGGAGCAACCAATATACTCACACAAATTTACATAACTCCTGTGTAGAATGACTACAGCTTTCCTGTGTGAGTTTTTTCTGCAAAAGCCAACTTTTTTACTCAAAAATTGGTGCATTTTGTGCCAAATACAAATATTTTGCCCCCCAAATATGCTTTCTGCACAAAAATCCCATGGCATCTACACAGGAAAAGCACATCTAATTTTATCCCACAAAGTCTAAAGGTATTTAGAATTTTGTGGCTAGTTTCTTTTTCCTCAGTGGGATACCTTGAGAGTTGGGACATTTCTTTTCATCAAGGGTGTGATCTTAACAAGTCCTCTTCACATCCCCTGTGAGAATAGGGCAAGGGTACCAGTAGCAGCTTCCCAAGAGATCTTGGATCCCACCACTGCACGCCCTCAGGAGAAAACAGAAACAAAAACTCACGAAAAAGAAAGAGTAAATTAATAGCAACAAAACAGGACTGGATGTTAAAGTTGAATGATTTAGCTGAAATGGATCAAATTATCTGCTTGACCAGAGAAAAGTCGTTGGTGATTTTTTTGCCCACTCTCCCTCAAAGTCCTGAAGGGGACACGGGGGCATTCTCCCAGTTATGTTCTGGTTATGTGCAGATATCTGTTTATGTTTGTAGGGATGTATTTTATTCTTGTTGTTTTGTATATGTGGATTGTGCTGTTTTTTCTGGAACCCATGCCCTATGAGGAGCGTCTTAGGGTATGTTTAGTCCGCAGAAGAGAAGGTTAGAGGGGACATGATAGCCATGTTTAAATATTTGAAGGGATGCCGTGTAGAGGAAGGAGAGGGCTTGTTTTCTGCTGCTCCAGAGACCAGAACAAGGAGCAATGGATTCAAGCTGCAGGAAAGGAGATTCCACCTGAACCTCAGGAAGAACTTCCTGACAGTCAGGGCTGTCCGGCAGTGGAATATGCCACCTCGGAGTGTGGTGGAGTCTCCTTCTTTGGAGGTCTTTAAGCAGAGGCTGATGGCCATCTGTCGGGAGTGCTTTGATGGGTGTTCCTGCATGGCAGGGGGTTGGACTGGATGGCCTCTGGGGTCTCTTCCAACTCTGTTATTCTATAGCCCTTTTTGCACCTTACTTTTTTTCAGCACTGGGGTGCAGGGATCGCGCAAGCAGCCTCCAGCAAGAGGATCTTGCATCCCCGCTGCTTCAGCTCCGCACGAGAGCCCCGCCTCTTCCTTCCACAATGCAGCCTGGGAGCTTCTCAGACTGTGCTAGGACAGGAAGCGTGACCGCTGTGGCTCCAGAGGATCCACACGCACGGCAAGTGTGCGTGGGGCCCTGGAGCAATGCGTAATTGCGCCCCATTTTCGGCTGAAAGCCAAAAATGAAAAAGTGCACGAGTGGCACCTGCCCTACCCTGAAGCATTGCACGATTGTGAGTGCATCATGCAGATCACTCCTCACAATCGCGCGACACTTGAGGGGCCCTTTCGCATGGCAAATGCTGTGCGAAAAGGGCCCCAGACTCCTCCATTTAATACATTTTTTAAAAAGAAAACCCATGTATCTTTCCTTTTTCTTAAGATTTTTATTGTCTATAGTTATTTTTAGTATTTAGTATTTTCTTTCTTTATACTATTTCCTTTCCTTTGTTTTGTTTCTGTATTTATTAATTTATTGCTTTTTCTTTTCTTTTGTTCTATATTTATTTGGAAACTTTTCAATAAAAATTCAGGGGAGAAAAGAGAGAAAGAGAGAGAGGAGGAAAGAGGCAGAAGGACTTGGCAGATGGGCTGGGAGACAGATGCTGTGCCTCTAGTAGACCACCTATTGAGGAGCACAGATGTAGTAGGAAATCCCTAAGTTATTGTGGCAGGAGTTCCTTAATTCTTGCAGGCCTCACTGATCTTTCTTTCTTCCCATTTTTATCTCTGCAGTTCTTCGTCGTCTGTCAAGGGTTTCTGCAGCTCACACAGCTGATGACATCTGGCTATATGAAAAGCACCATTTCAACCGTCGAGAAGCGCTTTGGCTTCTCCAGCCAGACTTCTGGACTGGTGGCCTCCTTCAATGAGGTACCACATGTGGTGGTGGCATCTTTTTCTTTTTTCTTTTTAAACTTTCCTAAGGATGCAGCTTCTCCAGTGTTTTAAATAGCCTCTCAAACTCTCATCTCACTACCCAGGTGGGAAACACGATGCTGATCATCTTTGTGAGTTACTTTGGGAGCAGAGTCCACCGGCCCCGTTTCATCGGCTTCGGGGCCATCCTCGTCGCCATCTCTGGATTTGTGACCTCTCTTCCTCACTTCATCACAGGACCCTATGAATATGAGCGCTCCACTTTGGGTAAGGACTTTCTCTTTAGGTTCTTCATAGAATCATAGATTCATAGAGTTGGAGGAGACCCCAAGGGCCACCTAGTCCAAGCCCATTCTGCCATGCAGGAACCCACATCAAAGCACTCCCAACAGATGGCCATCCAACCTCTGTTTAAAAACCTCCAGAGGAGGAGACTCCACCACACTTCCAGGCAGCGGTGTCTTCCGCTGTCAAACTGTTCCTACCCTCA
The DNA here is from genome assembly GCA_030412105.1 of Cyclura pinguis. Taxonomy (NCBI): domain Eukaryota; kingdom Metazoa; phylum Chordata; class Lepidosauria; order Squamata; family Iguanidae; genus Cyclura; species Cyclura pinguis. The sequence continues at coordinate 288,200,131 of CM059601.1, read as the reverse complement.
GAGCCAATGTGGTATTGGACTGGGACACCAGGAGATCAGGGTTCACATCCCTGTTCAGCTATGGAAATGTACTGGATGGACATGCCACAAACCTCCTCTGAAGAATGTGGCCAAGAAAACCCTAGAAAGAGTAATCATAAGTCAGAGTCAAGTTGAAGACACATAACAAGAAGAAGAATGGAAATTTATAACAGCAACAAATGTTATGATCCTTTAAAGACTGCTTAACTATATTTTGCATAAGCTTTCATGGACCGCAGTGTGCTTCAAAGGCATGAGGTGGCCTACAATCCCTGGAAGCTCATGCTGCTAAAACCTCTTAGTCTTTAAGAGCTAACTCTTTTGTTTGGTTTTCCACAACAGACTAAGACCACAGCTCTTCCCCCTGGAAATTTCTATTGAAACAAGTAATTTAAATGCCCATTAATTAAAAATGTTAATTGGAAACTAAGAGTTATTAAGCCAAGAGCTAGTTCACACTGTTTAAAAGCCAATGTAGGCGGATAGTGAGTTATGGGGAGCAGAGATGTTCATTTTGATACAGATAATAGCTTAGGCAAAGTAGGGCTATATTGCTCAGTCCAATACAGGCCAGCTTTGTGTGCATGAAGTCCCAATTATAATCCATAGAATCTCCAGCAAACAAAAGGATTACTGGCCTTGGAAAGGGCAGTCATTACCAGTTAGAATGGGTAAGACGGACCAATGGTCTGACACCACCCAAGGCTGCTTCGTGAGAACTTTTGACATTTTGCGTATATCTTGATTAATAGGGCATACTTTAAAAATTCATGCAAAGAACAAATAGGAGATTTGCCCATCCAAGCAGAAAGCTTTGACCACTTAGCTCTTAAAAGTCTGGTTTTGGATCCTTTTGTATTCAGCCATTGGGTTTGTGCCTGTTTGTTCTTGCATGTGGTGCTGAGTTCAGGTTGTGCCACCTCATTTTTTCAGACCAGCTCTTCATCTTAAGAGCTGTGGTTCACTCCATGCTGGAAATAGTTTATGGTGGATTTTGCTGGTGCAGACAGCTGAGAATTTTAGTTACTTCTTTTCTGAGAAGTACTCACCAGAGTTTGGAAAACTCTTCATGAACAGGAGGAAAAAAAGTACAGTTTTTTTTTTTTTTTAAGGATGTGGGAGAAAGCAAAACCCACATATTCCTCCCTCCCGACATCTTGTATCGAGAAAGTTGAGGATAGTCTGACAGAGGCGTTGATGTCTAGATGTGTGTGCACTCCTTTTTATTTTCGTGCTCCTGCTATCGTTTCTGGTCAGGCAGGTTCTTCTAAGCCACTTAAAAATTTGCAAAATCTCCAAAAAGAGTCAGTAGTGGGATGAGCGTGTGCTTCACAGGCGAAACACTTTGTGGAGAAATATCTCTTGTCTACCACCCCCAGCCAGGGAGAAATAAGCAATTGGGTTGAAGAAAGTGGTGGTTTTGGTATCTTGGAAGGGGGTCAATTCAAAACCAGTGTCAGTCATGCTCGCCCAACTGATGGAGACCCAGTTATGTGGTACCCATTCATGTCGTCCAGATGGCAGAGACTAAGGATGGAAAGAACATTCAAAACATTGAGGGGGGACTCAAAAAGGAGGCTTCTCAGTTTCTAAGTATGGTTGTGAAAGCTGGACAGTGAAGAGACAGAAAACTGATAGCAAGAAAACCAACTCATTTGAAATGTGGTGCTGGAAAAGAGTTCTACGGATACTGTGAATTGGTAAAAAGACAAATCGATAGGCCCTAGAGCAAATCCAGCCTGAACTTTCCCTAGAAGCCAAGGTGACTAAACTGAGACTATTGTACATCAGACATATCATAAAACATGAATCTCAATTTTAAGAAAAAGGAAATCATGGCTGGTAAAGTGAAAGACAGTAGGAGAAGAGGAAGGCTGCATTATAGATGGTTAGACTTAATGCAAGAAGGCACAGTTGCCCAGAATCCACAAGACAGGAGCATGGCTGTTGACAACAGGGTGATTTGAGGCCCCTCATTCATAGGGTCACCATAAGTTGAAGGCAACTTGACCAGAGTGTTGGGAATAATGAGTGTTGGGAAAGACCCAGAGAATCCTGACCAAGGCCCTGGCCTTGACCCCAGTGAGAGGCTGCTACTCCCTTATAGAATCATAGGATCATACAGTTGGAAGAGACCCCAGGGGCCATACAGTCCAATCCCCTGCCATGCAGGAACACACATCAAAGCACTCCCTTTGACAGATGGCCATCCAGTCTCTGCTTAAAAACCACCAAAGAAGCAGACTCCACCACAATCCTTTGAGGCAGCACATTCCAGTTCTTCTTCCTGAGGTTCAGGTGGAATCTCCTTTCCTGCAGCTTGAATCCATTGCTCCTTGTCCTGGTCTCTGGAGCAGCAGAAAACAAGCCCGCTCCTTCCTCAACATGACATCACTTCTAATATTTAAACAGGGCTATCATGTTTTTCTTAACCTTCTCTTCTGCACACTAAACATCCCCAGCTCCCTAAGCCGTTCCTCATAGGGCTTCATGGCTTCCAGACCCTTCACCATTTTGGTTGCCCTCCTCTGGACACGCTCCAGCTTGTCAATATCCTTCTTGAATTGAGGTGCCCAGAACTGGACACAGGATTCCAAATAAGGCCTAACCAACGTAGAATAGAGTGGTACCATACTCCTGTCGATGCAATCAAGAATCACATTGGCTTTCTTGGCTGCCGCATCACACTGCTGACTCATGTTCAGCTTGTGATCTACCAAGACTCCTAGATCCCTTTCACACTTACTGTTATCCAGCCACGTGTCCCCCATCCTATACCTGTGCATTCCATTTTTGATGCCTAAGTGTAGGACCTTACATTTCTCTCTGTTGAAATTCATTTTGTTAGCTTTGGCTTCTTCCATTTTGTTAGCTTTGGCTTCTTGCTCCCTTCTTCCACCCTGGAGCCAAGGACTATGGGTTCTTTAGAAAATTTTATCTCTATATTGTGGCAGGGAGAACAAGGAGATGGTGGCAACCTGTAGCGATGGCAAGAGGTCCAGTTGCAGGCCAAAGCAACCATTGGCAGCAATCTTTGCTTTGCTTCTGCCAACTCTTCCTTGATTGAGTCTGTCTGTCATGCGGTCTTCCTCTCCTCCTACTCACTTCCTCCCCAAAAGAATATCTTTGAAAACTGCACAGTTCCTGACGACATTCTTGCAGCAGGGAGAAAATTGATTGCATTGTTTGTTCTCTCCTACAAGAACAAACAATTTAAACAAGCTCATTGCTGGCGGAGATCTGTTCATATGGCTTCTGTCTCCAGTATTACATGAAAGGTTAAACTGGAAGACTTTCTTTCCCAGAAGGAGAAAAATAATTCTGCCCCCCCCCCCCCACATGTGAAAAGGACCCTGGTCTCACTGCTTTCTTAGAGGTGGGGCTGCTTGGAGGAGGGAGAGCAGGAAGGGAAACCAGGCTCCACCGAACCTGCAATGCAATTTGCCAGCAGTTTGTTCCAGGAAAATGAAAAGCTGCAGAAACACAAGCCAAATGGGACTTCAGCTTCTGTGTTTGGAAGAGAGCAGAATCCCTTCAGCTGGTCTAAAGCCAGGCACTGCCACTAAGATTATTTTTAATAAAAAAAGGGTGGAAAACCTTAACACTCCCACCTTCTCATCAATTTGGCTCTTGGGTGTAGTTTAAATTTATAGTGGCCTCTCCACTTTCACAAGGTTTTGGAGTGCATAACCACTGTAAAAGTGGAAAAACCACAAATATCTCTGCCCCTGCTCTCCCCTTCCCTTCCCTTCCTTCTTTGTGCCCAGGCCAAAAGCAGTGGAATTGGAGGAAGGCAGGTGTGTGCCTCTCCCCACTTCCCTTGCCTTTTACCTGAGCTCAGAAAAGGAAGGCATGCACACCCAGGCAAAAGGCAAGGGAATGGGAAGAGTAGAAGGGAGGAAGGTATGCGCACACATCGTGAATAATCAAATTTGCAAAGGTCGAACCCGCACATATGGAGAGAGGACTGCATTTATTTATTTATTTAGACTCCACTTTTTAAATAAATATTTGCCTAAATCCAGTTGCTAGTCCCCACTAACATATAGACCCACTGAATTAATTACTCAGTGGTATGTCAATGATTGTGTGAATCCTATGCATTCAGTAGGTCTACTCTAGTTGAAACTAACACTTGGATTGTGGTCACTGGTTGTAGTTGAGCCATTCAGACAATTGTTGAATTGTGAGTGAACAAGCAGATGAAAATTCAGTAGATTCAAATGACTCTAGTCTAACATCACTCGCATTCTGCTGGGACCAGGCAGATCTTCCTTCTTGAATTTCTTAGAAGTTAAAAAAAAAAACAGCCCCTCCCTTTCTTCTTCTTCCTCATCAAATGTATATTTTAGCCCGGAGGCCTAAACACATATAGTCCCAAGTCTCTCCTAACTGGCCGTTGCTATAATTCAGCCACACTACTCACAGGGAGGGGAGGAGTAGAAGGGAAAGAAGATGTGAGTTGCTCTGAGATGCAGTGGCTCTTGTTCTATTGTTAGTCCCGATGGTAGACTAAAGCCATTGACAGAGGATAGGAACCAATTTGGTAGGACCAAGGCAAAGTCATGTGATGGGAACAGACATCATACGTCAGCCACAGTTTCTCGGAACACGTCGTTCAGATAACAAAACTCCAAGTCTAGCAATCAAAAAAAATGTTTCTCTGATTGGAAATTGAGTTTTCCGTGCCTTGTACTGAAGAGAAAGAGGAAACAAGTACCCATGCTTTTCTAAGCTCTTTTTAACACCACTGCAAACACTGCTCTTGAGGGCACTCTTTGGAGGTCTAAGCAGAGGTTAGATAGACATCTTTCAGGAGTGCTTGAGCTGGGTCTTCCTGCATGGCAGAATGGGATTGGACTAGATGACCCGTAGGGTTCCTTCCCACTCTATGAATCTATAATTCTATGAATATCAAGGAGTTGTAGTCCAACCTGTTGGAAAATTCTAGCGTTCTTTCTCCCCCCCCGCCAACCTCTTGTTCTAGGGCTTAGCTAGTATAGGGCTTCATTTTCCTTAGCATGTCAAAGCTTTTTGCCTTTCCACCTAAAACCTCAGTCTGGTTTTTTGTGTTATTTAAATGAATGGCTATGGTATCCAGACCATACAACCCAGGATAGACCCTGGGGTCATTGAGCTTACATAAAAGACCACACTTCCCTCTCTTCTCCCTCTTTGCCATCTTGCTTCCAGTTCCTTCTCTTTGACCATGCTTGCCTCTCCACCACAAAGGTGGTGAGTTAAGAATGAAGCTACTATCTTACCTAATCTTTTTGTTAGATAATTAGGATCTAGTCTCTCCAATGCAGATGTGATTGTAAAATTCATTAGTAAACTTTTATAAGTTTGTAACCTAAAACTGCCTCCCTTGTTTTGCTTTCCAAGTCAGTCTCAGTTCAGGGAAGCCACACAGAAATTAGGATATGCTTTTTCTGCAACTCTGCTAAAAGAAGGCTGATTCCTAACAGTTTTAGCTTTCATAGAATTTCCCCCAAAGGGCTAACACCCTGGGAAAGTGTAACTCCCAACACAACCAAATAATCTTTTCCACCCACTGCTTTGAACAGTAAACAGTATACAACAGTCACAGCCAACCAGCATTGACAAATAAGAGGCCAAGAATGCACTTTCAAGTGACTGTTCTTGCTCTGAGATTTCTCCTCCTCGCCTTAAGGACCAGAGCAAAGGGGCCAGGGCCAGAGACATGGGACCCTGGGGGCAATGTAGAGGCAGGGGTTTCAGCTCCAGAAAATGCACAGACACACCTGTTCTGGTCAATAGCTCTGTTTGCTGTGCCCGGTTCCTCGCTGTACAGAAGCCTCAAAGGACTTCCCTTTGTCCCTACAGGTTCATTGAGCAATGTGACGGATATGTGCCTTCCCGACCAAAAGGACACATCTTCTGTGACTGAAGTTTGCACTGACAGCATGGAGAAAGAAGGCCAAGTGGTTCTGGCACTGTTATTATTCGGACAGACCCTGCTGGGGGTGGGTGGGGTGCCCATCCAGCCCTTTGGCATTTCATACATTGATGACTTTGCCAGTAAGAGCAACTCTCCTGTCTATATAGGTAAGTTTAGTAGAAACAAAGGCTGGCTGTGTTTCTGTATGGCTTTAGGCTGTTAAAGGCCATTTCCGCACTAGCCTGTTATAGAGTTGTTATTCCATTTTCAATGTCCTATGGAATCCTGGGGTTTGCAGTTTAGGGAGGGGCCTCAAGGCCTCAAGGCCCCTCCCTAAGCTGTGCACCCCAGGATTCCATAGGACGTTGAAAATGGAATAATAACTCTCTAACAGGCTAGTGCAGGAATGGCCAAAGTGGTCAGGAGAGTTGTGGCTTGAATTCAGCCCAGCATCCAGCAGCATTCTTTGACTCACCAGCACGCTGCTCTCACCCATGCAGAATGTGGCTGCAGCACATTGATTTGCCCACCACAGAATATGGATTCCAACCCCATGAACCCCACCAATGCCAGCTTTATCTCCTTGTGGCTGAACTTGTCTGGTGAGCTGAGAGGTAGTTTGAGCTAGAGCTAGAAAGCTGCAGTGTGGAGAGAAATCCTTGCTGAACTCAGAACACTCCCCTCGCCCCAAACCCAGCAGCTTGAGGGCTATAGTGAGAACTGGGATATGAAAGAGCTGCCAAAGAGAGCAGATGGCCATCTTCGTGTACCAGAATCACTTAGCATCACCAGTGTGGGAGGCCTCTGAAAAGGAGAGAATTCATCCTGGACATATTTGGCATCAAACCTGAGTGGCTGTCTGCCAGTGCCATGTCCTTATATATCCAGGCAGGTGGGAAATATATGTGGGTGGAAGGGGGGCGCTATGTATGGAAATCAGTCCTTGGAAGTAAAACGAATAATTTGCCATGCATCCCTCTTCTAGAGCTACAGGATCAAGGACAAAACATTAACGGCAGGTACCCCAGAAATGAAGAGCAGCCAAGAAAAGGCCTCCATGTACCCATTGCCGGCCAAAAGGCTTCATGGCCTTTTCAAGTGCAGAAGCAGAACCAAGCAGCAAAAGCATTGTCACAGTTAGGTTTTTATAGCTTCATACTTCTGGCTATCCTGAAATGCACATCCTACCAGCTTGTAAACTAGGCCAGAAGTCTTTTGGTATCACGCCCCTGTGTCAGTTCTCTTATCCCAGTGCTTGTATATATATATTTTTTGGCAAATTGACCTCTTTAGTTCCTGGTTGCGTAAGCTCCATGTGTAGCCATCTCACATGGGCCTATATCCCATAGTTACTCCCAACTGGAGGGCAGCCACTGAATCTGTCAGATTGTTAGCCCTCAATAGAATAGACCCATTGAATCAATTGGATTTTCCTGTGCATTGACTCATTATTCCACGGTTGATTGAATGGATCTACTCTGGTTGGCACTAACAGGATTCCAGTCATGTACTTGTGCATCTTTGGATGGTATATAAAAATATCCATGCCTTCCATGTATCACTTTTTTCCCCCACTGGGAATAGTAGAAACCAGCCTCTGTGCATTATTCCCTGTTGCATGAGGGGAGAAAACTAAAAAAACAAAACCAGACACATTGTGCCACTGAGAGTATATCTGCCAATATTGGTAACCAGCAGAAACATGGTGTGGTACAGCTGTGACAAGGCCTATTTCTTTCTGTCTCAGACTAGTATGGTAGCTCCACAATCAGAGGAGACGCCCCGTCACTTCACACACAGGTCTGCCTTTCCTCTTACAACACTCTTTGGGAAAAGAGTGAGACCTTCCAATGCTTATTTAGAACCTCTGTATAGTTCTATGGTAGCGTGTTGCTGTGGCCATTTCTGCACTGGACCGTTATAGCTCAATGATTCCACTTGCAACATCCTATGGAATCCTGGGGTTTGCAGTTTTGGGAGGGGCCAGCTGGCCCCTCCCAAAACTGCAAACCCCAGGCTTCCATAGGATGTTGCAAGTGGAATCATCGCGCTATAATGGTCCAGTGCGGAGATGGCTTGTCTTTAAATACTGTATACTGCTCAGCCAAGTCAGTAGTTGTAAAAATAAATTGTGATATTTATTTTAAAAAAAACATACAGAACAAAGTATTGGAGTTCAGCTAATACCGTTCTTCAGAGTACTTCAGAGTCAGTTTCCTTATATCTTTAAACTCTCATATGAGCACAAGTAACATAAACAGCCCTTTGGCTACACTACCACCAAAGGCTCATCCCCAATCCAGGTCACACCTTCTGACCAGATTCTGTAGTGGTTTAGTTGCTCTTCTGCCTCTCTCTAGGCTTTTCCTGAGCATTAAACCCCTTCTCCATACAAACAACCTCCCAGGCTGACTGAGGGACTTTATTCCAGGTCTCTCTCTGGCTGAAGGACCGACTTTAGAGCTCTTTCTCACCGAAGACTGCCCAGTGACAATCACCGCTGCCCTATCTATATCTATGTCTATGTCTATATCTATATCTATATCTATATCTATATCTATATCTATATCCATATCCATATCTATATCTATTGATCGATCAATAGAGATAGATATATATTTTCTGCTATTTCCTGTTGCTGCTGCTCTGGCACTCAGGATAGCCACACACTCCAGAACTCCATCACAACAACTTCTGTGGAATTGTATGAGTGTTGTTATTATTTGATATCAAGTCAACTCTGATTTACGGTGATCCTATAAATGATAGACATCCAAGAGCCCCAGTTGTCAACAGATCTTGCAAATTCAGGGCTGTAGATTCCTTCGTTGAATCCATCCATCCATCTATCAATCCATCCATCAATAGTGAGGTCTTTTATTTTATCCTACTGCTTTCTTCTTCATCAAGTCTTTTCCAATGAAGCATGCCATCTCATGATGTGTCCAAAGCATGACAGCCTCAGTTTAGTCATCTTCACTTCTAGGGATAGTTCATGCCTGATTTACTCTGAGTTTAATATCATGCTTTGAGGGCTGTAACTGAAGACTGAAATAGGGATGCAAATATGTTAAATCTCTAACAGATAAATAGAGTAAATCTCTTTCAAGTTATACACCAAGCCAAGACACTTTAAAAATATTTTATAGGAAATGATCATGGAGAAATTTTAAGTACAGGTAGGAAGTTTATGGGAGGTGAGTCCTCTGTCTTCTTCTGTGGGTAATGTTTTGTAGACACAGAGATGACTGTTGGGGGTTACCAGGTATTGGCTTCCATGGATGTTGTATTTGTAGGAGGAATGCTATTGTAAAATGTCAAATAAGTCTTTGTAAAAAGAAAAAAATGAGCACTTAGTAAGGTAGATCAGTGGTCAAGAGAAGTTCTAGGGCTAATTGGGGATGCTTGATCAATGGTACCTTGAAGGTGTGGCTTCCATCAGCATCAACAGAGCGGTGACTACTAAACAAGGACAGACTCAACACACTGAGCTGAGTGAAGGAGAGAAAGAGTTTAAAATTCCAGCCCAACCAGAAAAGGAAGAGTCCTGGGTTTAGGGTTCCCAGATCTCACGGCCCAGCCCGTGTTCTCCAGCTCTCAGGGTAAGGGGCACGAGTCTCAGACCAAAAGCACTCCTTTATAAAGTATGCATATATACAGGTTGAGCATCCCTAATCTGGAAATCCTAAATCCAAAAACCAAAACTTTTTCCTTCCAGTTGCCCTTCAAAGTGGCTGCTGTGGCACTCCAGCTGGGTCATCTCACAGATCTCACAGATTCTCAATCTCTCTCCAACCTCCTACCTCATACACAGCACAAGAAGCAAACAAATGACATGCAAGACTGGAGAAAGACATGAGGATCTGTGAAATTGTAGCAATCCAAGCATAGTGCTCAGTGCAAATCCACATCTCCCGCCATTTCACAGATCCTCGCATCTCTCTCCAGTCTTGTGTCTTGTTCATTCACTACTTGTGTTGTGTATGAGACACGAGGCTGACAGACTGAAGACATAAATACTTGATACCTGTATTTTGAAAAAATACAGTTCTGTACAGAAGACCTCTGAGGAGGCCACCACCCCTCTCCTTTTGTTTTCAAGATAGCAGCTGCAGTGTCCTGCTCATTTGTTTGTGGGCTCCACAGAGATCTCTTTTATAGTACCGTATTTTAAGTATATGCCATTATTCCAACATCTGAAAAGATATGAAAAACAAAACACTCCTGTCCCAAGCTTTTTGAATAAGGGATACTCAACCTGTATCTATATTCCTTATTTGTTAGACTTGATGTTTACATTGCAGTGGCATATTCTTTGCAACTGTGGTTGATGTTTAAGCTGTCATGCTTAATGATATCGCCAGAGGCATCTCACCTTTGTGATACCACCAGTACATGCTGCCACTGACATCGGTGGGGAGGGTCGTCTACAGGTTTTGGCCCTGAAATCTGGCAACCCTGTCTGGGTTAGCAGCTGGCTAGAACAAGGAGCTTGGGATACACATCATCCTTTGCTTTCTTGGAACTCACTCAAAAACTTAGAGAACAGCGCTGTCTTTCTTCAAGTATCGGCCTGCTCAGTTTCTGTGTCTGTGAACCACTAGAAATGGCTAACAAGACCATAGATTCCTAGCAGTCCTCCCTGCAAGACCACAAGCCTGGTAATAGCTGGTCAGGAAGACATGTACTGTGCACACGGAACAATTACATCACAATATATTTGCAAGAGCCAATCTTGTGGCGAGGGAAAAAAAAACAATACAAGTCTGCAAGAGAGCAGAGGACCAAACTAGAAGCAAATGTAGCATGGATGTATGTGTCTTTAAAGGGAAGCTGTATGAAGTCTGTTGTAGCATAAAAAGATGGAAAAGATTCTGGTAGCATCTTTGGGATTAACTGGGAAGAAAAAATGTCAAGCAGAAGCTTTAATAGACTCAGTCTATCTTACATCTGATTACTGTATTTGCTGGTATAAGACTCATTTTTCCCCAAGAAAATACTGTCTGAAAATGGGGTGTGTCTTATATGCTGGTGTGTCTTAGGCCCTTTCCGCACCTTACTGTCTTCTGGCACTGGGGTGCGGGGATCGCGCCAGTAGCCTCCGGCGAGAGGCTCTCGCATCCAGGGTCCTTCAGCTCCACACGAGCTGCCTGCTTGTGTGAGAGCCCTGCCTCTTCCTTCCGCAGCACAGCCTGGGAGTTTCCCAGGCTGCACTGGGGCAGGAAGCATGACTGGTGCAGCTCCAGAGGCTCTGCACGCCAGGTAAGTGTGCATGGGGCCTGGGAGCAATGTGCAATCACGCACCATTTTCAGCTTCTAGCTGAAAATGAAAAGGTGTGCAATCGGCGCCTGCTGGCCCCTGGAGCGTCGCACTATTGTGAGTGCGTCGTGCAGATCACTCTTCACAATCGTGCAATGCTCCAGGCCCTCTTTCGCATGGAAAATGCCATGCGAAAAGGGTCTTATACATCAGCAAATAGTATTTGCCAGTGTATAAATGGAATACATCTTATACACAAGTGTACCTTATATGCCTGCAAGTATGGTAAATGGAACGAATCTGCAACAGGTTTTGCCATAAATTTCTTCTTCCTGGTTAGTTTCAAAGGTACCACTGGATTCCTTTGTGTACGCACACTTTTTGTTGTTAATAGCTTCCAAAGGGATAGGGATTCTGGTTTGTTTGGATGACCCCTTGTAACAAGGCCTGCTTTTTCTCCTCACAGACTGGTGTGGCAGCTTCCCTGCTTTCCCCAGTCTGCTAAAGCACCTTGCCACTTTATACAGCTCTGCCTTTCCCTTTAAACACCACCTTCATGTAAAAACGGTAAAGCCTTCCAGTTGTTATTTAGAATGATTTACCGATCTATGATAGCATGTTTCTGTTTGGTTAGAACTACTGAATATTATTCAGCTGATAAAAGATATACTATAATCTTTATTAAAACAATAAACAGAATAAAGTATTGGTTCTGTATGTATGTCCAAGCTCAAAGAGACCTTCAGAATGTATTTAAGCAGTTTCTTACATGTTTACATCAGCATAAAGGCACAGGTCTCTCTCTCTCTCGCTCTCTCCCTCTCCCTCTCCCTCTCTCCCTCTCCCTCTCTCACTCACACACACACATACACACACACACATACAGAGCCCTCTGGCTACGCACAGGCTCAGTTTCCAAATCTAGGTCACTCTCTCTGACCAGATTCAAAAGTGGGTTGATATCTCTTCTGCCTCTCTCTCTAGGCTTTCTCTGAGAAAACGCACCCTTCTCATTCAACCCCCTTGGTTGACTGAGGCCATTTCCGCACCACGCCTGGTCCCGTTCTGCTCTTGTCGCAATCCTGGCAGCACTTTTGCTGGGAAGGAAGCGTGACAGGAATGCTTCCTTCTGCATCTGGCCAGCTCCCTGTGGCCATGTGAGCAACATGCGCCTGCCTTTTGCAGCACAGCCAGGCCCTTTCCCATTCTGCGCTGGGGAAGAAAGCACCTCCGTCATGCTTCCGACCTTTCTGCAGGGCTGGAAAGGACTGGAGTGTTGCATGATCACAGGCACTTAACAGATTTATTCTGTTAAGCGAATATCCCACAATTGCAACGGCTGGGGGCAGGATGGCAGCAGAAGCACTGCCCACGGACCATTTCGATCGCGTCCCCATCACGGGACAGCCCCGCCGTGTGGAAATGGCCTGAGAAACTCTCTAGCCGAAGTACTGACTTTTAGCCCTTTCTCCTGGAAGTGTGACTCCAAATCAATTCAGTGTGCCTGCTAGCTATGCGTTTTTTCTGAGGCTTCCAACCCCTCCTTCGCACTAAAGGGGTTGGTTTTCCCTCTGGAGTGGCCATTCTAGTTGCCTAGCAACCTGTTGCTGGGCGGCTTCTTTACTACTCCAGATAGCTACTCCCCTAGGGTCTGTCACACACCCTTTTTCCCCACTTGAATTCCAGTATTCATCAGGCTTCCCCACAGCACCCATTCTCCTTAGAATACCAGCTCCCGGGAGTCATGCAGTTTTCACTGGGAATTTGTTGGAAGACACAAAGGGCTGGCTGCCCACCCTGCAACAATTCCTGATGAAACTCCTCTCCCCCCCTTCCTTAAACGCACGTGCACACTGTGGCAGCTGTTCACCATTTTTGAAACTCCCCTGCACTTCAAGCATGTTCCGTGTCATGTTTAGCAGGTCCTCGCATGTGTTTTTGCCAGCAAGTCTTCATTTAAGACACTGATTGCATGAATCCACCCTCTGTGCTCCTCTATGTGCAGAGTAGCACAGAGGGTGGATTCATGCGAGCGTTTTCCCACAGAAGATTTCCCCAGTCCGGGTTGGTATTTTTGGCCAGCCAGGCCAGGAGCTTGCAAGAATTATTCTATTTCGACGTGTTTTCGTGTGGAGTTCTTCAGTGGCTATAATGCACTCTGTCTTCGGAAATTTTACAGCATGATGTTGGATGGTCAGAGGTGTGTGTGTGTGTGTGTGTGTGTGTGTGTGTGTGTGTGTTGAACTATCCACACGTATCCAAACCAGAGAAGCCAGTGTTGTGTAGTGGTTTCAGATTTGGGCCATTTCCGCACTAGACTATTATAGCGCTATGATTCCACTTTCAACCTCCTATGGAATCCTGGGGTTTGCAGTTTCGGGAGGGGCCACCTGGCCCCTCCCGAAACTGCAAACCCCAGGATTCCATAGGAGGTTGAAAGTGGAATCATAAAGCTATAACAGTCTAGTGTGGAAAAGACCTTGGACTCAGACTCCGGGAAACCAGGGTTCAAATCCCCATTCACAGCCACAGAAGCCCACTAGGTGACTTTGGCCAACCCCCCACTCTCTCAGCCATAAAGGGAAGCAGTGGTAGCACACCTCCTGTGACTAAATCTGGCCCAGAAAACCCTAGGATAGGGTTGCCATAAGCTAGAGTTGACTTAAAGGCACACAAAGCGTCGGCAACAAGAAATGTCAACCAGGTTTACCGAAAATATCAGGCACGGCTGCTAACGACGTGAAAGGATGTGCGCATTTTGTGAAACTGCATTTTTTTATAACTCAGAGGGGCAATTCTCGATTTATGCAGTTGGTTTCCCACCTGGAGCAGAAATTCTATTTTCTTTTCACAGGAATCCTCTTTGCTACAACCACCATTGGCCCTGCCATAGCGTTCATCGTGGGCTCGGTCATGTTACGCTTCTACGTGGACATTGACAAATTTTCTGCATGTGAGTTAACAAAGCTTCTGTATGGGGACGCATGTGGGAGAACAAACTCTAGTGTCACAAGGCAAAGTCTGGCAAGAATTTTTGCTTCTGCTGTAACGGTTGTTAGCACTGCTCCTGGTCAAGATTTGCAGTAGACTGTTCAGCCTTTCTTTCTCTGCAATTTTCAGTCCCCAGGAGCCTCTGTGGGCCACGTTACATTCCAGAAAAAGAGAAGAACAAAAAGAGAAAAGAAAATGGAGGGGGGACACCAAGTTTTTTGGGGGGGGGAGTTCTGAGCAAAACAGCATGCAAGGGACCTGCAGTTTGTATACGGGCAAAACCACAATAATTTCCAGATGCAGAAATAGTCATTTTTAATGGAATTCACCATCCTAGCATTCAGGGGATGTTTGGTGGGGAGCTGTGAAGGCTCTGGAGACTAAACAGCAAAAAAACTTGATGACATCTTTGACAGAGAGATAGAGGCAGGGTGCGAAATACGGTTTCGAAATGAAGATGCTTCTTGCCTAGCATGGGCCTCTACTTGGACAAAATTTTCCGTCCATACAGTTTGGCTATATATAATAACATCTTCCTTTTTCTTCTTCCTCTTCCTCCCTCTCTTGACCTGGAAGAGATATGAAACCCTTCCCACAGTTCATGCTTGCGGCCATGGCAGGGAGCCATCTGTGCAAACCAGGGGTGGAGCTTGCAAAGTCATTTTTAGAAAAGTAATACGTTCCTGTTACTTGTTGTGGTACTTAAGAATCAATTCATTGTCTCCATATGTTAAAGAAGTAGTGCGTTGCCTTGGTCTAAATGTTCCTTGAGGTTCCTTCCCATTCCACGGGCATATCCACACTGCGCAATAATAGCAGTCTGATCCCACTGGGCCTGTTGTGGCTCCATCCTGTGGAACCCTGGAATTTGTAGTTTCATGAGATACTCAGTAATTTCTTCTAGAGAGCTATAGTGCTGCAGTTCAAGGGAATGCAAGCCTCTCCAACAAACTACAAATTCCAGAATCACATAGGATGGATTCATAGCACTTAGAATCATAAACTCCTAGACCTGGAAGAGATCCCAAGGGCCACCCAGTCCAGCCCCATTCTGCCATGCCAGAAGACACAATCCAAGCACTCCCTTTGACAGGTGACCATCCAGCCTCTGTTTAAAAGCCTCCAAAGAAGGAGGAGACTCCACCACACTCCGTTGAAGCAGCAGCAGATTCCACTGTCAGACTGCTCTTACCCTTAAGAAATTCTTCCTAATGTTTTGGTGGAATCTCTTTTCCTGAAATTTGAAGCCACTGTTCTGTATCCTAGTCTCTGAAACAGTGGAAAACAGGATCACTCCGTCCTCCAAATGACATCCCTTCAAATATTTATATATAGCTATCGTGTTGCCTCTTAGAGTGGCATCAAACTCCTATAATTGTGCAGTGTGGATCTACACTTAGGATCCTGTACTTCCTTGCATTGGTCATTACTTTTCCATTAGTTTTATTATAGAAGGGAAGCAAGTACGATTTATAAGGGCATAGCATAAACCCTGAAGATTGCTGCTGAGATGCTCCTGAAAGTGCCTTAAAGTGGCCTTTTAAAGTAACTTTATGAAGCAGCTAGAAGATGTTATTCATTAAAACTAATGGAATCATTGCATTGCTACTCACAGGAATATACCTTTTTAGTGCCCTCATTCTCCACCCCCCTCTAACCTGTTACAGGTAACTACGTCGCTTATAACGTGCAACTTACAAGCTCTGTCTGGGAGTCACTAAAGATTTTGAGTGTTCATCATAAGCCAGGAAGCTAAGTGACCGTGTCATTACTGGAGGAGCTTTCCAATTTGGCTAAGCTATCTCAGACCTATAAACCACCTAATAAAGGCAGATTTCAATATGGCAAGTTAATAGGGAAATGTGATATTAAATAAGCTTTGTGGCTGTGGTGAAATGGCACTAGTCATTCTTCAAGCAGTTCCACTCACTTTGAAAAGTCGTTTTTAGTCTCTGATTTCTTTGGTAATTTTGAGGAGTGAGGGATAGCATCGTAGTCTGTTGCAGTAAAACCAACAAAGACTCTTATGGCACCACAAAACTCTTCATGATTTCTCAGGGAAACGGTAATACCACAACATGGCTAGGAATCAGAGGTGGATGCTGGACATAGCAGGAGGGAATGTCATCCTGAAATGGTGGGTGAGTCTTCCCCCACTTAGTCCATGAGCTCCCTAAACTAGAAATCCCAAACCAAATATTCACCTTTGCTTCCCTATCTGCATAAATTTCATTCTTGTGGGCAAGAACAAATAATGTTACTATTTGTCCTCCTCACTATGAGAAAGACATAGAAAAGTTCAGAGTTTTCAAAGATTCTTTGCCATGCAGGAACAATTCTGTACACACAGACACACCTGCATTTTATCCAAGAAAATCACATTTTCTGTACAGAAAACAGCATTTTTGGTGCAGAAGAATAACATTTCTGTGGGAGGAGGGAGGCACACATGCATTCTCTACAAAGAATAAGCCCTAAATTTTGGAGATTTTCAGTTGCCTTGAATTCTGGTTGTCAAGGTCTTTCAACACTTGAAAAGCCATTTTTTAGCTTTTAAAGAAATGTTTTCAAATTTCTTTCCATTTCTACCCTGTGTGACCATTGCTATTCACACTTGGCTGTCTTAACCTAAACATAAGGTAGCCAAATTTCTCCTCGTAGGTCTGAGTCAGTCCGTCTGTCTTCTATCAATCTATCAATTGCTTTATTTTTACTATGTAGAATTCTAGAGTTGGAAGAGAGAGTAATGGGGTCTTCCTCTTTTTCAACTGCCTTCTACCACCCCAAACATTATTGTCTTTTCTAGTGAGTCATGTATTTTCATGATATGCCCAATGTATGACAGCCTCAGTTTAGTCATGTTGGCTTCCAGGGAGAATTCAGGCTTGATTTGCTCCAGGACCCATTTATTTGTCTTTTTCTCAGTCTAGGATATTCATAGAACTCTTGTCCAGCACCACATTTCAGAGGCATTGATTTTCTTCCTACTATCTTTCTTCACTGTCCAGATTTTTTCCACCTACGGAGAATTACAGACTTCTTCTAAGTGCGTGGATCCTTCATCTTGCAGATCATTTTATCCAAAATTTGCCATTTTAAATACTTCTCCAAAGAAAGCACAGAGATTCCAGCAATAATTTTAGTTATAATATGCCATTCCATGCCACCCTATTTTTTAAACCTGAGAGATGGGGTAAAAGGAAAAATCCAAAGATATTTTATTTGAAAATAGATGCAAAGGTTTCAAAGGCATCCAGGGCTGTGCTTTGGGGATAGGGAGGAGGCATCTGAAATTGTTCATGCAGCTCTACACCCATTTAATCAGAAGTAGGGTCCATTGACTACAGTGGCAAATATTCCCCAGTAAAGTTCAATGAGCCAGTGAAACAAGGTTGGGTGGGGGAGCATTTCCCAGAACTGTTTCTCCAAAGAGCGTTGGGTCATTTCCATGAGCATTCTTTCTCTACAGCCCTAGATAGAAGTATGTGCCAACAGAGTGCCATCCAGAACAGAGGCACCAGGAGGCTTTAGTCGATGAAAGGAAGGAAGGAAAGAGAGCCTTTGGAGAAGGCTGGAGGAGCCTTTTACGGGGGCAGGGGCCGGGGAGTGTAGTAATCGAAAAGAAGATGAGGATTTGTAGGGATAGCCTGGGAGAAATGGCTTTGCCTGAGGGCCAGAACTGGAGAATAAGTGAGGGGATTGGGCTTGGAGTTGTTAGATCTCAGGGCTAGTTTTTGTGGATCATCTCCAGGCAGAAGCGAGAGTGAAAATTCTCCATTTTTGGCTGGCTTATCTCCGAACAAGAGGAAAAGGCTCTGTGCAAATCTCCGGCTCACCTATTAAAGCAGCAGCTTTTTTCAGTTTGCAAGGCTTCATTGATTTCTGGTTGCAGCTCACAACGACTCTCCAGAGGGTCTGTCTGTTTACTTAGTTGGTTCCCACTTCCTTCCCAGTCACTACTTTACTGCCAGGGCTCGTCCTCTGTACTGCATCCACCTTCAGGATAGCAGCAAGTAGGCTAGATTCAGTGCTCCTTAACCTGTGCCCATAAATAAGTTGGAAGGAGTAATCCCCTCATTTTACCTGAATCTGGGAATAGCCCCTTTGCCTAAGATGTCTCTCTTAGTTCCCAAAGAACAGAATACGTTCTCTCTCTCTCCTTCTCCGTCTGTGCTGTGTGTGCTTGAATGACAAGCTGTGAGCAGCTGTGGTTGGTAGTTAATGCAAAATGCTTAAGGATATCACCAGGGTCTGTCCGTAGGTCTCAGTTTTGGCCTGGAATCCTCAGGGCCTGGGACAATCCTGAAATAGTTATGCTTGAGGTCCTTTCCAACTCTTCTGTGATTCTAAGGCCATTTCTGCACTAGACTGCTATAGCGCTATTATTCCACTTTCAACGTCCTATGGAATCCTGGGGTTTGCAGTTTTGGGAGGGGCCGAAACTGCAAACCCCAGGATTTCATAGGATGTTGAAAGTGGAATAATAGTGCTATAACAGTCTAGTCAGGAAATGGCCTAAGTTACCTTCGTTTGGACTGCAGATGGTTGGGGATTCTGAAAGTACAAGTCCCCAAAAGTGACATTTCTAAACTTTGGTAAGGCTATGGCTTACATCCTGAGGGATGGTCCCAACCAGGGTGGAACCACTGCATCAACTCGATTTACCTATGTGTTGACTAACCATTCAACAATTGACTCAGTGACTTTACTCAAGTTGGGACAAACCCACCGGATTCCAACCAATTTTGCAATAATTTCTGATGGGGAGCTAGTAAGGAAAACGTCTATTGGTTTTCTTTGCAGAAATTTCACACGGGAAGAGGGAGTGTTCTTCTTCAAAATACACCAGCTACTTAAAGTAATCATAAACCTTTTCCTGACAGCACAGGATGTTGGTCCTTCATTTCCTATGTGAATTAATTGTGTGATATAAGAAAGACATAAAAAGAATCCAGTAGCAGACTAATTGAGTCTAATTGAGAAGAAGACCAGAAGCTTTGGTGGACTGAGTCCACTTCATCAGATGTGATAACTGTGCAATAAATGTGTATCTTTTCATTCTTTCTCATGATGGGAAGTGTTTCTGCCAATCTGTAGACCTTCCCCCCTCCTGCACCTTTTGGTAAACTCTTAAGCTGTTTGGATTTGTATTTCATCCCACACAGTTATAACACTTTGATATCACTTTAACTACTATGGCTTCATTCTGGGATTTGTAGTTTTTTTTACCTATTTAGCATTCTAGATCAGTGAGCCTTAGTCCTTTCCCAAATTACAAAATTCAGGATTCCATAGGATGAAGGTGGCATCGCTGCTAAAATAGTATCAAAGTGCCATAACTGTGCCACATGAAAAGGGCACTGGTTAGTAGCCAGCAGCCATCATGAGTCACTTTCTTATGGGAGATGCAAGGCAGAGGTCTCTCCATTTGCTGGTCACAAATCTCCCACTCATTTCATTTCAGGGTAAAACTACTGGAGTTTCTGGTTTGGGGAAGCTGTTTTCACCTTGCCTTCAAACAATTATCTTACTAACAAACATTATCTTATTATCTCCAATCCCACAATTCCTACTTCCTGCATCCTTCCCCCAAACGGAAGACCTGTCCACACAAAAACTTCTGTATAAATGGAGGCTGATTTGGACCAATCCCCCTTGGTGTCCATCCTTTTACAAAAGTTTATTTTGCTCTAGCTGGGATCCTTTTCTGCAGCAGAAAGTGACTTCCCCAACAGCTTGTGATCCTTTTCATTGCACTCTGACACTCACTGGTGGTCAGCTTCACAGATGGCCTGTTTGCCTTAACTAGGATCTTTCTTGTGGCTTTGTGTTAGAAGCATATCAAAAAAACATACTGAATGGGGAAAAGAATCAATAATTCCTTTGTCCTCCTTCCAATAGACTTTTGTTTCTTGACCCTATGGTTTGTTGATCTTTCCTGAAAGAAACTGACCATTCCTTTAAAAAAAAAAAAATCCATTTTTATATACATGTTTTTGCTTCAAATGGTGCCTTGAGGCTTTTTTATTTGCTTTGTGAAAAAGTGTCTGGTTCTTAAGGGAGGAAGCGAAAGACCAAAGCCATTTCTGCACTGGACTGTTATAGCACGATGATTCCACTTGCAACATCCTATGGAATCCTGGGGTTTGCAGTTTTGGGAGGGGCCATCCGGCCCCTCCCAAAACTGCAAACCCCAGGGTTCCATAGGATGTTGCAAGTGGAATCATCGCGCTACAACAGTCCAGTGCAGAAATGGCCCAAGTGTTCTGGAGTACGGCTCACTCCTGTGAGAGAGTTTGGGTAGTTTCACTCATGCGGCTGAAAGTAATTCTTGTTCCAGAAGATTAAGCTTTCTAGCACATCTGTAAACTGTACACTGGCCGGAATGCTCTTTTGCATTACAAATGCCTCTCTCTGTTCTTTCTTCTGGTGTGAACAGTTGTGACCTGGTGACATAGAAGACACATAGGTCTTTTAAGGCTAGCCTTCCGCAGGCATACTCAAAAATTTTGTTTTGCCTGCATTTTGAAGGGATTGAACCCGCACGATGCAAACCAGTGTAGGACTCAAACAGTTGTCCTTCAGGTTGCTGGTTTGGGAAAATTTGAGGAGTTGCGGTCCAAAAAAAAAAAAAGAAAAATCTTCCAGGCTATAGAAAGGAGCAGCTTTCTTACCACCCTTGTGAGTTTTCTGAGGGCAAGGAGATGATGTCATGCTCACCCCAACACATCATGGGGTCTCTTACCCAGGGCAGTTCTTGTCTTAACCCCTGGAGCCTGAGATATGAAAGGGATGGGTTTGTAGGACTTGGATTCCTCCAACTTTATCACACATTATACTTCAGTTTCAGAGGTAGATACTGCATGGCACTCTTCATCTTAGGGTAGGGGAGCCATAGAGATGCCATCTTCTGCCTCCCAGGGGGCATTTTTGCTGCTGGGAGAGTGACAACAAACCATTGCAGTCTCGGCCATAAGCCTTCTGTTGCTTTCTTTTGGAATGGTAAAGTAGATGGCCTTTTTGCTTCTGATTCAGCAGGGCTCCTCGTGAACCATCGGTCCATTCAGCTTAGTATTTATGAATTCAGGGACATATGGCCTATTTCTAAAAGCCTAATCCATCCATAACCTGTGTTTCCCCAAGGGGTGAGGCAATGATCCTGCTCCCCAGTACCTTTTGGCCAGAGAGATCAGGAATTCAGCTTAGGGGCCTCATGAATTTGATGCCACCACTGAGCTACAACCCTGCCCTGTTCAGTTACCTGAGAGAGACAGAAAAGAAAGAGAGCTTTAAACATGGTTGTGGATGAGGCTGGTCATTCATTTAGCCTGCTGAGACCAGTCATAATTCCAGAACATAAATAGCACAGGGTGCTAACTAGAAGGAGTTGTTGCCATGACTTGAGCCTAAGGCAGACCCTGGCATATCTCTTAGGAATGCCCAGGGAGGGGGTGGATTCAGGATCTGCATAACTTTCTGGCTCTTGAAATGCAAATGCTCCTCAAATGGCCGGCAGCTGTTCTGACATAGCACACCCATCCATCACTGCCTGCATGGCAATTCACAGGTGAGAATTGGGGAGAGGCCATAGCTGGCTGGCAGAGCACAGCTTCTGCATGCAGAAAGGCCAGCAAAGATGCCTGACTGAAGGCCTGGAGACTTGCCAGCTGTCACTGGTGACTAGAGATGGAAAAAGCGTTTGAAACTATCCAAAAAATGTTCAAAAAAACATGTTTTTTGAGTGTTGAGAAACCCCGATGAGAAGAATTCTGGACTGATGAGAATCTTTGCAGTTTGGGACTCATTTTGTGCAAAATTCACATGTGCAGAAAACAACATTTTCTTGAAAATATTATTTAAACATAGAAATATTCATTCCTGCACAGAAAATTGTCTTCACACAGAAAAAATACTGTAATTGAGGATTTATTCTACATAAAATTCACACACGGTTAATTTGCGTAGAAAACAGCATTTTCTGCAGATGAACTAATATTTCCATGTTGAAATATTATTGCCCACACAGAAAATACTCTTTCTCACACAAAACTGCATGCAAACATGGTGAAGAATAAGTCCCAAACTGCAAATAACCTTCAAAAACTGCATGGTTTTCAAAGGCCATTTCCGCACTAGAGTGTTATAGAGCTATGATTCTACTTTCGACATCCTATGGAATCCTGGGGTTTGCAGTTTCGGGAGGGGCCAGCCGGCCCTCCTGAAACTGCAAACCCCAGGATTCCATAGGATGTCGAAAGTGGAATCATAGCGCTATAACTGTCTAGTGCAGAAATGGCCAAAGACTTGCTCACACAGGAAGAAAATTGCTGAAATTACTCATTGCTACCTTTGAGGAGTAACTTAGTGAAGAATTATATCCACTGTATACTGGGGACAGGACTTGAATTAGCTAAATAGTGACTCCTTGAATCAAGGAGTTGGAAAGAACTGAAAGCTCCAACTAGTCCACTCCCCTGTGATGCAGAAAACCACAGTGGTAGAGCATCGTTTTGCATGAAAGGGGTCCTAGATTCCACTTCCAAGAGCACTGCCTTGAAATCCTAGAGAAATATACCATAAATATACCAGTGAAAACAAGATGGACAGGAATGCCTCAATAGCTTACCTCAATGCACAACAATTTTCGGTCTTCCTTGTGAAATGATAGACCATTTGCTCTATGGCAATACTTCCTGTCACTACTGGAGCACCCTTCTCAACTCTTTCATCTGGTTGTGTTTCAGCGGAAATTCACATCAACAACAAAGATCCACGATGGGTCGGAGCGTGGTGGCTTGGGTTCATTTTTGCAGCCGGTGTGGTGGCCGTCTCTTCGATACCGTATTTCTTCTTTCCAAGAGAACTGCCCAGAGAGGTAACTACCTGCCTGGGGATGGCTAAAGGCACCAGCCCTAAGTGATTGCTTTGCATCTTTGCTTTCATGATCCAAGCTGGCCAGTGGAACAGGCACAGTGCAGTATTGTTACCTGGGATGTGGCCATTCTGAAGTGGAAAGTAAGGGCGGCCAAATCACTGGAGGGTGGTGTAGAACTGGACTTGGAGCAAAAAGCTCTGAATCCAGGGACCTGCTCTCCCATGAAATGTCCCAGGGTTTTGTTGGGACCATCCTTGTCTCAGCCTAGCCTACCTCCCAGGGTTGTAGCGGAAAAGGAAGAAAGAGAATGGGAAGTGCTGTCAAAGCTCCTTGAAGGAAAAGGAGGAGACAGCATCTTAGGATGCTGAAAAGATGGTATTTTATTAGCTAATAGGCTGGGTGGTGTTGGGACCATCACTATCTCAGACAGCCTACCTCACAGGGTTGTGGTGGAGATGGGAAAGGGAGTCAGGTATATTCTTTGATCTTCCTGGAGGAACAGAAAAAGGAAGCTCATCTCAGGATACTGATAACAGCTTTTTTTATTAGCTAATAAAAGACCACATTTTCTGCATCCTGAAATGTGTCTCCTTTTTCTCTTGGGGGTTTCATTGGATGCTCTCCAGTTTCTCTGCTTTTCATTTTTTCTCCTTCAAGGAAGGGGTGATGACAAAGGAAGGACAAGAGGAGAGATGAAATGTGAAAGGTGGTGTCAGAAAGGTTTCTTTATTTACCTGTGCACTCTCCATCTTGGGTTTTAAAACGAGTCATGTTCAGTGCACATGCAAATTTGTCAAGAATCCAAGGGCTGCAATTTTGGCCATTTCTGCACTAGACTGTTATAGCACTATCATTCCACTTGCAACATCCTATGGAATCCTGGGGTTTGCAGTTTAGAGAGGGGCCATTGAGGATTCCATAGGATGTTGAAAGTGGAATAACAACACTATAACAGTCTAGTGCCGAAATGGCCACACACCCAGAGGTCCCATTATCCAACCAGTCATTGTGGAGTTTGCATGTGGAACGTTCGTGAACTACAGTAAAATCCAAAAATGACAACTACAGATACATAAACAAAAGACCAAAGGATGTTAAAGAATATAATAACAACTGTTGATGAAAATAATATTTTCCACTAATATAAACAACAAATGAAATAGAAAAATGTAGAACTGAATAGAAATAGCCCAACTTATATCTAAAAAGAAAACAGGCCTAAGGCACTGCCAAGAGTAATATTTCAAATACAATAGAAAAATGAAGATCGAAGGAACGTACGCTCGGAATGTAATGTGAAGAAGGAAGTCAGTGCTGAATAAATGAAGTCTATAACAATTTGCAAATGTACTAAATCTAATCTGTGTCTTTTGAGAACAAACAAATTCAAGCTGTAGGCAAAACAGATTAACTGCTGTGAAAACACATCTTGCAGTAGCTGACAAATCTAAAACAGTCTGTTAATTGTGGGCAACAAATCTGTGATGTCTTGCAAAAGGAACCTCTTAGTCACTGGAAGACAACTGCTCTCAGAACTTGCATAGCCATTTCAGAGCAGATCTTCCTCAATATTATTTTTTTCCCGGTAAGAACTCAAAGCGGCTTACAATAAATTTTAAAAAATAGTTAAAAATCATGGAATACAAACATTAAAACCCAAATTAAACAATGAAATAAAAATTAAAACAAAACTAAAATACATAATTAAAAGTCAAGCATTCACAAATTCCACATAGTGAACAATAGCCAGCCCCATTTATCAGGCAGGCCGTAATTGCCCGTTGAATGCCTGTCAGAATAAAAATGTCTTTGCTCGGCTACAGAACGAGAGGAGGGAGGTGCCAGTCTGACTTCTATGGGAAGGGAGTTCCAGAGCCTGGGGGCAGCCACTGAGAAGGCCCTTTGATGCACCTGTGACGATGGTGGAACAGAGAGAAAGACCTCTCCAGCAGGTCTCAAAGCCTGGGCTGGTTAGTAAGTGAGAATACCGTCCTTCAAAGAAGATCTTTCCATCTTTCCGTCTATCATTGTCTACAAATAAAATCCAAGCGTTCTCTCCACTGATAGCCTCACCAGCCCACTCTTAATGGGTGGTCTTTTGGGGTTGGTGCAGTGTGGTTGAGGACCTCTGCTACTATATTTATTGGAACTAGAGCAGAAATCAGGATGTTAGCTCAGTGCTTCCTATGGAAATATTAAATGGGATGAGGTCTGGTTGCAGTAACAGGACATCATGGAATCATAGAATCTTAGTGCTGGAAGAGACTCCAAGGGCCATCCATTCCAGCTCCCTTCTGCAATGCAGGAAGACACCATCAAAACACTCCTGACGGACGGCCACCCAGCCTCTGTTTAAAAACTCCAAAAGAAGGAGGCTCCACTACACTCCAAGGCAGCGTATTCCATTGTTGAACTGCTCTTACCATCAGGAAGTTCTTTCTAATGTTCAGGTGAAATCTTTTTCCCTGTTGAAGGAAGGCATTGCTCTGTCTGTTATTCTCTGGAGCATAACAAAACAAGCTTGCCCCATCTTCCCTATGACATCCTTTCAAATATTTAAACATGACTATCATGCCACCTCTTCACCATTTTTGTCCAGGCTAAACATACCCAGCTCCATAAGTGACTTCTTATAGGGCGTCATGGTTTCCGGGCCTTTTCCTGTTTTGGTTGCCCTTCTTTGGACACAGAAAGTTTTAATGTAGCCTAAAATCACATTTGCTTTTCTAGCTGCCACATCACACTGTTGACTTTTGTTTAGCTTGTGATCCACTAGATCCCTTTCACATGTAGTGTGGTCAAGTCAGGTGTCACCCATTCTATATCACATCAGCTATAGGAATCAAGGCAGATAGGAATACAGGTCTCATATCTTGGTCAGTGAACCCTTACATCAAAACCAGGACAGGCCTGACAATAGATGACACCAGATATGAGCAGTTGCTGACCTAGAATGGTGAGGACAAGATCTGAAGAACCAACCAGATGAGAAAGATAACTAGAGGCTGATGGTGGTAACCTGTTTGCCAAGACCAAGCCAGGACAGCATAAGGCAGAGAAAGAAATCAATAATGGAAAAAAACATGAGGGCAAAGTAGCATACACACAAATGCTGAGTTTCCACAATGGCGTCCCCCCGTTCGCTTGGATGTTTTCTGTACTGGCAGTGTTCCATAGAAATGCACGGTGGAGCATGGGGAGTGGAAGCCTACATTGTGACAGATTTGAGACGCCGCCAAGTTCTCAAGAACCATGAAGCGGACAAGCCTCCAGGCAATAGCCAAACATCATGGCTATTGGAAAACAAATTGAGATTCCGTTATGGCCAAAGCTTGGGAAAGCTTGAATTGTTTTAATGAGGGAGCCTTTGAGAGAACTGGGAAGAAGTGTGTCAGAGAGGGGAAAAAAGAAAAGTTAGCAAGTCATGGCATGTCGGGGGGATGACAAGCCGTGACCTCATGTACTTTTCTGTAGCCAATCACAGAATCATAGAAGCATGGAGTTGGAAGAGATCGCAAGGGTCATCTAGTCCAATTTGCTTGCCATGCAAGAATCCACAGCCAAAGCATCCTTGTCACGTCCAGAGCAGAGCAGACAATCAATAAGCAGCAGAACAGGGCTTACTCACAAGTCAAGAGTGGGGAAATATCCAAACAGAGTTCAGGTTTCAGAGCAAACAAATCCAAAGGGCAAATCCAAGACGTCATCAAACAGGCAGAGGTTCAAGGTAATCCGAATGTAAGAGAATACGGCGCAGGGCTTCAGCTACTGGAAAGATCAGTTGCTGACCCTGAAAGGGAAGGGCCAGCGGGCAGCCTTTTATCTTACTCCTGCTATTGCATTAGGGCTCCTTCATTAGGGCTCACTTGTTACTTAAACTCGCAGAGCGGCGGGGCCCCTCTTTCTGGCGTTGTCTCTCTTGCACAGTAGGAGTCTGTGTTCCTTCATCTTCTGATACTTCTTCCCCCTACTCAGGCCCCTGCTGTTTGTTATCTTCCACTGAGCAAGCTTCTGGGGAAACCCCTGCCTCTGGAGATGCCCCTGTCTCGGATTCCAAATCCTCCTCGTCACTGCCAGGGTCTCCAGGGCAGGGCAGGACACCCCTTGAGAGATAGCCACCCGGCCTCTGCTTAACAACAAAGAAGAATCCCCTACCGTACTGCTTAACCAGGGTGCAAAATTAATAAATTGGTGATGGCAGTGATGATGATGATGATGATGATGATGATGATGATGATGATGATGCACCTTTAGAGAAGCGAATGCAAGCCACTAAAAGAAAGTAGACTCATCCATTTCTTACGCTGCATCTCTCTTGTACGCCTGCAGCTTTCTCGAAAGATCAGATCAGGTGCGTTTCTCGTTCATCCTGACAAGAAAAGCACTTGTTTTTTTGCGCTTTGCAGAATGATTGCTGGCGGCTCGCCACAAGAAGTAGCAGCGCTTGGATGGAATTGCTTTTCTACCAGTGAGACATAAAGCCGAGACCCTGTTCGTGCCTGATCGTTAACAATCCCCTGGCACGCTTTGAAAAAGCAGCAGTGATAATTCTGATGTCCCTGGCTGCGTCCCAGGCTGGGTAATTGCTTTCTTCCTGCCTGCCTCCGCCTCCCCTGCATTTTTCACCAGAAACTTTAGCCAAAGGGACTCCGTCGCCCACAAAGTTTTGTCATGGTGGAGAGGCCCGGAAAGAGCCTCGCGGCCACTCTGGACAGATTTCCAGAGCGTACATCGCATACGTCGTCACATCTTCTTTTGACAGAAATGGGCCCTTGCCCAAGTAGCTGTGTGCTTACAGAAGGCAATATAGGTTGAGACCGGAAGATTTCCTTTTTGGGGACTATAGGAATCTATGTTAGCCAGAGGATTCTAAGAGTTAATAATCCCCAAAAGTAAACATTTTGCATTCTAGTTCGGGATCCCTGGAGCTTGCTTGATTGCTTATGTCACATTAACTAACTAACTAACCAACTAACTAACTAACATCCTGCCTTCTTCCTGGTCCAGGACTCAAGGCAGGTTACGACAAACTGAAACAAAATATAGCTAAAACCTGTTTCGTACAGAAGGCTTTTAAATAAACAAACAAACAAATGATTCTATTAAAAAGACCGAATTAGAACAGCTTAAAAACACATTAAAACTTAATGGAAAAGATGAAAGCATAGCTATTTGTCTGTTCCGTGTCTTGCAGACTAAGGGTCCTCCCATGCCACACAGTTACTGCGCTGTGATCCCCATCCCCTTCAGCATTTCACAGATGCAAGGTGGAACGTATCTGGCCAAGCAACCTTAGAGTGTGCTTAAGACAGCAGAAGTTGTTAATGAGGAAGAACAGACTAATAGGAGAGGCTGTGGCCATTTCTATTTGCCAGATCCTACTGGGAAGGCCAAGACTCCCATCTCCTCCTCTCTTCTCCCGCCACTGAGTTAATGAAGTGCAAACTCCTCTTGCACTTCAAACTCAGTTTGCAGCAGTTGAAGCAAGCTGAGGACAAAGGGGAGGAAGGGAAGAGGAGAAAGAAACTGGGACATTTTAAAAGAAGCTGAAAAAAATGAGAGAACAGACTTCTCTGGCCATTTCCACACTAGACTGTTATAGCGCTATTATTCCACTTTCAACAACCTATGAAATCCTGGGGTTTGTAGTTTAGGAAACAGTCTCAAGGGCAGTATAACAGGCTAATGCGGAAATGGCCTCTGCCAAATCAGGACTGTTGAAGCCTATGGATTCCACTGTAACCGCCCTGGTTCTTTCCCAGGAAATCCTGAGCTCTGCAGTTGAGAGAGAAGCATTTAAAATTCTCAGCCAGAGAACAACTCTACTGCTTCATCAAACTACAAATCCCAGGATTCCATAGGATGCCACAGTTAAAGTGGAACCATAGTGCTATAATTGCATAGTGTGAAAGGCCCCGTGATACTTGTAGCTTTGACTTCAGTTCTTCTCATGCACCTCTTCCCTTCTTCTTTTAGTTATGTAGTCATTCCTAGCAGGCTCTGTTTTTTCTTTCTCTCTCTTTCTATATAGTTTTCTAGTGGACATTGTCCTCTTCATAGGAAACGGGTTTTGCTGATCATTCCAAAGACAAGCTTCCAAACCGCCTCTCCTAGTGGTAGGAAATAACAGCAGGGAGATTTGGAGCAGAGGAATCGATCATTTCCACACCTGCTGCTGCTATGTCCCTCTATTGTTGCTTTTTAATCTGTTGTTGTTCCTCACCTTGATCCATAGGGAGAGGCAAGTAAGAAATAATGATATAGTAATGATAATTATAATGATAATATTTTGTTGTTGTTGTTGTTGTTTTCTGCTGCAGCTGCCTTCCTTCCAGCATTAACAGACACATTTCCCTTCAAAAGCACATGTTTGGATCCCTATGGAGGCTGAGATGCAAAGCAGCTGTGGAAAGAAACAACTGCAGCACAAACGCATTGGTTGCAAGAAGGGTTAAGCCCACCAACCCGTTGCTTCTCTGCTCCAGATCTTACCCTCTTCTTTCTGCTTGCATCAGAGCAGTGGTTTCTCAATCTTTGGTCCAACAGATGTTTTAAACTTGCACTCTCATAATCCCTGACCATTAGCCACACTGGCCAAGGGAGCTGAATTCCAAAGCATGGAAGACCAAAGGTTGAAGACCACTGTTCTAGAAAGCTTTTGCCAGCTTGGCACTCTCTGCGTGTTTTAGACTACAACTCCTATGACCCATGCTGTCTGGGGCTGGTGGGAGTTGTTGGCCAAAACCCCAGGAAGGATTGGTCTGCCCTAAAAGAAGATATCATCTGCCTTTAGTTCACATATTCTCATGCAATGTACGGGGCTTCGCCTGACGGGGAAGATGTGTTGGGAAGCTGTGGCACTTGTTGCTTGGGGTTAAATAGCCAAATGACGTTTCTGTTGTCCTGAACTATTTCCCAGTAATTCCCAGCACCACCTGCAAACTTTGATTCTCACTCTTGAGTAGAATTCTTTCTAATTCTAAGATACACTAGGACAAACAAGGGGCTCCTCTTCTCCTCCTTTCTTTTTAATTTTTATTTATTTATCAGAGTTGCTGTGCTATAATGCACCGGTGGAATGGTACTTTTGTGCTATAATGCTATAACACTAAGGGGGAAAAAGAAAGGAGAACAAAATACATCCTTCATACCATAGGCCCATCTTAGCAAACCATGGCCCAAGTTTGAAAAAAGCCTTGGGAAGGACCCTAACTCAAATCCAAGAAATTGTTACCTATAGCTGCAGACAGCTCCTAGAAAGAATGGGATGAGTGGATGTGAAGGCAAGGGCAACTGGTGAAATCCAAGGAGCTGTATTGTGAGAAGACTCCATAAATAAGACCTCCCGAGTCATAGAAATCAGAGAATCCTAGAGCTGGAAGAGACCTCAGTGGCCATCCAGTAACCCCCTTCTGCCATGCAGGAAGACACCATCCAAGCTCTCCCTTTGACAAATGGCCATCCAACCTCAAGTTAAAAACCTCCAAAGAAGGAGACTTTACCACACTCCATTGAAGCAGCAGCAGATTCCACTATCAGACTGCTCTTACCATCAGGAGGTTCTTCCTAAAGTTTAGGTGGAATCTCTTTTCTTGTGATTTGAAGCCATTGCCCTATGTCCTAAACTCTGGAGCAGCAAAAAACAGGCTTGCTCCATCTTCAACATAACAAACCTTGAAGTGTTTAAACATGCTTATCATGTCACCTGTGAAGCTTCTCTTCTCCAGGCTAAACATCCCCAGCTCCTTATGCATCTGTCTAGCAAGTGACCAAGCAAGTGCCACGAGGTCGTAGATACAGACTGGCTGAATGTCACCAGAAAGACAAAGCAGACATTCACTTCCTCTTCTCTAGTGAGGATATTGAAATGGAGCTTTTCTTCCTTGAAGTGAAATGCTGACTTTGCTGCCTCTGTTTGATTTTATGCCTTGGTCTTCTCACAGAATGACACATTGATTTCCCCCTGGGCCATCTCAGGGGAAAGTGTCCATTGTAATGTATCCCGCACAGAGGATCCAGTAGCTGGATGAGTTCAGAGACACAGAGAGACAGAGAGACAGAGACACAGAGAGAACTAACAGATGATCTTGTAATGTTCCTTCCAGCAATGAGCAGAGGAAACATTTTCAAAATCAACAGATTCTGTAATAGGCATTGACAGAGAATGAGAGGAGGGCAAGAATTATTCTAGCCCTTTCTTCAGCAGGTTTGGGGAGAACAATACTACTCCCTTCCCCATTTGTGCCTGTCTGGGGATCAAGATTTGCTATTGTTACCATACCCTACCACCCCTCATATAAGATATGCAATTTTCAATAAATTGGAGTTATGAATGACTGGAGAACACAATCAAGGCAATGCTGACCAGAGAACATGTTCAGGGCCACGCTGGCTGGAGAAGTGTTTGGGTGGGGTCATGAAAGATCACATAGGATTATGCAGAAACCCGATGCTGATGGGTTTGTGCTAATCCCTTCACCGCTTTAGTCTCTTGGCATTTTTGAATGCAATGAAAGATGAACTGCTCAGATTGGTGAGCAATCTGAGACCATTCCTTGACCTCATGCTACAAAGATCTTCCCTATACACCCTAGCTGACCAAACATCCTGAGTCCCATTGATGTTTTGTCACTCTGGAGTTAAAGCAATCAGACCATTCTGGATCCCTCTGTCAGTCCAGTGGGAAAGCCATTACAGCTTTGTCAATGCGTCCCTTCAGGGTGTGAAATAGGGTGTCATGTCCTGGGCAGAGCAGACAATTAATCACCAAACGGCAGAGCAGGGTTTACTCACAAGGCAAGAGTAGAAAAAATGTCCTAACAGAGTTTAGATTCCGAAGCAAACAAATCCAAAGGGCAAATCCAGGTTGTAGTCAGACAGGCAGAGGTTCAAGGTAGTCCAGATACAAGAGACCACAGCACAGGGCTTCCACGAATGTAAAGATCAGTTGCTGACCCTGGAAGGAAAAGGCCAGCTGAAAGCCTTTTATCTACTGATGCTGTCGCCACAGGTGTTCCTTCACTGGGGCTCATTTGTTACCTAAACGTGCTGAGCGGCACAGCCCCTCTCTCTGACATTGTCTCTCTTGCACAGTAAGCGTCTGTGTTGCCTCATCCTCGGATATTTGTTCCTCTTGCTCAGGCCCCTGCGGTTGCTTGTTATCTTCTGCTGAGCAAGCTTCTGGGGAAACTCCTGCCATTGGGGAAACTTCTGCCTCGGATTCAGAATCCTCCTCCTCGCTGCCAGGGTCTCCAGGGCAGGGCATGACGTAGGGTATAAAACCCCAGCTTCAACCCCAACCACTGGTAGTACATCAGACATAGTGTGTAGTGCGTGTCATGTCGTGCCCAGACTGCCATTCCTCTGTGCTACCTTCAG
This sequence comes from Cyclura pinguis, assembly GCA_030412105.1. Taxonomy (NCBI): domain Eukaryota; kingdom Metazoa; phylum Chordata; class Lepidosauria; order Squamata; family Iguanidae; genus Cyclura; species Cyclura pinguis. The sequence goes on along the minus strand of CM059601.1, from coordinate 288,167,704 downwards.
ATGGTTACCTTCAGAGGGAAGGATTCAATGACCCATAGAATCATAATCTCTTCAAGCTTTATGATTCTATGGGTCATCGGGTCCTTCCCTCTTCCCAGGAACCCTGGGAATTCCAGTTCTTCAAAAGAGCTAAGGATCCTTTAGAACACATTTTCAGCACCAGAATACCAGTCCCAAGGTCCTTATGTGGGAAGCCATGACGAAACTGGAAGAAAACAGACACTTACACAAGAAAGTTTGTATTGGTATGATCCTGATGTTGTTGTTACAGCTTCCCCAAAAGCTGCTGACTCTTCTTTATGGCATGGAGTTATCAGATTGTTAGAAATCTTTACTGGCTTGTCATAAATCCAAGAAACAGTTGGATATATAAACAGAAGCGCTGTGCATGCATTTGTTGTCACGACTCCTGGCACAGAAGCGACGCGAAATGCAGTCCTTGTGTTTTGGCTTTTGGGATTAGTCACTTGGGTGATTCCCCCCTTAAAGCAGGAAGCCCAAAGTGAATGGTGTGATGTCACAAAGTGGTCTGACTAATCAGATGTAGCTGGATGGAGAGCACCAAGGGCACATGAGGATAACTGAGTGTGTGTGTGTGTGTGTGTGTGTGTGTGTGTGTGTGTGCTGAAGAACTAAACACTTTTACAGTCAGTGTCCCCCCCCCCCCATCTCTAATAAGAGGAGGCATTTCGGCACCTCTGAAAATATCTGTGAAAAGCTGTTATGGGCAGGCTTGGCTCAACTGAAAACAGAAAGCAGAGCAACATTTGATCCAACAGAAAATGCCAGCCAGCTCAATGATCACAACAGCAAGCCAAAGCCTGTATTTATTTTGTCTATTACAGGTTGAATATCCCTTACCCAAAATGCTTGAGACCCAAGATGTTTCAGATTTTGGATTTTTTTTTTTATTTTGAAATTCCTGTGTTCCATACTTTCATCAGTTCCTCTCTTCTTGCCTTCCTCCTGTAGGCAATGTGTGTGTGTGTTCCCACGTGACTCCCCGTAATTCCCTCACATTCCTTACAGAAAGACTGGCTTCTGCTTTTCAAAAGTTTCAGACTTTGGAGCATTTAGGATTTTGAATTTTCAGATGAGGGATACTCCACCTGAATCATTTTATTTATTTGATTTATATCCTGGTTTTGTCCCTGATGGGACTCAAAGAAGCTTACAATATAAATTAAAACAAAACATCTAAAACAATATGGAGAACAAGAGTCTCTTTAAAAATTAAGCCAGACATTCAGTTAAAACACTTTTAAAACATTACAAACAATGAAAACACAGAAATATACAGTCATATTAAAAAAAAAAAAGCACACTCAATTGCATCTAATCACTCCAACCTGGTCAGCCAGCCCTGAATGCCTGTTTAAACAAGAAGCACTTTGCCTGTGGACAAAAAGACAGCAGAGAGGGAGCAGACTGAGCCTCCCTCGGGAGGGAATTCCAAAGCCTAGGAGCAGCCGCCAAGAAGGCCTTCCGCAGTGTCTTTACCAGCCATATGGAATATCAAAATCCTAGGCCCATAGAGTTTTCTAGCTATATAGATAGGCTAGGAGAGTTTGTGACAAAGGAAGTTTAGCCAAAGACAACAGGACACAAGGCTGTGATTCTGTATGAAGAAACCACAATGAGATGGCCTGGGTGGGGATTAATTCTCCGTTTGGAAATGAGAACAATGAAGAGGCCCGGTGGAGTTCCTTGGGGAGGGAATCAGATCTTGGCTTCCAGGACTCTTGTCCTTGGTAGAGGATCCTTGTCCTGTGCAGACAGAATTAGAGACATCCTGGGACAACTGATGTGTTCTTCTGCCTTGCCGGTTTGTAGGAAGAGACTCCACGAAGGAGCATTGCAGAAATGAATAAGGAGGACTTAAAGGAGGAGCTGAAAAACAAACCGAGAGATTTGGAAGACTTCACGCTATTGCAGTTCATCAAAAGTAAGTCTGTGCGTATTGCATACCTCAAACTTGGCCAGATTTTAACCAGCTGTCAAGGAGGAGGGGGCGTGCTAGTGCTATGGAAATTTATCAGAGAGGGTTAAAAAAAAAACGTAATAAAACCTATAACTTTCTCTATCAATTTCAGGGGAAATTATACACATGATAGGTTTCAAGTCTAGCTGGGGCTGTTCCAGCACCTTAAAGCTTGATTTACAGATCAGTTATCAATCAAAATAATGGAGAAGATTTGGGGTTCTGTTTCTTAAGACCCTTTGCCTCTGGATTATCTAAATGTTCCATTGTTTTCAGCTCAGTCAACTTGGTTTCTGACAACCATCAATATGCTTCCAATCTACCACTGTGCTTCTATAGAAAGCCAAGAAAATGCTAATCATGTTCGGTCTGGCAGGACTGAACTAAAAGAGCAAAAATGGCCACACTGTGCAATATGCTGCCACAGTAAATGAAGCCAGTGGCTGTCAAGCTTTCTATCTATGGCAATGGGTCTCAGCTTTATTGAACCTGTGCTACTCCCTTTATAGACATAAAACCATAAAGACATAATGCATATCTGCCAACAGACCTCAGAATGTGGTCAAGATGGCAGAAGTTGTTGATGAAGGAGAAACACACAACCTAGGGGAGGCTGCAGCAGTTTGCTTTTGCTTGAACCTACTGGGAAGGGCAAGGCTGCCTCCTCCTCTCCTCTCCTCCCTACCGATTTAATGGAATCCAAATGACTTTTTTTGCACTTTGAACTCAGTTTGCACCAGTGGATGTTAGCTGAGAAAGCAAGGGAGAAATGGGAGGAAGACAGAGAAACTGGGAAATTAATGAGGTAGCTGAAAAAATTGGACGGTGGAGGATTAATTGGAACTATCCCTACCAGACTGGAACATTTGGAGGGGGTGAGGTGAGCACAACAAATGGAAGCATTCTAGGTATGAACTCTTGCAAAAAAGAACTTGAGATTATTGTTGATCATGTTGACCATGAACCAGCAGTGTGGTGCTGCATCAAAGATGGTGAATGCTATTTTAGCCTGCATTAATGGTAGCATAGTTTCAAAGCTGAGGTAACTGTTCCACTATATTCTAACTGGGATGCTCCTGTCAGATCGAGAGAGTTGGAATGTGTGAAAATAGAGCAGGTGAATCTGGAATCCTGTTTGCCAAGTATGGTGGCAGCACCTTGCTGGCCAAATTTTTTGACTGGGAGGTGGCCTCAGAAGAGATGGCAGTCACTCACATGAGGCAAAGAGGCCAGGGGTCTGCTCTGTGTGAAAAACAGCCAAATAAGTGGGGTGACGGAGGATTAACTGGGACAGCTGGAGGGCAATTGCCTTTATAGGGTATGAGTTTTACTCTTTTGCAGCACCAGGGCCATTTCCGCACTAGGCTGTTATAGCACTATGATTCCATTTTCTTTTTTTTTTATAATCATTTTATTCAAATTCACATATAAAACAAACAATTATAACTGTCAGCATAATTGAAATATTTTTGATCTTCCACACTGATCTAGATTTCATTATCAATATTTCTTAACATGCTTAAAATATTGTACTACATTTTACTGCTAATATTACTTGTTGATTCTTGCATTTCCATCTCCATATTCCCGCTTCATGATATATATCCTGTAGCCCCCTCATAATTTATCTTAAACCATGAATTACATATTTCCATCTGATAGTACCCAGCAATTACCCGTTACAATTTGCCATTCTTTTTGTATCTCATCGTCTGATTTCCCTTTTAATCTCTGAGAGACCATGTCAGCATTTTTATTTTCAATAAGTGTACCCCACCATTGTTCTATTGTGCGTATTTGCTGAGTTTTCCACAACTTTGCATATTCAATACGAGCTGTTGTTATCATGTACAGTAATATTCTCCAATACTTCTTTATACCAGTACCTTCTAATGTGTCAGTCATATTTAACAAATACAATTCCGGTATCTTAGCAAACTGAACTTTCATTAATGCACAAATTTTGTTATGTATTTCACTCCAGTATTTCTTAGCTCTTGGACATGTCCACCACATATGATATATTGTACCGACCTCTTTCTGACATTTCCAACAATGTCCAGTACCTGTATTATAAATCTTTTTTAATTTATTTGATGTCATGTACCATCTATGAAATAGCTTATAATACTTCTCTTTCAAATTCTGAGCTACTGTAAATTTCTGTGTTTTTTTCCAGCTCTGCTCCCAAGACTCTAGTTGAATTGAATGTCCGATATTTTGAGCCCATGAAATCATTGTTGCCTTTACTGTTTCTTCTTACCTCTCCTGGTGTAGTATTTCTTGATACATATGGGCTAGTAGATGAGGCGGATTTTCAAACAGCCATTTAATTACTCCAGTTTTCTCTTTTAGTTCAATTCCGTATGTTTTAAAGTCTATCTGAAACCTTTCTGCTAACTGTCTGTAAGGGAACCAGCTTAATGTTATTCCCTCTTGTTTTTCTCTTGTTTTAATCTTAAGATTGTTGGACGTTGATCTCTCAATTATATCCTCATATCGCAGCCATTTATCTGTATCCGTCCATCTGCCAAAAAAAGCCTCTTGTGGTGAGACCCAAGTGGGGAGCTGCCGTATGTTTTTAGTTTTATAATCTTCCCAAATTTTCAAAAGCGATTTTCTGATATAGTGATGTGTAAAGTCTTTATCTATTTTTGCTTCATCATAAAACATGTAGGCATGCCACCCCATCCTCAGGTCTGCTCCCTCCAGTACCAACATTCTCATATCTTGTAGGTCTACCCAATCTTTTATCCACGTGAAAGCCGCGGCCTTATAGTATGTTTGAAAGTCTGGTAGTCCCATTCCTCCTCTACTTTTTAGATCTGACATAGTACTCCATTTTATCCTAGGTTTTTTCTCTTGCCATATAAACTTGGTTAGTTCTCTCTTCCATTGTATGAAAGGTGTCATGTTCGTTATAATGGGAAGATTTTGGAACAAAAAGTTCATTTTTGGCAGGACATTCATTTTTATTACAGCTATCCTCCCCATCATTGACAAACGCATGGAGGTCCAACTTTCCAAGTCTTTTGTTATTTCTTTCCATTTTTTTCATAATTATTTTGAAACAACTCATTGTTTCTTTTTGCTATCCAAATACCTAGATATTTTACCTTTTGTCCTCTATTGAATCCTGTGTTTTGTACTAATTCCATCTCTTCTCCTTCAGTCATATTTTTGGTTAAGAAGACTGCTTTTTCCTTATTAACTTTAAAACCAGAGAATTCTCCATATTCTTGAACTATAGTAATCAATTTTTCAATACATCTCCCTGGGTCATCCAATAATAAGACCAAATCGTCAGCGAAGGCTTTTAACTTATATTGATATTTCTTAATTTGGACTCCTCTTATATCTTTATCTTCTCTTATAGCATTGTTAAGTATTTCCATTGTCATAATAAACAGCAGAGGAGACAAGGGACACCCTTGTCTCATCCCTCTGTGCAGTTCTATCATTTGTGTTCTTTCACCATTTATGACCAGTCGAGCTTGTTGTTGGCTATAGATTGCTTCAATCCATTAAACGAATTTTTCTCCTGCCTGCATCTGTTTAACCGCCATCTTCATAAATGGCCAAGTGATCACGTCAAATGCTTTCTCCGCATCTACAAATATCATGGCCATTTTCCGTTCATTATGCTTTTCATAGTTTTCAATTATATTTAAAACCATTCTGATGTTATTTCTCAAAGATATTTTCGGTAGAAAGCCATTCTGGTCCTCATCAATTACCTCTAACAGCACTTTCTTAAGCCTCGCTGCTAGGATTGAAGCAAAAATCTTGTAGTCTGTGTTCAAAAGTGATATTGGTCTGTAATTCTTTACATCTCTCGGATCTCTTCCTTCTTTCAGGATCAGCACAACATTAGCTTCCTTCCAGGTATTTGGTATTCCTTCATTTATTATTTCATTTATAGTACTTTGCAAAGGTATTGAAATCTCATGTTCCATAATCTTATAATATCTTGCAGTAAATCCATCGGGTCCTGGAGCTTTGTCATTCTTCAAGTTCCTAATGGCCTCAGCTACTTCCATCATAGAAATAGATTTGTTCAAGATTGATCTTTGGTCTTCATTGAATCTCATTTTATTCATTTTCTCCAAATATTCTTCCACTTCTTGTTGTTTTTTCACCTTTGAGATATTACTCATCAGCTTCACGTAGCAATTATAAAAAGCTTGTTTTATATCCTCTTGTTTTGTAATTCTTTCTTCTCCTGTTCTAATCTTGGTTATGGTATTTCTGGCCCTTCTTTTACGCAGCAAACCAGCCAAAAGCTTTGAAGGTTTATTAGCTTGTTCAAAGAAATTATATTTTGTTCTCCTTATCTATTGATCTATTTCTTCCAAATTAAGTTGATTTAATTCAGCTTGCTGTACCTTCATCTGTAATCTAATCTGTTTATCCGACGGTTTTTGTCTCATCTGTTGTTCAATTTCTTTCATCTTTTCCAAAATTCGCTGCTCAGTATTTCTCTTTTCTTTTCTAATCTCTGCGGACCATCTGATAAAGTTACTACGCATCACAGCTTTACTTGTGTCCCAAATGGTTTTCATCGACAGCTCCGACGTCAAGTTCTCGTTAAAATAGTTAATTATCTCTGTTTTTGCTTTCGCTATGTACTTCTCCTTATTCCAGATCTCATCATTCATTCTCCATGTTCTTTCTCTGTCTTTGATCCTTATCTTTAGTTGTATCGGGTTATGATCAGAGCATAAATTGGGAAGAATATCCATATCTGCAATTTTCAACAATAGGTGTTTGGATACCAACATCATATCTATCCTTGACATTGACCTATGTCGATCCGAATAGAATGTATGTCCATCCAATTGCCCATTCTTGTATCTCCAAGTGTCGTATAAATTTAGATTGTCCATCATATTAAAGAAACTCTTAGGAAGTTTACCATTGTTTCAGGGAATTAACTTTTGCATTGTCCTGTCCACTTGGGAATTGATTACTCCATTGAGATCCCCCAAAACAATAATGTTAGAATTTCCTGTTTCATTAAGATATCTCAATACCTCTTCCTGTATTGTAGGGAAGAATTCACCTTTAGCTCCGTTTGGTGCATATATTCCAACTATTAATATTTTATCCTGTTTCAAAGTAACTTCAACTCCTATATAGCGACCATTGCTGTCCTGGAAAATTTACTGTGCACCAAATTTTGAATTTACATATATCAAAACTCCCCTCTTCTTTTTGTCAATCGTAGCTGCAAAACAGCTACCTAATTTCAAAATCTTGACATATCTCAAATCTTGAGTTCTAATTCGAACTTCTTGCAGACATATTATATCTAAATTCTGTTGCTCTGTATGATGAAAAATTTGTCTTCTTTTGTATTCAGAGTTAAACCCCTTAATCTTCCAAGAATAAATCTTCAAATCCATTTTGTTAGATTATATTAATATTTTATTTCTGAAGTTTGGCTTACTCCTTCAGTATATCTCTGTCTACCTCCCCTTCTTCTTGTTCCAAAGTTCCTTGTGCTGCTTCTGTTACTTCCTCTTGTTCTCCGTCATCTTCTTCTTCTTGTAGTTGTTCTCTTACCTCCTCTGGAGGTAGCTGTTCCTGATCTTTCTCTCCTTCGGGGGTGGCTTTTTGTAAGTCTTTCTTCAATCTGTCCCTCATTTCTTTTGCTTTGTGTACTGAATTAATCCTATATCTCTGCTGCTTATAAGTAAAGGACACGCCTTCAACCTTTTCCCATCGATAATTAATCTGACGCTTTTGCAAAAGGTTAGCCAATGGTTTATATTCTTGTCTTTTTTTTAGGATTTGATAGGGTATATCTTTAAAAATTCTGACTTCTTTATCTTCAATCTTCAGTAATCCATCGTAGCTTCGTTGTAATATTTTGTCTCTAACCATTGTCCGCGTAAAAGTTATAATAATGTCTCTTGGTAATTTCCTCTCTCTCGCTACTCTGGAGGAAACTCTGAACATTCTGTCAATATAAGTCTCCATCTTTTCCTCTTCAATATCAATGAATTCTGCCAAAGCCGGTACAATTTTTTCGTACAAATTCTCTGTTGAAGCCTCTGGAACACCTCTAAATCGAAGACATCTTTCCCGATATTGCAACTCCTGCTGAGTAATTTGAAATTCATCCTCTTGTTGCTTCCCCTTCATCTCAGTCATCTCCTTTTCGACTTGTTTAACTTGTTGTTTTATCTCCTTTGTTTCTGTTTTTAGCTTTGTCACATCCTTTGTTATGTTTTCCAATTTCTTCCCCAGTTTGTCTATTTCTTGTTTCATGTCAGCTCTCATCTCTTTCCTTGTTTCTTTTATATCACTTCTTATGTCATCTTTCATGCTTTTAAACTCTTCCATCGTTTGTAACATGAAATCCTGAGGTTTCTGGGGTATATCCACTGATGTCCGTCTGGTTGTCTGGGAAGTTGTTGTTGTCACCGCTACCGCTGCTCCTCTTCTTGTCCTTTGGTCCATTTTTGATTATTTTAGAGTACTTAATACTGAATGCTAATTGTTTAACTTAATCAATGTTCGATATAAAATTCAATTCATTATACATATGTTTTTTACAGTTACCACTATTTATAACCTTGTAATTTTCAAATTCTTATAAAGTTCAAATTACTGTATCTATAATTCCTTCACATTAAATTAAATTCATTTCATGTAAAACTCAATCACATAGATCCTTAGCTTGAATTAATTATTTTAAATTGAGATTAGCACTACCCAGTCGTTATACCAATGAAATAAATATAAAGATAGCTGTATATATGTAGATTATGCAAATATCTTATGTATCAATTTATATAGATATATAGATATATAGATTTACATAGATATATAGATTTAATCTATGAGATTGTATATAGCTAACTAAAAAGGACCACTTATAATGATAACAGGAATCTAAGCCGCACTGCTGCATGGGGGTAAGAGTCTCTCTATCTTCCTGTCCTTCCAGCACAGCCTCAAAAAAACCTCCCTTATGAATATTTTTAGCTCCTTGAGTTGTTCTCAAAAGCCAAATGGACAAAAAATAAAAAGAACAAACGTAGTTACAAAGCAAAGTTCACAGTTTAAAAAATCAAGCCACAATCCAAATGTCACAGTCCCAAATTTCAATATTCAATGTTTCATTGTTCCGAGTTCAATGTTCAATGTTCAATAATCCAAAAGGAAAAGAACCCCAAAGAAAATACCAATGTCCTGTCTCATCACGAAAAGAACACTATAATCCACAAGAATCCATTGCGGCCACATCTTAACTCCGATATTGCCAAAAACACAGATGTAGGGTCCCAAGCAAACACAGACCTATATATGTTGCCAAAATTCCAAAATTCCAAGTCAGTTCAGTCAAAGCGGAGGGCAAGGAAAACAGAGAGGCAAAAACTTAAGTCTAAACCAAGGATAACCATGTTCTCAGTCCAGTCTCTTCGTACTGAGCAAAGACAAAAAAAGCGCAAACATCAATTCCGCCTCCGTAACTCTCCGCTTATGCTCTTTTGGTCAAAACAAGTCTCATTAAATGTCCTTTACCATGTCTTCTTAAAAAACCACTAGTGAAATCTATTTCGTTCTTAGTATACAGTCTATCTTCAAAATGTTATAGTCTTCCAAAAAAATTATCCACCATTTCGTACTCACAGTCTGCTGGGTCACTTCATATTGCCACTCCTGTTCACCGCTGCTAGTTCCAAATTGTTGCAGTATCAACAGAATAAAAACTAGATCAGATGCTTACTGTCTCGAATCGTGTCTTCTTTTTTAGAAGGTGGCGGCGACACTTGTACCGCAAATACGGCGTCCCTGCTGGATCCGTTGTAGCCCTTCGGCCCCCCTGACGCCTCCCGCTCCTTCTTGTCTGAAAGAGCTCGGCACCAGTTACAGAGCCCCCTTCGAGCAATCTTCTGCATGCCCTTTACCCGGGGGGTGTCTAGCCGCTTATCCGATGGAAAAAAGCAGCTGGATTCCAGCAGGAGATAGCATGGAGTTGCGGAGCTCACTCTGTGCGACCTCTCATGCATGCCATGCAACCGGAAGTCCTATGATTCCATTTTCAACATCCTATGGAATCATGGGGTTTGCGGTTTCGGGAGGGGCCGCTAAAACAAGGCTGCATCCTTGCCCTCACCTTGTTTAATGTTTATATAAATTCCCTGGTCAAAACATTATCTGAAACAAATTCTCACCCACCTAAATTGGCAGGGAGACCCGTGAGCGTTTTATTGTGTGCCGATGATGCCGTACTTCTGTCACTGTCATGTGTAGGTTTGAGACAGCTTCTAAGAGCGTTAGATGCCTATTGTAGCACTGAAGAGTTGGAAATCAATTATGACAAAACCAAAGTTTTAGTTTTCACTCGGAAACAGTGTAAACACCATTGGCAATTAAATGGCCATTCAATTGAACAGGTAAATTTTTTATAAGTATTTGAGAGTAATTTTGCTATCTACTGGTTCTTGGAAAGCTCAAGTGTCTTATGCCATTGCAAATGTACAACGGAGTTATAAATTCATTGGTTTAATTTTTTTACTCCAAGGGAGGTCAGTTTGTACTGGCAGCAATACAGGTGTTCAACAATAAGATCTTACCACAAATGCTTTATGGAGCACAATTGTGCACGTTCAGCAACACTGCGGTTTTAGAATCGGTTCAAACAAAATTCTTGAGAACTATTCTTGGTCTTCCTAGCTGTGTGCCAAATGTTCTCACACGGCTAGAGATGGGTCAACTTACCATTACATCCCAGATATCGATCTATAAGATAAATTATTGGTTAAAATTGTTATTTATACCCAAAGGTCTGGCTCCTCTAATCGACTCCTTCCACTCAATGTGGAAAAAAACAGTTGGAGAGAAAGTGTTAAGGCTAGGATTTTCACAAGGTGTTATTCTTGCCATGGGTTATGCGAAAGCAAAAGAAACTATGTGCCAGCGTATTCGGGATATTGAGTTGCTGGATTATGTAAGCACAGTCTCCATCTATCCAGTTTTCAAAGATAGAGGGCAGGCCCTCCACCCTGCTGCTTATTTGAAAAATTTAATTACACCTAAATATAGGAGAGCCTTTTCCCAGGCTAAGTTTAATGTGCTTCCATCTGCATTATTGAAGGGTAGATATAACAATGTACCATACTGTGATCGTCTCTGCCCTTGCGAGGAGGAGAAGATAGAAATGGTGGGACATGTTTCACTGTATTGTTCCTTTTATCGAGATTTTCAATGTCACTTTATTACTCTTATTTTACAAGGTATACCTGGGAGATCAGACGCATTTTATATTGATTACCTTTTGGCGGATCAGTCCCCTGAAATCACAGCTAAGGTAGCAACCTTTTGTTCGGCAGCTATTACCTGTCGGCGTAGGATGTTGCCTTAGCACAAATGAGATCACGATATTACATTCTGTTTTTATTACACTAATTTAATTCATATATTTCATATTTAAGACGTAAAATGTTTTATATTCATGTTTTAAAATTTTTGCCTTGTAATCTGGTATTTTTCTAAAATTGTCTCTTCCAGGGTTTTTATTATGGTGTTGTATCCTATTATTGTATTTCGTTCTTTAGATTAATTACTTGCTATGTTGGACTAAAATAAATGTACACAAGCATGCACACACATATACACATATACATATAAAATTTTAAATGTTATAAATTTAGAAATTATGTTTTCAATTTCCATTTTAAGTTGAAATGTTAAGGTTATCTCGCTATTTTTTATGTCTGATGTTTGTAGAAAATTTTAACAAAATTAATTATTGTTCCAATTGTATTGTTTTAATTCTGCTCTAATTTGCTGGCTGTTTGCCATAATAAATTTTGGAATTTGGAGGGGCCGCTGGCCCCTCCCTAAACTGCAAACCCCAGGATTCCATAGGATGTTGAAAGTGGAATCATAGCGCTATAACAGCCTAGTGCAGAAGTCGGTCTGGTAACACATCCTTGTTTGCAGGATGTTGTCAACCTTTAATGGCCAGTACAGGTTGAGCCTCACTTATCCAAAATAAGTGGAACCAGAAGCTTTACATATTTCAGATTGATTTTTGATTTTGGAATTTTATTTTATTTTTTTGGAATTTGCATATATGCACATAATGGGATACCTTGAAGATAAGACCCAAGACTAAACATTGAATTTCTCTGCTCCAACGCTCTTCTTCTGTCCAAGTAAAGATGAAGAACAGAGCCAGAGGAGAGGTTGGGCAATACGTAATCCTTCTAAGTTTCCCTGTTCTTTTTTCTCAGCCTGCTGTCTCTCTTCTGCCTCATACCTCTGGCCATTTCACAGATCCTTGAGTCTCTCTCTACCGCCTTTCTCCTCTCTTCAGGGAATCCTCTGCCCAACAGCTTCCACCTTGAGCAGGAACGCCGCACCCACCCCCTCGAAGGTGGAAGCGGGTGGCTGGCAGCAAAACTTTTCTGGTTTTTGGAAGGTTTCAGATTTTGGATTTCCAGATAAGGGAGGCTCAACCATTATCAGTTATTATTTTGTGAGATCATCTGTCCCTCTTTCCTCTGTCCTATTGCAGTGTTCCCTGTGGTGCTGATGAGAAATATCAAGAATCCCATCTTTGTCATTGTCATCTTTGCTCTCATCAACCTCTCGGGCATGATTGCTGGCTTAGCCACCTTCCTCGCCAAATTCCTGGAGCAGCAGTTCACCCTGACGGCATCTATGTCCAACATGATCATAGGTATGTGGCTTCTCCCTCCTTGGTTCTAGGCTGAACAAGCTATTATTATCAGTTACCTGTTGTTGTTGTTGCCGTTGTCACTCCATTTATTTCTATCTCACCTTTTTCCCAATCTGGGACTCAAAGCAGCTTACAACAAATTAAAACAGTATGCCATTAAAAATCCACAAAATAAAAAAGTTAATGTGTGTGTGTGTGTGTGTGTGTGTGTCTATACATATACATGCAATATTAAACAATCAAAACATTAAAACCAGATTAAAGAAAGCATATATTCTTAAAAGACACACACACACACACACACACACCAGCATAACAGTTAGCAAGATCTAGCACATCATTTTGGTGGGATGGGCCTTATCTACTCAATCATTAAAACCCTGTATAAACAGAGAATTATTTACTTGTCTGCAAAAACAAAGTAAGGAGGATGCCAGTCTAACTTCTCTGGGAAGGGAGTTTCAGAGACTGGGGGCAGCCACTGAGAAGACCCTGCCTTCCATATGCCTACCAGGTATACCTGTGAGGGTGGCAGGACATAGTGAACGGCCTCCCCAGCAGATCTCAAAGCACAGGCTGGCTCATTAGGGAAAATGCAGTCTTTCCAATAATCTGGACTTGAGCCATATAGGATTTTATAGGTCAAAAAACAGAACTTTGAATTGTGCCCAGAAACAGACTGGCAGGCAGTGAGGCTGTTGCAACAAGGGAGTTGTGTGTTCCCCGTAGCCAGCCCCAGTTAGCAATTTGGCTGTAGCTCTTTGGAGCAGCTAATATTTCCAAACACTCTTTATGGGCAACCCTGCACAGAGCGCATAACAGTGATTCAACCAGGATCTAACTAAGGCATGTGTCACTGACCTCTCAAGGAACAGCTACTGCTGGTCAAGGTTTTAGTTGTGCAAATGCACTCCTAGTCACTGCTGAGTTGTTGAATCCAGGAGCACAGCCAAGTTGTGAACCTGCATCTTTCAGGAGAATGTAACCCCATCCAGCACAGTCTGAACCTCTGGCTATTTCCGCACTACACTGTTAATAGTGCTATTATTCCACTTTCAACATCCTATGGAATCCTGGGGTTTGCAGTTTAGGGAGGGACATTGAGAATTCTCAGCCAGAGAGCTCTTTGACCTCTGTGAACTACAAACCCCAGAATTCCACATAATGTTGAAAGTGGAATAATAGCACTATAACAGTGTAGTGCAGAAGAGAGAAAGAAAGAGAGATTGGGAGAGAGAGACTGCATCTAATAAACAGCCTCAAAAATTGCCAAAGAGCCTGCTTGTTATCCCATATAAAATATCCTGCAATTCCAAGACCTAAGAATGCTTGAGAGGAGTGATGATGTTAACTCTGCCTGCCTGGGTTTGACCACCATCATGAGCTGGGCACTCAGGTGTCCAGAAGGTGATCACAGAATCCCAGACATAATCCAGATTAGTTGACAAATGACAAGGACCTCAATCTTTCTCTCTAAACAGATTGGGATGGGGAAACATGCCTGTTTCAACTTGGTTCAGCAGAAGTAGGCTCTGGTAGAGAAGCTTCAGGGATCATCACTAGAGTTACATATGTTGCATTTACTTTCTCGTGTCTATTTTTGGCCCTAGGGTTCACCAAAATATCTTTCCAAAATTTTCAGTCATATTTTGGTAGATAAAACGCAGAATTGTCATCCAAATTGTCCATGTGTTTCTCTCCCTTCGCGTGCCTTGAATTAGGGCCAAATTCTGCCCAGGCATTGGATTTTCCCTCCCTTCCTCTGCCCTACAGGAGCCGTCAACATCCCAGGAGCCATGCTGGGCATCATCCTGGGAGGCGTGATTATGAAGAACTGCCGCCTCAGCCTCAGGCAGGCCACCATCATGTGCATGCTCGGCATGGGCTTCTGCATTCTCTTTGACTTGCCCCTCCTGTTCATGGGTTGCCATACGCAGCAGGTTGCTGGCCTGGACTACTCTGGAAGGTACGGACGCTCCGGGTCAGAGGCAAAGACTTGATTCAAAGGAAACCGCAAAACAGGCCATTGGGTTTAGGATCAGAATGGTGTGGAATCAGAGAGAAAGAAAAGCCTTCATGTCCAAGGATTCTCAAAGAGCACTTTTTTTAAAAAAATCTACAGTCATCCCTCCACATTCACTAGGGTTATAATGACATTTTAAAAGCATTTATCCTTGTTCCTATTTCAAAATCTGCCAATAATTGGAAATGGAAAAATGTTTAAAGACTGGGAAAAGGAAATATCAAAATATGTAGGGCTAGATAAAAGACCAAGAATAAGAAGATTCAAAACATTACAGGACACTAAAGAAAGAGGGGGATTGGATTTACCATCCTTGAAAATACATCACCAAGCGTGTTGCTTAGAATGGATTCAAAATTGCAAATCACTACAAAAATTATCATTAAAATAGGGTTGGGGGCACAGGACCCTCATGAATGTGGGAAAACCGTGAATAATTCTAGGCCCTCCCAAACCATATTTAACCCACAAAAAAGTATAATCACCATATTCAACTCACTGTGGATTCCTTTGAGGCCTCAGGGTTCCTTCCTAAGGCAGAAGTAGGGGGCTGGTGGGGCTGACGGCCACCTCCACTGCTGCCCCACACCCTTTTTAATAGGGACTTACAAGCCTCGTTGGCAATTTCTCAGTCTCACAAGGCTTGCAGACCCTATTAAAAGTGGCCTAGGGAGGCAGCAGAGGGGACAGCAAATAATCTGTGAATAGTCAAATCCGCAAAAGTGAAACCTGCAAATGCGGAGGGCTGACTGTACCTCCTCTTTAAAGACACACACCTCCTCTCATTAACAAGAAGAACAAGAACAAGAAGAGAGCAAAGAGAAGGTTAATGAGAGGAGTCTCATTAACCTTCTCTTTGCTCTCTTCTTGTTCTTTTGGAACGTGTCCAGAGGAGGGCGACCAAAATGGTGGTGGGTCTGGAAGCCATGAAGTCCTGTGAGGAACGGCTTAGGGAGCTGGGTATGTTTAGTCTGCAGAAGAGAAGGTTAAGAGGGAACGTGATAGCCCTATTTAAATATTTGAAGGGATGTCATGTCGAGGAGGGAGCGGGCTTGTTTTCTGCTGCTCCAGAGACTAGGACAAGGAGCAATGGATTCAAGCTGCAGGAAAGGAGGTTCCACCTGAACCTCAGGAAGAACTTCCTGACAGTCAGGGCTGTCCGGCAGTGGAATCTGCTGCCTCGGAGTGTGGTAGACTCTCCTCCTTTGGAGGTTTTTAAGCGGAGACTGGATAGCCATCTATCGGGAATGCTTTGATGGGCGTTCCTGCATAGCAGAGGGTTGGACTCGATGGCCTCTGGGGTCTCTTCCAACTCTATGATTCTATGATTCTATGCAGCTGGTATCCCACTTTGGGCTGGACCTCGAATTAGTTCTTCCATCTCACATCCCCATCTATTCTCTCTCATTTCCCTCTGCCTTTGGAACTCATAGGAATGGAAAGAATATTCAAAAATATTCCAGAAAATGGTTGGAAAACATGTTTTTCGAGTGTCAGGATACCGTGGCAAGAATAATTCTGGACTGACAAGAATCTGCAATTTGGGACTTATTCTGCTCGAAATTTGCACGTGGTTGTTTTGTGCATAAAACAGGGTTTTTTTGTGCGTGAAAGAGCATTTTCTACATGGAAAATAATATTTCAATTGAGAAATATTAATTCCTGCATGGAAAATGTTGTTTTCTGTGAAGGAAAAAGAAGTGTTAATGGGGATTTGTTCTGCATAAAATTGGCATGTGGTTGATTTGTGTAGAAAACAATTTTTTTTTTGCACAGGAATTAATGTTCATATTTTATTGAGATATATTTTTCATGTGAATTTTGTGCAGAATAAGTCCTGAACTGCAAACAGTCTTCAAAAACTGCATGCTTTCCCGAAGATTTTGTTGCAGTGGAAAGAAAAATGCTGAAATTACTCTTTGCTACATTTCAAGAAGAAATGTAGTGAAGAATTACATCTCTAGGGATGTTCTATCATATTCAATAGATATAATTCAGACATCATTTCAAAATTCAGTTTAAAAATTTTCTGAATTTCATCATGTACTTCTTTCCCAATTTTTTTTGCTTTTTCACAAGTCCACCACATATGATAAAAGGTTCCCTCCCTTTCCCCACATTTCCAGCATTTCAGATTACCATTCTTGGTAATCTTTTGTAATCTCTCTGGTGTCATATACCATCTATGTAACATTTTATAAAAGCGTTCTCTTAGGTTTAAGTTTGGTGTGAATCTTAAATCTGTTTTCCATACCTTCTCCAACTCTCAACGTCTACTGAATGTCCTATATTTTGTGTCCATCTAATCATCGTCTCTTTAATTTCTTCCTTCTCCATTTCTCTCTGTAATAACAGTTTATAAAGTTTAGATATTCTCTTCTTTTGATTTTCTTTCAAGAATGCATCCAATTTGTTTTCCTTTCTCTCAAATCTGTTATTCCACTTTCAACATCCTACGAAATCTTGAGGTTTGCAGTTTAGAGAAGAGCATTTAGAGGGCCTGAGTAAACTATAAACCCCAGAATTCCACAGGATGTTGGAAGTGGAATAATAGCAGTATAGTGCGGAAATGGCCAGAGCTGACTGAGAGGAGAAGACTTGGGGAAATAAAGAAGTTAATATGTAGGCAGAGATGGACGGACGGACGGACGGACGGATGGATGGATGGATGGATGGATGGGTGGATGGATGGATAAGTAGACAGGTAGACATCAGATATTAAGGCTGTGATGTTTAATGAATTCATTTGATTAGTTTAAAAACTTCTAATGAATTACGTAGCTCCATCCAACGCAGTGGGCTGTTGGGCTTTTTAACCATTAATTTTTTAAAATGTGAGGACTTAGCAATTCCGTGACTGATAGGTACCATCTTACAGTTGGCATGCCTCTTTATCCCTAGTAGGGAATGCCTCTTGTGGGATGGTGCCTGCTGTGACAAGTACGCGCACCACCAAGAAAGGCAAAGGGAAGGGTGTAGTGGAGCGGTTTGTCAGAAGAATGAATGTTGACTCCAGATGCATGTGTATGGAGACTGAACCAATTTAAACTAGTGAGTGTCTTTAGATGCTCGTGTTCAGGCACATGTAAGGGTTCTCAAAAGCCACATCTGGCTTAATGGTAACATTTTTTTCTCTCCTAGTTCTGGAGTTCAACAACTCATTGCTGATTGTAACCGAGAGTGCGAATGCTCCCCCTCGTCTTTTAACCCCGTATGCGGTCAGGATAACATCGAATATATCTCCCCTTGTTACGCTGGGTGCTCAGGTCTAGTCTATAATGCCAAAATAAGGAAAGTTGTGGTGAGTAGAATTGCATTATTTACATTATTTACATTTGACATTCTGGATGCAGGGAGGGAGTGCTGGTGAGGAAAGGGTACATGTCTCTCTGGCCCCTCCATTCCAAATCGCTCCTCTGAAGTCACTTTTGCTTTAAAATGGCGGCCATCAGGAGTTCATATCACGTATCGTTTGGGTCTTAGGGAACCATGATCAATCCTCTGTCATGTTGCATCTGAGGTCAATGGTTATAATTCTCTGGCAGGCTTGAACTCCACATAAAATACTACAGTCGGCCCTCCACATTCTCTAGGGTTAGGAGCACAGGACCCTTGCAAAAGTGGAAAAATCACAAATATCAAAATGTGTGGATATGTCTGTGGGAAGGGAGCTAATGTATGGTGGGGAGAACAGGCACTCAGGGTTTGAATCAGGTCAGGAACAGGAGAGGGAACAGGGGAGGGGTCAGTATGATGGCCCTATATCTCTTCTCTCTTGCCCATCTCCTTCCTCGGGGGTAGGAGGGCGCTCAAGAGAGGCTTTGTGGTGCTGAGGTATCAGGCTGGGAGTGATCCTTAGCTGACCAGAGAGCAGCTGGTGGAGAAGAAAGAGGACCACAGGTAGGTTTTTAAAGGGCGTCATGGCTGGTCAGAGCCGTCGAGAGGGAAAGCTCCCCTGGAAAAGAAGTGCTGAAGGCGGTGGAGGCAGGAGTTGATGCAACTGCAAATAATTAAATCCGTGAAAGTCAAACCGGCAAATGTGGAGGGCCAACTATAGTTTACTGTCAGAACTGAGAAGAAGGCAAAAGGGCAGGAGTATACATTATTAGTAATAAATACTAGTCATATATATATATATTACTAGTAATATATGTTCATTGTAAATTCATTTTTCTGTTTGGATTGTTCGGAAATACCATCTCAATTATATAACAAAAGGGCAGGAGAGTCAGAGGAATCAAGAAGAAAAGGACACTCACATTCATGTTATTTCTCTCACTTTGGCCATTTCCGCACTAGAGTGTTATAGCGCGATGATTCCACGTTCAACATCCTATGGAATCCTGGGGTTTGCAGTTTTGGGAGGGGCCGGGTGGTGCGGAAATGCGCTCTAGCGCGGAAATGGCCTTTGTTAAGGAAGTACGGAACGGGCGTCACACAAAACACACAGCAATGTCGGTCAGTCTCTGACTGTCTTGAGCCTAAGCAAGCCCAGAACCCAAGGTTCCTACACAGAGCGATCTACTTCCATCAGATACCTTTCCCTTTCTCTCACACTTCCGGCTTCCCAGAGTCCAATGGGCTCTCCAGCCCCATCTCCTGCTCTTGAGTAGGAGAGGGGATCCCCGAAGACTATCTAGCTGCCACCACCCACCAATTAACCCATGTAACTCAGTCACTTAATGGGAAGTTACTGCAAGGTTTAATTCTCTCCACCTCTGACTCTGCAGAAACTTTGCCTCGCCCCTCCAGAGGGAGATGAATGCTCTATATGCGTATGTGCGCACACACCAAGCAAAGGCATGTGAAGAGAACATGGGGAAAAAGGAAGAGTTTTAAAGAAAGCTTTTGTTCTAACCAGCAATCTTACATTAGCAAAAGGCCATCTGGTACAGGAGGGCACCTTCCTTCAGGTTTTACGTAGCAGTGGTTACAGAGTTAGAAAAACAGCTGCATCACATTCAGCTGAAGTTAAAAAGAAACATAAGTCCTAGCATGACTAGCTGAACATTCCTATTCTACCCACAAGACAGAGGGCATTCTGAGTCTTTGATGGCCACGGGAAGCTTGGAGTCAGGACCCCTTTGTCCAGCTTCCAGCCAAGCTTCTCTCAGGACAGTGGGGCAGACAGCACCCCGCGACATCCCCAGCAGTCCCAAAGTCTCAGTCTCTTAGTCCGTCTTTCTCTCTGTGTGCCTCATGGCCCCCCCCCCACCAAAATTTTTATAACCTGTCTCTTGGAAGCATCTCAAAGCTTCTGTACTTCTCCCCAAACTGGTCATCCTCACTGGGCAATTGTCTCTGACACATCTCTCTTGCTGCTCCATGATAAATGCAACTTAAAGCCAACACATCTTTAACCCTTTGTTTTTCTGGAGGAGAGACTATACCAGCAGCTGGGTTGCCCAGATAAAAGGAGAGTCCTTTATCACAGGAGCATCTGCCATGACAGGAGATCACAGAACTCCTCATATTCAGGGAAATATGAGAATCCGTGGTTTCAAGTGGGCTGGCTGCTCCCACCTCATCCACTTCTCACAAGCAGATGGGTAATGTCAGCTATCGCCTGTGGATGTTGCAGCGAGGAGTTGGCTCCCATCATCCAAACTGTCTCTGGGGGGCAAAACTACGTGCTACGGATGACACGTGGCTGCTTCTGGCTCATAGTCATTGCGGGAGGATGTGCTCCGTAATTTGGTGAAAAGCATTTGTGCTTCAGGACTTTGTGATCACTTGCAGCGAAACTGAAATGTGCGTGCCTATTTTTCTTTGAAATGGTTCAAACACAATTGTGTTTCTTACTCCTTCTCGACAATGTAGAAACAATGGCCAGTATTCTACATTAGCTATTTAGTTAAGTAGCAATCATGAATACGGAAGAGTTGTGCATGAGTATATCTAGGTAACTGTTCCATACTAACAATCACTACTTAATTACGATTTTAACAGTATTGCCCTGAACATAACTTTCCCTCAACCTACGTTACCAGAGCTCAGCTGCACGAAGAGAAGCAAGTCCATTCTGCCAGTGATCACAGCTTGTGAATGCCATTTCTGTCAAGTTTAGGGGAGTCAGGCCAGGAGAAGCTACTTAGTTAAGTGTACTAAATTAAGTAGCTCATGTAGGATGCCAGCCTATGTATGTTTGAAAATGACAACAGCCGAGGCTGAAGGGGTGAGGCGGGCATCAAAGGTGTCTGTGAAATTCCGCTGCGTTGGAAGCTGGGATGTTTTAATGACGGATATTAAGAACATTTTGAACAGAGTGTCTGGTATGGTGAAGAAAGTTTGTTGTCAGTTATTTCATATCTTGGCCTTCAACCCTAAAAAGGATTCCAGAACATCTACTGCTGAAGATCAACAATGCAAAACAGTAGCTATTGCATTAAAACAATACAATTGTTTTGGCTACTCAGATTTCAACTTTGCTTTAGTAGGAAGCTAGCTGAGCTGAGGAAGCTGGCCTTCACTTTTATTTATTATAAAAATGTACATACTGCTTTTCTGTTAAAATGACCAGGGCCGCTTGAAGTCAAAATCAAAGACACATGAAAACAGGGTGAAAGGAAAATCTAAGCAGCACAAAATAGATATTCAATAATGAAAGTACCTGGGGGAAAAATAAGGGTCTTTGCTTGATGCCAAAATGATTTCAAAGTGGGTGTGAGGTCAAGGAAAGAACTTTTGAAGGGGAGAATTCCAGAGCTGGGGTGCTACTGCTGGGAAGGCCTTTTCGCCCAGTAATCACCTGCGGCACGTCAGGTGATGTGGGAACCCAGAGAAAAGCTTTTGATGAAGAGGGGCAGGTGGTGTGTGCAGGCAGGTTGGTTTGTCAGTTTCTTGCTTAACAGTTCAGGTTTCCAAACTTTCAGCATTGTCACTTGCTACTTTATGGGTTGTTTTTTTTTTTTACAGTTTGTGTTGTTTCCCCAAAATGTGGGTGACTCAGAGGTCCACCCATGTTGCCAGTGCCTCCGTGGAATAGTGAGAAATTATTAGCTTGAAAGGAGACCTGCAAGAGGGAGGTAACCTTGCAGGTTCTTCCAACTGTGTATACTGGTACTAATGCAGGGACACCAGTCAGAGATTGAAAGCATGTTTTATTGGGGAATAACAAAAACACACACAAGATTCAAGCAGTCTCACAACCACACAAGGCTGACAGAAGGTGAGGGAGGAAAAATTAGATAGCAAGAAGTTAGGGCAAAGTGGGCAATATTCACCTATCCCGCAGAGACGAGATGAAGTGATGTGGCTCACGCTAGGGGTCCAAGGGTAGTACAAGAATAGGATTTGGAGAAGCAAAGTACTACAAATTATCTGGCTCAGAGCCACAGTTTAAATATCTTGTTTTCTCCCCTGAGTGGGAAAGTGTTAATTGTTCTCTGGCAGTGCAAACAATAGGGTCTGGGACAGGTTAATGGTTTTAGCATTAGGTGACAAAGCACTGGTGGAAATCGTGATAGCTCCTTAATGGCTGGGCAGGTGAGGAAGAGGAAGGAGAACTTTGGTGGGAAGAGGAAATGGGTTGAAGATAATCAGTTGCTCTGTTGAAGCAGTTTTGGGTGCTATTGTTTTTGAGGGTTGAGTTGTTGAGAGGATTATTGTGAGTTCATTAACACTGGGGCTTCCCGACTGATCTTTTGACTATGACCTGGCCGTGCCCTGAGGTCCCATCTGACCTACTTTCACACCAGTTCAGCCAGTCCTCTTTGCCAGCATGGCTTTTCAGCCATAACAGTGTATAATTTATATTTAATGCCAGTTAAAGAATTCAATTAGATCATATCATGGAGTGGGGTGTATGGCATTGTAATAGTGTCATTCATTGAACTTTTGGTTTGAGGCCTTTGATCCATGTACCCTTTGTACAATTGATGTTCCAGCTAACATCTGAACACTTTGAAACTGCAGGGAATGAAACAGAGGGGAAAGCGGGAGAAAGGAAGAGGAAGTCAGTCTTACAATTTCCTGCTGCCCGACCCAGGTGATCTTATGTCTTTCTTGCCACTGGTTTTTCTCCCCTTAGAATTACACCATGTGTAACTGCATCGTTGTTGACGGAGCCCTTGGATACGCCATCCCTGGGAGCTGCAGCGCGCAGTGTTCCCTGTTCCTGCTGCCGTTTGTGATGATTGCCTGCATTTCTGGATTCATGGCGAGCCTTTCTCACACACCGGCCTTTGTGATAACCCTGAGGTAGCTTCAGATATCAAACAACATCTAATAGGAGCCTCTGAGTGTTGGTCTTGAGTGTTAAGTAATCCAACTAGGAGGAATTTAGGGAATCCCCTTGTGAAAAGAGCAGCTGGACAAGCCTGGCTGAAGGCAGCCAATCAGAGCTCAGGGAATGCTGGGAAGGGGGGGGCTGTGGGGAAGAAATGTGACAAAAGCTGAGGCTTGTCTCTGTCCCAAATCAGAGAGGGAAAAGCTGGCACAGAGAGAGGGAACAGATTGGAGAGACAGGGACTGATGGAATAAAGACAGGAGAGTCAGATAGAGGGAAGGACTGACTATAGTTTTGGGGAGCTATAAATGATTTAGTAGTTCAAGGGCTAGTGTATTGTTTTCTTGTGCCTTAATAAACTTCCATGTATTTGTTTTAACCCATTTCTGCCTCTACATATTAAGTTTGATGGAAGGCCTGGTCACACTTACTACCCACCAAAACAACACAGCCACTGGTCCACAGTAGGAGGTCAGCTGAAGGCCCAGGTATCCAGTCCAGGAAAGGATTTACCGGGGGAGGGGGCAGCCGCTGGAAAAGAAATGTGACAAAACTGAGGCTTGTCTCTGTCAGAAGGCAGAGAGGGAAAAGCTGGCACAGAGACCAGGACCAGATTCAGAATTATGAGAATAGGTGGAATAGAGACAGGAGAGTCAGAATGGGGTTAGTATAGTTCTGGGGATTGATTGAGAAATTCAAGGGTTAACTGTTATTTTTGGCATCTTAATAAACTCCCACTTGTTATCCTTTGTTTAACCTATCTCTGACTGTCTCTATCAAGTCTGAAACAACACAGCCACTGGTCCACAATCAGGGAGTCACCTTGAGGCCCAAGTAGCCAGCCCAGAAAGGGAGTAAGAGGGGAAAAAGGCAAGGGGAGTGACAGGAACCCAGAGCTGGAACTGTGGGGCCAGCCTGGCAAGGGGATCTCTCACACCCTTTGAATTCCCATGACTGGCATACAGAAAGGGTCGGAAAGATAAGATTACATTTAGAAGATTCCTCTTCCTGCACGGCAGGGGGTTGGGCCAGATGGTGCTTGCGGTCCCTCCTATGATTCTGCGAGGAGGTCCTCCAACATGTGTCCATCTGATTAAAATAAACAGGACCAGTTGCTGCAAACAAGGTGACTTGGAAGTCTCTCACCGTAAGTCACCTAAGTCAAAACTGACCCGATGGCAGCCAACAACAATGAAGTACCAGCATCACATCACTGTTGGGCACACAGATGCCCTTGACCCCAAGGAGCTTACAGTCTGATGGCAGTAGATATTGAAAAAGTTTATTCCTGTAGGTTCAGAGGGAAGAGATAAAAGGATGTGTGGGTAAAAAGAGCTACACCTGGAGCTTGGGGTTTTATCAAACAAAGTAGGGAAAGTGCAATGACAGTGAGATAATAGCATCTTTGGCTGGGACTTATCGCAATACCTCCTTCCTCTTCTGTTGTTCTCCTGGTGGGAGAACATTTGGAAAGCATTTCTTTTACAAAGGAGATCATTAATGGATTCTTGGTGTTAATAAAACAAATGTTTTCCAAACAGTCTCCCACTGGGAGAAAAAGAGCAGAACAGAACAGAATGTCATGTGCTAAGCCCCAGCCCAAAACACTGTTATCCTGCTACAATTGCAATTTACCTGGCTTGTGTGATAAAGACCTTAGTTTCTGTAGGGAATAAGCACCAAGGGCTGAAAGCTGCAGAGAAAAAGAAGTTTCAGTTTTGAGGAGAAATTTTAAGGAAAAGAGGACATAGGAAGTGTACCTGCAAAGTTGTTCTGAGAGGCAGTTCCAGGTTGCTAGAGAGAAAGAACAAAGTCTCTTAAGAGAACAGAAGACCATCACTGCAAAAATATGCCTTGACTTACAGCTTATCTCTTCCTGGCAGGTTTTCCCTGCTTTTACTGTAGCTGATGCCCTGACACTCCCAAACAGTGCGAAGTGACCCCAGATACTCGCTGCCCTCCATTGATTACCAGTTATTATCTGTTAGTTACATTCCTGTCCTACCTTTCCACCAGTGAGCTCAAGGTTCTGCCCATGGTTGTCCTGCTGCTGACTTCATCCTCACAAGGATTCCATGGGGCAAGTCAGGCTGTTTGAGCAGGGATAAGAATCTGGATCTCGCAAGTTACAGTCCAGTGTTCTAACCACTCCACAAACTGCCCCTGTTTGTCTGTTTGGCTTGCACGAATCATTTGTCTATTTATTTATTTATTTATCCCCCATCCTCCACTCTTTTCCTTTTGTTTTCAGGAATGTTAAGCCTGAGGACAAATCCTTTGCCATTGGGATACAGTTCCTGCTTCTAAGACTTCTGGGTAAGTCAAAGCCAAGGGTTGCATTTCCGTTGGGACGCGTATGCAGAACGTGGCTCAGTTCCACATCTGAGATTGAAAATGCCCTTATGGCCATGTGGAAGATTTTAAAATTCAAAAAGTTCAAAATTCATAATGGGCATGAATTTTGAAATCTGGAATTTTTGAATTTTCAAGTCTTCCACATGGCCATAAGGGCGTCTTGTGGTGGCCAAAAATTGGAGCCTTCATTGTACCAGTTTCATAAATCCTGACCTGAAGGAGCAAAAGACATGGGAAGAGAGGCATCCAAATGTGCACATTGCAGAAATGAGTCTCCCATTCACCCTTTTTGCAGGCAACATCAATGTTAAACACAGCCACGGTAGGTCTCTGCCACTGGAACATTGAGCACTGGCCCGCAGAATGTTACCGAACAAAGTGTCCATGAAATGTACCATTTAGCTGCTCAGAACAGTGAGGTTCTTGTAAGGTTTTCCTGCAGAGAGATGCATTTTTCAGACACGCAGAAGTTCCTAAATGGCATCCATTGTAGGAATACATAGGAAGCTCTGAAAACCACAATCATGGATTAAAAACACTGCCTGTGTTGCCTGAGAGCCAGTGAATTGACCAAAGTGCTGAAATTCCTGACTGCAGACTAAGGCCCTTTCCGCACAGCACTTTCCATGCGAAAGGGCACCCGGAGCGTTGCACTCACAATCGTGCGACACTCCAGGAGCCGGCAGGGGCCAATCGTGCACTTTTTCATTTTTGGCTGGAAGCTGAAAATGGTGCGCGATCACGCATTGCTCCCGGGCCCTGCATGGACTTACCTGGCGTGCGGAGCCTCCGGAGCCGTGCTGGTCGCGCTTCCTGCCCCAGCACAGCCTGGGAAACTCCCAGGCTGCGCTGCGGAAGGAAGAGGCGGGGCTCTCACACAAGCAGGCAGCTCGTGCGGAGGTGAAGCAGCAGGGATGCGAGAGCCTCTCGCCGGAGGCTGCTCGCGTGATTCCCACACCCCAGCGCCGGAAAAAGGCAAGGTGCAGAAAGGGCCTAAGAAATGAGTTTAGCTTTTCTTTTTGCACAATAGCTAAGCTGATCTCTCTTAGCCTGCAGTGAGGAATTTCAGTACCTTGGTCAGTTCAGTGACTCCAAAGACATGCACCGGCTCTATTTTTAAAGGATGGTTTTTAAAACTAGACCAAATATAAAATATGCATGTCTCCCATCAATTGAGAATGTTGTGTGCATGTTTAAATGACTGCTTTTCTCAGGGCAACACAGAAGAGGAAAAAAAGAAAGGAAGTCATTTTAAAAATGAGTGCACATTGTCACCAGAAGTGAAGCTACTGGAAGGAAGATAAGGTCATTGCTGCCCAATAAGAGTTATCCCTCACCCAGCCACCAATGAAATTTTCCTTCAACTCCCAAATTTCTAGAATTGCAGAGTGAGACACTGAAATTAATTCCCACCTGGGACTGTTGTTTGCCATCTTCACACTCCCGTAGGGACTTTGCTTTCCTCTCCTCTTGGAATGCCTGAGGTTGTTTCTAAATGCTCAAGAGAAGTTTTAAGTTACTGCAATACTAGAAATTTGATGGCTGAAGGAAATCTGAGTACAGAATTCTTAGCTGGGGGCCAATCCCCAGCATAGTGTAGTGGTTTGAGTGTTGGACTATGACCCTGGAGAATGGGGTTCATTCTCCACTCAGCCATGGAAACTCACTGGGTGACCTTGGGCCAATCACACACTCGCAGCGCTGTGATCGGTTTGCCTTAGGGTCACCATAAGGGAAGCACACAACAACACAAGCTCATTTTGCTCCCATGCATAGCTTCACCGTGATCGTCACCAGTGCAGTGACTTGAGCATCACTTGACTATTGCCTATGTAGGGATGAACAGAACCCAATGTTAGTTGAAAGATGTCTGAAGAAATGCTTAGGCCATTTTTGCACTAGACTGTTATCGTGCTATTATTCCACTTTCAACATCCTATGGAATCCTCAAAGGCCCCTCCCTAAACTGCAAATCCCAGGATTCCATAGGATGTTGAACGTGGAATAATAGCACGATAACAGTCTAGTGCAGAAATGACCTTAGAAATGTTTGCAAAGCTCTCTCATCCAAATTTCTCTCCAGACTTCCAGAAGGGTGGCTGTATGGGTGTACTGCAGCAAAAATGACAGACCTAGCAGCACTTTTAAAGTTGCAAGAAATCAAATACACTCCTGTGTTCCTCTAATTGTGTGCCCTTGTGTTTCTGTGATGGTCTCATCATGCCACTTGCCATATTTTGTACCCCATGATGTGAAATGGAGAGCAAAAGTACAAAGGGGAAGAAGTAGAAAATGAGTCAAAGTTTCTCCTTCTGTCAATTTCATAAATACATGGCACTGCAGTACCTGCTTGCTTTATTCAGTGAGTTATGAAAAGGGATGCCAGTGAATTGGAGATCACAGACTATGTGGGCTACTTTCCCTCCTTTCAAGCCCCTTACAGCTACCTTGGACGATTGCAAAACAGAACTGTCCTTTACTCTGTTATTCTCTGCAAAATCTCTGAAATGACCAGTTGGTTTGGGGCTGAAACCTAGCAATAGGATAGCTGTGGGGATCTACTGGAAAAGTTGTGGAGAGGTTGTCTTTTTCACAGCCTGGACCTCGGCTTGTCTTTTTTAGCCTGGCTGCCTGCACCAGTGCTCTACGGCAGCGCCATTGACACATCCTGCCTTTTGTGGCAGATAAAGTGTAAAACGAGAGCGGCCTGCAGATACTATGACAACACATTATTCAGGCAACGGTAAGCCCTCTTATTTCTTCTTCTAATAAAACAGCAGGCTAGTTTGGCTAAGGCTGCATGCACGTCCGCCAGAAAGACAGAAACAAATTGCAAAGACTGAGTTGCTAAGTGACTGGGTACAAAGGAAGAAGGAGGGAAGGAATGGAAACGAGCTACAGGTGGGACCAGAAAGAGGGCAGGGGCCTCCCATAGCCGGGGACTGGGAAGAGATGGCACACAGTTCCCTTGTGAGGATTTCCCCTTCTCACCGCCTTCTGCCACCAGCGTGAAGACTTCCTCCTGTTCCATGGCTGTGGCATCAAATGCAAAGACCTTCTAGGTGCCCTTTGGTTCCTGGGTGAGGCTTTATTCACATAATTCCCCCACTGGACATCACCCCCCTTGAATAATTGCAGTTGCCACAGATGCTTTGTGTCTGAATTCAAGCTCTCTGGTATATCTTATGTAGCTTTCTCATAGGCTCAAGTGTATAAATCAAAAATCACCTGCTAAATGGAAATTGAACATACTGTCAAAGATTGCTTGTTTAATAGATCTAAATCCTGACTGACTCTAACTCTAACTCACACCTCTCATTCACATACCAACTAATTCCAGTCCTAACTCTAAGTCTCCTCAAACCTTTAACTCCTCCATCCAACTATCCTACACACCAGCCTTCTTTGAAAATTCAAAAAAGGCATGGTTCCCCACAACAGTCTCTTTATTGCCACACTTTATTTATTTTTAAAAGTACAATAAAAACACACAAATTACAAAGATCAAATTAAAAAAGAGATACAAGAGAAAAAAATGAAAGAAGGGAGAGGCAGGAAAAAAGAGAAAAGTCAACTTCCGTTCTTCCTCTTGACAGCTACTTATGTATATAATTATTCATACCTCTCTGTCCAAAAACTACAGCATATTCTGTTCTTTCAACAATCCCTTCTCTCTAATCGTTAAACCCATAGATTACCAGTTCTTTTTCTCTTTCTTTCTTTCTTCTTTTATTTCAAAAAGTAAGAGGTTGCAACTAGTTAAAAGATTTTACAAACAGCCCAAAAGAACAACTTATCCATTTCTACTAAGCCCATCAACTTCAATGGCTGCTCCCCCATCTCTTTAGACGGAGAGACTGACAGTCCTTGCCACTTGTCAGCTAATTCTGAAGTTCTGTCTGAGGTTCTGTTCTCACTTTCTGGCCACCTGAGAGCCAAATTTGTGATTGTGGTTAAAACCAGATGGGCAGAATTAGCATGAACACTCCACTTAAGCATTCTTAAATATTGGAACTGATGGCTATTTAAATGGGATAACGAACAGAGTATTTGGAAATATTTCAGGCTATTTATTATATGCATTCATAGATATACAAACATATACATTCCTTGAGGGAGAAACACAGACGTCAATATCTGGATGCTTGCTTTCAAATCATTGCATTCTGTAACAATGCCTGTAAAGCATTGTACATTGATTAAATTACATCATATGGTCATTACGATGTTACACTTTCATAAGGATTGAGCTTTTCTCTCTCCCCACCTCTTTAACAGGCTTTTTGGGAGTTAACACATATTGAAAGGTTACCATGTTAAGTAGTATAACTCAGCCATATATACCACTACACCACACTGGCTCTAACTATACTTTATCTTAATATATATAATAATTGCAAGAACATTTTCTATGTAAGTCCAGAACATCACATCCCTGTTTTCACATCACCCATGATCTGCTGAGGTGGCTACTGTAATCTGCCTAATGCTGAGGTGGAGAAAGTACAGGCAGCAGGCAACATGTTTAGGTGGAAAATTCTTAGGTGGACATATTTAGGTGGAAAGAGATTTTGGCCATTTCTGCACTAGGCTGTTATGGCGCTATGATTCCACTTTCAACATCCTATGGAATCCTGGGGTTTACAGTTTCGGGAGGGGCCATCCGGCCCCTCCCGAAACTGCAAACCCCAGGATTCCATAGGATGTTGAAAGTGGAATCATAGCGCCATAACAGCCTAGTGCGGGTGTGGAACAGTGACTTCAAACTTCAGGAAAAGAGATTCCACCTAAACATTAGGAAGAACCTCCTGAGGGTAAGAGCAGTTGGACAGTGGAATCCGCTGCTGCCTCCATGGAGTGTGCTGGAGTCTCCTTCTTTGGAGGTTTTTAAGCAGAGGCTGGATGGCCATCCTTCCAAAAGAGGGCTTTGATTTGGTTCCTGCATGGCAGAATGGAGGTGGACTGGATGGCCCTTGGGGTCTTTTCCAATTGAAGGATTCTGTGAGTCTATGATTCTGGTGTTGTTATGTGTGACCTAAGTCAGGTGGCAAGAACAGATACTGCCTTATGGCCAGTTCACACATCCTCACCGGTTTGCTCTCTTTCTTTTCTGGGTCCCCAGGTTTGTCGGCATTCAAATTTTATATGAGTTGTGCTGCTTCATCGCCTTTTGCACTCTGTACTTCCTTCTCCTTCGGCAAGAAAAACAAGAACAAAAGGAGAGTAGTCGCGCCAGCTCTCCAGAACCAGTCTCCGAGTCCCGTGCATGATGCTTGCTCAGGAACTTCAGTTTGGCCAAAAGAAGAAGCCAAGCTCTGTAAGTTCAGCCTGGCTTCCAGCTGTGATGGGAACAAGATGAGTCTGAGGATGGAAGAAGCTGCCTCATGCCACGTTCAGTTCTGGAACTTTAATCCATTTTTTTTTGTACATATAATTTTAATATTATTTGGTGTTAGCTGCCCTGGTTCCTTTTGGTAAAGGGGCAATCTATATATTATTATGAATAAATATGTAATCTACCTTTCAGTAATCATGACATTACCAAATCTATCTTTAGCTGTTCAATATTTGCTTGAATGGAAAAAATGAATTTTAGAGGTCCTGTAGATGGTAGGAAACCCAGAATTCAGGTAAGCATATGGATGATGGCTAATTTTTAAACCTCCTCGTATTTTGGCATTCAATTCCCATCAACTGCACGGGGCAATGATAAGAGATTGCAGGACTTGTCATCCCAAGTGTCTGGGTGGCTAAAGGTTTCCTATTTCATCAACATTCTGGCCTAAACATCCTAAAGGCACCAGATCTTGTCTGATCTTGGAAGCTAAGCAGAGTCGTAGACCATATCATAGAATTATACCTAGAGCTGGAAGAGACTCCAAGGGCCATCCAGTCCAGCCCCATTCTGCCATGAGGGACGACACTTTCAAAGCATTCCCAACACACGACCATCCAGCCTCTGCTTAAAAACCTCCAAAGGAGGAGACTCCACCACACTCCATGGCAGCAATGGATTCCACTGTCAAAGAGCTCCTACATCCCTGGTTAGTACTTGGATGAGAGACCACCAAAAAATACCACATGCTGTAGGCTGTATTTCAGAGGAAGGAACTGGTAAAACCACCTCTGACTATTCCTTTCCAGAGAAAATCCAGTGAAATTCATGGTGTTGCTCTAAGCCAACAGATGACTTGAAGGCACATAGGCACACATTTCATCAACACCTTCTCTCCATGCAGCCTCTTCTTCTCTTGTGCATTTATAAAAGGCAGTTCCAACAAGAGGTACTCTGGGTTGACTGGGGTTGTGATCACCTACTACAATTCACCTTCCATTTAAGAAGGTTTTTAAAGGGAAGAGAGAGAAATCAGGTATCCTTAAAATAAATAAAGGAGAACAGTTGCCTAGTAAATAATCTGCTCCAGGCAGTTTCACTGGGAGGTTCCAGAGCTTCCAGGCAACTCATACAGATTTTACTCTTAAGTTCTACGATGCAAATCACGGAAGGATGAGGGTGATGGGATAGTCATAAGTCAGGGGAAAGGGCCAGACAGATTTATGGAGCTCCTTTTTACTGAGTCAGAGCACTGGGTCAATTTTAACCAGTGCTGTTTTCCCTTGACTCACAGCAGCTTTCCAGCAGTCCCCTTCGTCCTTTCGTCCTTTTAATCCAAGATTCTGCAGAATGAACTCTGGCCTTCTGGATGGAAAATATGCACGCTTGGTCACTTTCCCACCTCCAAAACAGAGGTCAGGCCAGAACTCTAGAGCTCAGGAAACTACAGTACCCAGATTCCCCAGTAGCCACGGCAGCTCGGGGATTTTGGGACCTGTATTCTTTTTTTTTTAAGGGAACTTTCCCAAGCTCTGGGCAGCGAAATGCAACACTGTGTGCAGAAGATGGCCGATTCAGTTCCCCCTATCTCCACCTATAGGACTGTGTAGCCGTTGCTGTGCACCCTGAAGATCTCACGCCATGCAGAATAGACCAGACTTGGCTAAGCCAGTCCACAGTGTGACCTGGTGTAAGGCAGAAGGTCCTGATGGGCCCCTGAGGGAGATTCTGCTTGTGCGACGTGCTGGCTTATTTGCCCCACTCCTCTGGATAATATGCCCAACCACTTCCATCGGCTTTATACAGGCTAGCGTCCTGTTGTTCAGTTACACAGATATTAATCCAGCTTACATCTGTATTTGTTTTTGTTGCTGTGGAGGTCAGAATTCTTCTCCGTGGTCTCTGTGACTCACACAAATGGGTCCTCTGCACCTGCGCAGCGCATCTCTCAGAACCTTCTAGAGCAACACTGGATGCGTTTTGGCAGCAGCTCCTCCCACTTCCTGCGCACCCAACTGGCGCACCTCCCACCTAAACCCTCCATTCCTTTCCTTCCTCCACAGCAGCAGTAGCAGCATCATGAGTAACTTTCTATGTACGCTTGTGGGTTTTGGCTTTGGACTTACGGATTTCAATTACTCATCGGTGTCTTGGCTTGGTTTTTCTCTG
Organism: Cyclura pinguis; assembly: GCA_030412105.1. Lineage (NCBI taxonomy): Eukaryota > Metazoa > Chordata > Lepidosauria > Squamata > Iguanidae > Cyclura > Cyclura pinguis. Next base: position 288,134,915 of record CM059601.1, on the reverse strand, counting down.
CCTTTTACTGGCTTGGATTTCGGACTGATTGATGATTCTCGTGGGCTGCATTTCAGCTTGTTATTGGTTCAGCCTCGGCTTGCGGCCGTTTACACCTTCGGGGGCTTCTGACCTTTTCAGCCTTGTTCCCAAAGTGTATCCAGTGTGGAGGAAAGATTCCCGTTGCCTGTTGTGTTTGGGAAAGCGGCATAATGTTGCTGCTTGTGTTAAGCGCCAGGCATTCATCCCTCAGGTAAGGTGCAATCGGGAAGCAAAATTGCAGGCTCTCTTGCAGGAGAATGCATTAAAAGCCTCTGGTCAGGACAAGGGCAACAGGTCACTCCATACAGCCTTAGTTACAGTTTCTTCCCACCATTTCCTTTACCAGCTTCCACCAACATTGCACAGTGACCAAACCCACATTGCCTTGCTGCAGCCTTCACAACGTGGCGGAGAGAGACGGAGAGTGGCAGAGAAGCAGCAGGTTGCGGAGAATGCCTTGTTCCAGCAAGTATATGGCGGGTTGGAGGGGAAGTGAGGAAGGACACATGGAAAACTTTATGCTCCTGTCTCCCTGATCCAGGACCTTGGCCATCATGTTTATCATAACATTCTTAAGCTGTCCTTCATCCGTATAGATGCCAGAGCACAGTAGAAATACAGGTACGACAACAGAATAACTGAGTTAATTGAAAACACCATCCAGACAGAGAAAAGCAGCAAGAACAATAAGAGAGAAGTGTGCAAGTGGGTTGTCCAATTTCCCTGGCACATGACATGCTCTTGTTTTGGGCTACTGGCAGAATGGGTTTCACCGCTAATGAAATTCTTCCAGCCTGAGCTTGAGAGAGAAGCTTGCAAATACTGAAGGTGTTCTAAAACAGGAGTTACCAGCCTCCTTGGTTGTTGTTGGGGTTTTTTTTTTTCTGTTTGTTTGGTTGATTGGTGTGTTGTTGTTTTTTTACAGAGTCAAAAATGTCTGCACCAGTGCAATTTGCAAAATCTCAGCTGAATCTCAGAGGAACTCTCTTCTTTGGTATGATGATGGCTCACAGGATTTCGCTCCATCCTTTATGAGCAGCAGCAGCCTGGCGTCTATCAAAGTCTCACCCGTTAAAGTGCCAGAGTCCTGAATCCACCAGGGGAGGGGATGATGACCCTTGAAACAAGGAGCTCTGGGACAAGCAGGGGCCGAATTGTCTTGTATCGATTGAGGCAGCTGTTCTTCAGCTTTGCCAATTACCAGGTTTGCGAGGAAAATAAGTCTGCCTCAGTTATTTGCAAAGATTCCACAGGAGCTTTTAAAACCCTCTCCTTCTCCTCCTTTAAAAAGAGGAACCGGTTCTTTTGTAGTAATTTTGCTACACTCTGCAGGATGCAGCGATAAAGAGCTGGCCCAATTACCTTTTCCCCAAATTGGCAAAGTTATTTCCGACAAGAAAGGGCTGGAACAATTTCCTAGCCATTCAAGCCAGAACAATGGGCAATCTCGCTAGGCCTCATGAAGGAAAATATGCCTATGTCTGCATATGTATGCATATATACACACACAGAGACACTGCGGCCAATCTCCACCTACGGATCAGTCAGCTCCGGATGCTCTGTCCCGTTGGAAAAAGATGGGCGAGTATTGGTTTATCCTATGCAGTGGGGCAAGACTAGGGGACAGCTGAATTCCAGTGCCTCCCTAAGTATGTGGGGAAAGGAATTTTTTATTTCATAGAGTAATAGAGTTGGAAGAGACCATACAGGCCATCTCATCCAACCCCCTCCAAGAGACCTCCAAGTCAGCCGGTCATCAACAGCCCTGCTCAGGTCTTGCAAATTCAGGGCAGCCATGGCTCCCTTGATGGAGTCTGTCTGCCTGTAATGCAGTCTCCCTCTTTTCCTGCTGCCTTCTACCTTGTCAAGCATTATTGTCTTTTCTAGTGACTCATGTCTTCTCACGGAATCATAGAATTATAGATGTGGAAGAGACCTTAGGGGCCATCCAATCCAACCCCATTTTGCCATGCAGGAACTCACATCAAAGTGCTCCCTTTGAAAGATGGCCATCCAGCCACCGCTTAAGAACCTCCAAAGAAGGAGGAAAGTCCAACACACTCCACGGAGGCAGCAGCAGATTCCACTGCCAGACAGCTCTGACCGAAAGGAAGTTCTTCCTGAGGTTCAGGTGGAATCTCCTTTCCTGCAGCTTGAATCCATTGCTTCTTGTCCCAGTCTCTGGAGTGGCAGAGAACAAGCCCACTCCCTCCTCGACACAACATCCCTTCAAATATTTAAACTTGGCTATCCTGTCCTCCCTTAACCTTCTCTTCTGCAGACTAAACATCCCCAGCTCCCTCAGCCGCTCCTCAGAGGGCTTCATGGCTTCCAGACCCTTCACCATTTTGGTCCCCCTCCTCTGGACACGCTCCAGCTTGTTGAGATCCCTCTTTAACTGAGGTGCTCAGAACTGGACACAGGATTCCAAATGAGGCCTAACCAATGCAGAATAGAGTGGTACCATTACCTCCCTCGATCTAGACACCATACTCCTATGGATGCAACCAAGAATTGTGTTGGCTTTCTTGGCTGCCGCATCACACCGCTGACTCAGGTTCAGCTTGTGATCCACCAAGACTCCTAGATCCCTTTCACATGTACTGCTATCCAGCCACATGTCCCCCCATCCTATATTTGTGCATTCCATTTTTTCTACAGGGCCTTACATTTGTCTCTGTTGAAATTCATTTTGTTAGCTTTGGCCCAGCTCTCCAATCTGTCAAGGTCCTTTTGAATGTTGATCCTGTCCTGTGGAGTATTAGCAACCCCTCCCAGTTTGGTATCATCTGCAAATTTGATCGGCATGCCCTCCGCTCATTCATCCAAGTCATTGATGAAGATGTTGAATAGCAGCCCTGGGCCCAGGACAGAACCCTCCGGCACCCTACTAGTCACTTCTCCTGATATGCCCAAAGTACAACAGTCCCAATTTGGTCTTTTTATTTCATAGAACCAGAAAATCCTAGAACTGGCAGGGACCCCAAGGGTCATCCAGTCCAACCCCCTTCTGCCATGCAGAAAGACACAATCGAAGCACTCCCTTTGACAAATGGCCATCCAAACCTCCATTTAGAAACCTCCAGAGAAGTAGACTTGACCGCACTCCATTGAGGCAACAGCATATTTCACCGTCAAACTGCTCTTACCCTCAGGAAGTTCTTCTTTCCTTCCTTCCTTCTTCCTTCCCTCCTTCCCTCCCTCCTTTAGGAGGAGTCTCTTGTCCTGTATTTTGAAGCCATTGCTTTGTGTCTTAGTCTCCGAAGCAGTAGAAATCAAGCTTGTTCCTTCCTCCATAAATAAAATAACAGTTATTGGCTGCAATTTTCTATTGCAGTCAACACTACATAACTTTTATATATACTTAACAATGAAGTAAATGCACTAAGGAACGCTGATAATGAATTGCAAAGATGCATAATGGAGCACCAGTAAGATTGTCCTGGTGAACACTGGTCTTACTGTGCATTGGTCCCGATTGGCAAGGGTCATTTTGTTGGCTCCCTTACTTAGTAAAGTAACAGCAACCCCTTGCTGAATACCAGTGCTGCAAGACTGCTCAATTTCATTTCCCACAGACATAAGTCCGCTTATGAAGACATAAGCCCCCAAATGAATTCCAGCCATTATTATTAAATTTATTTATACCCTGCCTTTTCCCCAAAACCCAAACTCAAGGCAGCATACAGGTGAAAAAAAAAATACAACTAAAACATACAAAAGGTCAGTGTTGAAATAGAATTAGATTATCAATAACATTGGAAAAAATTAAAAACATGCAACTAAACATAATACAAAGCAGTTTTAAAACAGCACAATTAAAAACTGCAGTGCCCTTTAAAAACATCCAGTTCTTGAAATCCTGTTGGAATTTTTTTAAAAAAAAAAACAACTTCTCTGCCTAACAGTAGAAGGAGAGGAAGGAGGGGCTGAATTCTAGGCTCACCAAGAAGGGAGTTCCTGAATGTAGGGGCAGCCACTGAAAAGGCCCTCCTCTAACCCTAGCCACTCATCCCACCATTTAGAAGTTTACTTTGGCCATTTCTGCACTAAACTGTTTTAGCGCTGTTATTCCACTTTCAACATCCTGTGGAATCCTGGGGTTTGCAGTTTTGGGAGGGGGCCGTTGAGGATGCTCCTTATGTGATCCGGAAGCCTTTGAGGCCCCTCCCTAACCTACAAACCCCAGGATTACATAGGATGTTGAAAGTGGAATAATAGCACTATAACGGTTTAGTGCAGAAATGGCCTCTGACTTGCAACATCTGCAATTTTATTCCTCTTTAAATGGATTCCTTTTCCCCTCTTCCAAACACCAAGGAAAGGGGATTAAAATGCAAGGACAATGCGCAGCTCCTCTGCTTGCAAACGTTCCCTGCCACTTGGTGCCAGATTCAGAGAGAATGAAGGCTACCAAGCAGGGATGTGCAGCCTCGTTCCTTATCAGATCCAAGGTTAGGGAGAGCTGCGCTTTTGCGGCTATAAATATAGAACCTTCACACAAACAAGAAACGTTCACTTCTTCTTTATGAGGACGGTGAGATGGATGCCCTTTATGAGAAACCGCCATTGCTCAGCTCTCTGTCAAACACAGAAGGCAGTTCCAGATTTATGCTGCAGAGACAACCTGGGTATCTCTGAATACCCTCAGACAGAGATCGTGAGTCATTCTGGATCTATGGCGTGTCAGCAACTAAACTTTAGAAAGAAGAGACACGTAGTCTCCGTGGTCCTATAGCCTATCAGTGGCCCACCAAATTGGATCTGGCCCAGGAGAGAATTCTATCCAGACCAGAGTTCAGATGAAGGACTCGCTTGCAAAAGCTTTGCCTCCCAGGAAAAGCAAACTTTTCAATATCAGACTGTACCAATATCACATTCCTGGCTGGAATCCTGTGAGTCAATCCCAGCTAGAGTAGACCCGTTCAATCAGTTGTTGACTGGTGAGTCAAGATGGCAGCAAATCCCTAGGGATGGAAAAAAATACCCAGAAATATTCAAAAATAAGTTTAAAAATACTTTTGTTAGTATTGAAAATCCCACATGAAAAGACCCCTGGACAGACGAAAATCTTTGCAGTTCAGACTTCTGTGAACAATTTGCACAATACTGGTTTCTGCAGTCAACAGCATTTTTTGCAAATATTTCTGCAAAGAATGCTATTTCTTGTGAAGAAAATGGTGTCTTCTCTGCAGAAAATGCTGTATGTTGGGACTTATTCTGTGTCATATTTCCACATGGCTGAACTGCATAGAAAACGGCTTTTTCTGCACAGAAAACAATATTCTGGCATGCAAATATTTCTTGCACAGAAAATCTGTTTTCTTTGCAAAACAATCAAGAGCGAATTTTGTGCACACTAAGCCCTGAATTGCAAATAGGGTTTGAAAATTGTGCGTGTGTGTGTGTGTGTGTGAAAGGTGCCAAGGCATCGTGGGAAGAGCGGGCATCCAGAGTCCAAACCAGATCAGGGAAAGGAGAGGGAAAGGTGGTGAGTCAGCCTGGTGGCCCTGTGCTTCTTCTCTCTTGCCCATCTCCTTCCTTCGGTGTCTGGGGGGGCCACTGAGAGACGGTTTGTGGTGCTGAGAAATGGGGCTGCTATCCATCCATAGTTGGCCAGGCAGTGGCTGGGGGAGAAGGAAGAGGACTAGAGCTGGGTTTTTAAAGGGCCGCACGGCCCGAACAGAGACACCGAGGAGGAAATTTCCCCGAGAAAAGAAGCACTTGAGTTGGGGGGCAGGCAGGGGTTGAAGAAACTTGCAAATAATCAAATTTGTGAAAGCGAACCCGCAAATGTGGAGGGCTGACTGTAACAACAACAATAATGTCAACATTCTGTGGAAGGGTGAGGTAGCGCAACTGCAATGGGATTATGGAAGTGCAGATTTACATCACGCAAGCCGAGTGCATGTTCTCGGCCTGTGCCTCCATTTTGCACATAACATACAAGCATGCCTATGGAAAATGTGGTGTTTAGCCCTGTGCACTGAATGGATGTCCAAGGCAGGCATTCTTTGCATGTGAAAATTTTCCCACTGGCTGGCACGGTTTTTATGCTGCAGCCCAAACGCTCATGAGAGGCATCTGCTTGAGGAAGAATGGGAAGTTGTGACTCCTAATGCAACATCTGGAAAATGAAGGCATTCTTTCTGGAAGTGGTAAAGCTGGTTTGACCCTGACTTGGTGATACAGGGAGGAACTGGCAGCCAAGGGATGCACAGAAGAAGGAAAAAAATCTTCCCTGCAAGAGAAACTCCGCTACAAAGCTTGGGAAAGCTCTGTCCCCCACTCCCCAGGAACTGTAGTCCAAAAAAAATATAATTATTGTACGCTGAGGTCACAGTAGAGCGAGGGTTCAAATCCTGCCACCCTCCAGAGGGCTGCTGGACTGGAACATCCAGCATTACTCACCATTGGCTAGGGATGATGGGAACTGCAGCCCAACATCTGCAGCATAATTCCTACCCTTCTGATACAGTATCAGCTTCACCTAAATAAGGAGAACCATGACACAGAGGTTTCTAAAATGGCGAGTGAGACCTTGAACAAGATGTGGCCGCTTGTAATACTGATGTTTACAGCCAGCCAAGCCCTTTTCCAGGACACCCCATTCCATTGCCTCAGCTATCTAGCAATGGCTAGACGTGCAAGCCGTTGTAAATTTCATTCCTGCAGGCAAGAACAAATAGCTTTAGCATTTTTCTCCATGCTGCAGGAAAGTTTTCCAAAACTGCCTGGGTTTCAAAGGCTATTCACAGACTTATTCTGACTTATTCTGAACCAGGAAAAAAAAAACATGTGAGTTTTTGCACAGAAAACAGTGATTTGTGCGTAGAACATGCTGTTTCGTGGGCAAGAAACTTGTTTTCTGTGCAGAAGAGAAAAAAAAACAACCAGAATCTTGTTGGGGACTTATGTCTTCATAATGAGACTTATGTGTGCAAGAATTAGAACTGCACAGTTGTGCAACAACCATATCCATTCAAGCTCTGCTGTTATGTTACTCCATGGCAGAACCAGCAAAGTCACCCACTTTGGGTGCTCTTGCTGGCGTCCTGTGACGCATGTTTACAATTCACTAAAGGCACTTTTCAGTGCCTCTGCTACATAGCTAGGTATACATAAAGTTGCATAATGCAACAGGTCATACAGGATTCCAGCAACCTTTTCTAGGCAAGTAACTTGTTTTCAGCCCAGAAATGCTTTCTGTGCAGAAGAAGAAAAAAGTGTGCATTTTTGTGCAGAATAAATTCTGAAGTGCAAAGATTCTTTCCTGTCTAGGATTTTCTTCATCAGGGTTTCCAGGCACCCAAGAAAGCAATTTTTTAACCATTTTGCAAATGTTTTGGAATACTCTTTCCCTTCTAAGACAGTATTCTGTGGAAATTTAGAAACTTAACTCTATCTTTACTGAGTTGTTGGGGAGGTCATAGTTTCCTCCCCACAGCTCAGCCAAGTTGTTGGGTTTTTTTTAAAGGATTTTGTAATTCTGCGTAACTTGGGTCTCCCCACGCTTGCTCCCTGGGTGGTGAGATTTGGGCTTTCTGTGAAACAAGATTTGCCATCTATTAACATTGGAAGTAGAAGCGATGGCTCAAAATGTCAAGAAAATGGACATAGAGAAGTTTCCCCACCTCTCTCCTAAATCCAGAAGCCAAAAGGGACATCCAATGAAATTTATCAGTAAGTTCCTCAGGACAGACGGAGCACTTCTGCATACATTGCAGTGTCACGCAGCAATTAAGAAAGCCAATGTGATTCTGGGCTGCATCAATAGGAGTCCAGTGTCTAGGTCAAGGGAAGTCATAGTCCCACTCTACTCTGCCTTGGTCAGACCCCACCTGGAATACTATGTCCAGTTCTGGGCACGATAGTTCAGGAAGGATATGGACAAGCTGGAACACGTCCAGAGGAGGGCAACCAAAATGGTGAAAGGCCTGGAAACCAGGAAGCCCTCTGAGAAGCAGCTCAGGGAGGTGGGTAGGTTTAGCTTGGAGAAGAGAAGGTTATGAGATGACACGACAGCTATGTTTAAATATTTGAATGGATGCCATATGGAAGTTGGAGTAAACTTGTTTTCCGCTGCTCTGAAGCCCAGAACACAGTGCAGTGGCTTCAAACTACAGTAAAAGAAATTCCACCTGGCAGTGGGAGCAGTTCTGTGGTAGAATCCACTGCTGCCTGGGAGTGTGGTGGGGTCTCCTTTTTTGGAGCTCTTTAAACATATGCTAGACAGCCATCTGTCAGCAGTGCCTTGATGGTGTCTTCCTGTTACTCCACTGGAAAAACCCTATCCCAGGGTCTACACTTTTGATATTAAAATATGATTCAATGTGTCTGAGAGGTCACCCAGATGGGCACATAGGCAGCAAAAATCCCCACTCACATAGCGCCAGGAGACCTCAAGATGTGCAAACCCACAATAAACAAAGGGTCCTCAGCCCCGAGACGCCGACTTGAGGGGATTAGCGTGTCTGCCCCAAGTTGAGCAAATATTCCATCAGGCGAGGACCGTTTACAGGAAGTCACACCACAAACAAACACAGCCGAAGATCCTGAGACTTTGGCAACACCTTGCAATCCCATCACACAAAGGAAATTGCCAGTGTGGAGCTTCTTTCTCGTTGCAACCCCCTTTGTTCTCCCCGGGAAAGGATTAGTCCTCCACCTACTTTTTCCCCTATAAATAGTCCCAGTTTTTGAGCAGTTCTGTGGTCATCCCTGGTCATCCCGGCAGACCGTTGCTCCATCCGTGGAGTGATCCCCTCAGCCCTCTCCGTGCTGAGCCCCACTTCTCCGCTGTTTTTCCCGGACCCAGGACTTCAGGACAAAGGTGCAGTATCACCCCAGCTACACCCTTTCAATATTCCTCTTTCCCGGTTTCCTCTCTTTTGCTTCTTAATAGGTCTTGAGTGAGTGTGTGAGTGATTGCGTTGGTGCGCGAGACTTTCACTCAATAAAATCAATTATTAGACATCTTCGTTTGGTTTTTGGCTTGGCCTGACCCCATAAAAACTGGGTAAAAGACCCCGCTAGGTTACCCTGCCTCTCGCATTGCTATTGCTTGTGCTCTGGCTAGTTTCCATTCCCCATCGCATGGAGCACATTGAGGTGTCCCCCAAGGGACCCCAGAAATCAGGGTAACATTCCTGCAAGGTAGAAGGGGGTTGGTTTGGATGGCACTTTGGTGTTTCTTCCAGGTCTAAGATTCTCTGAAGTTCATGGCTGGCACCTCTTCCTAATAGAGGTCCGGAGCCAATTGCTAGTCCAACGAGAGCGGACCCATTGCCTCTATCTAAGTGTATGTAATCGCTAACTGGTTCAGTAGATTGACCCTGTTTGCTATTGGCAGTTGGCTTGGCCGGGATGGTGGACTCTGATGCCATTCAACAGAGGAAACGTACACCTCTAAAGATCTTGCTGGATTGCAGCTTCCAGCATTTCTTACCTACAGCTATGCTGCCTAGGGCTGATAGGACTTGCAGTTCAACAACAGCTGGAGACCTGTACAGTTCCCACACCCATTCTTAAAGATAGGTTGGAAAGAAATGCAGGGTATCCAAAAATTACCTTTACAGTTTCAGTTCTACATACGATTGAAATCATAAAGATAATATTCAGACGCCCTGTAGAAGATCTGTCCCTCAACCAGTATCTCAGCTAATCATATTCTGGGAGACCAGGGTTGAAATCCCCACTTAGTCATGGAAATCCACCGGGTGACCATGGTCAAGTCACACTCTCTCAGCCACAGAAGGCAGCAATGGCAAACCTCCTTTGAGGAAATCTTGCCAAGAAAACACTAGGAAAGGTCATTATATCAGAGCGACATGGTATTGCACTTCTTGTGTTAGACCGGGACTCCAAGAGACCGGGGTTCGAATCCCAGCTCAGCCATGGGTGACCTTGGGCAAGTCACACACTCTCAGCCTTCAGAGAAGGCAACGGCAATCTCCTCTGACTAGTTCTTGCCGAGAAAACCTCGACCTAATGTGTTGCGGTGGTTTGAATGTTGGACTAGGACTCCCGGAGACCAAGGTTCAAACTCCCGCTCAGCCACTGTGCGTCCTTAGGCAAGTCACACTTTCTCAGCCTGAGAAGAAAGCAACGGCAAACCTCCTTAGAATCAATCTGGCCAAGAAAACGCCCCGAAAGGTTCGTCGTGAGCCAGAGTCAAACTGCAGTTCCATAACAACAGCTAATATTTATGGAATTAAGCAGTTTCTTCTCTCTTGGCTTTCCGCCTCCTTCCCGTGCCAGCAAAATTGTTCGTGGAGGGAAGATGGACGGACTTCCAGGCAGGTGACACATTATTACCGAAGAGCTGGGTGTTTTATTTTCTAGCTAATGTGCCATAAATTATATTTACAAAGGGGTAATGCCTCCTGCGGGTGCTCCTCTGGTTCTTTTGACCTTTACGAGGTACTTATTATGACAGGATTCTTATCAAAGCGAAACAGATGATCGCAGGCCGGCGGGCCAAAGGATAATCCCAGGGGCAGGCGGGTACGAGGGGTGCAGGAACCGGCAGCCGAGGGGGTGTCGGGAAGCGACGGAAAACAACATGAATCCCTTCGGACCAAATTAGGCTTGTCCAGGCTGTCAACCCCGATAACAAGGAATAATCAACTTTCGAGGACGGGTGATGCCTCTGCAGAACTTCCCCTCCACTCGGCCGGGCAAAAAGTTACTTAGAGAACACCTAACTCATTGCCTCTTCCTTTGGCTCCAAGTTTTTAAAGACAGGTAAGCCCCGCTGGTTGGTTAACGATTCGCCTTTGAGAAGGTTAATCAAATTAATTTGGATGTCTTAATTTTCGGATGACCAGGAAGGCAACAGAAAGTGCCCTTTGGGTGATCATTAAAGGCGGGTAGTGATAAGGTGATAAATTAGGCTGGAAAACGTTGCTGCTCCTTGCTATCACGGGAGAGCAGCTGGGAAGCCCTCTTTTTTTATTTTAAATAAAATAAATACACTTTTAGATTAATTTCTCCAACAAAGCTGAAGTAATTTCAGGAGGAAAACAGGCGAGTTTTCAGCCGATAGCAGTATGATTAACATGTCCCGTGATGAATAAGCCAAACCTTTAATTGGGTAATCCGTATATTAAATCTATTAATTAAATCTTGCAGCAATGCGGGGCATGGCTATACATCCCCCCTCCCACTGAGTGCGTGAGTGTGGAAGAGTGAGGCCGTTTCCGCACTAGCCTGTTAGAGCGCTATGATTCCTCTTTCAACCTCCTACGGAATCCTGGGGTTTGCAGTTTCGGGAGGGGCCTTTGAGGATGGCCTTTGAGGCCCCTCCATAAACTGCAAAGCCCAGGATTCCATAGGAGGTTGAAAGAGGAATCATAGCGCTATAACAGGCTAGTGCGGAAATGACCTATGTTTCTAGGACATCCAAGAGAATTTGGAGCCCGTGGAGACTTGGGGGGAGCCAGGAAACAAACTTGTCTACAAAGGGGAAAGCCGAACAAGGTGGCCAGGTAAAGAGTGGGGTTGGGTGGCTGAAGTGAAGCGCCCTTTGAGCCTTGGCAGATAGATTCTTGTCCTTATTTTCTTCATGCTTCTGCCTGCTCCTTGAGCTTGTCCATATCCTTCCTGAACTGTGGTGCCCAGAACTGGACACAGGATTCCAGGCGAGGTGCAACCAAAGCCGGACGGAGTGGTACTATCACTTCCCTTGACCTAGAGGCTTTACTCATCTTAATGTAGCCTAAAATCATATTGGCCTTTTTAGGTGCTGCAGCACACAGTGGAGATAATATTTAAAAACAGGGGAGATCTTGGCTCGTGGCTGCCTTCGAGCAGATTACACCAACCATGGCCCCTTCTAGGAAGGTGCTTTTGGTCAGATCTGGTAGATGTTCTCTAATCTTGTTTATAGTGGAGTAGATGTTCTGCCTGGAACGAGGTTGTCTCTGGGCCCTCAGTAACCCATACATGGAGCTTTCTGCATTATATCTGAAACGCTATTCTCGCGGCAGACCCTAAGACGAACCTGAAGCCGGTGTGCTGTGGTGCTTCGAGTGTCGGATTATGGCCGTGGAGACCAGGATCCAATTCCCCATTTGGGCATGGAAACCCACCGAGTGACCTTGGGCACGTCACACGCTCTCGGCCCCCAGAAAACACCGTGATACGAAAGAAGTTTTAAATTTTTATTTTCAAGAAAATGTGAATCAAGAAACAGAGATGAAAACTGTCTGGGATGCTTCTAAGGTGGTAAGGAGAGGTTTCTTTATTCAGCAACGACAGATTCAAAACGAGAGAGAGAGAGAGAGAGAAAACCACCAGATTTTGTTATCTAGACTACAAGAAAAAGAAAAAGAACTCAAGAAAAATCCTTCGCAAAATTTATTATGACGGGGGTTAAGAAGATACAGAAAGAACCGGCTATACTCGCAACAGAAGAGATTGAGAAAAAACTGAAATATATGAAACTAGCCCAATTCGAACAAGCAAATAATATTGGAAAATGGTTAGCATACAGACTTAAGAAAAGGAAAGAAAGGAAAATGGTCCTTGAGCCGAAGGATGGCAAGAAATTGGTTACCCAACCTGACAAGATTAAACAGACCTTTGAGAAGTATTTTAGTAAGTTATTTCAAGAGCAAAAATCTCCTCTGAAAGGGGAGAAAGACATAAATGTTTATGTGAAGACAATAAACACTTGGAAGATATCCAGAGAAGCACAAAATCGGTTGAATAAATCAATAACAATTAATGAATTGGAAGAGGTCATAAAAGCCTTAAAATCTGAGAAAGCACCAGGACTGGATGGTTTACAGAGCTTTATTGCAGCGCTTCATTACAATAAATTCTTAAAAGAATTGATAAAACCACTGCAGGCAACAATAGAAGAAATCAAGTTGACGGGAAAGCCGGTATCTTGGGGAGAATCAAATATAGTATTGGTACCAAAAGAGGGAAAAGATAAAAGAGGAGCTAAGAATTATCGACCAATCTCCCTGCTGAAAACTGATATAAAATTTTTGCGTCAGTTTTGGCGAAACAGCTAAGGAAAGTACTATAAGATAAGATAAAAGATGACCGGATAGGCTTCTTACTTGGGAGGCATATGAGGAATAATGTGAGAACAATACTTGATGTAATTGAGTATCATGACAAAAATCCTGGAAAGAAAGCGGCATCGATTTCTCTTGATGTGGAAAAGGGCTCCGATAACGTCTCTTGGTTATTTATACGGCGGATATTGAATGAATATAATTTAGGGGAGGACTTTTGCGAATGGATTGATAAGATTTATCAAAATCAGTCTGCAAAATTGTTAATAAATGGGGACATATCAGTAAGCTTCCCCATAACAAAAAGGGTGAGACGAGGATGTCCGCTGTCTCCATTAATTTTTATTGCGGTCCTGGAAATTTTGTTAAATAAGATAAATGGGGACTCAGAGATACAAGGTCTGAGAGTTAAGAAAAGAGAACTGAAATTAGGAGCCTTCGCTGACGATGTGGTAATCTTTCTAGAAGACTCGAAGGATTCGATCTTGAAATTGTTGGAAATCTCATAAGGATTTGGACAGGTGGCAGGACACAGAATTAGCAAAGAAAGGACAGCAATAATGACAATGAACATGACGAAAAAGCAGCAAACAGAACTGGAAAAAATATCAGAACGTCAGTTAGTTACCAAAATGGAATATTTGAGAATAATTATTACAAAGAAAAATCAAGAATTATTTGGAAATAATTATCAAAGAATATGGAAAGATATTAGAAGGGACATGGAAAAATGGACTAAATTAAATGTATCGTTTCTAGGAAGAATTAATGCTTTTAAAATGTCTCTATTACCTAAACTTATGTTTCTTTTCCAAAATCTAGCAATAATTGGAAATGGGAGAGTGTTTAAAGAATGGGAAAATGAGCTTCAGAAATTTATTTGGCTAGGCAAAAAACCAAGAATAAGATTTAAAGTATTACAGGATGGAAAAGAGCAAGGAGGGTTGGAAGTGCCATCCTTGAAGACGTATTATTATGCAAGTTGTTTAGATCGGATTAAAGATTGGATTATATTAGAGAAATCTACTTTAAAAGATCTGGAAGAAAGTGATAATAGAGTTGGATGGCATGGTTACTTGTGCTATAACAAAATAGCGCTGAACAAAGATTTTAATAATCATTGCATCCGGAAAACTTTATTAAAAATCTGGCTCCAAATAGAAATATTATATAAAACTCCCAACTTGGACATCGCCTCAAGAAGCTTATAAGATTGCACCGGTGAAACAAGGAAAGTTATTGACTGTTAAAATGGGAAAGAGTTGAAAGCTGAAGGCCATGAATTAAACTGGTTCCCTTGGCACAAAAGGTACAAAATGGACCAAAAATTATATGGATTTGAAAGACAAGAAAATGAACTAGATCAACTGTTGAAAGAACATCAAAAGAAGATAATAATAGCTTTATAAAACTATTACTAAACTATTATAAAAGCTTTACAAACTATTATTAAAAAGGGATTTTGAATCTGAGTCAATAAAAGAGTCAATGATTAAGTGGGCTCAAAATATAGGTCGTCCAATCAAGTTAGGTGCATTGGGAAAAGTATGAAATAGAGACATAAAAATTTACTCCAAATTTAAATTTAAGAGAAAATTACTGCAAAATGTTACATAGGTGGTGAATGACTCCAGAAAGACTTAAAAAAAATAATAACCAAAAATGGAGATGCGAAGTGTTGGAAATGTGGGGAAAAGATGGGAACTTTTTTTCACATGTGGTAGACTTGTTCTAGGGCTAAGAAATTTTGGAAGGGAATTCATGATGAACTTCAAAAAATTTGCAAAGTTAATTTTGAAATGGTACCAGAATTTTATTTATTGACTACGTTAGGCCAGAACTGGGAGATTAGAAAACAACAGAAGATATTATTGTATTTGATTACAGCAGCACGGCTGACCTATGCACAACACTGGAAAGATAAAACAGATACTCAGCTAGATGAATGGAAATTAAAAATGTTAGACATGGTAGGGACTGAAAAATTAGCCAACTCCTTTAAGAACAAAATGGTTCAAAATTTTGAAAGAGAATGGAAATGGGTAATGCTCTGGCTGAACTTGTAAATGTTTGTGGATTGAGTTTGTTGATATTTGTCAAGATATGTATAAGGGAGAAGATAGATTCAACTGGAAAATTCTTGATACACAGAAGCGGGGGGGGCAGAAGAACTATAATAATTATATACATATTTGTGTTTATATATGTTTTTACGTATTTTGAAAAAAATAAAAAATTTCTTAAAAAACAAAAACAAGACAAAACACCACTACATGTTTGCCTTAGGTTGCCACGAACTGGAAAAAAGGTACACAGCAGCAGCAATATCAACAACAGCGTGAACCTATCACGGGGCCTTTTTGCACGGCATTTTCCATGCGAAAGGGCGCCCGGAGCGTCACGCGATTGTGAACAGCGATCTGCACAATGCACTCACAATCACGCGATGCTAGAAGCCAAAAATGGTGAGCGATCGCGCATTGCTCCCGGGCCCCGCACGCACTTACCTGGCGTGCGGAGCCTCCGGAGCCACGCCGGTCGCGCTTCCTGCCCCAGCGCAGCCTGGGAAGGTCCCAGGCTGCCCTGCGGAAGGAAGAGGCGGGCTTTTGTGCGAGCGGGCAGCTCGTGTGGAGCCGAAGGACCCCGGACGTGAGAGCCTCTCGCCGGAGGCTGCTCGTGCGATCCCCGCACCCCAGCGCCGGAAGAAGGTGAGGTGCGGAAAGGGCCGCAGTTTGCTGCTGGCAAGATTTGTTTACATGGGTTTGCCTTTGCCTCCCACTGAGGCTGAATCATAGAATCCTAGAGTCGGAAGAGACCCCCAGGGCCATCCAGTCCAACCCCCTTCTGCCATGCAGGAAAACACCATCAAAGCCCTCCCTTGGACAGACGGCCATCCAAACTCTAGTTCAAAAGCCTCCAAAGAAGGAAGGAGACTCCACCACACTCCACTGAGGCAGCAGCCGATTCCACTGTCAAACAGCTCTTACCCTCAGGAAATTGTTCCTCATGTTTAGGTGGAACCTCTTTTCCTGTAGTTTGAATCCCTTGCTCCACCGTGTCCTAGTCTCTGGAGCAGCGGAAAACAAGCTTGCTCCATCTTCAACATGATATCCCTCCAAATATTTAAACATGGCCATCACGTCACCTCTTCACCTTCTTTTCATCAGGCTAAACATCCCTAGCTGCCTGTCCTCATAGGGCTTCATGGTTTCCAGACCGTCCACCATTTTGGTAGCCCTCCTCTGGACACAGTCCAGCTTGCCAAAATCCTTCTTGAGAGGGATTATGGAGCATGGCAAGAGAGCACGATTTGCTAAGCAGCAACTTGAACTCTGGTCTGGAGAGTCATAGTCCGTGCTCAAACCACTACACCACACAGTCTATTTCTTATATTCTATCTGTGACAGTTTAGGTTTATGCTCTTACACTCTATATGTTATCTTTCCAGGCCTCAAAGCTGGCAAGCAAATCAACATGGCTGTAACACTTCTGTCTCTCTCCTTCCCCCACCACTATATTCAATGATGGACACATCCTTTTGGTGTTCATTATAATTTCAGGATACGACAAATTACAAACTAGCAAGCACTGATTAATTACATATCAGTTTCAAATCCAGCCTTGGAGAGCAGCAGTGCCGCCAGAGTCGGCATCGGCCAGTGCGGTAACTCCCTGGACCTCCTCCTGTACCAGGACATACCACAATATTGTAGCTAAAATCCTAGAAAATCAGCAGCCCTTAAAAACCCAGCAGCAGCGAAAGCAAAGGTGTGTGCTTGCAGCACGGAGCGATGAAGCCACAAGATTCAACACATCGTTGTGATTGGGTAATAACTGGAAGTTTCAAGAAGTAAATTGGCAGAGAGTTTTAGCCTTGTAGGTGCATTGAAGCAGTACGTGTAAGCCGGGCTTACGATAAAGTGTTTTTGTGGTTATATCTTATTACAGGGATATTTCTTATAATAAATTTCTGCTGAAACACTTCACAAAAATGTTATAGGCAATCTTTTCAATGTCACCCCCTCTGATTTTGTCACCTGGCGCAGTTTGCACACACGGTTGGGGGCCACTGACTGCCTAACCAGTCCTGTAACCACCTTTCCACCGTTCCAGAAATAATTATTCCAAAAATAATTTTCTTAGAACGACATGCAAGTCTGTAGCCCTCCAAAGAATCAGTTATGGTCTGGTCCATTGCACGTTACATAAGGCTGAAGTTGCCCGAGTATTCCTTAATCTTAGCTGGACCAAAATTTATTACAAATGGCTGCAGCCTTATTTGTATTCAATCCAATCTATCTGTCAGGATGCAGGGCTCCTGTCATAAGGCGTTTGCTGGATGTGTATTAGAATAGATCAGGCAGCCAGCTTAGGCATTGCTAGAGTCAGCGAGAGTGCTATGAGGTATCAAATGCCAATCGTTGGTTGCAACCGTCTATCTGTTTGAAGCTCCCTTGTGTATTCCAGTGTATCAGATGGCCAATTGCTTTATTGCACGCTGCCACGTTGTATCTGGTAGAGAGGGAGAAGATCGGAGCAGGGAAAATGAAAGCACCAAAAGGTGTTGTGAGAGCTGGAAGTGTTCAGAGATGAGGGGCAGGGAACACGTTCCAGCCTCTAGGATGAAAGACGGGTAAACGGCTGTGAATCTGGGAAATGTCCAGAATGGTGGAGTGATATTAGATTTATGATCCTCCCCAATCACGGCTTTTTGGGCCTAAACTGGTATGGAAAAGGTATAAAACCTGTACCCACCATGTACATTTTAGTCTCAGCAGCTTCAGATAAAGTGTGTTGTGTTGCTTGCTTTGCGGCAAACAAACACTGCTGACTACCACTGAGTGAAGTTTGTGGATCACAAGTTAGCCAGGGCATGGCACCATCCATAATCCAGTCCTAGAGCTGGCTGGAGGATGTGCCATGCCCTTCTTCCGCAACATGGACTCTTACTCAGACCCTTTCCGCAACTCCCCCATTTTCGGCTCTGGGGTGCGGTGCTCGCGTGAGCAGCCTCCGGAGAGAGGCTCTCACGTCTGGGGTCCTTCGGCTCCGCACAAGCTTCCTGCTCGCGCGAGAGCCCTGCCTCTTCCTTTCGCAGTGCAGCCTGGGACCTTCCCAGGCAGCACTGAGACAGGAAGTGTGACTGGCCGGGATCCCAAGGCTCCGCACACAAGGTAAGTGTGCGCGGGGCCCCGGAGCGATGCGCGACCGCGCGGCATTTTCGGCTTCAAGTCGAAAATGAAAAAATGTGCGCGCGGTCCGTGTCAGGCCCTGGAGCATCGCACAAATGCGAGTGCATCGTGTGGACCGCTCCTCGCATTTGCGCGACGCTCAAGGGGCCCTTTCGCATCAGAAATGCTGTGCGAAAAGGGCGTCAGAGTCTGAAACAAAGAACGTGCCAGAGGCTGAAACAGGGGCCATGCCTGGACCTGCTGTACATGAAGAGGTTACAGTTCCACAAACAGAACAGAGGACTGTACCAGCTCCAGCGGAGAGTCCCGGCCCTTCAGACACAGAAGATAACTTATCAGTTCCTACCTCTGCTGAGCGCGGACAACAAAGAGAGAGCCTATGCCAATCTCAGAGAATATATAACCACCAACAATTAATCAAGCAACAGCTAAGTTCGGCTGCTGACTCACAGAGCTGCTGCCTTTCCCCTCCAAAAGTTGTCAGACCTCATCTGACCTTCCACTCTGCTGGATATCTTCCTGAATTCTGTGCCTGACTCCGGAAAGCCTGACTGACTTTGGACTCACTTTGCCTTAGAATGCTTTGGACTTTATTTATGACTTTGTACTTACTGCCTAACAGTAAGTAATGAGACGGGAGCGATTCAGTTTGTTTTTGTTTGAATTATCAGTTGAGCCGCTCCGACTGAGATTGGACAGGATGCCAGGAATTCTAGTCTAACGTATCCCAAGGGCACCAGGCTAGGGAAGACTGGTATGCATTTTTTAAAGTATATTTAATTTATATGCCATTTTTTCCCCCAAGGTGAATCAGAGGACAGATTAAAACAAAACTGAGTTTTAAAAAAAACCAAGTATAGTAAGAAATTATAATTTCTTATTAATTATAATTTCTTACTAATATACAATTAATTATAATGAATTAAATAAGCTATCTTCTTAAAAACATTACCAGCTTAGACAGTTGATTAGAATTCAAGCTATTCAGTGTGTAGTTGGGTCTGTAACAGTAGAATAACAACTTTTTTTTCTTTTTCATATTTTTTCTTTTTCATACGTTTGGTTTCGGGGAGGTTCAAGTTTCAGTGAGTATTATAGTTTAGTGTTTTGGCACTGTGTTTTAATTTTAGCGCATGTTTATGTTAAAAATGTCACTTGGTGTTTCTATTATTTTGTGTTTAAATTAAGATTTTCTTTTTTAAATGACGGGACCCACAGTCCCAGAATGTCTGGAAGGCGACGTGTCCTCCATTTCTGGACTCCGCGGACCTTGCTGTGCTATGACATCCAGGTTCTCACCTCCCTTCTTCTTCCTCCTCCTTCCTCTTCCTCCCCATTCCTCTCCCCCTCCTCCTCGTTGCCCGAAGAAAATCAGCTGGCAGGGGAAAGAAAGAAATCTCCCTGTTCCTCTTGCTTTGTGTTTAAATTTCCTTCTGGAAGCGACAAGGGAACGACCGTGAAACAATGCCACAGAGAAGGGGCCCGGCCTTAGCACTTAAATTAAGCCCCCTCGGTACTTTCTTGCCTTAATCGTTATCAGCAAAGCAAAAACTAATCAGGAGAGAACCGGCGCTGTGCTGCGGTGGCGGCGGCGGCTGAAAGGGACGGCAGAGGGAGACGCATAATGCACGAAGTCAGTGCGCATTATTCTAACAGGCACGGGAGCAAACAAGAGGAGACATCGGCGCTCACCCACGGCTGGCCTGTTTGTGCTCCAAGGGGCGGTGGGATTCGGTGGGGGAGGCCCCGTGGGGTGCAGCTTCTCCTTGACCGGTTTGGGTGGCCGGTCAGGGAAGGGCCTCTTTCTTTCAGCCCCAAAGAGAAACGGTTCCAGAGCAACGTGGCAGAAAGTTTGGGGCAAGGGGAGGGGAAAAAAGTGGAAATTGTAGCAAAATGGTTCACGGTGGACTTGCAATATTTCAATATGATGGGAGGGAGCAGAAGGAAGGAAGGAAGGAAGGAAGGAAGGAAGGAAGGAAGGAAGGAAGGAAGGAAGGAAGGAAGGAAGGAAGGAAGGAAGGAAGGAAGGAAGGCGGGTGGGCAGGCGGGAGGGCGGGCGGGAGGGGTGCCTGCTTGTTTAGCTGGAAGCAACATTTGAAGCCAATCTGTTAAGTTCCTACTCAGTCAAGCCACCTCAGCAGGCTGGAGTGGCTCTGGGTGGCCTTCTTGGTCCCGGAGGCAGTGAACCTGCTTTGGATAAGGTCGGAGCCAGGGTGCTGAACCTATCTGGTACAGCACTTTGGGCAGACCCCTCAGACTTAGGCCCTTTCTGCACCCTATCTTATGTCGTCGTCCTCCTGTGGCAATCTCAGCAGCGGCTCGGCCGGGAAGGGAGCGCAACGGGGGTGCTTCCCTCTGCACCGGCCGGCTCCCTGCGGAAAGGAGCACAGCGGACGCGTCTTCTCCTTCCGCAGGGCAGCGGAGCATTTTCCCAGGCTGCACTGGGGCAGGAAGTGCTTCCATCACACTTCCAGCACTTCCGCAGGCCAGGAGAGTGTGAGATGGTCACACGATCGCAGGAAAACCTGTCAATGATTTAATCTGCGATTGTGCCATCTGGCAACAGGAGAAGAACGGGACTGCAACACGCAGACGCATCATCGTGGCCCTGCTCCTCTTCTGTCCCCATGCTGGGACGGGAGGCTCCTGCAGAAAGGGCTAAAACTTGGAGAGGATTTATTGCCCCTACTGACATGGATACTGTGAGGTTTCCATTGCTTATTCCACCGCTCTTCCTACAACATAGAAGATTCTGTCTAACTCTCCAATGCTACCATAAATAGAGACTTCCACAAGTCTCACCGCTGCCACCGAGAGTGAGGACTTTCCTTATCCCCATCTCTGCCACCAATGGAAGGACGTCCTCTTGTCCCACCGGTATTTATGGTTGCAAACATAGATATCAGTCGCCTTCTTTGGACATTTTTAAACAGAGGCTGGATGGCCATCTGTCAAAGGGAGTGCTTCAACTGTGTCTTCCGGCATGGCAGAAGGGGCTTGGACTGGATGGTCCCTGGGTCTCTTCCATCTCCACAACAATTTAAACCCAGAGCAAAGGGAGGCTTGAAAAAAAAAATCCTGGGTGATTTCTATTAAGGCAAGGGGTAAAGTCCCTCATTAATTACACACAGTTATCCAGACCTCAGTATTTCCAGTTTGTAGATGGTTGCTAAAACTGGACAATGGAGACGGTTGACAGGAAGAGAATCCGACTCATTTGAAATGGGTGCCAGAAGAGAATTGGGTGCCATGGACTGCTAAGAAGACAACTGGTAGAATCTCAGAGTCCAAGAGTTGAAAGAGACCCCAAGGGCCATATAATCCAACCACCTCCTGCTAGGCAGGAAGACACCATCCAAGCTCTCCCTTTGACAGATGGCCCTCCAGCCTCTGCTTAAAAACCTCCAAAGAAGGCAACCCCACAACACTCCATCGAGGTAGCATATTCTACTGCTGAACTGCTCTTACCGTCAGGAACTTCTTCTGAACATTTAGGCGGAATCTTTTTCCCCGCAGTTTGAATCCCTTGCTCTGTGTCCTAGTCTCTGGAGCAGCAGAAAACAAGCTTGCGCATCCTCCACGTGACATCCTTAGAAATATGAAAACATGGCTACCATGTCCCCTCTTAACCTTCTCTTCTCCAGGCTAACCATTTCAGCTCCCTAAGCTACCCTTTGCAGGGCTTCATGGTTTTCAGGCCTTCTACTATTTTGGCTCCCCTTCTCTGGACACGTTCCATCTTGTCAATATCCTTCCTGAACCGTGGTGGCCTGGGCACAGTACTCTGGGCTGAATCTGATACTATCACTTCCCTTGACCTGTATCCCCATTGATGCAACCCAGAATCTCACTGGCCTTTTTAGCTGCCGCTAATCGGCGGAGCCTAAGGAAAACCAGGCCTAAAAGCTCCCTAAAAGCCAAGATGGCTAAACTGACGCTGTCTTACTGTGGTCTTATTATGAGAAGGCATGCCTTATGAGAAAAAGAAGCAATAATGCTTGGCAAGGTAGAAAGCAGTAGGGAAAGAGTGGTAATGTATTACAGATGCACAGTGTCAGGTACCCCTCCATATTTAGTATGGGATAGTAGTTATTATAGGATATATAGTAGTGGTATTTAGCTGCTTGCTTGTAGCCAAGAATGTGAACCAGAGACCACTGGATAAACAACACCTGGAATTCAGCACTGATAAGAAATACCAGCCTGAGCCAGTTCCTCCAAGGTCTTTTTGCTGCCTGATTAATGTGGGAACAGATTCTTTTGCTTATTATGTTTGGTCTCCGCAAATTGCTTCCAGTTCGATCACTGAAGTTTTGTACACGCATCACGCTCCTCATAAATCATGTATTAGCATCGGTACATCTGTGCGTGTGATCTTGGTCCCTGACGGACGGACTCAACCAAGGAAGCCACGGCCCTGAGTCTGCAAGCCTTGAGAAGGACTGTTGATGACAGCGTGACTTTAGAGCGATCGGTTACTTATTCAGAGGGTAGCTGTAAGTCAATGACTCTCGCCGGCCTTCTCGCACAGAATGATCGCAAGAAGCCACATTGCCAAGGAAGCCCCATCAGTTTAAGTTCTCCTTCTAAAAAGAGAGGTTAAAGCAGAGGAGCTTTGCCACAAAAGAAAGTTGGCAACTCTCTCTCTTTCCACCCTAGGCTTTTGGGATTTAGTCTGGCCTTAAATTCTTAGAGACTCCAAGGCTGAATCACTGAATGAATGAATCAAAACTTTGACCAATTCATCAGCAGAGTTTTGAGCACTACACTTTGCTTTTGCAACCTTACTGCAATGGAGAATAAAGTGACACAGATTGAGAGATGGCCTTTCCCTTTCGAGAGGAAAAAGACAGATTTGTCCATGTAACCTTGAACTGTTTTACACTCCCAAAGGCATCTCTGCATTGAAGTTTTGGTCATATGCAAAATTATTCAAATAGACTCCATCAATCAAGTGATGGCTGAAAAGGAAGCCGATTAATTGTGCAAAAGTTCTTTTAATCAGCAGACAGAAGTGTCTTCAAAGTTGATGTAATCTCTCTTTCATTCTCTCACCAAACTTTCTTTAGGAAAAAATAATAATAATTTCCATCTGGCCGCTCCCTTTCCCCCAGGCTCTTAGCTTTATAATTTTGAGCCCCCAGAATTCACGCAGGAAGACGAGTGAGCTTTGCAACGGATGACAACCCTGCTTCTATTGTATAGCGTAAAGCAATCAGCAACAGCTCATCTCCCTGGGGCTTCTTGTTACAGTGGAAAGCAAAGATTTCCTGGCGGAGAACTACAGCATTTTCTTAAGAAGAGAGACATAACGTTTTCATCTCTCTGGAGCCTGGAGGAAAGTATTGAAGTATGCATGATTAATTTACAGAATTCACTGCCAGAAAATGTGGTGGCCATAGAGATTACCATTAACTCAGGATTCGTATTAGATGAACTCCTGGAGGTTGGATCCGTTGAAGGCTGTCAGCTGGACGGAGACTCCATGTTCAGAGGCACTCTTCTTCTAAATATTGGATGCTTGAGATAAGCCTAAAGGGAGGAGAGTTGCCTTCAGGCCCTGATCAGGGGGTTCTTGGATGTACAGGAAACAAAAATAATGATCTCAGGTGACTAGTTTTAAGAAGGGTGATACAGACATTGAAATAATCAAAGGTTTCCTGTACCGTGGCTCAGTCATGAATCAGAATGGAGACTGTAGTCGAGAAATCAGAAGAAGACTAGGACTTGGAAGGGCAACTGTGTGTCAGAATGCATGCAATAGTACATGCGACAGAATAGAGCTGATAGACCAAATAGAGGATAGTTGGCTGAAGCGTTAATTTGTATCCATTGTTAAAAGCCACCTGCAAATGTGTATCCAGCTGGGACTCCCAAAGCACCAAATAGTTAATTGCTGTGTTGCTCAATGTCACTTTGTATCCAGCAGGATCAAAGGGGGGTGGAATACAATGTAGCAGGAAGGTGTTATGAGAATGGACCAGGCAAAGATAAGGAGACGTGAACCGTTGTTTGGTCCCATGATGAAAGATAAGCAAATAACAGATGACATGGGAGGATGCTGATGCTGGTGGGATGGCATGACCTTCATGAGTTTTAACCAATCCTTGATGTGCATGCCTAAATTTGTATGACAAGGTATAAAACCTATATCCATCTTAGATGCTTTAGTTTCAGCAACTTTGGGAATTACAGCAGGCTCTTAGTATCCACTAGGGTTTGGTTCTAAGACGGACGGACAGACAGACAGACAGACAGACAGACAGACAGATACAAACAGAGATAAAGAGAGCCATGGATACCAAAATTCCTGCGTGGTCAAGTCCCATTACATACAATGCTCTAGTAAAATGGTATCCCTTACATAAAATGGCAAAATCAAAATTTGATTTTTGATTTTGTGTGTGTGTAGCGGGAGGAATATTTTCAAGTCGTGGTTGATCCGTGGATACAGAATCGACAGATATGGAGGGCCGACTGTAATATTTTACATGGTTGCCGTTCTATAGACAGTTCAGTATTGTTCTAACATTAGCCTTTTTCTCCGTTATGAGAGGCACGTGGTTTTACATGGATCTCTTTCTATTCTGTAAGCCATCTTGAGTCCCACTTTCAGGAAAAATGTGGGATACAGATAAAGCAAGTGAAGTTTCTTCTTCATTCTATCTTCAGCTCCGCGTGACATCTACCATAGAATTTCAGACATTACACACAATGTGTGTCACTCAGTGGTCAGGTATGGCTGGAAGGCATCTCAAAGGCTGTGTAGTCCAGGGGTGGGCAACTACGGCAGGCGAAGGGGCTCCAGAAGACCTTGGAGGGCTGCACCCCTCACCGCTTCCCTTGCAAAAACATCAGAAATACATATATTGCCCCCATCGCAAAAATGCCCCCGAATTCCTTCTATGAGAGGTGAGGAAATTTTTTCCAAGTTTCATCCCCCCCCCGGGTCATTTTAGGCCCAAAAGAGTCCTTTTTTAAAATGTCTAATCACTTCCTGCTGTTAAAAAAGGCCTCTACTGGGCCTAAAATGGCCGAGGCGCTTTAAAATGGTCCAGGAAGGCAACAAGTGAGAAGATGACCCATGTCTTCCAGAGGTATTTGGGGGCAATTTTTGGCCCCCTGGGGCTCCAGAGGGCCACAAAAGTGACCCTGGGTGGCCACAAAAGTGGCTCGTGGACTGCACTTCGCCCACCCTAATCGAGTCCAATCCCCTCCTAGCGTAGGAACCCACCACTGAACCCTTCCGCTGTCAAATGGCTGTTGTCGTCAAGTTGTTTCTCCTCTCGTGGAGCCAGAATCTCGTTTCTTCTCATTTGCTTCCATCGGTTCAGGTCCTATTCTTTGGAACAGCAAAAAGCAAGTCCACCCCATCATTCCTTCAGATGTTTAAGGACGGCTATATGGCAATCCCTTTCAGTCTGGGCCAGTGCTGATTGCGTCTCGGTGATCAAACAGCGCCCTGTCTTAATGTGCCCGGTGCTGAGAGACCTAACATCCTCTGTTACCAAATATTTGGCGAATGTATTACATCTCTCTTCGGAAGGACCGCACACGGCGTTTAAATTCTGCCCCGTCTTTCTGCACGGTCCAGAATATCAAGGGATCGGTTTGTTTGAGAAGATGTGCAGGAGGCCAGGGGTAGATCGTGTGGGTCGCATACGGAACGGCTAGGTCCATTCCATTAACATCTAATTAAAAGAATCTCCAGGAACAGGCCTGGGAAGAGTAGCTGCCGGTCCGAGCAGGTGGTACTGAGGTAGATGCATCATTGTTTCCACCAAAGCATGGAAAAGTTCTTTCGGGGGACCGTAATTCCCAGATTCATGCATCCAGCATCAGAAGTGTTTGTGCTGGCTCAGAGACTCTGTGAAACGTAATCGGGTAACAGGGGTATAACCAACTTACATTCCAAAATAAATGAGTTGTTCTTGTTATTGTTTCTTCCCCACTTCTTCCTGTGGTTGAGGTGGGGAGCAATAACAAAGAACACAACATGTAACATAGAATCATAGAATCATAGAGTTGGAAGAGACCCCTCAACGGCCATCCAGCCCAACCTTATCCTGCCATGAAGGAAGACACCATCAAAGCGTTCCTGACCAGCCTCTGTTTAAAAACCTCCAAAGAAAAAAGGAGACTCCATCACATTCCATTGAGGCAGCAGCAGGTTCCACTGCGAAATTGCTCTTACCACCAGGAATTTCTTCCTTATGCTTAGAATCACAGAATCATAGGCCCTTTCCGCAAGGCATTTTCCATGAGAAAGGGTGCCTAGAGTGTCACGCGATTGTGAGGAGCGATCTGCATGACGCACTCACAATCGCGCGACTCTCCAAGGGCCAGCAGGCGCCGATTGTGCACCTTTGCATTTTCCGCTAGAAGCCGAAAATGGTGCGCAGTCACGCATTGCTACCAGGCCCCGCGCACACTTACCTGGCGTGCGGAGCCTCCAGAGCCGCGCCGGTCACTCTTCCTGCCCCAGCACAGCCTGGGAAACTCCCAGGCTGCGCTGCAGAAGGAAGAGGCACGGCTCTCGCGTGAGCACGCAGCTCGTGCAGAGCTGAAGCAGCAGGGAAGGGAGAGCCTCTTGCCGGAGGCTGCTCGCGCGATCCCCGCACCCCACCGCCAGAAGAAGGTAAGGTGCGGAAAGGGCCGTAGTGTTGGAAGAGACCCCAGGGGCCATCCAGTCCAAACTTCTGCCATGCAGAAACACCCATCAAAGCATTCCCAACAGATGGCTATCCAGCCTCTGCTTAAAAACCTCCAAAGAAGGAGGAGATGCCACCACACTCCATTCAGGCAGCATATTTCTCTGCCAGATAGCTCTGACTGTCAGGAAGTTCTTCCTGAGGTTCAGGTGGAATCTCCTTTTCTGCAGCTTGAATCCATTGCTCCTTGTCCTAGTCTCTGGAGCAGCGGAAAACAAGCTGGCTCCCTCCTCAACATGACATCCCTTCAAATATCTAAACATGGCTCTCATGTCCCCTCTTAACCTTCTCTTCTGCAGATTAAACATCCCCAGCATCCTAAGCCGCTCCTCATAGGGCTTCATGGCTTCCAGACCCTCCACCATTTTGGTCGCCCTCCTCTGGACACATTCCAGCTTGTTGATATCCTTCTTGAAATGAGGTGCCCAGAACTCGACACGGGATATTCCAGATGAAGTCTAACCAATGCAGAATAGAGTGGTACCATTACCTCCCTCGATGTAGACCCCAAACTCCTATTGATGCAACCAAGAATCGCATTGGCTTTCTTGGCTGCCTCATCACACTGCTGGCTCATGTTCAGCTTGTGATCTACCAAGACTTTAGATAGAACCTCTTGTCCTGTAGTTTGAAGCCACTGCTCCATGCCCTAGTTTCCAGAGCAGCAGAAAACAAGCTTGCCCCAATCTTCCATACCGCAACCTTTCAAATATTTTAACAAGACTATCATGTCCCCTCTTAACCTCCTCTTCTCCAGGCTAAAACGACCCAGCTCCCTAAGCCACTCCTCAGAGGGCTTCATGGTTTCCAGGCCTTTGACCATTTTGTTTGCCCTCCTCCAGTTAAAAGACATTTGAAAAGAGGATGACACTTTGGTAGATAAAAACATCAATTAAGAGAGCATATAAAACCAATGCATATGAAAATCCATCAAAAATGTGTTAAAAGCCATAATTTAAAAATAATCTAGATAAGCCTTCAGGAAGAGACTGCTGATTTAGGCCATTTCTGCACTAGACTATTATAGTGCTATGATTCCACTTTCAATGTCCTGTGGAGCATAGTCATGCATTTAAATAACATCAAGGGCAAGAGTGAGGCTTTCGGTAAGAAGGCAGAAGGCTTTAACATGCAAGGGAAGAAAGAAACTCTATGCTAGCTAAGCTCCACTTGCCCCAGAACAAGAGCGGGAGAGAGAGAATGCCAGAATTTTCCAGCAAAAAGCTGTGTCAAGCAAAGAACAAGCTACGTTCCTCAGCAAAGCAACCAGTAATGGGCAATAAGTTACTTGCCAATCTCAAATGGAGTATGGAGATGAAACACTTCTAAAAAGGAACTTTAGAAGCTCTGCCCCCCTCCACAAGTAACTTTTGCACGTTCTGCTTCCAGTTTTCAACCACGAAGTCATGAGAGGAAGGGGGAGAAACCGTAGAATCGCTGGATTTTAGTCCGAACTTCGGCGGCGCTATCTGTGGTGCTTTGAGGGACAAAATCTGGAATTACTCTGTGGTGGCATAACGCACATCTCCAAAGCCAGAGTTGTGCATTGATCGTGTTCAACAAATTGTATGATTAAAGGCAGAAACCGCACGCCAACCAAACGAGCAACCAAATGTGGAACTAAATGGGTCACCGAATGCACAACTAAATGTGTAACAGAATGTGCAGCTGAACGCACAAGGGAACAAACGCACTGCTCAATGCACAGCCGGATGAGCAACCGCACATGCAGCACGGAGGATCGCTGAAGGTACGTGTCCCGTCTACCTCTGAGAGCTTCGCAGGGCGAGAGGGTCTTGGAAGAGGCTCGGCATACCTGCCGCTTGGTTGGAGCTGCCCCACCTGCTCTGACGGAATGCCAGCCACTCCAGGTAAGGCAGGCGGCAAACACCCTGCAGACGCTGGCAGCAAAGCCCATCACTGACACCAACCTGGAGATGCAGCCTCATTTGCTCAAAACTGGACTTTGACTGCTCTTCTGCGCATCCCAACATCTCGTTTTTCTCAGCTGCAGACTGACTTCTCGGCTTCTTGGCCTCCGGGCTGCTCATTTCCCGGCTTCAATCTCTCTCTTCTTCTTCTTCCTGTTTTTTTTTAATTAATTAAATATTATTTATTAATTTCAACAAACAAAAATAGTACCATAATAGTAACATAAGAAATAACTTAATATACTTGTTTCTATCAAATTTCCACAACAGTTACACAATAAGAAAGCAGAAAAAAAAAATTAAGGAAATAGAAAAAAATTACAAACATTTATGTACCAAACTTAGATTAGTGAAAGAATAAATAGGAAAAAAAAAGAGAAGTAAAAAAAAAGGAAAGAAAAAAAGAAAGAAGAGAAAAGCTACAGTTTCAAAAAAGTCTCTGACACACCATAGCGTATCGCTTATATACTAAATGGGAAAATAAACGAATAAGGGAGCATAGTGAAAGGAAAAAAGTGAAAGTGAATGGCAACATTGCAAGTGAACAGGTCAGGAGCACTAAATCCCCCTGTCTCCTGGAAGTCCATGAGCCTGCATGAGGTCCTAGGGTTCGTAAGGTTTTATTTATTATTTCAATAAGAGTCAACTGAAATACTCTGAAGGCACCAGACTCTATCGGATCATGGAAGTTGAGCAGGGTCACCCTCATTAGTACTTGGATGGGAGACCACCAGTGAAGACAGGTGCTGTAGGCTCTATTTCAGAGAAAGGAACTGGTCGAACCATTGCTGACTATTCCTTCCTTAGAAAACCCTCTGAAATTCAGGGGGTCACCATAAGACTCAAGGCACTGTCACAGGAGTGCAATTCTCCAAATTAGGAAAAGCGATATGATCAAGGAGTTCAGAAAAGGCAAGGCTTATTTCTGCAGCAGAAATGGGCACACGCTTTGGGGAGGTCCAAAGTGAGCAGAACACATTTCCCCGCGCCCACTTTTAACACGCTAAACAGGGTGGGCTTCCTCATGTAAACACTGAGAAAACAATGAACACTTAGTTCCAAGCACATCCTCTCTGGCTGGCATCTGTCACAGCATGTGAAATTCGGCTAACAGGTACTTAGGCGTTTGCTTACTTCAGAGAGTCTGTTTGCAGTTGCAAATCAAGCAGGAAGCTCCCTTTCTTACCTAGGTGTTAAAAAAAAGGCACAGGATGGAGCCAAGGCTCTTTGTATGCTTAGCACACGCAGTGGCGTACCGAGGCTCAGCAGTGCCCGGGGCAAGGGGGCAGGGTGAGCAGCGGGGGGCGAGTGGGGGCGGGTGGGGCCGGCCAGTGGCAGGTAGGCGGAGGTGAGGTGGGCGACGGTGGGGGGGTGAGCAGCAGCGGGCAGGGGAGGAGTGAGCCGCGGGCAGAGGCAAGGTGAGTGGCGGCAGGTAGAGGAGGGGTGGGCGGCGGGGGGACAGGTGAGGGGTTTCTCTTTTTTTGCGTCCCCTGACGTTGGCGCCCAGGGCACACGCCCCACCCTAGATCCCCACCCTAGATCTGCCTCTGAGCATACGTGACCCTCTCGCATCTGGGGAACTGGCATCGCAAGACTTCTGGGTTCACACTGGAAAGGGTGAATTTCTAGCTCTGAAAGTGTGGACTCCATTATTATTATTTTTGTCACCGCCCATACACACAGACACTCACAAGATTTTGACTGCTCTCATATTGACCCGGACCGCATCCTTCCCCGGATCAGGATGCAGAGGAAGGACAGCATCTCTCTCTGTCTCCATTTCCAGCCCGCAAATCTGGAGTAAAACCTCCTCCCGATGAGACAAGGCAACAGATCGTAGCCGGGTTTTTTTAAACATCTCCTCGGTTCTCACTGATTACCCGTTCATGCTAATGAAATTAAAAGCAGAGACTTGCCTCGTTTGTCCTTCTTAACAGGCCCTGATGTATTCCAGCGGCTTTTTTCTCCCCCACAATCCAACCTCCGTAATTACAAGGGGGAGAAAGAGGCCCTGTTAAGTGGCGCCTGTTAAGTAGTGGAAGTGCGGTGGGGGAGCTTGCGTACTTGATTAAAATGAGCGGCTGGCTACAGATGATTACATTAAATCAATTAACCCAGGACAGCGCCTGGCATACGGTCAGATAATTTCAGTTGCATAACTCGTGGCAACAGGATTTGCACTCGGCAAATGTCATTTTGGTTCGTGACACCCCAGCCTTGCCAAGAGGAGCCCAAAAGCTGAGTTTTAGCTCCCGGCTCTCAGAGGTTCCCTTAGACCCCCAACAACAATGCGGGTGGGGACAGGGGGCACAGCAGAAAAGGCATCCCAGCAAGACAGCGGGAGGAAGAGGAGGCCTCGGCGCACAGGCCGGGCAGTTTGCCACGTACCACATTCCAGCACAGGTAGACCCATAGAATCTTGGGCCATTTCCACCCCACAGTGTTCTGGTGCTATTATTCCATTTCCAACCTCTTACGGAATCCTAGGGTTGCAATTTAGGGAGGGACGTTTAAAATTCTCGGCCAGAGAGCTCTTGGGCCTCGGGAAACTACAAACCCCAGAATTCCACAGGAGGTTGAAAGTGGAATCATAGCACCAGAACAGTGCAGGGTGGAGATGGCATTAGGCTTGGAAGGAGCAGCGAGGGCTACTAAATCCAACCCCAAGCCTTGAAGGCTGTTACGGCACTGTTAAAGCACTCCCAAAATACGGTTGTCCAGACTCTGCATAAAGACCTCCAAAGAAGGAGACTCTACCAACCTGAGAAGCAGTCTGTTCCATGTCAAATCATAGAGCAAAGGAGTTGGAAGGGACCTCAAGTGCAATCCCCTTCTGCCCTTTGACAGAGGGCCATCCAGCCTCTCTTTAAAAACCTCCAAAGAAGGAAGAGACTCCACCACAATCCAAAGCCAATGTCCAATGTCCAATGTCAAGCAATTTGTGAAGTGAAGAGTTTTTTCCTAAAGTTCAGTTGGAATTTTTTGCACGTGATTTAAATCCATTGGTTTGTGTCTTAGGCCCTTACCGTATGAAGTTGTCATCCTGGAAAAGCAAGAGTTTGCTCACAGTCATAGAATCATAGAATCATAGAAGAGTTGGAAGAGACCCCAGGGGCCATCCAGTCCAACCCTCTACTGTGCAGGAACACCGATCAAAGCATTCCCAACAGATGGCCCTCCAGCCTCTGCTTAAAAGCCTCCAAAGAAGGAGACTTCACCACACTTCATGGAGGCAGCAGCCGATTCCACTGCCGGACAGCTCTGACCATCAGGAAGTTCTTCCTGAGGTTCAGGTGGAATCTCCTTTCCTGCAGGTTGAATCCATTGCTCCTTGTCCTAGTCTCTGGAGCAGCGGAAAACAAGCCTGCTCCCTCCTCAACCTGACATCCCTTCAAATACTTAAACATGGCTCTCCTGTCCCCTCTTCGCCTTCTCTTCTGCAGACTAAACATCCCCAGCTCCCTCAGCTGCTCCTCATAGGGCTCCATGGCTCCCAGACCCTTCACCATTTTGGTTGCCCTCCTCTGGACACGCTCCAGTTTGTCGACATCCTTCTTGAACTGAGGTCTCCAGAACTGGACATGGGATTCCAAATGAGGCCTACCCAGGGCTCGTGCCACCACATGACACCATTGCGGACCAGCTGCTGTCATGTCACCATCTGTGGTAAATCCACCCTTTTTCATTACTGGAAAAAAAAATCCAGTAATGGCCCCCTTTCCCCCCAAGATTCTGTCAGCTGCTGGCGTGAGGTGAGGGCCAAAGCGCTCCATAGTGCTTCCTTCTGCAGAACAGCACAGGAGCGGAGCAGTCACGGGTCGCGGGGAGGGAAGAAGGCGGGGAAAGAGACTTGCCATTGACGCTGTTCTGCGTACAGTGTGGGCGACACTAACCGTCTGCAGCAGGTGACCAGGTGTAGTGGAGAGCTTTCAGGTCCCTATCCCATCGTGGTAGCGGCAATGCCAGGATCCTACCAGGACAACGTGCTGTTGGGGCGTAGTGCAGGAAGGGTCTTAGTCTATGGAGCAGCAGAAAACAAGCTCCGTCTTTGACATGAAATCCCTTCAGATACTTAAAGCTAGCTCTCATGTCCCCTCTCAGGCTTCTCTTCTCCAGCCTAAACATTCCCAGCTCCCTCAGTCGCTTCCCAAACATTTTGGTTTCCAGGTCTTCTGCTGTTGCCAGGCTGTACACCCCCACATTTTGATATGGTCTAATTGGCAAAATATATTAATTGGCAGATATGTTCGATTGGCATAAAATATAAATTATACTTATGGCTGGAAAGGCCATGTGGAAGAAAGGGACACTGGCTGGGAATAGGTCAGAGATGACCCCAGCATGGTCCGGTCAAAAGTTCTCTGAAATTAGCGAAGAAAGCCTGACTTAATGGCTCTGAGCTAATCCCATCAACTGCCAAAATCAGAAAACAGCAAGGTGCCCAGGAGCACCCAGGAGTGTGTGCATATCCTACTGCAGCCAGCCCAGAAACCCCCTCTCAACCAAGACATTGAAACCAACCAGTCCATTCCAGACCCCATTGTCTGTGCTGCAGCTCCCATTGTCCACTAGGCTGGGAGAGCAATCAACTCACACCCCTTCAGGGAGGAAAAGAGAGTATCTAAACCCTTGGTTTTGAGAAGTCAGATGCAGTCAGATGAAATACTGGACCCAACTATGTCACTCTGAATCCTAATCTGTCTGCCCTGAGACACAAGTCAAAGCCCCTTTTCGCACGGCATTTTCCATGTAAAAGGGGGCCTGGAGTGCTGCACGATTGTGAGGAGCGATCTGCACGATGCACTCACAATCGCACGACGCTCCAGGCGCCGATTGCACACCTTTTCATTTTCTGCTAGAAGCCGAAAATGGTGCACAATCGCGCATTGCTCCTGGGCCCCACGCACACTTACCTGGCGCGCAGAGCCTCCGGAGCTGTGCCGGTCGCGCTTCCTGCCCCAGCACAGCCTGGGAAAGTCCCAGGCTGCGCTGCGGAAGGAAGAGGCGGGGCTCTCGAGCGAGCAGGCAGCTCGTGCGGAGCCGAAGGACCCCGGACACGAGAGCCTCTCGCCGGAGGCTGCTCGCGCGATCCCCACACCCCAGCGCCGGAAGAAGGTAAGGTGCGGAAAGGGCCAAAGTCACATTTCAAGCTCTTCACTACTCTTCTGGAATGGTAACTATGTAATCCCCAAACCCTCAGCCTCTCTATCCATAATTTTTTTCCCTCCCTTTCTCCTTCAGTTAGCCCTTGTGTGAATGCTTGACTGTATGTATCTTGTGTGCATGCATGGGTGAATTCCCCTAATAAAAACACATTTTTAGCTTACCTTTTAATCTTTGGCCGGCTTTTGTGTGGTCTGACCCTGTAAAAATTGGGTTGAAAGTCTCGCTGGGTTACCCTGACCTTCATTCTGCCAAGGCCAGTGCTCTGCTAATTCCCCCAGTCTTTGCGTTTTTGGAGTGAATCAAGGTGTCCCCCAGGGGACCCCCAGAATTCAGAACGCCATCTCGGTCACTCTCCTCTGGACCCATTCCAGCTTGTCTATACGCTTCTCGAAGTATGTTGCTCAGAAACAGACACAGGATTTTTCCAGGTGAGGTCTGACCAAAGCAGAATTCAGACTGGATGTGAAATGACGAAGTTCTTCCTAATGTTTAGACAGAATCTCTGCTCCTGAAGTCTGAAGCCACTACTTCATGATCCTAGTCTCTGGAGCAGCAGAAAATAAGCTTGGCCTGTCCTTCGTATGGCATCCCTTCAAATATTTAAACATAGCTCTCATGTCCCCTCTTAACCGTCTCTTCTCCAGGCTAAACACACCCAGCTCCCTAAGCCGCTCCTCATAGAGCTTCACGGTTTTGAGGCCTTCTATAATTTTGGTTGCCCTCCTCTGAACACGTTCCAGTTTGTCCATATCCTTCTTGAATTGTGGTTCCCAGAACTGGACACAGGAATATTCCAGGTGGGGCCTGACCTAAGCAGAAGAGAGCGGTACCATCACTTCCCTTGACCGAGACACTGGACTCCTACTGTGCACTGGGCAACTTCGCCCTTCAACACAAGACATACTTCTACATACAAAGATTTATGTTATATTTATGTTTAATCCCAATGTAGTATGTTGGCCTCCATCTCCTAGAATCCCACAGCCAGCAGTGCCATGGGGCAGGGAAAATTCTGGAAAAGGCTCACTTCCACTTTTTTTTTTAATTCTGACAAGCTGTCAGGATGTATTGTTCCTGCCATATATATGCACCAGTATGCGTAATAGCATGGCTGCATTAGATCAAGTAGGGCAGTACTTGCTAAAGTACTATTATATATCCATTGCTAATTGCTACCAGCAATGATGGTTCCAGCTGTAATTTTTAAAATATCTCTGGGTTCCAAACAGACAATCGCTTTATGTTCAATGTCATCTTATAGTGAGTGTAAGGCAACAAAGATCAAAGGACAAAGAACAAAATAGCAAGGACATGTTGTGAGAATGAAGCATGCATAAATAAGGAGACAGGAACTTGTTCTCACTCCCATGATGAAAAGTATGTAAATAACTGTAAGCCTGGGAAAGAGCCTGTGTTGGTGAGGTGACTTGACATGCAGAACTTTAACCAGTCCTTGATGTACATGCCAAAATTTGTATGACAAGGTATAAAACCTGCAACCAGCTCCGATGCTCTAGTTTCAGCAACTTTTGGGAAAGTTGCTGTGTTACATGCTTTTCTAAATAAACACTTCTGTTTTGAAACTCTGAATGAAATGAGCAAGTTACCCGGGACGTGACTCAGGCTTCTAAAACTGAATGTTTTAAAAGAATAGGCTTAGGATGCTGCACTGTTAACTGAATTGTTTCCATTGCTTTTTAACCTTTTTAATTGCGTCTTACCTTTTTTACGAGCATAGCTTTAAGTCATTTTTAATATGGTGAACTGCTTGAGCATTTGAATGTAGGTTTTTAGCGGCGTTGTTCTTTTGAAATTGCGAATCCCCTTGAGTCCCAATTTTGGGAGAATGCTGTGCTATTAATAACGCAACAGCTATGGCCACTATAAGTCCCCTTCCCAGTTGAGGGTTTCCCCTTGCTTCTCCTCTTCTCCCCTGCTGAGAGAATCACCTACAAACGCCTTTTGCACTTTGAACTCAGGCCCTTTTCGCACGGCGTTTTGGAAGCGAAAGGGCCCCTTGAGCGTCGTGTAAATGTGAGGAGCGGTCTGCATGATGCACTCACATTTACACGACAGTCGAGGGCCTGACGCGGACTGTGCACGCATCTTTTCATTTTCGGCTGAAAGCCAAAAACGCTGCACGGTTGCGCATTGCTCCGGGGCCTCGCACGCGCTTACCTGCCGTGCGAAGCCTCCTGAGCCGTGCCGGTCGCGCTTCCTGCCCCAGCGCAGCCTCTAACTCCCAGGCCGCACTGCGGAAGGAAGGAAGGGGCGCTCGCGC
Organism: Cyclura pinguis; assembly: GCA_030412105.1. Classification (NCBI taxonomy): domain Eukaryota; kingdom Metazoa; phylum Chordata; class Lepidosauria; order Squamata; family Iguanidae; genus Cyclura; species Cyclura pinguis. The sequence continues at coordinate 288,098,582 of CM059601.1, read as the reverse complement.
CAGGAGGAAGGAGCTGCGGAGCTGAAGCAGCAGGGACACGGTAACGTTCCTCCCAAGCCTTCTCGCGCGAGAACCCCAACCCAGCAGTGCAAAAAGGTAAGGTGCGAAAAGGGTCTCAGTTTGCAGCAAAGGAAGGAAGCTGAAGACAAAGGGGGAAGTGGGAGAAGGAGAGAAAACTGGGACATTTTAAAAGCAACTAAGAAAGTGGGAAGGCAGAGGAGTAATCATAATTAAAGCAGAAGAAGAAACCAGCTTACCTTGCCTCTTGTCGGAAAGGCAGAGAATGTCTCCGCCAACCGCATTGTGGACTCCGTTGTCTTCTTTAAAAAAAAAAAAAAACCACCACATTATTAACAAACTCTCTTTCTGACCTTCCCACTTCCTCCTCTATGAAGAATCTCAGTCAGATTGCTGAGTCAAGGTAATAAATCCAGCGCATCTCACTCAGGAAGGAAGAATGATTACCCAGCTCTGGATAATGAGTGAAAGTTTATGGCTGCAGCCTGCAGAGCGCCGCGTGTCACTTGCTGACCTCTCTGCCGGGTGCTGCAGAGAATCCTTTCGGATTCTCTTTTGGAACAGAACGCCCGCTTTGCAGGAGGGGCGCTGGGAGCTAGGAAGCAGGGAGACAAGCGGGTTCGATAGGGCTGAATCTCAAATAATTTGTCTCTTGAGAAGGAGGAAAATATATTTGCAAAAATATTATTTATTTTTTAGTTTTAAGACACCTCCGCACTAGACCGTTATAGCGCTGTTATGCCACTTTCAACATCCTATGGAATCCTGGGGTTTGCAGTTTCGGGAGGGGCCAGCCGGCCCCTCCCGAAACTGCAAACCCCAGGATTCCATAGGATGTTGAAAGTGGCATAACAGCGCTATAACAGTCTAGTGTGGAAGTGGCTTTAATTTCCAAGACAAGAGACGTAATAGTCCACTATATTCTGTGCTGGGCAGGCCTTATCCAGAGGACTGCATTCGGTTCTGGGTCCTTATTTTAGGAAAGACAGAGACAGTTTAGAGCAGCTCAGGAGGATAAAAGGGATGGAGAACAAAACTTAGGAAGAAAGGGTTTGCTGGGCATGTTTGGCTTGGGGGGGTAGGAATCAGAGGGGTGATATGATGGCCCTCTTTAAATACCTCAAGGGCCGCCCCAGAGAGGAGGGAGCCGGTCTGCTGTCTGCTGCCCCGGAGGGTAGGACCAGCTCTAATGGATTTGAGTTACAAGAGGGCAGATTTCAATTGAACATGGGAAGGAACTTTTAGACAGTGAGAGTGGTTCAGCAGTGGAACTCATTGCTTCAAGACGGGATGGGGGTTTTTTCTCTGGACATCTTGCAAAAGAGGCTGGGCAGTTACCTTTCCTTGAGGATGCTTTAGCTGGAGATCCTGAATTGAGCTGGGGGTTGGACTCCATGGCCCATGAGGCCCCGTCCAACTCTAGAATTCTTGTTTTTTCCCTATCTTTTTTTTATTAAAGAAATATTCTTCTTACAAAAATAAATAAAAACGTATTCTGGAAATATCACAGTTCCCTTCCACATATTGTTACCCTGATTTCTGGGGTCCCTTGGGGGACACCTCAATGTGCTCCACGTGATGGGGAATGGAAACTAGCCAGAGCATGCGCAAAAGCAATGCGAGAGGCAGGGTAACCTAGCGGGGTCTTTTTACCCAGTTTTTGCTGGGTCAGGCCAAGCCAAAAACCAAACAAAAAATGTCCAATAAATGATTTTATTGAATGAAAGTCTCGCGCACCAGCGCAATCACTCACACGCTCACTCAAGACCTATTAAGAAGCAAACGAGAGGAAACGGATAGGGGAATATTGAAGGGGTTGTAGCTGGGGTGATACTGCACCTTTTCCTGAAGTCCTTGGTCCGGGAAAGACAGCGGAGAAGTGGGGCTCGGCACGGAGAGGGCTGAGGGGATCACTCAACGGACAGAGCAACAACCAGCTGGGATGACCGGGAATGATCCAAAGAACCACTCAAAAACAGGGACTATTTGTAGGGGGGAAAGTACCTGGAGGGCTAATCCTTTCTCAGGGAGAACAATGGGTGTTGCAACGGAAAAGAAGCACCACGATGGCAACTCCTTTTGCATGATGAGATCACAAAGTGTTGCCAAAGTTTCAGGATCTTCAGTTTCAGGATCTTTCAGGATCTTCACCACATTGGGTTGTGGTGTGAATTTATGTAGATGGTCCTTGCCTGATAGGATTTTATTGCTATCAGTACTCAACTTGGGGAAAAGATGCTAATCCCCTCAAGTTGGCTCCTCAGTGGCTGAGGACCCTTTGCTTACTGTGGGTTTGACCAGCTTGAGGTCTCCCGGGGCTACGTGACTGGGGATTTTACTGGCCTGACCTGGTGTTCGATCATTTGACCATTGCTGGCTACGTGCCCATCTGGGTGACCTCTCAGGCACGTGGAATCATATTTTAATACCAAAATTGTAGACCCCGGGACAGGGTTTACCAGTGAGGTAACAATATAATGGATATCTCAAATGTTAATCTATCGATCAGTAAATCCCTAGACTTAATCAGTAGTTTTTCACTGTCAGCAGTGATGCATTTAAGTCTTTTACTCCAAGTCTCAAGTTGAGTCTCAAGTCCTTGCAAGATGCTTTCAAGTCAAGTCTCGAGTCAAGTCTCAAGTCTGGGAGCCAACTTTACACCCCAACCTGTATTCCAGAATTTCTGGACAGAGTCAAAAGTCAGTTTTAACAATTTAAGTAGAGTCGGTCCTCTACTTTTGTGATTTTGCCATCTGCAGCTTCAGAACTGGGGAATAGGATCCTTCTTACTTCCTATTTGAAAAGCTGGAGGATTTTTCAGAAGTGGGGAAAAGGATCCTTCTTATTCCCCATTACTGAAGCTTCAAAAGCTTTAGAAGGAAGGATCCTTCCTCCGCAACACCACTGTCATGTGACCAGTAAATTTTAAGGGTTCTGGATGAATACATTATGCTACTGAACCAAGTACAGCAAGTCAGTCACTAAAAATATGGAAGTGACTTGAGCCTGACTTTAGCCCAAGTCTATTGACTTGAGTCTACACCACTGACCATCAGTGTCATTTATCCATTATAGGTAATTATTCTATTAGGGCCGTTTCCACCCTCCACTGTCCTAGTGCTTTTATTCCACTTTCAACCTCCTGTGGAATTCTGGGCTTTGTCGTTTACTGAGGCCAAAGAGCTCTCTGGCTGAGAATCCCAAAGGCCCCTCCCTATGCTGCAAGGATCCCATTGGATGCTGAAAGTGGAATCATAGCACTATAACAAGGCAATGCGGAAGTGGCCCTAGTTGGTCCGTTCCTCCTCATTAATAACTTTTTCTTTCTTGATCCTGCTCTGATGTTGCTTGGCCACACACCACTCGGTTTCCATGTGTGAAGCATCGGAGGGTATGTTTTAACCACCCTGAAATGTCCGCTTCCTTCCGGCGCAGGCATTCTGGGCCTGGACGGACATATTGTGGCCAATAAAACATGTGATTTAGAGGAAATGCCCTCCCGCAGGCTGTGCATTAGAGTCACCTCCTTCTCTCCACCACAGCAGCGGCCTCTGAATCATCCACTTTTAACCCACCAGATTGCTCTGTTTAAATAACTCTGGCAACCTCCCTCCTTGCCAGACCACCGACAGCTTTCTATGCCCAGAGAGCTTTGAGATCGGCCAGTTGCAATCCCGCTCTGTCCTCCATCTGTTGTGCTAAATAAATTAAAGATTTGCTTATTCAATCCGTGTCTGCTGGGATTTTTTTTTTCCTCCCTGAATGATTGAGGCCAGGCTGGACGGCTTGCAAACAGCAAGGCAACGGCTAGGAGTCCAGGACGGCCGGTGTCAGGCAGCTTGGACGAATGGGCAGCTCTCAGGGTTCAGCCCCTCTGCTTTGGCCCTGGGACCCTTTTATATCACACTGTTATAACAACACGATTCCGCTCACCTGTCGCGGCTGCAGCCTATGGAATCCCGGGCCATTTCCGCACTAGACTGTTAGAGTGCTTTTATTCGACTTTCAACATCCGATGGAATCCTGGGGTTTGCAGTTGAGGGAGGGACCTTTTCAGGATTCCATCGGACGTTGAAAGTGGAATAATAGCACTGTAACGATCTAGTGCGGAAATGGCCCTGGAGTTTGTAGTTTGGTGAAGTCCCTCCCTAAACTGCCGATAGAGAACCAGCCTGTTGTCATGGTGTGAGTGTTGGGTTAGGTATCTGGGTTCGAAACGGTCCAGCCATGGAAATTCACTGGGCGAACTTGGGTAAGTCACACTCTCTCAGCCTCCAGAAAGAACATGGCAAAATTCTTCTGAACATATCTTGCCAAGCAAACACCATGATAGGGCTGCTTTAGGTCAGAAAAAGTCTTGAAATCGCACAACAAGGACAACACAATAAACTGCCAGTTCCAGCGCTTTCTGTGACATTATTTCTTATACTTCACTGCTAGGCAAATGCATATGTGATCCAGGGTTCATTGTTGCTTATTAATCAGAAGTTACTTTATTATCAACCATGTATCAGAATTTGGGTCCTGGCGGAACCATCACAGTAAAAGTAGAATCGCGATGCTGGTATTGTGTACAGTCATCCCTCTGTAAGCAGTAAGAGTTCAGACAAAATATATAGTGCTTCCCCAGCTTTTCCCTGGTCTACTCTGCAGGGCTGCTAGAGATTCAGCACCCTGGACAGTTCAATCCGTAGAGGGTCTTAAACATCCAAGCTAAAGGAACTCTGTCTGGGCATGTCCACACTACCCTATTATAGTGCTATTATTCCACTTTCAGCATCCCATGGAATCCTGGGCTTTGCAGTTTAGGGAGGGGCCTTTGGAATCCTCAGCCAGAGAGCTCTTGGGCCTCAGGAAACTACAAGCCCCAGAATTCCACAGGAGGTTCAAAGTTGAAGGAATAGCAGCACTACAACAAGGTAGTGTGGACAGACGCTCCATCTCTTTGTATTTGCTTAACTAAAGTTCCTCCATTTTGAATTCTAGTCAACTTTAAAGGTTGTTCCTTGTTTCCATCCCCTTGTTCTACTCAAAATTATGCAGACATTAATTAGCAAAGTCAATGCCTGGGTTCCCAGCACTCTCTGTAACATTATTTCTTATACTTCACTGCTAAGCAAATGCATGTGTGATCCAGGGTTCGTTGTTGCTTATTAATCAGAAGTTACTTTATTATCAACCATATATCAGAATTTTGGTCCTGAGAAAGTGATGATTCTTGCCTATGTGTGGAATGCTTTATGAGATCATTGTCACCCGAAACTATGAAAACTCTTCTTTTTAACAATAAAAGGTCCTTCTCCTTGCTCATGTGAGAAAGGGTTTTGAGTTCATCCCTCCTGGGGGAGGGGAAGATCCTTTGGTCATATTTGGGGACCTTTCCAGGCTGATTCAGAGCTCACCCGCATTCGTGCGGACTGCTTGGGGTAATCCACGCAGACCTAATATTTTAGATTTCTTTGAGGGTTCAGGGGTAACCACTTATGATCCAACTTTTCAACCCACCATGGATTTCTTTGAGGTGTTGGGGTTCCTTTGCAAGGCAGACGTGGGGGGCCCGTGGGGCTTCCCACTGCCCCCACTGCTGCCCTCTGCCATTTTTAATAGGGCCTTGCAAACCTCATTTGCAGTCTCTCCGTATTGAGAGGCTTGAGGTTGTTGGGAGTGGCAACCTTTGCATGCTTAATTAACTGGCTAGTTAGTTTGCAGGTCTATTGTAGGCATAGAGGGGACTGCCTAGAGTAAACTTCCTGTTTGTTTTGGTCAACACCTCTTCGCCGGCACTTACACATTCTTTGTTCTTAAAAGGTTCTCTTGCCATTTACACCTTTTGTCTTCGCCTCTTATCCTGAAAGCAGGCTGTGAGATCTCCTAACAGGGGTTATTTTCAGCAAGCATGTGACTGCTTAATTTCGTCTGGCTTTCTTCAAGAATCGAACCTGTGCGGACTATGCACAAGATTTTGTGAGTAAACTTTTCATACTTTTTAACCAAACTGTTTGTGTTTATTTTGAGCTAGATTAAGTGTGTCTGGGGTGGAGGTGATGAAGTGGGACTGGTGATTTGGTCAACTTCTGCCTGTGCATTACAAAATACTCTGCTAATTGGGAGACTTAATTACTAAAAATCTCTCAATTCCCCAACAACCGTCCCTATTATAAACGGCACAGGGCAGCATTGGAGACAGCAGCAAATAAGTCATGAATAATCAAATCCACCAAAGCGAAACCCGCAGATGTTGAGGGCTAACTGTAGGGTGAAAAAGTGAAAGGACAAGGGGGAGGAATCTCAGAGCAAGAGCATTGCCTTGAAAATCAAACACAACTGTGCTTTCTTGGCCTCTGTGCTGCTTTGGAGAGAGTATTAGAAACAGTTCAAAGTGGAACCTGGCAAGCATATATTTGAGAGGTGAAAGGCTTTTAAAGAAAGGGCTTTTAGCAGAGGACTCTACTGTTTTTATAGTTCTAAAGGTACTGTTCTTCTAAAGAGCTCTTTACCATTTTCAAATGTATGCTTTAAATCACTTTAAAATGTTGTTGCTAGTTTGATTTCATTTTAATGCTGGTCTTTGTATGTTTAATTTAATTTTTGATTCCTAATTTTGGAGAAGGATGAGGAGACAGAATAAGAAGAGGCTGTTGTTGTTTTATTGTTTTCTATTGTTGTTGCCTGAACTGCAATAAAACAAAGACAATATATTTTGACTTCCCCAGTTAAAGTTACAAAGGACTGAGAACTGCCCTTGCATCTATTCAGTCTGAAGTTGTGTAGAGACTCAGAGGAGTGTAATGGTTTGAATGTCGGACTAGCTCCATTTCCGCACTAGCCTGTTATAGTGCTGTTATTCCACTTTCAACATCCTATGGAATCCAAGGGTTTGTGGTTTAGGGAGGGGCCCTTGAGGCCCCTCCCTAAACCACAAACCCCAGGATTCCATAGGGTGTTGAAAGTGGAATAATAGCACTATAACAGGCTAGGGCGGAAATGGCCTAGGACTCCAGAAGACTAAGGTTCAAATCCCCACTCAGCCATGGAAACCCACTGGGTGACTCTGGTTGGACTAGGTGGGAAAAGCGCTTCCCCCTTGTTTGACACAGCACTTAGAAAACCTAATTTTGAAACAGAGAAATCCACCCACCCACCCGTGTTTTATTTGAACTCTGAGCAATTGAAGTTGATGATTAACCTGCTATACTCAACAGTGTTGACAGGAGGAATCCCCTACATCATATTTCATAGAATCATAGAATAATAGAGCTGGAAGATACCCCAAGGGCCATCCAGTCCAGCCCCTTCTGCTGTGCAGGAAGGTACAATCCAAGCCCTCCCTTTGACAGATGGCCATCCAGCCTCTGTTTGTAAACTTCCAAAGAAGGAGACTCCACCACGGTCCAGTGAGGCAGCAATGGATTCCACCATCGAACTGTTCTTACCTTCAGGAAATTCTTCCTAATGTTTGGGTGGAATCTCTTTTCCTGTAGTTTGAAGCCATTGCTCCATGTCCTAGTCTCTGGAGCAGCAGAAAACGGGTTTGCTCCATCCTCCATATGACATCCCTTCAAATATTTCAACTAACTATCATGTCCCTTCTTCACTTCCTCTGCTCCAAGCTAAACATTTCCAGCTCCCAAACCAGTCCTCACAGGGCTTCGTGGGCCTTCTACCATTTTAGTTGCCCTCCTCTGGATGTGTTCCATCTTGTCAATATCCTTCTTGAACTGTGGTGGCCAGAACTGGACACAGCATGCCAGGTGGAGGTCTGACCAAAGCAGAATAGAGTGGGACTATCACTTCCCTTGACCTAGACCATGCGCTCCTATGGATGTAGTCTAGAATCACATTGGCTGTTTTAGCTGCTGCATCACATTGCTCACTCATGTTCAGTTTGTGATCTGCTAAGGCTCCTAGATCCTTTTCACATGTACTGTGGTCATGACAGGTGTCACTAATCTCATATCTATGCATTCCGCATTTTTCTGCCTAAGTATAGTATGTCGTATTTGGGAAGTCATAACCAGTATCTTGGATCCAGGTTTGCCCCCCAAATCTCAGCGCCTGGGGTCCTCCTGACCTGGCTACTTTTTTGAATGGGTGGGATTCGTGGCATCTTCCATCTCTGCCTCCAGGATTTCTTCATCGTGGCCTCGGTTTACTCCTTCCCTCCAGCCACATGCCTCCTTACGATCGTAAGAAACATTAGAGCCCTTCTTGGCACATGGATGACGAAAAGAGAGTACAGCTTCCCCTCTCCAAATGGCATCCCTCCCATCAGCGCCAGCGCTGAGAGATGGCAATCTGTCTTTAGGAAAACAGACACTCCCCAATTATGGGAAAGTGGAGGGGAGTCCAATTTGTCTTCTGGTGAGCGAGCGTCAAATTAGCTTCGCCAAAGGTTTGACTGTGTCAGACAACAGCCGCACAGACGCTAAGCCCTCGTCTCGGGAAGTCAGACACTGGCTGAGATCCGGCATTGTGGTCACCTGTTGGAAACCCACACTCGTATTGTTGCAGAACAATCGGAGGGGTTTTTAAAATCTTTTTTTTTACTAAATATGCAAAGACAACAAAACATCACGCAATACACTAAGTACCAACACGGTACCAAACAATACTAAACAAACCCAAAAATAAAAAACACACCAATTACACGAAATACACTAATACACACTAGATGAGTCAGCCTAAAATTCTAACGTAATTATGACTATAATAACATTAACAATAAAGAGAAAGTAAAACAAAGAAAACATACTAGACAAACATCTAATTAAAAAAGGCTCCTGCCCCCAACTATCAGCTATTCTTACTATTCATGTACATTCATGTGTACGCAAACACACACACACACACACATATATGTACATATATGATATGAAACAATTCTAAAAGAAATATATAAATGTATTAATATCCATAACCAACTAACATTGTTAATCTAAAATACAAAAGAAAAATGTAAAGTGGTTATATAATTTTATGTCCCTATGGAAGATAACGGTACGTAGCACCAATGTAAGGTCATCCATAATTATCATAGACTCCTTAGCACGTATTATAAATTCCTCTATTCTAAACAGAACAATATGAAATAGTAACACTAGAAAGCAAAACAATCGGAGGGTTAAACCTCTCCAGCAACCCAAATTCGGCCTGCTTTGACTTTGTGTGTTCCGTTGCTCAAAGACACCTTCACACCTGAGAATACAGAAACTTTCCCAAGAGACGGCTAAAATGCATTCTTCTGTCAGTGGCCTGAGGCTTCAAACCTTGTTGTTTGTTATGTGCTTTCAAGCTGATTTATGGTGAGCTGTCCCTAGGGTTTTCTTGGCATGCTTTAGTCCATGGAGGTTTGCCACCCTTGCCTTCATCTGGGGCTGAGAGAGTGGCACTTGCTCGAGGTCACCTACTGGGTTTCAGTGGCTGAGCAGGGATCTGAAACCAGGTTTCCCAAGTCCCAGTCCGGCACTCAAGTTGCTATACTGCGCTGCCCCGGGGTGCCTTCAAGTGAACCCCAGCACTCTCGGGGTTTTTCTTTTGGCCAGATTTCGTCTGAGGGGTTTTCTCATTGGCTTCTTTTTAGGCTGAGAGAGTGTGATCTTCTCACAGTGATGTATTTAAGCCTTTTACTCCAAATCTCAAGTCAGGCCTCAAGTCTTTATTTTCAAGTCTCAAGTCAAGCTTCGAGTCTTTGCGAGATACTTTCAAGTCAAGTCTCAAGTCTGTGAGCCAACTTTATACCTCAACCTATATTCCAGAATTTGTGGAAAGAGTTGAATAAAGTCAGTTTTAACAATTTAAGTAGAGTCAGCCCTCCACATTTGTGATGTTGCCATCTGCAGCTTTGGAAGTGGGGGATAGGAGCCTTCTTACTCTGCTTTCCTAAGCTGGAGGCTTTTGTGTCAATGAGCATAACAGAGGCCCTTTCCGCACGGCATTTTCCATGCGAAAGGGTGCCTGGAGCATCGCGCGATTCTGAAGGGCGATCTGCATGACGCTCTCACAATCGCGTGACACTACAGGGGCTGGCAGGCACCGATCACGCACCTTTTCATTTTCGGCTAGAAGGCGAAAATGTTGCGCGATTGCACATTGCTCCCGGGCCCCACGTGCACTTACCTAGCGTGTGGAACCTCTGGAGCTGCGCCGGTCGTGCTTCCTGCCCCAGTGCAGCCTGGGAAACTCCCAAGCTGCGCTGCGGAAGGAAGGAAGGAAGAGGCGGGGCTCTCACGCAAGCACGCCGCTTGTGCAGAGCTGAAGCAGCAGGGATGCAAGAGCCTCTCGCCGGAGGCTGTTTGCACGATCCTCGCACCCCAGTGCCGGAAGAAAGCAAGGTGCGGAAAGGGCCAGAGTCTGCAACTTTGGAAGTGGGGAATGGGGTCCTTCTTCTTACTTCCCGTTTCTGAAGCTGGAGGCTTTTTTGAAAGGGGGGAATAGGAGCCTTCTTACTCCCCATTACAGATGCTTCAAAGGCTTTAGAAGGAAGGATCCTTCCTCCTCAAGCCCGTTGCTTAACCCGTCTGCTGCTCCCCTCTGAGAAATGCACCCAAATACTTTGGGCTGGAGACAGATTGCCACGTGACCAGTAGGCAAAAAGGGATAGAAGCGTTCTTCAGAGCTGTACAGTTTCTGGCTGAATGGGTTACGTTACAGAACCAAGGGCAGCAAGTCAGTCTCAAGTCGAGTCGAGTCGGTGAGTCTTTTATTGCCAAGTTGAGTCCAAGTTGAGTCACTGAAGTGACTTAAGTCTGACTCGAGTCCAAGTTAGTTGACTCAGATCTACATCACTATTTGCTTGAGGTCACTCAGTGGGGTTTCTATGGCTTAGCAAGGATTCGCACCCTAGTCTTGTGGAGTTCTACACCCAACGCGCATAACCTGGCTGGCTTTCGTGTGTAGCTTACACTACACTGAAAACCGTTCTTAAATCATTAAAGGTTGTGTAACAAGAACCGCAGAATAAAGCAAAAGCAATGCTAATTCTTACCTACTTTCAAACCCTACAGCTCGGGTCTAAGGTTTTTGAACCTGTTGGAAAAATACCAGCATTCTCTCTCTCCCTCCATCTTGTTCTTAGAGCAAGTGGGCATAGTTAGCATAGGGTTTCCTTTCTCTTTTGCGTGCCAGGGCTTCACCATTTGCCTTTGTGTCATTTAATCGCATGTTCATAAATACCTTTGGTGTTCAGGTGATCGGATCCTGTGACCCAGGACAGTTGCTTGGGTCATCAGTCTTATAAAAGAAAGAGACCCCCTTCTCAGATCTCTCTCTCCTCCTCCATTTTTGCTTCCTCTTCCTCCTTTCCAAGCATGCTTCCATCAGAAGATGATGAGTTAAGAACAAAGCTACTACTATTCATTAGCCAGTTAGGATGTAGGTTTCCCCAATGCTTATGTTAATGCAGAAGCCATTAGTAAATTTTTCTAAGTTTGTAACCTGAAACTGCCTGCCTTTGTTTCGTCTTCTTAGTTAGTTTCAGATCGGAAAAGCCACACAGAAATTTGGGCATGCTTTTTCTGCTACTCTGCTAAAACGAGGCTGAATCCTTACCTACTTTCCCACCCTACAACTCAGGTCTAAGGTTTTTTGAATCCATGCTTTCTCTAGGTATATGAGCTCATCGGACGGTAACATCCTGCCTTGGGTACAAATGCCCTGCTTTTGCTGGAGGTGAGGAGGGGCAGCTTTCGTAATTAGAGAACAATCCGTGGAGGAACCGGGTAGAGCCTGACTTGTTGACCTGGCGGGTTCGTGAGCCCATTAGCCAAGCCGATTCCCTCTCCCTGCTCACCCCTGCAGGGCTTGTCGGCTGCTTTGCTTAACTGACAGCTGTTCGTCAAAATATGCCTTTCTCTTCTTCTGCCAGCTTTGCTTCTCGGCGTGCCCGTAATTGCTCTCTCCCTTCCAGCATGAGCTCCGTCTCCCTTAATAAGAGCTCCCGCATCTGGTTATTACTGCTTCCCTGGAACAGTTCGTTCTCCAATAAAAGACTCCATTAATGCCCCATCTTCACAGAAATGGCTTTTGAAAAAAAAACATTCCAAGTTGGTCTCCGTTTCAGCTTCCCTTCCCGTCCCTTTCATGTGTGACTTCTTATTTTCCTTAGAAGAAGTGCTCTTTGTGCCAGGCCGGATTCTTTCTCTACCCAACTTGGAAGTGTCTGCTCTTAGTTGCGAGGTATGAATCAGACATAACCTGCCCTTGTGTGAGTTTCAGCAGGTCCACGCTGGCTAGGACCAAAGAACTGCGGTCAAGAAACCAGAAGAAGACTAGTAACCGTTCCGCACCAGCCTGTTATAGCGCGACGATTCCACGTTCAACATCCTCTGGAATCCTGGGGTTTGCAGTTTCGGGAGGGGCCGGCCGGCCCCTCCCGAAACTGCAAACCCCAGGATTCCAGAGGATGTTGAACGTGGAATCGTCGCGCTATAACAGGCTAGTGCGGAAATGGCCTAGAACTTGGAAGGGCAGCTGTGAAGATCCTGAAGTGTCAAGATGCATCTTTGGATACTAAAGTCGGGATTTCCAATTTCTCTGCACGGTTGTGAAAGCCGGACCGCAAAGAAAGGTGACGGGAAGAAAATAAGCTCATTTAAAATGTGTTCCTGGAGGAGACTTCTGCAAATACCACGTGGCCTGCGAAAAATACAAACGAATGGGTCCGAGTGCAAATCAAGCCTGGACTCTCTCTAGAAACCAAGATGATTACACTGAGACGGTCGTACTTCGGCCGTATCGGGAGAAAACGTGACTCGCTAGAAAAGACGGTAAGGCTTGGGAAGGTGGAAGGCAGAAGGAAAAGAGAGGGACTGCACTGCAGGAGGATGGGCTGGATCAAACCACTATGCCACACTGCCTTTCCTAGAGATCGCTTGCCAAGATGCCTTCAGAGGATGTTTTCCGTTGCATTCCTCTGAGGCTGAGAGAGTGCGACTTGCCCAAGGTCACCCACTGGCTTTCCATAGCTGAATGAGGATTTGAACCTTGGTCTCCATGAGTCCTAGCCCAGCGCTCTAACCACTGCATAACACTGTCTCTCTCCTTACACTCACTCCCACTGCCCTGTCTCACCCCTACAGATGTCAGCAACTGCAGTTGCCAGCAGCCCCTATGGCCTCAGGAAGGCAGGGAATCTGCTCTGGCTTTTAGTCTGAACTTCAAGGGAATTCTTCAAGGGGCTGTACCTATTTCGGAGGCAGGGACCAACAGCTTGAACAGGTCCTTTAAAGTTCAGACTAAAAGCCAGAGCAAATGCAGCGTCCAACTGACCTCGGACCCACCGCTGGTAAGTGCTGCCTCCTCCTCCTCCTCCTCCTAGTGGGAAAAAAAAATCTGCTGGCGATTCTTTGATGTCGAAGCTTCACTATCCGGTGGTGACAACCAAAGCCAAAGTTAGGAACAAAGAATGTGAATAAATTAGTGTCTTGCAGCCCAGCAGAAACATCGGGAATAGGAAATGAAAGGTAATGAAAGGATTGTTCCAGCAGAGAAGTTCATTAAATTGCTGCTTCTTTTTAAAAAGAAAAGGACCAGCAGCAGGCAGGAACATTCTGGCTCCTGCATTAAAAGGTCTAACTGGAAATAACGAGAACCTTGCTCTGCCGATCGCTTCCTGATACCAGCCTCATGATCAGCCCTATCATTAATTTATGGGATTATATCATTCACCTTTGGAATGGGCTGCCATGGAAGGCAGAACGGATGCTGGACAAGGCCGCTTTTTAGACAAAAGATTAAACTGACCTTCCCTGATCTGGGGTGTGTGTGTGCGTGTGTGTGTGCGCCCTCCAGAGGGATCCAACTACCACTCCCATCATCCCCTAGACAACATTTTGAGCAGGCAAAGAAAGTGTCCAAAGTCCCAATGGCGCCCTGTCTCCACAGAACGGCGCCGCCCTCACTTCACCCTGTGGAGGCTAGTGACTGCCACGCTGTTGGGTGTGGGCAGTCCGCTCCAGGTTTTAGTGTGAACTTTATTTCCTATTCCACTGTCCAGCTGCTCTAACCATCAGGAAGCTCTTCCGAATCACAGGCCATTTCCGCTCTACACTGTTCTAGTGCTATCACCCCACTCTCAACCTCCTGTGGAATCCTGAACTTTGCAGTTCAGGGAGGGGCATTTAGGATTCTCAGCCGGAGAGCTCTTGGGCCTCCGTAAACTACAAAGCCCAGAATTCCACAGGACGTTCAAGGTGGAATGGTAGTACTATGAGAATGTAGGGTGGAAAGGCTCTCCAAGCCAGCTCCATCTTCAACATGAAATTCTTTCAGATACGTATAGATGGCTATTGCATCGCCTCTGGGGGCATTTCCGCACCAGCCTGTTACAGCGCGACGATTCCACTTTCAACATCCTCTGGAATCCTGGGGTTTGCAGTTTCGGGAGGGGCCGGCCGGCCCCTCCCGAAACTGCAAACCCCAGGATTCCAGAGGATGTTGAAAGTGGAATCGTCGCGCTGTAACAGGCTGGTGCGGAAATGCCCTCAGTCTTCTCTTCTCCATTCCCATCTCTCTGTAGACCCGGCTGTTTTTTAAGTAAGGCTGAGGGAAGAAACAGAGACATATATCTGATGCAGTCCGATACGAGGCGACAGGAAAAAAAGAAATCGGTGGGCCAGAGAATTGATGGGCGAGACATGTATAATTCACGGTGGCTCGGCAGCCCCTTTGTCAAACTGTCGGGGGAGTTTATACGCCCTTCTCCAGGAAAACAAATGTTTATAATGCAGCAACTTTTCCCTGTTAATAGACCCGTTAATATTCAGCATCACAACTTGGCTTTTGCAAAAACGATAACAACCGGCCATGATTTAGAGACAGGACGGTTCCGATGCATTATTGAAATTGGGAGAGGCGCTGTGTTGCTGAACGTACGGGAATCTGAAGCAGACCTATTACTTTTCTCCCCGCGGGAGGCGGCTCGTTTCAGACCTCCAGATTCTGTCGTCCAATTTTGTAAAAGTGAAAAGCGAAAGAACTTGAAATATTTTAAGGCGAGACGGAGCCACAGCTGGCGTTTGGAAAGCGTGGGGCTAAAATGAAGAAGAAAGCATTGGGGGATATGTTTGGAGTATCTTGCCTGCTACGCGAAGGGCTAAACCCTAGTTTGAGGGCCTTTCCGCACTGTACAGTTATTGAACTATGATTCCACTTCAATTACCACGGTTACCTCCTATGGAATCCTGGGGCATGTAGTCTTGGGAGGTACTGGAGCGCTCTGGCTGAGAATTCTAAATATCCCTCCTTAAACTGCAAATCCCATGATTCCATAGAACAGAACGGTGGCAGTTAAAATGGAATCATAGTACAATAGTTGTGTAGTGCGGAAAGGCCCTGCCAGCAAGAACAGACTTAACACCATTTCCGGCCTTCACTGATATAGTGCTATTATTCCATTTTCAACATCCTGTGGAATTCTGAGGCTTTTAGTTTACCGAGGTCAAAGAGCTCTCCGGCTGAGAATTTTAAATGCTCCTCCCTGAACTGCAAATCCCAGGATTCCATAGGAGGTTGAAAGTGGAATAATAGCACTCTAACAGAGCAGTGCGGAAATGGCCCAAATCAGCCAACTGGATTCGTGTTGACTCACTACTCAGTAATTGGTCAAACAGGTCTTCCTTCATTGGGACTCCAGGCCTTTGACCATTTTGGTCATCCTTCTCTGGACATATTTCCAGCTTGTCAAGACCCTTCCTGAACCGTGGTGCCCAGAACTGGAGATAGGATTCTTCCAGGTGGGGTCTGACCAAAGCAGAAGAGAGTGGTGCCCTCATTTCCCTTAACTGAGACACTATACCCCTATTGATGCAGCCCAGAATCGCATTGGCATTTTTAGCTGCCGCATCACACTGAGGGCTCATGCTCAGCTGGTGGTCTACTAAGACTCCCAGATCCTTTTCACATGTACTGCAGTCAAGCCAAGTTGAGAGAAGCAATAGTCCTGCTATACTCTACCCTGGCCAGGCCTCATGTGGAGTCCTGTACTCAGTTCTGTGCCTCATTATGAGGTTGCAGGAGGCAGGCCCTGTTGAAATCTTTAAGCAGGATACACTGAGTATCAACCGCACAGCTGCAAAGAGTACATAACTTAGTTTTAAAAAAATGAAACACCAAGCGTATCAAAGGAGGAATGCACAAAATCAAATGCAAAGAGAAACGTAAGGTCCTACGCTTAGGCAGAAAAAATGGAATGCACAAATATAGGATGGGGGACACGTGGCTGGATAGCAGTTTGTGTGAAAGGGATCTAGGAGTCTTGGTAGACCACAAGCTGAACATGGGTCAGCAGTGTGAGGAGGCAGCCAAGAAAACCAACGCGATTCTTGGTTGCATCAATACAAGTATGATGTCTAGATCGAGAGAGGTAATGATACCACTCCATTCTGCTTTGGTTAGGCCTCATCTGGAATCCTGTGACCAGTTCTGGGCACCTCAATTCAAGAAGGATATCAACAAGCTGGAGCGTGTCCAGAGGAGGGCGACCAAAATGGGGGAGGGTCTGGAAGCCATGGAGCCCTGTGAGGAGCGGTTGAGGAAGCTGGGGATGTTTAGTCTGCAGAAGGGAAGGCGAAGAGGAGACATGATAGCCATGCTTAAATATTTGAAGGGACGTCATGTCAAGGAGGGAGCGGGCTTGTTTTCCGCTGCCCCAGAGACCAGGACAAGGAGCAGTGTATTCCAGCTGCAGGAAAGGAGATTCCACCTGAACCTCAGGAAGAACTTGGTGACTGTCAGAGCTGTCCAGCAGAGGAATAGGCTGCCTCAGAGTGCGGCAGAATCTCTTTCTTTGGAGGTTTTTAAGCAGAGTCCGGATGGGCATCTGTTGGGAGGGCTTTGAAGTGGATTCCTGCATGGCAGGAATTGGACTGGATGGCCCCTTGGGTCTCTTCCAACTCTAGGACTCTATGATAAATATACACATTTCCAGACAGCATTCCATCCTGAGATTCTTCTCCCTCGCCTGAAGACTGGAGAAGACAGACCAGACCTAGGGACCCGGCAACCCTAGAACTCATGCGAAATTTGTCACCACTTGGAATCCAGGCAAATGTTCATTTTTCCAAACTAGTCTGAAACCTCTCCTCACCAGCTTCTGGATGCGTTCTCCAGAACAGCTTGCACTTGAAGAATCCAACTACGATATTCTACAGCAGGTGGAAGCCAAAAATTATCCGAATCTTTTTTCTTTCTTTCTTTCTTCGCCTGAGATCTCCGAATCTACGAAAATGAACCATTCTTTGCTTCGGGCAGTCCAAAACAAACTTGCAGCCGGGGGAAGATAACTTGTTTCTCCACCTGCCCGGTTTTGCTCCCCCGAGAGCATCACTCCGAAAAGACAGCCGTCTGCTCACACCGACAGCCCCGCGGGGCAGCGAGATGCAGCCTCCCGACTCCGCGGAAAGTTCTTAACGCAGACGGAGACCGGCCGTGGATCCCTGGTGCCTGCAAGGAACAATTAAGGAACACGAGAAGAAGAAAAGGGAAAGGTTTGGAAATGAATGGTGGAGAGGTTTTGCATCATCTGATAAGTACAGCCGGGAGGGAGGAATAATGGACTTCGTTTCTTCCAAAAGGAATGCATAGAATCGCAGCTTAGCGGTCATGAGTAGGCCTTCCATCATCACCGTCATCATCGTCAATTGAGAAATGAAAAAAAGAATAAAGCAAGAACAGTGACAAGTAAAAATAGCCACACACTATAGCCATTTCCGCACTACGCTGTTCTAGTGCTATTATTCCACTTTCAACCTCCTGCGGAATTCTGGGATTTGCAGTTTACCGAGGCCCAAGAGCTCTCTGGCTGAGAATCCCAAATGCCCCTCCTTAAACTGCAGACTCCAGCATCCCATGGAGTGTTGAAAGTGGAATAAGAGCGCTATAACAGTGTAGCGCGGAAATGGCCAAAGTGACTACCTCTGCATCACAGATTAAAATATAAAAATAGAGAAATATTAGTATACGTTGATAATTATTTTTCAGTATTCCATACATTATAAATGGAGTTGACACCATGACCTGTTTAAATGACACCTGTATTAATTCTTTACAATCTTATCACTTTCAACATAACTTGCCTTTAATTAAACACTTAAATACCTTCCAATTTACAATCATCTGTTGTACAAACACACTTCCTGCTTCCCATTGCTGGGTTTATATCTGTAACTTTACAGTTCCTCTATTTTCTCACTATCATTTTTTGCATCGATTAGCTGCTCTTTTTCCCACTTTTTTAACGACTTAATTTTCCTTCTCTCTCCAAAACAAAGTAATAGAATAAAGAGAGAGAGACAGCAGAAAATGTTAAAAGATGAGATGAGTAGGCCTTCTAATGGTGTAGAATTTGTCTGAAAATTTCTTGATTAGTTCCAGCTGTAGATTATTTTCTTGTGCACCTTCAGGTTGTTACCGACTTAACGACAACCCTAAGGTGAACCTATCATGGAGTTTTCTCGGGCTGAGAAAGTGTGACACACTCAAGGTCACCCAACGGGTTTCCATGACGAAGCAGGAAATTGAACTCTGGTCGGTGGGGTCATAGTTCAGTGCTCATCCTGCTACACCATGCTGACTCTTTTCCAGGCGTAGGAGACCCACTGATATATCATGTTGAAGATGGAGCAAGCTTGTTTTCTGCTGCTCCAGAGACTAGGACATGGAACAGTGGATTCAAACTGCAGGAAAAGAGATTTCATTTAAATATCAGGAAGAATTGCCTGACAGTCAGAGATGTTTAACAGTGGAATATACTGCCTCATAATGTGGTAGTCTCCTTCTTTGGAGGTTTTTAAGCAGAGGCTGGATGGCCATTTGCTCGGGGTGCTTTAAGTGTGCGTTCCTGTATGGCAGAATAGGGTTGGACTTGATGGCCATTGTGGTCTCTTCCAACTCTATGTTTCTATGATTTCTATGATCGAGTCAACTTGTCGCCAGCGTGGTGTCATTGTCTGAATGCAAGACTGGGTCTCCAAGGGACTAGAGTTCGAATCTCTGCTCTGCTATGGAAACTGCCAGAGGGAGCGGGATTGACCCTGGACAGCTTCCACTCTCTGATCCTTAAAGGAAGGCAACGGGGGAAAGCCTCATCTGAAGAATTCTAGCCAAGAAAACCCTAGGACGGGGTTGCCGGAGTGGAGGTATCATGGTATGGTGGTTTGGAATTTGGATTAGGACTCTGAGACAGCCGGGTTCGAATCCCCACTCAGCCATGGAAACACACTGGGGTGTTCCCTGTGGTGGCCCCGCATC
This sequence comes from Cyclura pinguis, assembly GCA_030412105.1. Lineage (NCBI taxonomy): Eukaryota > Metazoa > Chordata > Lepidosauria > Squamata > Iguanidae > Cyclura > Cyclura pinguis. The sequence goes on along the minus strand of CM059601.1, from coordinate 288,079,319 downwards.
AAGTGAACCCGCTGCAGGTTTTAGGGTGGACTTTAAAAAGGCTATTTGAGGAAAAGGGTACAGCATGTTGGGGTCTGAATCTGCTCTGGGATTCACTCTGAACGTTGGCTGTTTCTGCACTAGCCTGTTATAGTGCGATTATTCCACTTTCAACATCCTATGGAATCCTGGGGTTTGCAGTTTAGGGAGGGGCCGGCTGGCCCCTCCCTAAACTGCAAACCCCAGGATTCCATAGGATGTTGAAAGTGGAATAATCGCACTATAACAGGCTAGTGTGGAAATGGCCTTTAAGGGAGTTTTCAAGGAATGGCTTTTGGCACCTTCTAGAGGGCTTTAATTTTCAGACAAAAGCCCAGAATGGATTCGTTCATACGGAAGCTATCACCAGCCATTGGTTGCTGCTCTGGTGGTTGTGATCTCTCGCAAAAACCCGGGCTAGCAGCCACAGGGCATCAAGAACTTCAGCTGTAAAACAGAGATATAACAGACCGTTCCCTAGAAGCCCGCTTGGTGCCCTGTCTCCTCCAGATCTTCTGACCTTGGCTGGTTCCATCTTGGGGGAAGGGGCGCTTTATTTATTTTTAGTGGCTTGTCTTCCGAAGGAGGTTTTTATAGGTGGAATTAAGTGGAGGCCCATTAGAAGCCCTTGATTGATATCAGTCATGTAAAAGGAGATCTCTGCAGCTGGAGGAAGGTGAGCATTTATAATAAATGAAAATAAAATAAATGCAAAATCTCTTGCACAGCAGAGAGACTCAGCACCCGGGGCCGATGTTTCTCATTTGATCGGTATTCATAATTTATTAGCTCCCTCCAGGAGGGAACGATGGAGTGGCGGGGGGGGGGGTGGACAGAGAAGGCCATCGGCTTTGCAAAACTGCTGGAGAATTTGAAAAGGAAAAAAAATAGCAGAAGCTTTGAAAGTTGTGTTTATGTTGTGCTCTTCACCTCTTCAAAGGGTGTTGCTGGTATGATCTTGCTAATCCTAGCAAAATGGTATTTTTGAATTCAAGCCAAGCTTAGAGGGATGTGGCTACGGGGGGGGGGGGTGTGCCCCCATGGGAATCCTGACTGCCCCACAGAATGAAATTCTCCTCCAGTGCCCCAATTCCTAGCATTGTAGTACCTGAAACCTTCAGCGGAGGACTGAGGAATAAAGTTTAGGTATCCAGAGAAAAGGGGCAAAGCAAATTACCCAGGAAATGCAAGTAATATATATATAAGAGCTTTAGGTGTGAATGATTTTCAACGTCACACTCTGTGCAACATCAAAAATGAAGGAAAATTTCATTTCAAGGGGCAGAATTCTTAGGGGGGGCAGTGTTCCCATTCCCTTGCCCCAGCCGCAACTACCTCCCTGGGGCAGTTAGACTTAGGCCTTTTCCGCACTCGCCTGTTATAGTGCTATTATTCCACTTTCAACATCCTATGGAATCTTGGGGTTTGCAGTTTCGGGAGGGGGCTCAAAGGCCACCTTCAAAGGCCCCTCCCTAAACTGCAAACCCCAGGATTCCACAGGATGTTGAAAGTGGAATAATAGCACTATAACAGGCGAGTGCAGAAATGGCCCTAGCAAGGGGACGCAAACACAGCAAAAAGAAGAATTTTAGTGACGAACAATTTTCAGTGTCAAACTCTGCAATGAGAGAAATTTGGGGAAAGAAGGATGATTTCATTTGGGTGGGCAGAATGATTTTGGGGGAGGACAATGTCCTCATTTTGCTGCCCATCCTTGTAGCTGTATCCCTGGTTGACCAAACACAACCACGGTGTTAATATTTTGGGTTACAACTCCCAGAATCCCACAACCATCATGGCCAATGGGAGTTCTGGCAGACCAAACAACAACAGTTTGCAAGCTCTGGTTGTGAGTAAACCAATCTCTGGACCATTCAGTTCCCAGTCTCCTGTTACTGCCCTGGCTAGTCCGAGCTTTGGGGATATTAAAAGATATCCCTTGATATCACAATTCGGCCGCACTTCTCTATTCCCTTCCACGTGCTTGCGAGGCCACCGGACAAGCATGTAAACAAGCTCAGCCGTTAATAGCCGTAATATTCAAACTACAATACAGGCAGGCCAGGAATAGCTGACTCGCTGCTTTAGGAGACCTCCAGGCAAGTACTCTAATCAGGTCTGCACGCAACCTACAAAAGAACCTCTGCCCCGCGATGGCAGCTTGATGGGTTAACTATGCGATACCCAAGTACTCTGCGTCTGCATACTGGCTACTCTATTGAGAACCGCTACGATAACTCAATCATTCGGATTCTGCCTTTTCGGAGGCTTTGTCTCCAACTCCAAATCTATTGTTTTCCCCCAAGTACGGCATAGCCCGCAGTCACAATTCTCCTTATAAAAACCCTCGATTCCGAGACCTTCCTCGGATCACTCCCGAGTTTCATCCCGCCTTGCTGCCGCTTTGCTTGGCGAGCCTCCCCTCGGCTCCACGTGCTGAGCTACGTCGCACCCCAGCCTCGCTCTCTATTTTTCCGCACTTCAGGACAGGTGAAGCATCACCCGAACCGGCAATCCCTCTAAAAATCCCTCTATACCACTCCAACCTTTATTTTCTTTAGTTATCTTGTGTGAGTGTGTCACATACACTGTTTTGCTTGTATTTAATAAACATCGGTTATTATTTCAACTTTGGTGTTCTCCTCGACTCGACCCGACCCCGTAGACTTAGGGTTCAAGATCTCGCTAAGTTACCCTGCCTCTCGTAACGCTAAGCAGTGCTCCGAGCTCATTTTCCCCAACTTTAGTTGAGCACATTTTGGTGTCCCTCCCAGGACCCCCAGTTCACAGGGTAACACTCAGGTTATGGAACTGGCCTATATTTAGCACTGCGTATTATTTGTGGCTTTATTTATTTATTTCCCTGCTTTTTCCAACTTTTCCCTACCCTGTAATTAGCACTGTATGTTATTTGTGGTTCTATTTAATTTCCCTGCTTGCTGCATAATTAAAATACAAATTAATCACATTGTAACATTAAAACACCAGTTAAAACCATTTAAAAACAGCATACAAACAATAATAACAGGGGAAGCATTCAAAAGCTCACCTTTTTTGGTAGTCGCAGCCTTCAGGTGCCTCTCCCGCTCCAACAAAAAAAGTGACTATTTCAGTTACTGTTAAGAAATGGCAAGGAAAGGAATCACCTTTAAAACATGGCTATTGTAACGGTAACTGACTTCTGAGTGGTGGGACGGGGTGGGGGAGGAACTAGAACTATTGGTAACTGAGTATTTGCAAAAAGTAACTTTCTGCTCTCTGGAGAATGAGAAAAGAAACTAGTCAATTGCACATCTGCACACAGGGCAGAAGAAAGCCAGCACAGTGGAGTGGTTTTGAGCATCAGATTATAATCCGAGACACCAAGGTTTGATTCCCCACTCGGCCATGGAAACTCACTGGGTGATCTGGGCAGGTCACACACTCTCGGCCCCCAGAAAGCCCTGTGATAGGTTTGCCTTACGCTCACCATAAGTTGAAAATGACATGAAGGCATATAAAAACAACAACAGAGGGCAAAGGTGGAAATCATGTGGTGTTCCAGATGTTGGACTGCCACTCCCAGCAGTCCTCATCATTGGCGGTGCTAGCCCAGGGCTAGTGGGAGTTGCAACCCAACAAGATTGAGAGGGCTAAATGGCTTGGTCATTCTGCCTCCATACAGAGACAGTCGGTAGCTCTCATGTCCGTGGGGCGACAAATCCACATCAGATGTGAGTTCAGACTTCAAAGGAGTCTTCCAAGGTCCCCAACCATCTTGCCCAAATAGGTTCAGGACCTTGGACAGCAATCCAAAACCTGGAGCAAATTCACTGCCCCACAGTTGTAACCCCCGAACGCTGAAAGGGAAGGCAATATATCTTCTTTCGGTTGTTACGTGCCTTCCGGTCTTTTCCAGCTTATGGCAACCATAAGGTGAACAGATCACACTGTTTTCTTGGCAAGATTTGTTCAGAGGGCCTTGCCATCATGTCCCCTCTCAACCTTCTCTCCTCCAAGCTGGACATTCCCAGCTCCTTCTGCTGCGCCTCTTAGGGCTGCATGGTTTCCAGGCCTTCCGCCATTTTGGTTGCCCTCCTCTGGACATGTTCTGGCTTGTCAATGTCCTTCTTGAATTGTGGTATGAGAACTGGACACGGGAATATTCCAGGTGGGGTCTGACCAAAGCAGAATAGAGTGGTACCATCACTTCCCTTGACCGAGACACTGTAGTCCTGCTGATACAGCCCAGAATCATATTGGGTTTTTTAGCTGCTTCATCGCACTGCTGACTCATGTTCAACTTGCAGTCTACTAAGACTCCTCGATCCTTTTCACACGTACTGTGGTCAAGCCAGGTATCACCCGTCCATTTCATTTTTTCTACCCAGATGTAGAATCTTACATTTCTCCCTGTTGAAATTCATTTTGTTAGTGTTGCCCCTACTCGCTAATCTCTTAAAGCCATTTCAAATTCTGATCCTGTCCTCTGGGGCATCAGCTACCCTAGTGATAGCTGGTAGCTCCCCAGTGAGTGGGGTAGGGAATCTCCTCTAGGTTCTAGCCCCAAACATTAATGAAGCGATCTAAGAATCCCAATCTATTTGGGAGACAGAGGTTAGCACACTGGATAACTCCTGCAAAGTTTGGACTAAAGCAAGGGGCAAATCTACCCCATCCCGGAGATAGAAGCCGCCAGTCACCACTGAATCTGATACCGAGAACCAAATTTAGCTCACTGCCTCTCTCTGAAATGAATCCCAGCTCTCAAGACTTCATTTTTTGAAAAAAAAAAAATTTCTTGACTGATCGAGGGGCGGACAAGAGACGAGTACATCTAAAAATGGAGATGTTGAAAATTAAAATGTAATTTTCCAGGCCATGAATCAAGGCTCGAAATCAGAGGCGCGCAGGTACAGAGCCTCGGCCCTTGTCACTGCACTGCCTGGCATTGCATGTGCAGAAGGGCAGGATTTATGGCCCTGATTTGCTCCGGCGTGGTGAAGCTGAGAGGTCTCCCATTAATAGCGGATCGTTCCCCTCAGCTGTGCCTTTCTCCACCTGGCTGAATCCAGCAGCTGAGGATCAGAGGCTGTTTACGAATCTCCGCTCTCCTAGGGCACGGGCCCCCTTCCTGTTTCTTATGAGATACCTGGATCATTAAGAGACGGCATTGTGTAGCGGTTCGAGTGCCGAACTAGGACACTGAGAGATCAGAGTTTGAATCTCCATTCAGCCATGGCTAGCCTTGGGCAAGTCACACTCTCTCAGCCTCAGGGGAAGGAAAGGGAAAACCTCCCTCTGAACAAATTCTGCCAAGAAAGCCTCACGATAAGCTTCCTTTAGGGTCACTATAACTCAGAAATTACTTGGAGGCACACAGCAACAACAAAAATCTTGATCATTGTCAAGATCATCTGGGTTGGGCAAAATGAGGGTGTTACCCCTCTGAATAAGAATGCCACCAGTCTGCAAATTTCTAGGATTGTAGGGAGCAAGATGTCGGGTAGCCCTCCATATTTCAGTTACGGGACATGTAGTCAGAGTTAATTAGCAGCTTGCTTGTAACAAGGTATGAGAACCAGAGACCGTGAGATCAACAAAGCTAGGAATGCGGTGATAAGCGCTGCCAGGCTGGAACCAGAACTCCAAGGTCTCTTGCGGGCGGGATGAGAAACTCTTTGCTTTTAATGTTTGGATTTTGCTAATTGCCTTCAGTTCGCTTGCTGAAGTCCTGTCCTATGCACCACGCTCCTAATAAATAGTGTATTAGCACGGTTACATTTGTGTGTGTGAATTCGGTTCCTGACACAAGATCTCGAAAATCCTTCACACCGAGAATGCTGTGTTGACCTTCCCTTGGTTGCTTTGCCTGCCGCTTTCTTCAGATGCTGAAATTCTATTTCTAAATGCAAAGGAGTCTTGTAGCAGCTTTGAGACTGAAAAGTTGGTAGCACAGGCTTTCGTAGACTTAAGTCTACTTCATCAGATGCGTGGAGCAAAGTGCCTAGGAACAGACCTTTATAGCTATGACTGAGCGCGCAGCATGTGTGAATAGCAATAGAAATGTAAAGGGATTTTGTAGCACCTTTGAGACTAACTGAGAGAAAGGTGTTGGGAGCATAAGCTTTCACAGACTTAAGTCTACTTCATCAGATGCCTGGAGCGAAGTGCCTAGGAACAGACCTTTATAGCTATGGATGAACAGGTAGTTTGTGTGAATGGCAATAGAAATGTAAAGAGATCTTGTAGCACTTTTGAGACTAACTGAGAGAAAGAAGTTGGGAGCATAAGCTTTTGCAGCCCCTCCCGAAACTGCAAACCCCAGGATTCCATAGGATGTTGAAAGTGGAATCATAGCGCTAGAACAGCCTAGTGCAGAAATGGCCGTGGAGTCTCCTCCTTCTTTGGAGGTTTTTAAAGGGAGGTTGCACGGTCATCTGTCATAGAATCATAGAGTCATAGAACAATAGAGCTGGAAGCGGGTGCTTTGATGGTATCCTCCTACATGGCAGAAGGGGGTTGGACTAGATGGTCTTTGGGGTCCCCTCCAACTCTAGGAATTCTGTGATGCTACGATTTTATCATAACTACAATACTGAATGCCAGTCATTATTATTTATAGCTTTAAATTGATTTTACTGTATGCTGTCCTGAAAATCTTGCTATAAATATTTTAATAAATAAATCATATATTTATCCAATGCTGGATTAGTGCGAAATGGTGCTTTGACCCCAAGAAGAGTCCCCCGCCGCCCCCCAGTCTTTCTCCACCATTATGGTTTCTTTAGAACACTATGAATAATAATACTTATTTACTCAGTACTTGGAGCATGAAAAGCACTTTAGATTTTTTTTTTTTTCATCTCATTAATCCTTAACAACATCTCCGGGAAGGTAGCCATAATCATTAGAATATCCATGTTCCGGATGGATACATGAATCCAAGAGGTAAATAACCAACCCCAGGTTGCCAGCTTGTGCGATTGCCTCTTTGATCTTCCATTTGTCAAGCTCTCTAGAAGTTTGGGGAAGGGCGATTTGTAAAGTGAAGTCATGGCAGTCTCTTCGACTCTTTGTTCTGCTTCTAAATGGAGCAGCTAAAAGACCAAAACAATTGCAGGCGTTGGGGGCAATTATTTCAATACTAGACTTTTATGGTGATATTATTCCACTTTCAACCTCCCATGGAATCCTACGGTTTACAGTTTAGGGAGGGGCCTTTGGGGAAGGAAAAGGCAAACCTTTGAGGCCCCTCCCTAAACTGCAAACCCCAGGATTCCATGGGAAGTTGAAAGTGGAATAATAGCACTATCACAGTCTAGTGCAGAAATGGTGTAGTGATTTGTATCAGAATGAGATGCGGGGCCTTTCACACTACACAATTGTAGCGCTATGATTCCACTTTAATGGTGATGGTTCAGGCCTATGGAACCACAGAACCGTAGAATCTTAGAGCTGTAAGGGACTACGCAGGCATGACCCAGTAAGCAGGCTGTTAGCAGGAAAGTGTATTCAGGGAGTCACTGAAGATACTCCAAAGGGCACCTAGTCCGACCCCTCAGCAGGCAAGAATATGCAAATAAATCATTCCTGACAGATGCCCATACAATCTCTGTTTAAAAACCTCCAAAGATGAGTCTCACCACTGTTACCCTGATTTCCGGGGGTCCCGGGAGGAACACCAAATTGCTCTCAAAATTATACAAGTTGGGGAAATTAGTCAAAGAGCACAAGTTAGCACTGCGAGAGGCAGGGTAACGTAGCGAGATCTTGAACCCAATGTCTACGGGGTCAGGCCGAGTCAAGGAGCACACTGGAGTGAAATAACAAATGTGAATTTTATTAAAAATACCATCAATCAGTGTATGCAACACAAACACAGAGAGAAACTAGAGAAATAAAGGTTGGAGTGGGATAGAGGGATTTCATAGAATCATAGAAATGTAGGGTTGGAAGAGACCCCAGGGGCCATCCAGTCCAACCCCCTGCCATGCAGGAACACCCTCAAAGCACTCCCGACAGATGGCCATCCAGCCTCTGCTTAAAAACCTCCAAGGAAGGAGACTCCACTACACTCCGAGGCAGCAGGTTCCACTGCCGGACAGCCCTGACCGTCAGGAAGTTCTTCCTGAGGTTCAGGCGGAATCTCCTTTCCTGCAGCTTGAATCCATTGTTCCTTGTCCTGGTTTCTGGAGGGGCAGAAAACAAGCCCTCTCCCTCCTCTACATGGCATCCCTTCAAATATTTAAACAAGTCTGTCATGTCCCCTCTTAACCTTCTCTTCTGCAGAGTGAACATACCCAGCTCTCCAAGTCTATCCTCATAGGGCTTCATGGTTTCCAGGCCCTTCACCATTTTGGTCGCCCTCCTCTGGACCTGCTCCAGCCTGACCATGTCCTTCTTGAATTGGGGTGCCCAGAACTGGACACAGTATTTTTAGAGGAGTTGTTGGTTTGGGTGACGCTTCACCTGTCCCGAAGCCCGGTCGGAAGCGGAGAAGCCGGGGAGCGCGGATCTCAGCCCGTGGCGCCGAGCGGAAGGCTCGCCAGACAAAGCGACAGCAAGGCGGGATGGAAGCCGAGAGCGATCCGAGGAAGCGCTCAAAGTCAGGGGTTTTATAAGGAGAATTGTGACCGCGGGCTAGGTCGGACTTGGGGAAAACAATAGATTTCAGGCTGGAGACAAAGCCTCCAAAAGGTCAGAATTAGAATGACTGAATTATCGCCAAATTGTCAGTAGAGTAGCCAGTATGCAAACGCAGAGTGCTTGAGTGTTGTATAGCTCAATCGTCAAGCTGCCGGCGCGGGGCAGAGGATCTTTTGAGAGTTGCATGTATACATGATAGAGTACTTGCCTTTGAGGTCTCCTGAAGCTGCGAGTCGGCTATTTCTGGCCTGCCTGTATTGTGTTGGAATATTAGGGCGATTAGCGGCCGAGCTGGTACGCGTGCTTGTCCGGGGGCCTCGCAAGCACGTGGAGGGGATGGAAGGCCAAATTATTGATATCAAGAGATATCTTTTCAATATCCCCCAAGCTCAGGCTAGCCAGGGCAGTAATACCACCCTCTGAAGCAAGCAACTCCACTGTCCAACAGCTCTTACAGTCAAAAAGAAGTTCCTTCCTGATTTTCGGCTCTTTTCTTGCAATTTGAATCCATTCATTTGGATTCTAGTCTCTGGGGCACTGGAAAACAAGCCGGCTCCATCGTCTACATGGCATCAGATATTTAATCATAGAATCTTAGAATCCTCGAGTTGGAAGAGACCACGATGGCCATCCAGTCCAACCCCATTCTGCCATGCTGGAACACACCATCAAAGCACCTCTAGCAAATGGCCATCCAGCCTCTGTTTAAAACCTCCAAAGAAGGAGACTCCACCACACTTCCAGGCAGCACACATTCCACAATCGAACTACTCTTACTGTCAGGAAGTTCTTCCTGATGCTTAGGTGAAATCTCTTTTCCTGTAGTTTGAATCCATTGCTCCATGTCCTCATCTCTGGAGCAGCAGAAAACAAGCTTGCTCCATCTTCAACATGACAACCCTTCAAATATTTAAACAATGGTTATCATGCCACCTCTCAGTCTTCACTTCTCCACACTAAACCTCTCCAACTCCCTCAGTCATTCATCATCAGGCTTGGCTTCCAGACCGTTATTAATGTTAGTCACCCTTCTCTGGACACCTTCCAGCTTGTCGATACCCTTGTTGAACTGTGGTGCCCAGAACTGGACGCAGGATTCCAGGTGAAGCCCGACCAAAGCAGAATGCTTCCCTTGATCTATGCTCCTATTGATGCAATCCAGAATTGCATCGGCTCTTTTGGCTGCTGCATCACACTGTCAACACATGTTTGACTTGAGGTCTACTAAGATCTTTCACATGGATTGCTTTCAAGCCAGGTGTGCATTTCATTTTTCCTGCCTAGCTGCAGCACCTTACATTTTCTTTGGCTGAAATTCAGTTAGTTTTGATTCTATGTCCCCTCCTGACCTCCTCTTCTCCAGACTAAACATACCCAGCTCCCTCTGTCATTCTTCATAAGGCGTGGTTTCCAGTCCTTTTCATCTTTGCTTCTAGCGACAGTTCAGGTTTGATCTTCTCTCGGCCCCATTTATTTGTCTTTTGTTGTCCATGGGATCCGTAGAACTCTCCTTTAGCACCGTGTTTCAACACGTGGGTAAATCCAGAGGATCTCGACAGCTCCACTCTTGGATCCCAAAGTATTCAAGATCCTAGAGTATTCCTGGCCTTTACTTCCCCATCACCTCTTCCTCCTCTCCGCATGGTGCCTCCTTCGATGCCCAAAAAGCAAACGCTTACATCGTGCCCTACCTCCTGTGCTTGTAAACGACAAGCCACCCGCTGCCGCTGCTACGCCAAGGCAAGAGTCATGGGGTGAAGCGGGGGGCACGGCGGCTGGAACACTTTTACGACACAATCCCGCTGGGCACCCCCAGCCCCTAATGAGCATTACCAGTGGGATGTCTGCCCATCAGTGTTCTTGTGACTCCATTACAGCCCTCCCAGGGTGAGGTTTTGCCTGTGCTCTTTAAGAATGCTCGGTGATAGCTGGTTCCTTCCTTCACCTTGAGCTTAATGGTGCTCATTTGCATGCATTTACGTTCATTTAACTCCTGTGCTCCTGCTGGAAACATCTGCAGGTTTAATGGGATTTCTGTCCTTGCAATCCCGGCCACCAACTGGCATTAAGGTATGCTGTTGCAAGCAGGCATCTGCTTATAATAGGAGTTAGCCAAGTGCGGTTTGGGGGAATTCGTTTTCTGCATCCTGCACAGTTAGAAATGCCCCCTCCATGAAATACACAAAACTCAAATACAGAGTCCCCCCTTTATCTCTCCATTCCTAAGTGTCCTTCTCCAGCCTAGTGGCAGTTGGTTGCCCCCATGTCCATATGGCAGTGAATCTGGTCTGTGTTTTAGTCTGAACTGTGAGGAGCTCTCCAAAGTGCCAAACCTTGGTTTGGATTCAGTATAGGACTCATGTCTTTGTAAATGGATTTAGAAAGAGCTACCATAGCGTAGTGGCTGGAGCACTCTGAAGACCAGAGTTCAAATCTCTGCTCAGCCATGGAAGCCCATGAGCTTAGGTTAGTCGCACTTTCTCAGCTTCAGAAGAAGGCAAAAGCAAAAACCTCTCTGAACAATCTTGCCAAGAAAACCCTACGACAGTGTCCTCATAAGTCAGAATTGACTTGAAGGCACTCAACAAGTGGACTCATCTGTGCAGAAAACAGAATAGGGTATCATAAAATCATAGAATCCTAGAGTTGGGAGAGACCACAAGGGCCATCCGGTTCAGAGGGCTATCCAGATGGCTAGATCATCTATCCAGATGATAAATGGCTATCCAGCCTCTGTTTCAAGCCTCCAAAGAAAGAGAAGCCAACATATTCCACTGAGGCAGCAAAGGATTCCACTGTCAAACTGCTCTTCCTACTGTTCTTCCTACTGTTTAGGTGGAATCTCTTTTCCTCAAGTTTGAATCCACTGCTCTGTGTCCTAGTCTCTGGAGCAGCAGAAAACAGGCTTGCTCCATCCTCTGTATGACATCCCTTCAAATACTAAACATGGCCGTTATGCCACCTGTTAACCTTCTTTTCATCAGGCTAACCATCCCCAGCTCCCTAAGCTACTTCTCATAAGGCTTCATAGTTCTAGGTCTTTGACCATTTTGGTTAGCATTTTGGTTGGAAGGCAAAGGCAACCTTCCTCTCAAGAAATCTTCCCAAGAAAACCCATGACAGGTCTGCCTTACAGTCAGGGTTTGAAAGCCCACAACAACAACATGTGAGGTTACATGTATGGGAAATAAAAAGTGAGCGGTTTCCTAATGTCCGTATTCACCTAGGGGCTGCCGTGGTGTTAAAATATAGAAGCACCCATTGCACAAGGTGCAATGCAAGGTGCAAGGTGCAAGGTGCAAGGTGCAAGGTGGAGTGATTGATGCACCATAGCCCAGAGCACAACAGTCTTTAATGCGCATTGGGGACCATTCCTGATGCACATCAAGACACCAGCCAGGAAGTGTTGGAGCACAACACGAGTGCCCAATGTGTATCAAAAGTATCTGACACATATAGTATAACCAGTTGACTATTACGCCCCAAGTTTCGGGCCCACTTTATCATAAACCCTTCAATAGGTTCATCCTCTGTCTCTAGTCTGAACAATGAGAAAGAATGTGGAAAAGAGATTTAAAACTGACTTCGAGTTATGATTTGTGAGAAAAGTTTCATAAGATGTTGCATAGATAGTACCTAACACCATAAAAATGGTGAAATAGAAAAATCTTGAAATAGTTGTTGGAAATGTAAGAAACAAGAAGCGATTCCCCCACCCACCGCCATACGTAGTGGATGTAAGACAAAGTAAAGAAATTTTGGACCATGATACATCAATTGATGGAAGATATTTTGAAAATTAATTGAAGGTTGAAACCAGAAATGTGGTTGTTGGGACTGATGGAGGAGCAGATAAACAAAACTGATAGGAGAATCCTACTGTCTACGACTACAGTGGCCAGATTGCTTTTTGCACAGAGATGGAAAGAGATAAAATCCCTACGAATGAAGACTGGATGATGAAATGTCTTGATTTGGCCAAAACGGACAAATTAACTGTACTGTTGGAAGATGGATCTATGTGTAATTTTAAAAAAGATTAGGATAGGTTCATGATATTTCTTTCTAAGTATGGGTTTTTTGTTTGTTTTAAAAGTCGGGGTTTAAGTAGTGATTGTGAGTGATTTTCCAGAGCTTTATTGTTAAAATCTTATTACATTTTATCTCTGCTGTATTTTCCATTTAGTAAATCTTAGCAACGTTGAGGAAGTGTACCAATAATATATCTTATAGCCACCAGATGGGAGGCAGGATGTCACAAATGTTTGATCCCATATTGTAGCATGTGGACGTAGTTAGTTTAGTTTAGTACTTGGTTTAAGATAAGTGTTGTGTATTTTCCTTCCGTTTTGGGTGTGTATTGTTTTTGTATATCCTTATGTGTATTATTTTATACATATATAAACTTTGCGTCTAATAAAAATATATTTAAAAAAAAGAAAGAAAGAAACTGAAAGCCAAAATTTCAGGAGGACCAGAGTTTGGGAATCACAGTGTTTGACTACAACTCCCATTCTCTCCAGCCCCCGTCAGCCGCGGTCATACTGGCTGAGGAGAATGGAGTCCGGCACTTTAGCAGGGCAACCAGGTTGAGCAGGATTGCCTTGGGAAGAAGCAAACCCCTTTGCAAGTGGGAAATCATGAGGTCAGAAAAGGAATTTAGTACAGAGAGTTGGGGAAAGGATCACCGCCCCAGGTCAGTGGGGTGGTTAATCCACTCCATGTTTGAGCCTGTCCTTTAGAAGCACTGTCCAAAGCACTCAACCTCATCTCGATTGTAAGTTCAGCAGCTTGGATAGCTTCTTTAAAGTCTGGGCTAAAGCTCAGAGTGGATTCACCACCTGACCGGAGACAATCTTGAAACACAGAGAGAAAGTTGGGATACCTGCCAAAGACGAAAGTGTCAGCAGTAACAGTTTTATTGCTGATATAATCCTCTGTATTGTACTTATTTTATGTTGTCGTTGTTTTTCATTTGTTTTTTAAGCGCTGTTCTGAGCTGCCTTGGAAATTTTATATGGGGGCATGGGTGGAGATCGATCTTCAACAACAGATGAGCGACGTTTAGTAACATAATCTCCAACTGCCCCGGCTCGGCAAGGACAGTCTCGAATAATCCTCGTCCACTCCAGTTCGCCAGCCGCTTTTCAGATGTCCTGCTTCGCTCTCCTTCTCCTCCTACATTCCCCCTTTGTCCTCAGCTTACTTCCGCTGCTGCAAACAGAGTTCAAAATGCAAAAGTAGTTTAATTCAATGGAGGAAGACAAGAAGAAGGGGTAGAATCTCGTCCTTCCCAGAAGGCTCAGACAAAGCAAACTGCTGCAGCCTCTCCTAGCTTGTGAGCTCTTTCTCCTTAATAATTTTTGGCATCTTGACTACACTCGGATGTTGTTCGGCCACAAGAGTCCCGGCTTTCACCAGTGAAACATTGGAGGGTATGCTGGCTGGCCACAGGGGGCTTTGGCCATTTCCACACTACACTGTTATAGTGCTATTATCCCACTTTCAACCTCCTATGGAATCCTGGAGTTTAGGGAGGGGCATTTAGAATTCTCAACCAGAGAGCTCTTGGGCCTCAGGAAACTACAAACCCCAGAATTCCACAGGAGGTTGAAAATAGTACAGAAATGGCCTTTGTTGTTCTTATGTGTTATTTCTCACTTATAGCAACCCTAAGGCAAACCTATCACGGCGTTTTCTTGGCAAGATTTGCTAGGAGTGTGTTTGCCATCTGAGGCTGAGAGACTGTGACTTGCCCAAGGTCACCCAGTGGGTTTCCATGGCTGAGCAGGGATTCGAATGCTGATCTCCAGACTCGTAGTCCAATCTGCAAACCACTACAGCATGCTGGCTCTTACAAGGGACTATACCCCTCAAAACTGACATGTATGTATTTTAAAACAGGTTATCCCCAACCGTGGTTTCCCTCCTGATTTTTTGACTCCAACTCCCATTATTCCCCAGCTGCTGGCTGGGGGATAATGGGAGCTCAATCCAAAAATATCAGGAGGAGTCCGGATAGCAGAATGCCTCTGACACCAGCCCTAGCTGCAGTATTTCAGAGTTGGTGTCTCACTTTATAAACACTGCAAGTTGCTCAAATGGCAAAAGGCCAGGCTTCCTGACGACTATCGGCGGTGCCAATTTCATGCAATACTTTATTTTGGATCACACTGGAAATCCCTCCATCAGATTAGCCTGTGCTGAAAGAGCAAACACTCTATCAACAGTAGTCACGATCCTGGTTGTTTTTATCTTTTCAGAGATGGTCGTGTTCTCTTCCGAGCTTTGCCTTCTGCTCCTCTCCGGCGGAGCCAAAAGATAACGATCTTCAAAGGAGGCTTTTGATTCTTCCCACCTTCTCCTGCTCAGTTCAGCTTCGCTATAAACCCTTTTTATTTTCATTTCATTTTTCTTTTCAGTGGTAGCAGTGCAGTGGTTTGAATGCTGGACAAGGACTCAGCTGGGTTAGTTGTCCCACCAATTAGTGGCTTAATGGATCATTTGATGGAGGTGGCCGTGAGTTTTGCTTCCGCAATAGACGGTTATAGTGCTATTATTCCACTTTCAACATCCTATGGAATCCTAGGGTTTGCAATTTGGGGAGGGGCCACCTGGCCCCTCCCTAAACTGCAAATCCCAGGAATCCATAGGATGTTGAAAGTGGAATAATAGCACTATAACAGTCTAGTGCAGAAATGGACTTAGTGACAAGTAGCATTCGCTACATTTTATGAATGACATCTGTAATTTGTGATATATGTGCACGACCATTCCATTTCAGGGTACATCTCAAAGTGCGGCGTTTGACCTATAAAGCCCTATATGGCTTGGCTCCTAGTTATTTGCAAAACCATATAAAAGCCCTAAAGGCACCAGATCCTGTCTGACTTTGTATTGTATTGTGTATTGCAGGTGTATTTCAGTTTGCATAACACTGGCATAGAACACTGCCACATGTGGTTATTCATGCAACACTGAAGGGTAGGTTGAGTTGCAGCCCAAGATTTTAGTGGATCTACTCAGCGTAAGACTAATACTGGATCTAACCCATAGTTATTCTTTGGGAGGAATTCTACTCACAAGCAGCCCAAAGCGAGAAAGTTCTCAGTCATTCAGGAGAGCAGAAGATAGGAGCAGCTGATTGGAACAGCGCTGGGGAAGGAAGGCCAAAAACAGAGATATATTGGCATATGAACAAAGCTTGGGTAAGGTGCTTTTTTGGACTACAACTCCTAGAAGCCCCCAAACCTGGCTGGAGGCTTCTGAGAGTTACAGTCCAAAAAAGGAACTTCCCCAGGTCCTGGTAATGTGAGACGAGGGCAGAAAGGACAGTGGCCCATGGAAGGAAAAGAGCTAAAGGCAAATTTACCCAAATGGGTGTCCCTTCAGATGTGTTGGAGTACAACCCTCATCATTCTGTCTGGAGATGATGGGAGTTGTAGTCCAACAGATCTATGGGGCACCCCTAAGGGGCATGCTGCTTTTAAGACAAAGGACAAGAATTAGGGTGTGAAAGGGGAAGGGTAAACCCATCCAGGAAGACCTTTTGTCCAAAGGTGCACGAATGCAGACGAGTGATGTATTCATAGTGCCTTTTGAGCTGCAGCCTTGCTTGATCGCATCCAGTAATGCTCTGGGACGGTGCTGGTGCCAGACTGTGATGAAGCTCAGTGGCATCTTCATCGGAGCATATAGTTTTATGCAGAGGTAAGTTTGTGACCCTTCATCCCCACCCCACCCCTGGCAAGGAAATACAAATGCCAGGAGGGATGCAATGCAGAGTCACAAAGTGACGCTACAAGCAAAGCAAAGAGAGATTTGAGCTGCCAAAGGAAACCACAGAAGTATCTTTGCAGGGAGAAGGAACGTAAACAACCAGGGCCCGGCACTTTGGAATGGAAGATAAGAGCTTAAAGGAACAGCTTAAAATGAGATTAGGCATGTTCTTATACGCCTCGGTCTTTGGAGTTCCAAAATGAAACCAAGAATACTGTCAGAGGGGGAGAAAAAAATAAGAACGGGAGGGGGGAGAAAGCCAAAGTACTGCGGTCTCAGGGAGAGAGAAAGAGACATCATCCAGAGGGACTTGCTCTCTGTTCATGCCCCATGGAAATGCAGCTGGGCAAGAAATCAGCCACACAGACACCATTGTGGGATCCAGCATAACTATGTTGCTATATATTAACGCTATCTTAAAATGTATAGGATCTGAAGTATCAGCTTTATGGTTAGCTGTTTTACTTTAGAGGAGACCTGCCCTGCAGATCCCAGGCCACTTCCACACTGGGCTGTTATAGCGCTATTATTCCACTTGCAACATCCTATGGAATCCTGGGGTTTGCAGTTTCGGGAGGGGCCATCCGGCCCCTCCCGAAACTGCAAACCCCAGGATTCCATAGGATGTTGCAAGTGGAATAATAGCGCTATAACAGTCTAGTGCAGAAATGGCCCCAGTTATGATTTGAGAGGGATGGTAGGGTGGATGTGAAACCTTTTGCAATATCACAGAGGGATTTCTTTTCCATTCAATGCCGCTCGTGACTTCTTCTGATGCCGGAACGCAGAATACCTCCCACCCTAAACCAGTGCCAGGCTGTCCAAAAGAGACACGACCTTCCTGTGTTATCATGGAGCTGATACTGATGGACATCAGTGCAAGGACCTTCCTTCGCCGAGGCCTCTCTGGTTTCCAGGAGATTAAAGAATTAAACTAACTCAGTAGATGAAGTCTGGAGAGAGATGCCTGCTGTTGCTCCTCGATTTTCATTAATCACAGAACCATAGGGCTGGAAGGGAGCCAACGGGCCATCTAACCAAATAGTGCTGAAGTCCACAACTGAAACGTTCCTGAGAGGTGGCCATCTGACCTCTGTTTAAACACCCACGACCAGTGATGTAGGCTCGAGTCAACTGACTCGGACTCAAGCCGGACTCGAGTCACCTCAGTGACTCGACTCGGACTCGACTTGGCAACCAAGATGCACTGACTTGACTCAACTTGAGACTTGTCTATTTTTCAGTGACTGAATTGCTGGGGACGTGTGGAGATGTGTGGCTGGACAGCAGTACGTGTGAAAAGGATCTAGGAGTCTTGGTAGATCACAAGCTGAACATGAGTCAGCAGCGTGACGCGGCAGCCAAGAAAGCCAACGCCATTCTTGGTTGCATCAATAGGAGTATGGTGTCTAGATCGAGGGAGGTAATGGTACCACTCTACTCTACCTTGGTTAGGCTCCATTCAGAATCCTGTGTCCAGTTGTGGGCACCTCAGTTCAAGAAGGATGTCGACAAGCTGGAAGGTGTCCAGAGGAGGGCAACCAAAATGGTGAAGGGTCTGGGAGCCATGCCCTATGAGGAACGCCTTAGGGAGCTAAGTATGTTTAGTCTGCAGAAGGGAAGGTTAAGAGGGGATATGAGAGCCATGTTTAAATATTTGAAGGGATGTCATGTTGAGGAGGGAGCAGGCTTGTTCTCTGCCGCTCCAGAGACCAGGACAAGGAGCAATGGATTCAAGCTGCAGGAAAGGAGATTCCACCTGAACCTCAGGAAGAACTTCCTGACGGTCAGAGCAGTCCGGCAGTGGAATATGCTGTCTCCATGGAGTGTGGTGGAGTCTCCTTCTTTGGAGGTTTTTAAGCAGAGGCCGGATGGCCATCTGTTGGGAATGCTTTGATGGGTGTTCCTGCATAGCAGGGAGTTGGACTCGATGGCCCCTGGGCTCTCTTCCAACTCCATAATTCTGTGATTCATTCAGTAACACAACACATTCATCCAGAAACCTTACAACATTTAAAAATGCTTCCATCTCGTTTTGCCTCCTGGTCACAGGACAATCTGTCCCCAGCCCAAAGGGTGGGTGCATTTCTCGGAGGGGAACAGCAGACAGGTCAGGCAGTGGACTTGAGGTGGGCTTGAGGTCTGCTCTGCCCCTGCTGCTTACAGGAGGAGGCTTCTAAAACTTTTCCTAAGAGCAGAAGGCAAGACTTGTCCCCAAAGCATAGGGCATGTTTCTCAGGGGACAGCAAGTGTGTTAGGCAGTGGGCTTGTGGAGGAAGGAGCCTTCCTTCTACGGCTTTTGAAGCTTCAGTGATGGGGAGTAAGATAGGCTCCTATTCTCCACTTCCAAAGCTGCAGACTCTTTTATGGCCATTGCCACCAAAGCTTCCAGCTTCAGGAAGGGGGAGTAAGAAGGATCCTATTCCTCACCTCTGAAGCTGCAGATGGCAAAATCACAAACGTGGAGGACCAACTCTGCTTAAATAGTTAAAACTGACTTTATTCAACTCTGTCCAGAAATTCTGTAATATAGGTTGGGGTACAAAGTTGGCCCCTAGACTTAAGACTTGACTTGAGACTTGACTTGAAAGTATCTTCAAGGCCTTGAGACTGACTTGAGACTTGAAGGTGGAGACTTGAGACTTGATTTGAGACTTGGGGTAAAAGACTTAAACTCATCACTGCCTTTGACGAAGGAGAAAGCAGAAAGTTTAGCAGCGATAGGACTCTAGTATTTGGGTTGAAGGAAGTTCTGCTTTGGTTAGGCCTCATTTGGAATACTGTGTCCAGTTCAGGACACCACAATTCAGGAGGGATATTGGCAAGCTGGAGCATGTCCAGAGGAGGGCAACCAAAACGGTCAAAGGTCTGGGAACCATGAAGCCCTATGAGGAGCAGTTTAGGGAGCTGGGTGTTTTTAGCCTGGAAAAGAGAAGATTAAAAGAAGGTGGCATGATTGCCATGTTTAAATATCTGAAGGGATGTCATATGGAGGATGGAGCAAGCCTATTTTCTGTTGCTCCAGGGACTAGGGCATGGAGCAATGGCTTCAAACTTCAACAAAAGAGGTTCCACCTGAACATTAGGAGGAACCACCTGAGGGTAAGAGCAGTTTGATAGTGGAATTTGCTGCTGCCTCCATGGAGTGTGATGGAGTCTCCTTCTCTGGAGGTTTTTAAACAGAGGCTGGGTGGCCATCTGTCAAAGGGGGTGCTTGGATGGTGCACCAAGGGAGAGAGGAGAAGATGGGACTGAAATCTCACCCTTCCCAGCAGACTCAGACAAAAACAAACTGCTGCAGCCTCTCCAGGCTGGTGTGTTGTTAGTAACTTTTGCCAGCTGGGCCACACTCTGATATTGCTTTGTCCACGCATGTCCTGGTTTTCATCTGTGAAATGTTGGGAGGCACATACCAGCAGGAGTTTTAGCTTCAGCCATTTCTGCACTATACTGTTATAGTGCTGTTATTCCACTTTCAACATTCTGTGGAATTCTGGGGTTTGTATTTACCGAGGCCAAAGATGCCCCTCTCCAAACTGCAAACCCCAGGATTCCACAGGATGTTGAAAGTGGAATTATAGCGCTACAACAGTGTAATGCGGAAATGGTCTCCGTGTTTAGGCATGCAACTAACAGAGCATGTTTTCTGTACTTGAGCTATTCAGCCCTCCGCCAATCCGTTGCTGAGCCGCAGTAGACAGGGATGAAGCAAAATCCCTTTTTATTTGTTGCAACCGAAGTCTTTCATTTCCTGAGCGTCTGTTCCGAGCAACCTCTTTGCCGCATTTCTTTTTTTTAAAAAAGAAGACTGAAGCAATGAATTGATTTGCTGCTGATATTTATTTCCTAAGATGAAAGCCCCATTAAAGGAAGCAACCAGCCAACCCAGTGTTTCTTTCGGAGGCCGGCCCAAGACGGATGGTTACAAATGGCTCAGCTCAGTATTCAATTACTTCCTCTGCAAGAGGAGGCCGTGGGAAGACAGAGGGAGTTGCCAAGAGACAACCTCCAAATGGAGATAGATTTGGCAAGCAGGGGCCCTGAGCTACCTTGTCTGTCTGTGGCCATTTCCGCACTAGACTGTTACAGTGCTATTACTCCACTTTCAACATCCTATGGAATCCTAGGGTTTGCAGTTTGAGGCAGGGGGGGCTCAAAGGCCATCCTCAGAGGCCTCTCACTAAACTGCAAACCCCAGGATTCCATAGGATGTTGAAAGTGGAATAATAGCACTATAGCAGTCAAGTGTGGAAACGGCCCGGGTGTCCGGAGTGGCAAAAAACAAGCTTGCTCCATCTTCAACACGACATCCCTTCAGAGCACATCCCAGGGCTGAGCGTTCCCACTGGAGTCTTGGGTAGCAGACTGGCTAACATCTGCATGTATTACCCAGCAGACTGGGTAACATCTGCATGTATTTACCGATGGACAGCCTGTGTGTGGGCGGATGGCCGTGTTTTAACACTCCAACAGGCAGCCAAATGTGCTGCACCGTCTTGGTTCTCCAGAGAGGGACAGCCTCCTATCCCCCGATGCTCTGAGCTGACAGAGCTCCCCCAAATGCAGCTCACCTTATCTCTCCCTCCGTGCTATGCATGAAAGTCTGAAGAATTTTGTAGATTTATTTTATCTTCTCATATTTCACACACACACACACACACACGTTTTTCTACGTCTAGCAACTTTGTCCTGACTGCAAAGGGAGTCTCAGAGCTTGGGATTTTTGCTGCGGGGGGAATGCAACTCCCAGAATCCCCAACCACCTGGGTACCACAATTGAAGAAGGATATTGATAAGCTGGAGCATGTCCAGAGGAGGGGGAACAAAAAGGCCTGGAAACCATGAAGCCCTGTGAGGAATGGCGTGAGGAGCTGGGTAGCTTTAGCCTGGAGAAGAGATGATTAAAAGGTGACAACAATAGCCATGGTTAAAGATTTGAAAGGCTGTCAATAGGGAAGACGGAGCACGCTTGTTCCCTGCTGCTCCAGAGACTAGGACACGGAGCAATGGCATCAAACTTCAGGAAAAGAGATTCCACCTAACCATGAGGAAGAACTTCCTGATAGTAAGAACAGCTTGACACTGGGATATGCTGCTGCCTGGGGGTGTGGTGGAGTCCCCTCCTTATTTGAAAGTTTTTAAACAGAGGCTGGATGCTTTGATTGTGGCTGTTCTGTAAAATATATTAACGGAAAACCATTAGGCATTCTTCCAAATGATAGTGATGAAGATTAGATAATAGATAGATAGACACCCTTCCTTTCCCTCCTCTACTCTTCTCCTCACTCCAATATTTTTCCTTCCATCCTATTGCTTTTCCCATTGGAATTTATAACAGAATAGAGAAAAGACATTTGATCCTAACAAGCAAAAAAACAGAGTAAATATCACCAATGTAGCACACAGTGAACTATTTCAAAAACTATATGTGTTACATGTATCCATGTATTGTTCATATAATATTACCACTATTCTTCTTAGTATATCCATTCCTATTTAGCATAATATAATTTGTATAATTTCATATACATTCTCTGTTTACTTCATTGAACAATTTTATTTCTTCTTGATTTCAATAAAGTCTAGAATTGGCTTCCCTTCTCGTTTGAATTTTTGGATTAATGTTTCCGTCGGCAACGTCGTCAATTTTTTCCGTTTCTAACAGGTCAAGCGTTTCCAAAATCCATTCCTCAATCGAAGGTTTTCCTTCAGCCTTCCATTTCTGTGCATAGATTATTCTTGCTGATGTGACCAGATAGAGTATTCATTCTGAATATCTTTTTAATACAGGATGGTCACCAACCATATTCAGCAAACGAAATTCTGGTTTCATTACCAATTGCATTGCTAAAATCCGTGAGATTTGCTTATGAATCTGGCTATGTTGGGAGGTTTAACTTGCAGTGGAAGCCTAGCGAGAAGCGAAAAAGTAATTGAGCCTTAGTAGGATCTGGTCAGAGAGTGTGTCCTAGAACATTTCCGCACGACACTCTTATAGCGCGATGATTCCGCTTTCAACCTCCTATGGAATCCTGGGGTTGGCAGTTCCGGGAGGGGCCGGCCGGCCCCTCCCGGAACTGCAAACCCCAGGATTCCATAGGAGGTTGAAAGTGGAATCATCGCGCTATAAGAGTGTCGTGCGGAAATGGCCCTAGACTGGGGGTTGAGTCCTTGGTGAGAGTTTTGCCAAAGGGCTGTTATATGATACTTATATGAAAGTCTAAACATATAATTGAACTGTTTCGGAGCAGTTATGTTATGTGGTCTCAAAAGCACACTGGGGAAATGTATCAGCCTTGAACTGATTTGAAGTCTAAGGGTCTTTCCATACTACATTCTTATAGTGCCATTATTCCACTTCCAACCTCCTGTGGCATTCTGGGATTTGTAGTTTGCTGAGGCCAAAGAGCTCTCTGGCTGAGAATCCTAAAGGGTACCCTCCCTCAACTGCAAACCCCAGGATTCTGTAAGAGGTCAAAAGTGGAATCATAGCACTATTACAGCGTCGTGCGGAAATGCCATACAAAGGGAAAGAAGGGAACAGTAGAACTCTGTGTGTGTGTGTGTGTGTGCCTTCAAGTTGCCTGTAGACTTACGGCAACCCAGGAATTTCATAGGGTTTTCTTAGGCAAGGAACACTTAGAGGTGGTCTTGCCAATTCCGTCCCCTGAGATATAGCCCACTACAGCACCTGGTGTCAACTGCTGGTCTCCCACCCGTGTATCAACAGAGCTGAGCCTGCTTAGCTTCCAAGATCAGAGAGGGTCTTGTATCTTTAGGGAGAGCACTAACAAAAGTGCAAATATAAGATTTTTTTAAAAAAATTATACAGTCAAAACATTAAAAATAATAGACGATATTAACAGATCGCATACAAAGCTTAAAAACAGCACAAGCATGTTTTGACCTACCAACGGAAGGAGAGCAAGAAGCATCCTGGCCTCTCCAGAGAGGGAGTTCCGAAGTCTGGGAGCAGACACCAAGAAGGCCCTCTCTTGTTCCCCCTGAACAAGCCTGAGAATGTGGGGGGACAAGGAGAAGGGGCTCTCCAGACAGAGTGGCCCCACGCTCCTCTTGATGCAGCCCAGAATCTCCTTGGCTTTTTTAGCTGCCGCATCACACTGCTGACTCATGGTCAACGTGTAGTCCACTAAGACTCCTCGATCATTTTCACACGCACTCTGGTCGCGCCAAGATCTTAGAGTGGGATCTTAGGAGGGGCTCACAGAGGGAGATACAGTCCTTCAAATAACCTGGACCCAAGCCGACTCGGGTTCCAAGCTTAGCCCCGAAAGAGGCTGGACAGCTCCCTGCTGGGGACACTCTAACTGGAGATCCCAAAGTGAGCACGGGGTTGGACCTGGTGGCCCCGAAGACCCCTTCCAACCCTATGGTTTTGTGATTGCTTGGGACCAGATGGCTCTGAAATGGACACCTCCCAGCTTGCTCACTCCTTCCAGCCCCCACCGTTCAATTAAGCTTCCAGATCAAACTTCGGCCAAGTTAGGTCGGCCGCACGTAATTATACAAGAATCTAGATGGGTTTAAAAGCTTAGATTATTCCATTTAGCCTAAAGGATGAGCCAGCACGGTGCCTCCCCTCCCCTCGCTTTTCTCTCTCTCTGCCCGGCATTCAGGCCAAGGGAGCGCAGAAGGAGAAAGTCGTTTATTGATCTGGGTTGTTCAGCCGAAATCTGCTGCTCTGCAGCCACCCACACAGCCAGCCGAGGCATCGCTGGGCAGCACGGAGGTGCGAGCTTAGCAAGTCCAGAGTTCTCCTCCGGAGAGAGCGAAGGCGGGCGGGTGGGCAAACAAGGCCTCCAAGCCCACATTTGTACTACTGGACTGGTAATGCTCATCGATCCAGATGGTTTGCAAAAACCCCTCCCTCAGTGCTCCTCCAGACAAAGCAAACACGTTAGGATTTTGCAGTATGTTTTGCTGCAGTTCTCAGGGGTTTTCTTAGACGTCCAAACGAAATTTCTGGTGTCCCGGAGTATTTCCTACCAATTCCCAGCAACAGCTGCAATGCTTTATTCCCACTATCCAGGGGATTTAATCTCAACACTTTTATTCAGAATAATATATTCCCTTCCCTTCTCTCTCTCTCTCTCTCTCTTTGTTTTAGCATTATGTTGTTTTTAACCGCTATTTTTTCAACTGCTTTGAATTTTATGGATAGCTCAATGCACATTTTAATCTTCTGTATTTGGTACATCTTTTAGCTATTTTTTAAAAAAAACTGTTGTAAGCCACCTTACAAAAGTTTTTTTAAGAAAACCTTAACTGTTGTAAGCCTTCTGAGAGCCAGAATGGTGTAGTGGTTTGAGTGCTGAACTACAATCCTGGAAACCAGAGTTCGATTCCTCACTCATGCCCTTTCTGCACCAGAGTGTTACAGCGCTATGATTCCACTTTCAACATCCTATGGAATCCTGGGGTTTGCAGTTTCGGGAGGGGCCAGGCGGCCCCTCCCGAAACTGCAAACCCCAGGATTCCATAGGATGTTGAAAGTGGAATCATAGCACTGTAACACTCTGGTGCGGAAAGGGGCTCAGCCATGGAAACCCAATGGGTGACATTGGGCACATCACACACTCTGAGCCCCAGGAAGAAAAAAAATGAAAGGTTCATCTTAGAGTTGCTGTAAGTCAGAAACAACTTGAAAGCACAAAACAAGCCACGTAGATCTCAGAATGATATAGTGATGCGAAAAATCTTTGCCAATTTTTGCTTTATCGTAAAACATATAGGCATGCCATCCCATCCTCAGGTCTGCTCCCTCCAGTGCAAGCATTCTTGCATCTTGTAAGTCAATCCAGTCTTTTAGCCATATGAATGCCGCAGCCTTGTAATATAATTGAAAATCCGGTACTCCCATTCCTCCCCGTAGTATTTGATCTGTCATAATATTCCATTTAATTCTTGGTTTTCTCCCTTGCCATATAAATTTGGTCAGGTCTTTTTTTCCACTGTATGGAAGGTTTACTGTTTGTTATTATGGGGAGATTCTGAAACAAAAAATTCGTCTTTGGAAGAACATTCATTTTGATAGTCGCTATTCTCCCCAACATAGACAATTTCATGGAAGTCCACCTTTCCAAGTCTTTAATTATCTCTTTCCATTTTTTCTCATAGTTATTTTGAAACAGCTCATTATTCTTTTTTGCTATCCAGACACCTAGATATTTTGCTTTTTGTACTTTATTAAATCCAGTTGCAAGGGCTAATTCCTTCTCCTCCTTGTCTGTCATGTTTTTCATTAACAAAGCTGTTTTTTCTTTATTTACCTTGAATCCTGAATTCCCACGTAGATCGCAGAATGGAAAAAAGCAGGATAACAACAACAACCAACTGCTATAGGGCCTCTGTGAAATGGTGCTTTCATAATACAACACTGTAACATTAAAGAAATAAAGAAATAAATTGGGAGAGAAGGAAGTTTGTCCTCCAGCTCCCAGGACCACTTTAGCAAATTGTACTCCAATTAAAATAAAAAACCTTCAAAACTCTTCTTAAAAAGGCTTCAAGACCCCCCAAATTGCTGCAAACAGCCCCAAAAAGAATGGAACTGGGGGATGCAGAGGTGATAACAGCCTGCAAACCTCAGCCAAACCCCAGGAGCATTCTCTGTCAAGAGAAGTCACGCTGCTTGATACCCTTCTGGAAGAGCCTTCAGTGTGTCTGGCGGGTTGTCCCTTCTTGGAAGTGATAGCCACCGATTTGGATGTCAGTCCATGGAGGTTGCTGTAAAAGAGCTTTCCGAGTTTCTGAATACTTTCCTTCAATGGGTTAAGCACCTGAAGAGCTCCTTTAAACCTTTATCAGATTCACCACCCCACTACCTATGGAAGGCATAAGCTTGCCCCTAGAGGGTTGGCATCCAGTTGGGCACACAGGATGAGTAAGTCATATATTCCTTGCAAGGCCAAAAAGTCCCTATTGCACAAGTATTCTAATGATAATGACAGAAGAGCAGAGTTGCCCAGCCAGCATGTTCCTCTGTGCCTTGTCTTCGTGTGTTACAATTGCACATCATATTTAGCCATTACTCATTACCTATTCTGCATGGTGATTGTCCTTTGCATATTAGGCATTGTGGTTGTGCATCATTTATTGTCCTGTCCCCGATGCTATTTAACATCTGCATGAAACCGCTGGGAGAGATCATCAGGAGGCACGGAGCAAGGTGCTATCAGTATGCTGATGACACCCAGATATATCTCTCCATGCCTTGGATAATAGCATCAACTAAGGGTGGCATCTCGCCTCTGAACGAATGTCTTGAAGCAGTAATGGACCGGATGAGGAAAAACAGGCTGAAGCTGAATCCAGATAAGACGGAGGTACTCGCTGTTAGGGGCCCTACCCAGACGTGGAGATTTGTCAGTCGGTCCTAGACGGGATCACACTTCCCCTGAAAGACTGTGTTCGCAGCTTGGGGGTGCTCCTGGACTCGCCACTTCAGACGACAGCTCAGATAGATGCGGCGGCCAGGAGTGCCTCCTATCGGCTTCGGCCGATACGCCAGCTGCGCCCCTTTCTGGAGCTGGAGCACCTGAAAACAGTGGTGCATGCGCTGGTAACTTCGCGGCTCGACTTCTGCAACGCGCTCTACATAGGGCTACCCCTGTGCTTAGTCCGGAAGCTTCAATTAGTTCAGAATATGGCAGCCAGGTTGGTCACCGGTAGACCTAAAACTGACCATATAACACCAATTCTAAAGTCTCTCCATTGGATGCCTATTAGTTTCCGGGCACAGTACAAGGTGTTAGTCATTACCTTTAAAGCCCTACATGGCTTGGGGCCAGCCTACCTGCGGGATCGCCTTCTCCCATACAATCCGCACCGCACACTAAGGTCCTCTGGGAGGAATTTACGGCAGCCAGTCAGAACTAGGCTGGCTGCGGTTACCCAGAGGACCTTCTCTTCTATCGCTCCCAAGTTATGGAATGGCCTGCCGGAGGAGACCCGGCACATTACCAGTCTGGACTGCTTTACAAGAGCAGTCAAGACTGATCTCTTCCGACAGGCCTTCCAAGACTAGCGTTTTCATTGCCTCCCATCAATTGTCTTCTTGTTTTGTTAATAGTCAACTGTTTGTCAATTGCTGTGTGTTTTAAGGGGTTGGTTTAGGTGGATTGGTGGATGGTGAGGATTGGGTATGTTTTTAATCTCTTTTAATGTATTTAATGTATTTTATGTTGTTTGCCACCTCGATCCTTGTGGAGAGGCGGGATAGAAATAAATATGATGATGATGATGATGATGATGATGATGATGATGATGATGATGATGAATCGCAGGTGTGCATTGCAAATTGTGCAATTTAGTTGTGCATCGTGCATTACACATTGCACAGTAGTACCTAGTCAATGGTACACGTTGGACTATGTTGCCATTCTGAATGGGAGTTGCGTGTTGCTCCCACAGAATCTGGACATTTATGCAATGCTGGGGGGAGGTTGGGCTGCAGCCCAGAGGTATAATAGAGCCCATGGTGCATCAGTCCTAGTCCATGTTGGCCACTTAGAATCATAGAATCCAAATCTGGAAGAGACCACAAAAATCATCCAGTTCAATCCCATTTTGCCATGCCAGAAAACGCTATCCAAGCACTCCAAATAGTTGCCCATCCAGCCTCTGTTTAAAAACCTCCAAAAAAGGAGACTCCACGACACTCCCAAGCAGCATATTCCACCCTCTTCCCATCAGGAAGTTCTTCCCAAAATTCAGGTGGAATCTCTTCTCCTGTAGTTTGAAGCCGTTGCTCTGTGTCCTAGTCTCTGGAGCAGCAGAAAATAGACTTGTCCCGTCTTCCCTGTGACATCCTTTCAAGTATTTAGACGTGGTTCTCATGTCACCCCTAAAATTCTTCTCCTCCAGGCTAAACATATCCAGCTCCTTAAGCAGCTCCTCATGAGACTTCATGGTTTCCAGGCCTTCTACCATTTTGGTTGCCCTTCTCTGGACGTGTCCCAGCTTGTCCACATCGTTCTTGAGCTGTGGTGCCCAGAACTGGACGTAGGAATCCAGGTGAGGTCTGACCAAAGCAGAATAGAGCAGAACTATTACTTCCCTCGACCAATTTGCTTCCTCCCTTATGTAGTTCTACAACAGCAGCCCTTTGCGGGAGACAGACGCTGTGGAACTTCCCAGTTCTAATTCCGGCAAACGTAAGTCCAGTTGCAAAGATGCAAATCGCTAACAGGATTCCAGTCATACAAATGGTGCCTTTTGTTCTTTCTTAAGGAGGTCATCCGGAATTCTTCGTTGCACACAGCATACAGAGTTCCTTAGATAACTATTTCCCAGTAATATAGGCAAAGAAATATGCTTCTGGAGGCAAGAGGTCCCAGAAACGTGTGAAACCCATCTATTTTACAAGATTTCTATTTATCTTTTGCCAGAAGTGGGGTCTAGCCAATTACAAAGAGCTCCAAGGAAGAAAGTTTAGAAAGCAATCTGCATCCATCCATCTCTTTCTGTTTCTCTCTCTCTCTCGGACACGCACGCACTCACTTTGGGTGACGAAGTGTTTCTGGATTGCAATTCTACTTTGTTTTCCAAGCCATAGCCAGGAGCTCTTGTTCCTTTGCAAGACGTGAACAGATCTGTTTGCCACACAGAACTGGAGCTCGTTGTCTGTGAATGGCAGCATTTAAAGGAATCCTACTAGAGCAATGGAAAGAGTCTTTGGCCATGTCTGCACTAGACTGTTATACTGCTGTTATTCCACTTTCTACATCCTATGGAATCCTGGGGTTTGCAGTTTAGGGAGGGGCATTTGAGGAAAGAAGAGGAGGAAGAAGTTGTGGTTATGCTGGTCTTTTGAATATTTTGCTCGGTATATACTACTAGTGTGCTGTTTGGAAATTAGTGCAAATGCAGGAATAGTGTCTAGGTCAAGGGACGTGATAGTCTCACTCTCTTCTGCTTTCCTCAGACCCCAGCTGGAATCCTGTGTCCAGTTCTGGGCACCACAATTCAAGAAGGATATCAACAAGCCAGAACATGTCCAGGGGAGGGCAATAAAAACGGTTAAAAAGCCTGGAAACCGGGTCCTGTGAGGAGTGGCTTAAGGAACTGATTGTGTTTAGCCTGAGGAAGAAAAGGTGAAGAAAGGACTTGTAGCCATGTTTGAATAGGATGGGTCCAGCTTGTTTTCTGCTGCTCCAGAGACTAGGACATGGAGCAATGGCTTCAAACAACAACAAAAAAAGATTCCACCTAAACATTAGGAGGAACTTCCTGATGGCAAGGGCTATTCCACAGTGCAAGATGCTGCCCCAGTGGAGTTTGGTGGAGTCTCCTTTAGAGGTTTTGAAACAGAAGCTGGGTAGCCATCTGTCAAAGGGAGGACTTTGATGGTGTGCTCCTGCGCGGCAGAAGGAGGCTGGACTGGATGGCCTTTGGGGCCTTTTCCAGCTCTAGGGTTCTACGATTCTAAGAGAAGGGGGGAAGAGGAGGGGGAGGGAAGTGTCCGCTGTTTTGGCAGTGATAGTTGTGGCATCCTGCCGTACATCTGGTTAGGGAATGATTCCTAAATGGTTTTGTTTTTTTTCACTTATAAAGGTTACAGCAGTTCCTAGGACCCAAATGAAGCCTGCTTTCCCCCCAAACAGCCTCCCAAGACCCCATCTTAGCTGCATTTCCACGGGCTGTGAATCAGGGTGAGGGAAATGCAAGTCCCCAAAGGCTGCTTGGTGGCCTGCAACACTCACCCAACGGGTTCTCCCAAATTGCCCATCTTCCGGCCAAAAATGGGAGGTGAATTCTTTCTGGTAGAAGCTTCTGGGATTAGCAATTTGCTTTTAAAATGAGCCATGGGAGATATTAAAAATACCCTTTTTCCAACAAGAGGTAGATTTGGCTATTTCTGTTTCCCTTCCTTCCTTCCTTCCTTCCTTCCTTCCTCCCTCCCTTCCTTCCTTAATAATCTGGTTGTCTGCATGGCTACCTGGGGCTAAAACAAATTGGCCCCTGGACCTGCCAACCTTGTCCAGCTGTGCTGTCAGTGTTGCAAATAAGACATTTTTTTTCCCCGCTCTCATGAAAATAACAATGACCCAAAAATACTGGAGGCCCACACACATTGCGTAATGCTGCCCGAATCGGTCAAATCGGAAGGATAAGTATTTTGGAAGATGGGCAAAAATGTTTGCTCCGGGCAGCCTGCATGTCCAAAACTTCTTTTAGGAGGGAAGTATCTCTTCCAGCGATCTTGCACAAAGCCGTGATTTAAATGGGAAGCGGAGAGAAGAAAATCCCCAGTGCGACTTCAGAAGCAAAAAAGCAAGAATTGTTTCTGCTTGACTCCCCTTCCGCCATCACCCCCGAGTCCTTTTAAGCTTTAAAATCACCATGTTGATAAAGAGACTATGAGCTTTAAAATTCAGCGCTGCGAAGTCTGAGAATGCCTGTGAAACATTTGATACCTGACATTCAATGTCATGATGCTGACTTCCGACTGAACTTCTATATTTAACTTCCAGTGTTTAATAGCTGACCGGATCCTGTGAAAGATTTTAATGGCTCAGATCCTCCTCTGAGGAACACAGAGCGCTGCCGTAGTCTTAAGACCATTTCCGCACTAGGCTGTTATAGTGCTATTATTCCACTTTCAACATTGTATGGAATCCTGGGGTTTGCAGTTTAGGGAGGGGCCAGCCGGCCCCTCCCTAAACTGCAAACCCCAGGATTCCATACGATGTCAAAAGTGGAATAATAGCACTATAACAGCCTAGTGCGGAAATGGCCACACTCAAACAATGACACCACACTGGCTATCTTTGCTGCGTGTACATTTATTTATTCCTATCACAGTTCCAAAAGGATAGCAAGAAGTTCGGTGCATCGATCTGATGGCAATAGGTTTTGATAATTAAAATCAATAGTACTAAACGAGAAAAGTAAAAGTAGATTTAGAAGAAGTATCCTGTTGGTCATTTGAAAATGTTTTTATACATATGACCATTATTTTTAGAGGCATAATCATAGGTATAAAATAATCTAGAATGAGTTAACAAGGACTTATGAATTTGAGAAATTAAGTAATTAAAAAGTGATAAGCAACAATTAGTAATTAGGGGATAAAATCTATGACTTAACAGTTAAGTATAAATCTTTAAGTAATATGAACCGTTTACAACAAGGGTGGGAACTGATTTTAGTCATGTTTTGTTAGAATTTGTTTTAGTTATGTGTACACATCTGTTAATTTTTGGATGAATGTATTTTTGATGTTGTTTTGTATGTTTGGATTGTGCTGTTTTTCTTCTTTAATAATTTTTTTAAAAAATTAAAAGAAGAAGTTCAATGCATCCAGAGGAAAGTAATTGCAACGGTAAAAGTTCTTGTAGCCAAGCTCTCTGAGAAACAGCTAAGAGACCTGGGTATTTGGGCTTCGGAAAAAGAAAATTGAGAAGAGATATAACTGTTGTCATTGTTGTGTACCTTCAAGTCAATCTGACTTATGGCAATCGTGTGATAAATCTATCATGGGGTTTTTTGGGGCTGAGAGGATGTGACTTGCTCAGAGTCACCCCTTGGGTTTCCACGGTCGAGCTGGAAATCGAATCCTGACCTCTAGGGTTGTAGTCCGAAGCTCAGATACGTGATTCTGATTCTCAAGAGACATGTTAGGCGCACTTAAATATCTGAAAGGCTGACCCCACGTGGAAAACAGAAGCCATTTCCGCACGACACTGTTATAGCGGTATTATTCCACTTTCAACATCCAGAGGAATTCTGGGGCTTGTAGTTTACTGAGGCCCAGGAGCTCTCTGGCTGAGAATTGCAAATGCCCCTCCCTAAACTGCAAACCCCAGAATTCCACAGGATGTTGAAAGTGGAATAATAGTGCTATAACAGTGTCGTGCGGAAAGGCCCAGAGTTAGCTTGTTTCCTGCTGTTGCTCTGGAGGAAGACCAAAGCGACAGACTTCACCTTCCCTAAAGGGGATTCCATTCAACATTAGGAAGAATTTTCCAATGGTAAGAGGTATTTAGTGTAACCCTGGACGGTAGTGGCATCTCCATCTCTGGGGTTTTTCCAAGGAACCCCAAAAGTCACACAACTCCCTGTCGGTGCAGCAATCCAAGCACCCCGAGAGAGAGCCATCCGGCTCTCTCTCGGGGTGCTTGAATTCCTGCACCCGACAGGGAGTTGTGTGACCTTTGAAGTTCCTTCTAATTCTATAATTCCATGATTTGTTTGTTGAAATGTCCCCCATGCTGTGTTTTTTGTTCATTTAAACTGATCATAAAAGCAGCTCCCGGCAATTAAAAAAAGCACAATTAACTATGTCCCCTTGACAGGCACAGCATACAAAAACAGACCTGGAAGGAAATTTGGCTTCATTATTCAGCAATGTGCGACGGCTGGATTTGGCCTTCCTATGAATAAACACCCTCCAACCACGGCTCTTTTTGCCAAGCTGCAGCTTTCAGGTCCTTGCACGAAAAAACGTTGCAGTTAAAAATACCCCCGCTCACCAGTTGTCTCTCCCTTTCACTGCTCAAATACACAGAGCAATGCATTTTTTTTTAAATGAATCCTTGAGTGCCTCTGAAGCACAAGCACAAAAGCGGGGGATTAAGGATAATTGGACAGATCTGAACACAATTTCGTGTTTTCCCCGTGGACCGCAAACCGGAAGATGGGTTTTTGCCAGGTGGAGAAACAGCCCAGCAGGAAAGCAAGCCCAGACAACTGATGCAGGTGGTGAGAATTTGGAGGCCAGGAACGGTGGCAGAAGCTAGGGGACCCATCTGTCCCACAGGGCCCAATCCACCAGGGATTTCTCCTAAACAAGCCTCCTTGAAATGAAAGGCTCTGTGCAAAGGTTTTGCAAAGGTGTTGTTGGCCTCTCAGGAGGGAATCTAGGGATCTGAACTTGCTCAAACTGCAAAGAATTATCTGTTAGAGCCAGTGGCAACTGGTGGCTGCCTTATCAGTGAGCTATCCCTTGTAGGTTTCAGTCTGAACTTTAGTCTGAATCAATGCACATACGTCTGCCCTGCCATTCACTGACATTACACTGATTCTATGAATATACCATCAAAGCATTTCTGAAAGATGGCCATCCAGCCTCTGCTTAAAAACCTCCAAAGAAGGAGACTCCACCACACTCCATGGAGGCAGCAGCAGATTCCACTGCCAAACTGCTCCTTTTACCATCAGGAAGTTCTTCCTGAGGCTCAGGTGGAATCTCCTTTCCCGCAGCTTGAATCCATTGCTCCTTGTCCTGGTCTCTGGAGCAGCAGAAAACAAGCCCGCTCTCTCCTCAACATGACATCCCTTCAAATATTTAAGCATGGCTATCCTGTCCCCTCTTCACCTTCCCTTCTGCAGGCTAAACATCTCCAGGTCCCTAAGCCGCTCCTCAGAGGGCTTTATGGTTTCCAGACCCTTCACCATTTTGTTCCCTCTATGTATTCCCGCATAGCAAATGAAGCCATCGGCCAGTGAAGCAAGCGCTCTTGAGTTCAGTTGAGACTTGCTCTCAAGTCAGGTTGTTTAGGATTGG
This sequence comes from Cyclura pinguis, assembly GCA_030412105.1. Classification (NCBI taxonomy): domain Eukaryota; kingdom Metazoa; phylum Chordata; class Lepidosauria; order Squamata; family Iguanidae; genus Cyclura; species Cyclura pinguis. The sequence goes on along the minus strand of CM059601.1, from coordinate 288,045,364 downwards.
AAACATAAGGTATAAAGCCTGCATAGACGGTACAAGGAGAGAAAGGGTGTCATGAAGTACAAGTCTGTGTGTGGATATGTGTGTGGTTGTAGAAGGACAGTCCATGGTAAAGGAGCACAGATGCTTTGGACAGCATGGGCGCCCGTTAATCCTTCTGGACAGCGTGCTCAGACGGCAATAATACACAACCAGTTGACTGGTAGATTGTTGCTGCCATATTGTTCCTTTCTGGGTTGCCCGGGCACTGCGGTTTACTGCTCTATAACGGGTTGCCAACAAACGACAAACTGCATCCCATTCAGAGTCTCCAGCTCTCCCTTCCACAGGCTGCTGTTTTTATTCACCTGGCTCAAAATGGGGAAAGAGAACAGGGCTTTCCAAGGCTAGTTGACATGCCCATCAATTCATAGAATCATAGAATCCTAGAGTTGGAGGAGACCCCAGGGGCCATCAAGTCCAACCCCCTGCGATGCAGGAACACCCATCAAAGCATTCCCAACAGATGGCCATCCAGCCGCTGCTTAAAGACCTCCAAAGAAGAAGACTCCACCGCACTCCACAGAGGCTGCAGCAGATTCCACTGCCGGACAGCCCTGACCGTCAGGGAGTTCTTCCTGAGGTTCAGGTGGAATCTCCTTTCCTGCAGCTTGAATCCATCGGTCCGTGTCCTAGTCTCTGGAGCAGCGGAAAATAAGCCCGCTCCCTCCTCGACATGACATCCCTTCAAATATTTAAACATGGCTCTCCTGTCCCCTCCTAACCTTCTGTTCTGCAGACTAAACATCCCCAGCTCCCTAAGGCGTTCTTCATAGGGCTTCATGGCTTCCAGACCCTCCACCATTTTGGTCGCCCTCCTCTGCACACGCTCCAGCTTGTCGACATCCTTCTTGAATTGAGGTGCCCAGAACTGGACACAGGATTCCAGATCAGGTCTAACCAATGCAGAATAGAGTGGTGCCATGACCTCCCTCGAGGGAATTCATCAGAGAGATAGCCACAGTGCCATGGCTATGCGCCCATCTCCTGAAGCAACCCCCGAAACCCACCTGTGACAGGCCCTTATTTCTCACTAGATTGGTTTTGTCATTCCAACCTCACGGGGCGCCCTGACGCCAACACTGAGCCCCAGCTCCACCCCTTCATCGCAAACTTCGTGCAGAAGGGCTAGGGTCTTAAGTGTCCCCTCAGAGCCAAATAAGCTATTTATGGTAGCATGTTCAGTGGCTCCAGATAATGCAAGCCAACTGAGTCGTTATAAAAACAAACTGTATCTTCTCTTGTAATAACATTAAAATAAAGTATCTCATCAAGGCTGGAGCAGGTCCAGAGGAGGGCAACCAAAATAGTGAGAGGCCTGGAAGCCATGCCCTATGAGGATAGACTTAGAGAGCTGGGTATGTTCAGTCTGCAGAAGAGAAGGTGAAGAGGGGACAGGATAGCCATGTTTAAATATCTGAAGGGATGCCATGTAGAGGAGGGAGAGGACTTGTTTTCTGCCGCTCCCGAGACCAGGACAAGGAGCAATGGATTCAAGCTGCAGGAAAGGAGATTCCACCTGAACCTCAGGAAGAACTTCCTGACAGTCAGGGCTGTCCAGCAGTGGAAGAGGCTGCCTCCATGGAGTGCGGTGGAGTCTCCTCCTTCTTTGGAGGTTTTTCAGCAGAGGCTGGATGGCCATCTGTCGGGAGTGCTTTGAGGGTGTTCCTGCATGGCAGGGGGTTGGACTGGATGGCCCCTGCGGTCTCTTCCAACTCTACATTTCTATGATTCTATGATTCTAAGGCGCATGTTTAAGTGCATTGCTGTTCCATTAAACAGTTCAAACATCTGACAAGCTATGCCATAACTCCCATCCTTACACACCATAGAATCACCGAATCATCACAGAACCGTAAAGCAGGAAGGAACCACTGGGACCATCCAGTCCACCTCCATTCTGCCATGCGGGAAGACACAACCAAGGCACTCCCTTGGACAGATGGCCATCCAGCCTCTGTTTAAAAACCTCCAAAGAAGGAGACTCCACCACACTCCACAGAGGCAGCAGCAGACTCCACTGTCCAACTGCTCTTACCCTCAGGAAGTTCTTCCTAATGTTTAGATGGAATCTCTTTTCCTGAAGTTTGAAGCCATTGCTCCATGTCCTAGTCTCTGGAGCAGCAGAGAACAAGCTTACTCCATCCTCCATATGACATCCTTTCAAATATTTAAACACAGCTATCATGTCACCTTTTAATCTTCTCTTTTCCAGGCTAAACATACTCGGCTCTCTAAGCTACTCCTCATAGGGCATGGGTTCCAGGCCTTCTACCATTTTGGTTTCCCCCTGGACATGTTCCAGTTTGTCAATATCCTTCATGAACTATGGAGACAAGAGCTGGACACAGTATTCTACATGAGGTCTGACCTAAGCAGAGTAAAGGGGGACTACTACTTCTCTCAGTCTAAACACTATACTCCTATTGATGCAGCCCAGAATCGTATTGGCCTTTTTAGCTGCTGCATCACATTGCTGACTCATGTTCAGCTTGTGTTCTACTAAGACTCCTAGATCTCTTTCAGTTGTCCTCTGGTCAAGCCAGGTGTCACCCATCCTCTATCTGTGCATTTCATTTTTTCTGCCTGATTGTGGTACCTTACATTTCTCCCATTTTCTAACTTCTAATGCATTCATCCCCCTCCCTTCAGTGAGGAGTAACGTGGCAAGCAGAAATGGGGTCCCCCATGTGGAGATCTGACACAATGCACAACCTTCTAGTGAACTGCATCAACGCATATAGGTGTATCCCTTGAGGTATCCTGGGGGCCCTTATTGTGCAATGGGACCCATAGCACAATGATACGAATTGTGCAAGGGGACTCATGATGCCACGGGACCCTTGGTGTTAACGGTGGGTCTCCTTGCACAGTGGTTCCAGAGAGGGAGTGACGTTTCTGCTCCCCTCCTGAGAATACAAACGTTCTGCAACAACACATTTCAGCTTCACATGATTGCAAGTTGATTTACGATGAGATGAAATAATGCCAGCCACTTTTTCAAAAGTGATAATTTAACATTGATAGCAGGATTGGAAGCTCTTCTAAGGTCATTTCTGCACTAGACTTTTATAGCGCTATGACTCCACTTGAAACATCCTATGGAATCCTGGGGTTTGCAGTTTCGGGAGGGGCCAGCCGGCCCCTCCCGAAACTGCAAACCCCAGGATTCCATAGGATGTTTCAAGTGGAATCATAGCGCTATAAAAGTCTAGCGCGGAAATGGCTTAAGAACACTGGCTTGCATTCTCTATAGGCCTCTTAAAACAAAGGAGTTGTTTGGTCCTCAGTCATCTGCATAATGAACACACACACACCCTTTAAAAACTTCACATAACACAAATTTCAGCCGCTCTATTCAGCTCCACTAAGCAAGGGCTACTCCAGAAACAAACTGCTTGTGCAGAATTTTATGGGCAGGAGTTGATCTTGTCTCAGCAATTGCCTGCCTGCAATTTCCATGAACACTAAATATGCTCGTAAATCCGAAAGGCACAGAACATAGAGGAGCTGAGGGCCAGGAGTACGCCAGCAAATAAAGATGCTTGCTTAAGCGTTATTTTTCGGGCCTGCCATTGAAAATGGGAAGGAGGTTTGTTGCTGGGCTAGTCATCATCAGCCGCTGACAAAGAGAAAATGGAAGGCATTACTTTAGAACTGTATGGTCAGCAGGGATCCCAAAGGATATCTAGTCCAACCCCATGTCAATAGAGCAATCGGTAGGACATATTCACAGACATAAATCAGTGTAATGCTTGTTTCCCCCTTTGTTGTAAGCCACTGTTCTGCAGGAGAGAAGCTCTGAGATGAGTACAGGTGAGTTCTCAGCACACCTAGCAAAGGCCATTTCTGCCCTGCACTGTTATAACGCTATCATTCCACTTTCAACGTCCTTGGGGAATTCTGGGATTTGTAGTTTGCTGAGGCCAGAGAGCTCTCTGGCTGAGAATTCTAAAGGCCCCTCCTGAAACTGCAAACCCCAGGATGGCCTTGGATAGAACTTTACATCTGATGGGAAGAGGGGTGGCATGAAGGGGCAGAGGGCTTACAGATGCCACCAACAGGATTCCAGCCACAAAGAGCATTAATCTGACCTTATATCACAATTTGCAAGATGGGCCATTTCCGCACTAGCCTGTTATAGTGCTATCATTCCACTTTCAACATCCTAATCTGACCTTATATCACAATTTGCAAGGTGGGCCATTTCCGCACTAGCCCGTTATAGTGCTATCATTCCACTTTCAACATCCTAATCTGACCTTATATCACAATTTGCAAGATGGGCCATTTCCGCACTAGCCTGTTATAGTGCTATCATTCCACTTTCAACATCCTAATCTGACCTTATATCACAATTTGCAAGATGGGCCATTTCCGCACTAGCCCGTTATAGTGCTATCATTCCACTTTCAACATCCTATGTCGAAAGTGGAATGATCGCACTGTAGCAGGCTAGTGCGGAAATGGTGGTCAGCTACATTACAAAGAGAATGAAAGCTGAACATTTCTTTTTCCCAGTTAGTTTCAAAGATGCTACAGGGTCCCTTTCTATCTTTTTGTAATAAAGCAGAATGTCTTTGAATGTATCTGGAAGGCAAACACCGAAGGCAGGTCTGAAGTGATTTAGTTCTTTTTTTGGTGGTGGTGTTAACATCCATCAAGTTGACTTTGGCTTATCACGACCCTCTCTGAACGGGAGACCTCTCAGTCACCGTCCCATCAACTGCCCTGCTCAGGGCTTGCAGATTTTTGGGATGTGTCTTTCTTGACAGAGTCCATCCATCTGTAAAGGAGTTTTCTTCCTTTCTAAACTGTTTTCTACCGTACCGTGCATTATTGCTTTTTCTACTGAGTCATGTCTCCTCATGACATGGCCAAAGTATGGTAATCTCAGTTTAATCATCTTGGCTTCTACAGAGAGTTCAGACTTGATTTGCTCTAGGACCCATTAAATTGTCTTTTCAGATGCCCAGGGTATCTGTAGAATAATCTCCTCCAGCACCACATTTCAAAGGACTCAATTATCTACCTGTCAGCTTTCTTCACGGGCCAGATCTCTGCTGCCACTGTAGGTGAAGACTTCCTCAAATCCCACTTCTGCCACCAAAAATGAGGACTTCCCCTTATCCGCGCCACCAATGTAAGGACCTCCTCTTGTCCCTCTGCCGTGGCCGCCAGCTGTGGGGAACCTATGAGATGCTCTCGAGAGATACTCCTGTGTAAGATATTATGCAACTTGTATCCAGACCAGCCACCGACTCTCTAGAGGGATTAAAAACAATAAAAAGGGGGTTTTTTTGGTTATGTCTGTAGCAACAGGAAGAGTAAGGAAATAGTAGGGCCCTTTCATGGAAAAAATGGCGAAATACTAACAGAGAAAAGGCAGAACTACTCAGCACCTTCTTTGCCACAGTCTCCTCCCAAAGGGACAACAGTGCTCTACCTGGGGAAAACGGAGCAGACGATGCGGTGGCGGAAATGCAACCCCACACAGGTAAAGATGTAGTATGGCTACTCTAAATGAATTGAAGTCTGCAGGGCCAGATGAGCTACATCTAGAGTTATTAAAAGAACCGGCAGAAGCAATTTCAGAAGCACTAGCAATAATCCTTGAGAGTTCCTGCAGACCGGAGGAGGGCAAATATTGTCCCCATCATCAAAAAGGGGGGGAAAAGAGGACCCAAACCAAGGATTACCACCCCATCAACCTGACATCAATACCAGGAAAGGGCCTAGAGTGGATCATTAAACAGTCTGCAAGAACTTAGAAAAGAATGCTGTGACCGTTAAAAGTCAGTGTGGGTTTCTCAAAGGCAAGTCATGCCAGACTAAAGCCCTTTCCGCAGGACCTTGTCGGCTTGCGTTGGGGACGGGAGAAGGACAGGACGCAGACGATGCTTACGCATGATGTCGTCCATGCCCTGTCACTCTCCTATCCCCAAGCAGTGCAATTGCGCCACAGTTCATTGACAGGTTTTACCCATCAATCACCAGCGATCACGCAGCCCTCCTGCCACCCTCCCGCACTTACCTGAGCTACGGAGGCTCAGGGAGCACGGTGGCTGCACTTGCTGCCCCAGCGCATCCTGGGACAGTGCCCGGTTGTGCCGCAGAAGGAAGAGGCATGGCCACTGCGCCTCCTCCATTCCCGCAGGCAGCCGGTGCAGAGGAGAGCACTTCTATTGCACTCCCCTCTCAGGAGGGGCTCTACTGGGATCCCTGTGGGACATCACCAGATCCAGTAACCTACAGAAAGGGAATAATATTATCTCTTTTTTTTTACAGAGCTACAAGCTTGGTGGATGAAGGGAATGCTGTAGATGTAGTTTATCTTGATTTCAGTAAGGCCTTTGACAAGGTCCCCCATGATATTCATGCGAATGAGCCAGTTACATCCGGGCTAGACAATGCTACTCCTAGGTGGATTTGTAATTGGTTTACCAACTGAACCCAAAGGGTGCTCCTCACCAATGGCTGCTTTTCCTCCTGAAGAGAAGTGATTCGCGGGCTGCCACAGGGTTCTGTCCTGGGCCCAGGGCTATTCAACATCTCCATCAATGACTTGGATGATGGAATAGAGGGCATGCTGATCAAATTTGCAGATGACACCAACTTGGGAGGGGTTGCTAATACGCCAGAGGGCAGGATCAAAATTCAAAATGACCTTAAAAGATTAGAGACCTGGGCCAAACCTAACAAAATGAATTTCAACAGGGAGAAATGTAGGGCACTACACTGGGGCAGAAAAAAATGACATGCACAAACATAAGATAGGTGATACCTGGCTTGACCACAGCAGATGTGAAAAAGATCTAGGAGTCTTAGTAGGCCACAAGCTGAATATGACTCAGCAGTGTGATGCAGCAGCTAAAAAAGCCAATGTAATTCTGGGCTGCATCCATAGGACTACAGTGTATCAGTCAAGGGAAGTGATGGTGTCTCTCTATTCTGCTTTGGTTGGACCGCACCTGGAATCCTGTGTCCAGTTCTGGGCACCAAAATTCAGGATGGATATTGACAAGCTGGAATGTGTCCAGAGGAGGGCGACCAAGATGGTAGAGGGTCTGGAAACCATGAAGCCCTCTGAGAAGCTGCTCAGGGAGGTGGGTAGGTTTAGCCTGGAGAAGAGAAGGTTAACAGGTGACATGATAGCTATGTTTAAATATTTGAAGGAATGTCATATGAAGGACGGAGCAAGCCTATTTTCTGCTGCTCCAGAGACTAGAACATGGAGCAATGGCTTCAAACTACAGGAAAAGAGATTCCATGTAAACATTAGGGAGAACTTCCTGACAGGAAGAGCAGTTTGACAGTGGAATATGCTACTGCCTGGGAGTGTGGCGGAGTCTCCTCCTTTGGGGTATTTTAAACAGAGGCTGGATGGCCATCTGTCCAAGGGAGTGGTTTAATGATGTATTCCTGCATGGCAGAATGGAGTTGGACTCGATGGCCCTTGGGGTCTCTTCCAACACTACGATTCTGTGAAAGCACTACCATTGTGCACATCCATTCATAAATCAAGCACTGTAACAGTCTACCCAGACTGAATAGATAACACCCACCTGACTAAAGGATTCTGGGACTTGTAGTCCAAGAGCTATCTTTTGCAACCTTTTATTCATAGAAAGAGAGGCAAATGATTTTTACCTGGTCAGGACTACTTGCTCATCTAGCTCAATATTTTCTGCTCTGACCAGCAGTAGCTTTCCAGGTTATAAAACTGGTTATGTCACGAGTTCTGCCCGTGGTGCACCACAGTGCCTCCCTGATAAGCTAAAACTCCCACAATTCTTTGAGGGAAGCCATTGGAACCAAACTGATATAGCTGGCCATCCTGCCCGGGACGACATACCATAGTACTTCTCCATGAGGAACAACGCTACGCTGAGCCACCTAGCATCCTTCCCAGACCTACTGTCACGCCCCGCCTTGGAGACCCTGACAGTGAGGAGGAGAGTTCTGAGTCTGGGTCAGGCAGAAGGCAGCCCAGAGGAAGACCACAGCCAGCAGCCGGGGCCAGAGCAAGAGAACTGAAGGGCCGGCAGCAACAAGAGTCAGAGGCAGAAGCAACACAAGCACCTACCTTGGCAGAAGGATGGCAAGGAAAGGAACGGTTCAGGCGCTCAGCTTGTTTATATAACAAATGGGCCTTAATGAGGGAGCGCCTGCATCAACTTTTTTAGCCTATAAAAGACAAACAGCTGGCCTGTCTCCCCAGGGTCAGCAACTGATCTTCCTGGTGGTTGAAACCCTGTGCTGGTATCTTGCTTCCGAAACCCTGACTCTCCTTAGATCTTTGTCTGCCCTGACTATGCTTCTGGTTTGCCCCTGTGGATTTGGACGCTTTGGAACTCTGGACTTTGGGTTTGAATTCAGATTTGCTTTAAAGTATTCTCTCTCTCTCTCTCTCTCTCTCTCTCTCCCTCCCCCCCCCCCCCCCGGCCATAATAACCTCCCTCTTCCACCCTGCTAATTGCTGCCTGGCCTCTTTGGGACACGACACCTACTGTGAAGCTGCTGAGGTTTCCCTCTTGTCTATTCTATGCCCAGTGGAGAGGAGGGTGGGTTGCAGGGGTATCTGGCTATCTTACCAGATGCAAAGGGACTAAATCAGCCACTGTGGTCCACCAGCACCTGCAGGGGTCTCAGTGACAATGCTATGCTGAGCCAGGTACCACCCTTCCCAGACCTCCTGTACAGCTGCTGAAGTACTCTCATGTTGCTATTCCATGCCTGGTGGAGGGCAAAATGGATTGCTGGAGGATCTGGCTATGTCCTTGTAACCAGGTGCATGGCAATTAAATCAGCCACTGCAATCCACCACAGGTTTCAGTGGCTGATGTAACAATTTCATGTCTGGCTACAGGCTAGAGGCTTCTGCAGTCACACACACCCTTCACCAGGCATGGAACAACCATAGAAGGGGGACTTAGGCAGCTCTGCTGCAGGTCCAAGGGGGAAGCTTTGGTCACTGCACAGGGCATCATAGAATCATAGAGTTGGAAGAGACCCCAGGGGCCATCCAGTCCAACCCCCTTCTGCCGTGCAGGAACCCACATCAAAGCCCTCCCTTTGACAGAGGGCCATCCAGCCTCTGCTTAAAAAACTCCAGAGAAGGAGGAGACTCCACCACACTCCACTTAGGACAGCAGCAGATTCCACAGCTGGACAGCTCTGACCGTCAGGAAGTTCTTCCTGAGGTTTAACTGGAATCTCTTTTCTTGCAGCTCGAATCCATTGCTCCTTGTCCTAGTCTCTGGAGCAGCGGAAAATAAGCCCGCTCCCTCCTCAACATGACATCCCTTCAAATATTTAAACATGGCTCTCATGTCCCCTCTTAACCTTCTCATCTGCAGACTAAACATCCCCAGCTCCCTAAGACGCTCCTCAAAGGGCTTCATGGCTTCCAGACCCTTCCCCATTTTGGTCACCCTCCTCTGGGCATGCTCCAGCTCGTCCATATCCTCCTTGAAATGAAGATATATGCAGACATTAGTGTTAATAAACATCTGGTAATGCCACTAAATAAGAAGATGGCAACAGTAGAATTGCAGCTGATAGCTTCCATGTCAGCAAGGCAGTGAATCCTCATTGGGATCTAGTCTAAACTTGACAAGGTGCTGGCCAAATTAAAGGGGTTGGACTGGAGGGCCTTTGGGGATCTCTCACAACTCTGTGTATGATTCTATGAAATCTATCCCTCTTCCCAAAAGAGGTGTAGCACCTTGGCCAGCTCTTTGGAAGTTCAGACTAAAACCCAGAACAGATTCACCAGCCCTGCTGAGATGGGATGCAGCAGCCATCCCTCCTAATCATCCATTTGCAGTTCCAATCTGCCCTACATGTGGAACAGAAATAGAACATCGATCCCTCTTGGCTGTGCATTCCATTATCGTTGCACTCCCAGGTTAACAAGCAACAAAAAGATGCTTATATTAGCTCATTGTTTCTTTCATCTCTCCCTCCTGTGCAATCAGTGAAAGTAGGGAGCGCTTGCACTGAACCTCTGGGGATTAAGGCAAAATGGGAGGAATTGAGGAGACAGAGCTAAGAGAAGGCTGTCTCCAAAATACCTGGGAAAATGGCAGAAATCAGCTGGACACAAAAGAGATGGAGATGGAGATATGAAATTTATACCATGACTAAGTCCATTTCTGCACTAGACTGTTATAGTGCTGTTATACCACTTTCAACATCCTATGGAATCCTGTGGTTTGCAGTTGCAAACTGCAAACCCCAGGATTCCGTAGGATGTTGAAAGTGGAATAATAGCACTATAGCAGTCTAGTGAGGAAATGGCCTAAGGCCCTATGTCAGGGTTGCATACCATAAATCTCAGCAGCCAGAGGCCAAAATCCACCATCATTTCAGCATAGCATAAGTTTCCCCCCGATAGGGTTACGTTACACAACACCTGTATTGAAAACCAACACAGGACGATGTATGTGCATCAATGGTCTAACACACACTGTTGACCATGCATTGTGCAGTTGAAATGCACAAAGGTAACCCATACAGGCTCTGTGCATTCGCATGCTACTCTGTGTACTTTAATATGCTCTCACATATGCAATAGTCCCACACGTGCGACTTTGTTTCTGCTGCCATCAGCAGGATGTGACTATTGTGGATTGTCTAAAAAAGAATCTCTCCACGTGGGTGATGCAACTTACACCTGTGAATGTGACTTACAGGGTGCTGGGCCCAGAGTTACACATCAGTTATGTCACTTGACCTTTGTGCTGAATGGCAACGATTGTCATGTCCTGGAGAACTTGTGCTCACAAAACCCACTCAGAGTTTCAAAAAGAAGCATTTGTTTCGAGCAAAGCAAGTAACACAGCAACTTTTCCAAAAGTTGCTGAGATTATCCCATAAAAATTTAGGCATGTAAATCAGTGGTTGGTGAAAGTCGTAAATGTCAGGTCATCCCATCAGTACAGGTACTTTCCCAGACCTTTTGTTATTTACATATTTTTCCTCCTGGGAGCTGGGATATTTCCTTATCTATGAATTGCCTGGTTCCCATTACACCTTCCTGTTCCTTTGTGTTCCCTCTTCCGATCTTCTTCCCTCTTGCCCAACGACAAAGTGGCATTGAATATTCTAGCAATTCACCATTTTGCACCCCAGGACAGTTTAAGGGCTCCAACATGATACACAGGCCATTTCCGCACTAGACTGCTATGGTGCTGCTATTCCACTTTCAACATGCTATGGAATCCTGGAGTTTGCAGTTTAGGGAGGGGCCTTTAGAATTCTCACCAGAGAACTCATTGGCCTCAGGAAACCACACACCCCAGAATTCCACAAAAAGATGTTAAAACCGAATAATAGCACTAGAACAGTGAAGGGTGGAAATGGCCATGTTTGCAAGTAGATACATTGTTGCAAGTTGATCATTAACAAAGGATACACGATAACACTTCAGCAAACCATGGCTCTATTTGATCTAGCAAAGCTATTCAATTGCAAGTATCAATACATTCAGCATACATATGACAAGGGCCTTCACAACTGCATGAGCAAGCAAAGGAATATTTGCATGTGCAATGATACCAAATACACAACTTTGCTTCCACGACCTCGGAATGGACACAGCTGTTCCACATCAGACAAAGCTGTCCAACTGCTTCAGCAGGGGAATTTATGCATTTCTTATAAGCCAACAGGATTACAGCCAACACAGTGCACAGATATAGGCCATTTCCACACTAGACCATTATAGTGCTATTATTCCCCTTTCAACATCCTATGGAATCCTGGGGTTTGCAGTTTAGGGAAGGGAATTTAGAATTCTCAGCCAGAGGGCTCTTTGGACTGAGAAAACAACAAACCCCCAAATTCCACAGGATGTTGAAAGGGGAATAATAGCACTAGAACGGGGGGGGGGGGGTGGCCATAGGAAAAGAGTCTAGATCAGCCACTTAGTTAAGTACACTTAAATGTCCTCAACCAAGTGGCATCTTCTGACCTGACCATCTGCCACTGTGAATGAGGGAGGTCTGTTCTCCTAATGATCAGCAGACTGAAGTTTTCCACCCCCTCCCACCAGTGATCTCTGTGTGACGATCAGAAGCAGGATTCCTCTTGCAGTTCCTCCTTCTTCTGGAGGTTGCTTAAAGGAGGGGATGGAAACATTGGCCCTTTCCGCACGAGGCGAGTGAATCGCTCCGTGCCGTCACTTACCGGTTCTTCTTGGCTCGAAGCAACGCGGACTTCCCCTTAAGCCCTTCCGCAGGGCTCCCCGTTTGTTCCAGGGCAATGCGGAGCAGCGCGAGGTCTTTAGATCTGCACTGGTGAGGCTTCCAAAATGGCAGCTTCCGGCTGTTTGTGGGTCCGGACCAACCGCTGAAGCCGGCCACGCCCACAGCCCGCCCTCCACTGATCGCAGGCTCGCACTGGTGCGAATCTGCGCATCTGCACAACTGAGCAGAAACAAAATGGCACGCTCCGGAAAATTGAAAGACTGTTTTTTTCCGGTCTTCACTTAGCACGCCGGAGGACCACTTGGGGGCGTTTTGGATCGGACTTAGGTGCGGAGCTAAGGTAAATAGTCCGAACCTAGACCGATCCAAGGTGCGGACGACCTCCGTGATAGGACGCCTTGGCCCGTCTTAACTTCCTCGTGCGGAAACGGCCATTATCAAATTCTTTCATAATTGAACATCCACGGTCCAGTTGCTCGACATTTTCTCCTTGCAATACTTCCCCTGTGACCACCTTCCCGTTATCGATATGGGCACCTTTAACAGTCATGAAAAGTTAACAGCTGTCCAGTGGCATAGGAAGGCTTGGTTTGTTTTCAAGAGACCCTGTGAGATCCTTTACTTCTAATTCTGGAAGTTCAAAGTTGGGAGAAGATTGGGAACCGACTGAGGGATTCAGCCTTCATGCTTGCACTGTTCTCATGCCTATTAGGAGGGAAAATGAGGCACCTCTATGCAGTTTGGTTTCCTTTGTGTGCTTCTGCAACATCTAAACTTTGAGAGGTGTCAGCATGCATGGTTCCCGTCATAAAATATTTGGGGGATGTGTAATAGATCGGGCAGCTGGCTTAGGCATTGCTAGAGTTAGCTGGAGCATTACAAATTTTCAATTGCCAATTGCTAATTGCAACTATGGCCATTTCCGCACTAGTTCTTCTAAGTTCTTACATTCCCAACATTGTAGCAGTGGGCAAAAAAACAATTAACCCTTTGATACACAGGAATACAAAAACAAGCTTCAAATAGATACAAGGCCCTTCCCTAAAACTGCAAACCCCAGGATTCCATAGGATGTTGAAAGTGGAATAATAGTGCTATAACAGTCTAGTGTGGAAATGGCCTGAATCACTGTTTCGCGAAATGATGTCTGTCTAAAAAGTGTGTCACCAACATGAAAAGTTTGGAAAGCTCAGTTCTAGACTGTCGGTTCTGGCGTAATCTGAAAATAATGAGTTGCTTGTGGGTAGAAAGCTACCATTTATTGCTGGAGGAAGCCATCAGCTCAAAGACTGCGATCCCTTCTCTGCTGTAGAATTTCTGCGGCATTCAAATACCACCAATAAAGTTTACCTTATAGCTGTGGCACAGGTCAGTTTTTGGCACCAAATGAAGTCTTGTGGAGGTGGCTGCATTACATCCAGCACCCCCTCATAGATTTACTGGCTATTGGAAATTCAGTCTAGCACTGGGGAAATTATCCAAGGCACCCTCCATCTCCCTGACTTCCAGAGGGAAAAGAAAACCCAGCTGGGGGTGAGCAGAACACAGAACAACCCATTTGCTCAGAATCATTAGACAAAATAGCAGAGCCAAAGCTGAGGGGGTGGAGAATGTGGGAGAAAGATCAAGCATAAAATATATCTTCATCATGTCTTCAATCCACTGCAAGTTCCAAGTCCCAAGGGGAACAAAACTCATTTCGTAGAACTTGCATTAGGAAGCGAAGTTCACAGTAGTGTACAGTTGATATAAAATATACATGCGTTGCACTCACCTAATTGTGGCTTCCATGTCTGTGGGGATGGTGAGACCTGTTCCAGGGTTTAGGCTGAAATTTAACGGTCTTGAAGCTCCTTGGAAGGTTAAAGGTACTGACGAGGACTGAACCTACTTGGGGAGAGAGGGTTAAGTACTTCAGAGAACTCCTTCAGAGTGAAATCTGGAGTGGTTTTGCTAGAATCAAGTGTCACTGTCTTCAGCCCTTTGACTTTTAGAACAGTGTTTGAATGTAGGGGGGCAGCAGGCATACTGGACAATGAGACACGGGTCATTTCCGCACTAGACTGTTATGGCGCTATTATTCCACTTTCAACATCGTACGGAATCCTGGGGTTTGCAGTTTCGGGAGGGGCCAGCGGAATAATAGCCCTATAACAGTCTAGTGCGGAAATGGCTATGGACATGAAAGTGGAAGACAGAGATATCAAAACAGTTAAAAGATTTTCTGCACCTTGGTTAAATCATTAGTAAAAACTGAGGCCATTTCTGCCCCTCGCTATTATAGTGTTATTATTCCACTTTCAACATCCTGTGGAAATTCTGGGGTTTGTAGTTTACTGAGGCCCAAGAGCTCTCTGGCTGAGAATTCAAAATGCCCCAGGATTCCCCAGGATGTTGAAAGTGGAATGATAACACTATAACAGGGTAGTGCGGAAATGGCCTGAGACTGTAGTCAAGAAACTGTAAGGAACAAGATAAGATCCTCAAGTTTAAGGATATATCACTAAACACCAAAATCAGAATCAACCTTGCCATAATATTTCTGATTACTGTGTGTGGACAATGAAGAAAGCTCATTTGAAACGTGGCCAGGTCCTCTTCTTTAGACATCTTCAAAAAGAGGCTGGAGAATCACCTTGTTACCCTGATTTCTGGGGTCCCTTGCAGGACACCTCGCCATGCTCCACGCGATGGGGAATGGAAACTAGCCAGAGCACAAGCTATAGCAATGCGGGAGGCAGGGTAACCTAGCGGGGTCTTTTACCCAGTTTCTACGGGGTCAGGCCAAGCCAAAAACCAAACTAAACTGTCCAGTAAATGATTTTATTGAAGGAAAGTCTCACGCACCCACGCACCCATGCACTCACTCACTCAAGACCTATTAAGAAACAAAAGAGAGGAAATTGGACAGGGGAGTATTGAAGGGGTGTAGCTGGGGTGATACTGCACCTTGTCCTGAAGTCCGTGGTCCGGGGAGACAGCGGAGAGATGAGACTCAGCCCAAGGAGGGCTGAGGGGATCACTCGACGGACGGAGCAACGGTCTGCTGGGAAGACCGGGAGCGATCCCAAGAAACGCTCAAAAACCGGGACTATTTGTAGGGGAAAAAGTACCTGGAGGACTAATCCTTTCCCGGGGACAACAATGGGTGTTGGAGCAAAAACGAAGCTCCACGATGGTAACTTCCTTCGCATGATGGGATTGCAAGGTGTTGCCAAAGTCTCAGGATCTTCGGCTGTGTTAGTTTGTGGCGTGACTTCATGTCAACGGTCCTCGCCTGATGCAATATTTGCTCAACTTGGGGCAGACACGCCAATCCCCTCGAGTCAGCGTCTGGGGGCTGAGGACCCTTTGTTTATTGGGGGTTTACACATCTTGAGGTCTCCTGGGGCTGTGTGACTGTGGATTTTACTGGCCTGACCTAGTTTTCTTTTCTTTTTTTAATCCTTTTATTCAAATTCAGATACAAAACAAACAATTATAACTGTCAACTTATCTGAAATATTTCTGATCTTCCACACTCATCTAGATTTCATTATCAATATTTCTTAACATGCTTAAAATATTGTACTACCTCTTAGTGCTATTATTGCTCGTTGATTCTTGCATTTCCATCTCCATATTCCCGCTTCATGATATATATCCTGTAGCCCCCTCGTAATTTATCTTAAATCATGAATCACAGATTTCCATCTGATGGCACCCAGCGATTACCCATTCCAATTTGCCATTCTTTTTGTATCTCTTCCTCTGATTTCCCTTTTAATCTCTGAGAGACCATGTCAGCATTTTTGTTTTCGATCGGTGTACCCCACCATTGTTCTAATGTATAGTTTTCGATCGTTCGACCATGGCTGCCTACATGCTTGTTTGGGCGACCCCTCAGACACACGGAATCATGTTTTAATATCAAAATTGTAGACCCCGGGCTAGAGTTTTTCCAGCGGAGTAACAACCTGCTGCAAAAGTTTAAATTGGAGATCTGGCAACCAGCAGGGGGTTGGACTCAGTGGTCCACGAGGCCCCTTCCAACTCTACGATTCTATTATTCCATTTTTATTTTTATAGTTCTGCTGATACAACAGCCAGGTTAAAAGACAAATGAATAGATTCCAAGAGCACATCAACCCTGAGCTCTCACTAGAAGTGAAGATGACTAAACTGAAATTAATCATGCGTTGGATACATCATGAGATGACTTGACTCATTTGAAAAGATGATGATGCTAGGAAAAGTTGAAAGCAGTAGGAGAAAAGATAGATCATGTTACTCGCTGAAGGAAGACAAGACGACAATTTGCAAGACGACTGAGGCTTTCGGCGGTCTCTCTTTCGTTGGGTCACCGTAAGTCAAAGCCAACTTGATTGGAACTAGCTTGCTCATCTGTAGCTTTGTATATTTATTTTTTTGTATAATTTTTATTGAAAGTTTGTCTCGAAAATAAAACAGCCGCCTCACACTTCCATGCTTAAATCTTCCAGTCGAAGTTGCTTATTTCCATTCCGTTACAAACATAATTTCCAGCTTACGGAGAGAAGAACAGTTACATTATTTCTTCTTTGATTTCTCATACATTTATATCCTTACCCAATCCAATACTCTTTTCCATTCTTTCTCAAAGTTCTGGATAGAATTACTCTTCAAAGAAAATGCTAACTTTTCCATCTCTATCATATCCAGAACATTTAACCTCCATTCTTCTATATATCAATATGTTTCTTTTCTTTCCAGTGCTGTGCATATGTCAACCTTGCCGCAGTTATTAGATATAATAATATCTTCTGATGACTTCTTATTTCCCTTTGTTGCCCTAGCCATCCATAGCTTTTTAAACAGTAAATGAGAAGCAGCAGCCCAGGTTAGGCAAACCAGTTCCCCCTCTGCTCGCTGCCCCAGCCATAACTCGAGTGCTATCTGAATATATGAATTTCAACAGAGAGAAATGTAGGGTCCTGCACTTGGGCAGAAAAAATGAAAGTCGCAAGTATAGGATGGGGAACACATGGCTGGATAGCAGTACATGTGAAAGGGATCTAGGAGTCTTGGTGGACCACAAGCTGAACATGAGTCAGCAGTGTGACACGGCAGCCAAGAAAGCCAACACGATTCTTGGTTGCATCAATAGGAGTATGGTGTCTAGATCGAGGGAGGTAATGATACCACTTTATTCTACATTGGTTAGGTCTCATTTGGAATCCTGTGTCCAGTTCTGGGCACCTCAGTTCAAGGAGGATGTCAACAAGCTGGAAGGTGTCCAGAGGAGGGCGACCAAATGGTGAAGGGTCTGGAAGCCATGCCCTATGAAGAATGCCTTAGGCAGCTGGGTATGTTTAGTCTGCAGGAGAGAAGGTTAAGAAGGGACATGAGAGCCATGTTTAAATATTTGAAGGGATGTCAGGTTAAGGAGGGAGCGGGCTTGTTCTCTGCTGCTCCAGAGACTAGGGCCAGGAGCAATGGATTCAAGCTGCAGGAAAGGAGATTCCATTTGAACCTCAGGAAGAACTTCCTGACGGTCAGGGCTGTCCGGCAGTGGAATAGGCTGCCTCGGAGTGTGGTGGAGTCTCCTCCTTCTTTGGAGGTTTTTAAGCAGAGGCTGGATGGGCATCTGTTGGGAATGCTTTGATGGGTGTTCCTGCATGGCAGGGGGTCGGACTCGATGGCCCCGGGGTCTCTTCCACCTCTAGGATTCTATGATTCTATCTAAGAAGCCATGGTCACATATGGGTTAACCCTGACTCCGAAGAACACACTCTGAAGTCAACAGTAGTTTATTCAGGGGACAGTAGTGGGTACCAGCTGCACAATTCCACCGAAGTTGCCAGAAATTACTTATATTATTAGTCCCTGTATGGCATTATAAGGTCCCATACCTAGGCAGAGAAAATGAAATGCACAAATATAGGATGGGAGATGCTTGGCTGGACAACAGTACATGTGAAAGGGGTCTAGGAGTCATAGTAGACCACTGAACATGAGTCAGCAGTGTGATGCAGCAATTCTTAGTTACATCAATAGGAGTATGGTGTCTAAATTGAGGAAAGTAATAGTAACAGTACCACTCTTTGGTCAGACCTCATTTGGAATCCCGTGTCCAGTTCTGGGCACCTCAATTCGAGAGGGATATGGGCAAGCTGGAGCATGTCCAGAGGAGGGCGACCAAAATGGTGGAGGGTCTGGAAGCCACGAAGCCCTACGAGGAGCAACTTAGGGAGCTGGGGATGTTAAGTTTGCAGAAGAGAAGGTTAGGAGGGGACAGGATAGCTGTATTTAAATATTTGAAGGGATGTCATGTTGAAGATGGAGCAGGCTTGTTTTCTGCTGCTCTGGAGACTAGGACACTATGGAGCAATGGATTCAAACTTCCTGATGGTAAGAGCCATTCAACAGTGGAATCTGCTGCTGCCTGGGAATGTGGTGGAGCCTCCTCCTTCTTTGGAGGTTTTTAAGCAGAGGCTGGATGACCATCTGTCAGGTGTGGTTTGAGGGTGTTCCTGCATCGCAGGGGGTTGGACTCGATGGCCCCGGGGTCTCTTCCAACTCTAGGATTCTATTACAATTTCTTATAGAAGTCCAATACAAAACCGTACACTCTGAAGTTTTCATTGGTCAATAAAGCATTGCACTTTCTTTCCCAGGGTGATGCTTTTCCCAGACTTTCCTGACCTCGAGCTGCTGTTGACTCACTCCTAGTCCTCTCCATTATGTCTACAATACTTTGTTCTCATGAGACATTAGGCTTCCCGCTTTTACCCTCCAACCTCCTCCCACTTGTCTGACTATATTATAGCAATTCATTACATACGGGTAACTTTGAGGTGGACTCTTACACACGACAGCCAGCATACAGGGCAGAAGCAGCCAGCAGAATATCTGATATGCAGCATAAGCATATCTACATGAAACCAGGTTCTCTACTACATACTCCCATACAACAGTAAGGCAGGGAAGAAATGCAGCCTGACAGCCACCCACTTCAGCAAATAGCTAGAGGCTGAAGCCTGGGAGAGCTTAGCTTCCATTCCTACAAGTCCTTTGAATAATCCACCACGCCTTATAAGGACAGCCGATGCTTCCCTGGCTGTGATTGGCTTAGCTGCTGTGACATCACGGGGATTCCGGGTAGCCTCTGACCGGGGCGACTGCCCTCTCTGACTTCCACCGGCTGCTTGGCAGTTTTGCTTTATTTCAGTGTCCAGTGAGACACTGGGAGAAACACGTGCAGTCTGGAAATTTGGAGTTTGGCATCTGGAAAAAAGGTAGCAGAAGGAGACACATGACAGAGAATCACAGAATCATAGAGTTGGAAGGGGTCACGAGGGCCATCCAGTCCAATGCCCTTGTGCCAGGCAGGAATACACCAACAGATTGGCCACCCGACCTGTTTAAAACCCTCCAACGAAGGAGACTCCACCACACTCAACTGAGGCAGCAACAGATTCCACTATCAAACAGCTCTTCCCCTTGGGAAGTTCTTCCTAATGTTTAGGTGGAATCCCTTTTCCTGAAGTTTGAAGCCACTGCTCCATGTCCTAGTCTCTGGAGCAGCAGAAAACAATCTTGCTCCATCTGCCATAAAATATCCATGCACAAAGACACCAGCAAAGCACGCCTGACAGATGGCCACCTCCATTTAAAAAACCCCAGAGGAGGAGATTTTGCTCTTACCATCATGAAGTTCTTACTAATGTTTAGGTAAGATCTCTTTTCCTATAGTTCAATTCCATTGCTCCACAGGGTCCTAGTCTCTGGAGCGGCCGAAAACAGGCTTGCTCCATCCTCCATACAACATCCCTTCAAATATTTAAACACGGCTATCATGTCGCCTCTTAACCTTCTCTTCTCCAGACTACACATCCCCAGCTCCCTGAGCCATTCCTTGTAGGTCTTCGTGGTTTCCCGGCGTCCGGTTCCCCAGAGCCGACCCCAGAACGCCTGATGTTATGATCAAACCTGAAATGCCCCAAAAAACTTTTGGCAAGATCACATTGAGGATACTTGAGGCTGAAATACTCCATTAACGTGTTGTATTTTTTTTTTCAGTGCATGTGTGAGGTTTCACATTGCAGTCCTCTAGAGAGTTTTATTGATTGTGCGGAGTCATCTCATTTTCTGCCTGGAAAGTTGCTAGATATGACAGTCTAAGGCCATTTCCGCACAACACTCTTATAGCGCGATGATTCCACTTTCAACCTCCTATGGAATCCTTGGGTTTGCAGTTTCGGGAGGGGCCGCCTGGCCCCTCCCGAAACTGCAAACCCCAGGATTCCATAGGAGGTTGAAAGTGGAATCATAGCGCTATTAACAGTCTAGTGCAGAAATGGCCCCTGTGTCAGCTTTTCCTTATCTGCAATCTGATCGAGACAAGCCTCAGTTTTGTCACCTTTCCCCTCCCCGTGCCCCACTTCACAGCATTCTTCACAGAACAGTTCGTCCCCTTCAGAGAATAAGAGCTGTAAAAGAAAGAAACTGGACTATCGCTCCCAGAATCCCCAGGCAGAGTCTGGGAACTATAGTCCAAAACAGTCACTTGCCCAGCTTCTGGCTTGAATATGGTCTATGAAGGGCACACCCTAGAAGCCTGGGTGTACCTCGTCCTACGTGAGACAGAGCTCTGGGATCCAGCCAGAGAAACAAGAGCAACACCCTTTTTCAGCAGAAAGGTACCTCTCAGTTAATGAAGCAAATGCATGTTTGGACACTGCTGCACTTCTTAAACAGAAAAATCGGTACCAGGGGCAGAACCACCATGGAAAGAACAGGGATAGGTTCTTGCGCCACAAGAAGTTCAACCGGTTTCTGCGATTTTTTTTTTTATTCAAATAAAAAAATATGCACAGGTGAAATAGAAATAAAAATGGGCAGGTGAGTCTTGCAGGCGTAAACGGAACATTTTTAATCTTCCAGAGACCCCAAGAAGGTTTCCTCCGAATTGCATCCCAGGATTATTTTCTTCTCTCACCAGCTTCCACTTTCCTTATGATTTGCATTTTGGTGGCCGGACTTCCGAATCTATGTTTCTTAAACATTATCATAAGCAGCTGGCAAAGTAGGCTCATCTGCTGACCCATTTTCTCTGTTTGGCTGTTCACGTGCATTCTCTAAGGGATTCTGAGGGCAGCTGCTGTTTCGCTTGCCTGTTGTAGACAAGCACACACAGCTATAGTAGGATTAGTTTGTATCTTATTTTTTCCTAGCTCAAGCTAGGCCGCACTGTTTACCAAAGACATACGACTGCAATCTGACCCTGAAAGTCTAAGCTTATCTTAGACTTCTAACAACTACCATGCTGCTGCTGCTAAAAAAAATTCCAGCTAGCCAGAGGATGAGAAAAAAGGACTAGGTAGACACAAAAAGACTTTGTAAAAACAAGCATGATAGTCACAGGCCTTCTAAAACGAGGTATGCCTGTATTCATCTATCTGTTTAAATATTTATATCTCATGGTGTATCACATCATCTGAGGGCATTGTGCAATAATATCAGTGTATTGATCTGGAAATTAGAAGAAACTCAGGAAAGGAAGGTGGTGCTGTATCACCTCTATCATCATGACCATCAATTTATTTATATCTCAGCTTCTTCTGAGCCCTTGGGATTCACACAGCTAAACAATTTCACCCGCCCCACTGACATGAGATCCGCCAGCCCCTAGTGCGAAAAGATAGCCTCCCGGAGGGCTGGCTTGATAAGGACGTTAACACAACACAATCCAGAGTGGTGATCCCTTTTGGTGGAGGGAAACCAAACCAGAGAATCTGAAAAGCCTAGAGTTGGAAGAGGCCCCAAGGGCCATCCAGTCCAACCCCATTCTGCCATGCAGGAAGATACCATCAAAACATTCCCAACACATAGGCATCCAACCTGTGTTGAAAAACGTCCAAAGAGGGAGATTCCACCACACTCCCCGGCAGCAGCATATTCCACGGTTGAACAGCTCTTACCATCAGGGGGTTCTTCCTAACGTTTAGGTGGAATCTCTCTTCCCACAGTTGGAAGCCTTTGCTCCTTATCCTAGTCTCTAGAACAGCAGAAAACAGGCTGGCTCCATCCTCCATATGACATCCCTTCAAATATTTAAACATAGCCATCAAGATACTACTTAACTTTCTGTTCTCCAGGCTAAACATCCCCAGCTCCCTGAGCCTCTTCTCGCAGGGCTTCATGGTCCCAGGCCTTCTACCATTTTGGTTGTCCTCCTCTGGACACATTCCAGCTTGTCAATGTCCTTCCTGACTTCGTAACTGCCTTAGTGAATTCCAGCCATAATACAAAAGAAGAAAAGCGATGCTCTGTGGGTCGCAGGTCTGCATCCTCCACAGATGGTGGCTTGATAGTCAGGAAGATATTTTGTGTGTAACCGGAGCTCCTCAGCTTTGCAGGTATCAGCACAGCTACCTGTTCAACTAAGTCACATACAGAGGACAGGCAGGTCAAAGAGTTTCCAATCCACCCAAGGCATCAGGCTAAGTTACTAATGACCAGGATCTCTGTGCTCTCGTAGCCCTCAGTCTCCTCCCTTCCCCAGAGCAAGAAAAACACTCAGACAAGGTATTACAAGGTGATGCCAGGCAAAGCAGAGGACACCAGCTCTGTGGGCACCAAAATGCCAGCATGGCTGAGCTTCTCAGTAACATGCCCACTTTCGTTCCATTGAAGAGCCACAATGGCACTTTTGTAATATACGCTCAGAGCTTCCAAAACTTCCTTTCGAGGGCTAGCCTTTCTGTTGAGGGGATTCTGGGAGTCGTACTCCCCAAAAATGACTTTTCTAAGCTCTTTAATTTACAAATACAATCCTTCAAGTACGGATCCTTAGATATCCAGCTACATTAGCTGTGGTTAGAGGGAACGCGGATATGTCTCAATAGAATTTCAACAGAGACAAATGTAGGGTCCTGCACGGAAAAAATGAAAGTCACAAATATAGGATGGGGGAAGCGTGGCTGGATAGCAGTACGTGTGAAAAGGATCTAGGAGTCTTGGTAGATCAAAAGCTGGACATGAGTCAGCAGTGTGATGCGGCAGCTAAGAAAGCCAACGCCATTCTTGGTTGCATCAATAGGAGTATGGTGTCCAGATCGAGGGAGGTAATGGTACCACTCTATTCTGCACTGGTTAGGCCTCATTTGGAATCCTGTGTCCAGTTCTGGGCACCTCAATTCAAGAAGGATGTCGACAAGTTGGAACGTGTCCAGAGGAGGGCGACCAAAATGGGGAAGGATCTGGAAGCCACGAAGCCCTATGAGGAGCGGCTGAGGGAGCTGGGGATGTTCAGTCTGCAGAAGAGAAGGTTAAGAGGGGACATGAGAGCCATGTTTGAATATTTGAAGGGATGTCATGGCAAGGAGGGAGAGGGCTTGTTTTCTGCTGCTCCAGAGACTAGGGCCAGGAGCAATGGATTCAAGCTGCAGGAAAGGAGATTCCACCTGAACCTCAGGAAGAACTTCCTGACGGTCAGAGCTGCCCGGCAGTGGAATAGGCTGCCTCGGAGTGTGGTGGAGTCTCCTTCTTTGGAGGTTTTTAAGCAGAGGCTGGATGGCCATCTGTTGGGAATGCTTTGACGGGTGTTCCTGCATGGCAGGGGGTTGGACTGGATGGCCCCTGGGGTGTCTCCCAACTCTACGATTCTATGAGAAGGCAGCTTTCTACATTGCAATTACTGTACTTGGGTGGGAAAAGACCAGGAGGGAATTTGAGGGATTTTGAGGTAAGAGATTGGGAAAAAAATTGCACCCAAAATGCTGGGATGTTGCTGATGACGGTCAGAGTAAACAAACTCAAGCTACACCATTCGGGTCCAGGTTCTTTCAAGGACTACACCTTCCTTTAGGAAAGAGCCAGCATGGTTGGAGCATTGGCCTGCAACCCTGGAGAACAGGGTTCCGTTCCCCAATCGGCCTTGGAAGCCCACTGGGTGACCTTGGATGTGTCACACACTCTCAGCCCCCCAGGAAAAAACCACGATAGGTTCACCTCGGGGGTCACCATAATTCGGAAATGACTCGAAGGCACACAACATCACCTCCCTTTATGAGCCTCTCAGAGCCGGAAGACGCTCTCTCCCTGCGTCCCACTATCTTCTCAGATATAGTTGGCGGGACCAAGGAAAAAGGGACCTTCTCGGTGGTGTCTCCCAGACTTTGGAACTCCCTCGCCAGGGAGGCCAGGATGGCTCACCCTTTATTCTCCTTCCAAATATTCTCGGAAACTGAGAGGGATGCTCTTTTAATGATGGGTGGTTGTCGCGTAGCCCTCCACGGCCCTTTCCGCACGAGGCGAGGGAATCGCTCCGTGCCGTTAGTCACCGCCTCTTCTGGGTCCGCAGCAACGCGGACCCTCCCTCGAGTCCTTCCGCAGGGCTCCTCCGTTCGGTCCGGGGTGAATCGGAGCACCGCGAGGTCTCAGATCCGCACTGCTCCGGCTGACAAAAGGGCGGCTTCCGGCCGTTTCCAGGTCCGGACCAACCGCTCAAGCTCGACACCCCTACAGCCCGCCGTCCGCAGATCGCAGGCTCGCATCGGTGCGAACCTGCGCATCTGCACAAGTAAGCAGGAACGCAATGGCGCGCTCTGAAAAATAAAAGACCGGTTTTCTTCTGTTCTTCAAAAAGCGCACTGGAGGACTGCTTGGGGGCGTTTCAGAGCAGACTGAGGTGCGGAACTGAGGTAAATAGTCCGGACCTAGTCCGCTCCGAGGTGCAGACGACCTCCTGGCACGTTCTAATTCCCTCGTGCAGAAAGGGCCCATATTTCAGCATGGGACATGCAGTAGTAGTAAATTAGCTGCTTGCTTGTAACCAAGGATGGGAACCAGAGACCGTTAGATAAACAAAGCTGGAATGCAACACTGAGAAGAACCACCAGCCTGAGTTGGCCCCTTTCAAGGTCTCTTCCCGTCTCTCTCGCTGTGGGAAGAGAATCTTTTGCTTCTAATGTTTGCTTTCTGCAGATTGCTTTCACTTCGCTCACTGAAATCCTGCACAACGCATCACACTCCTCGTAAATAGTGTATCGGCACTGTTACATTTGTATATGTGATTTCGGTTGCTGACAGTGGTACTGTTTCTAAGATCTGTATGTAGCCTTGGAAACCTTTGGTCACACTCTCTCAGCCTCAGAGGAAGGCAAAGGCAAACCCCCTCTGTACAAATCGTGCCTAGAAAACCCCGTGACAGGTTCGCCTCGGGGGCCACCATAATTCGGAAATGACTTGAAGGCACACAACAACAATAAAGTAGTTGATGAATTTTAGTGTGTTTTTTTTAATGTTCAAAGTTTTTAACTTATCAATTGCTTGATTTTAAATTTTTCTGTTTACACTTTTATTGATGCTTTCACATAGTTTTTAATCTGTATTGTCAACAACAACAATAGCCTTTATGACAGTCAACAGACGACACTCTAAATACATGGACATGTTTAAAATAAATAATATCATTTACAGATGTGTTAATTATTTAAAAAAAAAACAGTGTGGCAACAGAAACAGGGAAAGATATTTGTATGAACTCTTAAAGAATAAAAACAAAAACTAATATCTCCTTTATTATTATCACACAAACCAAATTCATACATAATATGAAATGTAAAAATGTTAATTAGACCTATAAAAATAACCAAAAAATTAATAGGCATTGGGAAAGACTGATTGTTAAGCATGTTCATACATCAAAGCCTCATGGGTTTTTACTGTACTGTCTTTAAACAGGTTGTTAGCGGCTTTGAATCCCATTATAAGGAGAAAAGGCAGGATATAAATGAAATCATCATCATTATTGTCATTATTATTGCTATTACTAATAGATGAATGAAGGCACCTCTTTGTACAAAGCAAAGTTTCCTACAAAGTTTCCTACATTCCCACCCCAATTCCAAGGCTGGTATTTCATCCATGTCAACACATTGCCCTCGTCCTCATCTTGGGGCTCCTCCAAACAGGACAAAGTATTAGGAAGTTGTAGTATTCCCATCAAGTTTTCATTTTTAAACACCAACACACACACAATTATAGCAGTTTGGTACCACTGTATCTGTTTTGCCTTCATCCTATGGAATCCTGGGATTTGTAGTTTCAGGAAGTACTGAGAAGTTTCTTCTCACAAGCTCTAATGGCTTCCCCTGAACCACAGCTATCCTAAGAAAAGGGGATTAAGGATTAAATCAAGATGTCTAGGGAGCTGTAGTTCGGGAGAGAATGGCCTAGTGATGTCTAGGAGAGAAGTACCTCACCAAACTACAAATCCCCAGGATCCCAGAAAATGGGGCCAGGACAGTTACAGTGGTCTCAAGCCGCTATAATTGTGAAATGGGGAAATATGTGGGACCGCAAAGATTAATCAGGAATGACGCTGCCAAACCAGGACGGCTGGAAGGCATGTTAGCGTACAAAAAGCACTTCTGGCCACCCCAGAAACCTGGACTTTGAACAAGACTTTGTGGTTCCTGAGACCAGTTTAGAAAAGTCCTCAGTCATACATCTGCAGTCGGGCAATTCCCTTTCGCCAAGGCAAGCCAACTTCAGACTTCTTGGCTGCCCTCTGAAATCTCTAAAAGAGCATTTGCGCGGTGCAGGGAGCTGGGACAGAGTCTGAGCACAATGCCAATTATTACCAGCATCGGGCACCTTCTAGCCGAGTCAGGGAACAGGAGCCACCAAGGGGCCAGCCATCGTAAAAGGCCTTCTGGGTTCCTGCTGCACTCTAATGCAAAGAGGAAACGTCTGTTTTAAAAAGGCAGCCCAGGGATAAATCCAACAGGAATCGAACACAGAACCGGGAGAAGAGTTTCCTTTCCAGGAACAGCAAACCACACAAAGCAAACAAGGACCATTTCCGCACTAGATAGTTATGGTGCTATTGTTCTACTTTCAACCTCCTATGGAATCCTGGGGTTTGCAGTTTAGGGAGGGGCCCCAAAGGCCCCTCCCTAAACCGCAAACCCCAGGACTCCATAGGAGGTTGAAAGTGCAACAATAGCACTATAACCGTCCAGTGTGGAAACAGCCAAGGAAGCATTCTGCCAATGCCTAGATGTCGTAGTCACAGCATCCTAGAGTTGGAAGGAGCCCAATGGGTTATCCGGTCCAACCCCCTGCCCAATGCAGGATCTCCAAGTAGAGCATCCCTAGCCAAGTAGCTGTCCAGCCTCTTTTGGAATATGTTCAGAGAATATGTGGAATATGTTCAGAGAAGGAGATCCCACCAGCTCTACAGGCAACTGGTTCCATTGCTGAAACACTCTCGCTGTTAAGAAATTCCTTCTAAAGTTCAACCATTATCTAGTCTCCAATGACTTCAAAGCATTAGACCTTGTCCTATCCTCTGGGGCAGCAGAGAACAGGCCTGCCCCCTCTTCTCTGGGACAGCCCTCCAGTTTTTTAAACAGTGGAATCACATGAACCCTCAGCCTTCTCTTCACCCAACTGGAACATGCCCAGTTCCTTCACCTTCCTCATAACTTTTGTTCTCCACACCAATTACCGTCTATGTTCCCCTTCTCTGAACCTGCTCCAACCTGTATACACCCTTCTCAAAATGAAGTACCCAGAACTGAGTGCAATCCTCCAGAAGTGGCCTCACCAGCGCAGAATATAGTGGGACAATTTCTTCTCCCAACTCGGAAACTATGCCTCTATTAATGCAGGCTTACCACTCCATTCTGCATTGGTTAGATCTCATTTGCAATCCTGCGTACAGTTCTGGGCACCTAAAATTCAAGAAGGATATCGACAAGCTAGAGCATGTCCAGAGGAGGGGGACCAAAATGGGGAAGGGTCTGGAAACCATGAAGCCCTATGAAGAGCAGCTTGGGGAGCTCAGGATGTTCAGTCTGCAGACGAGAAGGTGAAGAGGGGACACGAGAGCCATGTTTAAATATTTGAAGGGATGTCATGTCAAGGAGGGGGCGGGCTTGTTTTCCACTGTTCCAGAGACTAGGACAAGGAGCAATGGATTCAAGCTGCAGGAAAGGAGATTCCACTTAAACCTCAGGAAGAACTTCCTGACGGTCAGAGCTGTTCAGCAGTAGAATCTGCTGCCTTGGACTGTGGTGGAGTCTCCTTCTTTGCAGGTTTTTAAGCAGAGGCTGGATGGCCATCTGTCAAAGGGAGTGCTTTGATGGTTTATTCCTGTAGGGCACAGGGTTGGACTGGATGGCCCCAGGGGGTCTCTTCCAACTCTAGGATTCTATGATTCTACAAAATAGCATTCGCCTTCTTTCCTGCAGCAATAGTAGTGAAGAGAAGACTAAGGGACGACATGACGGCCCTCATCACATACCTCAAGGGCTTTTGTGAAGATGAGGGTGCCGGCTTGTTCTCTGCTGCCAGAGAGAGCAGAACTACATCTAATCGTTTCAAGTTACAGGAGAATAGATTTGGATTCAAGTTGAGAAGGAACTGCTTGATGGTAAGAGTACTTCGGCAACGGAATCAAAAGTTGGTAGGGTCTCCTTTCCTAGATGTCTTTCAAAAGCGGCTGGACAGTCACCTGCTGGGGGTGTTTTAGCAGCAGATCATCCACAGAGGAGGGGGTCAGATTCAATGGCCCATGAGGCCCCTTCCAACTCTAGGAGTCTATGGCCATTTCCGCACTAGGCTGTTATAGCGCGATGATTCCACTTTCAACATCCTATGGAATCCTGGGGTTTGGGGTTTCAGGAGGGGCCAGCAGGCCCCTCCAGAAACCGCAAACCCCAGGATTCCATAGGATGTTGAAAGTGGAATCATCGCCCTATAACAGCCTAGTGCGGAAATGGCCTATGACTGCTTCCCTCCTCCACAGATTGATCCAGTTGCTTTTTAAAGCCATCTAGGTCAAACGACCATCATTGCATCTTGTGGCAATCTCGACTCTGTGTCGGGTCCAGAATTTCCGACTACAACGCCAGCCCGTTCTTTAAAAAGAGAATGTCCATAGAAGGAAAAAAAAAAGTGTCTCCAGAGGATAAAGCCGGGAGGTTTGGTTGATGGGAGCTTCTGGAAGCCGCGTCCACCAGCTAGATGTGTCGCCTTTTGCAAAGTGACAAGGTGGCCTAATTGCTCTTTGGGGCCAAGAAAAGTCGCACGCGCGCGCGCGCGCAGGCGATAGGATGTATCTGAATGCGACACCGGCCGGCTTGAGTCAATCACGACTGCATTTTGCCAAGCGCTCCGGAGCTGGCCAGCGCTTGAGATTCTATTAGCGGCCACCTGAATAATTCATGGGACAAGAATATTTCGGCAGGAACGGAAGAAGGTGTGGGGGAGGCATCTATTTCCAGGGACAATTTTGCTGCATTTCCCTCGCCCTCAAAGCAAAGAGGTTCCCTCTGACTCGGACGAGGGCAATTTACGATCGACCATTCAATATCCCTCTTATGACGAGACCATTATTAGATTGTTTCAAACGCTCCTAAAACAGGAGCGCACGTGCCGCTCGCACCTGGAGCAGGGGTGGCCCTTGCCATCAGGCAGATGGGCTTTAGAGTCCACGTCTGCATCATAGCCAAAGGCTGACAGATGTCCATTGACAGTGAAAGGGTTAATTGGTAATTAATACATTGATAAATACTTGAGAGTTAAAGGCTGAGAAGGGATCTGAGGATGGGAAGGAAGCAAGGCTGGGCCTTAGAGCAAATCTAGCCTCAACTGGAGGCGAAAATGAATAAACTAAGGCTGTTGTACTTAGAACCATTGAATCCTAGATCTGGGAGAGACCCCAAGGGCCATCTAGTCTAGCACCAGTCCACCATACAAGAAGACTTAGCCAAAGCACTCCCAAAAGATGGCCACCCAGCCTCTGTTTAACAACTTCCAAAGAAGGAGACTCCACCACGCTCCCAGGAAGCATATTCCATTGTCAAACAGCTCTTACCATCACGAAGTTCTTCCTGATAAGTTTAAGTGAAATATCTTTTCCTGTTGTTTGAAGCCATTGCTCCATGTCCTAGTCTCTGAAGCAGCAGAAAACAATCTGGCCCCATTACGTTTAAATGTGGCTATCACGTCTCCCCTTAAGCTTCTGTTCCTCAGGCTAATGTGGCTATCACGTCTCCCCCCAGGGCCTGGTTTCCAGGCCTTTTACCCTTTTTCTCACTCTCCTCTAGACACCTACTAGCTTGTCCATATCCTTCTTGAACTGTGGTGTCCAGAACTGGGTACAAGATTACTCCAGGTGAGGTCTGACCAAAGCAGAATACAACAGCGCTATTACTTCCCTTGACCTAGACACGACACCTTTCCTGTATTTACAATCTGTTTCAAACAGCACACTAGTAATATATAGTAAGCAAATATTCAAAAGACCAGCATGACTACAACCTCTTCTTCCTCTGATCTTCTTCTTCCTCCTCCTCCTCCTCCTCCTTCCTCTCAGGCCAAGAAAGACTGACTTGCCCAAGGTCATCCAGTGGCTCCCCGTGCCTGATCAGGGATTCAGACCCTGGTCTCCTGGGATCCTCTTTTGACACTCAAACCTCTGTACCGTGCCAGCTCTCAAGATTTAATCAGAGGAGGTCTGCCATTGCCTTCCTCTAACCAGTCTTACCCCCAGGAATTTCCTCCTAATGTTTAAATGGAATCCCTTTTCCTGAAGTTTGAAGCCATTGCTCCTTGTCCCAGTCTCTGGAGCAGCAGCAAACAGGCTTGCTCCATCCTCCATATGACCTCTCTTCAAATATTTGAACATAGCGATCATGTCGTCTCTTAACCTTCTCTTCTCCAGGCTAAAAATACTCATAAGCTCAGAGGGCTTCGTGGTTTCCAGGCCTTTGGCCATATTCGTCACCCTTCTCTAGAAACTTTCCTGCTTGTCCAGTCGCTATCAATACAGCTTATCTTAATGCAATCACGCATGTTAATTTTCATTGCTGAACAAATTCTTGGGAAGGCCTCGAATTGCATCTAGTTCCACTTCGGAACAATGCTTTTATCAGGCCAACTACCCCGCCATGCTCAGGGCACCATAAACTGACCAAGCTTGGGACATTATAAACTCTTCTTCCCCTCTTATCTTCTGCTTATCCTGCCAACACTCCTGTGAGGTAGGCCCAGCTTAGAGATGCCACCTGGCCTCCAATCGATACCTGGTGAATTTTGCAGCTCGAAAGAGCTTTGACTCTGCACGCTCCCCGGCCTCGAGTCAAAGTTCTCTCCCCAATACTTCTTTGACTTCCCAATTTCAAAATCCAATTTGCAGCGGTACACCATTCAACTGATCAGAAGGGCAAAAGACACGGAGGAAAGGCGGGCTGGCCAGGGCTGGAGGGAGAGTCCAATGGCCGGTATCTAGCCGGACGGTTCCTAGATCAGAAGGTTGCTTGGCAAGGACCAGAAAGGCGGAGGGGGAGGAAGGTAAATAAATCATGATGCCGGGAGCTCTCAGTGAGGCAGCTATTTAAATATAAAAGCCACGTCCCTTCCCCCCCGGCTTCACATCAGTCCTGCAGAGCCACGAAAGCCCTTTCCAAAGGCCACTGATGAAATCTTTATAAGGGTGCACAGCTTCAAGGCAGCTAAAAAAAGCAAGGTGTTGCGGAGGCAGGAGAAGAGGAATTCTCGTGCAGGGCGTGATGAAAAGTCCCTTCTTTGGCGCTCCCGTTGTTCTTTGTTCTCATCTGCCATCAAGTCTATTCTGCTTCGGTCAGACCCCATCTGGAAGACTGTGTCCAATTCTGCACATCACAGTTCAGGAAGGATACGGACAAGCTGGAACGTGTCCAGAGGAGGGCAACCAAAATGGCAGAAGGCCTGGAAACCACCAAACCCCATCAGGAGCAGCTTAGGGAGCTGGGCAGGTTTAGCCTGCAGAAGAAAAGGCTGAAAGAAGGTGACGCGATTGCCATGTTTAAATATTTGAAGGGATGTCATATTGAGGATGGAGCAAGTGTTTTCTGCTGCTCCAGGGACTAGGAAATGGACCAATGGCTTCAGACGCCAGGAAAAGAGATTCCACCTAAAACTCAGTAAGAACTTCCTGAGGGTAAGAGCTGCTTGCCAGCGGAATCTGCCGCTGCCTCAGTGGAATGTGGTGGAGTCTCCTTCTTTGGAGGTTTTTAAAGAGAGGCTGGACAAGGGAAGTACTTTGTCTTCCTGCATGGCAGAACGGGGTTGGACTGGATGGCCCTTGGGGTCTCCTCCAGCTCCAAGATTCTAAGTACAACCGCCTCAATTTACTCATTTTCACTTCTAGTGAGAGTTTAGGCTCGATTTGCCCTAAGGTCCATTGATTGATTAGTCTTTCTGGCAGTCCTTGGTGTTCCCAGAACTCTCCCCCAGCACCACATTTGGGCTGGGCTGATTCTCTTCCTATCAGCTTTCCTCACTGCCCAGCTTTCACAAGCACATACGGACATCAGAAATGCTACGTCCTGGACAATTCTCACTTTGGCATTCAATGTGCCTTTACACCTGAGGACCTTATCTAGTTCCTCCACGGGCTGCCCTTCCAAGTCTTAGGCCATTTCCACACTAGCCTGTTACAGTGCTATTATTCCACTTTCAACATCCTATGGAATCCTGGGGTTTGCACTTTAGGGAGGGGCCTCAAAGGCCCTCCCTTCAAAGGCCCCTCCCTAAACTGCAAACCCTCGGATTCTATAGGATGTCGAAAGTGGAATAATAGCACTATAACAGTCTAGTGCAGAAATGGTCCAGGGTTCAATTCCCTGCTTGGCCATGGAAATCCCATGACTGGTTCGCCCTGGGATTGCCGTAAGTCGCAAATGACATGAAGCCACACAATAACAACAACAGAGTGGCCTAAGGAACGGGAACACAGCCTAGAAAAGTTCTAGGTGCAAATTATGTACAAGATTGATTTTCAGAGTGTTGTGGTTTCACAGTTGGCTTTGGATTCCAGGAGACTGGGATTCAAATCTCTGCCCAGCAATAGGAATTTTTATTCACACAGGCATTCAATGTGTGATTATATCTGGCCTGTCTAATACAACGCACTGGATATCATGCTACTGATGGATATCTGAGTTCTTAACTGTGTATTTTAGTATTGCTTGAATTATTTCTGATTGTTTAGTTATGTTTTAACTCTTGAATTCTATGGGTTTTAACTATGCCTTTGAGGCCCCTCCCTAAACTGCAAACCCCAGGATTCCATAGGAGGTTGAAAGTGGAATAATATCACTGTAACAGGCTAGTGCGGAAATGGCCCTAGTCTCTTTCCTTTGGTACGACAGTCTCCAAACTCTCCTCACCAGCCTGATGCATGAAAAGGAGAAAGGGAGCGTTAGACTCTTGCAGCGTGAAAAGGAAAGAGGGAGGAGATTAGTCTCTATGTAAAGGCCTTGATCCCACTTCTTGCTCTTGAGTAGGAGAGAGGACTCCACTCCCTGCCAGCAACTACCAGTTCATCCCAGGACTCAGTAGCGGGGTTATCCTGCACCAATTTCCACCTCTGACTCTGCAGAGATTTTGCCGCCTGCGCACACACATCCTATACACACACGCACACACACACCACACATCAAGCAAAGGCACATGAAGAAAAATGGAGAAGAAAAGGTCTTTAAGGGAAGCTTTTATTCTAAGTAAGCAACCGTACGTTAGCAAAAGGGTATTTTGTATATGAAGGCATCCTCCTTCAGGTGTTACTTAAGAGTAAGCCACTTCTTCGGCATGCAAGAACTACTTGCAGGATCTATTTGCTGCTAGTTGTGGGGCAGAGCTTCGAAAAGTTACCTTTTAGCAGACAGCACCGTCTCTTAGCTGTATGCCTTAAACTGTTTTAATACTGCAAGTGGTTTAATTCTACGTTAATGCTAACCTTTCGTATGTTTTAACTATATTGTCTGTTGTTACTATGGGCCTTCAAGTCATTTCCGCACTGGCCTGTTTTAGCGCGATGATTCCACTTTCAACATCCTCCTGAATCCTGGGGTTTGCAGTTTCCGGAGGGGCCGGCGAGCCCCTCCCGAAACTGCAAACCCCAGGATTCCAGAGGATGTTGAAAGTGGAATCATCGCGCTATAACAGGCTAGTGTGGAAATATGGCAGCCCTAAGATGAACCTATGACAGGGACTTTTTGCCAAGATTTGTTCAGAGGGGGTTTGCCTTTGCCTTACTCTGGGGCTGAGAGAATGTGACTTGGCCAAGGTCACGCAGTGTCCGAGTGGGGATTTGAATCCTATTCTCCAGAAGCTTTTAACAAACAAATATTTGAATATTTAAATAAACATTTGAATATTTCAATCTAAATTGAATTTTTTAAATCTTGAGTTAAGTCTTGGGGATCCACAGCAACAAATTATATCTACAGGGAGTCCCTGGTAAAGAAAAAGTTAAGAACCACTGGCCTATATAATTGTTTTAATGGCCTTCTTCAGGGGCTATATATGCAACCAACAGTAGACATTTCCAGAGCTGAAAAACCTCTTCCATTTGCTGATAAACAATCCAGCAAACGGAAAGAGATTTTTTTTCAGCTCCATAAATGTCTCCTGGTTGTACACACAGCCCCTGAAGGAGGCCATTACAACGATCACGTAGGCCAAAATGCGTTGGGCTTATTCCACACAGACAGACACAAAAGCATTCTCATGCCGTAAGCTGGCAGGACGCAGAATCCTTTTCCCAACGTTGGTTCTGATGCTACAGGGAGGGGGAACTGTTAGGAATTAAGAGTCTCCCAGACTGTTGGCCCTTTCAGGAAATTCTAGGAAATCTAAAACTTTTAGGAATCAGCCTTCATTAGGAGATTAGCGAAGAAAGCATGCCCTAGTCTGTGTGGCTTCCCTGAACTGAAACTGACAAAGTAAACAAAACAAGGCAGGTAGTTTCTGGTTGCAAACTTAGAAAAGTTTACTAATGGTTTTTACATTTATATATGCCTTGGGGAGCCTACATCCTAACAAGCTAACGAAGAGATAAGGTAAGATAGTAGCTTTGTTCTTAACTCACCATCATCTTGATGGAAATGTGAAGCATAGAACTGTAGAGCTGGAAGGGACCACAGGGGCCATCAAGTTCAACTGCCTGCTATGCAGGAACAAACACTCAAAGCACTCCCAACAGATGTCCATCCAGCCGCTGCTTAAAAACCTCCAAAGGAGACTCCATCACACTCCCAGGCAGCATATTCCACTGCTGAACAGCTCTGGCCATCACGAAGTTCTTTCTGAGGTTTAAGTGGAACATCTTTTCCTGCAGTTTGAATCCACTGCTCCTTGTCCTGGTCTCTGGAGCACCACAAAACAAGCCCGCTCCCTCCTCGACATGACATCCCTTCAAATATTTAAACATGGCTCTCATGTCCCCTCTTCACCTTCTCTTCTGCAAACTAAACATAAGCGGCTCCCTAAGCTGCTCCTCACAGGGCTTCATGGCTTCTGGACCTTTCACCATTTTGGTCGCCCTCCTCCGGACACACTCCAGCTTTGCAATATCCTTCTTGAAATGAGGTGCATGGTTGGAGAGAAGGAAGAAGCAAAAAAAAAAAAAAAACTGGAGAGAAAAAGCAGTGAGCGGTCTGAGAAGTGGGGCCTTTTATAAGACTGATGACCCTAGCAGCTGTCCTGGCACACATGGTCTGGTCACCTGGATATGGAAGGTATTCATAACCATGTATTTAAATGACACGAGGGCAAACGGTGAGATTTTAGATGAGAAAGCAGGTGGCTTTGGCATGCAAAGGAAAAAGAAACTCTATGCTATCTAAGCCCTGCTTGTCCTAAAACAAGAGGTGGGAGAGAGATAACGCTGGAATTTTTCAACAGGACCTGCCCTGCCTCAGAAGCCAGGAGAAATCCCTGTGGTTTCTTTGAACCTCGGAAAAAGTTTCACACACCTGAGTATCAACAAACAGAAACGCAGGATCACACGCCTGGATGGGGTCATCTAGTCCAACCCTCTGCCAGTGAGGCAAATCAAAGACTAGATTAGGATCACCCATGCCATCGTATTCCCAATTTCTATAAATGGGTATGAAAGCCAGACAGTAAAGAAAGCTGGCTGGAGGAGAATCAACTCATCTGAAATGTGGTGCTGGAGGAGAGTTTTATGGATCCCTTTGACCGTCAAAAAAGACAAATCAATGGGTCAGATTGGATTCTTTCCTAGATCTCCCTGGAGACGCTGAATCTGAACCTTCTGCAAGCTCAGCTGAGACTGCAATTCCTGTCCTTCAGCAGCCTTCTGGGCTAGCCAGCAGGGTGGTCTCAGAATCTCAGGGCTGCAACGGACCACAGGGGACATCTAGTTCCCTGCCATACAGGAACTGTTGTTGTTGTACGCCTTAAGTCATTTCCAATTTATGGTGACCCTAAGGTGAACCTATCATGGAGTTTTCTGGGGCTGAGAGTGTGTGATGTGCCCCAGGTCACTCAGTGCATTTCCACGGCTGAGTGGGGAATTGAACCCCGTATAGTTCAATGCTCAAACCACTACACCACGCTGACTCTACACATCTACAGCACTCTTGAAAAGTCCTGGGCACCACAGTTTAAGAATGATATGGACAAGTTGGAACACGTCCAGAGGAGGGTGACCAAAACGGGGAAGGGTTTGGAAGCCATGAAGCCCTATGAGGAGTGGTTTAGGGAGCTGGGGGATGTTTAGCCTGACAAAAAGAGGAGGTATGATAGCCATGTTTAAATATTTGAAGGGATGTCATGTTGAAGACGGAGCAAGCTTGTTTGCTGTTGCTCCAGGAACTAGGACACGGAGCAATAGATTCAAACTACAAGAAAACTGATTTCACTTAAACCTCAGGAAGGACTTCCTGACAGACAGAGCCATTTGACAGCGGAAGAAGCTGCTGCCTTCACGGAATGTGGTGGAGTCTCCTCCTTCTTTGGAGGTTTTGAAGCAGAGGCTGGATGGCCATTTGCTGGGGTTGCTTTGAGTGTTTGTTCCTGCATGGCAGAAGCAGGTTGGACTAGATGGCCACTGTGGTCTCTTCCAACTCTATGTTTCTATGACTCTATGATTCTAGGTGGCCATTCAGCCTCTGTTTAAAGACCTTCAAAGATGACAGAACCATAGAATCTCAGAGCTGGAAGGGACCGCACGGGCCACCTAGTCCACCCTCCTGCCATGCAGAAATACACAGCTACAACAGCCCTGCAAGACACTCATCCACTGAAAGCACACTGCCAAAAGAGAGGGCCCAAATTTGCCTACCCCCTGCACTGATTTATGTGCACAGACACCAAAAGAGATCTTTACGTCAGTAAGGATCACAGCACCTCTCCAAGTGGCAAAGACCACAGCCTGGTCACACTCCGGATTTTAATCCAGCCTTTAAAGGAACTCCTTCAAAGTTTGGACCAAAATCTCTCCATCTCGGCAGACAGCACCTCAGACAGACCCTTTAAAATTCAGACTAAAACCTGAAACGGATTCACCTCCACTCCCAACTCTCAGCCACCACTAGCTGTGGCTGATGGGACAATTTCAGGGTCAACAGTCTCTCTCTCTCTCTCTCCATTTCGTTCTTCCTCTTGAAAGTAGACCTTAGGGGCCTTCCAGGAGATGCCAGCCGCTTCAGATAGAACAACGAGGGGAACCGACGAAAAGGGAGACCCCACAGAAGCACAGAATCTTAGAGCCAGCTGAGACCCCGAAGGGCCCTCCAGTCCAGCCCCAAATCCAAGCCCTCCCTTCCAGAGATGGCCATCCAGCCTCTCTTTGAAAACCCGCAAAGAAGGAGGAGACTCTACCACACTCCACGGAGAGAGCAGCCTATTCCACTGCTGAACCGTTCTTCTCCCCAGGAAGTTCTTCCTCGTGTTCATTTGGGATCTCTTTCCTTCTGGGTCCCTCTTTCTAGGGGTGTAGGTACGGGAGGCGGAAATCCAGGACATTGCCCCCCAACTAAGAACTCTGCCCTCCTCCACGAACTATTCCTTCGGTCCCCAAATTTCTAACATTGCAGGCACTTTAAAATTCGGTCGCGCATTTAGAAACGAGCATCCAAAGGGAACCAAGAGCTCGAGATAGGAACGAATTTCAAGGTCTCGCTCTCTGCAAAGTGTAGGCATTTTTGGAGACCGATGGAAATTTCACGGAGAGGGCAGACTTCGTATCGGTGGCGGCGGGGGGTGAGGGATGCCTTCCTTTCGCCCCCTCCGCGAGCGACACCCCCGGGGCAGGCAGAGGTAGGAAGGGGATGCCGGCGAAGCAAAGACAAGCGTTTGCAGGCGCAGACGGATTCTCTCT
Source organism: Cyclura pinguis (assembly GCA_030412105.1). NCBI lineage: Eukaryota > Metazoa > Chordata > Lepidosauria > Squamata > Iguanidae > Cyclura > Cyclura pinguis. The sequence continues at coordinate 288,006,967 of CM059601.1, read as the reverse complement.
CCGCAATACTAGAAATCGGGAGAGCGAAGGACCATTCCACGGGGCGGGGGGGACGGCTCCTTTCGGGGGACACAGCCGGCCCGCCCACCCCCAGGAGCTGCCCCGCTGCCTTCCTTCAGGAGCCGTTCTTCCTCGGGGAGGCGAAGAGACCCAGCTTTTGTTAGGGCTCGCCTCTTCGCCCCCCCCCCCGAGATCTGGCCGCGGCTCCCAGGGCCGGAGCGGGGGGCCGGGGAGGGCGGAGAAGGACGCCCCCTCGCGGCCGCGCCTCCCTCCGCCCCGCCCCGCCCCGCCCGGGCCGCCTCGAGTCCTCGGCGGGCCGGTCTCCCTCCCGGGCAGCCAATCGCCGGCCCGGCCCCCCCCCGCCCTCGCCCTCCCGCCCTCCCTCCCTCCCTGCCCGCCCGCCTGCCTGCCTGCCTGCCTGCCGGCCGGCCGGCCCCCTCCAGCTCAGAAGCCACCTGCCCGGGCGAGGGGGCCCGTCCCGTCCCGCCCTCCGTCATCCCGCCGTCCGGGCGAAGCGCCACCAACCCGCCAGCCGGAGACAGCGAGCGAGCGAGCGAGCGAGCGAGAGGGAGGGAAGGAAGGAAGGAAGGAAGGAAGGGAAGGCACGGGAGAGCCAGCCAGCCAGCCAGCCCGCCCGCCCTCGCCCGCCGCCACTCACTCGCCCAGCCGGGCCATGGAGCGGGCCGGGCTCTCCCCCCGGAGGCTAGAGCGCGGGGCCGCCCCGCCCGCCGGAGCCGCCTGAGGCGCCCGCCTCCTCCCTCCCGCCTCTGGCCCCGGGGAACGCGCGGCGGCGGAGGCGGCGAGGGCCCCGTCCCGTGCCCCGCTTCTCCCCCGCGGGGATGCCCGAGCGGGGCTAGGGATGGCCCAGCCGCAGCGCCCGCCTGGCGACCGACGGGCCCCCGCCGCCGCCGCGCCGCCGCCGCCGCCGCCGGGCGCCTCCTCGCCGCCCTCGCCGTCCTGCCCGCTCCTCCGGCCGGGCGTCTTCCTGGCCGAGATGCTGCTGCTGCTGCTGCCGCCGCCGTCGTCGCCGTCGCCGCCGTCGCTGCGCGGAGCCGGGGCGGGGCGGGGCGCCCCGTGCCCGTCGCCCTCCTGCTTCTGCTTCTCCACCCCGGACACGGACCAGTGCCGCTACCTGCGCCTGGACGCGCCGCCCGAGGACCTCCCGGAGGCCGTCCGCGACCTCACCGTCGTCGGCGGGAACCTGACGGCGCTGCGCGGGGCCGCCTTCGCCGGCGGCTGGGCCGAGCGGGGGGCGGGCGGCGGGGTCCCGCGGCGGCCGCTGCCCGACCTGACCCTGCTGGTGCTGACCCACGACGGCATCGAGGCGCTGGAGGAGGGCGCCTTCGCCGGCCTGCCGGCCCTGGCCACGCTGGACCTCAGCCACAACCCGCTCCGCGCCGTCGACCCCGCCGCCTTCGCCGCCGCCTGCTGCCGCCGCCTGCGCACCCTGCGCCTGAACCAAGCGCTGCTGCTGGCGCCCGGCGGGGCGGCCGAGGCCCTGCTGGACGGCGCGCTGGCCAACCTCAGCCTGGCCCGCCTGGAGCTGCGCGGGAACCGGCTGCGGGAGCCGCCGCCGGGCTGGGCCCTCCCGCCGTCCCTGGAGGAGCTGGACGTGCGCAACAACTCGCTGCGCGCCCTCCGCGCCGAGCGCCTCGACGGCTGGGCCGCCCTGCCGCGCCTCCGGCTCCAGCTGGCGCCCAACCCGCTGGACTGCGAGTGCGCCGCGCTGCGCCCCCTGCTGGAGTGGCAGCGCAACGCCAGCTGGCGGGCCCCCGACGCCCGCGCCCTCCGCTGCGCCGCGCCCCCCGGGCTCAAGGACGCCCCCCTCCGGCGGCTCCGGCCCTTCCAGCTCGGCTGCCCGGAGGGGGGGGCGGCGGCGGCGGCGGCGGCGGCCGCGGGCTGGGGGCTCCTCGACCCCGGCCCCGCGGGGCCCGGCGACCCGGAGCTGGAGACGGCCTCCTACGTCTTCTTCGGCATCGTCCTGGCCCTCATCGGGGTGGTCTTCCTCATGGTCCTCTACCTCAACCGCCGGGGGATCAAGCGGTGGCTCAACAACCTCCGCGAGGCCTGCCGGGACCAGATGGAGGGCTACCACTACCGCTACGAGCAGGACAGCGACCCCCGGCGGGCCGGCCCCGGGGACCTCTGAGCGGGGCCGTGCCGGGGCGGCCCCCTCCCTCCCGCGGACGGGGCGCGAGGCGGCGCTGCTCCCGGGACGCCGCGCGCCGGCCCCCGCCCCCGCGGCGGCCCCGCCCGGGCTCCCCGAAAGCACGGGGGGCAAGGGGGGGAACGGACTGTGGCAGACCCTTCGGGGCGCCCCTTAAACCCCCCCTCCCCCCGAGTCCTTTGGCGTCAGGGTGTTTGCTGCTGCCGAGTGCCTTCAGGCCGGTTCTGACTGAGGGCGACCGTAAGGCGAGGCTCTCGCGGGTTTGTCTTGGCCGGGTTTCTTCCCGGGAGTCGCCTCTTGGCTTCCTCTGAGGCCGAGAGAGCGTGACTCGCCCGAGGCCTGGGTGTGGAGCGCGAGATTTCGTAAGGCGTGAGGTTCCCAGCCCGCCCACCCCCGACTTCAACCTTTAAAGGGTTTCTACCGCTGCGTATTCCAGACTTAGTGCATTTCCAGGGTGGTGACATCCAGCCCCTCCGCCGATGAAGGCAGGTAGTCCCCCCCCCCAAAGTCCAGAGACGGGAGAGAGAAAAGCCCTGGCTGGCCCGGGGTTCGGCTAGATGACCTCTTGGTGTCCCTTCCCATTTTGTTAAAATGGTGTGCGGGCCACCTGCTGCACCCGCCCTCCCCTGCTTCCAACCAAAGGGAAGGGAGTGACAGATCTCCAGATTCGAGGCTGCAGTGGGGCCCATGCCCCACCCGTTGATGACATGCAGATTTGGGGTGACAGGCAACACGGCGGTCTGGAATCTCGGCTGTTTGGTTTTCAATCCCAACTCCTAGGCTGTCCCTCCAAAATGCAGACACAATGTAAGGGTGCCCCACAAATGCTGGACGCAGCATTTTAGAGAGCAAAGGCATTTCTTTCTGGCTTTCTAGTCCTCTGACTGTGGGTGTATTTTAGAGCGATGTAGTCTCCAGTTGCTGCAAGCCCCATTTTAACCGAGAGAGGCTTGCTCCCAGGTAAATGTGCGTTGGATCAGGCTGGAAGGTTGCGTCTTCTCCTGGTGGGAAGACGGAGATGTTCAGTCCCGTAAGAGTTTGTTCCGGTGCATGAATTCTCCTTCATATTTAGGGCATGTCATTGGACAACGGGACGCGTTCAAAAATTATGTCTGGAAGGGAGAGGGCGGTAGGAGAAGAGGCAGGCCGCATCACAGGTGGATTGGCTTCATCAAGGAGTTTGCAAGACCTGAGCGGTTGATAGCCAGGCAGTCTCTCACCGTAAGTCGGTTGACTTGGTGGATATTAGCAAAAGCAACAAAGAGATGCCCTGCAAGATCTTTATTCATTGTGGCTTTTAGGCAACCTGAGAAATAAGATGTAGCGTTACCAGAGGTCTGCCTGGGACAGGGCTCAATTTTCCATATCTCTCCACATGGGAAATACAGTATGAATAGTGCAGAATCGCACTTTTTCTTTCCTCTGTTCAGCCTACCCTTCTCCTCTCCCGCCCCGCTTCTGCCCTATTGGATTTCTTCACTTGCTCCCTAACAAAGGAATGAAAAACCTACCATTGCCAAAGCAAAGTTAGGGGTGGCTGCCAATCCCAAACTTCTCTACCCCTTATCCCCGCCAGCAACCCCAAAAGGACTTTATTTGGAATTGTCTGGATTTCCAAAACCCAGATGTAGCATTAAACTTAGATCTAAGTCCAGAGAGAACCCTAAGCTTCAGGGAATAAACATGTGTGTAGCAGAATCTTCTCTACCTAGAGATGCCCGTGATCTGTTCAAGGTGAATACCTGTCTCCTTGTTTCTCTCCCTGCCTCCCTTTTACACACACACGCACACACACACACACAGTAGAGACGGGGGGCTTCTATGTCAGGGTGGAGAAACCATTCCAGATTCCACTCTGAATGTCTAAGGCACCAGACCTAGTTTGAGGGGACAGGAGGTTCGGCACCTTGACTAGCCCCTTTATAGTTCTGACTGAAATTGGGAGCGGATTCCCCGCCTGATCCCATATGGCAGCCAGACTCAAAGACAACATCTCTGGTCACCAAGACCATGTCTTCCCACGTAACAAGCGGCTCGAGGTACAGTAGAGACGATTTGCTTTTGGGTAGCGCCACTGAAATCAGCATCCACTCCTGAGTAAGTAATTTGGGGAAGATTGCAGATTCACCAGGAGTCCTAGAAAACGATGTTATCTCACTGTTTCCAAATAGCTGACTTCTGGGTGATGGTGATGATGATGATGATGATGATGATTAATTTGTATCCTGCTTTTCTCCCAAAATTGGGACTCAAAACACCTTACAATTTGAAACAGCAATATCATTAGAAACATGTAAAAAGTAAACGTTAAAATAGAATCAAACTATTCGCAGTGTTAAAGCAATTCAAACCTCGAGTTGAAAGAATAAAATGCAATGTGGAAAAAAACGAAAAGATCTTTGAAACAGTTCAGTTTGAAACAATAGTCCTTTCTAGAAAAACTTTCCGTTTTAAAAACCTGCCTGAATAAAATGTTGTCGGCCTGCTGACAGAAGGACAGCAGCGAAGGGACAATTCCAGCCTCGCTGGAAGAGGAGTTGCCGCGTCTGGGGACGGCCGCAAAGAAGGCCCCCTTTCCCATCCCTCTCTCGTCCTTGCAGCAGTGGTAGGACTGAGTGGTCCTATTAACTTTTATGCGTCTGCTCCAAGGGGTTTAAGAAGGGAATTTAACTGCGTTTAAAAACCACGACCCTGTTGTAATGAGTCAGGAAGGGAGGGAGAAGGTTTAAAATTGTCTTCCGCTGTACAGCAATTTCCAAGTCTTCCCCCCCCGGTACCCCCAATTGTCTGCATTTCAGGAAGGGGGTGCCCTTTAGCCGTGCCACCCATCTTTGTGGTTGGGGAAAGTGAAGACCCCAGACTCAGCATTTATTCTTTGGAAGAATGAGAAACTCGATTCCATTCATCCTTTGCACAAACCTCTGGCGAAACCTGTTTTTTCCTTGGCAAAATAATGTAAAAGCCGGGGATCCCGACTGTTGCCTTGAACCGCTGGATGCTTCTGGACCAAAGCCATCCCTTCGGGGTGAGTTTGTACTTTCTGCGACTGGCTCAACGCAGCTGGCTCTGTGCTGTTACCTTTCTCCCGTCCACCTGGAATCCGCCAAAACTCTGCATCCCTTCCGTGTATTTTTCTGCATCTGGTTAAAATTGTCTTTCCTCTCCCCCCAACCCCCAAATTTCTATTTCTGTTCTACAACCGCCAACGCACTCAGCTGTTGATGCTACAATGCGGAAAATCCACAGGGAAACGAGGATGTGACCTCCTCGTGGGAGCGGAGGTCATTGTCGCATTGGTTTTGTTTGACGTTAAGCTTTATAGAAAGCCTTTTTTAAAGTTATTATTATTATTATTAGGCACGAAATGATGCAAATTGGAGAACCATAAGCAACCTTTCTGTACCCGCCCTCCTCCCTGAGGCCAAGGCGACCTGCGTGTTTCTGAAGCATGCAGAAACAACCAGTTTCCGAATTGTGAAATGCTACGAAGACGTAGATTAGGGCTGTTTTTGCTAATCTTCCACACAAAAAAGTGCTCCTTCTCGCTTCTCTCTTCTTCTGTAGGTTTGGCTTAAGAGTAGTTTTGGATGGGATGAAAGCCTCGCTGAGTCAGATGCCCAACTTCCTCAGGCCAGAGCACAGGGGAAACAAATCCCTTCTTTTTGGACTACAAATCCCAGAATCGGCTGGGTGTTCTGGGAGTTGCAGTCAAAAAACAGGCCTTTCCTGATCTCTGGTTCACACATCTGGCCAGGATGGTTTGTCTTGGAGGAAAGAAATTGAAACTTGCATCTCTATGAACTGCGTTGTGTTTTTTTTTTCTATAAAGCTTAATTGCAATAATTTCCTAATATGCTCTGCTTTGGCATGATTTGTTCCTTTTATATGATCTCTGGAGTCCATTGCAAGGGGCCCTGCTTGTGACTGGTAAGGTCACTTATCTCTTTACTCATGTTCATTCATGTGTATCTGTCTATCTGTCTGAAATGTGTGCAGAGGAAGGCAACCAAAATGGTCAGAGGCCTGGAAACCGTGTCCTATGAGAGGTGACTTTGGGAACTGGAGATGCTTAGCTTGGAGAAGAGAAGGCTAAGAGGGGACGAGATAGTTGTGTATAAATGGAAGGTGGGGCAAGCTTATTTTCTGCTGCTCCAGAGACTAGGATACAGAGCAATGGCTTCAAACTCCAGAAGAGATTCCACCTAAACATTAAGAGCAACTTCCTGACGTTAAGAGCTGGTCAGCAATGGAATAGTCTGCTGCCTGGGAGCGTGGTGGAGTCTCCTTCTTTGGAGGTTTTTCAGCAGAGGCTGGGTGGCCATCTATTAGGAATGCTTTGACTAAGTCTTCCTGCATGGGGTTGGACTAGATGGCCCTCAGACTCTCTTCCAGCTCGAGGATCCTATGATTCTAAGACAGAAGTGGTTAGGAACGTGGCAAGCGTCTGAAATGGTTGCTTCAGCAGCACACATGCTAAAATACGAAGCATCCCTATGCTTAGACCCTTGGCTGTTAAACAGTGGGATACACTGCTGCTTGGGGGTGTGGTGGAGTCTCTTCTTTCTTTGGAGCTTTTTAAGCAGAGCTGGATGGCCAGCTGTCAAAGGGAGGGCTTGGATGGTGTTTTCCTGCATGGCAGAAGGGGGGATTGGACTCTCAGGGGCTCTTCCAACTCTAGGATTCTGTGATTCTAGAATTCTGGGAGATGTAGTCCAAAAATGCAACTTTCCTGAATTCTGAGTTGGAGATGCCAGGAGTGCTTCAGTTGTGCTTTCTTGCCCGGCAGGCAGTTGGCCTGGACGGCCCTTGGGGTCTCTTCCAAGTCAGTGGTTCTATCCAAGGTGCCGAACATTTTTGGGAGGTCTCAGGTTCAGCACCCTGGAGACCTCTATGAAAGTTCAGCACTCTGGACAGATCCTTCAGAATCTAAAGCTATTTCCACACTGGACTATTACAGCGCTATTATTCCACTTTCAACATTCTATGGAATCCTGGGGTTCGCAGTTTCGGGAGGGGCCGGCCGGCCCCTCCCGAAACTGCGAACCCCAGGATTCCATAGGATGTTGAAAGTGGAATAATAGCACTATAATGGTCTAGTGCGGAAATGGCCTTAGAATCCCAGAGTTGAAAGAGATTCCCAAGGGCCACCTAGCCCAAGCCCTGGCCATCCAGGAACATGCAAACGAAGCCCTCCAAAATGATACTCCTCCGTTTAAGGCCTCCAAACACGGAGAGTCCGCCATGCCCCAAAGCTCTCCATGTTTCCAAGCCTCTGGACTGAGCCTGAGATATTCTGTGCGAGACAAACAAAAGGGGATTTAAGTGTCGAAGAAATCTGGTCATATCTGATGAGTATATTGAAAACATATGTTGGTTTTCTATTCGTTTAATTCTCCTCCTTCCTTTTCCTTTGGGAAACTTCTGAGAAAAGGTTTTGCAGTGGTTTTTAAAATGGGGTTGTTGCTGCTTTTCTAGTATCAGGACTGAGTTTTGGCTTCCTGACCGAATGGCCATTCAATGTGGGGGTGTGACTCTAGCAAATTCGTTTTAAGAATCACTCCTTGCTTTCTTGAGAGCTCCAGTTTAAATCTGTGTTGTACACTGTCCATTGGGGTGAAGGAGAATGCTTTATGATGCAGGTGCAACAGAACTAAGAAAAGTTACTTTCTGGAATAGGAGCACCCAAATCCCCAAGCTGGCCCTGACGTGTCAAGGATTTTGGGAGCTGCAGTCTTAGAAATGACTTTTCAAAGCTTTAAGGAAGGGTGTTGGCATTAGGAGAGATGTTTCATGTGCACCCCACTTGCACACACTGTCCTTCACCGACTTCAATAAATCCCCCTCTCAAACAAAAGGAGAATAGAATTTATGTATTCATTTATTTAAATATTTTTACCGTGCACTGTAACAAAAAATCTCAGTGCAGTAGACTACATCAATAGGAATATAGTGTCTAGGTCAAGGAAGTGATGGTACCGCTCTATTCTGTTTTGGTCAGACCCCACCTGAAGGGATGCTGTGTCTAGTTCTGGGCACCTCACAATTCGGGAAGGATGTCGACAAGCTGGAATGGGTCCAGAGGAAGGCGACCAAAATGGTGAAGGGTCTGGAACCCATGAAGCCCTATGAGGAACGGCTTCAGGAGCTGGGGATGTTTAGTCTGCAGAACAGGTTAAGAGGGGACATGACAGCCATGTTTCAATATTTGAAGGGATGTCATGTTGAGGAGGGAGCAGGCTAGTTTTCCGCTGCCCAGAGACTAGGACAAGGAGCAATGGATTCAAGCTGCAGGAAAGGAGATTCCACCTGAACCTCAGGAAGAACTTCCTGACGGTCAGAGCTGTCCGGCAGAGGAATAGGCTGCCTCGGAGTGTAGTGGAGTCTCCTTCCTTGGAGGTTTTTAAGCAGGGGCTGGATGGCCGTCTGTCGGGAGTGCTTTGATGGGTGTTCCTGCATTGCAGGGGGTTGGACTGGATGGCCTTTGTGGTCTCTTCCAACTTTATGATTCTACAATTCTATGTGTCTAGAGAATGGCGAGCAAAATGGTGAAGGGTCTGGAAACCACGAAGCCCTATGAGAAGCAGCTTAGGGAGTTAGGTATGTTTAGCCTGACTAAAAGAAGGTTAAGAGGTGACATGATAGCTATGTTTAAATATTTGAAGGGATGTCATGTTGAAGATGGAACAAGCTTGTTTTCTGCAGCTCCAGAGACTAGGACATGGAACAGTGGCCTCAAATGACAGGAAAAGAGATTTCACCTAAACATCAGGAAGAAGTTCCTGATGGTCAGAGCTGTCCGGTAGTGGAATATACTCCCTTGGAGTGTGGTACAGTCACCTTCTTTGGAGGTCTTTAAGCAGAGGCTGGATGGCCATTTGCGGAGGGTGCTCTGAATGCATGATCCCGCATGACAGGAGGTTGGACTCGATGGCAGTTGTGGTCTCTTCCAACTCCATGATCCTGTGATTCTTTCCTCTTGCCATGCAGGAAGGTCGAATGACTCACTTCAGGTGGCATGGGGGGGACGGCAGCACCAGGACCGACCACGCTCCTCACCCCCGACCATTGCCTGTCTTAGTCTAGCAAAAGTGGGTCACAAAACAAGTAAAACATCAACTAGGAAACAGCAGCAGAGGGGGAAAAATTTCAAACAAACAAAAAGTTGGATAATAAATAGTATTATGAAAAATGTACAGAACAGAGAATAACCAAAGGCAATAGAATAGGACTGATAACCAATCAGTGATACAGTACAGAGTCGTGCAGATACAAAACAGAATGTAGTCAGCCCTCCATAACCATGAGTTCTGTAGCCTTGGGTTCGGCCAACCGTGGCTTGAAAATATTACACACACACCCCGCAAAAAAAAAAAAAAAATCCAAAAAGCAAACTTTGATTTTGTCATTTTGCATAAAGGATGCCATCTTACTACACTGTTGTGCATAATGGGACTTGAGCATCCACTAATTTTAGTATCCTGGTATTGCCTCAAAAGGCTCTCCTGAGCTGTTTGCCAGTCAAAAAACAAAATAAAATAAAACTCAGAAGTCTTGAGTAGAGTAAGAAAGGCCCCTTTTGTTCAGCTGCAGAGCCGGGCTAGCCCAAAACAAGGCCAAGCAAAGAATGCATTGTTCCTTTGGAATTTATACACCCTTTGTAACAACTCATTGGCTAAAAATTCACACAGGTGCATTAATTATGTGTCACATAAACTTTTAGTAACGTTCCTCTTGTACACATGCGCTTGCTCATTTCTACATCAAAAAGTTACATTTTTCCTATGCAGGAGGTAGGCTTAATTTATGCAAGAGGTGTGTTTTGTACCCTGTGACGTACTTTAAGTCATTATAGGGCAGCTTTTGCCTCTTCTTATCTCAGCAGACTAGAAACAAGCTGTTTTTAATGTCCAAAGATTTTCACATCATCTGTAGCATACAAATTTTCATTGTTTTCAGAATGTAACTTTTATCAGCGCTGGCTCTAGCAAATGCATTGCAAAGCCCTTCATGGCAAAGTTCCCAGAATAAACAACATAAGCTTCATTGTAATTTCAGAGGAGTGAAAAACCGTCGGGCTGAATTTAGCATAGCTTTTAGTACTGCAAGGTCCATCGTGTTTAACAACAAACTGTAAACTCAGCAAATCTCCCGTGCGCATTTTTGGTTGTGTGCCATCACTGGAACTAGACCCTAGTGGATGCCAAAGCCCCCTCTCTAATACCAAATAATAGGACTAAGCGTGCAGATGTCTATGTGCAAAGAACAACTTAGCCAAAAAAACACAGACCAACGGAAGCCTATAGGCAAAGAAATAGGAATTATATACAGCAAGGGCAGCTGCATAGTGAATGATAGTTTGAACCTAAATGTAGGAGTCTATGATGAACAAAGGAATCACGAATGCATTGCAGTCAATTCCATGTGTCTTCCTGCATGGCCAAAGAGGGTTGGACGGAATGGCCCTTGAGGTCTCTTCCAAGTCTGTGATTTCTAACATCTGGGGAAAGGAACACACAGATGCGTGTGCGGATTTAGCTTTTCTCGCAGCAGAATGCACTTCTCTGTGACATACTATTCTCCACTTACCTTTTCATCCCATCTCCTTCATGCTACAGAATTGTAGTGATTTGATCTCATCTTAACTGCCATGGAATCCTGGGATTTATAGTTTCATGAGGTATTTAGAATTCCCTGCCAGAGAGAATTCTCTGCCAGAGAGGGGGACACAAGGCTGGATGACAGTATGTGTGAAAGGGATCTAAGAGTCTTGGTGGACCACAAGCTGAACATGAGTCAACAGCGTGATGCGGCAGCCAAGAAAGCCAATGCAATTCTTGGCTTTCTTGCAGTAATAGGAGTCTGGTGTCTAGATCGAGGGAGGTGCTGGTACCACTCTATTCTGCTTTTGTTAGGCCTCATTTGGAATCCTGTGTCCAGTTCTGGGCACCTCATTTCAAGAAGGATATCAACAAGCTGCAGCGTGTTCAGAGGAGGGCGACCAAAATGGGGAAGGATCTGGAACCCATGAAACCCTATGAGGAGCAGCTTAGGGAGCTGGAGATGTTCAGTCTGCAGAAGAGAAGGTGAAGAGGGGACATGAGAGCCATGTTTAAATATTTGAAGGGATGTCATGTTGAGCAGGGGTTGGGCTGGTTTTCCATGGCTCCAGAGACGAGGATAAGGAGCAATAGATTCAAGCTGCAGGAAAGGAGATTCCACCTGAACCTCAGGAAGAACTTCCTGACGGCCAGAGCTGTCTGGCAGTGGAATCTGCTGCAGCCTCTGTGGAGTGTGGTGGAGTCCCCTCCTTCTTTGGAGGTTTTTAAGCAGCGGCTGGATGGCCATCTGTTGGGAGTGCTTTGATGTAGGTTCGTGCATGGCAGAATGGGGTCGGACTGGATGGCCCCAGGGGTCTCTTCCAACTCTAGGATTCTATGAGAGCTCTACACTATATCATGATGTCTCTCCAGATTTGTTCAGGGAAGGTTAGCTACCATGACCTTCCTCTGAGGCTGAGAGAACGTGACCTGGCCACCTAGTGGCTGAGTGGAAATTCAGACCCTGGTCTCCTAGGGCCCTAGACCGGCACTCAAACTACTACCTTGCGCTGGCTTTCACAACAGGCTTTTGGGTCCATCACGCTGGCTCTCCTCATGAAACCCACAAATACCTGATGAAACTACAAATCTCAGAATTCCCAGGGCAGAGTCACAGCAGCTAAAGGAGTATCTGTTGCATTACTATGTAGTATGTAGTTACTGTGCATTGCTATGTACTATGTAATGCAAAAGAAATCCCTCCCTCCCTCCGTGGAGTAAGGGGCACATTCGCACATTTTTAGCCCTTAAGAACTAGAAGTTTGTAGTTTAAAAAAAAACCAGAGGGAACTGAAGAGTCTGGGACTATTTTTCCCTTATTTAGAGTAGATTGTAATTTTTTTTATTTCCATTTTAATATAAATTCTTATACAAAGTCAACATGCAAAAAATAAACCATTTTGTACATATCTTTGTATATCTGCTACCATCTCTAAAGGAGAGAACCATAAACGATAACGAAACAGTCAAAAAAGAAGAAACACACACACAGGTCGACTTCCTCCCCGACCATCTTTGGCTGCTAATTCTCATTTAAAAAGAAGAGGAAGTAGCTCATATTGCAAGGAAGCCCCTTCCCTCCGGGACAGAGGGACCCTCGTCCCTGCCGTGGGCCCACAGAGGCATCTCCAGTGTTTCCATCCAGGTAGCCATTTCTGTCTGTCTGTGGCCTTCAGGGCTTCCCAAGAGCTCGACACAGAACTCCCCAGACCTTCCTTCTTAAAAGCCAGGCAGCGGTGGGGACGATTCTGTTACAGCCAAGGGCTCTTGCATGCTCCTTTTGGGAGAAATACAGCAATTTTGGCCTTTTATGAGTTCATTAACGTCAGTTAAAAGTAAATCAGCCATGCCAGGTTGAGAGAGTAAAACTCAGTGTGGAACCGTGGTTCTCTAGCTGTGTTTGTGCCACAGTGCACGTTTTAAATTTAGAGCAAATTAATTCCTGATGTGGGTCAAAGACTTGGTGGCAGTCACTGTAACTAGCCAAGAGCAGTGCAGAGCGTGGCAAAGTTACATTCGAGGCCACAACCCCTAGTGCGTGGTCATTCCGGCTTGAGGATTCATAGAATCTTAGAACAGAATTTTAGAGTCAGAAGGGCATACAAAGGCCATCTAGTCCAACCCGCTGGCATGCAAGAACACACAACTAAATCACTCCCGAGAGATGCCCGTCCAGCTTCTGGTTAAAGACTTTCGAGGAAAAGGAGTCCAGCGTGCTGTAAGGGAGGGCCTTTCCGCACTACACTGTTATAGTGCTATTATTCCACTTTCAACCTCCTATGGAATCCTGGGGTTTGCAGGATAGGGAGGGGTCTTTAGAATTCTCAGCCAAAGAGCTCTTGGGTCTCAGGAAACTACAAACCCCAGAATTCCACAGGAGGTTGAAAGTGGAACAATAGCACTAGAACAGTGTAGGGTGGAAAGACCTGGAGTCTATTCCACTGTTGAACAGCAATTATAGTAAAGAAGTTCTTCCCAATGTTTAGATGAAATACTTTGTAATTCTGGATTCTGGGAGTTGTAGTCCAAAAGGTCACATTTCCCAATCTCTGGATTAGACCCCCATGTCCAGTGGAAGTGTACCTCTGGTGTTCAGTTTTGTGCACAAAATTTTTTTTTGCCTTGGTATATCAGACCTTCTAGTCCTGATATTCCACCTGATGGTGATGAGGGATGTGCATCTGAGAACCTGAAAGAGGCCAGTTATTACTATTATTAATGTTATTCCTAATATTACTGTTGGTTAAATAAATAAATCCTACAGAGAGCAGACCCCATACAATCATTGGGGGCTGTATTTCTTGTGACTGAGAAGTGCTATCCATTTCAGTGAGCCTGCTCGAAGTTGGAAGTTGGAAGTCTTGGATTTAACCCAGCAAATGTAAAACTAGTGATAATAATGACCTGAGCCTCATGTCTTAGTTCCTACCAGAGTAAACCCACTGAATCAATCATTGGATGGTAAGTTAACATATAGGTAAATGCTGTCATTTCGGTGGGCCAGCTCTGTTTGGGGCTAACAATAGAATTCAAACCAGTAACAACTTTATACTTGCAGAGTATATCTGATTGTTCAAAGTGCTTTATGTGCATTCAGTGGTTGCTCCCATTTCAGTGGGGCTTTGAATCCATACCAAGTTTTACTTTGTTTCATAGGAGCTCTCCAAGGTGCTGAACCTATCTGGAAGACTGCTTTAAAGCCCAGATTAAAACCTGACATCGATTCACCATCTCCCTGACATATGAACCATCAGCCACCACTGGTTCCTTAGTTTGTTGTGGCGTATGGTTGTTAACCAGTTTGTGACATAGCTGTGCATGGTTGGACACAAATGGATGGGATGGGAGAGTGAAGTTGAGGGCAATTAAGAGGCTTGCTTTTACAGCAGGGATGTGGAACTTGTAGCCCTCCAGATATTACTGGACTGCAACTTCCAGCATCCCTCATCACTGGCTATGCTGGCCAGGGCTGCTGGGAGTTGTAGTCCCAACAACACCTGGAGGGTGACATGTTCTCCACTCCTGTTTCAAGGCACTTGGTTCATGAGAGAGGCAGGACTCTTAAGTGGCAGCTTCCTGGATCATAACCCCAGCTTGGGAAAGTAACTTTTGGGGACTATAACTTCCAGAATCCCCCAGCCACCATAGTATGTGAAGGGTACAATCCAGTTCCTCCACCCCTCGCGCTTCTTCCACGTCTGCTTCAGCTGTACACAAAAGAGGTATGCATTTTAACATGGTTCTTAGTTTAAAAAAAACTTTTAACATGCCCCAAGACCTGAAGACAAATACATGTACGACTGGCTTGGTCAATTGTGGTGGATCAGGGACCAGTTTTCTGCGCCAGAGACCCTCTGGTGGCTGCATGGACTGTCAAAAATGCCTCCCATGGAAGGGGCTGAGTAGTTGGAAGTCCACTTCTGGGTCTTTTTTACCTTAAAAAGTGCAAGTGGGTGAACTTAAAAGCAAATTGCCACTCTTAAGAGACTTCCAAGGGGGCTTTCACTGATTCCACTTTAACTGCTGTGGCAACATCCTACAGCATCCTGAGATTTGCAGTTTAGGGAGGGGTCCTTAGAAGTCTGAGCCAGAGAACTCCAGTATGTCACTAAACTACAAATCCCAGGATTCTGCAGACTCCTAGAGTTGGAAGAGACCCCAAGGGCCATCCCGTCCAACCCCATTCTGGCATGCAGGAAGACACCATCAAAGCCCTTGCTTGGATGGGTGGCCATGGCAATTAGAGTCATAGTGCTATAATTGTATTAATGTGAATGGGCCCCTAGACAGGCCATTTATCCCTCTTTTTGCCAGAAAAATGTTAGTCTGGCCAGGCCAAAGACTATAGAAACTGCTTTGGGGGCCACACACAGTTCTAGGGCAGCCCAGGATACCAAATGGCTGCCATTGTTTGAGTAGAAATGGCCCAAGGGCGCCACTTTGATCTTTTAACGCAGGCCATCCCGGTGCCTCTGGCCATTTTACATCGCAGTGTGATAGGTGGGGTCCTGTGCTTCTTTTTCAGTGGTTTCCCCTCCCAAATTTCTACATAAGGCAAGCACTGGGAATTTGTGAAAGTTACTTTCTTGGACCACAAACTCCAGGTGCTGTGTTGGGAATTCTAGTAGTTGTAGTCCAAAAAGGCATTTTCTGTCCACACCTTCCACCATTTCACAGATTAAAACCTGGGAGACGTAGGGCCAAGCAATATCAGAGAGTAGTCAAAGCAGCAAAAGTTATTAATGAGGAAGATCACACAAGCTGGGAGTGGCTGCAACAGTTTTCTGTTGCCCGAGCCTCCCGGGAAGGGCAGGATTTCCCTTCTCTCTCTCTCCTCTCCTCTCCTCCCCTGCTGAGATAATCAAGCACAAATGCCCTTTGCACATTGAGTTCAGGCCATTTCCGCACTAGACTGTTATAGTGCTATTCGTCCACTTTCAATATCCTATGGGATCCTGGGGTTTGCAGTTTAGGGAGGGGCCTTTGGCGATGGTCTTTGAGGCCCCTCCCTAAACTTCAAACCCCAGGATCCCATAGGATGTTGAAAGTGGAAGAATAGCGCTATAACAGTCTAGTGCGGAAATGGCCCCAACTTGCAGCAACTGAAGTGAGCAGAGGAGAAAGGGGGAAAGTGGGAGGAGGAGAAAGAAACTGGGATGTTTTCAAAGCATCTGAAAAAGTGGGAAGGCAGAGGATTAATCAGGATGCCCCAGCCAAATTGGGACATTTGGGAGGGTATGGCCATCCAATGAATAGGCCTCCAAGACGTTATTCACCTTAGTGGCTGAGTGTTAATTTTTCTCCTTAAAAAGAAGCCTCTTCGATTCTTTCAAATTACCAAGAAGCAGCTAAATATTTTTAAGCTAAAAAAGTAAAAAGAAATGGAAGTTTATTAAGGCACGAGAAAATAATACACTAGCCCTTGAAATACTAAATCATTTGTAGCTTCCCCAAAACCATAATCAGTCCGTCCCTCTGTCTGACTCTTCTGCCTCTGTTCCTCTCTCTCTGAACTCTGCTCCCTCTCTCTGTGCCAGGTTTTCCCTCTCTGCCTCCTGACAGAGACAAGCCTCGGTTTTATCACATTTCCTCCCTGCAGGCTCCCCGTCACAGTATTCCCGGAGCTGTGATTGGCCACCTTCAGCCAGGTTGGCCCAGCCCTTCCATCCATGCTGATGTTCAGGGATTCTTGCAGCTGAAGTCCAGAACATCTGGAGAAGCAAGGTTTGGGAATGACTGCTCTAATACAATGCCTTGTTCAGTGGTGGCCCTCCAGATGTTGTGGAGCTGGTGCTCCCATCCTTCCTATCAAGTGGTGAGAAATGATGGCAGTTGCAGCCCAGTGACATCTGAAGGGATGCAGGATTCTCACCTGGTGGAGTGGGTTTGCGTCCAGCTCCAAGTCAGATTCAAAGACGGTGGCTGAGAGTCTCCATCACGTAGGCGAGCTGGAAGAGACTCCCAAGGGCCATCCATTCCAACTCCCTGCTGCCATGCAGAGAGAATCCAAGCACTCCCTTTGACAGATGGCTACGCAGCCTTTCCTTAAAAACCTCCAAAGAAGGAGGCTCCACCACACTCCCTTCTGGCATCAGTGTATCCCAAGGGGTCCGTCTGAAGGCCTGTTCTTGAAGCAACTGGGAGGTCCCTGCAGTCCTACTTCCATAATCTGCAGGACCTCCAAAACCTTTCATTTGGGTGGCCGCCAGACTGAAAAACTGGCTTTATGTGGTCATGTTCAATCATTAACAAATATAAATGTGAATCCCAAGCAGTTATGAGCTTGTATGTCCAGCTATTGATCTCACCTGGAATAATATGTTGACATCACTTGGAGTACCCCAAGAGTCACCAAGTCCAACCCCATTCAGCAGAGACATCATCAAAACCTTCCCTTTGACAGATGGCCATTCAGCCATTGCTGAGAAACCTCCAAAAAAGGAGACTCCACCACACTCCACTGAGGCAGCAGTGGATTCCACTACCAAACAGCTTTTACCCTCAGGAAGTTCTTCTTAATATTTAGGTGGAATCTCTTTTCCTGTAGTTTGAATCCATTGCTCCATATCCTAGTCTCTGGAGCAGCGAGAACCAAGCTTGCTCCGTCTTCAACATGACATGCCTTCAAGTATTTAAATGTCACATTCATACCACTTCTTAACTTTCTCTTCTCCAGGCCAAACATACCCAGCTCCCTAAGCCACTTCTCCTCATAGGGCTTCATGGTTTCCAGGCCTTTTATCATTTTAGTTTCCCTCCCTGGGACATGTTCCAGCTTGTCAGCATCCTTCTCATTTATTTTATTTGTTTTCTCCCTTTGCCTCCATTGGAGACCCAAGACAGCTCAAAATATGCATGAAAACAAAATCCTGCTGCAAACCTTTTATAGTAGGAAGAAACAGGCACGTGGCATCCAAAATGGAGCCCCAAGAAAGAATGTAGATTCTGAGTTCATTTCATTTCTGCTTTTAAAATGGGCCTCAACTGTTTGGAATTTATTTTTTTTTTAAAAAAAATTATTTATATTTTAGAAAGTAAAGAAAGCCCATTGTGTGAATACCTTCAACATACAACCTCTGCAGAATCACTGGAAGATCCTGGTGGCTGTAACTTCAGAGAACAAGGAAATGTTCCCCGGGGCTTAATCTGAAACACATTTATAACCTGGAGTCTAATTTCATTAACCTGCTTCTCAGCACTGCAAGATAAAAATAATAAATACGACCAATGAGCAAGTGCAGACTGCTTTTGCTCACTAAACGTGATCAAGGCAGCATATCTCTGCGGTTAGGGCCTTTGGGTGAGAACACGTGCCTTCTATGGGGCCAACCTTGAGTTCTAGTCTATTGTGGTTGTGTGCCTTCAAGTCGTTCCTGATTTATCCTGACCTTAAGGCAAACCTATCACGGGGGTTTCTGGGGCTGAGTGTGTTAACGTACCCAGGATCGCCCAGTGGGTTTCCATGGCCGAGCGGGGAATCGAACCCTGGTTTTCACAACACCACAGTGGTCAGTTCCGTCCCAGGATTTGGAACGCTTTAGAAGAGCTGACCACAGTGCCGAACCTACGAAGGGGGAGGCCGGATTTAGAACCCTGGAGAACGGCCGTTTCTGCACTACACTGTTACAGTGCTATTATTCCACTTTCAACGTCCTGTGTAATTCTGGGGTTTGGAGTTTCCTGAGGCCAGAGAGCTCTCTGGCTGAGAATTCTAAAGGCCTATCCCTAAACTGCAAACCCCAGGATTCCATAGGATGTTGAAAGTGTAGAATATTATTATTCTAATAGCACTATGGCAGTGTAGTGCAGAAATGGCCAACGCCTTCAAAATTCAGACCAAAATCCAATGATGCGGAAAGTACCGTTGCAAAGCAAAACAGGAATAAATGGTGCTTGTCACCCGAAGCATTGCAGTGTAAAATGCAGAGATGGTGTGCCCTGTTCCGGAGAGGGAAGTCATCCCAACCAACGACGGGGATGATCAGCTCTTCTCCCAATGAAGAGGCAGAGGTGAACTGGGGCAGCGTTGCTTTGGAAATCGACTTCCTGTGATGTCCCCTTCATCATCTTCTTTCCGTTCTTCTCCAAAATGGAAAGCATAATTCAGATCTGATAAAATAAACAGGGAAAGATGAGTGGATTCTAGGCCAGCGAGACAATGGATCTGTTCCACAGTTGGATCCGAGCTCTCCAAGGTGCTGAATCTATTTTGCGGTTGGGGTTTGGTACCTTGGAGAGCTCCTGTGAAGTGTGGGCTAAAACCCAGAGTGGATTCACTGCTCCACTGACATGGAAGATTCCATCTCCCATCCATCTTTTATCTGGCATGCTTTACACATGGTGTGTGTCTACCTCCCTGCTCAGCCTGGGGGACATCCATTTGTTAAAAGAAGAGCCCCCATGTGGTTGCTACTCAACTCCTTTGATGCTTCATTTCGGCTGAAGCACTCCACACCTTAAACTGCTGCTAAGAACACTGGAGCAGGCGAAGGCATTTTTTTTCTGGTCAGTCAGCAACACTAATGAGCAACTATGAATTGTTTGGGTTGCTGGAAAAATTAGTTTCTCACAGGGAAACCCAGCCATCGGCTGACAGAAAATTAGACACAAGTATTCAGACACAGCAGATGAGACGAAGGACCAGCAAAAATCACATGCTGAAAGCTAGTACCATCACACTTGGGAGCCAAGATGTTGAAATCCTGGCCAAAAGCTGCATGCCTTTTATTTGGAGGACTCAGCTCAGAAAAGTAGGTTGTATTGGACTACAAACCACATGATTTCTCTCATGTCTCCCTTTGAAAAAATAATCTGCCAGATTTCTATTCTTTGAAAGCTGAAAATGCATCCTGTAGTTGCTAGTCCTATTATTTACTTTCTCTCTTAAACAAATATTTCAGGTTTCCAGTCTTTTTTTCCCCACAATATATTTATTAATTTTCAAAAACACGCAAATTACATTCATACCAGTTATACAATAGAAAAGAGACATTATAGACTACATTTAGTTGCTAGTCCAGTTTTTTACTTTCTCTCTTAAACAAATATTTCGGGTTTCTAGTCCTTAAGGGACAAAAAGATGTGCAACACTTTCAAGTCCTGAAGAGCCAGAATTGCTCCGATACAAAAAAAAAAAAGTGATTTTTTTCAGAGGTCTGTTCCTGGATTCCTCCTTGTTTACTTCTGCTCACCTTGATGAAACAGGTTTCCATACATAACAGTATCTGGCTATACAGGCAGGTATGCAGAGGCACAAACATCACTTGAGTTCTCATTGAATTCTCAGCTCACGGTGGCCAAGAGGTCTTGCAGCTTAGTGACAGCAGAGACCAATTCTTTGGCTTGTCAAAGGTTTGGAGTTCAGTGCTTGAGTTCAGTTCCAGGCAGTGGTGGTTGGTGGCTTCTGTGTCACTTCAAGTCTTTTCCAACTTACGGCACCCATAAAGCCACTCTATCACGGAGGTTTCTTGGCCAGACTTCATTTTGCCAAGTGATAGGGTCTGGAAGGGTCTGGAAGCCATGCCCGGTGAAGAACGCCTTAGGGAGCTGGGGATGTTTAGTCTGCAGAAGAGAAGGTTAAGAGGGGACATGACAGCCGTGTTTAAATATTTGAAGGGATGCCATGTTGAGGAGGGAGAGGGCTTGTTTTCTGCCGCTCCAGAGACTAGGACAAGGAGCAATGGATTCAAGCTGCAGGAAAGGAGATTCCACTTGAACCTCAGGAAGAATTTCCTGATGGTCACAGCTGTCTGGTAGTGGAATAATCTGCCTCCATGGAGTGTGGTGGTGTCTCCTTCTTTGGAGGTTTTTAAGCAGAGGCCGGATGGCCATCTGTCAAAGGGAGGGCTTTGATGGGTGTTCCTGCATGGCAGGGGGTTGGACTGGATGGCCCCTGGGATCTCTTCCAACTCTATGATTCTATGATTCGGAGCTGGCCAATGCTGAGGTTCTATTTGAGACCATTCTAGGCTGCATCAATAGCAGCACAGTGTCTAGGTCAAGGCAAGTAATAGGATCACTCTATTCCACTTTGACCAGATCTCACCTGGATTACCATGTCCCGTTCTGGGTCTCACAATTCAAGAAGGATATGGACAAGCTGAAGCGTGTCCAGAGGAGGGCCACCAAAACAGTAGAAGGCCTAGAAACCATGAAGCCCTATGAGGAGAGGCTTAAGGAGCTGGGTATGTTTAGCCTTGTGAAGAGAAGCTTAAAAGGGCAAACAAGAGCCATGTTTAAATATTTCAAGGGATGTCCTATGGAAGATCACGCAAGCATCTTCTGCTCAAGAGACTAAGAGACAGAGCAATGGTTTCAAACTCCAGGAAAAGAATTTCACTTAAACATTAGGAAGAACTTCCCGATGGGAAGAGCAGTTTGGCAGCGGGATATGCTGCTTCAGTGGAGTGTGGTGGAGTCCCCTTCTTTTTAAAGAGAGCCTGGATGGTTGTCTGTAGGGAGTGCTATGATTGTTTATTCCTGCACCGCTGAAGGGGGCTGGAGTGGATGGTCCTTGGTGTCTCCTCCAACTCTAGGATTCCATGATTCTATGCGCATCTACATACGCATATACCTTTGCACGTACAAGAAGATCACAGGTGCAGCTTGGCTTTTGCAACATTGAACTCCCGGCAAATGTTCCACATTAGAGAAAAATGTTCAGTTCTTTCTGCAAGGTAATTTGCACATACGTAAGACCCCAACAGGAGTCCAGCCAGAGTTTAGAGTGGGCGAAGCATGGGATGGAGGAGTGGGTGGGGTAAGCAAAGGCTAAAGCTTTAGTTACATGTGAAAAGGATCTAGGAGTCTTAGCAAACCACAAGCTAAACATGAGTCAAGGGTGTGATGCTGCAGCCAAAAAAGCTAATGCGATTATAGGCTGCATCAACAGGGTAACCAAATTTAGAGTACAGATTAGGGGAAGTATTTGTGCCATTCTGTTCTGCTCTGGTCAGACCTCACCTGGAATACTGTGTCCAGTTCACACTTCAAGAAGGATAGGGAAGATGGGCAATCTTGTTTTTTGCTGCTCCAGAGGCTGGGACAAGAGCAATGACTTCAAGCTACAGGAAAAGAGGTTCTACCTAAACATTAGGAAGAATCTCCAGATAGTAAAAGCAGAAAATAGAATCCGCTGCTGACTCCGTGGAGTGTGGTAGAATCTCCTCCTTCTTTGGAGGTTTTTGAACAGAGGCTGGATGGCCATCTGTCCAAGGGAGGGCCTGGATGGTGTCTTCCTGCATGGCAGAAGAGGGTTGGACTGGAGGGCACTTGGGGTCTCTTCCAGGTCTAGGATTCTTTGAAGCCACCTGAATAATCCGTGGTGTTACCCCAAAACAGGGGTGCCACAAGGGCCACCCTGTGATGCCAGTACCCCTATGTAAAAGTGGGGGATGAATTAGCTCAAAGAGGAGGCTGCGAGAGGGAGGCAACTTAGCGAGATCTTTCCTACCAGCCTTTACGGGCACATGCAGGAAAAGAACCGGCCAAAGATTAAAAAGTAAGCTAAAAATGTGTTTTTATTGGGGGGAATTCGCTCATGCATGCACACAAGATACACACAGTCACACAGTCACTCGAGAGCTGACCAAAAGAAAGGGAGGAGAGCGGACAGAGGCTGTGAAGGGTTCCGGCGATATTCACCAGATCCGACGAGAAGCAGAGAAGTGGGACGAAGTGACTCAGGTACTGGACCCAAGGGCAGTTCTCAGTTCAGGAATCAAACGGACAGAGTGACGCTCAGAAAGGCAAGAGACCGCCCTGGGCATCCTCGAATCAGGGGTATCTGTACCCTGAAAATGGCCTGTGGCTGCGAAGGTTCCAGGTGCAAGACAAAGGGAACCTGTTGTGGACAATGCGTCTTTTGCCTGTTAATGAGCTTTGATTGACAAAGACATGATGAGTGTTGTAGTAGCTGTCTATTGTGGGTGCTGTGAGGAAAGAGGAAGGAATCCAGGTGTACAAGGGATGGATATCTGTCAACCAGTGTCCTGGTGGGCTCCTCACGGTTGGATTCCCTGGAAAATTCCAGCTTCTGTTTAAGCCTATTATCCACAGGAATGGTATTTGCCTGACAAATGACTCAGTCTTACCTGGAAGAAGTTTCGAGTCGACCTATCCTTCTCAAGTTTACAGTCAAATTCTTTCCCTCGCTCGGTTTGACCTCTCCGTCACCTCTCAGGCTTGGATTTGATATCAGAGCCAATTTAAAGTGTGTTGCCAATTACATATGATGCCAATTCGGTATGGTGCCCATCCAAACCATACTGATACCAGGGACCCCCAAAGCAGAGCCTTACAATGGGACAAGAATGTTTGGGCAGGAATGAAGAAGGTCGGTGAGGCATCTATTTCCAGGGACAATATTTTGCTGCATTTCCCCTTCCTTCCAGAGAAGAGGTTCCTTCGTTCTGACTTGGATGTGATTTACGATCGACTATTCCGTATCCAAGTTATATTGTTGTTGTGTGCCTTCAAGTCTTTTCCAAGTCACGGTGATCCTAAAATGAGCCTGTCATGAGGTTTTCTTGGCCAGGGAGAGTGTGAGTTGCCCAAGGTCTCCCAGCAGGATTCAAGCCAATCCTGAGCCGTTTCCACACTTGACTGTTATAGTGCTATTATTCCCCGTTCAACATCCTTTAGGGAGGGGCCCTTTGAGGATGGTCTTTGAGCCCCCTCCCTAAACTGCAAACCCCAGGATTCCATAGGATGTTGAAAATGCAATAATAGCACAATAACAGGCAAGTGCAGAAATGGCCCTGGTCTCCCAGAAACCCAGACCAGCACCCAAAAGCACTGCATCACATTGGCCCTTGGTACTAGAATCCTGATGGTAAAAAATAAAATTGGGGGTGCAGGTAAACAGAAGGACCCATGGGCCCTTTTGGGGGGCACAGTCCTTGGTGACATTTCCTCTAGTTTATAGAGTGAAAACCTACCCGGCTAAATTCTGCTTTGACTATTTGGCAGGTGGTTTTCTTTCACTTCCGTGCAGAGTGGACGAGACTCCATCAAGGCTCCAACTGCACAGGCAGCTGGGCTGGCTAATGAAAAACTGAATTTTAGAGCGTGTCAGCTCTGTCTTGCTGCTATGAAGCTGGAACAAAGTGGATTTGGGAAGCGATCGCTCACTGATGGAACAGTGACAATTCATCATCTCCTTCTCTCTCTTTTTTCTCTCTGCTCACATCAGCCTTTTTCCTTCCCTGGGCTGCCAACCAAGTCATCCAGCTGTACTTGGCCCGTGCTTTGTCTTTCTCTTGCTCGGGAGGAAAACCAAAATAGCAATCACAATGTGTATCACTCAGTTGCCAGTCCTTTGCAACTTACTTCTTGGCTGCACCTCCAGAATGAGCAGGGACAGGGGGCTGTACCTGGGGAAAATTATAAATCATAGCATGCTAGAGTTGGAAGGGACCACAAAGACCATCTAGTCCAACCCTCCTGCCATGGAACTGAACCACAACAAAATAGATAATCCGAGACTGCTGAACTTTGCTAAACCTGAGCTGAGCTATCTTTGAGACTTCTCTATTAACCAAAAGCTGTTGCTTGGGAGTACAAAAGTGCAGCTTCCTTGTACCCAAATAAATTCTCGTTAAGAAAGAAAGGCCTGGAAACAATGGTCTACAAGGAGTGGCCTTAGAAATGTGGGTCCATTTAGCCTGGAGAAGAGAAGGTTAAGAGGCAACATGATAGCTATGTTTAAATATTTGAAGAGATGTCATCTGGAGGATAGAGCAAGCTTGTTTTCTGCTGCTCCAGGGACTAGGGCATGGAGCAATAGCATCAAACTTCAGGAAAAGAGATTCCATCTAAACATTAGGAAGAGCTTCCTGATGGTAACAGCAGTTGGACAGTAGAATATGCCGCTGCCTGAGAGTATGATGGAATCTCCTTCTTTGGAGGTTTTTAAAGAGAGGCTGGATGGCCATCTGTCAAAAGGAGTGCTTTGATTGTGTATTCCAGCATGGCAGAATGGAGTTGGACTAGGTGGCCCTTGGGGTCCCTTCCAGCTCTACGATTCTATGACACAGAGTTGCTTTCTGACAAGGGATCTCCCATACACATTCTAAGCTGGTACCCCCATCCAGACGACTAAACCACAGCTATTCCTATTGACTGGTGGTTTCAGCGGGGCACTGAATTCAGTCTGGGGTTTGTCTAAGGCCATGTCAGCACTAGACTGCCATAGTGCTATTCTTCCGCTTTCAACTTCCTATGGAATACTGGGGTTTGCAGTTTAGGGGAGGGCCTCAAAGGATTCCAGGATTCCATAGGATGTTGAAAGTGGAATAACAGCACTATAGCAGTCTAGTGCGGAAATGGTCTAAATTTTAAAGGAGCAATCCAATACGTCGAATCTATTTTGAGGCCAGGGTT
Source organism: Cyclura pinguis (assembly GCA_030412105.1). NCBI lineage: Eukaryota > Metazoa > Chordata > Lepidosauria > Squamata > Iguanidae > Cyclura > Cyclura pinguis. The sequence goes on along the minus strand of CM059601.1, from coordinate 287,981,821 downwards.
CAGCATCTTTGGTAGCTCCTTTAAAGTTCAGACTAAAACCCAGAATGGACGGAGTGCTCCGCTGACATAGAAACCACTAACCCACGTGGAATTATGCAGGAAAATCCGTGTCTGCACGAGACGTTACCCTAACCCATCCACAATTACCGACCTTCGACTCTGTCCAAAGAGCCATGTGCTACAGCCATGATTTCAGTTCTGCACATGATTGCTAGTAGTCATGTCCCAAACTGAAACCATGACTCCTTTTTAAAATTTTTAAAGCAAAAGTTTACCTGTGTGTCACTGAACCACTCTTTTCTGGCCAAAAAACCCACAGATTTGCTTAAAAGAAATAAAAGCATGTTAGATTACTCGGCAGCTAAGTGTGATGACGGCCCATGGGGTGTGAGTCATATGCTTCTGTGCATTTTTGCCTTCAGGATGCCTTGAGAACATCACAACGATTTATCTCTGTTGAATTCTGAAGATCCTTCCTTCCTGGGGGAAAATAATCCCATCTAGGCACAGGTCCAGGACACCTGGTGAATTTACTTCCACATTCATGGTTCACATTATGGGGTCTTGAATTGATGGTACATGACCAGGAGTGTGACTTTGGGTCACCTTGAACCACCTGGCACAGCCTAAAACTGCAGGGACAGGGAAGAATGTGATCCAGAAAAGCCCGGAATAAAGGGTTGATGGTTAGGAAAGTTCCCTTCAGCTGAAGCATTGCCATCGGGGTGGGGCAACTGGAAACCCAGGCCATTTCCGCAGTGTTATAGAATCATAGAAATGCAGAGTTGGAAGAGACCCCGGGGCCATCCAGTCCAACCCCCTGCCATGCAGGAACACCCTCAAAGCCCTCCCGACAGATGGCCGTCCAGCCTCTGCTTAAAAACCTCCAAGGAAGGAGGAGACTCCACCACACTCCGAGGCAGCCTATTCCACTGCCGGACAGCCCTGACCGTCAGGAAATTCTTCCTGGCGTTCAGGTGGAATCTCCTTTCCTGCAGCTTGAATCCATTGCTCCTTGTCCTGGTCTCTGGAGGGGCAGAAAACAAGCCCTCTCCCTCCTCTACATGGCATCCCTTCAAATATTTAAACAGGGCTCTCATGTCCCCTCTTAAGCTTCTCTTCTGCAGACTGAACATACCCAGCTCTCTAAGTCTATCCTCATAGGGCTTCATGGCTTCCAGGCCCCTCACCATTTTGGTTGCCCTCCTCTGGACCTGCTCCAGTTTGACGAGGTCCTTCTTGAATTGGGGTGCCCAGAACTGGACACAGTATTCCAAATGAGGTCTAACCAAAGCAGAGTAGAGTGGTAGCAGTACCTCCCTCGATCTGGACACCATACTCCTATTGATGCAGCCGAGAATTGCATTGGCTTTCTTGGCTGCCGCATCACACTGCCTACTCATGTTCAGCTTGTGGTCTATTAAGACTCCTAGATCCCTTTCACATGTACTGCTATCCAGCCACATGTCCCCCATCCTATATGTCTGTATTCCATTTTTTCTACCTAAGTGTAGGACCTTACACTTCTCTCTGTTGAATTTCATTTTGTTAGCCTTGGCCCAGCTCTCCAATCTATCCAGGTAATTTTGAATTTTGATCCTGTCCTCTGGCGTATTAGCAACCCCTCCCAATTTGGTGTCATCTGCAAATTTGATCAGCATGCCCTCTACTCCTTCATCCAAGTCATTGATGAAGATATTGAACAGCGCTGGGCCCAGGACAGAACCCTGTGGCACCCCGCTGGTCACTTCTCTCCAGGATGAAAAGCAGCCATTGGTGAGGAGCACCCTTTGGGTTCGGTCGGTCAACCAGTTACAGATCCACCTGACAGTGGCCCTGTCCTGCCCGCATTTTACTAGCTTCTTTGCAAGAACGTCATGGGGAACTTTGTCAAAGGCCTTCCTGAAATCGAGAAATGCTACATCCACAGCATTCCCTTCATCTATCAAGCTAGTAACTCTATCATAAAAGGAGATAAGATTAGTCTGGCATGACTTATTTTCGAGAAATCCATGTTGACTTCTCCTGATTACCGTGATTATATATTCCACTTTCAACATTCTATGGAATCTGGGAGGTTTGCGGTTTAGGGAGTGGCACCTTTGGCCTCAGCAAACTACAAACCCCAGAATTTCTCAGGATGTTGAAAGTGGAATAATAGCAATGTAACAGTGTAATGCGGAAAGGCCCCCAGAAGCCAAATCCAAGATGCAAATTATATAGATGTTCTTGCCTGTAAGTTTGGAAATTGTCAGTCCAACCCTCCAAAACCTTACTGTGCCTTTTTGTCTCACGTGTAGTCTGGTTCTTTGATCAACCCCTTAAATCCTCTTACAAAAGTCTTAAAACAAAGCTACCTGGGCCCATAACCTGGTACCCAGCCACCGCGTGTACACACTCCCTAGTAGCAAAGGCTTCCTGTCTGACTTTCAGTAGAGGCCCTAATCCCAAGCTCCCTCGTATGATCTCCCACACACTTCTACAAGCTCATTAGGTAAAGCCACTTTCTCCCAAATCTAACCAAAGGGGCTCTTTCACCCAACCTGCTGCAATGTCAGCTATTACTGCTGCTGCTGCTGCTGCTACTACTACTACTACTACTGTTGTTGTTGTTGTTGTTGTTGTTGTTGTTGTTATCATCTCCTCCTCCTCCTCCTCCTCCTCCTCCTCCTCCTCCTCCTTCATGTTTATTTATAACCCATTTTTTTCCCCAGGTTGGGATTCAAAGCAGCTTACAACAATTAAAAATACATAGTTAAAACCAATAGAATAAAAAAGTTAAAACATAATGAAACAATCAAAAGGAATTAAAACAATCTCTGAACAATATTAAAATACATGATTATTTTTTAATATAATTTTTATTGATTTTACATATTATCTGTGTTTCATGCAGTCAATACCACATGTATTGGGAGGAAGGAAGGAAGGAAGGAAGGAAGGAAGGAAGGAAGGAAGGAAGGGAGGGAGGGAGGGAGGGAGGAAGGAAGGAAGGAAGGAAGGGACAGCTAGATAAGCTGGCTGGCTGGCTGGATGGATGGATGGATGGATGGATGGCTGGCTGGCTGGCTGGATGGATGGATGGATGGATGGATGGATGGATGGATGGATGGATGGATGGATGGACTAGATAGATAGGTAGGTAGATAGATAGATAGATAGATGATAGATAGATAGATAGATAGATAGATAGATAGATAGATGATAGATAGATAGATAGATGATCGATCGATCATAGGTAGGCTACTTGGTTAGATGAGAAAGAGGAAGGAAGAAGGAAGGAACAAAGGAAAGGAGTTAGTTAGTTAGTTAGTTAGTTTGCCTGTGGCAAACTTCACTGCAGGATTGTTTTTGGTCAGTGTGGCCAATGCACACTCAGCTGTGCGTCTGACCATAGAGGCTGCAGGGCATTGTACAAATTGAGAATTAAATTTTTCACACTACCTCTTCTGGCTTTCTTCAGCACTGCTTCATCCAGATGGAAAAAGGTGGCACCATTTGATCAGCCAGTGCCTAGCTTTACTTTGTGTACTCCAACTCCCAGAATCCCCTAGGGATTTCTGAGGATTTATAAGAGTTGGAGTCAAAAAGGAGTTCCTTTTTTAAGCTCTCCGGGGCTCCTCAACTTTCCCTCACAGTATCCCGTGGCAAGCACAAGGTACGCAACCGTTTGTGAGGAGGAAATATCAGACTCGAACCCATTTCCTCATCAGACGGAAGACGAGAGTGAGAAAGAGCCAACAGGCAGAAGTTTACCTCAAGGAGATCTAAATTAGAAAGCTAGGTCTGCATTATTTCAATAGCACAACTTAAATCTTCATCACGACAGGCCGCTGGAGCAAAGAGAATGCTTCTCCATTAACTGCAGCCTTCAGATCAATGCTGTTCATCCCCCGAGGAGAGATTCTTCAGCTGAACTAATTTCGGTGAGGCTGGCTGGAGAAATAGCTGGCGGCAACTCAATTTGAAGAGGTCGGGCTAGATGGCATCACTGCGCCCTCCCCATTTTCCCACCATTTGCACTTTTTGGAAGGCCAGGGAGGAACCGTTGGGGGTGGGGGGATTTTAGAAAAAGAAAGGTTTGTTTTTGCACTATTTTTATCTGGCCAGTTTTCCAACCCCGCTCCAACCTAAGAGGCAGGAAATCCTACCTCCTTGTAGCAGCAAACACAATTTGTTCACAAGCACAGCCATTTGGAGAAGTGCTCTTCTATTTCATTTTTAAAGAGTCCTTGCTATAGAATCATAAGGGTTTAATTTTATTTTCCAGAGAAACTCTCTTCAAAAGCTGTTGAAGAAAATTCAGTTCATAAGGTGACATGCTACATTTTGGCCATTTCCGCACTAGACTGTTGTAGTGCTATTATTCCACTTTCAACATCCTATGGCATCCTGGGGTTTGCAGTTTAGGGAGGGGCCTCAAAGGCCCCTCCCTAAACTGCAAACCCCAGGATGCCATAGGATGTTGAAAGTGGAATAATAGCACTACAACAGTCTAGTGCGGAAATGGCCGAAGTCTTGCCCACAATATCAAAACTTCATTTTGATACCGTGATAAGAAATTTACGCCATTATTCAGGCCACTGATGATAGATCAAAGCTTCCTGATGAATTTTGCAACTCGGTATCTTCCCTTTCCAAAAGAGATTGCAGAGATGACATTGTGATAAGAAACCTGCATCTTGATTCCGGCTGCTAGTAACAGAGCAGAAGTGCCCGGCGGATTGATGCAATCCAGCAATCTTTCACTTCAAGGGTAGATTGAAGCAAAAGATGCCGGAGTTACTGTTGTGATAAGAAACCTACATTTTGGTGCAAGCCGCTGCTGAAAAATAGTAACTCCCTGTCGAGTTGTTGCAACTCAGCATCCTTTCACTTACCTTCAAAGATACGTTAGAGCAAAGAAATAATAGAGCTGGGACTGTGATAAGAAATCTACATCTTGCTTCAAGCCGCTGGTGATAGAACAGAACTTCCATATGCATGTTTAGTCTGCAGAAGAGAAGGTTAAGAGGGGACATGAGCGCCATGTTTGAATATTTGAAGGGATGTCATGTCGAGGAGGGAGCAGGCTTGTTCTCTGCCACTCCAGAGACTAGGACAAGGAGCAATGGATCCAAGCTGCAGGAAAGGAGATTCCACTTGAACCTCAGGAAGAACTTCATGACGGTTACTGCTGTCTGGCAGTGGAATCTGCTACTGCCTCCATGGAGTGTGGTGGAGTCTCCTTCTTTGGAAGTTTTCAAGCAGAGGCTGGATGGCCATTTGTTGGGAATGCTTTGAGGGTGTTCCTGCATGGCAGGGGGTTGGACTCGATGGCCCCAGGGTCTCTTCCAACTCTATGATTCTATGATTCCGTGTGTACAGCTCTGCAGCCCTTCATTTATTATCTAAGGAAGCTTAAAATGAGAGATGGCAGGGTATGGTGCCCCCCTAAACAAATGAACATTAGAAAATACCTAATTTTTGAAATCAGAAGGAGGCTGCCTGCCACTTCCAGCTTTGCTATGTTCTGTTTCAGCATTCTTGCCTGTCCATGCGGCCCACGAAGTATCCTGGGTCTACAGATTGGATCCTGAATGTTCAGTTGTTGCTTACCCTGGTATAAGTACAGTCAGCCCTCCACATTCACAGATTGGATTATTTGCAAGTTTCTCCAACTCCTGCCCCCTGACTTCAGGTGCTTCTTTTCTGGGGGGAAATCTACCCTTTTGGGGGCTCCGATCAGGCCACACGGCCCTTTAAAACCCGCCTCTGCTCCTCCTCCTCTTCCCCCAGCCACTGCCTGACCAGCTAAGGATTGGTCACAGCCCCATTTCTCAGCACCACAAACCTTCCTCCTGATGCCCCACACACACCCAAGGAAGGAGAGGGGCAAGAAAAAGGAAGTCTAGGGCCACTATGCCAACCCACCCCCTTTCCCCTCTCCTTTCTCTGATCTGGTTTGGACTCTGACTGCCCACTTTCCCCACCATGACTCAAATTCCTTCCCACAGACACAGAATCATAGAATCATAGAGTTGGAAGAGACCACGGGGGTCATCCAGTCCAACCCCCTTCTGCCGTGCAGGAAAACCACATCAAAGCACTCCCGACAGACGCCCATCCAGCCTCTGCTTAAAAACCTCCAAAACAGGAGGAGACCCCACCACACTCCATTGAAGCAGTATATGCCACTGCCGGAAAGCTCTGACCATCAGGAAGTTCTTCCTGAGGTTCAAGTGGAATCTCCTTTCCTGCAGCTTGAATCCATTGCTCCTTGTCCTAGTCTCTGGAGTGGCGGAGAACAAGCCTGCCCCCTCCTCAACATGACATCCCTTCAAATATTTAAACATGGTTCTCATGTCCCCTCTTAACCTTCTCTTCTGCAGACTAAGCATACCCAGCTCCCTAAGATGCTCCTCACAGGGCTTCCAGACCCTTCACCATTGTGGTCCCCCTCCCCTGGACACGCTCCAGCTTCTCAATACCCTTCTTGAAATGAGATGCCCAGAACTGGACACAGTATTCAAGATGAGGTCTAACCAAAGCAGAGTAGAGTGGTACCATTACCTCATGTTCAGCTTGTGATCTACCAAGACTCCTAGATCCCTCTCGCACATACTGCTATCCAGCCATTTGCCCCGCATCCTATATTTGTGCATTTCCTTTTTTCTGCTTACGTGCAGGACCTTACTTTTACCTCTGTTGAGATTCGTTTTGTTAGCTTTGGCCCAGTTCTCCAATCTGTCCAGGTCATTTTGAATTTTGATCCTATCCTCTGGCATATTAGCAACCCCTCCCGATTTGCTGCCGTCTGCAAATTCGATCAGCATGCCCTCTATTCCTTCAACCAAGTCGTTGATAAAGATATTGAACAGCACTGGGCCCAGGACAGAACCCTGTGGCACCCCACATGTTTTGATATTTGTGGTTTTTCCACTTCCACAGGGTCCGGTGCCCCTAACCCTAGCAAATGGAGGACCAACTGTACTACAACTTTTTCCTTGTGATCATGAAGTTATTTGGGGTTTGCCAGAGAGAACTTGGATGGGGGCTTCCTCTTTGCTTGGGGTGGGAGAACTTGGCCACACGTGGTGCTGTCGGGTCCCCCAACACACGAGCGTCTCTCCCTCGTCCTCCTCGCCCGGGCAGTCTCTGTCGTAGCTCCGCGCCAGAGTCATTCCCTGAGCGGCTGGTCTTTAGAGGATCCTCTTAATCACCAAAAAGAGCATCTGTCAGTGTTTTCGTGGGGGGGATTAAAGGCTACAGCGAGCCGAGAGGGTCATTTTATTAGATTAATGGAGGGCTTTGGATAAGGAGGTCATTCGACCCCAGGATGGATGGGCAAGTGGGGATGAAGGCAGCAAGGGTGAGATGGGAGGCCAATGAAGTCAGTGGTACATCCCACTCCCCTCCTTGATGCACACACAAACACACAAAAGGTCTCCCTGCAAAAAATGTGCACACCCTCTAACAGCTAATAGTAGCTATGGTGATTGTTTGAAGGCTAAATAAATATATTTATATTGAAGAATGAGTGTCACAATAATTATTTAATCAGAATTACACCTTCCATCTTAAATCACAATTTTATGTAAGGTGTTGAAATTGTCATCCTTACACAGCCATGCATTGTGTGCGTTGTCAAAGCAAAGAGCTGCAGACCTCACTTAACGTTTCTCTTATAATTTCATGACACTTCTCTGCTGTCTCTACTCCTGTTGAAAGTGTATGCATTTTGGGGGGAAAAATATTCCAGAATTGTAAGCTGTTAAAGGTGTACAGATTTCTTTTTTGGGACATCCTGTACACTCACGCATGTGCACGGCGCACACACACACACATATAAACATACTCATATCTGTTCCAAACCACCTGCAAGGACTGGATTAATGACGCCGCTAAGTAATCTGCAGAACAAGGCTTTGGTTTTAAAAAACAAGGCAGGGGAACTGCTGTGATTCAGAGGTTTCCTGGAATCAGCCTCGCTTGTTCCCTGTGCCAAATATAACTCAGCTGGAAGGGATCACAAAAGTCCTGTAGCCCAGCCTTCTGCCACCCTTCCTGCAGAAGCAAACTAGGCAATCCTGTACCCTCCAGCGTTTCACCACTGAAAACTGAGACGCAATGCAAGCAAGCAACCTCAGAGGATGGCCAAGATGGCAAAGGTCATTGTTGAGGAAAAATAGGCAAGCTGGGAGAGGCTGAAGCAGTTTGTTTTAGCTTCAGCCACCTGGGAAGGGCAAGAGTCTCATTCTCTCCTCTCCTCTTCCCCTTCTACTGAGTTAATGGAGTGCAACTACTTTTGCACTTTGGACTCGGGCCATTTCTGCACTAGACTGTTATAGTGTTATTCTTCCCCTTTCAACGTCCTATGGAATCCTGGGGTTTGCAGTTTAGGGAGGGGCACCTTTGGCCTCAGCAAACGACAAACCTCAGAATTTCTCAGGATGTTGAAAGTGGAATAATAGCAATATAACAGTGTAATGCGGAAAGGCCCCCAGAAGCCAAATCCAAGGTGCAAATTATATAGATGTTCTTGCCTGTAAGTTTGGAAATTGTCAGTCCAGCCCTCCAAAACCTTACTGTGCCTTTTTGTCTCACGTGGAGTCTGGTTCTCTGACCAACCCCTCAATCCTCTCACAAAAGTCTTAAAACAAAGCTATCTGGGCCCATAACCTGGTACCCAGCCACTGCGTGTACGCACTCCCTGGTAGCAAAGGCTTCCCGTCTGACTTTCAGTAGAGGCCCTAATCCCAAGCTCCCACGTATGATCTCCCACACACTTCAACAAGCTCATTAAGTACAGCCACTTTCTCCCAAATCTCAAAGGCTTCAGTCTGCTGCCTCAAAGGCCCCTCCCTAAACTGCAAACCTCAGGATTTCATAGGATGTTGAAAGTGGAATCGTAGCACTATAACAATCTCGTGCAGAAATGGCCTTGATAATGGAAGCAGAAATAACACAGGGAGACTGCAGAGACTTTCCTACACCAAAAAAATAAGAGAAGTTCAACATGTTTCAGCAGACTTTTTATTCAGAACTAACAACACGTGCCTATTTCAGTTGACAAAGCCTCTTGGCACAAGCAGGATAACTCCAGTCCCAGAAATTAAACTGAGAAGTTTGCAAAAACTTTATTCAGGAAACAGTAGAGTAACAGCTGCACTTTCTGGCCCTTGCCAGGACTAAAGGCCTCTGAACCCACCAAGTCTTACAAGCAGCATCATTACAGATTTGTGTATGCAAACTCACTATTCAGCCGCCAGGCTCCCTTCCCACCTGCTAGCACCCTGATCTTGCATCTGCATTCTTTCTCTCCCATATCAGTGTTCATTAAAATAACATTCCTTTGTTTCTGAAAGCACTGTTTTCCTCATTCATTTCCCATCATCCCCTTCCAGCCTCCTTGTTCCAAGCATTCTATGGCATCAAATAGCAAAGCATTACATGGCAAATAACATGACATTGCATGGCAAATTACAAGGTATTACATGACATCAAACATCAGAGCACTACATGGAATTAGACTGCGTGGCAGAGAGCGAAAAGGCAACCTGACACCTCTGACAAAAGAAGCTCGTTTCTAAAAAGTATTATTACATTCTCCCGGCTCCTTGTCCTCTGTCCAGCTGAAAGTTTTTAGTAGCATTAGCATGGAGGTATGGCAAAGCAGCGCTAGAGGAACACAGACTTTTAATGTCAGGTTGCAACAGTGTGTCTTCAGTAAATGATGCAATAAAAGCTAGAGCTGGGAAAGAATGGGGCTTCTGTTCTAGCTGAGCCTACTGTAGCTGGGCGTGCGTGCCTGCAGTAGGCAAGCTAGACAGCAGATATTTCCAGAAACCCTTACAGAATCTATAGAACACCAAAACAGAGAGACAAAGGGAAAGCAGGTAAATCTGCCTCACCAGCTGTCCCCATCATATTAAAGAGACATATAAGTTTGCCCACCAAAAGTGGAAATCACAGGAAGAAGAGGCTAACGAGAGAGAAAATTATTGCTGAATGCATTTGGGAAGAAGATTTCAGGCAATCCTTCAAGGATTCAAAATATTTTACTTACGTGAGGCTTACCTGACCTAGTTGACTAATTTCATATATGCACGTTGTTAGTTTTGGATGCAAAGGTTGTTGAAACAGGTGGAACTGCTCCTGATTGTTGTTTTGTGTGTATGTGGGTGTGTTTTGGGGTGTAGGAACTGATCCCTATTCTTTCCGTATTGTTTTTGCCTCTGGTACCAAGTTCTCTGTTAAAGAAGTCATGCCTAGGAACACATTCCCTGCACACACATGTGAAATGAAACAACCAGTTCAGGTGAGCCTGAAACAGAAGCATTTTGAACCTTCTACAGACCACCTGGAGGCTTTTCCTAAAATAGATCCAGGGATGAGGTTTTCTTTCACCATCTTCCACTCCTCTTCTGTTTTCCACTTTGAGGATGGAGGGACTGAGAGAGAGAGAAATCATAAAATCCTAGAGTTGGAAGAGACCCCAAAGGGCCATCCGGTCCTGCTCCATTTCGCCGTGCAGGAAGACACCATCCAAGCCCTCCCTTTGACAGACGACCACCCAGCTTCCCTTTAAAAACCTCCAAAGAAGGAAACTCCACCACAGTGCATTGAGGCGGCAACATATCCCACTGTCGAACTGCTCTTACCGTCAGGAAGTTCTTCCTAAAGTTTAGATGGAATCTCTTTTCCTGAAGTTTGAAGCCATTGCTCCTCGTCCTAGTCTCTGGAGCAGCAGAAAACAAGCTTGCCCCATCCTCCACACGGCATCCCTTCAAATATTTAAACATAGCTATCGTGTCACCTCTGAACCTTCTTTTCTCCAGGCTAAATGTTCCCAGCTCCCTCAGCCACTCCTTATAGGGCCGTCCGGCCCCACCCGAAACGGCAAACCCCAGGATTCCATAGGCTGTTGCAAATGGAATAATAGCGCTACAACAGTCTAGTGCGGAAATGGCCTAAGTGTACATCCAGTTACATACTTAACTGGATTCTAGGCTGTGTTTTGTTTGTTTTTTAATCCGACCTGCCTGCTCTCTGGAACCTTGGTTACTGCTTAATGCGTCATGATTAATCTCATCGCCAGAGCCCACCCACTGTGACATCGACAGGGATTGCCCTTGTTGAGCAAGTCCTGCCATGATCCCCGGTGACTTTTGAGCTGCTTGGGTGAAGTCTTGAATCCATTAGAAAGAGAGTGTGACACACACACACACACACACACACACACACACACCCAGCCCCACATTTGCTGCTCGACGGGCCATGCCTTCCCACAGCAAGAAATTGAGACCACCAAAAACGGTCCCTTTTCTACAAAATGGGATTGCTTAGGCTCACTAGCAAACAAGCAAACTAAGGCCATTTCCGCACTACGCTGTTAGAGTGCTATTGCTCCACTTTCAACCTCCTGTGGAATTCTGAGGTTTGTAGTTTCCTGAGGCCAAAGAGCTCTCTGGCTGAAAATTCTCCAGGCCCCTCCCTAAACTGCAAATCCTGGGATTCCGTAGGAGGTTTGAAAGTGAAATAAGAGCACTATAACGGTGTGGTGTGGCAACGGCCTCGGTGAATATATGCTTTGATTCCCAGCACTCCTAGTCTCAAGTCTGGACCTCAGATTTTGGGATCTGGGGAAATTCTGACCTGGCAACCCTATGCCTTACGTTGCAGGGGACATTGCAATGTAATCCAAGGGCCTTTCGACTGCCGTTAGCTTCTGGGGTGTGTACAGCAACGTTGGTAGAGCGAGGAGCGGGAGAATAAAGAAACTACAAGGGCTAAACCTGGACATGAGGAAACAGCCTTGGTCCTTATGTTGGCCAAGAGAGAAAGAGAGAGAGGAGGAACGACCGTGCAAGTTTTCATGGAAAATGTAAGGAAAAGCATTTCCAACAACAATTTTGAGAGTGAGCAGAGATAGGCTAGTAAGGAGCAGAGCATGCAGAAGATACCTTTTTTGGACTGCAACTCCCAGAATCCCCCAAGCCAGCCAAGCTGGCTTGGGGGATTCTGGGGGTTGCAGTCCAAAAACCACAACTATTCCAAGCAACCCACTACAGACAAAATTTTGTTTCAAGACAGCTTTCTAGCGCCAGTCCTGGGAATTCCGGCAAAACCGGCAATTCGCTTTCCTGGTATTTTTTTAAAAACAAACACAGACACAGATTCTAACAACCAAAGCCAGAAACGTAGATCTTTTCAGCTGGCCAGCTGGCCTGGGAGTAGAGACACAGAGGCTGTATAGTGGAGACGCCATCCCAACGTGCTGAGGGATATAGAGAGGTGCCCACGTGCGTCTCTTGCAGGCTGTGCCGTGTCGACTCCGTTTCCTGACACAGATGGCCACTGCGTCCTTGTCCAGGGATGGCAGCTGCTCTCCGCTGCAATGCTGTGTTGTGTTTGCACAGCTGGGAAGGTTACAGAAGAATAGAATCATAGAGTTGGAAGACACGCCGAGGGCCATCCAGGCCAGCTCCAGTCCAACCATGCAGGAATATACAATCAAAGCATTCCCTGTGACAGATGGCCGTCCAGCCTCTCTTTGAAAACCTCCAAAGAAGGAGACTCCACCACACTGCATTGAGGCAGCAACATATCCCACTGTGCAACTGCTCTTACCATCAGGAAGTTCTTCTTAACGTTTAGGAGGAATCTCTTTTCTGGAAGTTTGAAGCCATTGCTCCGTGCCCTAGTCTCCGGAGCAGCAGAAAACAGGCTTACTCCCTCTCCAACCGTGACATCCCTTCAAATATTTAAATGTGTCTATCACATTTAAGTGCGTCTTATCTCCAACATGACATCGCTTCAATTATTTAAATGTGTCTAACCATCAGTTCTCCAGGTCCAACATTATCCATTCTCTCTCCAAGTTAACACTGATTTTTGCAACCTGTCGTAGGGTTTTGTTGCGCCCTTGGTAAAGCCTGTCCCGGGGTCTACCACTTTGATATAAAACCTAATCTAACCCACTGGAGAGGTCACCCAGATGAGCACGTAGGCAACAACGGTTGTGCGATCGAAAGAACCAGGTCAGGCCAGTAAACTCCCCCGTCACGTAGCCACAGGAGACCTCAAGCTGCGCCAGCCCACGGTGGACAAAAGATCATCACCCTTTAAGGAGCCAGCTTGAAGGGATTAAGAGTTTTTCCCACAAATTTGGGCACTGGAAGCAATAAAATCTTATCAGGCAAGGACCATCTGCATAAACTCACACTGCAATCCAACATGGGGGAAGATCCTGATACTTGGGTACCACTTTGTTATCTTCCAATATCAAAGAAGGTGCCGGATGTGAAGTTGTTGTTCTGTTGCTGTCCCCTTTGTTCTCCCTCGGAGAGGATTTGCCCTCAGGGTAAATTTTTCCTACAAATAGTCCCCATTTTTTTACTAGTTCTTTGGATGCCTCCCGGTCATGCCAACTGACCGTTCCCCTTCCCGGCAGCTGCATGGTTCTTCCGCCGCCTTCCCGGACCGAGGACTTCAGGAAAAGGTGCAGTATCACCCAAACTACGAATCCTTCAACAGTCCTCTATCTTATTTCCACTCTTTATTTCTCTTTAGCCCTTGGATGGGTGTGTGAGTGTTTGCGTTGATGAGTGCCACGACTGTTTAATAAAGTCATTCATTGGACCTTTTTGTGTGATTTCTGACTGGGTCTGACCCCATAAAAACTGGGTAAAAGATCTCGCTAGGTTACCCTGCCTCTCGCACTGCTATTGCTTGTGCTCCGTTGAGCTTACTTTCCCCGTCACTTGGAGCATATCGAGGTGTCCCTCGGGGACCCCCAGATTTTCAGGGTAACAGTTTTCTTGGCAAACCATAGGTTTGCCCTTACTTTCCGCTGAAGTTGAGAGAGGGTGGTTTGCCCAAGGTCACCCAGTGGCTTTCCAGGGTTGATGATGTGAATTCTGGTCTCCCTGCATCCACATCCAGTTTGCAGACCACTATACCGCACGGCCTCCTAGTACCTTCAGGTCAACTCCTACTTACGGTGACCCAGTCATGCAATTTTCTTAGCAGGTGGCTGTTATGTTATATAACTAATTTTCTTAGTTCAGAGAAGGTTTGTCTTTGCTGAGGCTGAGAGAGTGTGACTTGCCCAAGGCCACCCACTGTGTTTCCATTAGCAGCAGCAGCGTTTGCACCCTGCTTTTTTCCATGTTGGGACTCAAAGTGGCTTACAACAATGAAAAAGGCATAGTTAAAACCCATAGAATTCAAGAGTTAAAACATAACTAAACAATCAGAAAGAATTCAAAACAATACTAAAATACATAATTAAGAACTTGGATATCCATCAGTAGTATGACATCCAGTGCAGTGTATTAGACAGGCCAGATATAATCACACATGCCTGTTTGAATGCCTGTTTGAATAAAAATTCCTATTGCTGGGCAGAGATTTGAATCGCAGTCTCCTGGATTCCAAAGCCAACTGTGAAACCACAACACTGTGAAAACCAACCTTGTAAATAATTCGCACCTAGAACTTTTCTATGGGCTGTGTTCCCGTTCCTTAGGCCACTCTGTTGTTGTTATTGTGTGGCTTCATGTCATTTATGACTTATGGCAATCCCAGGGCGAAACAGTCATGGGATTTCCATGGCCAAGCAGGGAATTGAACCCTGGGCCATTTCCGCACTAGACTGTTACAGTGCTATTATTCCACTTTCAACATCCTATAGAATCCGAGGGTTTGCAGTTTAGGGAGGGGCCTTTGAAGGGAGGGCCTTTGAGGCCCCTCCCTAAAGTGCAAACCCCAAGATTCCATAGGATGTTCAAAGTGGAATAATAGCACTGTAACAGGCTAGTGTGGAAATGGCCCTGGTTTCCAGGGTTGCTGTCCAGCACTCAAACCGCATTGGCTCTCTAAGACACTTTCCCTGCCCCATTTGTTTTGGATGCCTAATTGTATCCCTAGATGCTCAGCGTTACTGCAATGCTAGAAATTTGGGAATCAAAGGAAAATAGGGGGCAGTGCGGTATAACGGTTTGAGTATTGCACTAGGATTGTAAAAGACCAGGGTTTGAATCCCTACTCAGCCGTGGCAATCAAATAGGTGACCTTGGGTGAGTCACACTCTCTCAGCTTTAGAGGAAGCCAAGGGCAAATCTCCTCTGAAGGAATCTTGCCAAGAAAACCCCAGGAGACGGTTGCCATAAGTTGGAATCAACTTCAAGGCACGTAACAGCAACATGCAATCTCGTGAGATGTTCAAGGGATTACACGGTATCCACAGAATGCGTAGAATATGTGGAATTTGGAGGTATCGAAACATACGACTGGTACAGTTGCAAGGTCACCCCCAAGGGTTACCAGCATTCCACGAATGATGATTAAGGTATGCCTGACAGAGGGGCTGCCCAGCCTCTTATATTGTTCCAAAGTACCATTCCATGGCACCACGATTAAACAAACATAGGTTGTCCCCGATAAAGACAAAATGTTTCAAATAATCCAACTTTTCCCTACTTAGAATCATAAAACCTAGAGTTGGAAAAGACCAAAATGGCCATCAAGTCCAGCCCCACTTGGCCATGCAGGAGGACACACTCAAAGCACCCCCAGCAAATGACCACCCAACCTCCTAAGCAAGAGACTCCGACACGCTCCATTGAGGCAGCATATTCCACTGTTGAACTGCTCTTACCGTCAGGAAGTTCTTGCTGACGTTTAGGTGAAACCTCTTTTTTCCGTAGTTTGAATCCATTGCCACATGTCCTAGTCTCTGGAGCAGCAGAAAAGAAGCTTGCTCCGTCTTCACCTTGAAATCCCTTCAAATATTTAAACATGGCTATCATGTCACCTCTTAGCCTTCTTTTCACGAGGCTAAACATACCTAGCTCTCTACTTTTCATGGTTTCCTTTGTTGGGTGGGGGGAGATTGTAAACAACTGACGCACTTATTCCTGAGATGCATTGACAACAGCCAAGCTAATTGTGCAAGAGAACGTATGCACATTTCCATCAAGAGCAATGCAGCGCCCTCTGCAAGGCATGCAAGTTTCCCTCCCTCTCTGACCAGCTTGCACATGAGTTGGGAGCATTTACTGGCTGAGTACCTCCTCCCCCCGTTGCCCTCTTCTGAAGGCAAAACGGTTAGAATTAAACCACAGGGAAGGTCACAGCAAACTCTTCCATCCCAGTAGAAGGACAACACCCACGCTGGAATATTATCAGGATTACCAAGGCGCCCTCCGTTCAAGTGTACTAAACAATGACGTGAAGAGGACGGGCAAAACCAAAGAGATGTATATTCAGTGGCTGCAGCTTCCGTAATGAGTTCTGCTTTGGAGGCCGGGTCAGAAATCAGGCTGGGGCCGTATCTGGCCCACGGCCGCACGTTGCCCACCCCTGTCGTAAGGCAATCCCCGGAGACGGATGTGGCATTCGGCGCTCCTGGGAAAGGGGGGAACGAGAACAGGAGTATCGTTCGATAATCCATTTCTGCCCTCCAGATCACAGCTTGGCCAGTGAGCCACCCTAATGATGTCATAAATGTGGCCTATATTCCCACCGGCCGGACTGCGTAGTTGCTGAACTACGTTGCTACGAAATTGCTATGAGCCTCGGGCTATGAAATCGGCAGGTTTTAAAGAGCACGAGGGATAAGAGATGCCTTCTGGCTCCCTAAGCAGCTGAGCTCGGCCGGCAGCTCCGTTGATGTTGCTTCGTCACATCATTCTCTGGACTCTTAGGAGGTCTGAGGCTCTCCCTGTGGGGCTAAGGACTCTCCCCCCCAACCCAATATGGGAAAGCCATGCAGCACGGCAGCTTAAACACAGTAGAGATCAGATACCAACAGCCGGTGGGTCCAGCAATCCTTGTGACCGGCCTGCTCTGAATGGATTTCCCTGCAATCTCTTGCGAATGGACACAAGCCAGGAGATTAGTTCATTCACTAAATCAGGGCAGTAGCGGGGTTTCAAAGGATGCACGGGATAGAGAGAGAGGACGGCCCGGCCGCACGAAAAGGGCGAGGAAGCACTGCCCTTTGTGGGGGAGGATATTATTCTGAGCACGGTGAGGATGTACAGGTGGATCACGGAAGTCAGATCCCGAATAGAGCTGAGCATTGGTTCAGATCCCAAATACATTGAATCCCCAAATGGGAAGTGAAGGAGAAGATAATCTCTGCATTTCTGAAGGCATTCTCAGAGCTGGGGGGAAATCACTTAGCTGTGATGTAGCAGCTAAAAAGGCCAGTTTGATTCTGGGCTGCATCAGTGTCTAGGGCCATTTCCACACTAGACTGTTATAGTGCTGTTATTCCACTTTCAACATCCTATGGAATCCTGGGATTTGGAGTTTAGGGAGGGGCCTAAATTGCAAACCCCAGATTCCATAGGATGTTGAAAGTGGAATAACAGCACTATAACAGTCTAGTGCAGAAACGGCCTAGGTTGAGGGAAATAACAATAGCACTCTATTCTGCTTTGGTTAGACCTCATCCGGAATCCTGTGTCCAGTTCTGGGCACCACAATTCAAGACGGATATTGACAAGCTGGAAGGTGTCCAGAGGAGGGCGACCAAAATGGCAGAAGGCCAGGAACCCACGAAGCCCTATGAGGAGCAGCCAAGGGAGCTGGATATGTTTCGCCTGGAGAAGATGAAGAGGGGACCTGCTAGCCATGTCTGAACAGCAAAAAGGATGTCCTATGGAGGATGGAGCAAGCTTGTTTTAAAAGCAGAGGTGGCAAAGAATTAATCGGGACTGTCCCTGCCAAACTGGGACAGTCGGAGAGTTTGAGAAAAATGTCTGCAGTAGCCACTCTAAAAGAGCTTGCAGAAGTCGGGGGGCCACCGAACACACGGAGAGAATTGAGAGAGGGCGACGCTTTCGGTCCGAGGACCATGAAAAGGGGCCCAGACCCCAAGATCTGGGAAACCTGCTTTCCTGGGACTGCTCTGCCTGCTGAGATGCAGAGGCCTTGTTTTCGCGAAGGCTTTGAGCACTTTTGCTCACCATTTGCATCGCACTGTTGTGTGCTGTTCTTCTTTGGACAAGCTGATTGCAAATTTAAGTAACACTTCTGGAGATTTGATTGCATGATTTGTTAACAGTAGAGGCTCAAAACAAAAAAAGATCGAGACCAGGCTGCAGATTCTACCAGCAACTGCTTTCTTTTTCCTTTCCTACGTTGTTTTCAGTTAAGTGACAGTGACACCAAGCGCACAGGGCTGAGAATTACAAATGGAATCCGGCAAAGCTTAAAGAAAGAGTATTTCTCATCCCCTCCTCAGCAGTTTCTAATCTGGCACACTCAAAAGCTGGGGCCCTACAGATGTTTTTATTTTCCTTTTCTAAGAATGATATACCTTGGCAGTACCCTGGAGCCAGCTAGCCCAATCCCCAGAGAGCGCAGGATTAAATAAATAATAATTAATTAAATAAATTAAATAAGTCAATAAACTACTGCAAAGAAATCCTATATTTCTAAAATGGAATACAGAAATATAGGATGGGGGACACGTGGCTGGATGGCAGTATGTGTGAAAGGGATCTAGGAGTCTTAACAGACCACAAGCTGAACATGAGTCAGCAATGTGATGCGGCAGCCAAGAAAGCCAATGCAATTCTCAGCTGCATCAATAGGAGTATGGTGTCCAGATCGAGGGAGGTACTGGTACCACTCTACTCTGCTTTGCTTAGACCTCATCTTGAATCCTGTGTCCAGTTCTGGGCACCCCAATTCAAGAAGGACCTGGTCAAGCTGGAGCAGGTCCAGAGGAGGGCGACCAAAATGGTGAGGGGCCTGGAAGCCATGAAGCCCTATGAAGACAGACTTAGAGAGCTGGATACGTTTAGTCTGCAGAAGAGAAGGTTAAGAGGGGACATGATAGCCATGTTTAAATATTTGAAGGGATGCCATGTAGAGGAGGGAGAGGGCTTGTCTTCTGCTGCTCCAGAGACCAGGACAAGGAGCAGTGGCTTCAAGCTGCAGGAAAGGAGATTCCACCCGAACCTCAGGAAGAACTTCCTGACGGTCAGGGCTGTCCGGCAGTGGAATCTGCTGCCTCCATGGAGTGTGGTGGAGTCTCCTTCCTTGGAGGTTTTTAAGCAGAGGCTGGATGGCCATCTGTCGGGAGTGCTGTGATGGGTGTTCCTGCATGGCAGAGGGTTGGACTGGATGGCCCCTGGGGTCTCTTCCAACTCTAGGATCCTATGATTCAATGACCTCCATCAGCCCGCTCAGGTCGTGCAGACTCAGGGCAGCCATGGCTCCTTCTTTGATTGAATCAATCCACTTGTATTGCAGTGTCACTGTTTTCCCACTGCCTTCTACCTTACTACACATTATTGTCTTTTCATTTAAAAAAAAATGATTAATCACATTAAAAAAATATAGAAATCAACATGTGCATATCTCAAATATTTTACCCATTTTCACATTTTTAAATACATAAATATTTCCCTCTCTGTTTCATCCCCACTTTTCTTCCATTTTATTGCTTTCCACTTGGGTTTATAGCTTAGATTAACCTGTAACTGTCTACCTTACTTGATTTCCACCAAATTTCTTTTCTTTAACACTTTTCCTAATAAAGTCTTGTAATTTTTTTTTTTATAAATTTGTCTTACATGAACTTATTTATCGACTAGCAATTTGTAATGTGATCCAATTTTGGTACATGGACATTACTGTCTTTTCTAGGAAGTCATGTCTGCCCATGATATGACCAAAGTACAGCAGCATCAGTTTAGTTATTTTGGCTTCTAGACTTGATCTGCTCTAGATTTGCTTCTTTTTTCTGCTGCTTTGACAGTCTGTGGTACCTATAGAACTTTTCTCTAGCACCATATTTCAAATGAATCGATCCTCTCCCCGTCAACTCATGTCACTGGCCAGTTTTTACCACCATCCATATTAATAGGAAACCCTATGGCATGGAGGAAACCTGACTTTAACATACAGTTATATTGTTGGGAATTAGAGTTTCCCAGGGTGTTAGCCCTTTGGGGAGATTCTATGAAAGCTAAAGGTGTGAGGAATTATCCTTTTTTTTCGCAGAGATGCAAAAAAAAAAGCACGTCCCAATCTCTGTGTGGCTTCCCTGCATTGGAGGCTGACTTGAAAGCAAAACAAGGCAGGCAGTTTCAGGTTCCTAACTTAAAAGATTTACTAATAAACTTTATAATTACATATGCATTGGAGAAACTAGATCCTAACTAGAAGGATCAGGGAAGATATTAGCTTCATTCTTAACTTACCAACTTCTTGGTGGAGAGAGCTAGCATAGCAGAGAGAAGGTTGTTGTCCCCTTGCAAAACCCAGTGCCGGGGTCTACAACTTTGATATAAAATTAATCTAACCCACCAGAGAGGTCACTTGAACGTGCACGTAGGCAATAAACGGTCCTACGATCGAAAAGAACCAGATCAGGCCAGTAAGATCCCCAGTCGCGTAGCCACAGGAGACCTCATGTTGTGATAACCCACGGTGCACAAAAGGTCTTCAACCTTTCAAGGAGACCACTTGAAGGGAGTAAAAGTGTTCCCGGAAAATTGGGCACTGGAAGCAATAAAAACCTTATCAGATCCATCTCCAGAAACTCACACCACAGCCTCCAAGCGGAGGAAGATCCTGTTATTTAGATGACACTTTGTTATCTTCCGAGAAATGCCAGATCTGGAGGTGTTTTGCTTATTCTGTCTCTGTTTGTGTTCCGCGGGAAAGGATTTGCCTTCAAAGTAAATTTTTCCTACAAATAGTCCCTGTTTTTGGGCTAGTTAGGCAGAGGCAGGAGAGAGAGGCGAGGAGAACGAGTGCGATGCCTCCCGACCGGTCCCCTCCCTCCGCAGCGTCTCTTCGCTGCGCTGACTGCCTCTTGGACCAAAGGACTTCAGGAGAGGTGCGGTACATTACCCAAGCTGCGAATCCCCCACCAATCTCTCTATTTTATTTCCACTCTTTATTTCTATTAGTCCTTGGATGTGTGCGTGCATGTGAGTGTGTGCGCGAGTGCAAACTATTGTTATTCAATGAAGTCATTCATTGGACCTTTGTGTGTGATTTCTGACTGAGCCCGACCCCGTAAACATTGGGTAAAAGATCCTTAATTACCCTGCCCTCTTTGCATTGCTAAAGCAGTGCTCAGAGTTAATTTTCCCCACAAGTGATAATTTTGACAGGCGTTGGGAACCCCCCAAGGGACCCCCAGCAAGCACGGTAAGAAGGTGCTAGAAGCAACATTGCAAAAGGGAGAGAGGCATGGGCTTCAATGGAAGGCCAAGGACAGGCTCCAGGGGGTATCCCGGGTCACGCGGTCTGGAAACCATAGCCAATCCTTTCAAATAACACGGAGCAAAGGTTGAGACTTCAGATGAGAGGCCAGAGGGCTTTTACCTGCAAAGGAAAAGTAATCCCATGCTAGCTAAGACTCATTTGTCCTAGAACAAGAGAGGCGAAGAGAGAATGCCAGAATTTTCCAACAAACATAAATCGTAACACAACGTTTTCAATACTGGTTCCAAGATTTGGGAGAGGGAGTGTTGGGGAAATGGGAGAAGGGAGATTGGCGGTGAGGACCTCTTTCTATTTATCCCAAATTATCCCTTCCATTTCTCCTGGACTTGGAATAGGATCAAAGATAATCTTGCAAACTGTTTTCGACTCAAACACATATCGCATTCAGGACTGTGGATAAGAGTTGTTGTTGTGTGCCTCTAAGTTGACTCAGTCCTTGGGGTTTCTTGGCAAGAATTGTCCAGAGGCGATTTGCCATTGCCTTCCTTTGAGGCTGAGAAAGTATGACTTCCCCGAGGTCATTCGGTGGGTTTCGGAGCCGAAGCAGGGATTCTGTCAGGATGCACAGCTCCTGTTGTATGTATGCATTAGTGTAGGCATTAGAATAGCTGCATCTGACGAAGTAGGGCATGGCTTGCTGAAGCGCTATCAAGTGTCCATTGTAAAAAGCTACTTGTAACTATGTAACCGATAGGAACTCCTAAAGTATCCCCGGGCTCCCAAAAGGTTAATTACTGTGTTGTTCAATGTCACCTTGTATCCGGCTGGAGGGAAGAAGATCAAAGGTGAGAAAGGTAGAGTAGTAAGAAGGCGTTATGAGAACAGACCATGCCACGATAAGGGGACACAAACTTGTTTGTTGTTCCCAGGGTAAAAGATACATAAATAATGGAAAATATGGAAAATGCTTATGTTGATAGGGTGACTTGACATTTATGACTTTTAACCAATCCTTGACGTGCACACCTAAATTTATGACAAGGTATAAAACCTATAACCATCTCAGTTGCTTTAGTCTATGTTGCTCGCTTTTCTAAATAAATGCTTCTGTTTGGAACTCTGAGCGAAGTCTTTCGAAAGCAAGTGATCCAAGACACGGCAGATTTGAACTACGGACTCCTGAAATCCCAGTGCAACACTCAAAGCCCGACACCCCATTGCCTCGCGTAACATTTCATTGGCAAGATTCATTTAGAGGAGGTTTCCATCGCCTCAGGCCAAGAATGTGCCTTCGCGAGGTCATCAAGTTCTGCATTCAAGACAGAGACGAAATTTCAGAAAGTAACATCAATGGGATTTTTAAAATGGCATTTCAGAAAATGACACATACCCCACACCGGGCTGATCAACAAGAGTCTAAGAAAAACATAAGTTCAGAAGGACGGAGGTTGACCATAGTTTCATCTTAAGAATCAGCTTCATTGACTCGGAGAACATCTGTTATGTTCCCAGCTGGAAACTGCTTAGGACAAAATAGCCCCGAAATCAATCAAAGCCTTATTTCTGTTAACTACCAATTCTAACTGCATGTCTAACTGGTGCACATCTGCCTAATGGGCACTAAAACTTGGCCGTTTTAAAGGTCTTTGGAGAAAATAAGGCCGAGCTGATTGATTTACTTCTACCATATTCTGCTAGAGGGTTTCATTATTCACGCTTTATTGAATTATTTTTTGTTTTCTCTGTACATTAAAAAAAAAACATGCTTTTACCATCTTTCCTACACAGATAAGATATAAAAATAAAATCTTTTAAAAAAAGCCAAACTAATAACAAAAGCTAATTTTAAAAAGTTGCACAGATGAAAAATGTCAGCATAAAACGCTCCAGCCAGGATCCTAGAGTATCAAACTGCTCAGCTAAATGACAGAAGGATGAACCATTTGACAGTTTTTGCACTCCTGCAAGGAGGTATCCAGAATCTGTTTGAGCAACTAAAGGGGAAGTAGTGAGAGCTGATAGTGGAGGACGACTTCACCCCCTAACTGTGCACATACTCACTGCCGGCAGGGGAAAAGACCGCCGCTTGGCACTCAGCTCCGTCCAGAGGTTGGCTCCATGCAGAGCTGGATTATTTCCCCAATGCCTGGCTCTGAGGGATCCTTGGAATCAAAGTATTGCTTTTTAAAATTTATTTTCATTAAAAAAAAAACCTCATAACATTTAAAACAGAGTCCATTTCCGCACTAGACTGTTACAGTGGTATTATTCCACTTTCAACATCCTATGGAATCCTGGGGTTTGCAGTTTAGGGAAGGGCCTTTGAGGCCCCTCCCTAAACTGCAAACCCCTGGATTCCATAGGATGTTGAAAGTGGAATAATACCACTATAACAGTCTAGTGCGGAAATGGTCAGAAAGAAGTCATCACGCATACTAACACAATCTTCTTTAACTTTTCACCCTTATTCCATACATTGACTTCCTCCTGACAAGTTTTGGATTTACCTTATCTATATATTCTGCATCTTTTGATCCATTATAAAAAGTAACTCTACTTCTTTTCTTTATAATATTTACATATAACATTACTGTAGTAAATTCAAACATCAAAGCCTGCTATCCTTATATCTCCCCAAGTGTTCTTGCGATACAACACGATAGCATCCCATTCGTTTGTAAATTTTCCCAATTTTCCTCCTCTTAGTAATATTGTAAGTCTATCCGCATAAACCAGATCAATTCATTTCAATATCCAGTCTTGTTTTCTAGGGAGTGTATTTTGTTTCCAATTTTGTGCCAGTATAATTCTGGCAGCTGCTGTCTTAGGTATTCTGGGAAGGTTGGCTTGGACAGTTGCCTGTGCCAAGCTACTGAGGTCCCACAAGAGCCAGGCACTGAGAAAATCATCAGCGATCCACAAAACATTGGGCTGGATCCTACATTGCAACCAAGCTGGTGGAGCTTTCTGCTCTGCAAGAACGGAACAAGACCTTGGCAGTGATGTATTTAAGCCTTTTATTTCAAGTCTCAAGTCACCAGTCGAGTCTCAAGTCCGGGAGCCAACTTTAACAGAAAAAAAGGCAGTGGGGTGTGGGAGTGTGGGTGAAATTTTAACAACCGGAAAATGAAGAAGACATGTACAAAGTTAAGTGGAAAAAAAAATTAAACTATCATAGGCGAGCTCAAAAAGGTTTTATTTAAACAAAGCTGTGCCGTTAATCAAATTGATCCAGATTGCATTTTAGAAAACTCTGCTTTATCCCCCAGATTGGCTACCCCTTCTGACTCCCCCTTCCAGAAGCTGTAGGCTTTTGTGCCAAATGGCCGTAAAAGAGTCTGCGGCTTTGGACGTGGGGAACAGGATCGTTCTTATTTCCCATCTCTGAAGCTGGAGGATTTTTCAGAAGTAGGGAATAGAATCATAGAATCATAGAAATGTAGGGTTGGAAGAGACCCCACGGGCCATCCAGTCCAACCCCCTGCCATGCAGGAACACCCTCAAAGCACTCCCGACAGATGGCCATCCAGCCTCTGCTTAAAAACCTCCAAAGAAGGAGGAGACTCCACCACACTCCATGGAGGCAGCAGATTCCACTGCCAGACAGCCCTGACTGTCAGGAAGTTCTTCCTGAGGTTCAGGTGGAATCTCCTTTCCTGCAGCTTGAATCCATTGCTCCTTGTCCTGGTCTCTGGAGCAGCAGAAAACAAGCCCTCTCCCTCCTCTACATGGCATCCCTTCAAATATTTAAACATGGCTATCATGTCCCCTCTTAACCTTCTCTTCTGCAGACTGAACATACCCAGCTCTCTAAGTCTATCCTCATAGGGCTTGGCTTCCAGGCCCTTCACCATTTTGGTCGCCCTCCTCTGGACCTGCTCCAGCCTGACTGTGTCCTTCTTGAATTGGGGTGCCCAGAACTGGACACAGGATTCAAGATGAGGTCTAACCAAAGCAGAGTAGAGTGGGACCAGTACCTCCCTCGATCTAGACACCAGACTCCTATTGATGCTGCCGAGAAGGATCCTTCTTACTTATTACTGAAGCTTTAGAAGGAAGGATCCTTCCTCCTCATGTTTGTTGTTTGTTTGCTGTTCCCCTCTGAGAAAAACATCCTCTTTCAGAAGGTCCCTCCACTACGCAGCAGGGACAGGCTGCTGAGCAGACCTCAAGCCCAACTCAGTCCCATTGCCTAGCATGTTTGCTGTTCCTATGCTTTGGGCTTAGAATCATAGAATCCGAGAGTCGGAAGAGACCCTGGGGCCCATCGAGTCCAACCCCCTGCTATGCAGGAACACCCATCAAAGCGTTCCCAAGAGATGGCCCTCCAGCCTCTGCTTAAAAACCTCCAAAGAAGGAGGAGACTCCCCCACACGCCATGGAGGCAGCCGCAGATTCCACGGCCGGACAGCTCTGACCGTCACGAAGTTCTTCCTGAGGCTTGAGACAGATCGTCACGTGGCCAGTAGGCAAAAAGGGACGGCAGTGTTGTTCGAAGTCCTGACGTTTCTGGATGAATGTGTTATGTTCGTGAACCAAGGGCAGCAAGTTGGTCACTTAAAAGAGACCAGTCATGAGCCGAGTCAGTGCATCATTTACTGCTGAGTCGAGTCAGAGTTGAATCGTTGAAGTGACTCGATTTGGACAAGTCTGAGTCATAGAATCATGGAATTGTAGAGTTGGAAGAGACCCCGACGGTTATCAAGTCCAACCCCCTTCTGCCTTGCAGAAAGACACCATCCAAGCCCTCCCTTTGACAGATGGCCATCCAGCCTCTCTTTAAAAACCTCCAAAGGAAGAGACTCTGCCACATTGGCGGCAGCAGATTCCACTGTATTCAAACTGCCCTTACCCTCAGGAAGTGCTTCCTAATGTCTAGATCAGAGCTTTCCAAACTTTTCATGTTGGTGACACACTTTTTAGACATGCATCATTTCATGACACAGTAATTCTGTAAGTAATTCAGTAAGTGGAGGCAGCCCCCCCCACCTGAGTCTGGCCCGCTGACACCTTCGCTGGGGTCTTCCTTGGCCCAGGGCAGTGGCAGTGGGGGCGGGAGAGGCAACCCCTCCACCTGGGCCTGGCCCACTGCAGTGGCAGGAGAGGCAGCTCCTCCACTTGTTATGTTCACGCAACACACCTACACACTGCAGCCGACACGCTAATGTGTTGCAACACACAGATTGGAAAGCTCTGGTTTAGATGGAATTTCTTTTCCTGAAGTTTGAAGCTATTGCTCCCTGTCCTAGTCTCTGGAGCAGCAGAGAACTGGCCTGCTCCGTCCTCCATCCCTTCAAACGTAACTATTCTGTTGCCCACCTCTTAATCTTTTCTTCTGCAGGCTAAACATCCCCAGCTCCCTAAGCATTCCTCATAGAGCTTTATGGTTTCTAGGCCTTTACCATTATGATGACCTTCCTCTGGTCATGTTCCAGCTTGTCCGTATCCTTCCTGAATTGTGGTGCCCAGAACTGGACACAGGATTTTTCCAGGAGGCGTCTGACCAAAGCAGAATAGAGTGGTCAACCTAGACACTATACTGCTATTGATGCAGCCTGGAATCACATTGGCCTTTTTAGCTGCTGCATCACACTGCTGACTCACGTTCACCTTGTGAAGACTCCTAGCTCCTTCTCACATGTTTGGTGGTCAAGCCGGAAATGTGCGAAAAGGATCTAGGAGTCTTAATCTAGACAGGAGAAAGCCGCAAACAGAGGCTAAGAATAAAAAGAAAGCCATTCGCCTGATCACCGAAAAGCAGATTGGGGGATGTAACTAAATTAAAGGCAGCCCAGCCCAGATGGCTGCTGCTCAGTTGGTCTCTGAGGGTGACAGAAGGGCTGAACAGTGAAGAAAATTGACAGCAGAAAGATGGACTCATTTGAAATGTGAAACTAGAGGGAACGTCTATGGATACCAGGGACACTTATTGAGAAAATTGTCAGTAATCCACAAAACATTGGGCTGGATGCCACATTGCAACTGAACGGGTAGAGCCTTCTGCTCTGCAAGGACTGAATAAGATCTTGGCAGTGATGTATTTAAGTCTTTTATTTCAAGTCTCAAGTCACGAGTCGAGTCTCAAGTCCTTGCGACATACTTTCAAGTCAAGTCTCAAATCTGGGAGCCAACCACCCCAAAAGTAGGAAAATTGCAAATATCAAAATGGGTGTATCTGTGGGAAGGGGGCTGAGATATGGTGGAGGAAATAGAAACCAAGGGTACAAGCGAGGCCTGGGAAAGGAGAGATAAAGGGGGTGGGTCAGCATGGTGGCCCTAGACTTCCCCCCTCTCTCACCCGTCTCCTTCCTCGGGTGTGTGGGGGGCATCAGGAGAGAGTTCGGGGTGCGAGAAATTGGGGCCTGAACTGTCCTTAGCTGGCCAGGTGGTGGCCGGTGGAGAAGGAGAACCAGAGACGGATTTTTAAAGGTCTACGTGGCCTGACTGGAGCAGCTGAGAGGGAAGGTTCCTCCGGAAAAGAAGTGCCTGAGGTGGGAGGGTGGGAATTGCAGAAACTTATGAATAATCAAATCTGCAAAAGTGACACCCACAAAGGTTCAGAGTCAACTGCACTGCAGAGATGCGGAGGTGAGTCGTGCACGTTTTACGTCTGCCCACTCTTTCGTATCGCTGTTTTTTGTGCAAATACAGGATGTCTCATTTGAGGTGTAGCTCCCTGGGAGGCAGGAGCAATTTTTCTTTTCCCATCATCTCACTCTCAATCTCCTCCTCGAGTTAGCAAGAACCAGGTCACAATCTCTCATTGGCAGGGCTGAACTTATGGCACAATCCCGCCAGAAAAAGTCCTGACGACGGCATTAACTGCAACACCCAACTGAGAATTTTGGCTTTTGTGGGAGAAAGAATCCAGGAAATGTTTCACAGCTTTATGGCTGTGAAAGCACACGTTCCCACTTTGAAGGGAGAGGGGCCACATTTAATGTAGCTCAGAGGCACAGCACATTTATTTAGTGCCTTTTGAAAACACGAACACTTCTGCCAGCCGGCGCAGGAGACAATATCAGGCCCCAGTAGCCACTCTGGTTCCCAGTTTTGGGCAAAAAGTAGGATACAAGTAAATACAATAATATTAACTACAGGGAGCAATGCTACTGAACCTGTATAAAGCAAATTTCTCAAATAACCTAAAGAGAGCTCTACTGGACCAGGTCAAAACCCTTTTGTAATCCAGCATCCTCCTCTCACAGTGGTCAGCCAGATGCCTTTGGGAAGCCCAAAAGCAAAGCAGGAGAGCAGCAGTGTACTCTTGTTCTTGCTCCCAAAGGTCTGGTATCCACAGGCATGCTGCTTCTGATCCTCGAAAATCTGTGTGTAGGCAACATAATTAGGAGTATAACTACATGGAGGAGAGAATGAAGGCATTGTCTCCCAGGAAGAATTCTATCCTACTCATTGAATTTTCCTTGTTCCCAAAACTGCTAGCTTTGCAGTGAAACACTAAAAATAACTAATTGCTAAACTTCTTCTGTCTAAATATCTTAAAGGCACCAGGTCCCATCTGCTTTTGGAAGCTAAGCAGGCTCAGTTCTGATCAGCACATGGATGGGAGACCACCAATGAATACCAGGTGCTGTGGTAGGTTATATTTCAGAGGAAGGCAATGGCAAAACCACTTCTGAGGATTTCTCGCCTTAAAAAAACCCCTATGAAATTCATGGGATCGCCATGTCAACAAGCAAGGTGAAGGCAAGTCCACCCACACACACACACTTTTCTCTTTGTTGGGTTTGCATTAAGCTTGGCCACTTTCGCTGCCCCTTTTCTTTGGTGGCCTCAACTGTATTTCTAAATGTTTGACTGAAATCCAAAATGACTGCAACAGTAGACATCTGGAACCAAAAGGGGACAGAATTTACACACCTGTGCGGCTCAGCGTCCAACCTTCAGATGGACGAAAACACAACAAAGGCTACAGATTGCAGCCCAAATATGCAAGCAAGAACTGATGCAAATCACTTTTGCACAATCTCTCCTTGCTTTGCTCAGATTTTCATTTTACACACCCTCAATATCCTGAAGACAGGGATGTGTGGTATTGACATGGAGCTGTATCTCCACCCCAGCTTGCCTTGTCCCCCGATTTCTGGATTTAGGGGGCTGAAACTGGAATCAGCAATGATGAAGATTTCCCCAAGTCCCTCTTCCCAATGCAACAGTACATCCACCAAGGAATTCTGTCTTCCTTTAGGTCAGTAGCCCTTGAAATGACCAGTCAATTCCCCCAAAAAGAAGCTGGAGACACACAAGACGACAGCACACGTCTACAAAGAGAATGTTTTATTAACTTAACACTTCATTCAACTAAATCCACATCATAATCCAGACACACACACACACACACACACACACACACACACACATACACAAAATAACTTCCAACAGAATAAAAGTGCAAATTTTCAGTCCACATGTATTAACACACCCATAGTCTCTTAGGCAGAAAAAGCACATCTGAAAGTCAAAAAAAGAGGTTACCATCCTTAAGATGTAGCTGAAGAAAAGGCCCAAGACTGTTGCAACTGCTTGGGAATTTCCTCACCCTGAAAGAAAACCGGACAGGACACAGTATGCTGCAGACCGGGGGGCGAGGGGCAGCTGTTCCAGGCGCACCAACTTTTCAAGCCAAATAACACAGTGTGCCTTCGGATTCCGCCCGTTGGCAAGAATGACCAACGGAGTCAAGGACTGAACAGAACAAAGACTGTATGCATTTATGAACCTGTAAATTCAGAAAACGGGCAACTCCAGTGGGTCTGGAGGCCGGTTCCCTTTCCTCGGATCCCACTGTGGGTCACTGAATTTCAGAACAACCCTCTCCCTTTAAATCAATTCGGGAAATGTCTCGTTTTAATTGGGATGTTATGCCTTGGCCAAACTTTAGTAGATTTTTAAAAAGCTTGTAAAAGCTTCTGTTTCTTTCTTTTTTTTTTTTTTTTGCCAAAGGAGGTTTGCTAGTTTGCTAATGAACTTCAGCAGTACGTTTGGGGAATGATGGCTACAAAAACAGTTCCAGGGCTGTAGGTAGCCAGCACGTTGCCCACCCCTGCTGCAAGGACACGTTCAAGAAAAGTCCTAAAAAGGACCCCGGCGTTAGTCAAATCTCCGTTGGTTACAGCATCATGCCCTCCTTGCTCAAACTAAGTACCTTAACCTTGACTACCAGAATGTCTTATTACCTACAACTTTAAGACTAACATCTAAGGTCTGTGCAAGGAAAGGGATGAAGAATCTCATCTCAGACAGTGATCTCAGGAGTTCCCAAAAGCACAAGTGGAG
The DNA here is from genome assembly GCA_030412105.1 of Cyclura pinguis. NCBI lineage: Eukaryota > Metazoa > Chordata > Lepidosauria > Squamata > Iguanidae > Cyclura > Cyclura pinguis. Next base: position 287,951,341 of record CM059601.1, on the reverse strand, counting down.
AGTGGTGATCCCCTCCTTCATTCACTTCCAATGGGGAGAGGGCGTCTCCCCTGGGATCTAATAACTGGAGATAACATGGGCCCCATCTGCCCCATGGCGAAAGGACACGATGGTGGGTGGGATGGGGAGAACAGTAGATGGGGCAAGGCTGGGAGACGGACCCCATCTAGACCCCTCTGTGGGTCAGATGGTAGCTGTTGGTGTACCAGTTTGGCCCTTTGGCCCAACAGTTCCCCTCTCTCGCTCTGAATCTACCGAAGCTTCAGTGCTGTTTGCACAGAGCAAGCACTTTGGACTCAAAACGGCAATTCGCTTTGTCATGAAAGCCACTGAAGGCTGAAACAGGACGTGGCTTTCATGACAATCCAGGACTGACTGTGAAAGCATTTCACAAGATCAACCGCTCTGGTTCTTCCTCCCAGAAGAATGGAGCAATGCGTAGAGTGATTCCTACCCAAACGAGCAGAAAGACCTACAGAGCACCTCTTGCCTTCTTGATCGTTTTGGGTTCAGAGGCTGCATTCAGCCAGAAGGCTGCAAGACTCTGAGCTGCTTCTCCTCCCTCTGGCCAGGGTGAGCCCAACGGCACCAGAAGAGCATGGGCTGGTTCCTTCACACTGTGTAAGTGAACCCCCTTTGGCCCAGCTAGCCAGAGGCCACACACACACCAGCCACGATGGCATTGTGACCTGAGCCCAGCGGTTTGGCCACAAGGCTTCAACTCCACGGGCAGGTTGGGTTGCATGGAAGTCGTGGAAGAAGCAGCACTTGTTACGCAGCAAGAAGCAGCCAAGAGGTACACCAGAGAGAATCTCGTCTGCGTTTTCCAAATCTAACACAAGAAGTCACCACAGCCAGAACTAATTTGGACAGAGGACCAGATGTGATCTGTCAGTTCCAGGTAGTCATTTCAATTCACTGCAAGTCTTGAAAACAGCATGAATCAAAAGTCCCATCTGTGCTCCGCTATGGTAGAAGTTTTTCGCTGCCTCCACCGGCAATGAGAGAAATTGGCTTCAGCATGGAGTGTGCCGCCGCCAGGCCAAAGCCACCAAGTGTGCCTTAGACTAGTCCTTCTCAAAGTTTAGCCCTCCAGATGTTTGGTACGTCAGTTCCCAGAATCCCTGGGCACTGGCTGGGGCTTCGAGGAACTGCAGTCCAAAATATCTGGAGGACCAAAGGTTGAGAAGCATTGCACTAAATGATCTCCTCTTTCAGAATGTGCAAAAGATGTATAGCTCTGAAATTATTCTAAAAAAAAGAAAGCTCTCTCCCACCCCCAAAAAGACACCTGTTGCTACTCATCACAACAGCAGAGTTAAGACAAGGGGGGATCATTAACACTTTGCTAACCGGCTGTCCATTCCAGTAATGTAAGTGGCCAAGGTGTATATCCCGAATATTCCCCAATCTGCAAGATCCGTGTGTGTGTATTGTTTGTATTTTTGTTTCAAAAAAAAGTTTATCTTAAGCCATACATCAGTCAGTAGGTACTATGCTACAGAAATTCATGAGACAAAAAGGATTCCCTTAACAGTGCAAAAAAGAAACGTTTAAGCCAGTAAGTGCAAGATTTAAGAAACAAAGCTAACAAGCCACCAAATGAGGTGTTCTAGAAAACCACTCCACACCAACATCTTAGGAAAGAAAAGACCTCATCCAGAAGTTGCCATGCATTTCTCACGTGGCTTCAAACAACACTATCCTTCATTCTACCTGTTAAATATTCTTACTGTCAGACAATAAAGAAGCACCAATGGAGAGAAGCGCGGGAGCATTACAGCCCAAAGCTAGCATGCTGCTTATGAGGTAACAGGAGGAGGATATTTCACAGTCTGAGAATGGAAGAAACAGGATGAAGGGGGTACGTGGGGAGAATGAAGACATCATCCCCAAATGGAATTGGATGGGCATTCAAGCATTTTCAACAGTGGAACACACACCAATAGCAGCAGTTAATGGCAATCATTACAGACATCTTATTTTTCTTATCAAGCCTAGGTAGGTAACTGTGGGAAGCAATGGGACCACATTAACCCCACCCCCAGGAAATCTTGGAGGGCTGCACCCCTCCAGCAAACAAACAAACAAACAAAGTCTCAAAATGCCCCCAAACACCACTGGGGATGTAGGGGGGCATTTCTGCCATATTTTTGCAATTTCAGGTCCAGGAAATAACTTCTTAAACTGCACTTCCTTTTCTAATACTTCCTACATATATATTTTAATAAGTTCTCTTCCAGCCCTAAATTGGCCTGGGGTGGGAGCCAAAAACATGGTGACAATACCCCCAACCCCTTGGGGGCATGAGAGGACAAGGACCCCAGGGGGGCCAGGTACAACGTGCAGGCCACACTTTGTCCACCCCAAAGTCAAGGAAAAAAACAAAAACAAAGCTCCTTACAATCTCTCATCTACTCACCCCATTATGAGAAAAGAGAGCAGAGCTTGGAAAGGTTCCTTTTTTTGGACTGCAGCTCCCAGAATCCCCCAGTCAACATAGCTCCAGAAAAGAAAAGGAAAGGAAAGGAAAGGAAAGGAAAGGAAAGGAAAGGAAAGGGAAGGGAAGGGAAGGGAAGGGAAGGGAAGGGAAGGGAAGGGAAGGGAAGGGAAGGGAAGGGAAGAAGGGAAAAGGGAAGAAGGGAAAAGAAAAGAAGGGAAAGGGAAAGGGAAAGGGAAGGGAAAGAAAAGAAAAGAGAGACCTTTCCAAGCTTTGAAAGAGAGGACTTGAGCTTCCATTGCTAACCCATCCCCTGTCCAGAGAGCACTTCCTCATCCAAGACACAGCTTTTTGTTCTTCTGTCTTATTTGTTCTTTCAGACAACAGACAAGAAAAAATATTCTTTTTCCAAAACTAGGAAGTGACTGAGAAAGAAGATTAAGGCCTTGGATTCTGCTCCCTCTGGGCTTAAATGGCAAAGTCATAATTCACTGGGGACCAGATCTTGAAGGGATGCTAGAACTGCAAGAGGCATACGGATTTGCCTCAGACTTCTTTGGATTCCTTACAACACGGATATTGGGATACATGACATGTTGTCCTCGTGCATTACTATACCTCAGCACTTTCAAATACACAGTAAATGGAAAAGAGAAACAAAAGAATGTGTAAAAAAAAAAGTATTGGCATTCAATGTATCTCACTCAACTGTACGCACAAATCTGGAAGGCATTTAGCTTTAAATAAGAAACCCTCCCCAAATAAATATAGCATGTAAATCAAGGAGAAAATCCATCAGGAATAACCCTTACACAGGCCCTGCTGAAGTTTCAAGAGCGAATTTCTAGTCTCCCGCAAATCAAGCAACTTCCTGCCCTCTGCACACATTCAGAAATAAGTTATGAATACCACAGAGCCAGAGAGCTCCAGCTGGCATTAACTACCCCCACTTTCCCGCTATATCCCCAGCTAGATGTGCAAGAATCTGCCTGCATTTCTACATCAGCCAGAATCACTGGTTTCATGTGAAGCAGAAGTGTGCTGGTGCTGGCAGCCTGTTCACTCCATCCCACACCTCCATCCCAACAGACAAAACCAACCAGAAATGCAAAGCCCAAGCTCCAGTTTTGATCCCACCCAGCACGCTAGACTTCCACGCAAGGCTCCTCGCTGGTTTGTTTGGAAGCAAACCAGGAGCCAAGGGTCAGGCGTCAGAGGAAACTTTCCAAGTCTGGTTTATCTCCTCTTCTTGGGCACTGGGGAGAGTAGAGCCCCAGCAATCCAGAGAGGGCTGCCACACGGCAGGTGTGAATCTAGCCAAAGAGTTTCTTGCCCCAATGGACTAGCTGGGTCAACAACACGTTAGTCACTCACACTACCTTGCTACATCCAAGCCAAAAAGAATAGGAAGATGAAGTCAAAACAACAGTGGCAAAGGTAAACTGGGTTGCCTGGATCCCGCTTTCAGTCTCTGCCTGCTCCGAAGGGACTTGGCCTGAAAGAAGCTTTCACAGCTGAAAGAGCACTTTGGAAACAATTTTTGTGCCAGGTGCAGAAATCGTTTGAAGGTTTCCCTTTTTGTAAAGATCGCTCCGATCAACTGAAACAGAGAGACGCATATGCCCTGCTCTCGGGTGGAAAAACTATCACCCGGGCTGTTCTTGCCTCTCGCACTTCAGACTCCATTCTGGAACTGCACTTCTCTCCTCGCCTTCACCTCGTGAGCACCCTCCTGGCAACTTCAGCTGTTGGGTGTTACATCACCCAAATGCCACCTTGCCCTCAACTAATAAGGAAATGGTCACCAGTGAACAGTTTGTAAGGACTGTAGTCCACAGCTTCCTCTGCCTCTGGAAATTCTTAGACTAGTCCTGATCTTTCAAAGGCCCTCGACCTCTTCTGGGGGTCTCCATTCCGAGCTGCTCGAGGCCTGTGTTGATGTGCAAGAAAACACTTGCCTATTAACGTCTCTTGTGGGATAAAACTAAGAGAACATCTTGCACAGACAGGACTTCAAGGAAGGTACTGATTAAGTTCCGTTTCCTTCATTTAACAAACAATTTAATAATACTCATTATTAGTTCTTTTAGTAACTCCAGAATTTTGGCTGCTGCTAGAAAAAGAGATAATTGGAAACATTTGCAAATAGATAGAGGTGTTCTTTCTCCAGGATGTGATCCAATACAGAACAAAGGGACTAACTGCTTGTAATTGTCTAAAAGCTGCAGTCTCTGGAGTATTTCACTGCGGCAAGTGAAGGCAAAAGTGGCACAACCACATTCAGCTACCCTGAAGTTCATGGTATCCCTTTCAATCTGAAATTCGTTTCCTTGCTACCCAGAAGCCCAACAGGCCAGCACTCTTGTGGCCAAAACAGAGGTGAGGTGCGGCACTGTGCTGGTTTTGGCCCTGAGATGAGCCAAACCTCAGTTTACACAGCTTGCCACGCCTGTTTTGACTGCTGAGTAAACTTCAGTATAAGTATACAGACAAGTAAGAAGAATTCAATGCACAAAAAGCACCGTTCAGAAGAAGAGAAGGAGATTTAAATAGCTGGAACTTTTTCAAGACTACAAAAACAACATGGACTAAACTAGAAAATCCTAATTACTGAATTCTACTAAACAGACCGGTAAAAAATTAAGACTCAACAGTACAGTAAAGATACCAACACTCAAAACAGCTACGGGGAAGCAGGACCTTTTGCCAGTCCAAAACAATATTCCATATCCAACCTGAGATGTCCTTTCAGCTGCCAAGGGCTGAATGTAGAAACCTGATGTTCAGTGAATACAAGATGGAAGCCACGGAGAAGTCACTGGATTTGTTCTTGATTTGTTTTTAAAAGGGTATGGTAGCAGCAATAGTTGGTGCCACCTATATCAACTCTTGGCAAAGCTTCTAGAACTTGTCTTAATACATTTCTGTTAACTTTACGCATGTCTGCCCTAAAGCTTTCTCATTACCTGTCAACCACTTTGGATAGTAAGCTGACAAAACAATACTGCTTCCATATGCATACACTGACTAGGGAACACATACACACACACACACACACAAACATATATATTAAATTAAAGCAAACAGGAGTTATTGTCTTGGTTCATTTGTTCCACGTGACACAGTGCATGGAGTGACCTCTATCTCAGCCAACGGGGGGAAGAGGGCTACAGGGATCGCCAGATCAGTCCGTTCTTACTGGGCTCCAGAAAATTCTCAATCAGAGCATCAATGAGTTTCTGCAGGTCCTCCTCCAGGACGGCTGTGTCACTAAAGAGCAGAGAAGTCAAAGGTCAGGAAGATATTCCCAAGCCCACATCAATTTTGCAACAGCCAGGAGTGCTTTTGCACACTTAAGAGCTAGCACACCAACTTCACCTGTCCCTGGAAATGCCTGACCTGACTATGGTGACACACGCTTTAGTTACATCTCTGGATTGCTGAATTGCGCTCTATATGGGGCTGCCTTTGAAGACTGTTTGGAAACTTCAGTTGATACAAAGAGCTGCAGCCAGAGTGTTAAGAGGGACTGATTACAAGAATCGTACAACTCCACTGCTAGCTCCACTAGCTGCCAGCTTATTTCCAGGACAAATCAAAGTGCTGGTTATGGTGAGGATAAAAGTTCAACCCCTTCTTCCACCCCCAACAGCAGCTATTGGGGATACAGACCAAATTTATATACACTTTTTGCTGCCTCAATATCTGGTTCAGACCTAAAATTCACTGGCCTACAATTCACTAGCTGCAGGAATACCACCTGATTCTCCCTGGTGAGGAAACAAAAAGAAAAACATTTCTCACCTCTGTTCAGGCGGCGCACACATCTCTGCATAATATTTGATCTTTGGTTCAGTTCCACTTGTCCGAAGGGTGGCGACACAGCCATTTTGAAAGGTGAAGGTGATCATCTGGCTGTTTTTACTCACAGGCAGCACCTGCCACAACAAAAACAGAGGCACAGAATGGGATTTCAGATATTAGAATCACCTCTCCCTTCCTTAATCTGTTTCTGTGCCCTTCTTCCAGACAGAAGTTTTCTACTGCCTTTGTGTTCAGTAATCCGTATGTTCATGGCCCACAATGTATGTCTTCTCTAAGGCCACAGAGACAGCAGGGCCACCCCACAATTTTTTACCTCTTCCAGACATCTGGAAGATATCCAGATATCTGGAGAACCACGTCCATCATCATGGCTGCTATTTTGGGTGACCAGAAATGATGACACATCTCTTCTAATTGCTTTTTGGGTCATTTGGATAGTGTGTTGGCTGTTTAGGGCTGAGTGGCTTCCCAAAATAGCATTTTATGACCCCACAAGGGACTGTAAAATGGTAATTATTAATTTTTACCCTTTTTTTTCAGAGCTCAGATACCTGACACACACACCCCAAAAAAGTGTGGGGATGCCAATGACTTTCAGGGACACTGGGTTCCCCTACCCCAGGGCTACACTTTGCTCACAAGCCATACAAATCCCATCACTGCTGTAGAGGATAAGAAGACTATCAAGTTCTGTCATGTCCTGGCTAACTTGCTTTCAAAAACTTTGCTCAGAGTTTCAAAACAGAAACTTATTTTAGCAAAGCAAGCAGCACAGCAACATTACCAAAATTTTCCTGAGACTACAGCATCAGGGTTGGTTACAAGTTTTACCTTCTTCCATTCAAATTTTGCCGTGCATATCAAAGAGTGGTTAAAATTTTGCATATCAAATCACCCCACCAGCTCCAGCCCCTTCCAGACTTAAACTATTTACATACTTTTCATCATGAGAACTAGAAAAGTGCCTGTATCCTATCTTAAGTGATCCCATAACACTTTCTTGATCCTCCTTTCCAAGTGCTCGCTGCAAGGTGACAATGAATGCCCATTAGGAGCCTACTGATATTTAAATGTTACAACTGTTGTCGCAGGTAGTAATTAGAAAGGGACAAATATTAGCAATAGCAAACTTTACAACTATTGTTACATATACTGATGCCACATATGACAGGAGCAACGCATCCTGACATGTTCCCAGCTTGCCTAGATAGCCACTGAAGTGATTTCACTGGCCATCTATGTAAACCTAGCACCTGCCAGTGCTCTTGGGAACAGCATTAATAAACACCAAGTTTTCTATAGCGTGGAACAGTTTGCCTGCTTTCATTTCTTTTCCTGACACACATACTCTCCCGCTTATACACGCAACATGAAAGAACAGGTGTGCACATCAGCACTGGTTATTACCCTATGCTTCAAGCAGACTGTCTACTTTGATTCTTTCGAAGAAATTTCATCATATTCCTTTTTTTAAAAAATAGGAATTTATATTAAAATACCACATTGTTCAGAGGAGGCTTTTGGCCGCACCAGCAGGACAGGCGGCCAAGTGGCAGCACGCAAAGCCAGTTTCTGCTCCAAAAGAACAATATTAGAGGAGAATATGTAAATTTATTGAAGCATCCTTCCTTTAATAAAAAGGTGTCTTCAACCACACATTCCCAGATAACAGCCCTCTTGCCCAAGTTCCAAGCAACAAGAGAAGAGGCCACAAGATCACTGGATGGACACAGAGGTTCCTCCAGATATGAACTGAGTGTCAAACATGCCATTTTAAGTGTTTTGTAGATCTCTGGGTCAAGGAGCAATAAAGATGAGTGCATTATGACAGCAATGGCAGGGGGACAAAGATGGACCTGGATTTACTCTGTAAAGTACAATTCATACTGATGGTCCTGGATACGTAATAATGTCACATTCTTATCAGTTCTGAACTGCGTTTAGAGAAACACCTTGCACGCGTGAAAGTACCATTTGCCAAATTCAGTTCATTAAAAGTAAGTACGCCAGTATTTGTCAGATATAGCTTGTTAAAGATCCGGCTGACTCAAGTTAGAGAACTGCTGAGCTACTACTGGAAAAAAACCCTGCCTCTCTGATATTTGCCCAAGCTGTTTCCTGGGCTTTGTTGGAAAGAGGCTGCAAAAGGATGTTTGGCTTTGCTCAGCACACTCCATGCTGAACAAATGCAATAGTCTTACATACTTCTTGAGGAATTTCGTTTGAGCTACTCGTGAAACAGACTGAACCTGGATTTGGTTTACATCAAAGAAATATGGGACACACCAGTTATTTTGAACACAAGATGAAAGTTGACTTAACGCATTCCAAACAATGGCAGCAGCTTCAGGCAGAATGACAGAAAACTATGCATTGCACTGCTCTGAACTGCAAAAACTTCCAACAAAGCCAATTTGGTTTATCTGAACCTTCATAAGTCTCTGTTGCTATAGAAGGGGGATCTTTTGTGGATGCCGAACTTGCTGTGAGAGGTGTCCTGAAAGAATGAGAATTTGGTACTTACCATGAATATTCATTCTAGGATAGCTGGAGGAGTAATGCACATTTTGGGTTATTTCCTACATGCCAGCTGGCCAGGCAGGAGTTCTCAGTCCAACTTTCTTTTCATTTACATCCATTACTCCTTGCCCCTTTGCCATCAGTTTCAAAATAAAGCTTTGCCTGCTAACCTACCTCTTATCGGCAATCTTTCCTTATTTACGTATATACCCATCTACATCCACTGGGCAGGAGGGATTGCTCCTCCAACTATCTTAGAATGAATATTCCTGGTAAGTACCAATTTCTCATTCTCAGGATAGTAGGAGGAGCAATCCACAACATCCAAACCTGCTTACTTAAGGTAAGGGGTGGCTGCCATACTTGCAAACCTTTCGCGGCAACCAAAAGCCGCTTGTGCAGAACTATATTTGTCTACTTGGTGATGCTTCATGAAGGCAGATGGTGCTCTCCAACCAGCAGCACTACATATTTCTTCCAAGGATGCTGAGGCCTCATACCCCACAAGTCATTGCCATCAACCTCATTGAGTGTGCCCAGATATCCTTAGGCCTCTGCATCTTTGCATAATCATAACAGAGACTTACTATCTCAAATGTAATGATTTCACTACGAAGCGGGGAGAACCGTGACCAGCTGGCAAGGCAGGAAATAAAAAACTGATGGCAAAGGAAAAGGAGTATCATACATAACTGAAAAGAACATTGGACCTGGCCAGCATGGGGAATAACCCAAAGTGTTCTGGATTGCTCTTCCTACTATACTGAGAATAAAGGAACTCATCTCCTCTTTTCAGCAGTATCGAAATCCATATATGGATCTCTCCCTCAGCTGAAAACTCTACAATAAAGGCAAGTCAAAAGGGTCCACACTAATGACATTACAGCAATCTGCTACAGCTTCATTTGAATCACTATATGACTCACCGACTTCTTATTTGGTTGGCTACTATCATACCCAGTGGTGACATCCCTGACGTCCAATATACTGTAACTGCCACAAGACGTAGGGTAAGAATTAGGAGAATCAAAATTTCGAAGCCTTTCAAATATCCTTTTGATTGTAGGAGGATCGTAACACAGGAAATAGGAGGTTCTTGAAATGTGATAGCCATACCTGCAAAAAAGACATGATAACCTTAGCTGCGGAAAACGAGATAGGTTGCAAACCTGAATTCTGTCACTAGAAAATCTACAGAAAGTGAAGCAAAGGCCACCACAAGATAGCAGGAGATGGAAAGTCCACATTCCTGTGTGTTATGTCTGCTTCAACTGTGGCATCAAGGTCAAAAAATAATATTTTTCTATGTCTGCAAACCATGCATTCACCTCCACAGGTGAAACCTAGGGCTTACGTTTTATATATTTCTGTGAGTTGGTGTTCCAGCGTTTGGTTCTTGGTATCGAGATACACAGCCATTTCAGCTATCACCACAGCTGCGCTGACTCCATCTTTGTCCAACACAGAAGTGCCACACATGAAGCCTGAGAAGGAAAGCACAATCAGTTCTCAGAACAGCATTGTACTGTTGTGCATTTTCATCCTCAGACCCATCTTCTTATTACTCCTGCACACTATATCCCATAACAAACATTACAAAGAGGAACTTGTGTGATGGAGAGCCATGGAAAACTACAGCCCAAAGAGAGCAGCTGAATTCCAGGGCCACAACTAGGTTTTAGGGAGACAGGCAGGGGTTGGAGTACTGTCCAGGCCAGCAAGACAGAATCTGTTCCTCTGGCCCTTCTTCACTCAGACTAGCTTTAAGCTAGTCACTCAGACATAGCCGCTGTTCCCCATTAAGAGATTAGATTTCCAGTAATCAAAGCTCATCATGCTGACCCACTGAAGTAGATCTCACGTTCCCCATGGCTCCTCCCTGTTGTTGCTTTGTGCCTTCAAGTTGATTTCCAGCTTATGGCAACCTTAAAGCAGACCTACATTGGAATTTCCTTGACCAGATTTGTTCAGAAGGGGTTTCTGCCTTTGCCTTCCTCTCAGGCACAGAGTGTGTGACTTGTCCAAGGTCACCCAGTGAGTTTCCAGGGCCAAAGGGGAGATTCAAACCACGGTCTCCAGAGTCAGAGACCAATGCTCAAACCACTACATCATACTGGCTCTCACTGCTCCTCCTTACAAGACAGTTATGGAGAGAGGGAACCCTTAGGATGCGGAGGACCACTAATGGTTTGCAGAGGCTGAAGACAAAGATCAGAGGCTGACCATAAGGTCAAAGTAAGGTAGAATCAGGCTGAAGGAAAGGTTTTAACCCAGGAAAGTTTTCGGAAGCTGCAGTTACTAGGCTCATAGGAATTTCAAGGAAAAGCAAATTCAGCACGTATGGGACATTCCAACCCCATTACCTTTAACCAACTGGTACTTTCCACAAAGAATAACAATCTGAAACACACAAGTAGTTTTCACTCAGTGTTTTCCAATTATCCACTAGGGCTTAACGTTTGGTGCTTAATGACCGGCTTAAATCTATCCAGTATAACCCTATGACTGCCTCTGTGTGTGTGTGTGTGTGTGTGTGTGTGTGTGTGTCTGTGTGCGCGTGTGTGCATAAGCACGCATATGTGCCTTTAAGTTGCCCATTGACTTATGGTGACCCCTTGAATTTCATCAGGTTTTCTTAAGCAAGGAGTCCCCAGAGATGGTGTTACCACTCCCTTCCTCTAAAATATACCTTACAGCACCTGGTCTTTCCTGGCAGCTTCCCATCCAAGTACTAAACAGGGTCTGATCTTGCTTAGCTTCCAAGATTAGATGGGATCTGATTACTTTAGAGTTTTTAGGAGGGGAAAGACCACACTGTGTAAGTATATGCCTTCTAGTTGCCAGTCCAGTTATGGCTTTTGCCGGTTCCTTCTTTTGAAAGACAGCCTACAGCACCTGGTATTCATTGGCAGTCTCCCATCCAAGTATTAACCAGGGCAACTGCATTTAGCTTCCAAGAGCAGATGGTATCTGGTGTCTTGAGGGTATATAGATTTTCACATGAGTGCTGTATGTTGTCATATACTGTCGCTGTGAAGACTTCCAAAACTGCTATAAACAGCATGTTGCACGTTTGCTTCAGTGCCAGATTTTTGGTGGCCCTCCATATTGCTAGATAAACTGGGGAAACCCCCACCAAAAAAGACACCCACCCCTAGGCTGCAGCTCCAGGGAAGGACAATGCTGAAAACAGTTAAAAGGATGCTGCTTAGGGCTCAGTTTGCAATGAATCTGGATTAGAAGAAATCAAGAACTGCTAGGTACTCCTTTTGATTCCCCACACGGAAAGTAATTTGAACTGTGTACAGGGAGGAGGCAGCAAAGGTGAGCTTCTCAATGGAACGTCCTTTGTCTGAGGTGAGCTGTGTGAGTGAAGGACACCGTGAATTCCTTCCTCATCCACTGGGCTATCTGCAGCATCCACTAGCAACTATACAACACCATGGAAGACCACACAGCAAAGTTTTGCCTTGGACTGAGCCCTTGGATTCTGTGAATTATCAGGGTTTCAGAACTGAAAGGATGCAGAGGACTAATATATCCAGCATTTATCTTCATACAGTGACAGAGGAAAACAGCATTGAGAGCTAACCCCTTCCACATTCTGTTCTAGACCTCAAAAAAAAAAATCAGGAAGCCTTTGTTATTGCCACAGCACCATCAACGTCAGGCATCTCTGCCCAGCCTCTACGTGCTTACCAATAGATTCTTCAAAGGCAAAGAGGACTTCTTTGCCATTGTCCAGGAGGTCTTTGACTCTGCCACCAATCCATTTGAAGCCAGGGAGGGTATCCTGAAATAAGACAGGAAGAAGCCTCCTTTTAGCAGAGATTGCATTCAGGTTACAGACAGCCTACCAGCTGATTTCACAAGGCACGTGGCTCCTGGAGGCCTTCCAGAATCATAGAATCCAAGAGTTGGAAGAGATAACAAGGACCACCCAGCCCATCCCCATACTACCATGCAGGCAGACACAATCAAAACATTCCTGACATTTTTCTCTCTGTAAGATGGAAATTATGTTTGTAATGTAATAGAAATAAGCAATTTCAACTGGAAGATTTAAGCATGGAAGTGTGTGTGGGGGGGTTATTTTCGAGACAAACTTTTAATAAAAATTGTACCAAAAAAAAAAAACCCAGATGACAGATGGCCATCCAGCCTCTCTTTAAGAACTTCCAAAGAAAGAGACTCCACCACACTCCCAGGCAGCAGCACATTCCACTATCAAACTGCTGTTACCATCAGAAAGTTCTCCCAAATTTTTAAATGGAATCTCTTATCCTGTCGTTTGAAGCCATTGCTCCATGTCCTAGTCTCCAGAGCAGCAAAAAACAAGCTTGCTCCATCTTCCATAAAACATCCCTTCAAATATTTAAACATGGCTCTCATGTCACCTCTTCACCTTCTCTTGTCCAAGCTAAATGTGCCCAGCTCCCTAAGCTGATCCGCACAGGGGCATGGTTTCTAGGCCTTTCTGACAGCAAGCACTCACTCTACTGAGTGTGCAACATTACATGTGGTCACTGTGTGTGTTTTCAAGTCATTTTCAACTTAGGGCAACCTTAAGGCAAACCTATCGCATGGTTTTCCAGAAAAGACTTCTCCAGAAGGAACTTGCCATGCCCTTCTCTCTGAGGCTGAGAAAGTAGGACTTGCCATAGTCATCCAGGAGGTTTCCATGGCCAAGTGGGGACTTGAGCCCTGGTCTCCTGGAGTCGTACTTTATTTATTGCATTTATACCCTGCTACTGTTAGGTGGATCTGTAACTGGTTGACTGACCGTTCCAGAAGGGTGCTCACCAATGGCTGCTTTTCATCCTGGAGAGAAGTGACTAGCGGGGTGCCACAGGGTTCTGTCCTGGGCCAAGGGCTGTTCAATATCTTCATCAACGACTTGGATGAAGGAGCAGAGGGCATGCTCATCAAATTTGCAGATGATACCAAACTGGGAGGGGTTGCTAACACACCAGAGGATAGGATCAAATTTCAATATGACCTTGACAGATTGGAGAGCTGGGCCAAGGCTAACAAAATGAAATTAAACAGAGAGAAATGTAACATCCTACACTTAGGCAGAAAAAATGGAAGGCACAAATATAGGATGGGGGACACGTGGCTGGATGGCAGTACGTGTGAAAGGGATCTAGGAGTCTTAATAGACCACAAGCTGAACATGAGTCAGCAGTGTGATGCGGCAGCCAAGAAAGCCAATGCGATTCTCGGCTGCATCAATAGGAGTCTGGTGTCTAGATCGAGGGAGGTACTGGTACCACTCTACTCTGCTTTGGTTAGACCTCATCTTGAATCCTGTGTCCAGTTCTGGGCACCCCAATTCAAGAAGGACATGGTCAGGCTGGAGCAGGTCCAGAGGAGGGCGACCAAAATGGTGAGAGGCCTGGAAGCCATGAAGCCCTATGAGGATAGGCTTAGAGAGCTGGGTATGTTCAGTCTGCAGAAGAGAAGGTTAAGAGGGGACATGATAGCCATGTTTAAATATTTGGAGGGATGTCATGCCGAGGAGGGAGTGGGCTTGTTTTCGGCTGCTCCAGAGACCAGGAGCAGGAGCAATGGATTCAAGCTGCAGGAAAGGAGATTCCACCTGAACCTCAGGAAGAACTTCCTGATGGTAAGAGCAGTTTGACAGTGGGATATGCTGCAGCCTCTGTGGAGTGTGGTGGAGTCTCCTCCTTCTTTGAAGGTTTTTAAGCAGAGGCTGGATGGCCATCTGTCGGGAGTGCTTTGATGGGTGTTCCTGCATAGCAGGGGGTTGGACTCGATGGCCCCTGGGGTCTCTTCCAACTCTACGAGTCTATGATTCCTCCCAATATAGGAATCAAGGTAGCTTATGATAATATTAAAAAGATCAAACTAAACCATTTATTTATGAAAGTTAAAAAAGAATAACATTACAAAGATGATTAAAAATACTTAAAATGTATTTAAACATAATTTCAATAAGAAACTTAAGAATGCAACACACTTCTTTACACACGCACACACACACACACACACACACTACTGCTCCGCAATTAAAATTCAAAGGCCTGCTGAATAAAACATCTTCATCTGCTGGGGGAAAGACAGCAGGGAGGGGACCAGCCAGGCTTCCAGTGAAAGGGAGCTCCACAGCCCAGGAGCAGCCAGGGAGAAGGTGTTCTCCCAAATCCTCACCGGCCATGAGGTGGTGGGACTGAGAGACAGCCCTCCCCTGCAGATCTTAAAACTTACGCTGGCTTGTGTAAGGAGACACATTCTTTCAGACAGTCCGGACCCAGGCCATGTGGGGCTTTAAAGGTCAAAACCAGCACGTGGAAATCTGCCTGGAAATGGACCAGGGGCTGGCGGAGTTATTTCAACAGAGGAGTCACATGATCCCCATAACCAGCCCCAGGCCAGGCCACTGCATTTTGGACAGGTTGAAGTTTCCAAACAGTTTCCAAAGGGAGCCCCATACAGAGTGCGTAACGGTAGTCTAAACGGGATGCAATCAAGGCACCCGTCACCATAGCCAGATCTGACCTCAAGGAATGGATGCAGCTGGCGAATAGTTTTAACTGTGCAAATGCACTCCTGGCCTCAGCCAAAATCTGGACGTCCTACCATACCACACTACTGTTGTTGTCATCATGGTTATTGTTGTTTTTGTTGTTATTATTATTGTTCTGTGGCTGTAAGAGCCTTATGGGTGACTCTGACTTACAGAGAGACCCTAAGGAGACCTACCATGGGATTTTCTTGGCAAGATTTGTTTAGAGGGGCGTTGCCATTATCCAAGGTTGAGAGAGTGCGACTTGCCTCAAGGGCTCCCAGGGGGTTTCCATGGCTGAGCGGGGATATGAACCCTGGGCTCTCAGAATGCTAACACTCAAACCACTACACCAGGCTGGCTCCCTTAAGTGCAACTTTAAGTGGGCTTCAAATTGTCAACTATGGAACTGAAGCCAATCCCAATTTTTTTTGTAGGCCTAACTGCTATGTTGGCGGGGAGAGGGCAGGGAAGTCTAAGGCCCTTTCTGCACAGTGTAGTCACTGCGTAGCTGCGACAGCTTGAAGAGGCATGCATCCGCGCAACGTCGTTGCTATTAAGTCGATGTTAAGTTACTGGCACGCCTTTGCGTGTTGCTAAAGCATCATATTTGAGCAACGGGAAAAATGTGTTTTCACTCCCTGGGACCGCTTCTACTACGTTTCTACAACTACATGCGGAACCACCGAAGCGCATTCTCGCAGAAATGGGTGGGTTCAGGGCGGGCCTGGCTCGGCACATGTGACATCCTGTCTGCGTAGGGACGTCCTTCCCAAAAATTTTTTAAAAATGGGATCCAATGAAATGGGCTGGGGTGGGCCATAGGCGGAGCAGGAGAGCGGTGACGAACACTGTAGCGCCGAACGAGAAAGCGGTCTTCCCCACCTCAAGTGGAGAATGGTGCAGAATGCCGCGTCGCAGAAACACAGCCATAAACTCTGCTCCTACAACGCCATGAGGCGTTTCTGCCATCTTGTACGGAAAGAGCCTAAGTCTACACAGATAGGACTAACCCACTGCTTGATGGGACAGTGATGCAGTCAGTAAGTAAGTAAATAAAAAAATAAGAAACTGAAGACTGAAAGGGAAAAGCCATTATGAATAACCTGATTTCCTCAGGAAGAGGCCATAACAGGAACCACATCCCAGAACAAAAAAGAAGGGGATGAGAGGGCCAGCAGCATAAGACTAATTTATTTCAGCATGAGTCCCTATGGACATCAGTCCACTTCCTCAGATGAAGTGATGGAGTTGGTGCTTCTGGGAAAATGGAATGAATGCTACAAAGGCTTGTGTTACAGTCTTGAATGTGCTATTAGATCCCTTCCTCCCTTTGCCCGCTTTTATTTCTTATACAGCACTGATGAAAGCTTAACATCGCTATGGAAAGTACTTCTGAATGTGCACTAGGGGGCATTAAAGCCACAAGGATGAACAGGAGCCAGCCATTTTTTTTATATATATATAAAGAACTGATAAGGGAACCTCAAGAACTGATAAGGGAACTGTTCCCTTACCAGTTCTTGAGGTTTAGCTACATTGCTTGGCATAACACCAAATAAGATGCTCAGTTTTGAACCCAGCAACAGCAAGGTCATTTGCCAGCAAGGACCAGAGGATCAGAATTTGTTTTGTCCAAACCCAAACTTAGATAGCTGTCTGGCCCAGGGTTTCTCAACCAGTCTTCCCTGGAACCCTAGAGTTCCACAAGAGAGCACAAATGGAAGAAACATCACCTTTAAAAAAAAAGCTGTAGATATAACTATTCTTATGCAGTGCTTCCTTGAGACCTGAAATTTATTTCATGGTTTCCCCCAGGGTTGAAAAGTTGAGAAAAGCAGGTCTGGACCCTATTCCATTTCCTTTTTCTCAGGAAGTCAACTATGTTAATCAAAGAAATGATCTTGGTCATGCTTTAAGTTCTAGCAGGCCCTTTTTAAAGAGATTCCCAAGTTGCACTTAATACACCCAAACTCTTCCCGTGCTTCCCTGCCAACTCTTACACCCCAGAATTCCTCACCAGGGCAACTTCAAGGGGCTACCTCTGTCCTAACAGTTCCGTAACACTGCTAGTACCGCAACAGGCGTATCATTTCATGGATGAGATCTGGAAGTTATACGACGCAACTGAAACACTGAATCCTAGAAATTTTATTTTAGATGAAAACGAATCAAATCAGTAGTGAAGAAGAGGAGGAGGAGGAGGAAATGATTCTGATTGTACTGATTCCACCAAGGAAGCCATGGCTGGCCAAAGTTTGCAAGACCAGAGCAGGGCTGCTGATGTCTGGGGCTCCTGGAGATCTTTCATTCACAGGTCACATCAGTCAAAGCTGATCTGACAGCAAATAACAACAGCAACATAGATGATGTAACGGTTCCATATGGTTTGTAAAAAGCTGTCTGAGATTATAAGAGAAAACTATGTACTCCTTACTTCAAAGTGAAATCCTTCTTTGCGGGCAATGGCCTTTAGGATCTTTGAGGAGACGGTAGTTGCCAACATGTAAACATTTTTGACATCAGCGTCCTTAGAGCAGTTCTCCTTCCAGCAGGTAAACATCCACCACCCAAACAAAGCAGCCAGCTCATTGCCAGTAAAGACTTTCCAGCGGCCACTGCAGAAACAGAAAAAACAGGAGCAAATATCTGAAGAAATTCCCATGAGAAGCTACAGCACAAAAGAATTCAGCTAATTGCTTCCATGTCTATGAAACCTATTTCCATTCGTTTAGAAGTCTGTTCTGTGCATATAATAACTGCAGTCTCATCCTCAATGGATTTAAAAAAAAAAAGCCTTCACAATCTTAAAAATTCAAACAATTCAAACATTAAGATGGTATCCTGTGTCACAAGTGGGAATAGAAAGAATATTCATTAATATTGAAATCTCAAAATCTCAAGGGGTTTCCTGATTGTTGGCAAACTCTGAGGAGGAGAACCTTGAGCTGATAAAAATCTTGCAACATTTTCCTACTTTAAAAAATGCACGTGTGTTTTCTGTACAGAAAACAGCATTTTATGCACACACATGATTTTCTCTGCAGAAAGCAAGTTTCCTGAATGGAAAACATTATTTTTTTTTGAAGAAAATGATATTTCTGCACAGAAATGCACAAAAAAAAGTACGGAGTTTATTTTATTTTATTGCAGAATAAATTCTGAACTGTGACTAGCCCTTCATAAACTGCCCGTTCTTCCAAAAGGGGTAAAAATAGTTAAATTGCAGTCAACCCTCCACATTTGCGGATTTGATTTTCATGGATTTATTCCCAAGTTTCTCTAACCCCTACTCCTCCTCTCTTCAAACTCCCCTTTTCCAGGGGAACCTTCCCTTTGGACAGCTCCGATCAGGCCGTCCTGCCCTTTAAAAACCTGGCTCTGGTCCTCCTCCTCCTCCTCCATCAGCAGCTACCTGACCACTTAAGGACGGTTTCAGTTTCTCAGAATCACCGACTCTCTCTCAATGTCCACCCACGCCCAAGGAGGCAGATGGGTGAGAGAGACAAAGTACAGAGTCACCATGCAACCCACCCCCTTTTCCTCTTTTCCCTGACCTGCTTGGGACCGTGGGCACCACTCTTCCCCCCATGCCTCAGCCCCCTTCCCACAGAGGTTCATCCACTTTTACAGAGGTCCTATACCCTTAACCCTAGTGAACGTGGAGGGCCAGCTGAATTTGTTCTCACCAATGAGATCAATATTTATGTAGACTCTCCTCCCTAGTCTTAAGGATAAGCCACGTGGATGGTCAGTTTTTCTGTTTTCCCCTTCTCCCCGAGGCTTCAGCAAGGATCTTTCACTTACTTCTCCTGGATTTCTGCCACGGCCAGCCTGTCTGCATCAGGATCTGTAGCCACCACCACCCGGGCCCCTTCCTTCTCTGCAAGCCGCAAAGACAATTCCTGGAAGAAGCCAGAGATTCCTTTCAGTCACTGCAAGGCAGCCAGCTGAATGCCTCCCATGCACTTCACCCACTGCTCAGATAGTATTTCCACAGCCCACGCAAAATATACACTCTACGCATGGACAGAACTACGGATTAAGTGTTACAAAATACCTACCAGCACAGATTCTCCTTCCTCAGGATTTGGACACTTTACAGTGGAGAAGTCTGGATCAGGGTCTTTTTGTTCAGGGACTGGAATGGGAGGCTGGAAGCCGAAGGCCTGGAAAGCCAACTGCACGTAGTCATGCCCAACTCCATGAAATGAGGTGTGGACAAATTTCAGCTTGGTCTTTGCATTCAGCTCCCTGTAAGGAAAGCCACAGGATGTAATGAATAGGAGAGCAGTTTTCTCTAAAAGGAGGTGATACATCACACAAGTGGGTGACGAGCCAAGGCAGTAAGGCAGACACACCGTACAAGCGGCTCACAGGCAGCAGAGAGAGTCTGGTTTCCTTCTCCCAGCTTCTGAACTGAATCGCAGCAAACCAAATGCTGGTTCAGTGGCAAGGGCTGTCCCGCTCCTGTGCTTCACACGGACTGTCCACTCTTGCTTTTCTTTTAAATGAGCACTTGTCAATGCTCATTTGGGAATATGTTTAAAGGAAATGTAAAGGTGTAAGACTGCTGTAATGATTTGGGGAGAAGGGGCCGGAGGTCTCACAGGGTCTGGGAATCTCCTGCTTCAAACTTGCCGGTGTCTAATCTTATAGACAAGGACGGGAGCTTTCTAAATCCAGCCCTTGGGATTGGTGCATCCCTCACTAGGAAATCTGAATCTGAATGTTTACACCAGTTTTCAGGCCAGGAAAACAAGTCAGGGATTCTGCCTGTGTACCAACTATCCTGCTGCTCATCTATTTCCCTGTCTCAGCCCCTGGATGAAGGGCTGACTGCTGTGGTACTGGATAACAGCATGACACACAGCTTGGGCAGTTTCAATATTCACACCACAGCAGCATTAGCAAGGCTTCCTCGGCAATTCATGGCTGCTATGGGGCCTGTCTCTAGACCAAGTGTAGAAAATTTGGCACCTTCTAGATATTTTGGAACACAGTACCCATAACTCTTATCCATTCAGTTTGCTGACTATAGCTTTCTGAGGTTGAAGTCCCAAACACTTTTTAAGTATTTGTTTGTTATATTTATATGCCACCTTTCTCCCAGAGTGGAACCCACTGCTGTAGATATATATTTTCTGCACCTACCATTTGCCACCAGATGAGATGTTGGTGGTCTGGAATTAGGAAGGAAGACATTATGCTACTCAACGTCATGGAAATTTCCCAGTGAAACTTTAGGTGAATCTGCATTTAGGTGAAGATGGCAAATCTGTTTTGCCAAGTATGTTCTTCCACTTAATCCACAATTTTGTATTCAAATAGGGTAGGCGTACTGGAGAGTAAGCACACTTACTCAAGAGAGTAAGCACACTATGATGGTCCATCTCCAAATAGAATCCAAAGGATTCCTGGATGCTCTGGGGTATTTTCTAAACAAATGACAGGTGTCGAAGCACTGGGCTCACTAGACCTACTTGATACAGCTCCATGAAATCCACAACTCTCATCAAACCCACATAGCTAGGAACTGCATCTGCTTGCCTTTTATTTCTTACCTGTGGTAGCAGATTTTTTTCAGATCCTCCATGTAGCTTGCACAGATTTGCTGCAGAGGATCTTGCGTAAGAGGACTGCTATCAACCAGATTCTCATTCCAAGAGTCATCCCACGGCTCCACACATTCTTCTATACACTTCAGGATCTCCTTATCATGTGGAGATGTGATCTGTGCACCAGTCTCCCAGTACACCTGAACCAGAGGACAGGTCCGGAAAGTTAACAATTCAAACACAGGGCAGTGTCTGAGTTAGTTCTATGTACTAGAGCCCTGGTGGTGCAGTCGTTAAATGCCAGTACTGCACCCACAAGGCTGTGAGTTCAGTCCTGCAGCGCTCCAGGTTGACTCAGCCTTCCATCCTTTCGTAGGTCAGTAAAATTAGTACCCAGCTTGTTGGGGGCAATTAGCTAAAATACATTGTAAACCACTTAGGGAGTGCTTCTCACTGATAAGCGGTATGTTACCCTGATTTCTGGGGTCCCTTGGGGGACACCTCAATGTGCTCCACGTGATGGGGAATGGAAACTAGCCAGGGCATGAGCAATAGCAATACGAGAGGCAGGGTAACCTGGCGGGGTCTTTTTACCCAGTTTTTATGGGGTCAGGCCAAGCCAAAAACCAAATGAAGATGTCTAATAATTGATTTTATTGAGTGAAAGTCTCACGCACCAACACAATCACTCACACACTCACTCAAGACCTATTAAGAAGCAAACGAGAGGAAACTGGATAGGGGAATATTGAAGGGGTTGTAGCTGGGGTAATACTGCACCTTTTCCTGAAGCCCTTGGTCTGGGAAAGACAGCGGAGAAGTGGGGCTCAGCACAGAGAGGGCAGAGGGGATCACTCAACGGACGGAGAAACGGTCTGCTGGGATGACCGGGAGTGATCCAAAGAAACACTCAAAAACTGGGACTATTTGTAGGGGAAAAACTACCTGGAGGGCTAATCCTTTCCCAGGGAGAACAATGGGCGTTGCAAGGAGAAAGAAGCTCCACAATGGTAACTTCTTTTGCATGGTGAGATTACAAGGTGTTGCCAAAGTCTCAGGATCTTAAATGGTCCTTCTCTGATAGGATTTTATTGCTATCGGTGCTCAACTTGGGGCAAACACGCTAATCCCCTCAAGTCAGCTTCTCAGGGGCTGAGGACCCTTTGTCTACTGTGGGTTTGCACAGCTTGAGGTCTCCTGGGGCTACGTGACTGGGGATTTTACTGGCTTGACCTGGTTTTCGATCGTTCGACCGTGGCTGCCTACATGCTCATCCAGGCGACCTTTCAGGCACATGGAATCATATTTAATATCAAAATTGTAGACCCCAGGATAGGGTTTTTTCAGTGGAGTAACAGGTATATGTACTACAGTTCTACTATGAAGCAGCAAAGACATTCCTAGCACATACATACTATACATACATTAACAGAAGCAAAAGACTCTTAGGTAGCTACATAGGCACTACAAAACATAGTACTGCCATCCCTCATTTACTGAGAATATTCATACAGTGCCATTTTTTTACATAAATGTTCTCAAGATGCTTTAGTTTAAAGCAAGACATTAAAGCAAAATAACTTAAGTTCAGTAGTACCAAAAGAGAAAAAAAATGTGGTAAAGGCAGAAAGCATTAAGAAGTGGAAACAAGGACTCTCACTATGTTAAAGCCAGGGGATAATGGGAAAAGAAGGAATTATTTGGCGAGTAAGCCGAGATTTCTTTTTAGGCTGGTCAAAATGGCACCTGATGCCATGAAGACTGAAACACGTATCTATATGTACCATGTCAAGCTTCAGTATGTCGGGGATATGGAAATGAAGAATGAAATTTTTTCAGCCAAATCTATACTGGCCTTCACCGTCATCCAAAATATGTGCAAGTTTTGGAAGGCATCTTTTTATTTATAAATTCGGACATCACAGCTTTGCACTGCTTGTACTAACCAACCAAGTCAACCACAAAGAATCAACACCTATGCAAAACAGAAGACCACAGACACTTTCTTAAAACTATTTCCCTATTAATAGAACAGAACACCACAGAGTTCAGTTCTTGTTGCTGCATTTTTCAGTTTGCAATAATGAGTGCAGCATTGCTCATACGGATGTTTCTCAGACTTCTGACTGAGAAAATGGTAACTACAGGAAATCAACAGCCATCCAGAGAGTTCCCAACATACCTTGTAGCCATTGTCTTCCTTACGGTTATGAGAAGCAGTGATCATCACACCAGCGACAGCTTTGAGCTCCTGAACTGCGTAGGGCTGCAAGACAAATTTCCATTTGTTCCAGGATGTCAGGACTTCCAGCCAACCCCAGGAAAGAACACAAGATACCCTACACACATGTACAACTGACAAAAGGATTACATTCCTATTTCAGCAGGCATTTAATATGTAATTACTATGAAAAAAGGTGCTTGTTATTTTAATTGTCATTTGTGTGTTGTTTTTAATGTGCATTGTTTTAATTACTATAGCCTATTTAATGTGTGTTTCAACTTTTGTATGCTACAGTTTTAACTATGTTCTCTTTTAAGTTTTGTAAGCCGCTTTGAGTTCTTTTGAGGAGAAAAGCAGGGTATAAATAAAGATAACAACAATAACAGTAACAATAATACTTTTGGGCCTCTGAATACCAGTCATTCTAGGTTTGGAAATATTTTAAATCTTATTGAATTAAAATAAACAAGACACCACTTCATATGGACTTTCAAACTTCAATTAGCAACAGTAAGTGGTGTGACTTAGCATTATTATTATGTTAAAGCGACATTTTAAACTACCCTTGATGGTACATTCCTACAAGGGTTTAAAAACTGAATACGACTCTTCGTAAGTGTGCAGACTCATGGTTTTGGCAACTTCCAAACAGATCAAATTTAAGAAGATATTTCCACATATGTAATGGGATTCAAGATGGCAGTTCATGGATATAATCCAGGAGACAATCTACTGTGTCCTTCTTCCAAAGGTTTCAAATGGCCTGAGACATGCTCAGCTTTCTCCTGATTGCATCCAAGGCCTGCTTTCCAGAAAGCCTTAAGCACTGATTTTGTCCTGCTTTTGATTGTTTTAATCTGTTGATGGAAGCCGCCCTGGGTCCTATGCCGGCAGAAAGGTGGCATACAAATGTAATAAATAAATATATAAATAAAATATACAATAAAAATGAGTAGCACGAGAACAAATCAAGATTTTAGCAAACATGTATTCAGCTCCAAAAGGCTTTTGCCTTGCAAATACTGATGATACTATTAATGCAACTTAAAATTTTTTCTAGGAGAGGGACAGAAGTCAGTTAGTCCTACTATACCATAGGAAGGACCACTACAGGGCATACCAGTTGATCAGGTTGACACGGGGCTGACATTCGCTCCGATTTCTAATTTCTTCCTAAAGAATCAAGCATACCACTGCCTCACTGCTGCACACAGAGGACGGTCTTTACAGCAGGGCTGCGGACTCAGAGTCAAAACAATGGAACAGGAAGAGACTTTGGGTGGAGTCAGAATTGGAGCCAGTGGAAATGTTGAATAAGAACGACGCCAGTTTCAAAACAGAAACTGACAAATGCCTAGTTTGTTGCATACTTATTTTCAGAACAATTTAGGAAAGTTTTCTTATTCAGAAATTTTAATCAAATAGATATGCTTTACCACTCTAAGTGGTCTGATGATTAACACGATGGTGCAGAAATGGCTTGTACTACCGCTTTACTACAATAAATTTGTTACTACTATTTAATATACATTTGCTATTTATGAAGGAGTCAAAGGTCTGACATACAATTTCACAGCTCTGCTTTAGAGTAAACAAACACAATGTGTTCTTTTTACTGCCACTGAATTCAGTGAAGTTTCACTGTGGAGAGGACCCAATTCTGAACCTGCTACTTACCAATCATAATGGAAAAAGAGAGACTTACCACAAACGGAGTAGGTACGTATCTTGAGAACAAGTAGACAGGGATGCCCTTAGAAAGCAGCACAGCTGCCGTGAGCTTTGCCAGTCTGTGGAGAGTAAACAACGATCAGCTAACTCCATTTCCCATACCTCTTGAAGTTCTAAGCCAAGAAAATAGGCTCAGAGTAAAAGCTAGATGTAGTTTGTTAGCACAATAGGGCACTGTTGCAAGCGTCCTCATTGGGTTGATGTCAGGATATGTAGCCCCTGTCACAGCATATCCATTAGATTTAAATGAGAATACACAGGGCAGTCAGTATAGGGAAAAGCTACAGTAGTCAGAATGCTACAAAATATCAAGTTAATTGTTGATTACAACAATGTATCTGTCTGAAACACACCTATGTATTCCAATGTATGAAATGATTAATTCCTTTATTTCTCACTGCTACAATGTATCTGATGAAGGGGGGGAAAGATCAGAGCTGGCCAAAATGAAAGTGCCAAGAGGTGTTTTGAGAACTCAAAGCGTCTAAAGATAAGGGACAGGAAATATGTTCCCGCCCAAGGATGAAAGACAGGTAAACAACTGTGAGTCTAGGAAAGATGTGGGGCAATGTTAAATTTACGATCCTTCTCCAGTCACAGCTTTGTGAGCCTAAATTTGTATGGAAAGGTATAAAACATGTGAACTCCATGTATGTTCTAGTCTCAGCAGCTTTGGAAGAACTGTGTCCTGTTGCTTGCTTTGCTACAAATAAACACTTCTGTCTACTTCAGAGTGGAGTTTGTGGACTGCAAGCTATCCAGGGTATGACAATTAAGCTTTGACGAAAAAGCTGCTCCCAATTTGAAACAGAAGTTGGCTGTGTATGGTACAAATTAGTAAGCACCCATAATAACATCACCAATTAATAGATACCCTCTCTCCTTGCTGAAATATCCTCAAATTTTTTTGCATTTAATTTTTTTCCTTAAAAATAATAAAATTAGAAAGGAATAGATAAGCGGACATTTCAACATACTGCACTTTTAAAATTACATTACAGGAGGAAGGGCAAGACTGGCAGCTGAGCCAGCATCATTCAGTTTGATCCTGCCTGCGTACATTTTTCATCTGAGCTGGGATCTGCCATCCTCTGACTCAGGGACCAGCTGTGAGCTGTGTTTGTAATCTATCTCTCTGCACCATAATTCTGCCAGTGCTCAGTAATTTCCCTCCAAGGGCAAAGTTTAATGACTTCAATGTGCATAATGAACACACAAACTCTGGAATTCTAAAGCAATGAAACTCAAAGAAATAGAACACGCGGAACTTCTTTTATATTCTGATCTCATACTAAATAATCAAACCACTTTTTGAATCTCTTATGATAAAGCTACATTGACCATAAAGGCAAAACTTTGCCCTGCAGGAATGGACAGGGGTCCACCATACGCAGAGGAACTGACCTCCTTATATTTTGATTTTCTTAGACTTCTTGATTCTATGCTGTTATCGTAATAAATGAAGAGAGGTAACACTATGCAACATGGGTGGAGTCACAAGAGGTATCAGATCCACGGCCTCTGTAGTGTGCTACTTCACTCCTCCAAACAAATCACCTTCTCCTGACCCTTGACAATGGATCAGATCTGAAATGTGGAGGAGTTTAAACGTTCAAGTAACTTCCAATTAGACATTAAAAGGCAGACAGGAGAGCTGCATCACCTAGATTTCTTCCTACCATTCACAAACTGTTAACTATTGCCTCTGCAAATAGAGAGGGAAAGAATATTCAGAAATATCTGGAAAATGGTCAAAAAAACATGTCTTCCGAGTGTTGAGAAACTGTGATGAAAAGAGTCCTAGACTGACAAGAATCTTTGTAATTCTGGACTTATTCTGCACCAAATTCAAATGCTTCTAGTACTGCATAAAAATTAGCATCTTCTACAGCTTTTCTGCATGGAAGATAATATTTTAACACACGAATATTAATTCCTGCACACAAAATGCTGTTTTCTATACAGAAAATTGTTTTCTATACAAGTCAATCATGTACAAATTTTATGCAGAATAATTCCCCAATTACAGAATCTTCTGCACAGAAAACAGCATTTGATGTGCAGGAACTAATATTTCTGTACTGAAATATTATTTTCCACACAGAAAAGGCTACTTCCGGCATAGAAAATGCTAATTTCTTTGCAAAACAATCATGTGGGATTTCTTCACAGAATAACTTCCAAATTGTGAATAGCCTTCAAAAACTGTGTGGCTTCCAAATACCATATTTGGTGGCATATAAGATGCACTTTTTTCCCAAAAAAAATGCCCTCTGAAAACGGGGTGCGTCTTATACGCAGGCAAA
This sequence comes from Cyclura pinguis, assembly GCA_030412105.1. Lineage (NCBI taxonomy): Eukaryota > Metazoa > Chordata > Lepidosauria > Squamata > Iguanidae > Cyclura > Cyclura pinguis. The sequence continues at coordinate 287,924,208 of CM059601.1, read as the reverse complement.
TATGGGTAACTCCTGCCGCCGAGGCAGAAAGGGAAGGAAAGGCACCTTTCTGTTCCTTTTTGCTTCCACAGGGAGTTCTCCCCACCCAGGTAGAAATGACAGGAAGGGGGAAAGGAGCGCCTTCAACCCCCCTTCCTGTTCTTTCTGCCTCAGCTGCTGCCCCCCTGTACCCGCTGGCCACCCCCACACACCTCTCTGCGCTTGCTCGCCACCCCCCCCACACCTCCTTGCACCCAATCACCACCTCCACGTACCTATCCGTGCCTGCTCACCACTCCCCGTGCTCACTTGCCACCCAACAGGAGAGGTGCATGGGGTGGCAATCCAGCGTGGGGAGGCGCGAGGGGGTGGTGAGCGGATGCAGGGAGGTGCAGGGGGGGTGAGCGGGCACGGGGAGGTGCGGGGATGGTAGCAAGAAGGCGCGGGGTGGTGGCAAGAGGACGCGGGCAGGTGCGAGGGGTGGCGAGAGGGCGCGGGAAGGTGCGAGGGGTGGCGAAAGGGCACGGGGAGGTGCGAGGGGTGGCGAGAGGGCACAGGGAGGTGCGAGGGGTGGCGAGAGGGCGCGGGGAGGTGCGGGGGGTGGCGAGAGGGCGCGGGGAGGTGCGGGGGTGGGGAGAGGGCGCGGGGAGGTGCGGGGGTGGGGAGAGGGCGTGGGGAGGTGCGAGGGGTGGCGAGAGGGCCCGGGGAGGTGCGAGGGGTGGCGAGCGGCCGCGGGGAGGTGTGGGGTGGCGAGCGGGCGCGGGGAGGTGTGAGGGGTGGCGAGAGGGCGCGGGGAGGTGCGTGGGCGTGGCGAGTACGCAAAGGGGCCTGGCAGCCAAGGCAGAAAGGCCAGAAAAAAAACCCCAGGCCTCTCCACACCAGCTGACCAGCCCCCAGACCTACTTGCCACCCCCCTGTGCCTCTGCACCCAGTCACCATTTTCTGTGAAGATGCTGTTCAGGGTGCCAAGAAATTTTTTCCTAAAGAATAAAACCTGAAAATCAGGTGCGTCTTAGGCACTGGTGCATCTAATATGCCAGCAAATACAATACTTTTTCTCTGCTGGAAGAAAACTGCTGAAATTATTGAATGCTATCTTTAAGAAGAAACTCTGTGAAGAATTACTTCTCTATCTGCCAGAGGCACTGAGCTATTCCTATTTTCTGTCCACAGTACGTGAACTAAACTCATACCTTTGGCTACTGCAACTGCTGGTCACCTGGCCTCGTGTGTCATATCCAACAACAAAACCCCGTTGTTTGAAGTCTGAAAAACATTTCTCAAGGTATTTGTACATTCCCTGCAGCAAAATAAAACAGAGACATTGCATATAAGAGGCCTGTTATCTGCTTAGGTTTTTAAAATCATTCCTATCCCATTTGCACAGTGCAGGTAAAGGTACTGTACAATACAAAAAAAGAATTCTCTCTCACACACATACAGTATACACTAGACAGAGAGAGGCTAAATGTTGCTGCTGTTGTTAACTACCATTAGCAATAGTGGTAGGAGTAATAATGGCAGCAGCAGTCAGGGTAATTTCTTTTATTTATTTATTTAAAGTATTGTTTCACATCCTTTGGCCAAAAAGGATCCCAAAGCAGCTTACAAGATAGGTAGTATCGCACTCCCTGCCATCAGGATGTAGAGTTTAAATTTAAGATCGACAGACAAGGGAAAGGGGACAGGGAGAAAAAGCAGGGGGAGGAACGCTTTGTTTAGTGCTTATAATAATGAGAGAAATGGTTTCATCAAGACAACAGCTGAGAGAGACAGGCAGAGGTACAATCCTTTGCCAGATGCTTGTGGCTCCTCTCAAAGCCACACTGCATCTAAGCAGCAAGACTGTAAAATGCCTTCCCAAACTCCTGTGCAAGGCAACAACGGGATCCTCTCATACGCCCTTCTCTGATATGTAAAGCCTTGGCCCACACCTAGCTTTATTCAGTAGCCTACCCACCAGATATAGCTCAACTCAGCTGAGAACTGGAGGAAAAGAGCCCTTGTCCCATTACAGTCAGGAGGAAGAGGGAGGGACTGACAGTTTTGGTGCTGAAGCCAGGCCTGAAGCCAGACTGAAATGAGTCTAGAAAACCTATTTCATCCCAGTACATCTGCAGTTGGTTGGCCATGACCTACTTCACCACATTGCCTAAAAGTGGAACATAAGTCATCAGGTAGGACTTGTCCACAGGCTTCTCTTGAGGAGGCACACAAAAGCACCTTTTCAAGACCACTGGTACTATGTCATGCCCTATCCAGCTATTCCTCAGTTAGCAAAGTAGACAAGTTCCTTGGCATCACTTCCGCAACAGAAAATTTGATACCAGAGGCAGAAATAGCATGGGGGAAAAAACAGAGGAGTATGTTCCTATACCACAACAAAGAAGAACAATTTCAAACTTTTTATTCAAAACTAACAACACGCACGTGAAACAATTAGGTCTTTGCACAGGCAGAAAAAACAGAATTTCTTAAGACTACTTGAAGGCTGGTTCCAAAGGCATCTAAGGATGATGACTTTTTTTTACCAGGCTCCACTTTTTAATGATTTCTATCAAGACAGACAAATATAGAGATCTATGCTTTTTAAAATGGAGACTTACTCCTCTTTTCTCTCTGTTTTGCTGGTCGTGCATGCTCAGTAAGGGATTCTGGGGGCAGCTGCTGTTGACCTTGCCTGTTGTAGGAAGGCGCACACAGCTACGGTAGGTTCAGCTAGAGGAGAATCTTATTTTTTTCCCAGTTCAAGTTTTATGGTATTGTATATTCCACTCACTCTGCAGCAACCCAGCCCCCAAAAATGTGTGTTTCTCCAACCCTCCATCACCATCTCCCCAAAGCTTCTAGCTAGAGACAGAAGGCAGGGAAGAAAAGGTGTGGGTGGGTAGGCTTCAAAAAAACTTTGCAAAAAGGAGGTTCTTGTCAGAAACTTTGTCAACTGTGGCATGCCTGTGTAAGTTTTACCCCTTCAAAGATCCACCGGATGAGCTTGTCCTGGTAGTTTTCAATAATAATGAAAAGTGACAACCAAAAAGGACAGTAAAAGGTCAAATTCCTTTCAGTGTAGCATTTACATTTTTCACTCACAACAACTGAAACTGATCCCATACAGTTGGAGCAGATGATGCCCTGGACATCCCCTCTCATTTTGTGACATCTACATCAGAGTGACTTTGCATGACCTGCTCTTCCATGGTACCTACACATTTGTTCCTCTGGGCTCTGATGTCCCAGAAGGCAGAAGGGTTATGCTTCTGTCCAGAAGAGAAGTAGTATCATTTCCCCATCCCGTATGAATTTACAAATCCTCAGCTCCTTCATGACATTCCATTTAAACTCACGCTGCAGTCACAACGACAAGGAAAAGGCTTGGCAGGGCAGTCTTAGTGAGCGTCAGATAGGCATGTTAACTAACAAGCCAGTCAGCAGTCTCATGACTGAGATTTGTGTGCTGGCTGAAATGCCAGGAGCAAAATCAGCATTTAGATTCTGAGCCTCTCTCAGTGTTGTCTTTATGCTGAGTCAGAAAGAACTGGCCTACTGGTGCATGATTTGAGCCACAACCATGCTGGACATATGGAGAACTGAAGTAAAAACGCCCTATATATTTCAGACAGAGATGACAAAGGAACAGTGTAATTGTTTCAGATATGCTGGAGATGGAATTGATGCTAAATTTCCTCAAGATCGAGTAAAATCAACAGATGGGGTATTTTGCATCTGGAAAGGGTGAAATGTTTCTCACTTACTTGCAAGATTATCTGTAAAAGAAGAGACGTGCCCTCCTTCCACATGCGTAAGTAGCATAAAACATCAGGGTGCCTGAATCAACTACCTGTGTGATATTTGATGAAAGTCCTTAGGACTGTTTTGAACTCCTCTGTGACCAAGGCACAGGGTATTTCATGGGTCTATGAAATGGGGAGAATGCCTGCTTTGGGTAGGTTGTGCTCCTCCTTAAGAAGCAGGATTGGTAAGTACTCCTAGACCTAGCACTGCCAGTGAAAACCCAGAGGGATATAGTGACTACAAGTCCCTGCTTCCAGGTCTGGCTAACTTGCCAGTTATGGCTCTTCCTAAAATGGGATAGCCCACTCTCAATAATCCATGTTTGAGTAACTTTGCATTTCAATTACTGAATTGCTTTCTGTGTGGGATTTCCCCTGAAGATAATTCAGAGACTTTAGCTGGTTCAGAATGGCATCTACTGGTTACAGAGGGGCATCCACATATATTCTTCATGATCTGCACTGGCTACCATCTCACATCTAAGTCTACTTTAAGACACTACTGTTGCCTTATAAAGCCCTACATATCTTAAGAGAATCCTCATATATCTGAGTTGTGTTCTACAAGAACTACAGAGGTGTCTGTGTCGCAGAGAGAAGGTTTCTATAGGCCGCTCGAAAGAAACTGGACACTGATTTCTGTTTTATTAAATCACAGCTCTGAATACAGGGGTGGTGTGGTACTAGATACATATTCCTGGACATCTATTTAAATGCAGTTTTAAAAGACTTCTGCCCATGTACACAATCCTGAAGGTTGTGCATCTGAACAAGTATTCTAACTGGCTGGTCACAGCAGGAGCACTAATTCTGCAGGCAAGCTGGCCAAGGGAATACAATCTACATCTGACTTGAACAGTGTACTTCAGAACTCTCTGCTAAATAGTGCCCAGTTTTGTGGGCATCCTTCTTGGCATGCACATTGTAGCTACTTGGTATGACAAACCTGCCCCCTCCCAACATATATGCATTTGCTGTCTTGTCATCAGTATTTTTTAAAAACTGCCATAGCCAGTTTGAAGCCAGCAATAAGGCTAGCTGTCCTGTAAATGTTTTTTCCAGCAGTAGCCTCTGCCCAAATACAAATCTGATAAAGACTACTAGCAGAACACAAACCAGTGAGCACGCACAAGAACTTTTCCAGTTCAGGTGCAAAATCTGATTTAACCCAGCAGTCAAAGAATGCTTATTTATGCAACCAAAAATAGTTCCCAAAGCAAATAACCGCAAGTACAGAACACAACCTACAAAGCAAGCAAGAAGGCACAGAGCCAGAAAGACTCCCTGGTGTCTGAACTTGAAGTTTTCTGCCAAGAAAACTTATTACTGCTTAGCAGCCAATCCGAAGTTACCCATACTCCCAAACAGACCAAAACACAAAGGCAGCACGTGCTGTCCAGGCTGTCAGAGCATGAACAGCTCCAGAGTCAACAGAACACAACAGGGCAGAAAGTGAAAAGCTCCAGCTGCTTCCTCTACAGCCCAGGAAGACACATCAACATGTTCACCTTTTCCTTAGAGAAAGAACAAAAGGCAAAGCCCTCCAGAACAGAATTTTCACACTTTCTCCAACCTCCTTATGGAAGATCCCTGTGTTGGGAGTTTCATTAATGACAATGAATTGAACAAAGACTCATAGCTGAAGGTTTTTAGCACATTTGCCACTCGTCTCAACAAAGGAAATTAGATTTCAAATAAGAGCGCAAAGCTCATTTTATGTGAAGTCGAAGGCTTTCACGGCCGGAATCCATAGGTTGTTGTTGGTCTTCCGGACTTTGAGGATCCTCTGAAGATGTCAGCCACAGCTGCAGGTGAAATGTCAGGAGAAAATACTAATAGAACACAGCCTCAAAGCCCGGAAACCCACAACAACCTCAAGCTCATTTTGTATGTGCAAACGATAGGGTGGTCACTATACCAACATGAACAACAAAAGCAGGAGCCAGGTTGTTGTGGTTCAGCTCAACAGCTCTGCTTCACACAACTGACTTAGAGAAGCATCTCCCACATGACTGCATTACCAGCAATAATTATATGTTCATTCCAAAGACACTGCCTTGCTGCTTCCCAGTGATGCCCTTAAGGGTGGACTTTTGGGAAGAAATCCCAAAATGACCCACTTAACAGAGGGAGCAGAAAAGACCCCCAGTACAACAGGTTGTGCTTACCACATCTGGAGTAAGTGGAGTTATGTTCTAGGGAGATTACCACACATTTGCAAAAAGTCTTGCCATTCTAGCAGGCCACTGATACCATGAAAATGACGTTATCTCCTCATTCTCCAAGAAGCATATGCATTGCTCCAGGTACACACTGAGACCGATCCTGAGCGCTATTACTATTAAGCTGACCACCTCCTAGATATATGCTTTGGCAAACTGAATGAATAATCAGATTTAATTCCCAAGGCTAACTCATTTGGATGAAACATTCTTTCACCTTCTAAAGGGTCTCCAGCTTTGATGACGAGTAGGCTTGGATTTGCCTTTCAGAAGATCTGATTTGAGCCCCTCCTCAAAATCCACCATTTCCATAAAGCAGAGGCCGGTGGGAACTGTGTGGTTCTCCATAGGTTGTTGGACTGCAACTTCCATCAGCCCACATCTCCAATGCTAATGGTGAGGAATGCTGGGAGCTGCAGTCCAACAAGATCTGAAGGCCATACAACTCCTAATACTGCCAAAGAACCTTCTGACACAACCCTGAGCTCCCATGCCCTCCTATAATTCAGCTTGTAACTAATTCTAGAGAGCCAATGGGGCATGGAGGATTGACGTTGGACTAGGAGTTTGGGAGACCAGGGCCTGAATTCCTGCTCAGCCATGGGAACTTGCTGAGTGATCCTGGGCAAGACGCACTCTCTCAGCAATGGTGGGCAAACGAAGGAAATGGTGGTAAACCCCCATCAAACAAATCTGGCCAAGAAAACCCAGAGACAACATGGTGTTAGTGTTTTGAGCACCGGCCTAGGATTCCAGGAGACTGCAGGGTAGATCTGTATTTGGGTCATCATAAGTCAGAAACAACTTGGCAGCAGCCAGACTCAAACAACAACCACAACTAATTCTAAGCATGAAAAACTGAAAACATTTGCTTTCCAGTTTATTCCAGCTTCCATCTCCCTTCTTTTTTTCCTTTTGTGTGTTGTCTTTCAAACTGTCAGCCTGAAGGCAGGGATTGTCTTGCTTATTACTGAAATTATGTAAGCAGCTTTGAAGCCTGTCCACCTGAAGAGTGACACACAAGTCCTTTTATTAAAGAAGAAGAAATATTGTCTTACAGAGATGACACTACATAAACACTACACAAAGATTCAGTTGCGCTATAGAAGGGTTTCGTACAGGAAACAGAAATTGTCAGCTTGTGAAATAAGGTTTCATAAGAATTCGAAGAAGACAGAGAGAGCAGGACACAACACTGAAGAAATCTGTGTTAAAATCACCAGGGAGGTTTTCATGCCTTTGCTGTTACACTCACCTGTGTGGACTGGATCACAGTAAGATCGTTGATGCGGCAAAAGCCAGCCCCCATGGCGGAGCGGAGCCCAGCAGTCCCAAAAGTAAGTCTGCGGCACAGGCGGTCCCGGAGTTCCTTATTCCTTCCATTTCGTAACAGGTTTTCAATCTGCTCTTTGGTTTTAGGGTTCTGCAAATGAAACAAGTTGCAATCAGAGAAGAAGTGCAGTGCTGTAGATGTAGTATGCAGTACAGAAACAGAGCCACTCCAAATAAGATCAGGGAAACTCTTGATGTGCTCTGGTTTAACCTGAAAGCCAATTCTCATAATCCTTTCAGCCCATTAACAGCTTCCATTATCAGTCAGCCAGCATCTGCACTGACAGGCCAAAGCCAGATCACAGTCAAGGAAGCACAAGCTACAAGTAAACAACAACCTTCCCTGCCTGATACTGAGAAGCTTCTGTGAATCATCCCTTTATTTTGTTTGGGATTTTTTGTTTCTCTAGTTAGGCACACATGGTTTCCCCATTCCAAACACTTTCAAGAATGCAATACCTCAACACAGTCTAGTAATTATTGACTAAGTTTTCAAACGCTACACACAAAGCAGCTTGCTTACATGAACTGTGATACCAAGCCATTTTGGATCCCTCTCCTGGAGAAGTCTTCAGAAACCAAAACACCTGGAATCCTTTTAGAAAATTAAGGACCCCAAAGCCACACTCTCTTGGCTGTCCAGGTTCTGCCACTCTGGAGAAGACATGCAACTTGCTATTTCTAAACAACAAGCATTTCTGTTTTCCTTTTACACTTCCACGTGCTTATCCTGTCCCATTTACTGCTTTCCCTCTTAAGGCAGCACCCAAATAGCAAACTCCTTCACACAGCTGGTTTAGCTCTGCCATTCCACAGCAGGAGCGACTGAAAGACATCTCAAGGAAGGAACATTATAGTAGAACAGACGTTTTTCAGCAGCTCTCCAGATGTGGAACTTGCTAGCCAAAAGGATTTCTTTAAGTTCTGCTTTTATTATCCAGGTTAGCAGAAATTAGCAGTCTCCGCTAGGATTTTAGACACCTTCATTCAGCTGCCTAGTTCAAAAGGCTTCCCCATCCTGAAGGGCCCTGGGCTGAGCCATAAGATATTTTTATGTTTTATCCCACCAGAGAAGGATGAAAGTCAGAAAGAAAAATAAAGAACAACAATTCCAGAAATTGTTGAATACATTAAAAGAGAAGGAAAAAGAGCTTAGGAACAATGCGACAGATCAAAAATTAAAAATGGAAGTAAAACTACTACAAAACCAATCAGCAGCTACTAACATGGAAGAAGTAGACAGATGAGATACTGCCGCTTGAATTATTTTGAGCACTCCAACAAACCGGGAAAGTGGTTGGCCTTAGAAAGGAAAAAGAAAAGAGAAAAATATTTAAAATAAAACAAGATCACGAAGAGATAACAGATCATCAACAAATTAAGAAGATTTTCTGGAAATACTACACAAACCTATATAACAAAGACATGACACCAGAAATAGAGAATGGAAGAGCTCAGGTCTATCTTGATAAGCAAGATGTTGCTTCTATGTCAAAAGAACACAAGGAGATGTTGAATGCGTCTATTACAAGGGCAGAAGTTTCAGATTCAATAAAGAGACTAAAAGTTGCAAAGGCGCCAGGCCCGGATGGCTACACAGCCAAATTCTACAAAGTCTTTGAATCTGAACTACTTGATCCATTGACGAAGACAATGAATGCAATAGTACAAGAAGGGATACCTGAATCGTGGAAACAGGCCAACATAACATTAATTCCGAAAGAGGGTAAAGATCTTTCCCAAATAGACAGCTACAGGCCTATCTCGCTTCTCAACATAGATTATAAAATTTTTGCTTCCATATTGGCAGAAAGGCTTAAAAAGGTCCTTCTAGTAATGATTCACCCCGACCAAAACGGGTTCTTACCTCATCGACATCTTAAGAATAATATAAGAACGTTGCTCAACATAACACAACATTTCGACAAAAGAAATGAGAAGAAATTAGCTATTTTATTTATTGATGCGGAAAAAGCATTCGATAAGGTCAGATGGCCTTTTATAACAGAAACGTTAAAAAGAATGGACTGCGGTTACAATTTTCTCCATTGGCTTGAACAAACAAGGAACAAACCGCCAAACTGATTATAAATGGAGAACTAACCAATTCAATTAAGATCAATAAAGGGATACGCCAAGGATGTCCGCTATCACCATTACTTTTTATTTCTACATTAGAAGTTTTAAACAACAAAATTCAAGAAAACCAAGGGATAAAAGGAGTTAGACTGAAAAATCAGGAATATAAATTAAAAGCCTTTGCCGATGGCCTGACTTTTTTTTTAGAAGATCCATTAATAGGAATTAAACATTTAATGTTCAAATTAAAAAAATTCGGAGAAGATGCAGGACTAAAAATAAACTACAATAAATCATCCATGATAGTCAAAAATATGACAAAAGCAGAGAGAGAAGAACTATGTAAAATTACTGGAATCAAAATAGAAAGAAAAGTTAAATATTTGGGAATCTGGTTCACAGAAAGCAACAAAGAACTATTTGACAATAACTACAGTAAAAGTTGGAAAGAAATCAATGCTGATCTCAAGAGATGGTCTAACTTGAACCTATCAATATTAGGCCGAATTGCTGCAATCAAAATGATCGTCCTTCCTAAATTAAACTTCTTCTTTCAGAACCTCCCTATTATAACTAATAACAAACCACTTCAGAAATGGAAAGAAGATTTGATCAAATTTATATAGAGAGGCAAGAAACCTAGGATCAGATGGAAACTACTGATAGAACAAAAATCTAAAGGTGGCTGTAATCTACCTGATTTAATAACTTATTATTACGCCAACGTGATGACCTGGATCCAGGATTGGATCACTCTTCGAGATAAAAGAACATTAGAATTAGAAGGCGCAGGGATGAGATTCGGTTTTCACGCCTATCTTTGGTATGGGAAAGCAGCAATAGATAAAGACTTCAACAACCACTATGTGAGAAAATCTCTATTAAAAATCTGGTCAAATATTAAAAAACAAACATATAGTAAAATACCATGGTGGATTTCCCCACAGGAAGCATTCTTTGGGAGGTGGGTGAAGCAACAAGACAATTGGTTGAGGTATGAAAATCTTATATTACAAGACAGTCCAAATGAAATTAGGCTTAGAACACGAGAAGAACTCGCCCAAATAGGTTTCGAAATCGACTGGTTCCCCTACATGCAGATAAAGGAACGGTATAAAATGGACTTGAAACTAGAAGGTTTCTTACTAAATAGAAAATACAATGAATTAGAAACAATCATATTCACAAAAACAAAGCAAAAGATCTCACAATACTATAGATATTTATTGACACGTCAATTAGAGGATGAGACTGTAAAAGATGCTATGATAAAATGGGCCAGAAACTTCCAACACGAAATTTCACTAGAAATTTAGGAGAAAACCTGGAAAAATACCAATGAATTTACTAGTGCTCAGGACCTGAAAGAAAATTTTCTGAAGATGATGTATAGATATCACTTAACACCTGAGAAACTGGATAAAATTTACCACACGGGTAACACTAACCGTTGGAAGTGTAAAGAAAAAACAGGATCTTACTATCATTTGTGGTGGACTTGTTCCGCAGCCAGAATACATTGGCTAAATATATATGAAGCAATAAAAGAGATCTTTCAAGTAACATTTCCTATTTCCCCAGAATTCTTTTTGTTAAATATGACGTATATGTTCCAAAAAGACTTTGCTCAGAAAAACAGTAAGATACTGCTATTCTTGGTCACAGCAGCAAGAATATCCTATGCTAAAATGTGGAAAAGCATAGAAGTACCAAATCTAGATCAATGGATTATGAAAGCTACAGAATATAAGGAGTTCGACATGTTTACACAACTCATACGAGGAAAATCGACCAAGGAGGTGGAAGAAAAATGGGAACCTGCGACAAGATATATAACTAAAAGATGGGGGATTAAAGTTTAAACTGAATAGCTTATAGATAAAAGAACAGACCAAAGTTTAACAGAAGTTTAATAGAAATCGTTAAGACAAATAAAAATAGGAGAATTGTAATTAGGATAATAATAACTTGTGTCCAAATTCTTATCTTCCTATACAATTATTTTTTGTATTATAGGGGAATACACAGAACTATATTCGTTGACAGTTAAAAGTTAAGACACAGGAAAAAGTGCACAAAACTAAAAGAAAAAATTAAAATATTTTATGAAATTTCATATTGATATGATAAACATATAGTGCATTAATATAACTCAGAGAAACGTTTTTTTAAGCATTTTCTCACAAGTAATGACATAATGGAAAAGAAATATCCAGCATGAATTAAGAATTATATAGAAATCTGTAATATATGTCCGAAACTATAAACAAAACTAGAATGTATAATGATTGCATTGATAAGATACTCATGTTGAATGTTGATGGAATGGAGTGTATTTGAAGAAAGATTGTCCTTTTTTATTTTTATCTTTATTTTTGTAAAAAAAATAACAAAAAAAAAACAGAGAAGGGTGAAAGTCATTTCTGCTTCCACATTCCATTTTTCAAAAAATCTCAAGTTCTTTCTGTATAATTTAAGAAGAAATCTGAAAATATTGACAGGCTCTTATCCAAAATAAACGACATGAAATGGTCTACACAGACCAAATCCAACAGGTACAACTGTTCCCAGCATGGAATGGACCACATTGTGATCTACCACATGTTTAAACCTGCTGACTGTTTTGTGGTACTTTTCTACTTTTTCTGACTTTTAGTTTGATTGATTGATTCCTCTTAAGAACTGCCCTGGGAATACAATTGAAAGATACTACAAGAACATTTCAAAAGAAAGAAAATGCCAACAGGATGCAGAGGGTCTAAGATTTAACACTCCTACTTCTGCACAGACCACAGCATGCAGAACATACTTCCTTCAAAATAAAATACAGAATGGGGGACACGTGGCTGGATAGCAGTACGTGTGAAAGGGATCTAGGAGTCCTAATAGACCACAAGCTGAACATGAGTCAGCAGTGTGATGCGGCAGCCAAGAAAGCCAACGCAATTCTCGGCTGCATCAATAGGAGCATGGTGTCTAGATCGAGGGAGGTACTGGTACCACTCTACTCTGCTTTGGTTAGACCTCATCTTGAATCCTGTGTCCAGTTCTGGGCACCCCAATTCAAGAAGGACCTGGTCAGGCTGGAGCAGGTCCAGAGGAAGGCGACCAAAATGGTGAGGGGCCTGGAAGCCATGAAGCCCTATGAGGATAGATTTAGAGAGCTGGGTATGTTTAGTCTGCAGAAGAGAAGGTTAAGAGGGGACATGAGAGCCATGTTTAAATATTTGAAGGGATGCCATGTCGAGGAGGGAGCGGGCTTGTTTTCTGCCGCTCCAGAGACCAGGACAAGGAGCAATGGATTCAAGCTGCAGGGAAGGAGATTCCACCTGCACCTCAGGAAGAACTTCCAGCAGTCAGGGCTGTCCGGCAGTGGAATACGCTGCCTCCATGGAGTGTGGTGGAGTCTCCTCCTTCTTTGGAGGTTTTTAAGCAGAGGCTGGATGGCCATCTGTCAGGAGTGCTTTGAGGGTGTTCCTGCATGGCAGGGGGTTGGACTGGATGGCCCCAGGGTCTCTTCCAACCATAGAATTCTATGATTCTATGAAAACTCATGACTGAATTTCCACACCTAGTGCCTTATGCAGAGAAATAGCTAGAGGACCTGGGACGTAGACAGCTGGGATGCCTGGTATCGGAAAGAAAATTCTTTACTCCCTGTGGCTTTCTTTGGCCTCAAATTATAGTCTCCGCACTTCCATTCTGGAGAAACAAAACCCACAAAAAGCCCTCTGAGCAAAACCACATAAGACTCAGCAGCTAATCAGAGCTTGCACACTCATGTGCAAGTCTAAAAATTTTAGTCCAAAAATCTGACCCCAAAAAACTGGCTTGACTTGTCTGTGGGTTAATGTAAGTACCGCATCTTGTGTCTTATCCAAAAAGGAACCACCTCCTTCTCTGAGTAGAGTGGTGAAAGGCGAGAGCTTAGTCCACCCCGAGAGGACCTAAAAGAAGCACCAACTTCCTCTCGTCTCTCTCTCTGCTGCAGTGTCACTTCTGGCCTTTTTGAATGCCCAGGTGGGAAAATGGCGCTTCCCCTCGATGGAGCTCAGAGAGAGTTGAGTGGGGTGGGTGCTTCTTTTACGTTCTCCTGGGACGGATTAAGCTCCCACCTTTTGCTACCCTACTCAGAGAAGGGGACGGTTCCTTTTTTGATAAGAGTTAATACTGTACCTTAACAAATACTCTACATTAACAAAAAAACAAACCACCCCCTTCTTTGAGTACATGGTGAAAGGCCTTTTCGAATTCCTGGGCAGGAAAATGATCGTAGTGGCAGCCAGGGGCAGCTGGATCTCTGAGGCAGTGCTGGCATTTTCCCCTCTCTGTGGAAAGGCCTTCGATTTATAAACAGGTCATGTCAAAATCTATAATTCTGGCCCCCAAAGCTGCCCTCGACCTATACACGAGATCAACAAACATGCGTATATGCAGCATCTTTTGAGCTACAAAGCCCAGGCCGTTGTTGTTATTATGTACCTCTAAGTCATTTCCAACTTAGGGCAACCCTAAGACGAACCTATCACAGGGTTTTCTGGGGCTGAGAGTGACTGATGCATCCAGGTCAACCAGTGGGTTTCCACGGCCGAGCAGAGAATCAAACCCTGGTCTCCGGGGTCACAGTCCAACTTTCAAACCACTACACCTTGCTGGCTCTCCTAGCCAGGACTGTCATCTCCAATTCTGGTTGAGAGATTTTAAGAGCAGTTCAAAAAAGTAAATTTTCAAAGCTCTGGCTGATGGATTTTTCCCTCAAAGCACTGAAATTAGCATTATTTGGGAAAGATGTTATTTTAACACCTAAAAGTGTCCTCAAAGCACCAGATCCCATCTGATCTTGGAAACTAAGGAAGGTCAGCCCAGTTAGTACTTGGATGGGGGACCACCAAGGAATACCAGGTGCTATGTGAAAGGGATCTAGGAGTCTTAATAGATCACAAGCTGAACATGAGTCAGCAGTGTGATGCGGCAGCCAAGAAAGCCAACGCAATTCTCGGCTGCATCAATAGGAGTATGGTGTCTAGATCGAGGGAGGTACTGGTACCACTCTACTCTGCTTTGGTTAGACCTCATCGTGAATATTGTGTCCAGTTCTGGGCACCCCAATTCAAGAAGGACCTGGTCAAGCTGGGGCAGGTCCAGAGGAGGGTGATCAAAATGGTGAAGGGCCTGGAAGCCAAGCCCTATGAGGACAGAGAGCTGGGTATGTTCAGTCTGCAGAAGAGAAGGTTAAGAGGGGACATGATAGCCATGTTTAAATATTTGAAGGGATGCCATGTAGAGGAGGGAGAGGGCGTGTTTTCTGCTGCTCCAGAGACCAGGACCAGGAACAATGGATTCAAGCTGCAGGAAAGGAGATTCCACCTGAACCTCAGGAAGAACTTCCTGACAGTCAGGGCTGTCCGGTGGTGGAATCTGCTGCCTCGGAGTGTAGTGGAGTCTCCTTCCTTGGAGGTTTTTAAGCAGAGGCTGGATGGCCATCTGTCGGGAGTGCTTTGAGGGTATTCCTGCATGGCAGGGGGTTGGAATGGATGGCCCGTGTGGTCTCTTCCAACTCTACATTTCTATGATTCTATGATTCTATATTTCAGAGGAAGGCAATGGCAAAACACCTCTGGGTATTCCTTGGCTAAGAAAATCTTATGAAATTCATGGCGTTGCCCTAAGTCAACAGGAGTCTCGAAGGCACATACGCACACCCTTGGAAGACATCCTTTCTCACCAGCAAGACCAACCCTTTTAAGCATTCTGTAAACAGAAGACACAATTGTTTTATTTTCACATATTCTAGAACCAAAACCTCTGCAAATGAAATCTTGCAAGAGTATTCATAGAGATAGCTTTCTCACGCAAAACATGTTGGAGTGATAAGCATCAGTGTAACCAAGGCCAAAAGCATAGTTAAAAGGACAAAGGTGGGAAACAGGTTTTGCGTACATTCTTAGATAAGTAGGGAAGCTTATATACAGTGGAGAAAAGTCTTTGTCTAGTGCCTTGATAGTAAGGCTGTAGGACCTGTAAAATGCTGCTGTATGAAAGTCAAGGAAGAAAAGTTACAGCTGATTATGAAGAAAACAAGAATGATGGCCACAGATGACTTACATAACTTTAAAATGTGTGTTGAAGACAATGAAATAGTTAAAGGTTTTCTATACATTGGCTCAATCATTAATCAGAACAGATCTACTCAAGAACACAGAATAAAGCTAGATACTAGAAGGGCTACTATAAAGGAATGAGGTAAATGTAAATAACTAAGATAAGACTAGATAAGTGTAAAAATATGGCACTAAAAACCAAAGTCATAATCATCTATGCCCTAGTATTTCTGATTTTTACATACAGTTGCAAAAGCTGAAGAGTGAAGAAAAAAAATAAATTCATTTGAAATGTGGTGCTGGAGGGGAGGTTCTGCGGCTATCATGGACAAACAAAATTAAAAAAAAAAACAGATCTGAAAACATATCAAGCCAGAATGTTCACTAGAAGCCAAAGTGATCAAACTAAGACTAGCACACTTCAGACATCTCATGAATTAACATGACCCATTAGAAAAGGCAATAATGCTCAGTAAAACTGAAGGCACTAGGATAAGAAGAAGACTACACGACAGGTGGACTGCTTTATTCAAGTCAACCATCACAAGATTCGAATCCTCACAAGATTCGAGCAGGGCTGTTGCTGACCAGGACTCTGGAAGGTCCCTCATTCATAGGGTTGGCATAAGTCACAGCTGATGTGAAATAGCTGATAACAAAGCAGGTCTGAGTCATACCCGTTTGTGTGTGTGGCTGCGCTGAAAGCTGGCGTTTTAATGCAGGTTAGTATGTCAAGAAACCACTGTCTCTATTCAAACCACTTCCAAAGGAACAGAACTTGTGAATATATCATAATTCAGACGTTTCTCTTTCTAATCTTCCTTTATTTTTTGTTGTTCATGTTCTTCAAGTAGCAATACATGAACAACACAAAACAAAGTCCAGAAAAGCTTATGCTAAAAATGTCTTCTTCCCAGTTAGTCTCAAACATACCGCAGGATACTTTTAGACCTGTTTAAAACTAAATCCAATCTTATTTACACACTGAAGGGATGACCTGTTATGACAAAGTGACAGCATTCTTATGGCTGTTTCTAACAAGAACATTCTTGATCCAGATGCTTGAGGCCTCTTTGGGAGCATCTGAAAACGCCATAAGGGTCAAACTAAATGCATCTAAATATAGGTATACATTAAGCGCAGCTGCAGGGAGACAATTACGATCAGGATCAGGTTTGCAGAAAGAGGGAGCTTCATCTTTTATACTCCAGCTGCAGCCCTGACGAAGTCCGCCTTTACAGTCCTTCTATGCGACGGCAAGGAAATCCCACACTGTAAGATGGAGCGGCATCCAAAATGATCACACCCCTAGATACTAACAGCACTCACAAAGTGCTCAACCCTGGAGTCTTTTTTGCTGACTTTAGAAAAGTGACTCTATGAACTGAACTCTCTGAATCCTCCAGCCAACTGAGCCAGAGGGGGGGGAAAAAACTTCCCCAGGTTTGCTGGTATCCCACTCTAGCGGGCATTCAAGTCGCTGTTTGAAATGTGAAGAGCCAATCTAAGCCACAGATGCTTTGGGCCATTTTAACAGCCCAAACAACTTAGAAATATCACACACTCCTTTCCTAGACTTACCTAAGATTCATTTTATCTACAAGGGACTAACCTCAATTGTTAAGAAAGCTGACCTACGAATTTTTTTTTAACAGATAAAAACATACTTGTATAACCTATGACCAATGCAACAGGTAAGAAGCAGCGGTGAGGGCAGCTGTGTAGATTCCTTCCACAGAGAAGCCAAGCGCACCAAGAGTGCTAAAAGAAGCAGTGCCAACGCTTGCAGAGAGGGCTGGCTAGCCAGCTAGCAGGCTGGCCACACAAACAAATGCAAATTGGCTCAAGTGATGGGCTAATGCACCGTCTTGGCCGCTTGTCCCACGTTTCACCTGCTCAAATATTCTGAATCAAACTGGCTGAGATCATTCTTAAAGGAAGACAGTTCAAGTCACACTGTTACATTAAATCATACGAATAAAGACGGAGTGCAAATTCAGTCTGATCTGCATGCAGTCTGTTGGAGCTGCTTGCCTGTCATTATTACCTTCAATGGATTTAGACTTAATTTAGATTCTGGCAGAACTACATTATCTGGCAAAGAAGCAGACATAAAATGGTAAACAACCCTAAGGTGCCGCAGAAGTCGTATGTGACTAAGAGGATGATGAGAGGCCATGAGGAAGACTGGATTATATAAAACACAGAAAATTAACTATGAATATTAAAGCCACGCAGTGTTCACTTAGAACTAAAAGAGGAAGAAACCAGCTATTATGGATGTTTTCAAAAAAACTCCAAGTTCCTCACAAAACGCTCCATCTGCGTAGTTTCACGATACAGTCCTAGCTATGTCATGCTGAGAGCCAGTGTGGTGTAGTAGTTTGAACGTTTGACTATAACAATGGAGACCAGAGTTCAAATTTTTACTCACCCACGGAAACTCACAAATCACACTCTCTCAGCCTCAGAAGAAAGCAAAGGCAAAGCCCCTCTGAACAAATCTTGCCAAGAAAAGCATGCGATAGTTGCTGGAAACCACGAAGCCACAAAAGATATGTTGTACACAATTCAACACAAATTGAATTATTGCAGTTAGGACCAAAGAAGCTACAAGATTTCTCTGCATGCTGATCTAGACTAACGCAGCTATGTCTTTGAATTCAACATGATGTTTCATTTCCACCCGTCACTCTGTGTATCTCCTTCCTAAATCCTTAGTGAAATCGTTACATGAACAAACAGCAAAACAAGGTCAGTCTCTCACAACAGCAAGCAAACGACACACTCACCAGAGCACTTCATATCTGTATGAATTAAAATGATTTTAACTGTCATTGTCACTTTGCAGGTCTCATTTTAAACAAGCATGTCAGTAAAGCATATTTATTTTATGATACAAATTGTAGCATATCACAGCAATGAACAGGGTTGGGTAAAATAAGGCCCATGGACCATACGTAACCCTGTCCCAGTGCCCATCAAAATGGGGATTCTTTTTGCAAAAATAGAATAAAAAGGAATTTTTAAAAATCCAACAAAATTTCCACACACACTCTCTATGGACATAAGGACAATTTCTTCCACATTTTACAACAGCAAGGCAACCAGAAGCAAGTACACGTCCAAATGACTTCCTGTTGCAAAAAAAAAAAAAAAAAAAAGGCTCTCCTGGATCTATAACGGCCTGATGGGAACTGACAATGTAAGCAAAATGCCCACACACACACACACACACACACACACACACATATATATCCTAGAGGTCATTTGGAAGGGTTTTTTTTTCTTTTTTCAGAAGCCAGCTAAGGTCTATCCAAGAAGCATCTGGGGCCATAAAAACTCCCCAAGAAAGGGAAAAATCGAGAGGTGGGGGTACAGTAGGGGGTACAGCCCTCAAAAGTCCTATGGAAGTTCAGAGCGTCCCCACAGTCCTTGCCAGTTGTCTACCCGGCCACAAAATAAAAAATTCCACCGAGCAAAAAATCCACAGAATGTTCACGTAAATTAAATGATTGTTCTATCATTAGAGACCGGTTCAGTTTTAATAGATTCAAATGTTGTTCCTTAGATCCTCTCAACACGCATCTGCAGCATTTTCATACAAGTATCCCAAGGGCACACCTACGAATGCGCCAGTCCACCAATTCATTCCAGTCCTAAAAGCAAGACTGAACCTGTTGTGTGAGGAGAAAAAAAAATTCCAAGATGACTTCTGAAAGTTTTGTAGGCATAACAGCATTTGTTCTGCAGCTTTTCCTCGAATGAGGAGTGCAATCACAGATTGTAATCTTTGCAAGGTAAGCATGGCATTGTTGTTTTTTTTAAATTGCTTTCAAGTTTCAGCCAGAACTTGGAGCTGGCTGGCTAGCTGACAGCACAGAACAATCTGAAGTGCAATTTGTACAACACAATAAAATGAACCAATTTTGATTATATGTAGATAGTTGTCAAAGAACACGTAGGTATAACGAGCTATGTTCCCGATCTTAAGCTGTTTGCCGTAGGAGCGGAGAGTAAACCAAACTCCTTAGCGGAGGTTTAAAAAAGGCAACAGAATCCAAGGTCCGGAGGGTGACTGAGCAACAGTGACATTTACCACAAAGAGGTCAGCCAGCTCCCAGGTCCAGCAGCTGCCAGGCATCATGTGGAGCCTGAAAATTGCAGATCTCAGGAGGAGAGTCGTCAATGCACAATATTCAGGTAATGTAGGCTCCAGTACAAGCGCAGTGCAAGGGACGTTGGAGAAAAATCCTGACTCCAAGACGCACAGAGGAAAAACCGATTACGAACAAGGCAGCTAAACAAGACCACGGACCTGAATAGCAGCCAGCACTCCATAATAGTCTACAAATATTTTGCCCACTGAATCAGGTCTCATTAGCTTCAGTGAGACTTCTCACTGCTCAAGGTACTCTCACCATCACAACTCTACAGACAGACAGAGTCACCACCATATTCTCTGAAATCAAAGTTGTTTTGTTTAACCCTGCTGAAGCTGACTCAAATCCAAACACTCCAACCACAGAGGTTTGCAGACAACAAAGGCACGTACATTATGGTGAAACGGCAACACTCTCAGACGCAGAAAGCTTTCAATACCAGAACAGCACACAGAATAGCCCCCAAATAGCTGGAGGGAGTGCCTATGAGGGAGAAATTTTTATTTACAGTTATCCCTCCATATCCATGGATTCGGTATCCACAGATTCAATCAATCACAGCTTGAAAACACTTCCCCCACCCCTCAAAAAAGGTCCAAACAAGCAAACTTTAATTTGCCATTTTACATAAGAGATGCCACTTTACTACACCATTGTACATAATGGGACTTGAGCATCCATGAATTTTGGTATCCACAGGGGAACCTGGAAACAAACCCAAGCGCATACCAAGGGCCCCCTGGATTTATTCAAACATGTATACCCGACTCTTTATTGTGGGATTTCAGGGCAGATAAAACAATAACAAATTTAATTTCAGATTGCTTTCAGATATAGTCCGTCTTTGCTTTTGTTCTGTTTTTGTATTGCAGTTTTATAGTAAACTGGTTTGCACGTCCTGGTTGGTAGAAAAGCAATTTAAACCTGATCTCATCAAACGTTTAATAAATAGTTTTGGATTTCTGGTAGTTGAGGCAGAAGGTAAGGTCACACTGGAGTTGCGGTAGTTAGAGAACTGTGACAAGTGACAAAAGAGGAGTAAGGTTTTATCTTGTTTACCTCCATTATCTTCAAGCTGGTAGACTAACAAAGGGGAGTTTTCCAAGCGCTGTTTTAATCAACTTAGCAGCTGGATTGTGAAGGTCTTAAGACCAATAACTTAAGAAGCTGGAAGCACCAGGTAGATGAATTCAGAGACCTACATGTGCAAATCAGATAATTAAATACCCTAATCAGACAGCTAAAGCCAACTCAGCCAAAAGGTTATGTCTCCTAGGTATACTGCAATAAAACACTGTTAATCTACCATCAATTCCACAGAACGGAAAAAAAAAATCTATACATCAAACTGACATCCAGGTCAGAGTCTCTTTGGCACACCAAATGAATAAGACAAGAGTTTGGGGTGTGGTGAAGTTAATTGTATTGGTACTCATTTTTAATGTATTTGCAAGAACTAAACATCGAGACAGACCTTTAACCAATTAATTGGAATTTTGACACAGCAGAGATGAATATATTATAAAACCATAAAAACTAACTATATTTTTCTATTTAGATTACTTATAAATGATTTGATAATATATGTATGTGACTGCATCTAACATGTTGTTAACTTTGGGGATTAGATGGTAGGGACTGATATGTTTGTCACTGCTAAAGTTTTTTTTAAAAAAATGTATAAAAGCTTCAGCGCCCACTTTTGGCAGGTCTATATCAAGTTCCTTGATTTGAATATTTTTGTAGGTTTCTATTAGTTTACCAATTAATGCCTGAAAGCACCTCGTGTCAGCAGACACTAATATGAACTGTGCCAAAAATTCAAGTGATTGATTAAAGGTCTGTCTTGATATTCAGTTCTCGAAAATACATTAAAAATGGGTACCCACAGAAAAATGTGAAATGTGCTGCTGGAGTACAGTTCTACAGACACCTTGGACTGTCAAAAGATACAAATAAATGGGTCCTAGAGCAAATCAAGCCTGGACTCTCCATAGATGCCAAGAAGACTAAACTGAGGCTGTTGTACTTTGGACCTATCATGACTAGATAAATAAGACGATAATGCTTGGTAAGATGGAAATCAGTAGGAAATGAGAGGTTGTACTTACTGTGAATATTCATTCTTGCACGGCCAGAAAAGCAATCTACCACAGCTGGATTATTCCTTGCATGCCAGCATACATGACGATTTCAGATTTAATAGATCACAGTAGAATAGGAAAGACTTCACCTAGCAAAGGGGGCGGTTGACAATACTGATGGACAAGATATTTTGATAGGAGGAAGACTTGTGTATGCTATGTATGCAAGGAATAATTCCACTGTAGTAAATTGCTCCTCCATACCATCCAGAGAAAGAGGATGACCACCTTATAAGGAGACAGACTCAAGGAAGCCACAGCCCTAATTCTGCAAAACTTGAGAAGGGCTGTTGGTAACAGAGTGACGGAAGTCTCTCATTCATAGGGTCACCATCAAAGACAGCCCGAAAGCAGATAACTGCAACAAACCTGGTGTCAACTTTGGGTAGACTTCCTAGCCAACAACAAACCTCCAATTAGAGCTACATCTATATCCTACAAGTCTACAAAGGCAACATCCAAGCATGTTATTTAGTAGAGGGCCACAGATCTGAGCACCCTGGCAACTTCCAGTGTCATTTTCTAAAAACAGCACATTTCTAGCCAAAAGCCTACTTACCCAAGTAGTTTGAAAAACATGCAAGCAAAGCCCAATGAAACCTCAGAACCTAAATGGAAGGAAGCCAAACAGGCTTTCCCATAGTCTGGGGTGGAGTTTTAGCATCCTATGGAGCTCCTTGCTCTGACCATGAGCTGAAAGATGCAGGATTGTGTAGAATAATCAAATCAGTATTACAGAACTGCATAATTTATGAAGGGTATTATCACTCAGATTTGTACAGAATTTGAGATGTATTGGTGGAGAATTCATTTTAAAAAACAGGCATACAGAGACTCATGAGACAGACAAATAACCTTATAGTTTGGGTAAAAACACCTACAACAAAGAAATTTAAAGACATGGCAATGACTTTAAGATGGCAGCAAGCAAGTCATGCCTCCTGTTATATTCCACATCCCCAGCCACTCCTGATGAGCTAAAATGCTGCATCTGGGCTGAGATGGCAGCGTTCCAGTGCTGTGGATCTATGCCCATCCAATGTATCTTCAGGACAGAAAAGCAGAAATTGCTTTAAGCAGCTGGGATGTTGAGCAGGCATGATTCTATGGCTGTACTGTAAGAAGATGTGGGGAACAGCAAACAACAAATTACCAGGCAGATGGAAGATCCATGAGCCGCAGGAAATTAACCTTGGCTGAACTCCACTATTATCTAGGAATTCTTGCAGCTTTCATCACCACAGCCTGACAAAACAGAGTCTTACATCACCAACAAGAGTCCTACTTTACAGCTTGACATGCAACTTGATTTAGAGGCCTGCAAGCAAAACCAATTTCAGCTCTAATCTCTCTTTGAAACACAGAGATGACAGGAAGGAGAAAATAAGGTTCGTAAAAAGGATAACAAAGAGGCAGGAGACACAGACGGTTATTTCCGTAAAGGTAGCATTTGAGAATAGAAGGTATGCATACTTCAAAAAAAACGCCTTTTTGCAAGGAGGACTAGGAAAAGTTCTCTTAATCATCTATCTTTAAAAACATAGTTTTAAAAAGAACTGTCAATGTTTGGGAATAACAGAGGTAATATGTAAGGCTATTAACTATGGGAATAACAGAGATAATATGTAAGGCTATTAACTATGCAAAGGAATCTTGTAGCACATCAATCTTCTTTAGTCTGAGGTTCTCTCTGAGATGCTCTTGTAGTCTTTTGTTTTGTAGGAAGAACATATGAAGAGTTCCCTGCTGGATCAGACCAAAGGCCTATCTCAAGGGTGGGAAAACTGTGGCCCATAGGTTGCATATGGTCCCCAGAACTCTCTTTGTTTTTTAGGGTCTGCAGGGGGCAATTGCAGCTCATTTTAGGCCCAAGCGAAGCCTTTTTTCAAAAGAAAGTGACCCAGAAATTGACTTCCAGGTCACTTCCTGTGAACATAAGGCTCTCTTAGAGGCATTCTGGGGACAAATTTTTTTTTCTAGAAAAGGTTAGGGGTGCAGGAGAGCCCTCCAAACTTCCCTGAATACGAATGTCCAGACAGTTGCCTGTCGATGGCCTATCTGGTCCAACATTCTGCTCATAATCAAATCGGTGCCCATTGGAGATCCAATCAGAAGGGTATTAGTGGAACCGTACCCTTTGTCTTGCATTCTGATGAAACTGATATGCAGAAGCATACTGCTTTTGCTACTGGGGGTGAGATCCAGCCATCCTGACAAGTAGCCACTGACAGCTCCATCTTTTATCAATTTGTCTGTGTGTGCGCAGTGCTAGGGCTGTATCCCCTTATAAATTCATCCTAGTAGGTAGTCGTTATTACACACAGTGGTAGCAAATTCTGGAGATTATTGTGTGCTATGTGAAGAAGTCCTTGTTTTTATATATATATTTTTAAAATCTCCCATTATTCAGCTTCAGTGGATGACTCCTTTGTGTTCTAGCATGATGAAAGACTACCCATTTTCTCCAAATCATGCATAATGTTATATATTGTACTTTTATCACATATCCCTTTTCTTGCCTTTTTTTTCTACACTAGTAAAAGGAGAAAGCTTTTTACTATTCCACCACGCTGTGTTTTGAACTTAATCAGGCTTATGCATGTTTTGTATAATTCATCGCTCACTCCTTTTTATGTTCGTATTAAAAAACTAAAGATCAAAACACTTCTAGAAAACTAACCGCTATGGCACTGAAAACAGACATCAAAACAAACATTTTATGTTGCTGTGGTAACACAGAAAGTGCCATAGGTCCAACTAGGTATTGCAAACTATCTTTTTTTTTTTTTACAACACTGCCCCACACAACACTGTTTCTTCCTCCTCTCATTGCAAATGGTTCTATTATGACTTCCCCCAAATAACAAACCACCTAAAGCTCCCAAATTGGTTCCCTTGGAGACATCCTTCCTTCACAAGTAGTGCAAGGTCAACCCCAACTCACCATCATGCTTCGAGGCTATGGCTAGAATCCCGTCAAGAGGTTACACTAGTGGAAGCCTCACACTGGGGTAAGCCCCTTACTGACAGATGTTTTAGGGAGGTGGGTGGATAGCAGTGAAAACCATCTCCATTAGGAGAGAGAGACTGCCCTCCTGGAAAGAGAATTTTAGCTGCTGATGGAGACAGCTTTTGCTCTCACCTCCTCCTTGGGTATATCCTCTTTTTCTCTGCCACTGCTGCTTTTCTGCCACTGCCACCTCCTTTTCGACTGGCCAAGTTCCACTAACAAACAGGGTATCAGCCTACATCTACCTTTCTTCTTGGGAGAACATTTGTTTGTGTGCGTCTGAATGTGTACCGTCAAGTTGCCTGTTGACTTAACGGTGACCCTATCAATTTCCTAGGGCTTTCCTGGGCAAGGAATCCTCAGAGGTGGTTTTGCCAGTTCCCTCCTCCAAAATATAGCACCTGGTATTTGTTGGTGGTCTCCCATCCGAGTACTAGTTGGGGCTGACCCTGCATAGCTTCCACAACCAGACAAGATCTGGTGCCTTCAGAGTGTTTAAGGCCCTTTCCGCATGTGGAGGGGGAAACGGAGGAAAACACGCTGAAACGGAGCTTACCGGTAGCCGCGTAGGTCTGTCCCCATGCGGAGCAGCGCGAGCTCGCTGTTCCGCAGTCCTCCGGCGTCCAAAATGGCGGCTTCCAGCTGGCGGAGGCTCTCCACCAACCGGAGAAGCTCGCCAGCCGGAAGCCTGCCCCCGGCAGATCTGCAGGCACGCACTGGTGCGCGCCTGCAAATCTGCACCGGAGCGCGGGACTGGAGTGGCATGGAGTGGCACGCTCCGTGCTTTTGAAAAACCTGTAAAAACATTTTAACAGGTTTTTAAAAAGCACGCTGTGCGACCACTTCAAGTCGCTCCGGAGCGGGCTGAGGTGCGGAACTGCGACAAGTAGTCCGACCCAGTCCGCTCCCAAGGTGCGGACGACCTCCGTTAGAGGTCGCACCACGCCGTACTACTTACCCCGTGTGGAAAGGGCCTAAGTCTCATGTGAGTGTGTCTGCATGAACCTTCAAGTTATCTATTTATGATGACTCCATTAATTTCATATGTTTTTCTTAGGGAAGCAAACTCAGAGGTGGTTTTGCCAGTTCCTTCCTCTGAAACGGAGCCTACGGGTGCGCATCTGGCATTCATTGGCGCTCTCCATCCAGGCACTAGTTGGGGCTGACCTTGCTTAGCTTCCAAAATCAGACAAGACCAGGTGAATTAAGGGTATTTAGGCACTACAGAACAATACATTATCTATTTATAGCACACTACTCCAGATTAGTTTTGAGGTTCCTACACCAATAGATTCTGCATTCAACAAGGTGCTGGACTAGATAACTCCCAACAAAACCTCTTCCAGTCACAGTGGGAGGGCATGGCAGAGGCCCTTGTGTGCTGTAGCATCCCAGTTATGGAATACCCTCCACTTAGAGGCCTAATTGGTGCCAACATTACTGTCAAGCCAGGAGGAAGCAAAAACAAGGCTATTTTACTAAAGCTTCTGGAGCATGACTGGTTTCCTCCAACTTTGTGTCTGACTGGTTTAAAATTGTTTCAACTGTTTTAAAACTCTCCCGTTTTTAGTGTTTATTGGCTTAGTATGTTTTCAGCTATTATTCTTACGGTTTTAAAGCTTTTTAAGCTTTTCAAATTCATTTTATTAAAGCCACCCTGAGATCCTAACGGATATAGGGTGGGGTATGAATATTTCAATAAATAAATACTGTTGCATGAAGAATTAAATTCCGATGAATAAACAATGGTAAAAGGAGAAAACAGTCACCAGCAAACCCAGTATTTTCTAAAACAGCAATTCCCAACCTGAGCTATAGATAACCCCCACTGCCCCCAGGGATACGAGGTAGGATATTTAGGGATATGAAAAAAAAAATAGAACCACGGCAGAAAAAGAAATATGTGGCAGCAGTGTAAGAGAATATACAAGTCAAAAACTGTGAAATTAATTGAACATTATGATGAGTGGCAGAGCAGGTTTGCTTTGTTATTTGACCCTGAGAAAAGCCCTGTTCCCTCGCTTTGTTATTTTGGCAAACAGTGGAGAGTCCTCACTAAAAAATGTGTCACGAATACGCCACTCCAGTGCGTATAATTGGTGGTGTGCCCCTCACAGATTCAGCTTTCATTCTCCTCTGTTGCGGGAACATTCGAGTGTTGTCGTGCCGGTATTGGTATAAATTTGAAATAACAGCAACTATATTAATTACAAATATTTTGCTAATATGAAGAATACAATTTATGGAAAACGGGCTGCCAAGGGGGTATGCAAGTGAAAAAAGTTGGGAACCACTGCTCTAAAGGCTTCTAGTATCCCCTTAAAAATACACATAGAAGGGCACCAGCCAAACCCCAAAATCTGAAGGAGGAAGCTTCCTTTGCATTTCCAAAAGTCAGCACGTCAACACTTCTTTCTCCCAGTTAGTCTCAAAGGTCTACAAGATCCCTCTGCAATCAACACACAGGCACACTTCTTTTGGGAAGCAGTTCTTCACACTTGGAGGTATGCCCCCCCCAAAAAAAGTACCCTATTCCTTCCTATCACTGTCCTACAGCCCTTGGTAAGGGAACCTCGTGTGGCAGCTGGATTCCTGATATTAAAGCAGGAGGAAAGGAACCTCACATGGGAGTTGCATCCCTGATATTAAAGGCAGAGAGAAGGGGGAAGCAGGTGCAAGACTCTGAAGCTTTTAGAGGCTGACACCACCACCTTGGATTGGCCCCAGGTGATAACGAGAAGCCAGAGCAGTCTTGCTTCAATATGATCCTAGCTGCTTCCACCTGCCAGGAGGCAAGCCGTGGCATTTGACACTGCAGCCGAAATATCCAAACCATCTCAAAGGGAAGCCCCACACAAGCGTACAGTGGTCAGGAAGTGGGGGAGTCCTAGAAGCAACGGCCTAAATCCAGTTATTCGTCTCAATTAGAATAAACCACTGAATCAATGAAAAGCTGGTAAATAAATAGTCGTGCACAGTTTCTCATTCAGTGGTTCTGCTCTGGTAAGGGTTAGAAATCAAATGAAGGCCCACAGAAGGGCAAATGACTGCATGTACAAAAGAAGCATGAAAGTGCTAATCATCCGGACTGCACTCCCCCACACCTGGAGAGGCACAGTGCTGCTTTTATTGCAAGGCAAATCCTACTGACTTGGGCTCAGGCTTGCACGTTATTCTGTAACAGCACAGCCTCCTTAAAATCAAGGCTATTCAAATTACCACTTAAAATAGCTCAGGAAGGCATCTTTACCCACTTCCTTTTACTTCTAACCTTTGTCTGGTGTTCATCCACAACCGTCTAAAGCAGCACGCCTCCTGAAAGCAAAATTGTTTCCATGCACTAAGTTAAAACAAAATAAAGCATTGGGAAAACTTTACACTGCAACCCTATGCGAATAAGCCCAAATGAACTGAATGAAACTTTCTTTCAAGCAGGCATGCCTAGTACAATACTGTCAAATGGTGTTTTTCCTCTGTCTCCATGTAATTATGTCCCTGTTCTCTTTCACCAGCCCTACTGAATTCCTGGTCAGTGAATGCCTCAGTGAACATACAGTTTGGACATTGCATCCCTATGATGCTCTTCCCTAGCCACACAGCTCCTAAGTATATTACTTTGCCTCCCGCCCCTACACACCACTTTGCCCCACAACCACCATTTCTGGTATGAAACAACTGGACCCAAAAAGGAGATGTTCATAGCTCAGGAAGGCTGTGTATGCATGTGCAGGTCATCACCGCTGTTTGACTCGCAGAGTTGGAAGAGACCACAGGGGCCATCGAGTCCAACCCCCTTCTGCCATGCAGGAAGGTACGACCCAAGCCCTCCCAACAGGTAGCCATCCAGCCACTGTTTAAAAACTTCCAAAGGAGACTCCACCACACTCCATTCAGGCAGCAGCATATTCCACTGCTGAACTGCTCTTACTGTCAGGAGGTTCTTCCTAATGTTTAGATGGAATTTCTCTTCCTGAAGTTTGAAGCCATTGCTCCATGTCCTAGTCTTTGGAGCACCAGAAAACAAGCTTGCTCTATCCTCCATATAGCATCCCTTCAAATATTTAAACATAGCTACCATGTCACATTTTCACCTTCTCTTCTCCAGGCTAAACATACCCAGCTCCCTAAGCTGCTCTATATCAGCTTCTCTCTCTGATACAGGACTGGGTACTGTAACTATATATCTGTTTAGTCATATTTAAACATGAAGACATATGAAAAGGTTAGCTTTGCACCATTTTTTTCCATTTTCATTTATATTTAAGCTTGGTAAACACCCTATTCACTAAGAAATAAGGGTATGAGGAAGCAGACCTGTACTTTTCCATAACCTGGAAAATTTCCACAGTAGCTGCCGCACCATAAACCTGAGACAGCAGCCAATCACCACTCTGCTAGACAACAAGAAATGATAAAAAGTGGATTATGTTGCTACCATGTAGAGTCAGTGGACAATCCTGATAAGATTAACATTGTTGTGTCCTGAAATCTCAAAGAAGTGCTGCAGCCAGAATTTCTTTGCACTTGGAAAGACAACCTCAAAGTCTGCAAATGGACTAATCCTTTTCAGAGCACCCTTGACTTATCACTTCAGACATCTTTGCCTAATTATTCATAAACCTATAAGCCAAAGAATTCACTGTACTGTAAACAGCCTCCTCCTCAAAATGCTTCATTAAACACAACAAAAGACTTCTCAAGTACAGACTTCCCTGAAAGCAGTTTTACTGTCTTTATAACTACAGCATGTTCTATCGAAGAAGTATTATGACAAGTACTGCAGTGTAATACATCTATTATAATTTCTCTGCCCTTTCCCAGTGAAATATCCACATCCAAAGCTGTTCCACATTAGAGCAGACTCATGGAGATGGGTGGAACTTATGTATCTGGTGACTAACTAGTTTCACTCATTTCAATGAGTCAAGTGTAGTTGGGACTCACACTGGATTTAGCGTCATGGAAGGTCTAACACTTCCAGAGAACTGCATATGCCGAAGTGCATTAAGCTGTGTTACTTCTACATCTTAAGAAGTTGTCAACCTAGGTCAGCCAAAGACACAGAAATCAGCATTTGGAGGATGTCGCCCAGGGCACCTGAATTGGGATGCAGGGAGCTTCTGCAAAAGGAAATGCACAGAGTTAATATTAATTAACTTTGACCTGTCAAAATAAGTACAGGGGTGAGGTGCACTATTTATATTAGGAAGCAAGCCTCCTATTGGTTTTATTGTAGAAGAAATTGTGTATGAGTCCCCAGAAGGGGCCAAACAATGACAGAAAACATGGCAAGACCTTAGGCCTAGAGTTTAGTTCTGAGACTTACAGGCTCACCTGATCCTACACCTATTTACTGTGTAATTTTTCATCTATGCAACTCTGTAAACATACTTGCCTGTATTCAGTGGGGCTTCAAGGACCAGGGCAGGGGGTTACACATCTGTCTTCTTCATTGTGGCTCCAACCAATACTGGACACACTTAAAATTGGTATTACTTTGGATAATGCTGACATCCAAAGACAGGATGGTGAATCGTTGGCCCTCTAGATGTTTTGAACTACAACTCCCATAATCCCTTACCACTGGTGATGCTGACTGGGACCACTGGAGCTGACATCAAAATCATCAAAGGTTTTCCACCCCAGCAATAGAACTATCCAGAGAAATACGCACTCTATTTTTTTCCATTCAAATTAGCTTAACACTTCAATATACCCCGCTCATTACCTCCTACTGCAAGTATCTAGCCTTGTTCTCTCAATCCAAATAAACAAATGACTTATTAACTACATAATGAATTGCTCTCATCCCTACACATTATTGTTGTTGTGTGCCTTTGAGTCCTTTCCAAGTTATGGCAACCCTAAGGCGAGCCTATCACAGGGTTTTCTTGGCAAGATTTGGTCAGAAGGAGTTTGTCTTTGCCTTCCTCTGAGGCTGAGAGAGTGTGATTTGCCCAAGGTCACCCAGTGGGTTCCCAAGCCTGAGCAAGAATTCGAACCCTGGTCTCCAGAGCTGTAGCCCAATGCTCAAACCACTACGCCAAAGTGGTTCTCATCTCTACGTATGAAACAGCATAAATAATATCTTTATCGCAAACAGCCAATTCCCCCTTCACAGCCCAATTGAACCGGGACAGTGGCATCAACAATGATTAAAGCCTCATTCTGCCATAGTTCTGATCCAGTTCAGAATGATTAGATATTTATCTAAAGGAAATATACGAGCCACTCAATAGGCAAATACATGAGGAATTAACACTACCTCTAGTTCGACTCTCGAAACCAGTGGTTCTAAGTATCAGGACAGCTTAGTCTGTGGCACAGACTCTCTAAATAATGCTGGCATCACAGAGGGTTGAAAACACTTTCCAGCTCAGTTCTAGATTTTCAAAAACTGCTAGAGAATGCAAAACACCAAGGAAAAGACAGGTAAAGCTGTTCCATTTATTGATGTCTGCTATGTTAAAGTCATTGTCAGCTCATCCACCCAAAAGCAGTGATGTATTTAAGCCTTTTACTCCAAGTCTCAAGTCAAGGCTCAAGGCTCTACCTTCAAGTCTCAAGTCCTTGAAGATACTTTCAAGTCAAGTCTCCAGTATGGGAGCCAACCTGATAACCCAACCAAAATTCCAGAATTATTGGACAGAGTCAAATAAAGTCAATTTTAACAATTTAAACAGTGCCGGCCCTCCACATCTGCAATTTTGCCATCTGTAACTTCAGACACGGGGAATAGGATCCTTCTTACTCCCCGCTACTGATGTTCCAAAAGCTTGAGAAGGAAGGATCCTTCCTCCTCAAGTCCACTGCCTAACACATTTGCTGCTCTGCTCTGAGAAACGCACCCTGCACTCTGGGGACAAGTCTTGTTTTTTGCTCTTAGGAAACATTTTAGAAGGCTCCTCCAATATGAAGCCGGGACAGGCTGCTGAGCAGACCTCAACCCGCCCCAAGCCCCTTGCCTAACCCGTTTGCTGTTCCTCTCTGAGAAATGCACCCGCACTTTGGGCTTGAGGCAGATTGCCATGTGACCAGTAGGCAAAAAGAGATAGAGGTGTTGTTCAAAGTCGTAAGGTTTCTAGATGAATGTGTTATGTTACTGAACCAAAGGCAGCAAGTCAGTCCCTAAAAATATACAAGTTCTCAAGTCAAGTCAGTGCCTCATTTACTGCTGAGTCGAGTCACTGAAGCAACTTAAGCCCGAGTCTATCGACTCGAGTCTACATCACTGCTCAAAAGCCCTTAATCCTTGAGCAGACCTGCATTTTGCTTGAACCGCATAAAGGCCGGAACAGGGAGCAGCCTTCCTTTCGCACACAGCAATCTTCAAGAATTTCACCAACATAAATATCAACTTAAATATAGCCCCATCTATATATTTTAAAGATGGGCAAACAATTGGAAGGCTGCAATTTTTTTTTAAATAAACTGGAAAAGATCAAAACCTGAAGTGTCTTCTGGTACCACTTCCAGTTTCATTTCTCTTTCACATTTGGGGGGCCTGGTAGGGATGCAACCAACACTGAAAAATGAAACACCTTCCAGAGATAGTTTGCTGGTTTATTGAAATGGAGGTGGGGGCACTGGGGAGGCAGCAGAGATTCCTGTGGGCTGCAACAAACGATCCTGGGGGCCATGGTCGCACTCCAGGTAACATTTGGCCCACCCCCCACGTTAATTCTTTCATGCCAGCCTAAAGTTTTCAAAAAAGAAACTTCTCCATTTTAAGCCGATTTAAACAGCATCTGAAGAAAGGGAAACGCCTTTTTCAGTTCATTC
Source organism: Cyclura pinguis (assembly GCA_030412105.1). Taxonomy (NCBI): domain Eukaryota; kingdom Metazoa; phylum Chordata; class Lepidosauria; order Squamata; family Iguanidae; genus Cyclura; species Cyclura pinguis. Next base: position 287,891,605 of record CM059601.1, on the reverse strand, counting down.
ATTCAGGTCATCTCAAGGAGACTGTACTGAACAAGTTTTCTTTCATGTTTCCTCTTTGAAGAATAACATGAAACTAATCTGCCTAGACAGTTGTCTCTATTACAGTGGCCCCAACACATTTGCAAGGGTTCAGGGTGCAGAACCTTTGCAAAAGTGGAAAAACCATAAATAACTCCCCCCTGCAATCCCCCTCCCACTCTCCTTCAAAGCTTCCCCCCTCCCATTCCTTTGCCTCTGGCCCCAGCATTCTCAGGAGCGAGAAAAAAGACAAGCTAAAAGTCTTACCATACTTTCCCCTCAGAGCAGAGTTCTGGGGTTCTAGCTACTTCCAGTTGCCATCTTGAGAAAGAAGGAGTAGGAGCAAAGAGAGCACCTGACCAATCAGCTGCCATTACACATCAGAATGCGCAGCCACATGGCAGAGGGACATGCCTATATTTATGAGTTTTGAAATATGTCTTTTTTAATCTGTCAGCCACTTTGAGTCCCAACCCAAGAAAAAAGTGGGGGACAGATACAGAGCAGAAGAGGAAGAAGGAAGAGGAGGAGGAGGAGGAAGAGGAAGAAAAGGTGTCAACCAAGCAACAGGGTTCATGCCAAACCACAGGAAAGGCAGTTTCAGGACAGTAGTGTTCAGTGGTCTCCTCCTATCATTGGTTCCCAAACTAGCAGTACACAGAGGGTCTTTCATTCCCAGGACCCTCAGCAGGATGTTGCCTGCTCCCACATTTAAGTTCATCTCCTTGATGTCAAACATCCACAAAGAAGATACATTCCACATAATTTTGCCAGTATGTTAGAAACAGCAGAAAACAAAACCAGTCAGAAAGTGCCCAAAGTGACAAAACAGCACTTACAGCTACCATTTTTGCCAATTTTCAAGATTTCTTCTGTGTTTGGGGAGGTGGGAGCGGTTCCGGAAGGTGAAGGGAAGCAAACCACTGTGGACTGGTCACCTCTGGGGCCATTTCTGGGCAAAAAAACTGGGATACAACTCAGGGGTCCCAATGTAGCCCCATCAGCTGTCCTTGGCCCACCCTTGATCTACAGCCAGACCACACAGAATGCAACAAAGATTTTTTTTTTTAATGAAAAGAAGTTATCTATAAGCAACTTCGGCTGATACGCCAGCTGCGCCCCTTCCTGGAGCTGGAACACCTAAAAACAGTGGTACGTGCGCTGGTAACTTCACAGCTTGACTTCTGCAATGCGCTCTACATAGGGCTAGCCTTGTGCTTAGTCCGGAAGCTTCAATTAGTTCAGAATATGGCAGCCAGGATGGTCACCGGAAGACCTAAAACTGACCATATAACACCAATTCTAAAGTCTCTCCATTGGCTGCCTATTAGTTTCCGGGCACAGTACAAGGTGTTAGTCATTACTCTTAAAGCCCTACATGGCTTGGGGTCAGCCTACCTGCAGGATCGCCTTCTCCCATACAATCCGCCCTGCACACTAAGGTCCTCTGGGAGGAATTTACTGCAGCCAGTCAGAACTAGGCTGGCTGCGGTTACCCAGAGGACCTTCTCTTCTAACGCTCCCAAGTTATGGAATGGCCTGCCAGAGGAGACCTGGCATATTACCAGTCTGGACTGCTTTAAAAGAGCAGTCAAGATTGATCTCTTCCGACAGGCCTTCCAAGACTAGCGTTTTCATTGCCTCCCATCAATTGTCTTGCTGTTCTTTTAATAGTTGATTGATTGTAGTGTGTTTTAGGGGGTTGGTCTTAGGTGGATTGGTGGGTGGGGAGGATTGGGTATGTTTTTTAATGTTTTTAATGTATTAATGTATTTAATGTTGTTCACCGCCTCGATCCAGGTGGAGAGGTGGGATAAAAATAATGTTTATTATTATTATTATTATGTTGTTGTTGTTGTTGTTGTTGTTGTTACTGTACAGATTTGCAAGCTGGAAGGGTCCATCTATGAGTAGGCGAGTTCCTCTGATAACAGAAAGGATCTTTGCGGGTAGAGGCAAGGCATCTACCCCAGCAGCCTATGGTATGTCCAAGGAAAGCTCCAAGAGCATCCATGTACTACCATCAGTAGACCTTAATGGGATGGAATTTTTGCTTTTAAAAGTTCACCAGAAAGCAGAAGGAAAAATGTGGCCTCCAATCCCTGCCATGGCCAACGTAAGACAGCAGCATTATGAAGTGGGAGAGTATACATCACTTCATTCCTCCCATCCACTAGGACTTATGCTCCCCATTAACATGTCATCCCCCAGAATCTGAGGGTGAGAAATGCCAGAGCACTTTCATGAGTCCCCATAGGATACCAGAGCCTGCCCCAGCAGCTTTATCCAAATCCCCAGTTAGGAAGCATCTCGTATCAAAATGGTGGAGGGGGGATCGATCCAGCCATTTCTGGCCCCCTATAAAACTCATGACAAATTTAGAACATGAAGCATTAGAAATGGCCATCTGTGGAGCAAAGAAAACTGCCTTCTGTCCACCTAGCTCAACAGTGACCATCCCAATAGCCACACCTCTCCTGCATCCCTCTCATTTACTACATGCCAACGACTCGCTGCATGTAAAACATGTACTCTGAACTAGTGCTGCTCCCAGAGCTACCCAAAGCATCTCATATGCAGTCGACCTTTTTGTTCTCGTTTCCTCTCCTTGCCTACACAATTGGTAGAATGCATTATTAATCACTCCCTCTATTTCACCCTGGAGGCAGCTGCTGCCTAAAATAGCCCACACACCAATCTGCAGCATCAGCAAGCTACACAGATGATGCAGCACGGATGCATACTCATGGTTAGAACCAAAAGCAGCACAACATGGGTCTGATTACTTCTGATTTTACATCTGAGGTCTCAGGTGGTGCATGTTGCTTTGCAAGATGCAGCCTTGACAAATGAACCATTAAAAGCATGCAGTGTGCCATCTATATCCCCAACCAATGTTAACATCTGGAAACCACAGAATGTTGACACTGTAATGCATGGCAATACATAATGCTGTTCTATAGCATGCAAGAGCATTTTTTAATATCAAGAAGATGTTCAGTTTGGAGAAGAAGCTCTCTTAGTTCAAGAATGCCCAGAATTCCTATCAGTGCAGCTATATGAGCAAAATACAAAATATTCTGTTACACAAATCATCAAACATTAGGAAGAATTTCCTGAGAGTAAGAGCAGTTCAACAATGGAATCCACTGGTGCTTGGGAATGTGGTGGAGTCTCCTTCTTTGAAGGTTTTTACGCGGATACTAGATGGCCACCTGTCCATGTGATTGCTTTGTATATTCTTGCACAGCAGGGGGTTGGACTCAATGGGCCTTTTGGTCTCTTCCAGTTCTACAATTCTGTGAATATACTGTAAAGCAGCAGTTCCAAAATTCAGGGCCCACCAGATGTTTTGGACTTCAGCTGCCAAAATCTACATGGCCAATGATCAAGGATTCTGGGAAAAGAAGTCCAAAGTATATGTATGGCCAAGGTGGAGAGCCACTGCTTTTAAATCTGATTTTAATGCATGTTGACTCATCAGGTCTATCTACCATTTAGACAATATAGTAATTATGTATTAAAACTATCAACTAATATTTTCGGAGATTATCAGAAAGGAGAAAAGGTCTTCTCTCCTTCAGAGTCCAACCGCCAGGTGCTAAATTTTCTTCTAATATACACTTCCTGATTTCATTTTTATGCAAAAAAAAGAAAAAAGAGTGCTTTGCACAGAATCTTCCCACTGACTCAAAATCCCATAAAAATAACTCAAGATCATTCTCCAAATTACAGAATTCTGTCTTCCAAACAGCTCTCTCCTGTTCCATTTCAAAAGGTTCTTTCTCCTCAAATTTTGTAAGACTCTCAATGACATCATCAACTAAAGAGTGGTGGACTGCAAAAAAAAAGACCAGATCTAATTCACAATCACACATTACTGATAACCAAGTGGAAAAACAAACTGATACCAGAGTGAAATAACTTCCTAGAGAGAACAAGAAAAAAAAATGCAGCAAACAAAAACAAGCCCAGTTACAGCACTGACAAGATTTCAAAAAGGGAAATGTTTTCAAAGACAAAAGAAAAATAGTAAATAAACTGGACTTTGACATTCTTTACTTTTCCAGAAATGGGTGGCATCAAAGCTTAAGGGGGAGAAAAAACAGTTCTCTCAAGAAAGTATAATCTCAGTATTCCCCAGGACTGAAAAAGCAAAAGAAGAGCAAAATAAATGCACAATCCCTTGCTGAAAATAATGCATTTTAAAGGAGAAACATGAGAAACATTCAGCTCCCCAGAGACATTACTATATTGATGAGATGAGTCACTGTGCTACACAGCATCAATGTTTATTAAGCATACCTGCTTCAGGGTATGATGTAAAAACAACAGAGCACCACTTCTTCAGGAGAGAGAAAGGAGGCAGGTAATAATTTTTGTTCCTAAGCCACCCTGTTATTCTGACAAAGAGAGGGGCTCTAGTTCAGTTTCCCATGTTGATCTTTTCATCTTATTTAGTGGTTCCAAAAAGCCTTTTATATTAAAGGAATGGGTGGGTAACAGATAGTAACCGGAACACTTCACAATACTATAGCAGTGGAGACATGATAACGCAAAGGGAAAAACACACTAACAGACAATTTATCACATGCAAAAAAAAAATCTTCAGAGGTTCACACAAGCCCTGGCATCTTGCATCTAGCTCCGAAATCTTGCAAAAAAAATTCACCCACCCCACAGAAGGGATATGTATCTATGTATTGTATTCCTTGTCTAAGAAAACCCTGTGAAATTCATGGGGTTGCCATAATTCGATAGGTACATGTACACACATATCCTAAAGGCACCAGATCCCATCTGATCTTGGAAGTTAAGCAGGGTTAGCTCTGGAGACCACCAATAAATGCCAGGTGCTGTATTTCAGAGGAAGAAACTGGCAAAACCACCTCTGAATCTTCCTAGCCTAAGAAAACCCTACGAAATTCATGGGTTTGCCATGAATGGCCAGCTTGAAGGCAAATACACACACACGCACAAATCATGGGTCTACAGAAAACATTCCTCTGTTCTAATATACATTTCTGCAGGCAAGGTTTTTGGGAGCACAGACACACACAGGGAGATCGCAGAGCAACCCATGAGACACGATCACGTCTCCTATTTCTAGTCCTGGCAGGGAACGCAAGCAAGCAAGAGGGAGCAAAATTTAAAGCGTCACTTCTCTTAACGGCGCCTCTTCACTGATCCTAAAGGCTTCAGGAGGAGAGAGATAAGAAAATCCAAAGTGTGGAGGTGGTCAGTAACAGATTAGGGCAGGCTGGCGTCCACGAGGGTGCAATTCTCCCCTCCCGGGGCGACGCGCCTACCCACCTTATCCCAGGTAAGCCACTGCCAGACCGCCTTGTCCAGCTGAGAGTCCCCCGTGCTGTGGGTGATGATCAGGTTGGAGTTCACATCCCCGACATCTCGGTGGTCCCCCATCTTTCCTCTTCCCAAAGGTGTGTCGGGGGGTCGTCTTCGGCTTGGAGCTACAGGCAGAACAATCTGACAGCCGGCAGTGCTGAAAACGCGCAAGAAGAAGAGGAGGAGGAGGAGGAGAAGGAGGCAGCTCACCACTGTGTGCACGGGAGTCACCACCAGTCACACCCCCACCCCCCACCCCTACTGCAGTGGATGTTGTCCCAGGGGACCATGCGCCTTCCTAGCACACTGCAGGCACCCTAAAGCCGGGAGCCTGGGAGGGCCTCCCACAAAAGCTGGGGCAGAGGGCGGGTGGGGGGCGGGTGGGGAGTGGGAGGGGCTCTCCCAAAATTGGGGGTGGGGGTGGGGCGGGGGGCCTCTCAGTCTCTCTCTCTCTCTCCCTTCTCCCCAACTGCAGGTTTTCCCCCCAAACTGGGGCGCAGAAAGGGGTAGGGAGTGCCAAAATCTGTGAAGAGGAGGGGGACAGAGGTCTGGGCCACATATACAGAGAGAGAGAGAGAGAGAGATAAATCCATATATATCCCCTTACCAGTAATGAGCCCCCTTTCAAAATTTTCTCTCACACACACACAAACACACAAAGGACACCCCCCCTTCTCCTCAGCCCCCCTACCCAAATTCTCCCTCACAGGATCTGCGCCCACGCGCAGGCGCATACCCGACCTAATCCCCGCGCGGGCCACAGCGCCCGACTGAGGCGCAGAGGCGAAGGGAAACAACCAACAACCAGCGCCCGAGGGAGAAAGGAAGGGAGCCACGCCCACCGCCGCGGTGGGCCACGCCCACTCCCTCTCCGCCTCGAACGGCCCTCCGCAGGCGCCCGACCCGGGGCCCCGCCCACCACGCCCTTGATTGGCCTAAATAAATAAATAAAGCCCCGCCCCAGGGCAGGAGAGCCGGGTTTGGCGGCGCGCGCATCTCTCCGGCGTTCTTTGTCGCTCGGCCAAGCGGCACGTGCCGCGGGGGCTTCTGGGGAATGTAGTTTCCGGTTCCCCGTCTCTGTCGTCGTCCCATTCGTATGGTGTTTTGGATGGAACTCCATTTCCCGGCATGCCCTTGAACTGCTTTCTCTTCTAGGGAAGGATATGCTCGTTTGGCAAAAAGGGAAAGTTGCCGTTTCGGTTGTAGGGTGGTGGTGAGTGCTTGCAGCAATGGCGTTTTTGTGGGAGAAGCGTAGCCTGTTTCCATGCTTTTTTTAAATTGCAATATTTGCACTCATAACTGACCACCTTCTGGCGTGGAAGTGCCGGATTTGGAACCCACGCACCCACGTATAATATTTATTCATTTTTTTTATGATTATTCTTATAGATACAAATATGTAAACTATATTTTTATATATATTCAAGGTCTTCCTGCTTTTTTAGAGCCAACTTCCATCATCCGCACCCAACCCACGTAGTTGGTGGTGGGTGGGATTGGTAGGAACTGCAGTCCAGACCTTCCAACCCAACTATTTTACTGCTGTTATGGAATAATTCGTTTGGCACCATGTAAACCGTACTCAGTTAATGATGCAATAAGTCAGTAAGGATCATCGTGCGAAAGGGATCTGGGAGTCTTAGTGGACCACAAGCTGAACATAAGTCTACAGTGTGATGCAGCAGCTAAAAAAGCCAATGTGATTCTGGGCTGCATCAACAGGAGTATAATGTCCAGATCAAGGGAAGTAACAATACCACTTTATTCTGCTTTGGTTAGACCTCCCTTGGAACAGTGTGTCCAGTTCTGGGCACCCCAGTTCGGGAAGGAAATCGACAAGCTGGAACGTGTCTGGAGGAGGGCTACCAAAATAGTGAAAGGTCTGGAAACCATGAAGCCCTATGAGGAGAGGCTTAGGGAGCTAGCTATATAAGGTAGGTAGGTAGGTATAAGCTCGAGCAAGTCCAGAGGAGGACAACCTAAATTGTAGGAGGCCTGGAAACCGTGAAGCCCTATAAGGACTAGTTTAGGGAGCTGGGGATGTTTAGCCTGACAAAAAGAAGGTTAAGAGGAGGTATGATAGCCATATTTAAATATTTGAAGGGATGTCACGTTGAAGATGGAGCAAGCTTGTTTTCTGCTGCTCAAGAAACTAGGACAAGGAGCAATGGATTCAAGCTGCAGGAAAAGAGATTCCACATAAATATCAGGAAGAACTTCCTAACAGAGCCGTTGGACAGTGGAATCGGCTGCCTCCATGGAGTGTGGTGGAGTCACCTTCTTTGGAGGTTTTTAAGCAGAGGCTGGATGGCCATTTGCTGGGGGTGCTTTGAGTGTTTGTTCCTGCGTGGCAGGGAGTTGGACTTGATGGCCATTGTGGTCTCTTCCAACTCTTATTTTCCTATGCTTCTATGATTCCATCGTCAGCTAACTGTGGCAGGTTGTGGTGATGCCATGCTCTTTGTTTCTCTGTGAAATAATTTGATTTTCCAGTATTGTACCTTTCTCCTTATTTTGTCTTGAAAACTCGACTCTTTTGCGTTACTTACAATTTTCACTAAAATGTGGAAAGTGGGAAGGATTATTGTTGATGCATCACGTTCCCCAACATTTGAACAACACAATCCACAAAATGTGGAGGCTAATAAACCAGAGATAGATTCCAGAAACTCGGGACAGGTCCTTCCCAAATTTGGACCATGGGAGGCTCTGATTTCCACAACAGACTACGTCGAAGAGGAAGCCCTGTTGGCCCTAACTCAAAAATCCCTAAGGAAGGAATTTATGTGGTGGTACAGCTGGCCTAGTGGTTTGAGTATTAGGTTATGACTCCTACAAATGCTATTGGACTGCAGTTCCCAGCATTCCTTAGCACTGCCTATGCATGCTGAGGCTGCTGGGAGATGCAGTCCAGCAACCTCTAGAGGGCCTTATGATTCCCATATCAAATAGATGAGCCAGGGAAGGATAGTGTCTGAGAGAAAGAAAGCCCAAACATGAAACACACTTCTCAAGTTAGTATTATTATTATTATACTAGCATATATACGCAGCGTTGCCCAGGATTTTATTTTCTCATAGGTAATACTTGTTAGAAAGATTTGAGATCCTGTGTCTCTAATTCCCCAAAGTGTCTTGTCAAGTACCTGTAACTTTTCCCCATATTCCCCCATCCGGTCTGTATTCAGAGTTGTTAACATACAGAGGTTGGGTTCCTGAGGGAATGTGCTGCCCTCCTCCTTGCTGCTAGGCCTCTTCTCCACAGCAGCCGGCCAGGCCCAAGGGCTCTCTGGCTGAGAATTCTGAAGCCTTCTCTCTAAATGGCAAACCCCAGGATTCCTTCTTAGGCAGCCAGTCATATGAGGCCTTTGCCTCACACAGCCCATCGTGAGGTCTTCCCCTGACACAGAGACACAGGAAAACTTTGATTTTTATATATTAAATATAGCTGCGTTGATGTGTAGTGGTTTGTCCATTGAACTGCAACCCTGGGAACGAGGGTTCGATTCCCCGTTGCTCGGCCGTGGAAACCCGCTGCGTGACCTCGGGCACGTCACACACTCTCAGCCCCAGAAAACCCCGTGATAGGGCCGCCTCAGAGTCGCCGTAAGTCGGAAACGACCGGAAGGCGCACCACGACACAACAGCTGGCTTCCCTTTTAGGCTTCCGGGAGGAAAGACGCGCAGCATCCCTGCCGCCCTTATCGGGTCTTCTGTTACCATGGTGACCACGGGCACGGCGGGGAGAGGGGCCCGTCTGGGCGGGAAGGCTGTTTCGGGGGGAGCGGGCCCAGGGGGCGGCGGAGGGGGAGGCCATTTGAGGTTGCGCACAGGCCCTGGAACCTCTTTCAAGCCTCCCCCCCCCCCGTTGCTAGGAAACATAAGTGCCTAAGCACAAAAGCTGTTTGTGGTTTTAAATTGTCCAAAACAATCCATTATGGTTTGCGTTATGGTGTGGACCACTTTGCCAGAGCGGTGCCTAAAGAGTCCGCCCATAAACATGTATATAAGTAAAATTTAAATGTGCAATGACAGGATCGAGCCTAAAATATCTGGGGGTCTTAGCAGATCAGGAGTCCGCGGGGTGATGCCGCAGGGAAAACAGCGGGTGTAATTCTAGGCTGCACGGAGGAGCTCGGTGTCCCGACTGAAGGATGCCATTCTGTTTAGCTTTGGTCCAGGATATTACCTGGAATAGTGCGATCGGTTCTAAGTATCACGACTTCAGAGCAACCAAAATAGGAGGAGGCCTGGAAGCCATAAAGCCCTACGAGGAGCCGCCGAGGGAGCTGGGTATGTTTAACCCAGAGAAGAGAAGGGTAAGAGGTGGCACGGTAGCCATGTTTGACTATTTGAAGGGATGTCGTATGGAAGACGGAGCAAGCCTGTTTTCTGCTGCTCCGGAGACTAGGACATGGAGCAATAGATTGAAAGTACAGGAAAAGAGATTCCATCTAAACATTAGGAAGAACTTCCCGAGGGTAAGAGCAATCTGACAGTGCAATGCACAACCTTGCGGTGTGGTGGAGTCTCCTTCTTTGGAGGCTTTCAGAGGCTGGATGGCCGTCTGTCGAAGGGGGTGCTTTGTGTATTCCTGCCTTGCAGAATGGAGTTGGACTGGATGACCCTTCGGGCCTCTTTCAACTCTAGGATTCTATAATTCTAATTGTATTTTATCTTTTATATGATATGTACTTTTAACCGTACTTGTTTTCATTTTGTAAGCTGCCCTGTGTCTCTGGGTGAGATATTACTACCGCTGCTGCTGCTGCTGCTTTTGACACTGACTCAGTGGTAACCTGCAAGTTTTCTCTTTTTGCCCTGGCAGCAATGAAAATCAGGTCAAGATTTATTACTGATATTGCAGTCGATTGCACTAGGGATGCTGTTCTCTAATTTTAGAATTGCTGTTTATATTTAATGTGTTTTAATTATACTGGATGGGTCTTTTTTATAATATGTCAGATTTACAAGCTATTTATTTTATGTTGTATTTTTCATAATGTTGCATTTTGATACTGTACTTATTTACTGTTATTTACTTTGTATTTGAATGGCCTATGATCTAAGCATTAATAAATTACTACTACTATTCACTAACAGGTAATAATAATTAATAATTAGTTCTACACAGAAGTAAGTCCCACAGAGGTCAATAGGGCAGGTTGCAAGAAGTAAGGTTGCCATGTCTTGTGCACGCTTATTTTGGTAAAAAACCCTATTGGCCTGTAGCCACCCTCAGTTGAATATTTTTAATATATATATTAAATATGTTTTAAATTAATAAATAAATATCCAGTTGGCCCCCCAGTGAGTCTGTTGCCATCTCCCCTTCCCCTTAGTTTGTTTTTCAGGGTCGTGCAAGATGACCTCAGTGAGATTTCTAGGAGAGCAGCTGAGGCATTGCTTGGCATGTGGAGCGCATGTATTTTTTTCCTTTGGTTCCAGGTTGCCTTTTGTCCTGTCATGACTTATTGAACACCCCTGCACAATACCTTGTCTAGTCCTCTCAGATTGCAAGATGCTGATTGTACAGCGGGGGGCTCGGTGTTCTCCTTTGTCTTTCTAACGGCTGGCTCTCCCGCTCAGCCATCCTTCGGTGAACACGGCTGCAATCTTAAACCCACGCTTTTCAGAGAAGGATGTCTCTGAACGATGAGCCGGGCTCAGTTTGCACAACCACTGGAGGGGAGGAGGAAACAAAAGTCTCTTCACCAGCATTCAGTTATAGTCTGACCTTATTTGACCTGGGGTCACAGTTGCTGAGCTTTTTGTCCTATTGAATTCCAAGATTTGCAGGGATGGAAGGGGCAGAGAATGGCAGGAGGGGACCCATAGGAAAGAACGCACAGCATGGAAAAGAGGGGGCGGGCAGCAGCCGTGCAAAGGAGAGATTTGCAAAAGGCAACCAGAAGACCCCCTACTGCAGAGGTGGAACCACTTTGCAGTTCTGCAGTTTCCCTCCGATTGGCTGCCGGTGATGTCATGCCCCGGCTTCTGTGTTCAATGCGCTGCATTCCTCGGTCACAGTGATAAATCCTTCCCCGATTTCCCAGAATGCAAAGTCAGGCTTGACCCTAGCAGAATTGGCAACGGCTTTGCTGGACATCAGAGTAACAGCCGTCCTATAACCTTGTTAGTGTTCACGAGACCGATCACGTTCACCAGCCGGGTTGGATAAAAAGGAAATGCATCCGATGCTTGGGTTGTGGACAGCTTGCAGAGTGACTAGGGTTGTCGGTTCAGGATCATCCCGGACAAAACCTGGGACTTAGGGAGGGTCCCTGGTGATGTCATTAGGCATTATGCTCCAAGTACCAACCACAGTCGCTCACACCTTGATATTTAAACACACAGAGAAAATAGTTTCCTGTTTGGAAAGACAGAAATCTTGATGAAAGATGCAATTGCCAGATCATGCTTAAATGGGGAGATTATTCCTTCCCACATAGGAAAACAGGATGAGGGACATTTATTATCATTGTTGGTTGGTTGTTTATATAGTGCCATCCACATATATAGTGCTTTACAGGTAAAACAACCAAAAACAGTGGGTCCTGCCAAAGGTGTAGAACAGAGCTTTCCAAACTTTTCATGTTGGTGACACACTTTTTAGACATGCATCATTTCACGACACAGTAATTCAGTTTTACTACCAAACCAGAGGTTAAACTAACCGCTGATAAGAGATACAGACACATACATAAATTGCAATAACGAAATGTATGGGGACACAACATATCTCATGAAAACCTTTCATATTTTTTTTTCAAATATATGATTCATAAATAATAACATTTCCAAGATTGTAGGTGACACACCTACACACTTCAGGTGACACACTAACGTGTCGCGGCACACCATTTGGAAAGGCCTGGTGTAGAATCTAAAATATGCATAAATACACACACACAGATGCAAACTATACCATACAGTTGTAAAACAAATTATTCAGATGAACTGCAAACAATACAATATAATATAAAGCAAAAACAACAAATTGTCATGTCCTGGCTAACTTGCTTCCAAAACTTTGCTCAGGGTTTCAAACAGAAGCATTTAATTGTATGTATGTATGTATGTATGTATGTATGTATGTATTTATTTTTAGCAAAGCAAGTAATACAGCAACTTTTCCCAAAAATGCTGAGACTAGACTAAAGCATCTAGGCTGGTTACAGGTTTTATACCTTGTCATACAAATGTTGGTGCGCATATTAATGACTGGTTAAGGTGGTACATGTCAGGATGCAGGAATTTTTACAGGCTTACAATTATTTACATACCTTTCATCATGGAGTTAAGTCAAGTTCCTGCCCCCTTATCTGGGCATAGGCAATTCTCATAACACCTCCTCACTACTTTGCTGTTTCCCCTCCTCCCTGCTTTGATCTCTTTCCCTTTTTCCCGATACAAAGTGACATTGAACATGCAGCTGTTACCCTGTGAACTGGGGGTCCCGGGAGGGACACCAAATTGTGCTCAACTAAAGGTGGGGAAAATCAGCTCAGAGCACTGCTCAGCGTTACGAGAGGCAGGGTAACTTAGCAAGATCTTGAACCCTATGTCTACGGGGTCGGGTCGAGTCAAGGAGCACACTGAAGTTGAAATAATAAATGATGTTTGTTAAATACAAGCAAAACGGTGTATGCGACAGACTCATGCAAGATATCTAAAGAAAATAAAGGTTGGAGTGGTATAGAGGGATTTTTAGAGGGGTTGCTGGTTTGGGTGATACTTCACCTGTCCTGGAGCCCGGAAAAATAGAGAGCGAAGCTGGGGTGCGATGTAGCTCAGCACGCGGAGCTGAGGGGAGGCTCGCCAAGGACAGCGGCAGCAAGGCGGGATGAAACTCGGGAGCGATCCGAGGGAGGTCTCGGAATCGAGGGTTTTTATAAGGAGAATGTGACCGCAGGCTATGCCGTACTTGGGGGAAAACAATAGCTTTGGAGTTGGAGACAAAGCCTCCGACAGGTCAGAATCCGAATGACTGAGTTATCGTAGCGGTTCTCAATAGAGTAGCCAGTATGCAGACGCAGAGTACTTGGGTATTGCATAGTTTACCCATCAAGCTGCCATCGCGGGGCAGAGGCTCTTTTGTGAGTATCGTGCAGACCTAATTGAAGTACTTGCCTGGAGGTCTCCTCAAGCAGCGAGTCAGCTATTTCTGGGCTGCCTGTATTATCCAGGAATATTGCGGCGATTAACGGCCGAACTTGTTTACGTGCTTGTCCGGTGGCCTCGCAAGCACGTGAAGAGGAATAGAGAAGTGAGGCCGAATTATGATCTCAAGAGGATATCTTTAATATCCCCAAAGCTCGGACTAGCCAGGGCAGTAACACAGCAATTAACCATTTGGAGCCTTGAGACACTTTAAAGATTTCAACAGGATATTTAGATGCGGGTAGTAATTAGCAACGGATACATAATAGCACTTAGCAGGCAATGTCCTCTTTGAAGTAACGGAGCAATATTATTACATATACTAACCCATACCGAGGACAGGAGCAACACAGCCTGATGCAAATACATGTAATCAATGTATACAAGATTATGAAACAACATTGAACTATAACTCCAAAAGCTTTGGAATACAAAAAAGTTATTAAATTTAATGTAATTTAATCTACCCTACTTGAGGGTAAATCCTAGCACCACAGCAGAAGGAAGGGAAGGAGAAAGCTAATTAAGTAAATATATAAACAGTTTTGCAGCCCCTGCCCTTATAGGTGCAGTTCTACCGTCAGACCTGTCAGCAGAGCCATTTCCACACTAGGCTGTTATAGTGCTATTATTCCACTTTCAACATCCTATGGAATCCTTTGAGGCCCCTCCCTAAACTGCAAACCCCAGGATTCCATAGGATGTTGAAAGTGGAATAATAGCACTATAACCATCTAGTGCGGAAATGGCCCAGGTTAAATGAGGTTTCTCACTCTCCCTGCCTCTTAATCTCTTCTGCCTTGCCAGTGGCTAAATAGCATCTCTGCAGCTATTGTGAGGACACTAATCCAAGGCTTAATCAATTGTTGCCCCGTCAATTCAGCACACCGAACGGATGAGGGGGTGGCAGAGAGCTGGTAGAAGTTGGTTGGGATCGTGTGCAGGCTGACATTTCACTTTTGCTTTCGCTCCTCAATGGACAATTAATATGAACCAAAAGGTTACTTGAAATTTTGAGGAAAAACGGGTGGAAATAAATAATAATAAATAAATAAAGCTGCCTCATGCTCTGCAGGGGTGTACTCAAGGCCATATCTGAGCCACATTTTTCCCCAAAAGTACAGGTTTTGGGGTAGCTAATACCCCAGAGAGTATTTAGGACTCAAAATGACCTTAATAGATCAGTTTGCTGGACCAAAATGAATTTCAACAGGGAGAAGTGTAAGGTATACACTTAGGCAGAAAAAATGAAATGCACAAATATAAGATAAGTGACACCAGGTCTGACCACAGTACATCTGAAAGGGATCTCAGAGTCTCAATAGACTACAAAATGAATGTGAGTTGGCAGTGTGATGCGGCAGCTAAAAAAACCAATGCAATTCTGGACTGCATCAACAGGAGTACAGTGTCTAGGTCGAGGGAAGTGATGGTACCACTCTCTTCTGCTTTGGTCAGACCCCACCTGGAACATTGTGTCCAGTTCTGGGCACCACAATTCGAGAAGGATGTTGATAAGCTGGAACATGTCCAGAGGAGGGCAATGAAAATGGTCAAAGGCCTGGAAACCATGAAGCTGTAGGAGGAGCAGCTAAGGGATCTGGTGATGTTTACCCTGGAGAAGCGAAAGTTAAGAGGTGGTTTGCCATTGCCTTCCTTTTAGATTGCTGAGAGAGTGTGATTTGCTGAAAAAAGCCTAATAGGTTACCCTGGCTGAGCTGGGATTCAGCCCTTTGTATCCTGAAGTCCCTGCGCGGTGTTAAAACCACTATTTCACTCTACCCGCCGTAAAGTTTTCTTGGTCAGATTTCTTTGCAGGAAATTTGGCATGGTCTTCTGCTTAGACTGAGAGAGTATGACCTGCCCAAACCCACCCTGTGGGTTTCCCAAGCGGAGTGAGGATTTGAACCCTGGTGTCATGGAGTTCTAGTCCATATCTAGTCTAATCACTACACCCTGTAGGCTCTTTACATATTGCAAACTACGAAGCCTAAAACTACAAATCAGGCCTCCTACTATAATCTACTAAACCTGTGGCTCTTAACCTGGGGTCCGTGAACCTTTGGGGATTTGCAAAGGGGGCCTGCGAAGCCCTGCTGCCGGACACCAACAGCAGCAGCAACAGGGACACAGAGGAGGGGGGCTGCAGGTGCTGAAACTGTTCCCTCATTTGCAAATGAGGGAACAGTTTGCATGCATGTGTTACTGTAGTTTCTAGTCCGGACTTGTGGTATATTAGATATCATTTGATATCAAGAATTTCGCCTTCACCACCCATTCCTCTCCACGTGCTTGCGAGGCCCCCGGGCAAGCATGCACATGGGCACGGCCGAAAATAGTTGAACTATTCAAAATAAAATCCAGGCAGGCGAGTAATTGCCAGACTGCAGCTTCAGGAGACCTCCAGGCAAGTACCCTCTTAAGATTATGCATGCACACCGTTTACAAAAGATCCCCTGCCCCAAGCAGGCAGCTTGATGAGCTGAATATCCAACTGTCAAGCACTCTGCGTTTGCATACTGTCTACGCTATTGACAACGCTGTCATAATTCAATCATCTAAAGTACTGACCTTTCAGAGGCTTTGTCTCCAGCCTGAAACCCATTGTTTTCCCAGGGAACGGACTAGCCTGAGGGCACATTTTCCCCTATAAGACCCCTTGACTTTGAGCGTCTCATCGGATCGCTCGTGACTTGCCTCCCAACTTGCTGCCGCTCCATTTGACGAGCCCCCCCTCAGCCTCCACGTGCTGAGAATCTACGCTCCCGAGCTTCTTTCCGTCTACTGGGCTACAGGATCAGGTGTAGTATTTCGCCAAAAATCCTCCTGAAAATCCCCTATCTATTTTCCTCTCTTTATTTTCTTAGGACTGCGTGCGTGACTGCGCAGTTGTGCAGTATTTCTTAATTTCGAGTGAGTGAGTGCGTAAGTTTGCTGTGACTTCATAAATAAAGGAACATAATTTGAGCTTTCTTGTGTCTTGGTCCTGACTCGGCCTGACCCCGTAAACATTGGATAAAAGATCTCGCTAGGTTGCCCTGCCTCTTGCATTGCTTAGCTGGTGTTCTTGCTAATTCCCATTCCCCATTATTTTGAGCACATTGAGGTGTCCCCCACGGGACCCGCAGAAATCAGGGTAACACATGCACATACCTGCCACTGCATCTCTTTCATCAAGGACACAGCAGCAGTGAGTGTGGGTGCCAAGGGACATGGCGGCAGGCTGGTCCACATGACCAAACTGCTCCCTAGTTTGCAAAGAGGGAGCAGTTTTGGCACCTGTACACACACACACACACAATGCCACACCCCTGAAAAAAGGACATGTAACAGGTGTGTGCATAAACCCAAACTGCTTCTTCATTTTGCAAATGACGGAGCAGTTTGGGCACGTGCACACACCTACTGCCATGTCCCTCAGCACTCACACCCCCTCCTGCCACATCCCAGATGAGAGAGACACAATAGCAGGCAAGTGCGTTCACTCAAACTGCTCCCATGTTTGCAAATAAGGGAGCAGTTTCGGCACCTGCACACATGCAGACACACACACCTGCCGCCACATCCCTGATAAAAGGAACACAGTGGCAGGCATGTGTTCACACCCAAATTATGACTCTGGAGTCCAAGGGTTGAATCCCCACTCAGCCATGGAAACCCATTGATTGACCTCAGGCAAGTCACATTCTCTCAGCCTCAGAGAAAGGCAAAAGCAACACATCTTACCAAGAAAATCCTCAAGATAGGTTTGCTTTAGGGTTGCCATAAGCCCGTTTTCAAAGAGGAGAGACATGATAGCTAGAAACAACCTCCCCCTGTCAGAGGCACTTTGGACCTTCAAGTCACTTCTGACTTATCGCAACCCTAAAATAAACCTATCACAGGGTTTTTTAGCAAGATTTATTCAGAGGAGGTTTGCCTTTGCCTTCCTCTGAGGCTGAGAGAATGTGACTTGCCCAAGGTTACCCAATGTCTGAATGGGGATTTGAATCCTTGTCTCCAGGAGCCCTAAATAAATAAATAGATATTTTAATATTTTAATCTAAATTTAAACTTTTGTACCTGAGTTAAGTCTTCGTAGTCCCCAGTAAAGAACAGATTAAGTACCATTGAATTAGACTATAAGCCAGGACTCCAACTCCAAACTCGCTGTGGTATCAGGCCTTGAATTCTAAATCAGGCCTCACACTATAGATTTAATTGGGGAATGTTGGGGAATGATAGGAGTTTCAACCTCACAGAAATGCAGCGGAAAAAACAGAGTTCAGCGAGCCAACAGCAGCAGCCTTGTTCCCCAGTAAGGATACTCACACAAAGAGGAGTTTTTTCCAAACAGGAGGCACTTTATCTTGCAGCAAAGTTCCGTTATATGCAAAACATAGAACAGACGGACAAAGGCTTACGCCAGACACCGGTTTGGTCAACAGACAAATACATACTGGGGATTGCTTTCTTATATACATATTTACAACCAATCAGGTAGAGGTTTGCACACCTCCCTCTACCATCTGCACAGGACCCCAGTTTCTTATGCAACCTTGCAATTACCCACAGCTGGGGCATGATGCAACATCCTTGCAGTGGGCTGATCATTTTCCCAGGGTTCCCTGCCTGGAATCCCTGACAATCCCCTCCAAAATGGTCAGGCCACTGTGTAGGACATTTTCGCAATCCATACATGTCATACAATGCATAATCCATAATACATACAGTACATTCAATACATAATACATTCAAGGGTACAACTCATCTTCCACCTTACACCTTGGTGGCAAGGCCCAGTTTTCTTGCCAACTTCTCATGGCCTACTACTGTAAGTGCCTTTGTGAGCAGATCCGCAGATGGACAATGCTGCAAGCACAAAATCCCATCTTGGACCATTTGCCTCACATTTTGATACTATACCCCAATGTATTTAGTTCTACACTGTAAGTTTTCTGCTTCAGTCACACGGGACAGCAAAATACCCTCCTCCTGACCTTTTAGGGATAAGCATAACTTTGCTTCCTAACTCAGCAAGTTGTGTACTTCCTGACCCACTTTTACTGGAACCCCTGCTGGAACTCGTGCTGACCTCAATGCGAGGCTCTCTCTTGACCGTAAACGCAGGTTCAGCACTAGGTGGCGGTGTTGAGCTCTTTGGTGTGAACTCGAGTGAGACTTTTGGCTTCTCCTCCTCAGTACTTTCCTCAGTACCTTTTTCTTCATCATCAGCCGTCACCGCCCCTCCATCTTCAGAGCTTTCAAGTGGATTCGGGACACTGTCCTTTTCTTCATCAGACATCACTGCCCCTCCATTTTAGGGAATTTTGGGAACACTGTTCACACTTTTACCCAGGGGAATCAAAACCTCTTGGTTACAGTGCAGTCTATCGCATCCTGAATGGATTTCAAAGTTTGCACTCCTGAAATACACTATTTTGCCAGCATGGTGTAGAAATCTATATTTGTTACCTTCATATGCCACAAAGCATAACCGTCTAGATTTCTCCTCTCCAGACTTTCTGAAACTTGGGGGAATATACACACTAGCAAACTGACCCCAAACACGTAGATGCTGCAGGTTTGGCGCTCTACCATACAATAGGTAATATGGAGTTTGCTTCACACTTGAACTCCACATCCTGTTTATGTGGTAGTTTGCTGTCACTATTGCTTCTCCCCAAAGTCCTGCTGGGGCTTGGGCATCCTCCATCATACAGTCCTTCATTTGTTTTAACAGCCCAGTTCTTCTTTCTGCAAGACCATCCTCCCCGGGAGATGCGGGGTTGGTGGTTTTATGCCTTATGCCTTTCTTACGCATCCAGGCTTGCAGGCTTTTAGACAGGAATTCTCGCCCTCGATCTGACACAAGACTGGCCACTTTATAAGGAAATTCCCTCTCAACAGCATTCACCCACTCTTGGAGCTTTTCAACTGCTTGACTTTTCTCTTTCTGCAGATAGACATAGGAGTACCTGGTGTGTCTGTCTACAATTACCAGAACATACCTATTTTGCCCTTCAGTTGGCTTGAATGGCCCAGCCAAATCTGCATGTACAACCTCAAAAGGATGTTGGGTGACACACTTGCTTTTCTTGGCAATGGGGTAAGCCTTTACCTTAACCTTTTTGCACACAGAGCAATCTAGGAACTTACGGCAATTTCTGACTTGTAACCCAGGGCATACCTTTGCCAACTCTTACAAACTTTTGTAGCTGGCATGTCCCATCACTCTGTGGAGATAATGTACACACTTTTCATGTAAAGGTTTGTTACAAAAGAGGATCCAAATAATTATCGCCCAGTCAGCCTGACGTCTGTACCCGGAAAGATCCTGGAGCAGATCATTAAGCAGTCAGTTTCTAATCACTTAGAAAGCAACGCGGTAATCACAAGAAGTCAACATGGATTTCTCAAAAATAACTCACGCCAGACTAATCTTATCTCTTTTTATGATAGAGTTACTAGCTTGATAGATGAAGGGAATGCTGTGGATGTAGCATATCTTGATTTCAGTAAGGCCTTTGACAAAGTTCCCCATGACATTCTTGCAAAGAAGCTAGTAAAATGTGGGCTGGACAGAGCTACTGTCAGGTGGATCTTTAACTGGTTGACTGAGCGTTCCCAAAGGGTGCTCACCAATGGCTGCTTTTCATCCTGGAGAGAAGTGACTAGCGGGGTCCCACAGGGTTCTGTCCTGGGCCTAGTGCTGTTCAATATTTTCATCAATGACTTGGATGAAGGAATAGAGGGCATGCTCATCAAATTTGCAGAGGACACCAAATTGGGAGGGGTTGCTAATACGCCAGAGGACAGGATCAACATTCAAAACGACCTGGACAGATTGGAGAGCTGGGCCAAGGCTAACAAAATGAAATTCAACAGAGAGAAGTGTAAGGTCCTACACTTAGGTAGAAAAAATGGAATGCAGAAATATAGGATGGGGGACACGTGGCTGGATGGCAGTACGTGTGAAAGGGATCTAGGAGTCTTAATAGACCACAAGTTGAACATGAGTCAGCAATGTGATGCGGCAGCCAAGAAAACCAATGCAATTCTCGGCTGCATCAATAGGAGTATGGTGTCTAGATCGAGGGAGGTACTGGTACCACTCTACTCTGCTTTGGTTAGACCTCATCTTGAATCCTGTGTCCAGTTCTGGGCACCCCAATTCAAGAAGGACATGGTCAAGCTGGAGCAGGTCCAGAGGAGGGCGACCAAAATGGTGAAGGGTCTGGAAGCCAAGCCCTATGAGGATAGACTTGGAGAGCTGGGTATGTTCAGTCTGCAGAAGAGAAGGTTAAGAGGGGACATGATAGCTCTGTTTAAATATTTGAAGGGATGCCATGCAGAGGAGGGAGAGGGCTTGTTTTCTGCAGCTCCAGAGACCAGGACAAGGAGCAATGGATTCAAGCTGCAGGAAAGGAGATTCCACCTGAATCTCAGGAAGAACTTCCTGACAGTCAGGGCTATCCGGCAGTGGAATCTGCTGCCTCGGAGTGTGGTGGAGTCTCCTTCTTTGGAGGTTTTTAAGCAGAGGCTGGATGGCCATCTGTCGGGAGTGCTTTGAGGGTGTTCCTGCATGGCATGGGGTTGGACTGGATGGCCCGTGTGGTCTCTTCCAACTCTACATTTCTATGATTCTATGATTCTATACACATAGGGTTAACGTTTGCCACTTTTCCTTTGGGTAACATGTGGTACAACCCCTGCTTTTTCACCCCTTTTGCACAAAACACACCATTTGCAGTTATTGTACATTTCTCCCCTTCAAACACCACTTTGTAACCCTCACTGGTCAGTTGGGAGACACTCAAGATACAGTTCTGCAAGTTGGTAACACATAACACATTATTGAATGATTTACCAAAGCATGGCACATATGCAGTACCCATCTTCTGCACCTTGCTTGGTGCCCCATCTGCAAGGGAAATTGTTGTTATATTTGCATTTGTAACATCATTCAACAGCTTTAAATTGTTCACCATGTGGTGAGTTGCACCACTGTCTAGCAACCACACACCACTCTCAAACTGTTCTTTTGCCACAAACACATGGCCTTCAGCCTGTGACGACACGCCCCTCTGCTTCTGGGATGTCTTCTTCCCTCTGCTCGGCGCTGGCATTCTGCAGTCCTTCTGGAGATGGCCGACTCTCTTGCATCTGTAGCAGCGTCTGGCATAGCTGCACACTCCTTCTTCCAGGGCAAATGCTTCCTCCGGAGCTGCCTCTCCCTCCCACTACAGTCTGGAATCGAACTGCGTACGTTGGACTTCCTCCAGGATCCTCCCGGCTACCAGGTCTGCAGTCAGCTCTTCCTCATGTACACCCTGCAGGCTGTACATCAAAAAGTCCCACTCCTTAGTGACGCTTCCCAGCAGAATAAAACTTTTCTGCATTTCCGGAATATTTATCCCTCTGTTGGCTACCTCTTCAAATAACTGTTTCATCAGCATGAGGTGCTCTCTTACATAGCTTCCGGGACATAACTTTGTGTTATACAGTCTTTTCGTCCATAGCATTTTGGACAAACACGAGGAAGATTGATGCACATGCTTCAGAGCCTCCCAGAGCTGATATACTGTGTCCACAGCAGCAGCGTGAATCAACTGGGAAGGACTTAAAGTTAGCAAAATAACTGCTTTGGCTTTTTTGTCAGCAACACGATACGCTGCTATCTCAGCAGCCGACACACTGGCAGGCGGCTGACTCTCGCTCTGCAAAACGTGCCACAAGTTCTCCTTTGTCAGAGATGCTTTCACATAAATCTGCCAGATTTGATAATTTATGTCATTTAGTCTTTCAAAACGCACAAAGCTTGTTTCAGTCATTCTGCTGCCTTTGTAAAAACAAAACACAAGAACGCAGCTGGCCAGCTTCCTCCTCCAAAGTGTCCTTGAACAGCACCGGACTAAAAATTAACTGTCTCTCTGCCAAAACACAGACTCCCGAAGCACTGGAGAGCCAGGCAAACAGTCAAAAACAGTCCCAGTATCCAGGGGAAAACAACTACAGGTGTGCTGTGGATGCTGTGCACTCTGGGTCTGGGCCCGTAACCACTGTTGGGGAATGATAGGAGTTTCAGCCCCACAGAAATGCAGCGGAAAAAACAGAGTTCAGCAAGCCAACAGCAGCAGCCTTATTCCCCAGTAAGGATACTCACACAAAGAGGAGTTTCTTCCAAACAGGAGGCACTTTATCTTGCAGCAAAGTTCCGTTATATACAAAACATAGAACAGACGGACAAAGGCTTACGCCAGACACCGGTTTGGTCAACAGACAAATACATACTGGGGATTGCTTTCTTATATACATATCTACAACCAATCAGGTAGAGGTTTGCACACCTCCCTCTACCATCTGCACACGACCGCAGTTTCTTATGCAACCTTGCAATTACCCACAGCTGGGGCATGATGCAACATCCTTGCAGTGGGCTGATCATTTTCCCAGAGTTCTCTGCCTGGAATCCCTGACAGTTACATGATTTGGCGTTTATTCTGACTTATGGCAGTCCTATTCCAGGGTTGTGATGGCTTTGTTTTTGTGTTTTGTTTTGTTTCATTTCCCAAGATTTCTTCAGAGGATGTTCACCACCAAGGTTTGCCTCTGAGGTGGAAAGAGAGAGACTTGCCCAGACAAGATTCGATGGCTGAGCAAGGACTCGAACCCTGGTCTCTCTAAATCCTAGTACAGCATTCAGACCACTAAGCCTCACTGTCCCTGGGAGAATACTGGAAAAATCACTAGCATCATTAAAACAAAAACTGGACTTTAAAATTGTTTGTGAGCCACTGAGCTTCGTCCTAGCAAATGTTTTCCAGGCTTCTTCTTGTTAGTTGCCTTCTAATCATTTTTGACTTATGGTGACTCTAAGGCCATTTCCATACTACACTGGCCATTTCCGCACTAGCCTGTTATAGGGCTATGATTCCACTTTCAACATCCTCTGGAATCCTGGGGTTTGCAGTTTCGGGAGGGGTTGAGCCGCCCCTCCCAAAACTACAAACCCCAGGATTCCAGAGGATGTTGAAAGTGGAATCATAGCCCTATAACAGGCTAGTGCGGAAATGGCCCTAGGCTTTGCAGTTTAGGGAGGGGCATTGAAAATTCTCAGCCAGAGAGCTCTTTGGCCTCAGCAAACTGCAAACCCCAGAATTCCACAGGATGTTGAAAGTGGAATAATAGTTTTATAACAGTATAGTGCAGAAATGGCCTAAGGCAAACCCACCACAAGTTTTCTCTGTGTCAGAATTTGCCGCCTTCTCAGGCTGAGAGAGTGTGACACAATAGGCTTACATGGCTGATCAGGGATTCGAATTCTGGCCTCCCCGTGATACCACACTGGCTCTCCTCCTCCTATGGGCTGCTCCAGCTGTTCAACAGCATCCACCTGAGTCCTTCCTTTATTACCTGTCTGTTTTCATAGCAACCCTGCCCTGCGGTTTCCAAGGTGACCCCACCTGGCTGCGAAGTAAACCCTTTGCTCCCCTCCCAGCATCAGCTGTCTTGTTGAGTGTTCGCTGCTCATCCAAAGTGAACAGCAGAAGGTCTGGTCTTCTTTGGGCAAAGAAGTAAGTGGAGTGCATTGCCTTTGTACACACAACTGCTTGTGATATTTCTGCGGAAGCAGAGGTTGGCCTCATCGACTCATCTGGAAGGACTGGAGTGTTACCTGTTTAATCCACACCAACCTCCTCCAGATAGGGCAAACGTGTCAGGATGTTGTGGTACTTATTGCTGTAATCTTTGTTTTTCCGTTTGTTTTAATCCAAACGACGTGTCTGATGTCCCAGACTTTCGAATAACAGGATCATAAAATTCGTAGGTAGGATCTCTTTCCCTCAGACACCATAGAATCATAGAATCATCGCAGAACCATAGAGCTGGAAGAGACCCCAGAGGCCATCCAGTCCAACCCCCTTCTGCCATGGAGGAAGATACAGTCAAGGCACTCCCTTTGATAGATGGTCATTCAGCCTCTGTTTAAAAACCTCCAAGGAAGGAGGAGACTCCACCACACTCCATGGAGGCAGCAGCAGATTCCACCACCAAACTGCTGTTACCATTGGGAAGTTCTTCCTAATGTTTGGGTGGAATCTTTTTTCCTGGAGTTTGAAGCCATTGCTTTGTGTCCTGGGCCATTTCCACATTACGTTTGCCCTTTCCGCACATTACCTTATCGCGGAGGTGGGGGGGTGCCATTTGCGGAAACAGGCTCTTGCGTGAGGCGCTCTTTTCGCTGCTCCTTCATCCTGCGGCTGGCTTCTTGGTCGCGCGACCGTCCCTTCCTTCCTTCGGCAGCGCAGCCTGGGAGCTGTAGGCTGCGCTGGGGGAGGAAGCGCGACCGGCACGCCTGGGACGACGTACCGCAGGGCAGGTAAGTGCGCGCGGGCCCCAGGAGCCTTGCGCGACCGCGCGGCATTTTCGGCTTGAAGCCGAAAATAAAAAAAATGCATGCGTGGTTCGCCTTAGGCTCGTGAGCGTCGCGTAAATGGGAGTTCGTCGTACGGACCACCGCTCCCACTTATGCGACGCTCAAGGGGCCCTCTCGCAAAAGAAACTGCGTGCGAAAAGGGCCATTGTTATAGTGCTATTATTCCACTTTCAGCGTCTCCTGGAATTCTGGGGTTTGTAGTTTCCTGAGGCCAAAGAGCTCTCTGGTTGAGAATTCCAAATGCCCCTCCCCAAACTGCAAACCCCAGGATGCCATGGGAAGTTGAAAGTGGAATAAGAGCACTATAATAGGATATTGCGGAAATGGCCCTAGTCTCAGGAGCTGCAGAAAACGAGCTTGCTCCATCTTCCCTAAGACATTCCTTCAAATATTTAAACACGGTTTTCATGTCACCTCTTAACCTTCCTTCTCCAGGCTAAACATACCCAGCTCCCTAAGCCATTCTTATGGTTTCCAGACCTTTTACCATTCTCGTCCCCCTCCTCTGGTCACATAACACCACGTCCATATCCTTCCTAAATTGTGGTCCGCAGTTTTCCAGGTGGGCTCTGACCAAAGCAGAATAGAGTGGTACTTTTACTTTCCTCAACCAAGACACTATACTCCTATTAATGCAGCCCAGAATCACATTGACTCTTTTTTAGCTGCCACATCAGACAGTTAACGCATGCTCAACTTGTAGCCTCAACTTGTAGTCTCCTAAGTAGACTACTACAACTTGTAGTCTACTAACTGTAGTCCACACTACAGCCTTATAGTGCTGTTATACCACTTTCAACCTCCTATGGAACCCTGGGGCTGGCAGTTTTTTATGGACCGGCATTTAGAATTCTCAGCCAGAGAGCTCTTTGGCCTCAGTAAACTACAAACCCCAGAATTCAACAGAATGTGGAAAGTGGAATAAGAGCACTATAACAGCACGGTGCAGAAATGGCCCCAGTCTTTCACTAGTTCTTCTCTTGCCTTCCTGTAGGAAACGTGAGGGAATTAATTCCTTTATGTTCCGTACAAGGATGAAGGCAAGAGGAGAAGAATCGATGAAAGATTGCATTGAAAGAATGGTGCATGTCTATAATTTATAATGGTCGAAAGAGCAGAATGTTGAAAAACAGGTCATTGAAAATTATTATTATTATTATTATTATTATTATTATTATTATTATTATTATTACAGTAATAATACATTTTTATTTCTTACCTGACTTGAAGTGGGGTACAACATAAATTAAAATAAATTAAAATACAACTAAGAACATAGATTAAAATACATTAAAACATAAAACCATTTAGAATACATCAGTTTAAAATTCATAGTTAAAAACTGACTAGGTAGGCCTGCTGGAAGAGACAGCCCTCCAGTACTTTTTAAAATTCAGACAGTGTGTTCAGCCATTGAATTTCTGCCGGCAGGTCTGGGGTGGCCAATGAGAATGTCCTCTGAGTGACCGTTTCCAGTCTAAACCTGGCTGGTTTAAGGCCATTTCCGCCCTATATTGTTACAGTGCTATTATCCCACTCTCAGCATCCTGTGGAATTCTGGGATTTGTAGTTTCCTGAGGCCAAAGAGCTCTCTGGCTGAGGATTCTAAAGGCCCCTCCCTAAACTGGAAATCCCAGGATTCCATAGGAGGTCGAAAGAGGAATAAGAGCATGACAGCAGCGCAGGGCAGAAATGGGCTCCGTAAATGACCCTCAGAGGACCTGAGTGTACAGAGTGGGTTGTAAAGCAGGGGATGCCTCTATTGGGGAAAAAGGTGGGATGTAATGCATAATAAAACCAACAGCAATACTGGCATGATGTGCAAACAGCTCCAGCATAAATCCTTCCCGTGGAAGAACTCAATTGCCTTTAGTTTTGCGGGAGGGCGCCCTGAAACAGATGCTGCTTTCCTGCCTCCGTTGCAGAATGGATCTGTGCGGCTACCCGGGCGAGGAGGACGACATTCTCCGAGGGACTCCTGCCCTCGGATGGGAAGAGTCCGACGTTTTGACCGGCAGCCACAGCGGCACAGAGCTGAGCCAGGGGGACTTCCAAGACGAGTCAGTTGACTCCCTTGCGGATGAGAGCGGGCCCCTCCTGAGATGCCTCAAGAGGATCTACCGGAAGGTGAAGAAGGAGCGGACGAGGCGGCGGAGAACCATGACCTCGGGTAAAGGAAAGGAAAGGGAGACGTGGCAGCTCAGAAAACGTGGTGGTTGTTGTTGTTGTTGTTATTCCTATTATTATTGTTATTATTATTATTTGTTACCCACCTCTCCCCAAGGCTCAAGGTGGGGTATAACATAGATAGAACTTAAAAATCATATTTAAAATACACTAAAACACTTACTATACAAACATTTAAAATGCAAATATGCGATAGTTAAAATATGTCATAATCAAAAGTACAATTAAAAATAGACAGGGTAAGCCTACTGGAAGAGATAAGTAGTACTTTTTTGAATTCGGACAGCCTATTTTGCTGCCGAATCTCTTCTGGCGGGTCATTCCCCAGGTTTCCCCCACTTATCTGACAGGTTAGGGACCAGAGCACTGTTGGAAAATGGAACTGGTTGAAAAGCAGAACCCACATACTGTATTGGGGAGCATGAAGGACTTACGGAGGCCCACTTGGGGCCAACCATGCGCATGCTGCTTGCAAAGCCTTTCGGCTGGCTTGCTGCTTCCCCCTCCAGTTCACTTTGCAAGCAGCACACGCATGCGAGGGGTTCCAAGTGAGCTTCCGTAGGCGAGAAGAAATTGCCAAAGAGCGGAACTCCGATCGAATTAATGGAACTTGCCCTTGAGTTGGAAGCTTCAACAGAGAAAGTTGTCAGATAACTGGGGATCAAAAGGTTGGGGCTTCCTGTACAAAGAGTTCTGGAGTCTAAGGCCATTTCCGCACTACACTCTTATAGCGTGACTATTCCACTTTCAACATCCTGTGGAATCCTGGGATTTGCAGTTTAGGGAGGGGCCGTCCAGCCCCTCCCTAAACTGCAAACCCCAGGATTCCATAGGATGTTGAAAGTGGAATAGTCACGCTATAAGAGTGTAGTGCGGAAATGGCCAACGGCTCATACCCAAGGGCTAGGGTTGCCAGGTTAAAAACTGGAGAGGGCTCCTATACTGAGAGAAATGAAATCTATTTTAGTTTCTGCACTGGGTATACAGTATTAATAACATGTATTAGAAGTATATATATATTAGCTTATATGTATAACACATATTCTAGATATATCTACACATATATTTCAGTATATTTTATTTTTTAGCTTCTGTATACACTAAGTCTAAGAAAACAGCTTTCTGAAAATGGCCA
Organism: Cyclura pinguis; assembly: GCA_030412105.1. Classification (NCBI taxonomy): domain Eukaryota; kingdom Metazoa; phylum Chordata; class Lepidosauria; order Squamata; family Iguanidae; genus Cyclura; species Cyclura pinguis. The sequence continues at coordinate 287,863,338 of CM059601.1, read as the reverse complement.
CAGAACAGAAGGAAGCCTCTTGGCCTTGAATCTCCAGGTGTAGAACCAGACTGATAAGACAGTCTGAGTGACAGCAAGGCTGTCTGTAAGGAGTACATTGGTTGATAAGGAATACAGGAAAGAAGGTTGGCATTGTTTAGGAAAGGGGCGGTTAGAAACTGTTAGGGCGATTACACCAAGGGGCATTTTGAAACTGCTAATGAGAATTAAGCATACACGAGGGAAATGCATGATCAGTGCGTGATCACTCATACGGTAAATACGGGGAAGGGGAAATGTAACTTCTCAGGTGATCCTGATAGGCTGTAACCTTTGGGGTCCTATCCAGTGGGATCCCAGGGGAGGGAAAACCTGTGACGGGGACAGGGGATAAAACGGGAGGTATTCAATATTGGGGTGTCCTCTTTATGGGCCCCCTCTTCTGCAGAATGAGTACTTAAAATAAATGTGATTGACTTGATCCTGTGCCTAATTCCTTTGTGAGTTTTTTTTCCAAGTTATTTCCTACATATACCCTTAATGGTTATACAGAAATAGAAGTCTTAGCAGGGATTGCTTGTTGTCTCGTTGTGTGTGACATGCAACTCCTTCTGAAATTCCCTCTTCTGCACAACCATTAAAGGTAGAGGAGTCCTCTCTAGTTTTCAGTGTGGCAGCTCTAGGGGCTTTATCACACAAGGCAGGTGAATTGCAACAGGATAATAGCATCGTTGGTTGGGACTTATCACGTGATGCTGTCATTCCTCTTCTGTTGTTCTCCTGGTGGGAGACCATTTGGGAAGCATTTCTTTTACAAACACAGAAAATCTGTTAATGGCCTCCTTTGCAAAAGAAACAACTTTCCAAATGGTTTCCCACTGGGAGAACAAAAGAAGAGGAACAATTTCGTGTGATAATGCCCATCCAAAGATGCTATTACTCTGCTGTCATTGCAGTTTGCCTGCCTCATGTGATAAAGCCCTCAATCTACCCGGTCCAGTGTTTTCTTTCCTACACTCTGTATCTTTGCCAGGTCACTATCATCCTGGGTCCTAAGATTTCGGTGAGAAAACCTGAGACCATGGAATGGCTTCAGGCAGGTAGCTGTCCCATGGAGAGGGTCAAAATGAGGATATTGCCCTGCCAGATAAGAATTCTGCCCCCCCCCCATGAAATTTTCCTTCACTCCTCAAATTTCTGGCACTATAAAGAGTGAGACATCAGCAATTGTTCCCACCCAGAACTCTTCTACTGGCTGTGTTCCCTTTTCCTGGGTTGCTTTGCAGTTCCTTGGCTTTGTATGCCTCAGCTCTATTTCTGCTCATTGTCAAAGTTTTAAATTACTGCAAAATGCTAGAAATTTGGGGACCAAAGGAAGATTTCATGGGGGAGGTAGAATTCTTACTGGGGGCAAGTGCCCTCCTTTTGCCCACCCTTCCCTGATCATAGCTACATCCTTTAATGGATCCTAGTGGTGTCATAGGGTGAAACCGTTAAGTGCAATATGTTAAGTATCAACCACAGTGGGCCATTGTCAGTGCCTCAGAGTGTGTTATTCTGCTTATCCCCACCTCTGCCACCAATGCAAGGACTTCCTCCTCTCCCACCACTATGGCCACCAACTGCAGGAACCTCCTAGACGCCCTCTGGGTTCCTGTGTAAGATTTTATTCACCTAATCTCCCCAACAGACACCACCGCCTTTGAGTAACTGCTGCCATCACAGAGACCCTGTGTCTGCACTTAAACTTCCCAATATCCCTTACCTAGCTTTCTCAGAGGCAAAAGCATTACAATAAAAATAATGATTTACCAAACAGAAATTGAACGTAATGTCATGAGAAATTCTCTCCCGGCATGAGAAAAAGTGACAGCAAACTTTCGAGAGCAAGGATGTTTATTTTAGAACAACTGTGCCATGGGGTGCGCCAAAATGGCGAATGCTGAGGAATAAACAAACAAAGCTTTTATAACTTTCAGGAATTTTGACTTTGCTACAAGTGCTTGGCTTAAAAATGTTGTGTAGGTGGAGGATAAGGCGGCGAAGCAGCTGCCTCATTATTGTACCCACTTGCTGGTGCTTTGCTGATTAAGCCCAAGGCACTTGGTCAGTCCATGACTGCTGATCAGTGTTTGCCTTCATAAGTGCATTCCGAGAAACTCTAAGGCAGAGCTCCAAGGCAGAGCACAATACGCTCAGCAGATCTCTTATAGAATCGTAGAATCCTAGAGTTGGAAGAGACTCCACGGGCCATCCAGTCCAACCCCCTGCCATGCAGGAACACCCATCAAAGCACTTCCAACAGATGGCCATCCAGCCTCTGCTTAAAAACCTCCAAAGAAGAAGGAGAATCCACCACACTCCACTGAGGCAGCCTATTCCACTGCCAGACCGCTCTGACCATCAGGAAGTTCTTCCTGAGGTTCAGGTGGAATCTTCTTTCCTGCAGCTTGACTCCATTGCTCCTTGTCCTAGTCTCTGGAGCAGCAGAAAACAAGCCCGTTCCTTCTTCCATATGACGTCCTTTCAAATACATGGCTATCATGTCCCCTCTTAACCTTCTCTTATGCTAAACATCCCCAGCTCCCTGAGCTGCTCCTCATAGGGCTTCATGGCTTCCAAACCCTTCACCATTTTGGCCGCTCTCCTCTGGACACGCTCCAGTTAGTCCATATCCTTCTTGAATTGGGGTGCCCAGAACTGGACACAGGATTCCAGATGAGGTCTAACCAAAGCAGAATAGAGTGGCACTGTTACTTCCCTTGATCTAGACACCGTACTCCTATTGATGCAACCAAAGTTGTTATCTCACATAACATCACAAATTATTTATTCAACACATCTAAATCCTAAGACTCACTCTAACTCACATCTCTCACTCTCTTACTCACACCCTAGTTAACTCTTACCCTGACTCTTAACTAATCTCTTTCGCTAACCCTGACTAACTCTCCTAACATCCCTAACTCCAAAATCTAACTGTGAAAGAACCAACTCTCACGCTCTGACTGAGAGTCATACGTATCCATCTTTTTAAAATTCCCTCTCAAGACATCCGGCCAAACAGCGGCCACTTCAAATGTTCCATACTCCCATCCTCTCCCAACAGATCATTACTTTATGATATCTACTATATCTCAGATTAAATGGGCCTACGTATCCTAAAGGCACCAAATCCCATCTGAACATGGAAGTCAAGCAGAGTCAGCCCTGCTTAGCACTTGGATGGGAGACTGCGAATTAATACCAGGTGCTGCAGGCTATAGTTCAGAGGAAGAAACTGGCAAAACCACCTCTGGTACCACTTCTGCACTAGACTGTTATAGCGCTATGATTCCACTTGCAACCTCCTATGGAATCCTGGGGTTTGCAGTTTCGGGAGGGGCCGGCCGGCCCCTCCCGAAACTGCAAACCCCAGGATTCCATAGGAGGTTGCAAGTGGAATCATAGCGCTATAACAGTCTAGTGCGGAAATGGCCATAAAGTCCCAGGTTCAGTTCCTTGCCCCTCTAGAGGGCAAAGGGTGAGTTTCCGAGAGAAAAGTCCACTGGGTTTCCATGTGTGACCCTGATTTCTGGGGTCCCTTGCGGGACACCTCGCCATGCTCCACGAGATGGGGAATGGAAACTAGCCAAAGCACAAGCACTAGCAATGCAAGAGGCAGGGTAACCTAGCGGGGTCTTTTACCCAGTTTTTACGGGGTCAGGCCAAGCCAAAAACCAAACAAAAATGTCCAATAAATGATTTTATTGAAGGAAAGTCTCACGCACCAACGCAATCACTCACACACTCGCTCAAGACCTATTAAGAAGCAAACGAGAGGAAACTGGATAGGGGAATATTGAAGGGGTGTAGCTGGGATAATACTGCACTTTTGTCCTGAAGTCCTTGGTCTGGGAAAAACAGCGGAGAAGTGGGGCTCAGCACGGCGAGGGCCGAGGGGATCACTCCACGGATGGAGCAACGGTCTGCCGGGATGACCAGGGATGATCCACAGAACTGCTCAAAAACTGGGACTATTTGAGGGGAAAAACTAGCTGGAGGGCTAATCCTTTCCCGGGGAGAACAATGGGTGTTGCAACGAGAAAGACACTCCACACTGGCAATTTCCTTTGTGTGATGGGATTGCACGGTGTTGCCAAAGTCTCAGGATCTTCGGCTGTGTTAGTCTGTGGCGTGACTTCATGTAAATGGTCCTCGCCTGATGGAATATTTGCACAACTTGGGGCAGACACGCTAATCCCCTCAAGTCGGCTTCTCGGGGCAGAGGACCCTTTGTTTATTGTGGGTTTGCACATCTTCAGGTCTCCTGGGCTACGTGACTGGGGATTTTACTGGCCTGACCCGGTTTTCAGTCTCTCGACCGCGCCTGCCTACGTGCCCCTTCGGGGGACCTCTCTGGCACACAGAATCCTATTTTAATATCAAAATTGTAGACCCTGGGATAGGGTTTTTCCAATGGAGTAACACATAGAAACAGAACAGCCATTCAGGCGTCCTGCATTATCTCCTTCAGGGACAAGCCATTAGTTCCTCATCAAAGAATGTGTTTATCTTCGCTTGGAGGGTATCATTAATCCCTCTCTCTGTTCCTTTATGGTTCGTAGTCCCCGACCTCTCGGCTATGGCAACCATCTGGGAGGAAAACGAGCACTCCGGTTCTGCCCAGGAACCGGAGCTCTTGCTGGCATCCTGGAGGAGCACCATGGACTATTTCAGCAGTAAAAAAGAGGTATGGAAAGTCTCTACCTGGCAACCATTTTCTCCCAGTCCCTGGCTGTTCCTGGATCTCCCAGGAAACTGAAACTGCTTCATTTACAAACCTGTTGCTCATTTCTGTGCGTCGGCCAAGAAGGTTCAGGTAAAGAGGTATGGACGCGCATGTTGCGTGGGAGCCAGAGCTCAGAAACATTTCTTTTTCTTTTTCTTTCTCCTTTTTCCTCTCTTTTTTTCTTTGTTGGACCACAGTGTCCAAAATCTCCCAGCTGGCCTGTTCATACAGTGGCTAGGCTGGCTGGGGCATTTTGGAAATTGATTTTTGAAAGAAAAACTCCCTATCTCATTAAGTGGCCCCATAACTTTCGCAAGGGTTCGGGATGCAGAAGCCTCTTGAAAGCAAAAAAAAAAAACATGAATAACTCCCCCGTCCACCCAACTGAGTGCTCCCCTCCCATTCCCTTCCAGCCCCACCCCCTCCATTTGCTTGCTGCCGTCTCTCCCAGGACCCAGGCAATAGACAAGCGAATGGGAGAGGGCAGCCATGTACCCCCCATTCACTTGCATTTCACCTGGACTCACTGCCTTCTAGGTACCTGGGAGATAGGTAACCAAATGAGAGAGGGCAGCCACACAGCCAGAGAACGCACACGCATGCCTTCTATGCACGCGGGGCTGCCCGATGCCATTCACTTACCTTTTCCCCAGGTCCCTGGAAGAAAGAAACACACACTCCTGATTGCTCCTGGTGCAGGCCAAATTGGGAAGGGTTGCTAATACGCCAGAGGACAGGATCAAAATTCAAAATGACCTGCACAGATTGGAGAGCTGGGCCAAGGCCAACAAAATGAAATTCAACAGAGAGAAGTGTAAGGTCCTACACTTGGGAAGAAAAAATGGAATGCAGAAATATAGGATGGGGGACACGTGGCTGGATGGCAGTACGTGTGAAAGGGATCTGGGAGTCGTAATAGACCACAAGCTGAGCATGAGTCAGCAGTGTGATGCGACAGCCAAGAAAGCCAATGCGATTCTCGGCTGCATCAATAGGAGTCTGGTGTCTAGATCGAGGGAGGTACTGGTACCACTCTACTCTGCTTTGGTTAGACCTCATCTTGAATCCTGTGTCCAGTTCTGGGCACCCCAATTCAAGAAGGACATGGTCAAGCTGGAGCAGGTCCAGAGGACGGCGACCAAAATGGTGACGGGCCTGGAAACCATGAAGCCCTATGAGGATAGACTTAGAGAGCTGGGCATGTTCAGTCTGCAGAAGAGAAGGTTAAGAGGAGACATGAGAGCCATGTTTAAATATTTGAAGGGATGCCATGTGGAGGAGGGAGAGGGCTTGTTTTCTGCTGCTCCAGAGACCAGGACCAGGAGCAATGGATTCAAGCTGCAGGAAAGGAGAGTCCACCTGAACCCCAGGAAGAACTTCCTGACGGTCAGGGCTGTCCGGCAGTGGAATCTGCTGCCTCGGAGTGTGGTGGAGTCTCCTTCCTTGGAGGTTTTTAAGCAGAGGCTGGATGGCCATCTCTTGAGAATGCTTGGTGGGTGTTCCTGCACGGCAGGGAGTTGGACTGGATGGCCCCTGGGGTCTCTTCCAACTCTACATTTCTATGATTCTGTGATTCTATAATTCACACCTGGGCAAAAGGCAGGGAAATGGGGACAGGAGAAGCAGGGAGAGGCAAGTGGGCATCTTTCAAATAATCAAGTTCATGAAAGTCAAACCCATGAATATGGAGGGAGGACTGTAGGTTTCAACAAAGCTTCTCTTGCACTTCATTCAAGGGAAGGTTTGGGTTTTAAAAAAAAACCCTATGTCTTAGAGTCTGTTTTGTTTGAAAGGGAGTGGAGGAGGAGCCCATATAGCTCAACTCTTGCTCACCAAAAATTATAGCACAGATTGAGCACTACCTTCTCCCCTGTGCGGATTCTGCGTCTGATTGCTCCTGGTGCATGCCAAAATGTTCTTTCAAAAACTGGGACGCGTGGGGGCAAGCAACATCAGAGTAGTGGTTGAGACGGCAGAAGGAATTAATGGGCAGGAACATACAAGGTAGGAGAGGCTGCAGCAGTTTGCTTTGGCCTGAGCCTACAGGGAAGGGCCAGAGTCTCCCCTCCTCTCCCGTCCCTCCTGCTGAGTTCACTGAGGCCATTTCCGCACTAGCCTGTTATAGTGTTATTATTCCGCTTTCAGCATCCTATGGAATCCTGGGGTTTGCTGTTTGGGGAGCGGCCTTTGAGGAAACAGCAAACCCCAGGATTCCATAGGACGCTGAAAGTGGAATAATAGCGCTATAACAGGCTAGTGCAGAAATGGCCTGAGCGGGAACTACTTTTGCACTCGGAAACAACTTCAACCAATGCAAGGAAGCTGAAAAAGAAGGCGGAAAGTGGAAACTTGGATAGTTTAGAAGCAACTGGAAAAAAATGAGACAACAGAGGGTTAGCTAGGATCATCCCTGACAAATCAAGACACGTGGGAGGTATGACACTGCCAGTATAACAAACCTCTTAAATACATTCTAAATGCAGAGGTAAGAATACGGTTGGCCCTCCACATTTGCGGGTTTCACTTTCAGTTGATCCCTGTCAGGGCATTTCTGTTTTTACGCCTAAGGGGATGCTGAAACTGCATGACATCTACTGAGATATATAATTAGATATCACTCTTTGTAGTTATATTTCTTTATATTTATGTATTTTTAGTTATATTATCAGTTACAATTATGTTAGCAACTGAACATTAATAATATCTCTGATTTCTCCATTTGTTTCTTCTTTCACTGCTGTTTCCTTCAGGATGTTATGATGAAGAAAAGTTTTTTGAGGTTCTTATCTATACTCAGTAAGACAATCAACTGGAGTAACATGACTGAATTTTTCATGGACAATTTTACCTCTGATGTTGTGGGAGCCATAACTGTGAGTTTCTTTTTTTCTTTTCTTTTTTCCCCTTTCCTGTCCTTCCTACCTCTTTTTCAAGAGCCAGCCCTGCTCTTAGGCAGAATGAAGCAGGTCACAGCTGCAGAGGGAAGAAACGGAGTGAAGCACGTATTAATTATCGTTCTTGTGGGATTTGAAATGGGGCTTGATCTCCGTTTTCACACTCCAGTCAATTTAATGTTATTATTTAAAACTTGTTGTGGTTTTTATTGGAACCGTTTTAATTATGTTGGCAGCTCTCTCGTGGGATATAAATCACAGAGGCCGTTTCCACGCTAGAGTGTTATAGCGCGATGATTCCACTTTCAACATCCTATGGAATCCTGGGGTTTGCAGTTTTGGGTTTGCAGTTTCAGGAATCCTGGGGTTTGCGGTTTCCGGCCGGCCCCTCCCGAAACTGCAAACCCCAGGATTCCAGAGGAGGTTGAAAGTGGAATCATCGTGCTATAACAGGCTAGTGCGGAAACGGCCTAGGAGAAGCTGCAGCAGTTTGCTTTTGCCTAGGCCTACTGGGAAGGGCAAGATTCTGCTCCTTCCTCTCCCCCCCGCTCAATTAATAGAGTGCAAACTTCTTTTGCGCTTTGAACTCAGTTTGCAGCCATGGAATTAAGCTGAGGACAAAGGAGGAAAGTGGCAGGGAGAGACAGAAACTGGGACATTTTAAAAGCCGCTGAGAAAATGGGAAGGACGATGATTAACTGGGACTGTCCCTGCCAAATTGGGACAGTTGGAAGGTATTATATACACTGATACAAGCTGATCATGTTTGTAAAAAATACCTTTTCTTGATGCTGATATGTATAAAATATCCTTTCAAATGTAACTAAAGCAGAAAGATCTTATGATCGTTGAAAAACAGATGGTGAATGTTTCTCTTTCCAACCTAGCCTTCTAAATCTTCCTTGCAACTGTGATGGCATGCAGGATCTAGCACCACTGATTCTCAGTTAAATTAATAGAATCCTAGAATCCTAGAGTTGGGGCCTTTCCACACTACACTGTTATAGTGCTATGATTCCACTTTCACCATCGTATGGAATCCTGGGGTTTGCAGTTTAGGGAGGGGTATTCAGAATTCTCAGCCACGGAACTCCTTGGCCTCAGTAAACTACAAACCCCAGAATTCCACAGGATGTTGAAAGTGGAACAAGAGCACTATAACAGTGTCGTGCGGAACGGCCCTTGGAAGAGATCTTAGGGGCCATCCAGTCCAACCCCATTCTGCCATGCAGGAAGACACAATCAAAGCCCTCCCTTTGGCAGGTGGCCATCCAGCCTCTGGTTAAAAACCTCCAGAGAAGGAGACTCCACCACACGCCAAGGCAGCGTATTCCACTGTTAAACTGCTCTTAGCGCTAGAAAGTTCTTCCATGTTGCAAAAATATAATTGAAAACACACACACACACACACACACACACACACCCCTAGATACACATATACATACAATGTATGTATGCACCTCAATTCAAGAAGGATGTCAACAAGCTGGAACGTGTCCAGAGGAGGGCGACCAAATGGTGAAGGGTCTGGAAGCCACGAAGCCCCATGAGGAACGGCTTAGGGAACTGGGGATGTTTAGTCTGCAGGAGAGAAGGTTAAGAGGAGACATGAGAGCCATGTTTGAATATTTGAAGGGATGTCATGTTGAAGATGGAGCAAGCTTGTTTTCTGCTGCTCCAGAGACTAGGACAAGGAGCAATGGATTCAAGCTGCAGGAAAGGAGATTCCACCTGAACCTCAGGAAGAACTTCCTGACAGTCAGGGCTGTCCGGCAGTGGAATCGGCTGCCTCGGAGTGTGGTGGAGTCTCCTCCTTTTTTAAGCAGAGGCTGGATGGCCATCTGTTGGGAATGCATTGATGGGTGTTCCTGCATAGCAGGGGGTTGGACTCGATAGCCTCTGGGGTCTCTTCCAGCTCTATGATTTTATGATACACATACAGTTGGCCCTCCGCATTCACTAGGATTAAGGGCACAGGGCCCCCGCAAAAGTGGGAAAACCACAAATATCAAAATGTGCGTGTGCATCTGTGGGAAGGGGGTTGAGGCATGGTGGGCAGAGCAGGCACCCAGGGTCCAAAGCAGGTCAGGCAAAAGAGGGAAAGGGTTGGGTTAGTATGGTGGCTCTATCCTGTCTCTCGCACACCCGTCTCCTTCCTTGGGTGTGGGGAGGAAGCACTGGGAGAAGGCTCGTGGTGCTGAGAAATTGGGCTGTGACCCATCCTTAGCTGGCTGGGCAGCAGCTGGTAGAGAAAGAAGAGGATCAGAGGTGGGTTTTTAAAGGGTTGTGCAGCCTGATCAGAGCCACGGGGAGGGAAAGTTCCCCTGGAAAAGAAGTGCCGGAGGTAGGGAGGCAGGGGCTAGAGAAACTCACAAATAATCAGATCCTTGAAAGTCAAACCTGCAAATGTGGAAGGCTGACTGTGCACACACACACACACATATACATATACATATACATATATATGTGTGTATATATGTATGTATGTATGTATGTATATATGTCATTTTTTAGCTGAATTTTTTCCTCTCATCCACAGGAGATGGTCAAGAGAGAGCTTCCAGAGCCCAACGTTGTCTGCCTCCATGCCATGAGCACTATTATCGACTTGAGGTAAGTTTCCACCATTTTTGTGGGCCTAACTGCACGAAAGGAGATTCCACTTGAACCTTAGGAAGAACTTCCCGACGGTCAGGGCTGTCCGGCAGTGGAATCTGCTGCTGCCTCCATGGAGGGTGGTGGAGTCTCCTCCTTCTTTGGAGGTTTTTAAGCAGAGGCTGGAGGGCCATCTCTTGGGAACGCTTTGATGGGGGTTCCTGCATGGCAGGGGGTTGGACTGGATGGCCCCTGGGGTCTCTTCCGACTGTAGGATTCTAGGATTCTAACTGAACTCCTGTCTCGTTTCTAATGGTCAGAGTGTAACTCCTGTTCAATGCTCAAGGTTCACTACTGTTTGTGAGCCAGCATGAGGTAGTGGTTTGAGTGCTGAACTACCACTCCGGCAACCGGAGTTCGAATCCTTGCTCAGTCATGGAAACCCACTGGGCAATCTTAGGTAAGTCACACACTCTCAGCCTCAAAGGGAGACAAAAGCAAACCTCACCTGAAGATAGCAAGAACACCCTGTGATAGGTTCGCCTTAAAATCCCATAACGTGGAGATGACTTGAAGGCACACAACAACAACAACAGCAACTAGTAGTGAAAAAGTGATCCTGTTTACGCTGGGGACAAAGGATGCAAACAAAACTGGGCAATTTCTAAACAGGTTGCCTTTCCTAGGTTACACCCACACAACAGGTCCCGCTGATCCTGGTTTAATGCTAGGGTTTCCCTCAAGGAGACCCAGTGGTTGATCTAAATATATGTATTAATTTCCTTACATGTTCATGCCCTACTTGGTCACCTCCATTTGCCTTGGACTGCAATACCCATAATCCCACACCCAGCAGTCTGTAGCGTTACTGGGGATGCAATCCAACACATCTGGAGACCACCAGCTGCATTTCCACACTAGACTATTATAGCGCTATGATTTCACTTGCAACATCCTCTGGAATCCTGGAGTTTGCAGTTTCGGGAGGGGCCGGCCAGAAGTTTCGTGTAGTAAGGGCCAAAGCACTTGATAGCACCTCCTTCCACAATACGGTGCAAGAACTGATCAATCAAGTGTCGTGAGGTGGAGAAAAGGCGGGGAAAGGGATTCACCATGGACCCGGTACTGCAGAGGGAACAACCATGTGCTGGACACATCTGCGGAAGCCTACAAGGCGCAGTGGGGAGTGTTCAGGCCCAGATCCCATCGCAGGAATGGCAGTGCTGCAATCCCACCGGAACAGCGTGCTGTCGGGCCACGGTGCAGCAGCGGCCTTCGGGTTCGAAGGGAACCGAAGGACCGTCTCATCTCACCCCGTTCTGCCATCACAATCAAAGCACTCCTGAGAGGTGCCCATCCAAGCTCTGTTCAAAGGCCCCCAAAAGAGGAGAGTCCACAGCCGTTGAGGGCTGACCATTCCACCGTCCAACACCTCTTGCGGACAAGTTTTTCCTGTCATTCAGGTAGAATCTGGTTTCTTTTATTCAAACCAGTTTGTGGTTTGTGTTCTCATCTCTGGAGCAGCCAAAAACTAGCTTTCTTCCTCTTTTCAGATACTTAAATATAGCTATCATCTCAGTCTTTTGTCCTCCAAGATCCAGAATGAGATGACTCAAGCCTTTTCCGCACGACACTCTTATAGCGCGATTATTCCACTTTCAACCTCCTAGGGAATCCTGGGGTTTGCAGCTTCGAGAGGGGCCTTAGAAACAGTGACACCTGTTGACTTCACTTCCAAGGTGCAGCAAACCCACGTCTAAAATTCAGCCTAAATTTTAATTTTTTTGTAGGGGGTCTGGGTTTTTTTTAAGGGAAATCAGGGGGTCTCCCTTTATAGCCCCGAGAAATGCATGCAGCCAGTGCCCTCCCACATTGCCCATTCCTGCTGTAGAATAACAAAAATGTGGGTCAATATTATTACAGCTTATTGCCTTTTGTTACAGTTATCAAGCAGGGCATCTTATATCAAAAAGCAGGGTATAAAAGGTGACAAGTCAAGAAACAAAATAAACTGCAAGCTGTGTTTTTGTTTTATATATATAGTTTTTATTAGCAATTTTCCAAGTATACTAAAGCCTATGAATACGAAAAAGGAGGAAGAAAAAGAAAGGAAAAAAGAATAGAAATAAAAGGATAACATACATAGAAATACAGGGGAAAATTATAGAAAAGCAAGAAAAAAAATGAAAGGTGACTTCCAACTTTCTTCTTGAGCTTCTACTCCATCACAACACGATCTCTTTCATTACAGTTACGTTTAACATTTCTTCGGCGTATCCTTAATAATTATCAACACTCAAAGTTATCAAATCACTTTTTTTTTTTGGGCAAAAAGACCGTATAGGGCTTCTGATCTTTTAAAAATGTCTTTAATGATTTTCCTTTGGCCAGGAAAGTTGGTTGGTCCGTTTCTGCCAAGTCCATCAATTTCAGCGACCGGTCCTGATGAGTTTTTCCGTTTCTGTGCATTTGTCAGTCTTGCTGCTAAAGCCACGTATTGAAACAATCTTCTGTTTTTGTTTTCCTTCAGCAAGAAGCACATCACCAAAACCATGGGATCCTACAAAAAGGGGGTCTTGCTCCGGACTTTCTTCAAGAGCGTCTTTTCGCTTTCTCCTGTGAAGGCTGGCCAAGAGGACGGGGGAGCTGAGGTGCCCAACCTCCACTACACAAAGGTGGCCTGGCGTTCGGCTCCAGTTGGAGATTTGTGGTGACTTGTTGTTATGTGCCATCCGGTTGGCTTGGATTTATGTTGGCCTTGTGAATCTCTGAGAGTCCCTGTTCTTGAGAGCCCTGGCCAAGCCTTGCGAACCCAGAGTCAACAGTCGTTCTGGCCTCGAAACCATACCCAATATCTTGTCTCAGGCCCTTTCTGCAGGATGCTGTTGTCCCAACGTAGGGGTGGGAGAGGAGCAGGACTGCGACAACGCTTCTGCATGATATTAACACAATCCCGTCCTCCCGTCACCAGCTGGCACGATCACGGTTTAAATCATTGACAGGTTTTCCCTGTTAAAGACCTGCAATCGCACGAGCCTCCCATACTTGCCTGTCCTGAGGAAGGCTCGGAAGCGCGACGGATGCACTTCCTTCCGCAGCGCAGCCTGGGAAAGTGCCTGACTGCGCTGCGGAAGGAAAAGGCACGTCCGTCACGCTCCCTTCGGCAGGGACCCAGCGTGGTGCAGAAGGGAGCGCTCCCGTCGCACTCCTTTCCCGGCAGAGCCGCTGCAGGGATCACCATCGGAGCACGATGGGACGAGGTGGGAGGTGGAAAGGGCCCCAACCTAACCCAACTCGATAGGCAGCCTTCATGTGTATGTCCAGAAAGCGTCTGTTAAAGATTAAGACACCCTGGCCAGACATCCTGGCCGGAACTCAAGATGAATAGACAGTTTCACTTTTTTTAGAACACCTCCCGCCCTTCCCAGCTCTTTCCCCTGCCCGTACCATTCTCACGCTCTGGCTCGTACCACTCTCTTGAACAACCTTGGTTCCCGTCTTCCAGCCAACTCCGCACTCCCCTCCCATCACCCAAACGTTGAAGGGAGCGCAGCCGTGAAGGAAGTACAGCAAAATGTCAGGCTAAACTAGACATCGTGTCGCTGCATTGAGCGATGCAGGAAGCTAATTCGGAAGCAACGTTTTGAGCAAGTTCTGTAATGAGTAACAGAAATAAATTATTTTTAAAAAGTAGCTTCAGTGGCATCTGGTAGCCCCAGTGTCTGTGTGACAGTGAATCCATGCTAGGCTTTCATAGAGGCCATTTCTACCCTACACTTTCATAGTGCTATTATTCTACTTTCAACATCCCGTGGAATCCTGGGGTTTTCAGTTTAGCGAGGGGCATTTAGGATTCTCAGCCGGAGAGCTCTTTGGCCTCAGGAAACTACAAACCCCAGAATTCCACAGGAGGTTGTTGAAAGTGGAATAATAGCTGTATAACAGTGTAGTGTGGAAATGGCCAGAGTCTAAAGTCACTCTCCAAGGTACTGAATCTATTTGGAGGATAAGGTTCAACTCTTCCGATAGTTCCTTTAATGTTCAGACTAAAACACAGAGCAGATTCATCACACACACACACACACGGAAGCCACCAGATGCAACTGCCACCCACTGACCTTCACCCAACCTCACCTATTTTTTTCCCCAGAGCCTCTTTATTGGTACATACCAGACATTCAGCGACATGCTCCAGCAGCTAATGATAGAAAACCCAGTTCCCTCTGAGCTGGAGAGGATCCTGCAGGTAAGGAGTTTAAAGGAAGCCGGTGGTGGAGGAGAAGGAATGTAGCAGCCCAGTGGGAGGCAGGCATCTTTCTTTATTTTTACATTTAAATATTTATTTATTTATTTTTACATTTTCTATCCCACCTTTCTTCCAATGCTGAGTCTCAAGAGCTCTCTGGTTGAGAATTCAAAAGGCCCCTCCCTAAACTGCAGAGCCCAGGATTCCACAAGATGTTGAAGGTGGAATAATAGCACTATAACAGTGTAGTGCGGAAATGGCCTAGGACATGCAGAGCAGTGGCTTCAGACTTCAGGGAAAGAGATTCCATCTAAATATTACAAAAAAAATTCCTGACCATAAGAGCATCTCGACAGTGGAATTTGCTGCCTCAGTGAAGTGTAGTAGAATCTCCTTTTTTGCAGGTTTTTAAGCAGAGACTAGATGGGCAGAATCTGTCAAAAGGAGCGCATTGATGGTGTATTCTTGGATCACAGGGGATTGGACTCAACAGCCTTCGTGGTCTCTCCAGCTCTATGATTCTATAATTCAGACTTGATTTGCTCTTGGACTCAATTGTCTTTTTGGCAGTCCATGTGGTATCTGCAGAGCTCTCTTCCAGCACCACATTTCAAAGGAGGTGGTTCTCTTCCCCTCAGCTTTCCTCACTGTCCAGCTTTCACACCCATACATAGAAATCATAAATACTGTGGCCTAAATGATCCTAACTTTGCTGCTTAATGGCATGCCGTACGAAACTGATTTTATTCTATGCCAGCCTGAGATTGTTGGTTGTGCAGCGGGCTAGAAACTTTTAAATCCATAAATAAGGAGTACGTGACACAGCTGTGAAATCCTTGATTCTCTTTCCTCCTTGGTAGCTTATGACTCCATGGCTGCAGTCCCCGGAGGCCGACCTGAGGGAGCGAGCCGTATGGAGCAGTGCCTCTTTGCTCAACTTTGTGGCCACGAAGTTACAGCTGGATGTGAGTAGCCTTTGAATCTTCCTCCCACCCCAGATCTGCTTTGGTCAGATCTTACCCGGAATCCCGTGTCCAGTTCTGAGCACCTCATTCCAAGAAGGATGTGGACAAGCTGGAGCGTGTCCAGAGGGGGGCAACCGAAATGGTGGAGGGTCTGGAAGCCACGAAGCCCTATGAGGAGCGGCTGAGGGCGCTGGGGATGCTTAGTCTGCAGAAGAGAAGGTGAAGAGGGGAAATGAGAGCCATGTTTAAATCCTTGAAGGGATGTCATGTTGAGGAGGGAGCAGGCTTGCTCTCTACCGCTCCAGAGACTAGGACATTTTTGTGCATATTTGTGCAGAAATTTGTGGAGCATAGTGAACTTTTGTTAAAAACAGAAGCAAACTGGAAAACAAAATTCTCAGCTGTTTGCACTGACCAAAATCAGTTGCCCCTGATATTCCTTGTGTTGTTCCTGAGTGCCAGCTGTAGGCTTCCATGTTTGTAGGGTGGTGGCTCTGTTCCTGGTTTTAATCTGAAATTTAAAGGAGCTCTCCAAAGGGTTCAGCTCTTTGGAGGCTTCCTTTAAAGTCTGAACTAAAAACAGAAATAGAACCAACCTGTCAACATTAATTCAGCAGCTCAGACAAGAGTGAATATAGACAGATTTAAGCTAAGCACTCAAAACCCTTTGTCTGGGTGGGCAAATCTGTCAGGTTTTTTTTTCCCACGTTGAAAAAGAAAAACAAAAAAAACCCCTTATATTTCTATTTAATTTATGATGGATGTTACGGATTTTTTTCTCCAGTTAAAATCAAGTCAAGCTAAATTCTCACTGTCCTTTAGTAGAACCTTTGGAGAACTTAAGGCAACCCTATTGGGGGTTTTCTTGGCAAGATGCGTTCAGAGGGGGGTTGCCGTTGCCTCCCTCTGGGGCTGAGAGGGTGTGATTTGCCCAAGGTCACCCATTAGGCTTCCATGGCTGAGCAGGGATTTGAACCCTAGTCTGCCCAAGCCCTAGTGTGACACTCAGACCGCGACACCATGCTAACTCTACAGGTCTCGCGTTTACCTAGAATTTTCGGGGTAGGATTTATTCAGAGATTTATCATTGCATCTGTCTTAGGCTGCTGAGAGAGTATGACTTGCCCAGGGTCATTCAGTGGGTTTCCATGACTGAGGGGGGATTCAAACCCTGCTCTCCCAGAATCCTAGGCCATTTCCGCACTAGACTGTTAATAGCGCTATGATTCCACTTTCAACATCCTTGGAATCCTGGGGTTTGCAGTTTCGGGAGGGGCCGGCCGGCCCCTCCCGAAACTGCAAACCCCAGGATTCCAAGGATGTTGAAAGTGGAATCATAGCGCTATTAACAGTCTAGTGCAGAAATGGCCCTAGTCTAGCATTCAGACCATTGTACCACACTGCCCCCTGGTGCCTTCCAGTGAGTCCTCCCTTCTGATGATTTGCTCAGATCAGGTTTGCTACCATTGCCTTCCGCTGAGGCTGAGAGCGTGTGACTTGCCCACCGTCGTTTTCCACGGCTGAGCAGAGTTTCGAACCCCGGTCTCCGGGAGTCCTAGTCGAGTGCTCAAACCGTTGCACCACACAGGCTCTCTGCTACTCCCTGGCGCTCCCCAAGAACAGAATGTCCCCCTCCGTTCTTGTGAATCGTGACCTCTTGCTAACTCTCTGACCTCCATTATGCCGTCAGACGACGTCCAAATTTGCCCGGCTCGGCCATCTGGTAGCGGTGCTGGGGATCTGCTGCGGGGATCCCGTCAAGTCCGTCGGCTCCAAGGCTGCCAAGAGCGTCCACCTCCTCCTCGCTGTCGTGCTGGGACAAAAGAGTAAGAGGCCGCGGTTGCTGCAGACCAAATTCTACGTGGAATTAAATTGGCAAAGGGGAGAGGGGAGGGCAGGATCTTGTTCTTTCCTGTAGGCTCAGGCCAAAGCAAACTGCTGCGGCCTCTCCTGGCTCATATATTATTCCTCATAAATAGCTGGAACGCACACTGATGTTTCTTGGCCACACCTGTCCCAGATTTCGTCTGGGAAATACGGGAGGTCATGCAACTGAAGGAGCAGGTCCTGCAAAGTCACAGAAGGTCGCTTGGAACACTCTGTCGGTATTGAGCACTTTATATTTTTACCGAGAAGGAAGGAAAGGAATTAGGTCAATAAATTGTAGCATATCTTGACCTCAGTCAGGCCTTTGACAAAGTTCCCCACGACATCCTTGCAAAGAAGCTAGTAAAATGCGGGCTGGACAGGGCTACTGTTAGTTGGATTTGCAATTGGTTGACCGACTGAACCCAAAGGGTGATCACGAATGGCTGCTTTTCATCCTGGAGAGAAGGGACCAGCGGGGTGCCCCAGGGTTCCGTCCTGGGCCCAGTGCTGTTCAATATCTTCGTCAACGACTTGGATGAAGGAATAGAGGGCATGCTCATCAAATTGGCAGAGGACACCAAATTGGGAGGGGTTGCTAATACGCCAGAGGACAGGATCAACATTCAAAATGACCTGGACAGATTGGAGAGCTGGGCCAAGACTAACAAAATGAAATTCAACAGAGAGAAGTGTAAGGTCCTACACTTGGGTAGAAAAAATGGAATGCAGAAATATAGGATGGGGGACACGTGGCTGGATGGCAGTACATGTGAAAGGGATCTGGGAGTCTTAATAGACCACAAGCTGAACATGAGTCAGCAGTGGGATGCGGCAGCCAAGAAGGCCAATGCGATTCTCGATTGCATCAATAGGAGTCTGGTGTCCAGATCGAGGGAGGTACTGGTACCACTCTACTCTGCTTTGGTTAGACCTCATCTTGAATCCTGTGTCCAGTTCTGGGCATCCCAATTCAAGAAGGACCTGGGCAAGCTGGAGCAGGTCCAGAGGAGGGCGACCAAAATAGTGAGGGGCCTGGAAGCCATGAAGCCCTCTGAGGATAGACTTGGAGAGCTGGGGATGTTCAGTCTGCAGAAGAGAAGGTTAAGAGGGGACATGAGAGCCATGTTTAAATATTTGAAGGGGTGCCATGTAGAGGAGGGACAGGGCTTGTTTTCTGCTGCTCCAGAGACCAGGACAAGGAGCAATGGATTCAAGCTGCGGGAAAGGAGATTTCATCTGAACCTCAGGAAGAACTTCCTGACGGTCAGAGCTGTCGGGCAATGGAATCTGCTGCTGCCTCCATGGGGTGTGGTGGAGTCTCCTTCTTTGGAGGTTTTCAAGCAGAGGCTGGATGGCCATCTGTCGGGAGTGCTTTGAGGGTGTTCCTGCATGGCAGGGGGTTGGACTGGATGGCCCCTGGGGTCTCTTCCAACTCCACATGTCTATGATTCTATGAAATGAAGAGCAGCTTCTGATCTGTCCCTTCCTTTTCCCACTTGCTTGAGTTACACCGGGGAGAAGAGCAGTCAGGAACTGGGCCAGATTTGGGTGCAGGTCAGATTTCAGAGCTGCAATTATTATTTCTGGAAAAGCAGAAATCCAGTTCTAGCTGTTGGAAACACACAGGCCATTTCCGCACTAGCCTGTTATAGTGCTATTATTTCACTTTCAACCTCCTATGGAATCCTGGGGTTTGCAGTTTAGGGAGGGGCCCAAAGGCTTTTAGATGAACTCCAAGGCCCCTCCCTAAACTGCAAACGGGATTCCATAGGATGCTGAAAGTGGGATAATAGCAGTCTAGTGCGGAAGTCTTTTCCTCTCCTCTTGCCTTCTTTCTGTAGGGAACTTGAGGAAATTACAAAAGCTTGCTTGGTCTCAAGCAAACCTCCGTCATTCCCTCACGTTCCTTACAGGAAGAAGAGCGGGTTCCGGTTTTCAAAAGTTTGGATTTTGTATAAGGTTATATTAGCAACTTCTAATTTTTTATTATTAGAACGCTAATGTATACAGTTAATGTTATTATGGATGCTTCTAATTGTTGTTTCTCCCTTTCTTCTTAATACCGGAGAGGTAAAAAATTAACTTTTTTCTTTGATAATTAAATAAGGTTGTTACCTCATTACAGCGGGAAGTTTATATATCTATAAAAAAACATGTAATTAGGTTATTGGTATTGTAGTATGTATTGTACTTGTATGTATTTGTCATATTTTTTTGTTTCTACTTTGCTTTTTTTGTTTTTTTGATGTATGTTATATATGTGCTATTGTCAATTTTTAAAATTCTTTTTGTGGTCTAAAAATTAATATGTAATTTTTTTGTTTGCTCATTCTGTGTTTGATAAAATGTTAATAAACATATTTTAAAAAATTTTTTGGATTTCGGAGCACTTTGGATTTTGGATAAGGAATAGGCAACCTGTAAAATACAGGTTACGTGAAATGTTAGCTTTGCAGTGTTTATCTGAATCTCAGCCAGGGATGTAGCGTCAAGGAATGGCAAAATGAAAAACATTGCCTTCTGAAGAAGAATTCTGCTCCCCTGTGCAATTTTCCCCAAATTTCTATCAGTGCCATAATGCAAAAAAAGTCAGTGGAGCATTTAGAAATAATAGAATTTGGGCATCCAAAGGAAAGTGGCAGGGAAAGGGAATCCGGGAGTGCTAAGATAGCAAATAGAAGAATTCCCAGTATGCATGCTTTTAAGTTTCTCATTCTCTAAAATGCGAGAAAGTTTGAGACTGAAGGAAAATTTCATTTGGAGGGGCAAAATTCTTATTTGGGGGCACAGTGCCCTTCATTTTGCCCATTTCTTAGGCTACACTGCTGTCACCCTATATTTTTGTACCATCTTTCTTTGCATCGGGTTGCAATACTTTGTTTGTTTGTTTTTCCTACCTTCATGGAAATTCATATTTCTTGTCGACATGTGTTTTTCCTCCTTTGTGTATTTTTTTATCCAGTTTTCCTAGTGCACACAATTTTGTACACATTTTTCCTTGGATCAAAGCATCCTTGGATGCATGTTTTTTCAGATTCAATTTCACTTTTAAAAAAAATGTACACACAGTTTTCTGTCCATATTAATTCTCTGAAATGCACTACAAGACTTGCGGATGTGCAAATTTCTGAAAAAGTGCATTTTCACTTGCATTAGAACTCAGAAGTTGCAAAATGGATTCTTTTATCAGGAATCTTGATAAATCTTGTCTCCAAACAAACTTTTTCCCATCCTTAGCTGTATTGATAGAGGTGTCCTCTAAAAAGTGTATATTCTCTTTTAACAGCTAATAGTAGCTATCGTGATTGTTTGAAGGCTAAGTAAATACATTTATATAGAAGAATAAGTGTAATAATAATTATTTACTCAGAGTTACACATTCTATCTTAAATCACTATTTTGTGTGAGGTGTTGAAATTATCATTGCTGCACAGCCATGCGCTGCTTGCGTTGTCGAAGCACAGAGCTGCAAACACCCCTTAAAGTTTATCTTGTAATTCCATGACACTTCTCTACTACTGGAATCTTCAATCCTCTTAAAGATGTATACATTTTTTTTTGAAAAAAATTTGAAAAAAAATTTTTTTTTCCAGAACTATAAGCTGCTAAGGATGTATACAATTTTTGGGACACTCTGCATTTTTTGTAGAGATGGTTGTTATTGTCTGAAAAGGCACTGGATAATACTGGTACCGGTTGTGTGTGTTGTCTTAAATTCTGATGTCTCTTAGTTGCAAGGCTGGATGAGAGAAATGTCCATACAGATACCATCAAGCGGAAGCACAGAGAGTTCCTGGAGTCTTGGAATCCAATGGTGTTTCTCAAAAACCCCTCCAGAGTTGCAGAGGTAATTGGAAAAAGGAGACTTTCCTGCCAAGGACAGAAAGAATAGTCAGCCCTCCATGTTTGCGGGTTTCACTTTTGCAAATTTGATTATTCATGGATTATTTGCTATCACCTCTGCTGCTTCCCTGTGCCATTTTTAATAGGGACGGCAAGCCTCATGAGACTGAGAAACTGTGAACAAGGCTTGCAAGTCCCTATTAAAAATGGTGCAGGGCAGCAGTGGAGGTGGCATTAAGCCCCACCAGCCACCCACTTCTGCCTTGGGAAGGAACCCTGACACCTCAAAGGAACCCACTGTAGGTTGAATGTGGTGATCATACTTTTTTGTGTGTTAAATACGGTTTGGGAGGGCCTAGAGTTATTCACGGATTTTGTACTTTCACGGGGGTCCTGTGCCCCAACCCTAGTGAATGTGGAGGGAGAGCTGTATTTGCAAATATGTATAACAGGGTGGCTTGCAATCATATTAAAAGTTTGTCGGGAGATTGATTTACAACACCTAGCACAAAATCCTCCCTGGAACTGCTGCTCTCTGAACAAAAACGTGGCTCAGAGGCAAGCAATAAACATACAGCAGAGTATCAAAACAGCAACAAGTGTGAGCAGCAGCAGAGCGTGAACACACAGCATCAGCTCTGACCCCAATCTACCCACTGGTTAGTAACACTAACGCACGGTGTTGTCAAAATACCTGGAGGCTTTTATTCTTCAAGTTCCAATGTATACACATCTGTACAAGCAGGATACGCAGATCTTCAGTCATAGGTTCAGCATCACATCAGGCAGAGGTTCGCTCGGACAGAGTTCCGGTGTCATAGAATCAGCAAGTGTCAAAGAAACAGAACTGTCTGAGCTCACCTCTTATATACACACCAGCTGATAGCTCATCAGCTAGGGACAATGGTTGATGCAACCCGTTGCCAGGATTTCATATTACCATGACTCAGCCTTACTGTCCCTTGGGGATTACATCATGACTTGCCAAGTCATTCCCCAGCTGTTTTCCCCACATGCTCATCAAAAGTATTTTAATTGGGGCAAATGTCACAGCAATGTCTTTCCAACAAAGTAGGTGCAGGTTAAATCACAAAGAGCTTTATATAAAGTAGTCCCCCTTTATCCATACTTTTCCCTTGTTGTGCTCCAGGTTTTTGGCGTCTACTTCAACCCGAGCGAGAAGACCGACTTCATTCTCACGGCCCTGGATGGCCTGACAGAGCGCTGTAGTGGCTCCTGTTGCGCGACCACGGAGGGTCTCCTTGCCAGCATCGCCAGGAACTGCGGGGCCGAAATAGAGAAGGTGGGGGCACCCTGGCCGCAGGCGGGAACTCTGAGATCCGAAGGGAGCAGGATTCTTCTAAGACACTCAGATTTTCAGTGAGGTAGACTAGGGACATACGCCTTTACATATTTCATTCTTGCTCTTCATAACCTTTTCTCCTAACTGGATGACGTTATAAAAAATTTTTTCACTGATTTCTCACATTTTGGGGACTTTTTTGTTGCAAAAAAAAAATTGCACACATAACACACAAACATTTTTGTGCAGAAAGCAGTGCGCTGCGTGCAGAAAACTTCTATGATAATAAAATAATTGTAATAATTACTATGGCGATATAGTAGCTATAGTATTTATTATAATTATTATAACAATCGCATATTATAATAAAACAGTTATAACAGTAAAAGTAATATAGATAGAATAATAAATCTGCTATTTTATTAATTTATATCCTGCTTTTTTCTGAATAATTGGACTCCAGGAGGCTTACACATTCTTAAAACCAATACAGATTGTTTGAAAAATACTCTTTCTGGGGCAAAATACACTAGGCTGTGAAAGATGTTGCTTTTGCATTAACGTTTTAAATTATTCAGTTAATGTGTTATTTTGCTTTATTTTGTTTTATTTACTTCATTACAAATTCATACATTCTAGAATAACATTTATTCTCATTCTCCGTACATTCTTTCCTACCATTGCCTTCCCTCCAGGTTCACTTATATTCTCTTCTTTATACAAATCAGATTATATCGATCTTATACCGTATAAGTACTTGATTTAATATGTTTTTTGAACAGTTGCGTTATTTTTAATGGTTGAAATGGTGGTGGTTCTTGTTTTAAATTATTTAAGCTGATTTTATTGTAAGCCGTGGGAGCAAGATATGAATATTGTAAGTAAAATAAATATTTATTTTGTGCTTCACGCTATCCTCTTGACGCAGGTGACTGCCCCCTCCAAGGGTGCGACCAAAGTTGTCTTCGCTCCCAACTTTTCCTTTTTCCTCCTCCCAGGTGTCTGACGTTGTGGATGGGATCTGCAGCCGCCTGGACCTGATCCGTCGGCCCAGCGCCAGGAGACTGGTGATGAAGCTGGTGGGCTTGTTGGCGGGCAGGGGGGAGCACCTGGACGCCGTGATCTCCAGCATCTTGCAGCATTCCTCCCCGGCAGACAGGTGCTGCGTCCTTTCTCTCATTTCCGCCGTAAAACCAAAACGCGTCCAACCTGGCTGGGTTGATGTGGGAACTCCTGAGGGTCCTGGACGGAGGCTTGTGGCTGTAATCCTAGGCCCACTGACTGACAAGAAGCACATCCCATTGGACTCAGTGGGACTCGCTTTTGAGCAAATCTGTTTAGGATTGTGGCATTGTTGGGTTCCCGAAAGTGCAGTTGGCTACCTAAGATAAGATCACAGTGCAATAAAATGTGGTTATTTATTTATTTATATTTACTAATATATTTATATCCTGCCCTATATCGTATCTCACGGCAATGCACAAGCAAACCCAGTTGTTGTGGTGGTGGACCTTCCAGTTGTTTCCAAGTTATGGTGACCCTCAGGCCAACCTGGAGAACCGGTGTGGTGTAGGGATTTGAGCATTGGACTACAGCCCTGGTGACCAGAGTTCAGTTCCCTGCTCAGGCATGGAAACTCACTGGGTGACCTTGGGTGCATCACATACTCTCAGCCCCAGAAAACTTTCTGTTAGGTTCTCCTTAGGGTCACCGTAAGTCAGAAACAACTGGAAGGCACGCAACAAACGCAAACCTGTCGTGGAGTGCTGGCAAGATTTGTTCAGAACAGGGTTGCCTTTGTCTTCCTCTGAGGCTGAGAGAGTGTCAAGGTCATCTCGTAGGTTCCCGTGGCTGAGTGGGGATGCAGACCCCGGTCACCAGAGTCGTCAGCGAACGTTTTCCAAAGTGTTCTGGACATCAAGACTGCTGTGCCACGCTGGCTCTCAAACCCAACTGAACAGTCTAAAACAATTGTAAACAATTCAAACAATAAAAATAAAACTGACTAAAAGCATATTAAGCAATAATGTATGCAGCTTCAAATGGCTTTTTGTCCTTTTTAAGTGTATGTTTTCAATTGTCTTAATACTGTTAATAGTTTGATTCTAATTTAAATTAAATAGTGCAACAGGTCATGTGAACTGAAACCCTACCATCCTTCCTCGTGCCCCGCTGACATGCCTTGTCTGGTGGACAACTGCGGTGGGGGCCTGGTGTGAGGGGTTCTCCTCTTCAATACTGCCCCCTCTTAAAAGCTCTTTCCTTAAAAAACTTCAGTTACTAAAGCCTGTGGGAATAAAAAAAATATCTGTCCACCGGCAGAAGGACAACAAGGAGACAGCCAGTCTAGCCTCCCAAAGGTCTAGAGCCTGGGCGCGGACACCGAGAGGACTGTCTCATGTCCCCATCAACCGTGCTTTTCAAGGCGGTGGGACAGAGAGGGGGGCTCTCCTGAGAATCTCAGAGGCCAGGAAGGGATGTCATGTCGAGGAGGGAGCGGGCTTGTTTTCGGCTGCTCCAGAGACCAGGACAAGGAGCAATGGATTCAAGCAGCAGGAAAGGAGATTCCACCAGAACCTCAGGACGAACTTCCAGATGATCAGAGCCGTCCGGCAGTGGAATATGCTGCAGCCTCAATGGGGTGTGGTGGAGTCTCCTCCTTCTTTGGAGGTTTTAAAGCAGAGGCTGGATGGCCATCAGTCAGGAGTGCTTTGATTCTGTCTTCCTGCATGGCAGATTGGGGTTGGACTGGATGACCCTTGGGGGTCTCTTCACGATTCTGTGATTCTGTATGGGGATACACAGTCTACCAGACAGCCTGGACCTAAACTATATAGGGCTTCTAAGGTTATTTACTTAGGTCTCCCTTACGAACCAGCCCAGGCTTTGAGATCTTCTGCTGGAGAGACCCTTCTGTCTGTCCCACCACCTTCCCAGGTACATCGGGTGGGAACATGGGAAAGACAGGGCCTTCCCAGTGTGTCAGGCTTGCCCTGCATACGTAGGGGATAATGGTTTAGTGTGTAGATTGTGCATGTACTACTGCTAGTAATTTTCCCAATGGCTTTGTAGTAAGGATAGCGCAGGTGTACATTCCTAAGTTGTAGTTCTCATAACATTCGCTAGAGGAGAAAGATAGCAGCTATGGTGACCTGGCGGTCATCCTGACCTGCAGTGGAGAAAATATGCACTCGCTTATCTCTCGCGTGAAGCTGTACTGTTTAGCCTCAGACGCTTTGGGAAATTTTGCCACTTCTGTCTTTGGACGTCTGTGTTCGCTGCTCTGCATCTTCTCAAATAAATCTGCTCTGCAAGTTTCTTGATCCCGTGTACGAGTCTGATCCTGACACGGTGGCTGGCCCCAGGCTCCCCTGGAACTCCCTCCCCGGAGAAGCCGGACTGACGCTCCCCTTGCCTCCTTTCCGTAGACAAACAAAGACATTTTTATTTCAGCAGGTGTTCAGTATCGGATCATGGCCTGGCGGATGAAAGGTGCTGGCCATTCTTGGACTTGGTGAATGTTTGTGTTTTAATTATGTATTTTACCTTTGTTTTAATTTTTATCTGATTGTTTGATTTGTGTTTTAACTTTTGTGTTCCATCAGGTTTAACTATGGTTGTTTTTTTAACTACTGTAAGCTACTTTGAGTCCTTACCAGGAAAAAAAGCAGGATATGAATAAAGACGACAACGATGATGATAATGATGATGATGATTTATTGTATTTATACGCCACCTTTCTCCCAGGGTGAGACCAAAAGAGGGCACAAGTCAAAGTGCTATTTGCTGTAGCCTTTGTAAACGCAAGGTGACCCTCTTGTAGCCTCCCACCATTTCTGTGATTCCCCAGCTTTCTCCAGCACTTGTTTGAGTAGTTTACCGTTTTGTATAAGGGACACCATTTTGTTTAATGGACACCATTTTACTACACCACTGTATATAATGGGGCTTGAGGATCCACAGATGTTGGTATCCATGGGGAGGTAGTCCTAGAACCGAACCCTAACAGATACTGAGGGCGCACTACGTCTCTCAATCAATTCTGACTTTACTTGCCTGTAACTGGTTGACCGACCGAACCCAAAGGGTGCTCCTCACCAATGGCTGCTTTTCCTCCTGGAGAGAAGTGACCAGCGGGGTGCCACAGGGTTCTGTCCTGGGCCCAGCGCTGTTCAATGTCTTCATCAACGACTTGGATGAAGGAATGGAGGGCATGCTCATCAAATTTGCAGAGGACACCAAATTGGGAGGGGTTGCTAATACGCCAGAGGACAGGATCAAAATTCAAAATGACCTGGACAGATTGGAGAGCTGGGCCAAGGCTAACAAAATGAAATTCAACAGAGAGAAGTGTAAGGTCCTACACTTAGGTACAAAAAATGGAATCACAAATATAGGATGGGGGACAAGTGGCTGGACGGCAATACGTGTGAAAGGGATCTAGGAGTCCTAATAGACCACAAGCTGAACATGAGTCAGCAGTGTGATGCGGCAGCCAAGAAAGCCAACGCAATTCTCGGCTGCATCAATAGGAGTCTGGTGTCTAGATCGAGGGAGGTACTGGTACCACTCTACTCTGCTTTGGTTAGACCTCATCTCGAATCCTGTGTCCAGTTCTGGGCACCCCAATTCAAGAAGGACACGGTCAAGCTGGAGCAGGTCCAGAGGAGGGCGACCAAAATGGTGAGAGGCCTGGAAGCCATGAAGCCCTATGAGGATAGACTTAGAGAGCTGGGTATGTTCAGTCTGCAGAAGAGAAGGTTAAGAGGGGACATGATAGCTGTGTTTAAATATTTGAAGGGATGCCATGTAGAGGAGGGAGAGGGCTTGTTTTCTGCCGCTCCAGAGACCAGGACCAGGAGCAATGGATTCAAGCTGCAGGAAAGGAGATTCCACCTGAACCTCAGGAAGAACTTCCTGACAGTCAGGGCTGTCCGGCAGTGGAATCCGCTGCCTCGGAGTGTGGTGGAGTCTCCTTCCTTGGAGGTCTTTAAGGAGAGGCTGGATGGCCATCTGTCAGGAGTGCTTTGAGGGTGTTCCTGCATGGCAGGGGGTTGGACTGGATGGCCCCTGGGGTCTCTTCCAACTCTACATTTCTATGATTCTATGATTCTATGCCTTTCTTCTGAGCCAAACAGCCCCACACAATAAACTTTCCTCCTACAACAGTAGCTCCAGTCCTCTGAAAATTCCGTTTGCCCTTTCCTTCTCCTTTTCGTAGCAATTCGTCCGAACTGTGGCAGTCCCTCTCGACGGAGGAAGTTGTCGAAGAACAGCTGATGGATAACCTGCTGCACCGGCTGAAGGACCACCACGACACGGAACCACAAACCTCATCCGAGTCTATCGCTGTGAGTCAGGCATCCTCCTTGGAAAGACTGAGCAAACCCTGGGCTGCTATTCTTATTCGTAATGTCCCATCTTTTCCCCAGAATGGGGGAAAAAGCGGCTTACGGCATACTAAAATCACGATCGAAATGTACAAAAATGTCAGTAGAAATATGCAAAAGTTAGTTTAAAAAGTGATTAAACAAGCCACAGAAAAGTTATTTTAAAAAGCAATTAAACTATCTATGAAATTAAAGCCACGTAAAATTTGTTTAAAAGTTGGGATGTTTAAAAACAAGATGACAATGCACCGTTAAAAGCTCGCTGCAATCAGTTCCTAAAAGCCTGGTGGAAGAGGAACATTTTCACTTATCGGCAGAAGGACAGCAAGGAAGGGACCGTCCAGGCCTCCTAGAAAGGGAATTCCAAAATCTGGCAGCAGCCATCAAGAAGGCTCTGTCTCTTGTCCCCACCAAATGAACCTGAGAATACAGCAGGATAGAGAGAGCGGCCTGTGGGTTTTCCCTGTTCTACTGCATATAGCTGACGCAAGGGCCATGTGACCTTCATTATTTTATATTATTTTATTTTATTTTATTTGTTACCTGCCTCTCTCCAAGGCTCAAGGCAGAGTACAGAATATAGAACTAAAAAAATCATAATTAAAATACACTAAAACATAAAACTATTAATACAAACATGCTATGATTAAAATATATCATGATTAAAAGTACAATTAGAGTACAGTTAAAAACAATTAAAAATACACTTAAAAATAGACTGGGTAGGCCTGCCAGAAGAGATAAGTCTTTAGCACTTTTTAAAATTCGGAGAGCTTATTTTGCTGTCGGATCTCGTCCTTTGCCATCAGACTTTCAATGAGACCGAGTTCCTCTCAGTAAAACCAGGTCCTGGAAAGAGCAAGAGGCTCTCTGTGTAGCTTGACGTATCAGCTTGGGAGACCAAAGCTCTCCCAGACCTTCCAGTCCACAAGAAATTCTACTTTTATTCCATCCTGGTTCTTCCATTTATGCCATAGTTACTAGCCACTATGGGACCGTGCAGTCTATGGGGTAGGAATTGTAGGAATTGTATGCTGAGTCTGCAAAGAGAGAGCAAGCCAAAGCTACTCTCCACAAGCTGGCTGTAAGGTGGGGTGGCCAAAATGTGGCCTCGGGGCTACGTGTGCCCCTCAAGCCTGTCTTTGTGGCCCGTGACCTCTCCACCTTTTTTCAGGCCAAGAAAAATGTGAAATGCATCTGCTGGGATCCATTCACACTGCACAGTTCATTTGTAGCTAATTATATAATTAGTTAGTTAATTAATTAATGTTGGCTGGAATCCATGGGGGACTTTCCTCTTCATCAGTGGACTTAACATTTGTGGGAGTTAGAATTGGGCAGGTATGTCGTGCCCGTATCTGGTGGGTGGCTGCGGTGACATTATTACATAGGGGAGCTTGCAAAGTGACTGACGCTTCCGTGACCCCCAGACAGCAGATCCATTGAGTATAAGGCTCTTTGTATAAGAAACTAGAGGTACCAAATTTCCACCAAGGTGTAAAGGGGAAACTAACATGGCTTCACATGGGCTAACCCAGAAAAATGCTTTGGTGTTGCCTGGTCTTCCTCCAAAGGAACACACACTGAGAGGGTTACATGATATATTTTATTCCCTAGGAGGCCAACGGACCAGGGAATGGATTACTTAGCAAGGACTAAGAAGAGAAGGTTAACAGGGGACATGATAGCCCTGTTTAAATATTTGAAGGGATGTCATGTTGAGGAGGGAGCAGGCTTGTTCTCTACCGCTCCAGAGACCAGGACAAGGAGCAATGGACTCAAGCTGCAGGAAAGGAGATTCCACCTGAACCTCAGGAAGAACTTCCTGACAGTCAGGGCTGTCCGGTAGTGGAATCTGCTGCCTCGGAGTGTGGTGGAGTCTCCTTCTTTGGAGGTTTTTAAGCAGAGGCCGGATGGCCATCTGTTGGGAATGCTTTGATGGGTGTTCCTGCATAGCAGGGGGTTGGACTCGATGGCCCCTGATGTCTCTTTCAACTCTACGATTCTATGATTCTATGACTGGGGAAAAGTTGTTTACCTAAAAGAAAGCTGTACCTGGCCAACTAATGCCTAGCCTATAGTAAAAACTTCTATCAAATTTGTTTGCTGGATGGAATTTTTCCATCGCATGCACTTTGCAGTAGTGACTTGGCAACCTTGACAAGCTATGGTCAACCCTATGCATTTGCTGCTTTACAGATTTGATTATTTGTGGATTATTTGCAATTGCCTCCGCTGCTGCCCTATGCCATTTTAAATAGGGACGTACCAGTCTTGCCCCATGTTTGCAGTCTTTCTGCAAGCCTTGCGAGACCGAGAGAAGCTGAGAATACAAAGCAAGGACTGCAATTGCCAATTAAAATGGCGTAGGACAGCAGCAGAGGTGGCAGCAGGCCTCACCAACCGCCCGCTTCTGCCTTGCGAAGGAACCTCACCGCCTCAAAGGCAGAACCGGGGGGTTGGCATGCTCCCCCCAAGGTTTCAAATTTATTGTACACTGTACATTTGGAGCCACGGTGAGTTGAATTTGCAGACTGTACTTTTTGTGTTTGTTAAATATAGCCTGAGGGGCCTGTAGATACTTGTGGTTTTGTACTTTCATGGCATTCATGTGCCTCTAACCCTGCAAATGTGGAGGGCTGACTGTATATTAGAGTGTATGAGCTTGTAGCTCAGGACTCCCATTCTGTTCAGATTCTGGTCTGTCAGGGTGGGAGACAAAAATGCATTTCTTGCTCTAAGTAAAACTGGATCCTTGATTCACCAGGCTGGTCTTCTAATTTCTCCTAGAGTTACAGGGGAAGGAAAGTCCCTTTCACCTGTCTACTGGGGCAGGCGGCACCGCTGAGCTGCCTCTGTATTTAAGCACAAAAGGAGAATTGAATCCGAATTTGCACAGCCCCATTCAAAAAGGGACTCAGTCTCTTACAGCAAATAAGAACCAGCCACCTTCTCCGCTTCCCCTCCCAGATAACGCGGGCTCTGTACGAGGTCATCTCCGTGCCCGAATCCATCGAGGTCATCCAGAGACTCTACCCGGAGCTTCTGATGGCTTTCCTCGTTGAACTGTATTTCACCAATCAGGCCCAAGCTGTGCCTGATTTGAACCCCCTCAGGAGACAAAGTGGACGGGAGGAAGGCCTGGCAAGGTAAATTATGTCTTGGCTAAACTCCACAATGACAACTCTTGGGCCCCATGTCTGCCTTGGTCGAAAAATAGGTTTCCCAGCACTTGACAAGGCAGGGATTGGGGGCAGTTTTTGCTGAGTATTCACATATCCCAAGGTTTTTTGAAATAATTATTCTGCACTGAATATTATTATGCACTGAAATACAGATAGTTTTGTGTATGTGAGAGAGAGAAAGAGAGAAAGAGAGAATGAAATGTAGGGTTTTGTGCATAAAACACTGTTTCCAGGAAGCCATGTGTCAGGGTTTTTTGGTGCAAGATTGTTGTTTCCTAAACAAAAACTTGCAGTCTTGCATACTTACACAATACAGTCTTCCACAGAAAAACAACAATCTTGCAGTACAAAAACAATGTGCAAAAAGCAGTCTTCACAAAACATAGGGACATGGTTTTGTTGTGCAAGATTGCTCTTGCTTTTGTGAGTCGTAAGCAGGAATCTTGCATGAAAAAAAAGTAGCTGCCTGAAAACCTTTTTTTTTCCAGAAGCCCCCACAGTTCTCAAGCAAAACTGTACATGTATTTCTGCACTTTGAGACAGCAGTGTGATACTGCAGCCCAAAACCACAATGCAGTTCTAGACTGTGTGTCAACAAGAGTATAGAGTAATGACTGAGGGAACTAATTGTACTCCCCGATGTTTTCAGGCCCTGAGATTTCTGACCAAAACCTGAGATTTTACGAGTGATCCCTTGTGATATCACTGGGGTCAGGCCCTACTGATGGTACAAAGTTGATGTGATGAGGGGCAATCCTTTGTGATGTCATTAAGCAGGATGCCTTAAGCATCAGTCACAGTTCTGCTGAGTTTGCCATTCAAATAAAAAACACCAAGCCTAGCAAATGAGAAAAACAGGTATTCACACACCTGAGATTCCTCCCCCTTGGATGGAGGAGCAGAGGAGTGTTACCCTGTGTACTGGGGGTCCCGGGAGGGACACCAAATTGTGCTCAACTCAAGGTGGGGAAAATTAGCTCAGAGCACTGCTTAACGTTACGAGAGGCAGGGTAACGCAGCGAGATCTTGAACCCTATGTCTATGGGGTCAGGTCGAGTCAAGGAGCACACAGAAGTTGAAATAATAAATGATGTTTATTAAATACAAGCAAAACAGTGTATGCGACACACTCATACAAGATGACTAAAGAAAATAAAGGTTGGAGTGGTATAGAGGGATTTTTAGAGGGATTGCCGGTTTGGATGATACTTCACCTGTCCTGAAGCCCAGAAAAATAGAGAGCGAGGCTGGGGTGCGATGTAGCTCAGCAAGCAGAGCTGAGGGGAGGCTCGCCAAGCAGAGCGGCAGCAAGGCGGGATGAAACTCGGGAGTGTTCCGAGGAAGGTCTTGGAATCGAGGGTTTTTATAAGGAGAATTGTGACTGCAGGCTACGCCGTACTTGGGGGAAAACAATAGATTTGGAGTTGGAGACAAAGCCTCCAAAAGGTCAGAATCTGAATCATTGAGTTATTGCAGAGGTTCTCAATAGAGTAGCCAGTATGCAAACGCAGAGTACTTGGGTATTGCATAGTTTACCCATCAAGCTGCCAGCACGGAGCAGAGGCTCTTTTGTAAGTGGGGTGCAGACCTGATTAGAGTACTTGCCTGGAGGTCTCCTAAAGCAGCGAGTCAGCTATTTCTGGCCTGCCTGTAATGTATTTTGAATATTACGGCTATTAACGGACGAGCTTGTTTACGTGCTTGTCCGGTGGCCTCGCAAGCACGTGGAAGGGAATAGAGAAGTGCAGCCGAATTGTGATATCAAGAGGATGTCTTTAATATCCCCAAAGCTCGGACTAGCCAGGGCAGTAACAGGAGAGAGACCAGCCTTTGAGATCTGGAAACCTTATTAATGAGCCATTCCCAGTCAGTGTTGGGCCAGCGGTCTAATCCAGGGTCAGAACAAGGAAAGAGGGTAGGAGTTTGTGATTTTTGGACTACAACTCCCAGCGTCCCCATATGAAGGAGGTGCTGGGCTGATCTGGCTGGGGGCAGCCAATTGCAGCCCTGGGAGTGCGGTGAAGGGGAGCTGTGGGTGAAATGAATGAAAGAAAACCACAATGACTGTCTCTGGGAGAGCAGGGAGAGTTTTGGGGTAGACAGAGGCAGGGTGTGGATTTCAGAAAGAGAAAGAGAAAGAGAGAGAGAACAGTTAGGAAGGAGAACTGACTGGTATTGAGGGAGCCGTGTAAGAATAGAATATTCAAGAGTTAATGTATTGCATTACTGAGACCATTTCCGCACTAGACTGTTATAGCGCTCTGATTCCACTTTCAACATCCTATGGAATCCTGGGGTTTGCAGTTTCGGGAGGGGCCGGCCGGCCCCTCCCGAAACTGCAAACCCCAGGATTCCATAGGATGTTGAAAGTGGAATCAGAGCGCTATGACAGTCTAGTGCGGAAATGGCTTGAGTTTCAACAAACCCAAATTTGTTACTCTTTTTTAAAAAAACTGTCTCTGGCTGTCTCTGTCAAGCCCGATAAGGGGTCAGGCCACACCTACCACAACAAACCTACACAACAACACAGCGACGGGTCCACGTTTCAGGGGACACCCTGAAGCCCAGGAACCCAATCCAGAAAGAGACTCAGTAGGGGGACCAGGGCAGGTGGAGCGGCAGAATTCCGAGGGCTGGAACTGCACGACCAGCCTGGAAAGAGAATCCGTCGGACCCTAACCAGCAAAAAGTGATTTCTCCAGGCTCTGCAAGGCTGGAAGGCGTTTCCTAGGTTCTTCTCTGTGGCCTCTGTGCCTCACACAATGGGCACAGATGACCACTCGAAGAACCACAGTTACAGGTAAGCAACCTGTTCTTCCTATGACTTCTTTTATGCTGCGACAGCCACCACCCCGCGCATCATGTAGCCTGGCGCTATTAGGAGAGGGAAATTAATTGAGTCTTTTTTCCTTTGTTCCAGCTTTGCAGCAGAGGCCGTCAAGCTGCTCCTGATCCGCGTCGGCTGCCGCTACGAGGTCACCTTTATGGAGAAGATGCGAGGCTGGGCCATGCTCCGGAGCACCAAGGAGGTGCTCCAGGGTGCCGCCCTGCTGGCCAGGTGAGGAATGCTCCTCTCTTCACTTCCCGTCCGCGCACAGCAGCTCTAGGACCCATTCATTTGTCCTTTTAGCAGTCCAGGGTATCTGCAGGACGCTTCTCCAGCGCCACATTTCAAAGGAATTGATTTTCTCCCAGTCAGCTTTCTTCGCCGTGCAGCTTTCAGGACCATACAGACCTCTACAGACCTAGAGTTCCTAAAATGCGGGTCCCAGGCAAGCTGTTACAAAGAAATGAGAGATGAAAGATAAGTGGGGGACCTAGATCATGTAGGAATTTTAAAAAGTTAAAACAAGAAGCTTGTATTGAATTCTAGCAGGAAGAGGCAACTGATGAAGTGATGCCAGAAGTGAGGTAACATGATCAAAATAACAAGCTGAAAAAAAAGAAAAACCTTAGCAGGACAATGTTGAATAAAAAACACTGGGCTACGATGTGATAAGGGAAGACTAGTCAAAAGAAGATTTCAGTAACAAAGGCAGGAAATGACCAGAGCACGAGAAAGCAGAGAAAAAGGTCTGATTTCGGTGATTTTGGTGATTTTGGTAATATTATCAAGAAAACAGTAGCATGATTTTGCTGAAGCCTCAATTATTCTACATACAGCCTGCTTTTCGACGATCTGCTCTTTCAACCCTTTTCGATTAAAACCGGAACCCGTATATTTGATGCGTGATCCATTCTTTTCAACCGCACGTTGAATGTATGGCTTCTGCTTGTAATTGAAAAGGGTCGAAAGAGCAAATTGTCAAAAAGCAACCACACGGTGTTTGGTTTCTCAGTTGAGATGGTGCCATGTTGACTCAGGGTGCATTTCTTAGAAATTGTGCTTACGATATGCTCCACTTTTTTTCGCTTTACTGTACAGTAGCTTTGGATATTTAGAGCTAAGCTTTTCTTTAGTTTAATTTACACGTGTGTGTGTGCACGCACGCGTATATATACGCACACACATTTTAGCACGATCACACATTCACAAGCGATATATAGAGCATTATTTACTGGGTCCACTTTTCAACAATTTCTAGTTTTCAACAGTCCTCTGGTCCCTAGCCTGTGAATAAGCAGGAGATGCCTGTATCCTTAATTTTTATTTGTTATTCTTCTTTGGTTGACTGCTTGGTTTTGCTTCAGCTGGCTATGGGCAAAGGCAAAGAGCTCAGTGGAGCATCCAAAGGACACCGCTGGCCCCATGAAATCATGCTCGTCTTTATTATTAGGAATCCCAGGAGCCACATTGCTGTTCATGGTCTCCCTTGTACCTCATTATACAAGCAAGAACACGGTCATTGTGTTATAACAGGGGTGGGTGGCCTGTAGGCCAAGTGCACCTCATGGGAGGACTTCTGTTAGCCCTTCAGGGCTGCTAGAATGCTAAGGTCCCTATCAGGGCTGCTAGATTCTCCCCAAGCTAATTTTTAAAAAGAGAAACTCGGCTGAAAAAATTTAATTCTTGAAAGAAAGAAAAATTACCTCCAGAAGGTATGATTTAGGGCCCGTCACACTATATTGCTATAGCACTATCATTCCACTTGAGCTGCCATGGCAATATTGCATGGAATTCTAGGATCTGCAGTTTAAGGAGAAGGATCGAGAAGTCTCGGCCAGAGAGCTCCGGTGCCTGGCCCAGACTACAAATCCCCGAATTCCGCAAGATGCACCCAGAGCAATTAAAGTGGAATAATACTGCTATAACAGTGTAGTGTGATAGGGACCTTAGCATTCTTGCACTGTTTGGTAGGGACGCTAGCAATGAATGGTCAGCCCTCCGCATTTGCAGGTTTCACTTTTGCAAATTTGATTATTCGTGGGTTATTTGCTGTCACCCTATGCCATTTTTAATAGGCACTGCAAGCCTTGTGAGATGGAGAAACTACAAAGGAGGCTAGTAAGTCCCTCTTAAAAATGGTGGGGGGCAGCAGTGGAGGTGGCGGTGCGCCCCACCGGCCCCCCACGTCTGCCTTGGGAAGGAACCCTGGTGCCTCAAAGGAATCCACGGTGGGTTGAATAGGGCGATCGTACTGTTTTTGCATGTTAAATACGGTTTGGGAGGGCCTAGGGTTATTCAAGGTTTTTGCACTTTCACGGGAGTCCTGCGTCCCCTAACCATAGCGAAGGTGGAGGGAGGGCGGTAGCCTAAAATCGCTTTCCTTAGTCACTCAGAAGTGACTTCCTATTATTGGAAGATTACTTCCTATTCTGGGAAAATGGCAGTGATGTGGTCAGGATTGGTCCTCCATACCAAATCCGTGTCCCTCCATCATGGCACAAAATAATCTGGGTTAAAGCCATTCAGAGAAAGAGGGAAAAACTAAGAAGACAGCCTGCATTCTAAGGCTGCTACGTTCGTGATGCGAGTGGCAAAATGGCGCCCGTCTTCCTAACAGGATGGCTGCCTTCTTTGACTTCCAGAGCCATGCTGCACTTTGCTTGCCCTGAGACCACCAGGATTCTGGACTTTTTGTTCTCCCTCCTCAGCAAAGGGAGCGAGAGGCTCAAGCCAACAACCATGGCCTTCTTTGTGGAGGTAAGAAACAGGGTCACCAGAAATACAGGGACTTCCTTCCCCCTCTTTGGCCATTTCTGCACTGGACTGTTGTAGCGTTATCATTCCACTTTCAACATCCTATGGAATCCTGGGATTTGCAGTTTGGGGGGGGCCTCAAAGGCCATCCTCAAAGGCCCCTCCCTAAACTGCAAACCCCAGGATTCCATAGGAGGTTGAAAGTGGAATGATAGCGCTATAACAGTCTAGTGCAGAAATGGCCTTTGTCTCACCTATACGTGTAATGGTTCGTTCCTTTCTTTTTCTTCCTTCCTTCCTCAGCTGCTCCACTTCCAAGAGATCGATCAGCTCCCTGCGAAACAGATTTTTGAGAGCCTTGAGGAATGGGCCAGAAATCCCAGTCCAGATGTCCGTTCTCTTGGCCTGCGAGCGCTCGGGATCCTGGCCATCCATCCGGACAAGGTGAGAAAGAAGCTACCAAGCAGGCCAGGGGAAAGGGCAGGCACCTGGAACCATTTTTATGCTCTTTCAGGCAGCAAGTATTTTTAAAACATTTTTTTGCACAGGATGCAATGCTTCAGCATATGCAAAAACACATTTTCTATGCAAAACCCACATTTTCTGTGCTGAAAACCACATGTATTTTTGCACAAAATAATTCCCAGGAGGAATGTGCAGATACATGGAGGATACTGTGCAGAAATATTTGTGGGGCTTTTTTTTTTTCCTGCTGTAGGTAAAAGTTGTTTGTACTTATTATTTATTTAATTAATTAATTTCTATCTTGACTTTCTCCCAGCATGGGATCCAAGGCAGCGTACAACATTTTAAAATCACACTACGATTTTAAAAAAACTCTTAATACAAAAGGTAAAGCACAATTAAATTAAATGTCTATGTAAAAAGGAATAATTGCAGGGAACACTATGGAAGCTTTCACATTTGATGAGTTAAAGGGTAGAAACACCACTCTGTTCTGCTTTGGTCAGACCAGACATGGATGGCTTTGTCCATTTCTGGGCACCACAGTTCAGGAAGGATATTGACAAGCTGGAAGGTATCCAGAGAAAGATGACCAAGATTATCAAAGATCTGGAAACCAAGCCTTATCGGGAATAATTTAGGGAGCTGAGTGTATTTAGGTTGAAGAAGAGAAGACCGAGAGGTCACCTAATAGCCATCTTTAAATATCTAAAGGGATGTCATGTAGAAGGGGGACTGAGCTTGTCTTTTGCTGCTCTCGAAAAAAGAACACAAACCAATGGATTCAAATCAGAGGGAGGAACTCCACCTAAACGTTAGGAAGACTCTCCGTCTCTGGTGGTCTTTAAACAAAGATTGGATGGACATCTTCCAGGAGGATTTTAGTCATGTATTCCTACATGGCAAAGGGCTGGACTCAATAACCCTTGTGGCCCTTTTAACAAAGTTTTGGGAGCTGATCTTTAAATGCTCCACTGAAGTTTTAAGTTACTGCAATGCTAGAAATTTGGGAAATGGAGGGAAATTTCATTTGGGGGAGTCAGAATCCTTTTTTGGAGGGGCAACATCTGTCAGGAGATGATTTACAGCACCAGCACAAAATTATCCCCGGAACCGCTGCTCTCTGGACACAGTGTCTCAGAGGCAAGCATAAACATAGCAGAGTTTCAAACAGCAAAAAGCGTGTGCAGCAGAGTATAACTACGGCAACAGGTACATTATTGCTCTGACTCCTCTACCCACTGGTTAGTAACTGATAGACAGAGTTTGTCATCCAAAAATGCCTGGAGGCTTTAATCTTCACAGTTGCAATATGTACATCTATACACAGGATACGCAGATCCACAGGCAGAGGTTCATGCAGACAGAGATTCGGGGTCAGAGATTCAGAGTCAGAGAGAGAGCAAGCATTCCCGCTCCTCTTTCATACACACCTGCTTGCTGGTCATCAGTCAGGGCCATTAGCTGATGCAACCCCTTGCCTTGATTTCAGCATCATGACTCAGCCCTTACTACAGATCCCCTAGGGAATGTGTCATAACTTGCCAAGTCATTCCCCAGGTGTTCCACATGCTCTTCAAATGTATTTTTTACTGGGGCAAATGTCACCGCATTTTTATCCAACAACATCCTCAATGTAGCTACGCTCCTAGGACTAGGGGACTAGGATAGTATGGAGAAATGGCTTCAGACTTCAAAAAAAGAGATTCCACTTAAACATTAGGAAGAACTTCCTGAGGGTAAGAGCTGTGCAACAGTGGAAGAGGTTGCTGCCTGGGGGTGAAATGGAGACTCCTTCTTTGGGGGGTGTTAAACAGAGGCTGGGCAGCTGTCTGTGGGGAATGCTTTGATGGTGTCTTCCTGCCTGGCGGAATGGGGTTGGGCTGGATAACCCTGGGAGTCTCTTCCAACTCTAGCATTCCATGATTCTGCACCTCCTGGTTTTACATCGTAGAGGTCAGCAACCACCACATCTCCAAATAATTCATGAGTCCCTTGGGCTCCATTAATCTCCAGAGTACACCATTTTAATGGGCCATGTTCGCAGAAGGGCACTGCTGCCATGACACCAGGCTTCACCAATCTGACCATGAGGACAAGGGCAATTTTTTGTCAAAATAATTGTAATTTATTGAACCATATGTGAAGTTACAAGTTCAAAATAATCTTAATTTATTAGACCATATGTGAAGTGAATCCAAACACCAGACATTTGCTGCACTTTCAACCTTTGCAACATGCATGATTCTCAAAATGAGTCTTACATCTTGATTTACAATATTTTTAAAGGTACGAATACTTAAAAACAGTGGGGCCATTTCCGCACTACACTCTTATAGCGCGATTATTCCACTTTCAACATCCTATGGAATCCTGGGGTTTGCAGTTTTGGAAACTGCAAACCCCAGGATTCCATAGGATGTTGAAAGTAGAATAATCGCGCTATAAGAGTGTAGTGCGGAAATGGCCTGGGTTGTTGAATTGAAAGGGAATGCACATTTAAAGCACAAATATATTGCAAAATAGCATTTGAAAATGTGATTATCCTATTACAGTCTTAGTTAAGTCAAATCTAGTTAGCACCTTACTGAAGTAAGTGTAAAAT
This sequence comes from Cyclura pinguis, assembly GCA_030412105.1. Classification (NCBI taxonomy): domain Eukaryota; kingdom Metazoa; phylum Chordata; class Lepidosauria; order Squamata; family Iguanidae; genus Cyclura; species Cyclura pinguis. The sequence goes on along the minus strand of CM059601.1, from coordinate 287,823,647 downwards.
TAGTGCATATATTAGCTAAACACGTATGTTTTGGCCAAACCACCTCTGAGGATTCCTTGCCTCAGAAAACCCTACAAAATTCATGGGGTCACCATAAGGCAGTAAGTAACTTAAAGGCACACGTACACAAAAACATGTTGAGTCGACTCCACATCAGAGCGCGTCCGTATCCTCTGTGGAGACACTGAAGTGCTTCTGCACCAGACCACTCCAAGGAGCCTCTGTGTGGGTGTTGAAATCCACACAGTTTCTGCAGGAACCCTGACCAGGAAGGTTGGAGGGGCTTAAGCCCACCAAAACTAGGCTGAACCCCCTATCATCTGGGCAAATTGGACCACCAAGCCTGTTGCGTAGCCTGAGCCCGCTCAGGCATTGTCAATCAGAAGTACACTAGACAATCCAATGGTAAGAGATATTAACATAGCTTTTAAATATCTGCCGGTGGAGAAAGAGACTGATGCTCAGCTGCCTTCTGTTTGCAGGTGGAAGAAGTGAAGGCTCAGATGCCGGTTCTCTTGGGCAGCCTGGAGGAAACGGATGGCCGGGTGGTCATGGAGGGCATCGTCGCCGTCCAGAACCTTCTGAAGTTCATGCAGAGGAACGACATTGTCAGCCTGGCCGACAAACTCCTTCCGTTATTCAGTAATGTAAGACGGGGGTCCTTGTGCTGCAGGGTGGGTCTCCCCCCCCTTCGCCCACAGCCCCAGATGTCTCCCCTGGTCTCAGTGTGTCCCCACTGTTTCCACTTTGATTAATCTGTGGGGTTCTTTCCTCAGGCGATTTCCCAGATACCCCCAGTATGCCACCCGTATCCCACTGGCTGTGGGGTTTTCCACTTGGCCAATCCCACCAGTGCCACTAGCTGTGAGGGTCCCTCTCGAGCAATCTCACCACAAGGGCCAGATGAGGAGTTTGATGGGTTAAAGGGTAGAAACTCCTCACTTGGCCCTTGTGGTGAGATGTGAAGACTTCCATGGTGTTCCCTGCAATTGCTAAGAGTGAGGGCTTTCCCTGATCCCAACCCCTGCCCCAGTACGAGGACCTCCTCCTATCCCACCTGTGTGACACCAACTGTGGGGACCATCTAAATGCCCTCAAGGTACCTGTGAGGATTTATGCAACTTCTATCCTCAGTGGACACCACCCCTCTGTTCAGGGCTGCCACCACAGACACCTTGTCTGAATCCAAGCTCTCAGATGGAAAGCAGTCCCAGAAACCAAAAGTGCATAAGAACAAAAACCTTTATGATGTTAAACCTATCACAGCAGATTCAATATTTATCAGTGGTGTAGACTCAAGTCGGTTGACTTGGACCCAAGTCAGACTTAAGTCACTTCAGTGACTCAACTTGGACTTGACTTGGCAAAAATTACACACCGACTTGACTCGACTTGAGACTTGCATATTTTTAGTGACTGATTTGCTGCGCTTGGTTCAGTAACATAACACGTTCATTGAGAAAACTTACAACTTGCTGGTCACATGATGATCTGACTTAAGCCCAAAGTGTGGACACCTATTTCAGAGGGAACAGCAAATGGGTTAGGCTTGAGACAAAGTTAAGGTCTGCTCAGCAGCCTGTCCCCTCTACATATAGGAGGAGCTCTCTAAAACCTTTCCTAAAAACAGAAGGCAAGACTCGTGCCCAGAGTGCAGGGTGCGAATCTCAGACGGGAACAGAAAATGTCTTAGGCAGTGGTCCTGAGGAGGAAGGATCCTTCCTTCTAAAGCTTCAGTAATAAGTAAGAAGGATCCTATTCCCTACTTCTGAAAAATCCTCCAGCTTCAGAAATGGGAAGTAAGAAGGGCCGCATTCCCCACTTCAGAAGTTGCAATGGCAAAATCACAAAAGTAGAGGGCTGACTCTACATAAATTGTTAAAACCAACTTTATTCGACTCTGTCCAGAAATTCTGGAATATAGGTTGGGTTATAAAGTTGACTTGTAAGTTATAAAGTTGACTTGAGACTTGACTCGAGACTTGACTGGGAAGTATCTTACAAGGACTTGAGACTCGACTTGAGACTTGGAGTAAAAGACTTAAATACATCACTGATACTTATTCAGTTTAAAACAACACACACACACTCTCACACACTCCTCTCAAATTCACTCAGACGAACCACACCAAGCCCTAACCCAAAACTCTCTTCTCTCACTCCGACCCTGGCCTAACTAGAAAAACCCTTGCTTAACTAAACTCCCAACCGCCATTAACCAGTCTGACGCAGCTCTCCTCAAACGTTCCACCAATCCGCGGTCACTCCAGCACTCCATTCCCTCTCCCCTCCCAACAGCTCCTTACCTTTTACTCTAATGTACTATCAATAAATCAAATATTTTCAAATACAAATCCGTGACATCATAAACTTTCTTGCTCTGAGCAAAGTGAGATGATACGTTTAGCGTAGAATCATAGGCCGTTTCCACACTAGACTGTTATAGTGCTATTATTCCACTTTCAACATCCTATGGAATCCTAGGATTTACAGTTTAGGGAGGGGCCTTTTAAGGAACTATTACTTCCCTTGACTTGGAAACTATGCTTCTGTTTGTGCAGACTCAGATAGCATTTGCTTTCTTTGCTGTAACACGTGGTACCTAGAGCTCTCTTGCTTCCTGACCACCAGGATTTGCCATCCAAGGCAGTCACCTCACTTTGCCTTATGGGAGGGCTGGCCCTGCGGAGGCACCCCCCCCCCAATTCTGCAGAATGGATCCGCAATTCCAATGAATCCATGGCTGAGCTGATATTAGGGAACAGTAGCTTCTGTTATTGCTATGTGCCTCCAAGTAGACTCTGACTTACGCTGACTCCATCCTAGGGTTTTCTTGGCAAGATTTATTCAGAGATTTACCATGGCCTCCCTCTGAAGGTGAGAGACTGGGACTTGCCCAAGATCACATCCTGGGTTTCCAGGACTGAGTGAGGATTTGAACTCTAGCCTCCCAGGGTCCTAGTCCAACATTCAGACCACTTACACCGTGCTGGCGCTCTGTTTGTAGCTGTCAGCTGCTAAATCAAACAGACTGTGCACTGAAGCACCATGCAAACAGGAGGATGGAGGGAGCATGTGCACACACAGAAGGAGAGGTAACACAAACACAGAGGTGAAAATGAATCCTGGAATCCTAGAACTAAAAGAGACCCCCGGGGGCCATCCGGTCCAACCCATTCTGCCGTGCAGGAAGACACCGTCAAAGCACTCCCTTTGACAGATGGCCATCTAGTCTCCCTGCAAAAAGCTCCAAAGAAGAGGCTCCACCTTACTCCTAGGCAGCATAGTATTCCACTCTCAGACTGCTCTTACCCTCAGGAAGTCCTTCCTCCCTCACTGGCATCTTGTTTTGTTTGCAGGCAGATGCCAGGGCCCGCGGTTCTGCCATCGCCCTCTTTGCTGAGCTTCCCAGCATGGTGAAGAAGAAGGAGAAATACCTCGTTCAGGAGCAGGTGACCCAAAGTCTGGTCCCGCTCCTCCTGCACTTACAGGATGAAGACCCCGAGGTGGTGAAGGTGAGCCTTGCCCAGGGCTCCTGGGACTGGGTCAGAAGAATCTCAAAGTCTGTGCTGGATGGAGCCATATTAGAAAGGGCGATGGAAGAATGTACCGACAGCCTTACTTGTTGTTGTTAAATACCATCAAGTTGACTTGTATTGTCATCATCATCATCATCATTATTATTATTACTACTACTACTACTATCTTGCTCACCTCTCCGCAAGGCTCTAGGCAGGGTACAACATAAAATACAACTAAAACACATCATAGGTTAAAATACACTAAAAACGCATAAAATAATTTAAAACCCATCACTTTAAAAGTCATAGTTTGAAAGAGACTGGGTAGGCCTGCCGGAAGAGATCAGTCTTCAGTACTTTGTAAAATTCACACAGCCAAATTAGCATTTTCTTTGAAGAATCAACCGATCCAGAACTTTGAAAAAAGAATGGAAAGGAGTATTGGATTGGGTAAAAGATATGAATGTATAAGAAATCAAAGAAAGAAATGATGCGATTGCTCGTTTCTCTGTAAAATGGAAATTTTGTTTGTATGTAATGGAAAGAAGCAAATTCAACTGGAAGACTTAAGCTTGGAAGTGTGTGTGTGTGTGGGGGGGTATTTTCAAAATTAAACTTTCAGTAAAAATTATTACCAAAAAAAATAAAATAAAATTCACACAGCCTGTTTTGCTGTCAGACCTCTTCCGGCAGGTCATTCCACAGTCTAGGGGCGGCCGAAGAAAAAGTCCTCTGGGTGACCATTGCTGGTCTAGTCCTGGACGGTTTAAGTAAATGGCCCCCAGAGGACCTGAGTGTATGGGGCAGATTGTATGGGAGGAGGCGATCCTGCAGGTAACTTGGACCCTAACCGTGTAGGGCTTTAAAGGTCATAACCAACACGTTCCACTCTGCCCAGAAATTTATGGTGAGCTTATGAAAGAGACCTCCAAGTCACCCTGATATCCACAACCTTTTATCCTGCAGAGTCAGGGCAGCCATGACTCTCTTAATTGAACCAACCCACCTGTAATGTGGTTTCCTCTCTTCCTACTGCCTTCTACTGTACCGAGCATTACTGTGGGCCCTCCTCTCGCATGACCTACGCACGCATGAATGGGAGGTCATGCTAAGCATCGTGCCCCATTATAGTCGATGGATGCAGGAGATGTGCACCCACAGTGCCACATGTGCGTGCACGTTGTGTCCATCCACTATAATGGGATGCGACGCTTCAGGTTTTTTGTTTTAACTGCGGGTTCCTGAAACAGAACCTCCACATATATAGAGGGTGCATTGTATTGTCTTTTCTGGAGAGTGATGTCTTCTCATGATGTGGCCAAAGTACAAGAGTCTCAGTCTAGTCATCTTGGCTTCTGGGGAGAGTTCAGGCGACCTCCTCTGAACAGATCTTGCCAAGAAAACCGTTTGGGTCATCGTAAGTTGGAAATGGCTTGAAGACACACAACAGCGACAGCAACCACTGCACCTGGGAGACTGTGAAATTGAGAATAATAATAATAATAATGGAAGCCACTAGCTGCTTCTGTGTCTCACTGGTCCAACCTGAATGTCTCTTTTCACTTCATTCCGCAGGGTTGCCAGGACGCCCTTGCCAAGTGCTTTCGGTTTCTGGGATGGTCCCTTCCAAGGAAGATCAACAGCAAGAAAGCTTGGCACGACCACCCTCACATTGCAGAGACCCTCTGCCGGCAGATCGTAAGTCCTCGTCCGCCTTCTTGTGAAGGCACGTGCAGAGGTTTGTTCCCTGGACGTTGGGAGGTGGGGAGCTCAGCCCACAAATGGTACATAGTTGTCCATAACCTGAGAGCAATCACCACCCTCCCTGTGACATGTATCCGTGAGGGTGGCACGACTGAGAGAAGGGCCTCCCCCAGAGAACTCAGAGCCCCGGCGGACTCGTACAGGAAGGCTTTCAAATAGTCTGAATCCCCATCCAGTATAAAAACCTTGCATATCCTTGTATATTGCCACCTTTCTCTCTCTCTTTCTTTTTGTCTTGCTAGTCATGGAAGGTCAAGACAATCCCAGCTGTCTTGCTTCAGTGTCTGGATCACCTTCAGTGCCCCCAGGTTTCTATCCGGAGAGCAGCTGCCATCTTTATCGGTAAGCTAAGGAATCATAGAATCCTAGAGTTGGTAGAGACCCCAAGGGTCATGCAGTCCAGCCCCCTGCCATGTAGGAACATAGCACCAAAGCATTCCTAACAGATAGCCCTCCAGCCTTTCTTTAAAAACCTCCAAAGAAGGAGACTCCACCACACTTCCAGGCAGCAGTATATTCCACTGTCAAACTGCTCTTACCAGCAGGAAGGCCTTCCTAATGTTTAGGAGGAATCTCTTTTCCTGAAGTTTGAAGCCATTGCTCTGTGTCCTAGTCTCTCGAGCAGCAAAAAACAGGTTTGCTCCATCATCCATATGATACCTATCATTTTGCCTCTTAACCTTCTCTTCTCTGGGCTGAACGCACCCAGCTCCCTAAGCTGCTCCTCCTAGGGCTTCATGGTTCCCAGGCCTTTGACCATTTTGGTCACCCTTCTCTAGAAATATTCTAGTTTATCAATATCCTTCCTGAACTGTGATGCCCAGAACTGGACACAGGATTCTAGAGGGGTCTGACCTAAGATCTTAATGGATGATGTGGCTGGATGGCAGTACGTGTGAAAGGGATCTAGGAGTCTTGATAGACCACAAGCTGAACATGAGTCAGCAGTGTGATGCGGCAGCCAAGAAAGCCAACGCAATTCTCGGCTGCATCAATAGGAGTCTGGTGTCTAGATGGAGGGAGGTACTGGTACCACTCTACTCTGCTTTGGTTAGACCTCATCTGGAATACTGTGTCCAGTTCTGGGCACCCCAATTCAAGAAGGACATGGTCAAGCTGGAGCAGGTCCAGAGGAGGGCGACCAAAATGGTGAGGGGCCTGGAAGCCATGAAGCCCTATGAGGATAGACTTCGAGAGCTGGGTATGTTCAGTCTGCAGAAGAGAAGGTTAAGAGGGGACATGATAGCTATGTTTAAATATTTGAAGGGATGCCATGTAGAGGAGGGAGAGGGCTTGTTTTCTGCCGCTCCAGAGACCAGGACAAGGAGCAATGGATTCAAGCTGCAGGAAAGGAGATTCCTCAGGAAGAACTTCCTGACGGTCAGGGCTGTCCGGCAGTGGAATCGGCTGCCTCGGAGTGTGGCGGAGTCTCCTTCCTTGGAGGTTTTTAAGCAGAGGCTGGATGGCCGTCTGTCGGGAGTGCTTTGAGGGTGTTCCTGCATGGCAGAAGGGGGTTGGACTGGATGGCCCCTGGGGTCTCTTCCAACTCTACATTTCTATGATTCTATGATTCTATCACTCGGTGTTTGGTTATGGGGACAGAGCCATTTTTTAAACCGATTCCTTGCACTCTCCAACAGCCACGGATTGGCCATTCAGGAGGTTGTTTTGCAGCAAAGTCGTGAGTCCTGGGAGAGCGAAGGGTGGAAGAGAATACTAACTTCCGCAACAACCCAATAAAGACATGTACAGGTGTATGTCACCTGCTTATGTCACTAACAGGATGCTGGTCATGGAGCTCATGTTCAACGGGCCTTGAATAGGGATTTGCTGCCAGTTCCAAGTCCAGTTGTCTGTCTACATGGACTCTTCAGCGGCTAGCACAATGGGAGGGAATGTGCATGTTCCTGATATGTCATGTTTGAAGCCGAAATGGTTACAGCCTCACTGACTGACTGAGTTCCTGTCCTTCTCAGGTAGCATTGCCCAGTGCACAGAGCCGGCCGCTATCTCCCTGGAAAAGAAGGACTTGATAATATTCTGTAAGTAAAAGCAGCGCAGATCTGAAGCCCAAGGCTGATTTCACATCTGTATCCATGATGATAATGAAACAAGCCAGGGACACACCACAGTTCTGGGTTCAGATCTCAGGCCATGAGTTGAACAAGCCAGCATTTGTTTACCAATAGCAAACCATGGCTTCTTTTTGTCTTTTATAACAATTTTATTAAGGTTTAATCTCAAAAATTAAAAAAACCCCCACACTTCCAGGCTTAGCTCTTCCAGTTGCAATTGCTTATTTCTATTACATACAAACATAATTTTCATTTTACAGAGAAAAGAACGATTACATTATTTTTTCTTAATTGCTTGTACATGTATATCCCTATCCAATCCAATACTCCTTTCCATTCTTTTTCAAAATTCTGGATAGATTTATTCTTCAAAGAAAATGCTAATTTTTCCATCTCTACCATATCCAGAACTTTTAACTTCCACTCCTCAATATCAGTATATTTCTTTTCTTTTCAGTGTTGCGCATATGTTAACCTTGCCGCAGTTATTAAATATAATAATATCTTCTGATGACTTCTTATTTCCTTTTGTTGCCCTTGTATATTTAACAGATAAAATTCCAGTTTCAAACCATGGCTTCTAACTGCAGCTTGTAGTGAGCTAACAAACTGCAGTTGGTTTGAACTCATCCTCCCAAAGAAACCATGATTTGTTAGCTCACCAGAAACTACCGTAAACATAAAAACAAGCCAGAATCAGTGGCAGGTGGTAGATTCCATGCTAGTACTGGGATGAATCCACTCTAGATTTTAGTCTGAACTAGGTTTTAGTTTGAATGTATCCCCAGAATAGGTTCAGCACATTGGAGAGTTCCTTTAAAGTTCAGGCTGAAACCTGGAGCAGATTCACCACTCCACTGCCATGGAAACCACCAGTTGCTACTGGCCAAAATTCAACAAACCACAACCAGGTTTGCTGCTACATGAAAATTTTAGCATTATAAATAATAATAGCCCAGGTGTCAGATTTAGCATTATTCACATTCCATTTCCCCAGACTCCCTAAATCCTGTTATTTTCACAGTTATCAACAAACACCCGTGATTGGGAATGCTGCTCATAGCTACTGAGGGTTTATACATTCCAATGATTGAAAGCAAATTTCCAGTGTCTAAAAACATGCAATTGTGAATTTGTTTCCCTAGCAGGTCTACTCCTCCCTGTAAATAGCCCTGTAAATAGCTCTCTGATGAATTTGCTCTTTTCCCTGGTCCTAGCCCTGTCCAAACTGCAGCAGGATCCTGACCCTTCCGTTCGCGTGACGGCCTTGCAAGCCACGCAGATGATTCAGGAAGCCTATGAAACCCCCACTGCCTCCCCTCGAAGGCAACTCTCATTGCACCACTTTGCGGGCCAGGAGAGGCCAGAAGCCTTCTCCAGCAGGGCCCGGTGGGACGTGTCGGATCCCGCCCTGACCCACCGATGGAATCCGGCTTCCCCCGTCTCCCACCAGATCGTGGCCAGCAATGCCAAGAGGAGATTGTCTGGGCCGACTCGCCAGGCCTGATCCTCGTGACCAAAGGGACGCATCGTTGCATTCACATGAAGGCAACTGAGAAGGGCCAACCCAAGAGGCACGGCACCCAAGAAGAGATGGTAGTGGCTGCATCCAAACAGAACTGGAGCTGCAAGTGAAGACAGGAGGAGTCGGATGCTCAGTGTGCTGGGATTCAGCTGACATCCAGGGGTATAAACCTGAATGGTGAGAGCTGTCCACACTCTTCCTGTTTGGTTCCCTCTTTCCCAAGAAACTGGAAGTTCAAGGCAACTCTTGGAAGGTGAGTCGTAGAAGAAAGACGTGGGGACATTTTAAAAATATATTTATTTCCGTATCATTTATAATCCTCTTTTCAGCACTGAAAGTTTACTGTAGTCCTGCTTTATCTGCAACCACTTTTGGTGGTTTTAGTTCTCCGTGGTCAACCTGTTCCGTTATGGTCCAACCTCCCTCTGTCCCACCCTTTGCCCCAGTCCGTCCGCCAGCATCCAGGCAACAGTGCCACAGAATCATAGAGTTGGAAGAGACCCCAGGGGCCATCCAGTCCAACCCCCTGCTACGCAGAAACACACATCAGAGCCTCCCTTTGACAGGTGGCCATCCAACCTCTGCTTAAAAACCTCCTTGTGAAAGCAAGGTTTATTGAAGAGCATGACCAGACAACAGGCGTTAGCGAATCAGAATAATGAGAATTCCAAAACTAGTTAATTATACTATGCATGTTTCCCACGGATATCATTGGCGCCAGCCTTGTAGGTCAGGCTAACCGTGGGTGCTTAGCTATTATCACCTTAAACTTGGTATGTCTTGAGAGCCAAGGAAAGGAATGCAATAACAATGAACATCTGCAGCTAGCAAGCCAACTATATGAGATTACAGCAATGGAGTGTTACAATTCCCATTCAACCAGTCTCCCAGACATATATGGAGGGTAACCCCGACAAAAAAGACTCCACCATACTCCATGGAGGCAGCATTTTCCACTGCCGGACGACTCTGACCGTCAGGAAGTTCTTCCCGAGGTTTAAGTGGAATCTCTTTTCCTGCAGTTTGAATCCGTTGCTCCTTGTCCTAGTCTCTGGTGCAGCAGAAAACAAGCCCACTCCGTCCTCAACATGACATCACTTCTGACGTGGCCAGTTCCAGCTCTGGTCACTTGCATCTTGCTTGCTCGCCAGCCCCTCACATTAACTGTCCCTCGGCCAACACTGCCACTGAAAACGGCTCCGGCATCACTGGAAGTAGCCGCTTCACGGGGACCGTAGGGAATCCTCATACGACTATTATTACCACTACTACAATATCATTGTATTGTGTTGTATTTCATTGTATCGTATTTCATTTGTATGCTGCCGTTCTCCCAGAGTGGGACCCGAGGTGACTCCCAGGAGAGGGAGGAGAGAAAATAGAAAAACCTGAACAATGAAATGTTAAAAACATGTGAAATCCCCACGTAAAGCAATATAAATTATTTAAAAGATGTACAAAAATTTTAAAAAGATAAAGAAAGCACCCCAATAAAAGCTCCCTTGCTTATAAATGTATATATTTATAAATATATAAATAAAGTCCAGGGTCGGCCCCTCCCGAAACTGTAAACCCCAGGATTCTATGGGATGTTGAAAGTGGAATCATCACGCTATAACAGGCTAGTGCGGAAATGTCCTAAGACTCTGGCAGCTTCATACGGGGAGATACAGCCTTTCAGATGGTTTTCCCCTCCTTATTAGTGCTTTCTTTTTCCGGTGACGGCAGGAAAACAGAAGTCGTGGAGGAAAAACACGGATAACCTTGGCCTCCTGTAAAATTCCACAAAGAAGGCGGGAGAATCGCACGATAAAAGCCTTTCGCGGAAAAGAACCTTTAGGGCAGACCGTGACTCGCAACGCACCTGCTTGAGCTACTGTTCGTAGCAATTGCGGCTCTCCCAAAAGAAACTTGAATGTTTTAGTTTGGTGAGAAGGACACGGAGGAATTTGTCGGAAATTCCTACATCCCCCCCTCCCCTCCTACTCTAAACTATGATTTCCTATGATAATTTTTTTAAATCACTCAGAGCCTTTCCGCCCTATACTGTTATAGGACTATGATTCCACTTTCAACCTCCTATGGAACCCTGGGGTTTGCAGTTTAGGGAGGGGCCTTGAGAATTCTCAGCGGGAGAGGTCTTGGGGCTCAGTAAACTACAAAGCCCAGAATTCCACAGGAGGTCGAAAGTGGAATCATAACACTATAACAATGCAGTGTGGAAAGGCTTCAGTCTAGAGTAGAGGTGAGCAAAGCAGGGCCCCATGGACTGCATCCGGCCCCCGGAGTTGGTTTGGTGGGCCACAGGGCCCCCAAGGTCCAGAATTTGTTTTTTTGGGGTAAAAAAAGAGAGTGCAAAAATGGCCTCAAAATGACCACTAGTGGCTTGTGAGGCGATTTTGCTTTTTTTGCCTAGAAGGCATTGGGGAGGAGCAACTGGTACAAGAAGCATAGTTGGGGGGCATGGACAGGCAGGTGCAACCTTCCAGGTTTTTAAGAGGGGGAACAATGAGACCCTACATTTCTACTGGCTTAGATTCTGACTCCCCTTGAAAATCATTCACACACCCAGAAAACTCTTCCATTACTTGTATTCATTTCATACTCTCCAACTGTCCACATTTGGCAGGGAACAAGTCCCGATGAATCTCCTGTCTTCCCACCTTTTCGGCTTTTAAAATATTCCAGTTTCTCTTTCCTTCTCCTATTTTCCCCCTTCATCGTTAGCTTACTTCCGCTGCCGCAAACTGAGGCCATTTCTGCACTACCCTGTTATAGTGCTATTACTCCACTTTCAACATCCTATGGCATCCTGGGGTTCGCAGTTTAGGGAGGGGCCTTTAGACTTCTCAGCCAGAGAGCTCTTTGGCCTCAGGAAACTCCAAACCCCAGGAATCCATAGGATGTTGAAAGTGGAATAATAGCACTATAACAGTGTACTGCAGAAACGACCTTAATTTCCAACCAAAGCAATATTTTCACCTTTGCTAGAGCTGGTGTTTTTTTATCTGAATTGCATGCTTTCAGCAGTCGTGGCTGATACTTAACATATTGCGCCTTTCTCCTGACACGGGACCCAAGATGGCTTACAGCACCTTGAAATGGGGACCTACAGGTGTTTTAGATGATGACTCCCATCATCCCCTGGGAGTTGTAGTCCAACCCCTCTGGAGGGCAGTCGTTGCTGAAGTGGCCGAAAAGCCGGAGAGGTAGTGAAGGTACCCTAAAATGACCAAGGTGGGCACCACGGATCACAGTTTTTGGCCCTTGAATCTTTGGTCCCAGGATGCTCTTGACCTCGCATTAGAATATAATTTGCTTTCCGGGCAGTGGTATATCAACAGAACCTTCTTCCAGCTGTGGTCAAACTCCGGTCTCTTTTATTTGCAGAACCTGAATTGCGGGATGCATTTAGGATGCATATGGGCATAGAAATCCTGATGTAAAAGGCTGCACAGATCTTCTAACCAGGCATGTCCTTTGACCTCAGGGATCCCTTTGCGCATTGTGGATGGTATGCGGCTCCCGATCACACACTTCATCCAATGCAGAGAGGTTGAGTATCTTAGAAAAAAATTAAGAATTGCTACCCTCTTGTGGTAAATTGAGCAATAGCATCCAAGGGCAGATTTGCAATGAGGTTTTTTTTTAAGTCAAGGGTGTGTAGATCTTTGTTTACAATATTTCATTCTGGTAAGAGGCATAGAATCATGATAGAGTTGGAAGAGACCCCAGGGGCCATCCAGTCCAACCCCCTGCCATGCAGGAACACCCTCAAAGCACTCCCGACAGATGGCCATCCAGCCTCTGCTTAAAAACCTCCAAAGAAGGAGACCCCCCACACTCCGAGGCAGCAGATTCCACTGCCCAACAGCCCTGACCGTCGGGAAGTTCTTCCTGAGGTTCAGGTGGAATCTCCTTTCCTGCAGCTTGAACCCATTGCTCCTTGTCCTGGTCTCTGGAGCGGCAGAAAACAAGCCTGCTCCCTCCTTGACATGACATCCCTTCAAATATTTAAACACGGCTATCATGTCCCCATAGGTTCACCTTAGGGGTTGCCATAAGTTGGAAGTGATTTGAAGGCACACAACAACAGTGTATCAATGCATAATTTCCAAAGAATGTCTCTTTACTGAGCAAAATTATGTGAGGTTTTGCACATTCTGACATTTCAGAACATTCATTTTGAAAAAAATAGTTTTGTATTAGGAAAAGACTAGGCAAAAACATGGGAGTTTGTGCAAAAAAAAATCATTTTGCACAGAAAACAGAGCATTTAGGGCTAACTGTACTCTAGGTGGCATTTCGGGATATTGTCCAGGTAGGCAGGGCCTTCTCTGTAACAACACCGCGTCCAAAGGAAATCCCTCCCAGAGGAAGTCAGATTGGCTCTACCACTTTTGAGTTTCTGCCAGGCAACTAAGAACCCCTCCAGATGAGCAAAGAATCTCTGTTAGTCCTGGGTTTTATTCCTTTACAAACTCATTTTGTTTAGAAGATATATATAACATTTTCTTCATCCTGAACTATTGCCTGAGAATTCCCAGCGTTAACAGGGACTTTGAATCCCTATTTCCCAGGTCAGTTTAAATCAACCCAGTATTTTCTGAAATGAAAAGTTTCTACATGGCTGTCTTGTCTCCTGGAATTAGCTAAGGTGGCTGCTACCTGGAAACACAGCAACTGTTTTCAGCACGCAGATTCAGCAGAGATCAAGCGAAAGAGGAATGTCGGTGTGAAAACACAATGATCCCAATGTTCAACTAATGCAATAGTGCAAAAGCACTCTAGCACCTTAGCTTAAAGCTCCTGAATAATAGTAAGGAAGGCTGAACAGAAAATAGTGAAAATCAGGTTTTGAAATACTGCCTGAGTCCAGGGCCATTTCCACACTAGACTGTTATAGTGCTATTATTCCACTTTCAACATCCTATGGAATCCTGGGGTTTGCAGTTTCGGGAGGGGCGTCAGGCCCCTCCCCAAACTGCAAACCCCAGGATTCTATAGGATGTTGAAAGTGGAACAATAGCACTATAACAGTCTAGTGCGGAAATGGCCTGGATGTCCCACATGGTCAGCGGCAAGGGAAGGAGAAAGAACTTAAGGAACAACGGAGAGAGCACGAAACCCAGGATATTTCAGAAAGGAGCTTGGATACAAACCCAGGATTACGGAGGTAAAATCAAACCAAAAAGAACTACAGACGCTCAATACTTGGAGATTTTTTTCCCCTCCTTCTGCATGAGCCCTAAGACTGTATTGTTTTGCATGTCCTGAAAATGTCTCATCTGGAAATTTTAAATATGGTTTTAAAACTTTTTTTAAAGAGTTGTTTTGGTGTGTTTTTAAAATGTTTCCACGTGTTTAATGTTTTAAAGGATTTTGAGAGCCAGTGTACTGTAGTGATTTGAGTGTTGGTCTATGACCAACTGAGAGAAAAGTTGCCCTCCATGTCCTCCATCTAGGATCCTGGCCACAATTTCAGGTTGATAACATCTGGTATTTCCATTTTCGCTGTCCTTGCCTGGCACCAGAGCACCGTATAACAAGTGACGTTCTGTCGCTTTTTCTTTTCTCACCCAGGAGCTGCCAACCGCAGGAGAAGCCTCGAAGAGACGATACCGTTGTAAGGAAACGAGAGAGAAGCAAACAAAAATGTTGATGCACGTCAAATTTTTTTGCTTTTAGAAGAATCCTTTGTAAGTAAAGGCATTAAAAATGTTCATAAAATGCACCTTCCTACATGAGGATATCATGTACAGAAATATAGCCGTTTTAAATATATATAAATCGACGTCTTAGAATCATTAGACTTGTGTCTTCCTGTTTATTTATCATTAACACAGGTTTGTGTACTACAAAACAGGATAGAGATATGTGGATACGACGGACTCTCATTATAGCTTTTTGGCATCAGAAATTTGAGAAATACCCTTACCTGCCCGTATTCTGTTTCTTCTTCTCGGTGGGAACTGTCCTGCAGTGCATCTTTTGATGCTGTACCTTTTGTTTGGAGAAATTCTATTTTGTTTCCCCCATTTTACTAAAACTGTTGTAAAAACATCGCAAATCAGTGTCAAGGGATACTAGACCCCAGCCACCGCTTGCCTTGGACGTCTTTTGGACTACAGCTCCCAGCAGCCCTGGTTGACACAGCCAATGGTAGAGGGTTATGAGACCAGCGGTCCAGGGTCTAAGGCCATTTCCGCACTATCCTGTTATAGCGCTATGTTTCCACTTTCAACATCCTATGGAATCCTGGGGTTTGCAGTTTCGGGAGGGGCCGGCCGGCCCCTCCCGAAACTGCAAACACCAGGATTCCATAGGATGTTGAAAGTGGAAACATAGCGCTATAACAGGATAGTGTGGAAATGGCCTAAAGGATACCAAGTTTTCTTACCCTTCCCGTAGCCCCAATCCATCCACAAATGGTGGGATTCTTAAGTGATTCCCATATGACATAAGCACTTGAGCAAAAGGAAGGATAATATTCATCTGGACGAATAAAAATCCCCCGGTGAATTAAGTTAGGGACCCGCTCTCCCATGCACATACACGCACATCCCATTTACTTTTTAAAAGCACATTCAGCCAGGTGAATAACAGGTGTCAAGTTTAGTTCTGCCAGCCCGTGACCACAAGGGGGCGCTGATCCCCCAGGATGATAGGCTTTGTGGTTTCCCAAACCGACGTCTGGCTTGCACTGGTATCCTCTGAGCTACTCTTCAGTGTAGCCCCACAGTGCCTGTTTTCGGCGCCGCAACTGAGGTTTCCGCATTACCCGTGCAGCAGGATGTTCCGCTAAAGGGATCCAGTCTGTCATACCTTAGCACAGCCGTCCATCCTAAAAGCGTCGGACTGCAGTGTCCATTTTTCCCGGTCAGCATGGATTTTGGCAGGCACCAACTCGAGGGCACCAGCTCCGGGGAAGGCTCTTACGGGACTCTGAGAGAAATCAACCAGCTCTACAAGTGGCCATTCAGCCAGAGCTCTCTGCCTGCTGGACTGAGGCTGGAAATCCTAAAGGCCCCACCTTGTGAACAAATTCCTTTGGAATGGGCTGGATTGACTTCATAAATGCAGATACTGGGATCAGAGCTTGGGAAAGTTGCTTTACTGGACTGTAAGGCCAGTATTTGTGGTGCTGAGAAATCAGGCTGCGAGCGATCTTTAGCTGGCCAGGCAGCAGCTGGTTTTTACAGGGTTGTGTGGCCTTATCAGAGCTGCTGAGAGGAACCGCTGGCCCCAGAAAAGAAATGCCTGGGGTGGGGAGGCAGGGGTCGGACAAACTTGTAAATAATCAAAGCTGGAAAAGGTAAGCCTGCAGTCCTGTGCCCCTAACCCTAGCAAATGTGGAAGGCTGACTGTATTTATAACTGTTTTATTTTATCATTTTTAATTCATAGAATCATAGAGTTGGAAGAGACCGCAGGGACGATCCATCCCGACCCCGTTCTGCCGTGCAGGAACACACTTCAGAGCAATCTGGACAGACGGCCCTCCGGCCTCTGCTTAAAAACCTCCAAAGACGGAGGAGACTCCACCACTCTCCACGGAGGCGGCAGCAGATTCCACTGCCGGACAGCTCTGACTCTCAGGAAGTTCTTTCAGAGGTTTAAGTGGAATCTCTTTTCCTGCAGTTTGAATCCATTGCTCCTTGCCCTAGTCTCTGGATCGGCGGAAAACAAGCCTGCTCCCTCCTCGACATGGCATCCTTTGAAATATTTAAACGTGGCTCTCATGTCCCCTCTTAACCTTCTCTTCTGCAGACTAAACATCCCCAGCTCCCTGAGCCGCTCCTCATAGGGCTTCGTGGCTTCCAGACCCTTCACCATTTTGGTCGCCCTCCTCTGGATACACTCTGGCTTGTCAATATCCTTCTTGAATTGAGGTGCCCAGAACTGGACACAGGATTCAAGATGAGGTCCAACCAAAGCAGAATAGAGTGGTACCATTACCTCCCTTGAGCTAGACACCATACTCCTATTGATGCAATCGAGAATTGCATTGGCCTTCTCGGCTGCCGCATCACACTGCTGACTCATGTTCAGCTTGTGGTCTATTAAGACTCCTAGATCCCTTTCACACGTACTGCCATCCAGCCACGTGTCCCCCATCCTATATTTGTGCATTCTGTTTTTTCTGCCTAAGTGTAGGACTTTACATTTCTCTTTGTTGAAATTAATTTTGTTAGCTTTGGCCCAGCGCTCCAGTCTGTTCAGGTCATTTTGAATTTTGATCCTGCCCTCTGGCGTATTATCAGCCTCTCCCAATTTGGTGTCATCTGCACAGTTGTTTGAAATGGTCAGCAGTCTAATTCAAGAAGTTTAGCTATCTATCTACCTAACCAAGTGACCTCTCCTGCCCTTCCCAACCTGACAAAGACGTCCTTCAGCCGTGCTCTGACCACCGGCAGTCTGAGAAATAAAACACGCAACTGAGAGTACAGTGTTTGCAAGAGAAGAGGAGATCTTCCAAAATGCACACATTTTACCACATGGGAAAAAAGAACGAGGACGTATACAGCTCAACAAGAACAATGCCTTCTTATATTTTAGGATTATATTGCCCCATAAAAGGGTGCCTTCTAGTAGAACAGGAAGCATTTGAAGAAGTGATAAAGATTCTGAACTCTGCCAAGGAAGGGGGAAAAAAATGGAAGAGAGGGGGTGCCTTAAATCTATGAACAAGGGCAGATCAACCTGTTTTGGGCCGCACCAAAACCCTGCTGACACACCCAAGGTCCCAGAAGTTTTATTTATTGGGGTCATTTGCGAGATGAACAAAGGAAAGGATTCATGGGCTCAAGCTGATTATTGCTGGGAAAAATTCCTTTGGGCACCATCCAAGATGAGTAAATCAGACGTCCCGAGAGTTGTTTTTGCCTTGAACTGGGTGGGAACGAAATTGCCAGGCCATTTTTAAAGATGCTGGGGCCAGAATTTTGTACCAGCTACTTAACTAAGCGACCTGGGGCCTTTCCACACGGGATGGCAGAAATGCCTCACGGCATCGTAGGAGCAGAGTTTACGGCTGCGTTTCTGCGCCGTTTCTGCGACTCGGCGTTCCGCGCCGTCCTCCGCTCGAGGTGGCGAAGGCCGCTTTCTCGTTCCGCGCCGCAGCCTTTGTCACCACTCCCCTGCTCCGCTTACGGCCCGCCCCGGCCCCTTTCGCCGGGAAGGACGTCCCTACGCAGACACGACGTCACGTGTGCCTGCCCCGAACCCGCCCCTTCCTGCGAGAAAGCGCTTCGACGGTTCCGCACGCAGTTGTAGAAACGTAGTAGAAGCCGTCTCGGGGAGTGAAAATGCATTTTTCCCGTCGCTCAAATACACGCTTTAGCAACACGCAAAGGCGCGCCAGCAACTTAACGTCAGGTTAATAGCGACGACGCCCTGCGGACGCACGCCGCCTCAAGCCGTCGCAGCTAGCAGGGACCACGCCGTGCGGAAAGGGCCTCAGCTAACCATATCTTCTACATAATTGAGTAATTTCTCCTGGCCTGACCTTCCCCCCAAACCCATATTCCAACTGCCAGCAGAAGGGACGTCCTTCTCTCCAGGCAGCTGATGCCCAATAAAGTGGGTTGGGAGGAATTATGAGATCAACAAGCTGGAGCGTGTCCGGAGGAGGGCGACCAAACTGGGGAAGGGTCTGGAAGCCGTGAAGCCCTTTGAGGAGCAACTTAGGGAGCTGGGGATGTTTAGTGTGCAGGAGAGAAGGTGAAGAGGGGACATGAGAGCCATGTTTAAATATTTGAAGGGATGCCATGTAGAGGAAGGAGAGGGCTTGTTTTCTGCCGCTCCAGAGACCAGGACAAGGAGCAATGGATTCAAGCTGCAGGAAAGGAGATTCCGCCTGAACCTCAGGAAGAACTTCCTGACGGTCAGGGCTGTCTGGCAGTGGAATCGGCTGCCTCCATGGAGTGTGGTGGAGTCTCCTTCTTTGGAGGTTTTTAAGCAGAGGCTGGATGGCCATCTGTCGGGAATACTTTGAAGGTGTTCCTGCATGGCAGAAGGGGGTTGGACTGGATGGCCCCTGGGGTCTCTTCCAACTCTACATTTCTGTGATTCTATGATTCTATCTGAAGGGATGTCATGTCAAGGAGGGAGCGGGCTTGTCTTCCGCTGCCCCAGAGACCAGGACAAGGAGCAATGGATTCAAGCTGCAGGAAAGGAGATTCCACCTGAACCTCAGGAAGAACTTCCTGACGGTCAGAGCTGTCCGGCAGTGGAATCTGCTGCCTTGGGGCGTGGTGGTGTCTCCTCCTTTTTTGGAGGTTTTTAAGCAGAGGCTGGATGGCCATCTGTTGGGAATGCTTTGATGTGTGTTCCTGCATGGCAGGGGTTGGACTCAATGGCCCCTGGGGTCTCCTCCAACTCTAGGATTCCATGATTCTATGATTCTATGACGATGGCAGTCGTGCCACAATCACAGCAAACTAGTGATCATGAATGTGAAATAACTGGCAGTTGGAACATTAGTGAATGATGTTTCCAGCAGGTTTGGTGGAGGGGGGGGGTCTTAACTACTTACTTAATAAAGAATTTCAGCCTAAGCTTACCAGATCCCTACATATTGTTTTTCGTTGTTGCATGTCTTGAAGTCATTTCCAGTGTACAGCAACCCTATTGCAGGGTTTTCTTGGCAAGATTTGTTCAGAGGGGGTATGCCTTTGCCTTCCTCTGAGGCTGAGAGAGTGTGACGTGCCCAAAGTCACCCAGAGAGTGTCCATGTCCAAGTGGGGATTCGAACTCTGGTCTCTACAGTCGTAATCCAACGCTCAAATCACTACACCGCCGTGGCTCTCGAGTTCCCTACGTTACAAACTTAATAGTTCCTTACTTGATGAATTGTAGAGCCAGCGTAATGTCATGGACCAGGAGTCTGAGAGAGCAGGGTTTAAATCCCTGCTTGGCCATCAAAACCCACCGGGTGACCTCAAGGAAGTCATACTCTCTCAGCCTCACAGGAAGACAATGGCAAACTTCCTTTGTGGAAATCTTGCCAGAAAAACCTTAGAAGCAGGTTATACTAGATCAGAAATGACTTGAGGGACTGAGGAAAACCAGGATTTGAATCCCAGCCCAGCCTTGGAAACCCACGGGGTGACTTTGGGCATGTCACACTCTCTCAGCCTCAAAGCCAGGCAATGCCAAACTTCCTCTGAAGACATAAATGGTACAATAGGGTTGCCACGAGTCGGAGCCAGCTTGAAAGCAGCTGACAAGAACAACTCGATAATTATATACCAGATGAGCATTTTAAACAAAAAGTTCCTTAAATATTAGTCCAATTGGATGAGGTGAGCAGGACTGGGGCCTTGGTAGAAGGGAGATGGGATTACACTGTTCATTTAGCACAACATACACACACAGACATCCCCAAAGTGTGATACAGTAGCAAAAAAGGCCAATGTAATTGTGGGCTGTGTCCAGATCAAGGGAGGGAGTAGTGCCGCTTTATTTTTGCTTTGACCAGGTCTCACTCGGAGGAATACTGTGTCCAGTTCTGAGCACCACTGTTCAGGGATATCAACAAGTTGGAGCACGTCCAGAGAGGAGAAACCAAGGCCATTTCTGCACTGGCCTTAAGGAGCCTCAAAGGCCCCTCCCTCAACTGCAAACCCCAGGATTCCAAAGGATGTTGAAAGTGGAATAATAGCACCATAACAGGCTAGTGCGGAAATGGCCCAAGATAGTGAAAGAGTCTGGAAACCAGGCCTTATGAGGAATGATTGAGGAAGCTGAGGATGTTAAGTCTGGAGAAGACTGCGAGAGGATGTGATGGCCATCCTTAAATATCTGAAGGGATGTCACAGAGAGGGTGGAGCAGTGGTGTGCATGCAGTAGGCCTTTTCCGCACTACACTCTTACAGCGCGATGATTCCACTTTCAACATCCTCTGGAATCCTGGGGTTTGCAGTTCAGGGAGGGGTCTTTAGAATTCTCAGCCAGAGAGCTCTTGGGCCTCGCCGGTTGCTATAGAGATGAGGCCTAGCAGCAAGGAGGAGGGCAGTGTATTCCCTCAGAACTGAACCTCTGTATGTTAACAATTCTGAATACAGATTGGATTGGGGACTATGGGGAAAAGTTACAGGTACTGGACAAGACAGTTTGGGGAATTAGAGACGCAGGATCTCAAATCTGTGTATTTCGACCGCATCTAATTCCTAAGGTAAGGTAAGGAAGCTCTTAACGGTAGTTCTACCAAGTATTACCCATGAGAAAATAAAATCCCGGGCAATGCCCGGTAAATATGCTAATAATATATATTGTTGGAGACCGGATCGGTAAATCTATTTATTTAAAAAAAAAAGAACAGCATTAGTTTTGAGTTTCTGTGGCTCGAAGCCACACCTACCCACCCATAATCCTTTTGCACACCCCGCTTTGGTTCTTAAAATGTCCTTCCACCCAGACCAGTATACCTTCTTCCTTCTGGAAGGAAGAACCTAACCAGAGTCACTAGAGAAGTTTGTTCCGGCGAAGGATGCCGTGAAGAAACTCCACCTCCTGTCCCTGTTTTGTCCCTCAAATCATGGACACCCGGTTCTTGATGTAAACGTGGTAGGGGTCGCTCTGCTTGTCCACCTCCTTCCGGGATCGGGTGTACCCGAGGATCAAACTCCCTACAGTCACAGCAAAGAGGATCATGACAAAGAGAATGTACATGTAGGCGTAGGTCTCCTTTTCCTCCTCTTCCTCCTCCTCCTTCCCCTGTTTGGCACCTTGAAGGCACACGTCCGTGTGATAGAGCGTCTGGTTCAGGGCCTTCAGCATCAAATCGAGCTTACGGAGCCAGCTTTCGGATACGTTTCTCATCGTGGCGATCTTCATGAGATCCCAAGAGACACGCTGCTTCTGCAGAGTTAAAAAAAAAAGATGGAGGGAATTTCAGATCAGGTAAACCTCCAAAGCATTTGTCTGCACTGCAAACAGAAACCATAGAATCCTCGAGTTGGAGGAGACCTCAAGGGCCATCCAGTCCAACCCCATTCTGCCACGCAGGAAGACGAAGCATTCTGAACAGATGGCCATCCAACCCCTGTTGAAACCCCTCCAAAGAAAGAGACACCGCCGTGCTCCCACGTAGCAGAGTGGTCCATTCTTAAATTGCTCTTACCATCAGGACAGTCCTCCTAAAGTTTAGGTGGAAGGTCTTTTTTCCTGTAGTTTGAAGCCATTGCTCCATACCCTAGTCTCTGGAGCTGCAGAAGACAAGTTTGCTCCATCTTCAACAAGACCTCCTTTCAAATATTTAAACATGCCTTTCATGTCCCCTCTTAACTTTCTTTTCTCCAGGCAAAACACACCCAGTCTTTGCCTGCTGGCCAAAGGAGAATGGACAGGGCAATGTGACCTCTTGCGGAAGGGAGTTCCAGAGGGTGGGAGCAAGCTCCCTCCCATGTCCTCACCGAATGAGCCCGTGATGGTGGCAGGACCAAAAGAACGTCCTCCCTTGTGGCTCTTAAGACTCAGATTTATATAGCAATCCAACTCGGCACCCATCACTACATCATGTGGTGGTGAGTTCCGCAGCTCTGCTAGTTTTTCTTTGTGTGTATGTCTTCAACCTCTCCCACCAGTCAGCTTCACTGGATAAACCCAATGGTTCCAGTATTATATCAGAGAGAGAAGAACTTCGCTGTATTATCTTTCTCCACACCATATACATCAAATTCCACCCTCTCATCCTGGCTCCAAACCTTTTCTCCTAGTTGGTCTAGTGGGATAGACAGACAAAAGTTTGAATTTGGAGATGACCAGTGCTGAAAAAATTTCATATACTGCAACATTTCGTATGCTGCAACATGTCAGGGATACAAATTCTGGCATTGTTTATACCCTTAACCTTGCCAGGTTTTAGTTTTTGCATAACAGCCTCCAGATTCTGAGAACTGTCATCCAAACAAAGGGGGAAAAAATCAAATCTCCGGATCTGTGTGTGTGTTTGTGCATTCTTCCACAGTTTCTCCAGTACCCGCTTTTGAAACAGGGTGTGTTAGTAAACAGATCAGCGGAGTTTCCTTCTTTTAAACCTCAAGCCCGGCAAGCAAACTTTCTCACCCACAGACACAGTTCTACCGAAGACAGAAAATGCTGTCATTCAAGCACATCGGTAACCTGATAAGTAATTATACAAGAGGGGAAAAGCGAGGCCATGCCGGATCTTTTGCGTTTAGAGGAAACCAAGAAAGGATTAATTCCGCCACATCCTGGCTGGGACTGTGGGATTTTAAAGGCAAGAAAGGGTCTTGCAGAAAGACAATTCTTCTCTAAGGCATTATCCTGGGTAGCCTTTCCAGGGGGAACCTCAGAAACTATGTCGTGCAAAAAGGCAAATGAAGCACTCAGCGGCAGCTCTACCAGAGGGGAGATGGGTTTATCCTCAGCCCAAGAAATCAACAGCCATAGATGTGGGGGGTCATGGAGGACCAGTACCCTTCAAAAAGTATATTGACAAGTTGGAACATGTTAAGAAGTGAGCCATTAAGATGATACAAGACCTGAAAATCTTCAGGTCGTAGGAGGAACAGCCGAGGGACCCTAGTAGGTCTGGAACATTTCCGCACGACACTTTTATAGTGCGATGATTCCACTTTCAACCTCCTATGGAATTCTGGGGTTTGCAGTTCCGGGAGGGGCCTCCCGGCCCCTCCCGGAACTGCAAACCCCAGGATTCCATAGGAGGTTGAAAGTGGAATCATCGCACTATAAAAGTGTCGTGCAGAAATGGCCTTAGTTTGCAGAAGAGAGGTGATATGGCAGCTTTAAAAATCTGAAGGGATGTCGCGGAAAAGATGGAGCAATCTCTCTTTCTATCCTCTCCACTCCATTTTATTTCTGAGGATTTGTGCAATCTGTTTTGGTTTTTTTTTCAGGGAAAGGTAATCACAAGGTGAGCAATTTTTTAAAAAAAGTAGTGACAAGCCACCCCAAACAGATCCATGTTGGAAACCCAATGACCTGCCACTGCCACTTGCAACCTCTTCTTAAATAATGCACAGCCATTTTAATCGTATGCCAAATACTGCCAACCCAGAATGCAACATTTATTTGTAATTCCTCGTGGCTTCCTTCCAGCTTGTTTTGCAATGCTATGAGAAAAACGTGCCTCTTTGTTTTTCCGGATTAACCCACGAGAAACTGGGAGACTCCCATATACGAAGTCATATGACACGAACGAGGGATGAGCTGCAGCCAACTTTTTGGAGCTGAGGACAAAAACTTGGGGGAAAAGTAACCTGTAAGAAATGCCTACCTTGCCACCTTGTGGGTTGGGAAAAGTGACACTCACCGGCGAAATGTGGCCCAAGTCTTCCCCGCAAACTGAAATTTGTCCCCAAATACACCCTAACAGAGAAAAAAAAATGCCTGATTTTTGCTTCTTCGGTCCATAATAGGTCTAGAAGAAGCCATTTGTCTGACTTCTGGGTCACTTCCTATTGGAAAAAAAAAAGGCCTCTCTTGGACCTAAAATGGCCCAGAAAGGGCCAAAAACATGGGCCATTTCTGCACTAGACTGTTATAGCGCTATTACTCCACTTTCAACATCCTAAGGAATCCTGGGGTTTGCAGTTCAGGGAGGGGTCTTTGAGGATGGCCTTTGAGGCGCCTCCCTAAACTGCAAACCCCAGGATTCCATAGGATGTTTAAAGTGGAATAATAGCACCGTAACAGTCGAGTGCGGAAATGGCTATGGTGAAACTGTCCCTCACAGTCATTAGGGGGCCTTGAGGAGAAAACACCTTTTTTTCCAGGGATGGTGAGGTGGGGTGCAGCCCTCCAAGGTCCCAAAGGGACCTATGTGGCCCCTTAACCCCTACAGTTGCCACTTTTGCTATATCAGATCCTGGATTGGTCCCCTCAACTTGACCTGCTCTCTTGTCCAAAGACCCATCTCCTGAAATCTATACCTTCCAACTATCCCGATTTGACAGGCATGGTCCTAATTCACCCTTTCCCTTCCCACTTTTTCAGCTGCTCTTAAAATGTCCCAGTTTCTCTCTCTTCCTTCCTTTGACCTCAGCTTACTTTCCCTGCTGCAAAATGAGGTTCAAAGTGCAAAAGTAGTTTGCTACCAAGGGGGAGGAGAAGAGTGGGTTCAGCCTTGCCCTTCCCAGTAGGTGCCGGCAAAAGCAAGCCGCTACGACCTCTCCCAGCTCGTCTGTTCTTCCTCTTTAACTTTTGCCATCTTGACCACACTCCGACCTTGCTAGGCCCCACGCGCCTGTGAAACGTTGGAGGGTCGGCACATAAAAGGGAACTGACAGAGGAGTTCCATGCCAAGGGAAAGGTGGCATACAAATCTAATAAACATAAGAAATAAATAACTAAAATAGGACACCAATAGGATTCTGTCCCTTGTATTCTCTAAAAATCCCTGTAATTTTCCACGGTCGATTTGACCTTGGAGTGATCTTCCCTGAACATTATAATTAAAGTAATTACCAGGAATGTGCCAGTTATGACTTATGAGTTTGGCAAGCATGATCAAGTCTTTTGCCGGCCAGCAAGTACAAAAGGAGAACCCACCACATCTGGCAGGAACTGGCATGCCTCTGTATTCCAACAATTCCACTGCAATCCTGTTTCCATCTGCACAAAAGCCCCATGTCGTTCAGTGGATCTTATCCCCATGTAAGTGTGCACCCACGAGTCAAGGTGTCCTCTTAGGACTAGCCTAAAATGTTTTTGTTATCATGTTAATAAAATTAATAATTTTTAAAAGTTGTTATTTTTGCATGCCCTCAAATCCTTTCCAACTACTACTAGAAGTACTGCTACTTCTTCTT
Organism: Cyclura pinguis; assembly: GCA_030412105.1. Classification (NCBI taxonomy): domain Eukaryota; kingdom Metazoa; phylum Chordata; class Lepidosauria; order Squamata; family Iguanidae; genus Cyclura; species Cyclura pinguis. Next base: position 287,797,964 of record CM059601.1, on the reverse strand, counting down.
CTTATTATTACTACTACTAGTATTAATCCTGTCTTTCTCTCAACAATAGCACTCAAGGTGGGTAACAATATTAAAACAATACAAATTAAAACATTCATAAAAGTATAAATATAAAATTGAAAAAGCAATTAAACAATTTATCAAGTTAAAACAGTACACATTAAAAAATTAAATACATTAAAACGCATTTTTTTAAAAAAATACCAACTTATGCCAACCCTAAGGTGACCCTGTCACAGGGCTTTCTTGGCAAAATCAAAGCAGGTTTCCCTTTGCCTTCTTCTGAGGCTGAGAGAGTGTTCAATGCTCAACCCTTATTCAACAACTTCTGTTCAACTGAGCAAATCTTATTTTCTCAGTTCAAGCACCCAACCACAGACAAGGCCACATGGATTAGGATTGCCTGACAATGTTTCAGACCTCATTTTTCATCACCCAAGAGTCATTGCTTCCGTGATTCAAGCTCCCATATGATGACCTGAATCAAAGTTTCACATCCATTCTGCATGTGTTGAAAATATGTTTAAATTTAGGACATCTGTGTTTTTTGAGTATTTTTTGCAATATTATGCATGTTTACCTCTAGCATATTTCCATAGTAACTGTGACTGGGACTGCAACCCAGGAGCAAGCACCGCTGGTATTCAATGGGAATTACAGACCTCTCTTTACATTCGTGTGTTTGACCTTCACAAATTTGATTATTCACGAGGCATGTGCTTGCTTTTTCCTCCCACTTTCCTCCTCCCATCCCTTGCACTCCTCACCCTAGGCTTGCCAGGCTTGTATTTAAAATGGACATTTTTTTCTTTTTGGGTGAGCAAAGCCCGCTCCCACTGCTGGAGGCGTGTCCTGGTTCCCATGTGGCCGCACTTTCTCCTCTGTAATGCCTGCTGACTTTTCAGGTGCTTTCTTTGCTCCTACCCCTCCTTTTTCAAGATGGCCCCCGGAAGTAACTAGAACCCAAGAACTCTGTTCTCCTTTTGAAGGGAAAGTACCAGTAAGCTCTTTACGGTGTCCTTTTTTCTCCCCCCAACCCCAACAATGGGGCCAGAGGCAAAGGAACAAGAAGGGGGAGCTCTGGAGGGGAATCAAAGAAGTGGGAGTTATTTGCAATTTTTCCACTTTCACGAGGGTCCTGTGCCCCTAACTCTTGCGAATGTGGAGGGGCAACTGTACCTCTCAGGAGATGTGGATTGCTTTGCATAGTCCATCTTATTGCTGACTTCACAATATTAAGTACAGGTTGAGCTTCCCTTATCCAAAAATCAGAAATCCTCCAAAAACTGAAACTTTTTGCCACTGGTAGCTTGCTTCTGCCTTTGAGGCAGTGGCCATTTTTGCACGAGACTGTTATAGTGCGATGATTCCACATTCAACATTCTATGGAATCCTGGGGTTTGCAGTTGAGGGAGGGGCCAGCCGGCAAACCTCTTTGCAAGGTGCCACAGCCTTCTCTGCCAAAGTGTGCTGGTGCATCATCAAACTACAAACCCCAGCATGCCAGAAGGAGCTATGCAAAGAAAATCCAGTTCTGACCTGGATTATCTCTCTACTGTGGTATGTGGTGGCCCTGTTTACACAGGCAGGAAAATGTGGGATTAATCCACATTTTCCTGCCTGTGTAGAAAGGGCCTTCATGTCATTTTCAATCTGGGGAGATCCTGAGGCAAAACTAGGACAACTGTCTTGGCCAGATTCCTTCAGCGGGAGGTTTGCCTTTGCCTAGGCTTTTGCTAAGGCTGAGAGAGCGTGTCTTGCCCAAGATTATCCTTCTTTCCTTTGCTTTTTAAACTCTTTTTTTAAAAAGGGATTTGAAAGATTCGAGATTCGTGAACTCATGGATTCCCAGAACTTTCCAGGGATTCAGATCCGGATTTGGATTCGGAAAAATCTGGATTCCTCCCATCTCTAGGCTTGGTATTATAGTGCTCAGTATTTCAGGGGTCCACACGGGTTCTTGGAACATATCCCCTGTGGATAAGGGGGGACTACTGTACTTAGTTGAGAGCCGGTGTTGTAGTGTCCAAAGGAGGGCCACCAAAATGGTGAAGGGTCTGGAAGCCATGCCCTATGGAAAACAGCTTAGGGAGCTGGGGATGTTTAGTCTGCAGAAGAAAAGGTTGAGGGGGACATGATAGCCATGTTTAAGTATTTGAAGGGACGTCATGTTTTAAGAAAGCTGATTTCTCTGAACTTAGAGAGTTACTTGCTGAAATCCCGTGGACAAGAATACTAAAAGAAAAAGGAGTTCATGACGGATGGGAGTTTCTTAAAAGTGAGATACTGAAGGCACAATTGAAAACTATGCCAATAAGGAGGAAAAATGGCGGGTGTCTAAAGAAACCGGAATGGTTGACGGAAGAACTCTCAGCTGAGCCAAGCGTTAAAAGAAACATGTACGGGAAATGGAAGAAGGGGGAAACCACCAAAGGGGAATTCAGGCAAATAGCCAGGAGATGTAGGGAGAAGGTCGGAAAAGCTAAAGCGCAGAATGAACTCAGGCTGGCTGGAGACATCAAAAACAATAAAAAGGAGCTTTTTTAGATATGTCCGCAGCAAAAGGAAAAACAAGGAAATGGTAGGGTCACTGCGTGGAGAAGGTGACCAATTAATAACGGGGGGAAGTGAGAAGGCAGAACTACTCAATACCTTCTTTGCCTCAGTTTTCTCCCAAAAGGATAGAAGGACCCAACCTGGCGGTTGGGGAGCAGGTGAGGAAGCCGGGGAAATGCAGCACAGAATACGTAGAGACGTACTACAGGAATATCTGGCTAAACTGGATGAATTCAAGTCCCCAGGGCCAGATGAATTGCATCCAAGGATATTAAAAGAACTGGCAGAAGTCATTTCTCAACCACTTGCAATAATCTTTCAGGACTCTTGGAGAACAGGAGAAATCCCAGCAGACTGGAGGAGGGCAAATGTCATCCCCATCTTCAAGAAGGGAAAAAAGAGGACCCTAATTATTATCGCCCAGTAAGCCTGACATCAATTCCAGGAAAGATTGTAGAGCAAATCATTAAACAGTCAGTTTGCATTTACTTAGAAAGCAATGCCGTAATCACTAAAAGCCAGCATGGATTTCTCAGAAATAAGTCATGCCAGACTAATCTTATCTCTTTTTATGATAGGGGTTACAAGCTTGATAGACGAAGGGAATGCTGTAAATGTAGCATATCTTGACCTCAGTAAGCCCTTTGACAAAGTTCCCCATGACATTCTTGCAAAGAAGCTAGTAAAATGCGGGCTGGACAGGGCTACTGTTAGGTGGATTGGTAATTGGTTGACCGAATGAACCCAAAGGGTGCTCACCAATGGCCGCTTTTCATCCTGGAAAGAAGTGACTAGCGGGGTGCCACAGGGTTCTGTCCTGGGCCCGGGGCTGTTCAGCATCTTCATCAATGACTTCGATGAAGGAGTGGAGGGCATGCTGATCAAATTTGCACATGATACCAAACTGGGCGGGGTTGCTAATACCCCAGAGAACAGGATCAAATTTCAATACGACCTTGACAGATTGGAGAGCTGGGCCAAAGCTAACAAAATGAATTTCAACAGAGACAAATGTAAGGTCCTTCATTTAGGCAGAAAAAATGGAATGCACAAATATAGGATGGGGGACACGTGGCTGGATAGCAGTACGTGTGAAAAGGATCTAGGAGTCTTGGTGGACCACAAGCTGAACATGAGTCAGCAGTGTGATGCGGCAGCCGAGAAAGCCAACGCGATTCTTGGTTGCATCAATAGGAGTATGGTGTCCAGATCGAGGGAGGTAATGGTACCACTCTATTCTGCACTGGTTAGGCCTCATTTGGAATCCTGTGTCCAGTTCTGGGCACCTCAATTCAAGAAGGATGTCGACAAGCTGGAACGTGCCCAGAGGAGGGCGACCAAAATGGGGAAGGGTCTGGAAGCCATGAAGCCCTATGAGGAGCGGCTGAGGGAGCTGGGGATGTTTAGTCTGCAGGAGAGAAGGTTAAGAAGGGACATGAGAGCCATGGTTAAATATTTGAAGGGATGTCATGTCAAGGAGGGAGAAGGCTTGTTCTGTACCACTCCAGAGACTAGGACAAGGAGCGATGGATTCAAGCTGCAGGAAAGAAGATTCCACTTGAACCTCAGGAAGAACTTCCTGACGGCCAGAGCTGTCCGGCCATGGAATCTGCTGCTGCCTCCATGGAGTGTGGTGGAGTCTCCTCCTTCTTTGGAGGCTTTTAAGTGGAGGCTGGATGGCCATCTGTTGGGAATGCTTTGATGGGTGTTCCTGCATGGAAGGGGGTTGGACTGGATGGCCTCTGGGGTCTCTTCCAACTCTATGATTTTATGAGTGCTAAACTACAACCCTGGAGACCAGGGTTTGATTCCCCGCTCGACCACAGAAACCCACTGGGGGACCTTGGGCATGTCACACACTCTCAGCCCCAGAAAACCCAGCGATAGGTTCACATTAGGGTCATCATAAGTCGGAAACAACTTGGAGGCACACAACAACAACTATAGGTAGCTTCCTCCTTCCCTCTTAGTTATTGTAGCATCAGAATGCCCTCTCAGTTTTGCTCTACACCTAGCAAGCCCTCTCTGAACAAATCTTGCCCAGAAAACCCCATGATAGGTTCACCTTACAGCAACCACAGGCTGGAAACAACTTGAAGGTACACAGGAACAGCCTAATGCATAACGCTTAACGACGTCACCAGAGACCACTTCAAGGGCCATTTCTGCACTAGACTGTTATAGTGCTATTATTCCACTTCCAACATCCTAGGGAATCCTAGGGAACCCCAGGATTCCCTAGGATGTTGGAAGTGGAATAATAGCACTATAACAGCCCAGTGCGGAAATGGCCTAAGTCTCAGGTTTTGGCCCAGAAACCCCAGGGCCTGGGAGGATCTTGAACCAGCGATCCTTCTTTTTGGCACCCTGATTTTATCCATGTACGGTACAATGATTTCTGATCCATTTTTGAGTCGGTTGGTGCGTTTCAATTACCCTGTAATCTGCCAAGAGCACTCCGTTGTGAGTGGGAAGGCAGAAGCAAATAAATGCAGAATAAAAAAATAAGGTACGGAAAAAGAGAGTTTAGGGGAAAGGACGGGGCCCAGCCAAGATTCTACAGACTCATTTGTAGTGAGGCACAAGAAGTAACCATCAGGTCAGCTTTACTTTCCTTCCCTTGCATCCCCATGCCATTCTAGTGACATGTACTGCTTGGTGTTTGATATCATATAATGCCATGTAATTTTCCATGCAACGTAATGCCATGTTATTTTCCAGACAGTGCTTTGTTCTTTGATGCCATGTAACGCTTGGAACAAAGGGGCTGGAAGCGGCTGGCAGAAACTGAATGAGAAAACAGTCTTTTGGGAATGGAGGAATATTACTCTGACGAACCCTGATAAGAGGGAGAACAAATACCGATACAAGGTCAGGCCGCTGGTGGGCGGGAGGTGAGCCTGGGAAAAGAATTGTTTGAATTTGTTGTTGAATGGGGGCTTGTGCCCACAAATTTGTAACGTTGCTGCTAATAAGACCCTGTAAACCCAGTAAGGTCTTTTAGTCTTGGCAGTTGCCAGAATGTGCAGCTGTTACTCTACTGTTACTGAATAAAGCTATTCCAAACGTCTAAGCTTTAATCTCTGGGACTGGAGTTATCCTGTACGTAACATTTCCTTTCCTACAACAATTTGCTGAATGAGTACTAAATCATTTTTTTCCCCTGTTTATCCATAACTGGGGAATGTTATTTTGGGGGGAGACTTTTGTTTTCTTCAAACACAGCAGTTAGCAATAATGCAGCCAGACATGACCAGATAAGTTCAGTAGTTCCCCCTTATCTGCAGTTTTGCTTTCTGCAGTTTCAGCTACCGGTGGTCCCTTTGAGATTTTGCAACTCCAACCCCCATCAGCCCTGACCACTGGCCATGATGAATGGAGCTGATAGGCACTGATGTCCAACATATCTGCTGGGTGCCAAGTTAGAGAAGGCCAAAATAAATGAATATCCAAAGAGTGTGGGAGAAACTATAACTCCCAAGGTCTTTCGCCTGACAGGCTTCTGGGAACCGTAGTCCAGTAAGGTAAATTTTCCAAGCCCTACTAGTATCATGGAACCCCTGCGCTGTGCTGCCTGCAGGATTCGGAGACCTATAATCCAAAAAAGTAAATTTCCCAACCTCTGGTAATATTATGGAAGTAACTAGCCAAGCCGGTTTGGGGGTTCTGGGAGATGTAGTCCAAAAAAGTAATTTTTTCCCCCAACTTCTGCTAATATAATAGAAGTCATGGGCCATGCGGACTTGGGCATTGCGGGAGTTGTAGTCCAAACAAGCATGTTTCCCAACATCTGGTAATACTGCAGAAGCCACTGGCCTGCTGGCAGCTATAATCCAACAAAGGCCATTTTTTCAAAGTTCTGCTCAAGACCGACTCGTGGGAGGCTGTCACTGTGCCATTCTGGCAGCAGTGTGTAAAGCAGAACACAGCAAACAGGGCCGGATTTTGGCATTCCAGGCTGAATCAGCCTCTGCAATCCAACCCACCTCTTTTTATCTCCTAGTCCTGCCTGGTTACTGCAGCTCTGAATGCTGCTACCACCTTTTGTATTCTGTGAATGCCACCATTGTTCGGTGTCAGAGAAACAGGAGAAAGAAACCCAGATAAAAACTAAAACTCTGGCCAATAACTCAGTGGGCAGCCCAAGACCCCGCTGCCAGGAACTCCTACGTGTTTCCTTGGCCAAAATCGCCACCTCCTTCTTTCTGCAGAAGGGAAAAATGTCAACAAGATGCCACTTGCAGTGGGTGCAGAGGAGAAACAGGATCTCCGTGGGGCCGTGCCCGGCCCTCCCACCTCGGCAGGAGACTTCAAGGAGGATATTCAAAAGCTGAGCAAATTTTCAAAGGGCTGGTTGAGACGGGTTTGGCTGAGACTCTCAACACCAGGTTTGCAGAATCCTGGAATCCTACAGTTGGAAGAGATCACAAGGGCCATCCAGTCCAACCCCGTTCTGCCATGCAGGAATCTCTTTTCCTGTAGTTTGCTCCGTGTTGGAGTCTCCGGAGCAGATGGGGCAAGTTTGTTTTCTGCTGCTCCAGAGACTAGGACACGGAGCAATGGCTTCGGACAACAGCAAAAGAGATTCCACCTAAACATTAGGAAAAACTTCCTGAGAGTAAGAGGAGTTCTACAGTGGAATACGCTGCTGCCTGGGTGTGTGGTGGACTCTCCTTCTTTGGAGGCTTTTAAACAGAGTCTGGATGGCCATCAGTCAAAGGGAGGGCTTTGTTGGTGTCTTTCTGCATGGCAGAAGGGGTTGGACTGGATGACCCTTGGAGTCTCTACCGACTCAAGGATTATAGGATTCTATGGGTGCCGCCAGCAGGATGCCAGCCCCTGGACCAAATGGCAACGCTGCAGAACTGAACAGAGACAGCAACCGTGCAGCCAAATGCACACCCAAATGCACCAGGAGCATGTATGTGTCATGCACATTTCCATGCACAATGGCACAAGGGCAAAGCCACTTCCCCAACTGTTGTGGGCATTTCTGCACCAGACAAAAATGTTCACTGGCTTCTGTAGGGGAGCACACACATGCAAAAACACCCACAGGATCTGAGCTACTGATTAGCCCAGGAAAATGGCCTTTCAGATCCTCATTGACTCCAGCTCCTAGAATCATAAAATCCTAGAGCTGGAAGAGACCACAAGGGCCAACGCCCTTCTGCCACGCAGGACGACACCGTCCTCCTACCATCCCTTCCGGTCGCAATGGCTATCCACGCTTTTAGAATCTGGGACCAACACCCATGTCTGCGGTCTCTTTCCTTCTGCAACTCTCTTATCTAAATTATTGACCCAAGGTAATTAACTCCATATTTCAAGGATGGCCAGCACTGTGTACTTTCCCCGATTTACGCAAACAAAGCTCTCCGGTTTCATGAATACACCTGCCAGGAAGCAAGACGCTCAGAAAAACCAGTGTTGCAAGCTCTCCTCTTCATTCCTCCGGCCGGGCACCTACAAGGGCCGCCAGGACGTAGGGTGTTTCATAATGCGAACGCACAGGCAGGCTGGCCGCAGGATTTCAGGGGGCGACTTGCATGACGGGGGCCACCCCAGAGGAAACAGGACCCAACTGTTAAAAGACCGACCTCGGCAAAGAGACTTTTTAGAAAAGGCTGTCCTCTTTAAAAGTTAGCCTAGTGACATTGGGTATTTTGGCAAGTTTTTCTTTACGCTACCCAAAACACTTTGGCCAGAATCGTGTTTGTGACAGGAAATGACAGAAGCAGTTAGAATGTTATGTCGAAGGCCATTTCCGCACTAGGCTGTCATAGCGCTATGATTCCACTTTCAACATCCGATGGAGTCCTGGGGTTTGCAGTTTCGGGAGGGGCCGGCCGGAAACTGCAAACCCCAGGATTCCCGAAACTGCAAACCCCAGGATTCCATAGGATGTTGAAAGTGGAATCATAGCGCTATAACAGCCTAGTGCGGAAATGGTTTAACACTGAACGTCCACATTCTGTTAAAGAATTCTAGAGCTGGAAGAGACCCCCAAGGGCCATCAAGTCCAACTCCCTTGTGCCCATCAGAAAGACACCATCCAAGCCCTGCCTTTGACAGATGGCCATCCAGCCTCTCCTTAAAGACCTCCAAAGGAGGAAGAAGACTCCACCACACTCCATTGAGGCGGCAGTGTATCCCAACTGCTCTTACCATCAGGAAGTTCTTCCAAAGGTTTAGGTGGAATCTTTTTTTTCCTGAAGTTTGAAGCCATTCCTCCACGTCCAGGTCTCTGGAGCAGCAGAAATGAAGCTTGCTCCATCTTCCATATAGCATTTCTTCAGATATTTAAACGTGGCTATCAGGTCCCCTCTTAACCTTCTCTTCTCCAGGCTAAACCTCCCTGAGCTGCTTCTCAGAGGACTTCATGGTTTCCAGGCCTTTCACCATTTTGGTCGCCCTCCTCTGGACACGTTCCAGCTTGTCCATGTCCTCCTTGAACTGTGGTGCCCAGAACTGGACACAGTTTTCCAGGTGGGGCCTCACCCAAGCAGAAGAGAGGGGTACTATTACTTCCCTCGCCCTAGACACTACTCCTATACTCCTATTGCGTATACACTACAGGTGACTTAATGATGATGATGGCAGGTGTTGAGGTCTATAAGTGGTAAATCCATTCTGTATTTTCATCTGAACTGTAAAGGAACTCTCCAAAGTGCTGGTCGTATTTGGGAGCAAAACTTCGGCTTCCTGGATAGCTTCCTTAATTCAGACTGAAATCCAGACCCAATTCACTGCCCCACTCATGGGGCAGCCATCAGTTCCATTGCAGATAAAACATACGTTGGATGCTAACCTTAAAATGCTTTGATAGTCCCCCTCTTTCTCTACAGATTAGGACAAGAGGTGGGCAGAGGGGAGGGGAGCATCTAGAATGCCATTTCTGAGTGCCACGAAACTACAGTTCCCAGCGTTCTTCAGGGGAAACCATGAAAGTGGAGCTCACGTAGAAGAGCCAGAGGTATGCAAACGTGGAATAAACTGGAATTTAAGCAACTCCGGCTGAGAAGTGTTGGAGAGAACAGGAACCAAACCTTCACAAAGGCCTCTTTAGCACCTACTCGTGGCCATTCTACAAAATGCAGCCATTTTAAAATGTAATGCCTTCAAGGGCCAAACTTTTATCAATGCATGAGTTTGCAGGCCTTCAGCCTACACTGAGTTCTTTGACAGAGCAGAAGCACAGGCCTCTTCCACACTACACAGCATTATTAGCACTGTGCTCCCGCTTTAATTTCTCCGGTTCCCTCCCATGGAGCCCTGAGGTTTGTAGTTCTTGAAGTTACTTGGGATTTTGCTGCCAGGGAGTTCTAGTGCCTATCCAAATTACAAATCCCAGGAGTCTGTAGCCATGACAGTGAAAACTGTTACGAAATGGCAGCAGCGGGTGGCTCCCGTGTCAGTGGGGCAATGAATGCACTCCAAATAGTATCCCCCCACATGGATTCAGCACCTTGGAGGACTCTCTTAATGCTATCTTAAAACCTGGAATGGATTCACCGCCCCACTAACATGAGAACTACTAGTTGCCACTGGCATGAAAGTGCTGTACCTGCTAGTCTGAAACAGACCATCATGAGGGTCTGAGGCCATGTGTGGCTCACAGATAGGTCATTCTTCACCCTTGATGTAAAGTACAGCATCCAAGAGAATGAGAGTACGCGGACAGTAGGTTGGTTAGTTTTAAAGAGCTGAACCAAAAGTAACAAAATAACTTTCAACAAGGAAAAAAATGAAATACATAGATGTTAGACAGATGAAACCTGGTTTGATCATAATACATGTGAAAGCGGTCTAGGAGTCTTAGTAGACCAGAAATTGAACATGAGTCAGCAGTGTGATGCAGCAGCTAAAAAGGCCAATGCAATTCTGGGCTGCATCAATAGGAGTATGGTGTCTGGATCAAAGGAAAGTAATAGTGCCACTCTATTCTGCTTTGGTCAGACCCCACCTGGGATACTGTGTCAAGTTCTGGGCACCACGATTCAGGAAGGATATTGACAAGTTGGAGCACACCCAGAGGAGGGGGACCAAAATGGTGAAAGGCCTGGAAACCATGAAGCCCTCTGAGAAGCAGCTCAGGGAGGTGGGTAGGTTTAGCCTGGAGAAGAGAAGGTTAAGAGGTGACATGATAGCGACGTTTAAATATTTGAAGGAATGTCATATGGAGGATGGAGCAAGCCTGTCTTCTGCTGCTCCAGAGACTAGGACAAGGAGCAATGGCTTCAAACTTCAGGAAAAGAAATTCCATCTAAACATTAGGAAGAACCTCCAGACAATCAGAGCAGTTCGACAGTGGAATATATTGTTTCGTTGGAATGTGGTGGAATCTCCTTCTTTGGAGGTTTTCAAAGAGAAGCTGGACGGCCGTCTGTCCAAGGGAGGGCTTTGACAGTGTCTTCCTGAAAGGCCAAACGGGGCTGGACTGAACGGCCCTCGGAATCTCTTCCAAGTTTAGGAAGCGAGCGGACACTACGCCGGTCCCAAACGGCCCCTGAGGAAATGCACCACACACACTGTGGAAGGAGACAGTGCGAACCCATTCCGTGCAAGGTCCTTCTCTTGGGATGAGGCAAACGGAGGCCGGCACGTCACCAGCCCCACAAATTCAGTTTTGTTTCCCTGGGATTCGCTGCTCAGGAGGCCGCCCGGACGGCCACGAATACCAAACAGGGAAGAAAAACCAGTCAGACCATCCGCTTCCAGTCTTGCAAAAACAGGTGGTGGTGGTTTTTTATTTTCGTCTTGGATATCCAGCCCCGCAGGGGGGGTGCGCCCTGTGATGTGCTCCGGAGGCAAATTCCCCCTCTGGGAGGCTGCGGGTTGTGGCTGGACGGCAACACGGCATTCCTTGCAAAACGTCGCTGATACCTTCAAAAATGAGCCCTTCGGGAGGGACCAAAGCCTGCCTGGAAAACTGCAGCCCCTTGCTCAACCTGATCTCCCTGGGCAGGGAGGAATGGAGGTATGGGGACGGAGACACTCTGCATATGCTCAGAAACACGATCCTCTGAACCTCCTTGGGGTGCTGCATGCTACCTGGAAAATCAGCCCTACTCCTTGCCTTCATCTGAACTGCCTTTGTGGTAAGGAACTGAGAGGTGGGGGGAGACGGACATTCTGCGCATGCTCAGAGACACTCTCATCCCACCATGGGATGATTTCTTAAGAGCACCAGGTGGCCACAAAGCACCGACGGGTCTCCTAGGATATTGAGGGCAGTACACTCTCTACATGCTCAGGAATACCCTCGTCTTTCTGACCGTTGCTTTTAAAGAACGCCAGGTGATGAGCTGAAGAAAGGCAGCCTTCGCGCGCCCTGGAGCGCATTTGGCTTCGGAAGAACTTCGCCTTTGTCCAGCCAAAACCTGTGCGAGGACCGTCTCGGTTCCTCTCTCCTCCTAGGGAAGGGAAAGCCCGGCGCATTTGTGAGATCAGCACTTACTGGGGTGTCCATTTTCTGATTCAAAGATTTGACGCGTGGAAGCTTCTCCCTTCCTCACAAAACTGACATTCAGGTGGCCTTAAAAGTCAAATTTCTGTTTGTTGGCTTTGTTTTTTAGGGAGGAAAATCCACACAAACCTACAAATACCCTTTAACACCTCAGTATCCCCGCTGTTTCCAATCTCCTGCCCTCCACTAGAAATACTTGAGTTAAAAAGAAGAAAAGCGCGGAGAGCTCTAATCAAAATTTATTTCCGCACGAGGCTGTTACAGCGCGATGATTCCACTTGCAACCTCCTATGGAATCCTGGGGTTTGCAGTTTCGGGAGGGGCCTGCCGGCCCCTCCCGAAACTGCAAACCCCAGGATTCCATAGGAGGTTGCAAGTGGAATCATCGCGCTGTATCAGTCTCGTGCGGAAATGGCCCTAGAGGGAAACCTTGGTCGAAAAAAGCACAGTCAATCTGGGATTACACAAGATAAATATACTGGGTGATCCTTGAAAAAATTCCGGGTTGGCGGCACCTTCCAAAAGGGCACCGAGGCGGGGTGGAATCACGCGCTCGGCGGACGGAAGGCCCCGCGGGCCGGCTTTGCTCCCGGCCGCTCGGACCCGCGCAGGGATGTCCCTGCGCGCCCGCGCGCGCGCGCACATACACACGTGCGCAAACACGCGGGTTCCGGCTCGCGCGTCGCGGCTCCGGCTGGCCGGGCCGGCGGAACGCGCGGACGGAGCCGGGCCCGGGGTCTCCCTCGCCCACCCGCCGGCCCTCCTGGCGAGCAGACCCTGCCCCCGCCTCACCTCCGCCCCGGCGGCGCCCTCCTGCTCTCCCTCCGGCTGGCTGGCTGGCTGGCTGGCTCTGCGGCGGCCGGCGCCTCCCGGAGCGGAGCGCGATCCGGAGCGAGCCCGCCTTGGGACCCGGAGAGGGGCGGGGCCGGGGCAGCCGGACTTTCCGCCCCCCCCCGCCCCTCCGCGCCTTCTCCCGCCGGCCCCGCGGGACTCGGGTCCGGGACCCAGGCGGAAATCCAACCGGGGAAGACTCGCCTGTCGAACTTCTGCCTGCCGCCTCTCTCGGAGAGGCGCTTGGCTAGGGAAAGCGCTCTCTGGCCTGCGGCCGTGTGCATGGGATGTTGAAAGCGGAACAATCGCCCTATGACGGTCCGGTGTGGAAACGGCACCAACTCGCGGCCTGCCGGGGAGTGTCGGCAACGTGACTTTGGGGTGGATGTGGCGGCGACACCCAGCATCCCTCCAAAGTTCAAAAAAGCATCTTCTCCCAAACTCTGGCTCCCTCCTGATTTATTTCCTGGAGTAACTTTTCCTCCCAGCGCTTAGACGGTCACGACAGGTTCCCCGCCTCGGCTGTGCGCCGTTACTCCGGAGTAAGAGCCCCACCGCCTGGAATCCAGTGGGAGGGGGGTCTTACTTCCGAGGACAATCGCAGGGGGGATTGCGGCCCGCTCCAGGCCGGTTGGGACTGCAACCCCCATCGTCCCCAGACGCCCCGTGCTGTGCCGGCTGGGGGCGATGGGCGCTGTAGTCCCAACCGGCCCGGAGAGGCGCCCCATGGGGAAATGGCTTTCCATAAAAGGCGACGGTGAATTCACAGAGCCGCCTTTTCCAGCTGTGGCCTCTCAGGTTACAACGCCCACGGTCCCCAGGCCACTGGTGGGGATGATGGGGGTTGTAGTATAACCTCAGCTCAGAAACCCACAGTTGGGAAATTCTGATGGGCCTCCTCAAGCCGCTGTTCATACCCTGATGAATCCTCCAAGGTTAGGCGCAGGAGACCTCTGGACGCCACAGCCGGTCAACTCATGGCGGAAGGCGTAAAGCTGGCACCCATCAGTCCCAGAGGCTTGCGACTGAAATAGCCGCTGGAAGGAGAAACACCTGGGCAGGATGGTCCAATTCAAATAATCTTACAGCTGGAAGGGACCCAAGAGCCATTCAGTCCATTCCTCCGCACTACACTCTTATAGTGCGATTATTCCCCTTTCAACATCCTATGGAATCCTGGGGTTTGCAGTTTGGGGAGGGGCCAGCCGGCCCCTCCCCAAACTGCAAACCCCAGGATTCCATAGGATGTTGAAAGGAGAATAATCCCACTATAAGAGTGTAGTGTGGAAATGAGAGTCTCATTCACACAATACAATTACAGCACTTTGATGACACTTAAACTCTCCTGCCTCCATCCTATGAGATCCTGGGATCTGTAGTTTACGGAGGGACTCAGAATTCTCTGCCAGAAGCTCTAGTGCCCGGTTCTACAGACTCCAAGATTCTAGGCTGGAGCCGCGGCAGTTACAGTGGCATTGAAGCGGTCTGACTGCGTCCCACAGTTCAAGAAGGATACGGACAAGCCGGAACGCGTCCAGAGGAGAGCGATCAAAATGACCGAAGGCCTGGAAACCGCCAAGTCCTCTGAGGAGCAGCTCAGGGAGTTGAGCATGTTTAGCCTGGGGAAGAGGCAGCATGATAGCCCTGTTTAAATATTTGAAGGGGTGGAGCAAGATTGTTTGCTGCTGCTCCAGAGACTAGGACATGGAGCAATGGCTTCAGACACCAGGAAAAGGGATTTCACTTAAACATTAGAAAGGACTTCCAGATGGTAAGAGTGGTTCCACAGTGGAATACACGGCCTGAGAGTGTGGTGGAGTTCCCTTCTTTGCAGGTTTTTAAACAGAGGATAGATGGCCGTCTGTCAGGAGTGCTTTGATGGTTTTACTGTATGGTAGAATAGGTGTGGACTTGGCGGCCCTTGAGGTCTCTTGTAACTCTAAGATTCTATAGAATCGTAGAATCATAGAGTTGGAAGAGACCCCAGGGGCCATCCAGTCCAACCCCCTGCTATGCAGGAACACCCACCAAAGCGTTCCCAACAGATGGCCATCCAGCCTCTGCTTAAAAACCTCCAAAGAAGGAGACTCCACCATACTCCATGGAGGCAGATTATTCCACTGCCAGAGAGCTCTGACCATCAGGAAGTTCTTCCTCAGGTTCAAGTGGAATCTCCTTTCCTGCAGCTTGAATCCATTGCTCCTTGTCCTAGTCTCTGGAGCAGCAGCGAACAAGCCTGCTCCCTCCTCGACATGACATCCCTTCAAATATTTAAACATGGCTCTCATGTCCCCTCTTAACCTTCTCTCCTTCAGACTAAACATCCCCAGCTCCCTCAGCCGCTCCTCACAGGGCTTCATGGCTTCCAGACCCTTCACCATTTTGGTCCCCTCCGCTGGACCTCCAGCTTGTCAACATCCTTCTTGAATTGGGGTGCCCAGAACTGGACACAGTATTCCAAATGAGGCCTAACCAATGCAGAATAGAGTGGTACCATTACCTCCCTCAATCTAGACACCATACTCCTATTGATGCAACCAAGAATCGCATTGGCTTTCTTGGCTGCTGCGTCACACTGCTGACTCACGGTCAGCTTGTGATCTACCAAGACTCCTAGATCCCTTTCGCACATACTGTTATCCAGCCACACGTGTCCCATCCTATACTTGTGACTTCCATTTTTTCCGCCCAAGTGCAGTACTGATTCTACACGTATGATTCTACATGTAGTGTATACTTAGAACTCTGTGCCAGAGTCTAATAATTCTCCAAACTACAAGTCCCAAGATTCCATAGGATATTGCAGGGCAGTTCTAGCATAGCACTGTAATTGTGCAACATGAATGAGACCCCCAAAAATGGGGGATTAGACAAACTCAATGAAGAGAAGGAGAAGTTCATATTAGCTATACGGAACCTCCAGCTTCAACAGAGGTGTGTCTTTGAATACCAGTGGCTGCAAGAACAAAAAGTAATTCTCCTCCCGCCCTGCCTCATTCATGGGTCCAGAGAATTTGATGGGAATTTCCCAACTTTTTAAAAAAAATCAAATTCTTTGTATTTTTCCATGAATGGTCACAACTTTATAATCTTAACCTCACTTTCATAGCTTTTATCCTAATATACCTATACCTCCGTCCAAGCCGAAAATAATATCTTTTATAATATTAATCTGTCACATCGTAGCTTTTCTCCTCCACCATACAAAGAGGTTTTAAACCTTTATCTCATACATTTAGTCCTGTTGTGACTGCTTTCCCTCAATTATTATAACATTTATTTTAGATTTATTTTAAATTTATTTTAGACTATACGCCGGTACAAACAGTTAAAATAAATAAGAATACTAAAAACCCATGTTGGAAATGTTCTGAAAAGGGAATTCTGCACCACCTTTGGTGGAGCTGTGACATAGCAAAGAAGTGTTGGAGGAATGTGCATGATTGTATTATTAAAACTCTTCAAATCAGCTTTGCAATGAGTTTCCCAACGTTTAATCTGCAGTGACAGAATCCATGTTAGCGTTATGGCATAAATTTATGATTCCAAGGAATGGGAGGGAAAAAGGACTTTGGCGTACCTGCCACTCCTGTTTTGAAAGAAGGTCAAAACCGTCCGCTGCATAAAGAGTGTGCCCTAAAATTATACAAAATGTTCCAGTACAGGGCATGTGTATTAACCTGAAATAAGACCTGCTTTTTGCTTTGTATGGTATGCCTAACCCATAAATCTAGGCTATCCCAGGAGACATTCTCACCCCGTCAACTTGTACAAGGAGATGCAGAGCAGCACGGCAGGGCCTTTCCAAGCAGGATGGGTCTACACGTGCGTAAGAATATGTGTAAGAATAAGCCTCCTGATGGCTTATTCTAGCATTACCAGGGGTTAGACCAACATGCCTGACATAACATTATTAGTTGTTTGTTTGTGTTCTTGTGTTATATTTCTTTTTTCTTTAATTTTTCTTTTTTTTTATTTCTTTTTCTTTTTTATTCTTCTTATTTACTACTGGATATTTACTTATTCACATTTTTGTTTCTCTGTTTTTTCTTTGTGCGTACAAGCTGTTGTACGACTTGCTATGTTATGTGTCTTGTTGTTTTTTTTGTATTTGTATTTTTTCTTTCTCTTTTGCGTTACAGCTAAATAAAATAAATTAAAAAAAAAAAAGACCAACATAACTGGCAAAATAGAAGGTGTTCGTAGGAGGGCAACCAAGATGGTAAAGGGTCTGGAAACCAACAAGCCCTGTGAGGAATGGCTTGTGTGTGTACCTAAGTGACTTCAAGGCACCTGTCAACTTGGGGCCACCCCATTAATTCGACAGGGTTTTCTTAGGCAAGGAACACTCAGAGGTGGTTTCTGCAGTTTCTTCCTCCAAAATAGAGACTTCACCATCTGGGATTCATTGGTCTGGTGTAGTGATTTGCACGCTAGACTACGGCCTTTTCCGCACTACACTCTTATAGCGCGATGACTCCACTTTCAACATCCTATGGAATCCTGGGGTTTGCAGTTTCGGGAGGGGCCGGCTTGGACAAATTACACTCTCTCAGCCTCAGAGGAAAGCAAAGACAACCCCGCTCGGAACAAATCTGGCCAAGAAAACCACACGACGGGGTTGCCTTAGGGTCACCGTAAGTTGGAAGCAACTTGAAGGCTGTCAGAATGTGTGGCTCTTGTCATATGGATGCATGAGTATGCATACCTAGCGTATATACCCAGTGCTGCCAGGGATTTTTATTTTCTCATAGGTAATACTTGTTAGAAAGATTTGAGATCCTGTGTCTCCAGTTCTCGAAGCTGTCATGTCCAGTACCTGTAACTTTTCCCCATATTCCCCAACCCAATCTGTATTCAGAGTTATTAACATACACAGGTTGGGCTCCTGAGGGAATGTGCTGCCCTCCTCCTTGCTGCTAGGCCTTGTCTCCTTAGCAACCAGACAGGCCCAACAGCTCTCTGGCTGGGAATTCTAAAGGCCCCTCCTTAAACTGCAAACCCCAGGATTCCATAGAATCTTCTCCGGCAACCAATCACATGAGGCCTTCGCCTGACACAGACAGACAAACTTTGACTTTTATATATTAGATAGCATAGCTGCACTAGATGAAAAGAGTGCATTGCTTGCAAAGCACTATTATGTACCCATTGCTAAGTACTACTGGTAACTAAAGTGTCCAGCTGAAACTTTTAAAGTATCTGAAGACTGCAAACGGCTAATCACTGTATGTTCAATATCACTTTGCATTGGGAAGAGAGAAAGAGATCAAAGTGGGGGGAAAAGTAGTGGGGAGGTGTTATGAGAATCAGCTACGCATAAGATAAGGGAAACAAGCTGAACTTCGCTCCCATGGTGAAAGATATGTGAGTAATTGTAAGCCTGCAAAAGTATTTGTGCCAGTGGGGTGACTTGACACATACCACTTTGACCAATCATTGATATGCGCTCCAAAATTTGTATGGCAAGGTATAAAACCTGTAGCTGACCTAGACGCTCTAGTTTCAGCAACTTTTGGAAAAGCTGTTGTGTTGGTCGCATTTCTCAATAAGTGCTTCTGTTTGAAAATTCTGAGCAAAGTTTTTGAGAGCAAGTTATCCAGGATATGACAAAGGCAAACAATAACAATTCATTAGTGGTCTCCAATCCAAGTACTAACCAGAGCTGACCCCGCTTTGCTTCCAAGATCAGGTGGGATCTGGTGTCTAGATCCAGAGTGGATATGTTTAGCTTGGAGAAAAGAAGACTGCTGAAACTCCAGCACGCTTAGAGTCATGCACAAGAGCCATCTTTAAATATCTGCAGGAGGTCATGTAGAAGGTGGAGTGAGCTTGTTTTCTGCTGCTACAGAAATTAGGGGACCCTTTCACACTGCATGGTTACAGTACTGTGATTCTACTTTAGCTGCATCCTAGGCAACTGGGGGCACCAAAGTTCTCTGGCTGAGAATTTTAAATTCTTCTCCCTAAACTGCAAATCCCAGGAGTCCATAGGATGCGGCCGTGGCGGTTAAAGTGAAATCCGAGTGCTATAACTGTGTACTGTGAGAGATTGGTAGGACACAAACCAATAGACTCAAATTATAAGAGATTCCCCCTAAAGATTAGGGAGAACTTCCTGATGGTAAGAGTTGTTCCATGGCATACTCTCCAATATGTGTCATATGAAAAAACAGCATACATGTGGCCAAGTCACATCAGACTGTAGTCAAGACAGCAAAAATTATTAATGAGGAAGAACAGACAAGCTAGGAGAGCCTGCAGCAGTTTGTTTTTACCTGAGCCTATTGAGATAAGGACAAAATTCTGCCTCTTCCTTCCTCTTGCCCCCACCAAGTCGAGTACAAATTAGCTTTGCCCTTGGAACTCAGTTTGCAGTAACTGAAGGAAGATGAGGACAAAAGGGGAAAGTGGGAGGACAGGAGAGAAATCAGGACATTATAAAAAAAAACAGCTGAAAAAGTGGGAAGGTAGAGGATGAATCAGGGCTATCCCTTCCAAACTGGGACAGGTGGAGGGTATGCAACAGTGGAACAGCCTGCTTCAGAAGGGACTGGGCTCTCCTTCATTGGGGTTTTTTAAACAGGGGTTAGACGGCCGACTCCCAGAGGTGCTGAAGCGGTGGAGTCATGCACTTACACGGGGTTGGACTAGATGGCCCTTGGATCCCTTGCCCAGGGACCCTGTCTAAAAGAAAGACACATGTGCGTGTAAACCACACTCACAAGCACTTAGATCACTAACAGAATACAGCTCAGGTATCTCGAGCTCCCTGCTGAGAGGGTAGGGGTTTAGAAATGGGAAACTGACACTCTCCATAGTCCAGAGTGGACGTCCAGCACGCTTAGAATCCTAGAATCCCAGAATCTTAAAAGTTGGAATCTCCTTTTTAGGTGGAATCCATTGCTCCATGTTGTAGCCTCTGGAGCAGCTGTTGGGGACTTACATCTTCATAAGCTGACTTGCATCTCCAGGAACTGGACAGCTCTGTAGCCTCTGCATTCAGTAAGGGGCTGCTGTTGCATTACTATGCGGGGAATCCAGTGATGTCACCGGTGCACATTGGGATGGATGTACAGGGGGACCGATGCTCATAAAGAACAATGGGTGTCAGTCCCATTGTACATCCAGGTGCTGACTGGGGAGTGTCAGTGGTTGTTACAAGAGCCCAAGATGCAACAAGACCTTCCTGCCGGCGTTCCATTGCACATCTTCACAACTTACCCACAGGGTTTCTTAGCACCTCTGATACATAGCTAAGTATACATAAAGTTATGTAACATAGACCACAGTAAACAATTCTGGTCAACGTTTTAAACATTTGTATGATGTAATTTTCCCCATCTTTTAACTTTTGTAAGCCGCCCTGAGTCCCAGACCAGGTAAAAGGCAAATTGTAAATATAAATATTTAAACAGGTTGAGCCTCCCTTATCTAGAAATCCAAACTCCAAAACCCTCCAAAACCCAAAACTTTTGAAAAGCAGAAGCTACTCTTCTTCCTGTAGGGAATTTGAGGAAATTATGGATGCTTGTTTGGGACGTGTGGATAGTCCCAAGCGACCTGAGACGGGAAAACAGGCACCAAGCCGAAGGGGAGGCTTTGCCATGCCTCTGTAATTCTTTCATATTTCCTACAGGAAGAGAAGAACTGGTGAAAGAACAGATCCCGTATCAAAAGAAGAGTATACAGCTTACAACAATTATGCTGTGGTATTGTGTGCCTTCGAGTCATTTCCAACTTATAGCAACCCAAAGGCGAAGCTATCATGGTGTTTTCTGGGGCTGAGAGTGTGTGATGCTCCCAGGATCACCCAGTGGGTTTCCATGGCTGAACGGGGAATCGAGGGTTGTACTCCAACCGTCAAACCGCTGTACTACTCTGGCTGTCACAACAATTATACTGCAGTACATATACAACAACATATAACAGTATATGATTTACAATTTACATTTACAATCCAAAGTATTTATGGAACATGCATGAATTCCGTGTTTAGTCTCGGGTCCCATCTCCAAGATATCTCATTATGTATACACAAATATTCCAAAATTAAAAAAAAAAAAATCCAAACTCTGAAACACCTGTGGTCCCAAGCGTTTTGGGTAAGGGAAGTTCAGCCTATATGATGTCTTGGAAAACTCCAGGAGCAGCAACTCAAGTATTAGAAACATTATAGTATTTAACACTAAAACGCAAAATTAATCAAAACTAGAAATGGCATTTGGCCACTTTGTTTTCAGTTCCACCTGCCCATTTTCCTCATTTTTGACAGCATGCGCACCCCTTGTGCATTAAATGGTGCCCCAAGTCCAACGAAGTTGTCCACACCAACGTCTTTCACTTGCAAAGTAGTCACCACACACCCGCAGATATTAGAGAAGCTTTAGGTTCACCAGAGTTCGCTACCTCTCTCCTAAGCTACGAGGAAGCAGTTAAAAGAACTCTTCCCTTTAGCTAACACAATCTCAGCATCCTTCCACAAACCGCTGAACTTCTCCCTTTCTTTTATAGTCCATCCAGAGCTGTTTGCTTAGATCTTCCCCTTCCATTTCACTTTCCACACAGGAGAAACTGCTGATAACCCTCCGTGCAGCCAACTCAAAATAACGCTCGGTTATTAACTCTACTTTTCTTACAGCCTAGATGCAAAGCCATCAGATATTTACCGAAGAAGGCAATCCGGAGACTTCCCGACCAGACGTCAGCAGGCGCACGAATACAACAACTACCTCACTCTTTTGCAAAATGTGATTTCATATTTATGTTCTGTGAATGATTGATCAGGTGACCTCTCCTAACAGTGGCAGAAGCATCTCTTACAGGGAGGAGCTGATGGTTGTTTTCGTACTTACGTGCGCGGCTTGCATTTTTGGACTTCAGCTCCCGAAATTCCCTCACACAGATACCTCTTCCCTACAGGAGTACCTGAAGCAAAAGCTGAAGGCTCCCCAGCGACAGCTTCAGCCTTCATGCATTATGGCTTCTTGTATTTTGAACGGAGCTCAGATCCTTCTCACCACCTGTCCCGGCCCTGTTTGCTAAAGCCAACCATATTTTCTTCTTTACTGCCTAGAAGCTAGGAATATGAATCTTCATTTATTTCATTCTTACATGGAAAAAAACAAACAAACAATTTTTGTGGGTTTTCCCCCCTATTATGAAACTATTTTTTTAAATTTCCAAGACTTGTTTGTGAAAAATTAATTAATGCAAACAATTTGTGGGAAACAACTTGAGTTTTGTGCAAAAAGATTCTTGCGTGAAGAACCTAGTGTTCTGTGCTAACAATTTAAGGTGCTGAATTACAAATGATCCTTGTGACATTTGACAATTTCCTCAATAGGGTGTCTTGATGGTCCAGACACCCTTTCTTGTTAAGAATGAGAAAAACTGTCCGTGTCCCTTCCGTCTCTATCAGCAGCAGAGCTGGAAAAACACCTTGATTCCTGTAGGAATACGCGAACATCTGATATCAACCCAGTTTCAGTGCCACTTATCAAGAATTATATTTGTAAGTATGTTGTTTGTAAGCCATGTTGGAGGCTACATGAACTGAAAAGCAGGATGTAATTATGACTAAATAGCAAATGTAGAAATAAAATATCAAATTTGAATGAAATCTGTAAGTGCTGAGAGAGAACTTAAAGAAAGATGGCTTATTTTGGTATTCTGTTAGTTTATTGCAGGTAAAGACGCTGACACATGGTTGAAATTATTCTGCTTCTTGAGATTTTTTTTTTTTAGGTGTGTTTGAGAAAACCAATTTATTTTCCATCAAAAATATAGTGAAAACCTTCTACTACAGCTGTTCTTAACCTGGGGTCCAGGGACCCCTGGGAGTCTGTAGAGCTCTCACGGGGGTTCTATTGCAGCAGCAACAGAGACTTGGCAACAGGGGGGTAGCAGGTGCGGAAACTGCTCTCTCCTTTGCAAATGAGGGAGCAGTTTGGGTGCGAGCACACATACCTTCACTGTCGCATCCCTGACGAAAGAGACGCAGCACCAGGCATCTGCGTGTGCCCAAACTACGTCTATGGAGGCCAGGGTTTGAATCCCCACTTGCCTATGGAAGCCCAACGGGTGGTCTCAGGCAAGTCACATTCTCTCAGCCTCAGAGAAAGGCAAAGGCAACAAATCTTGCCAAGAAAACCCTCATGATAAGTTCTCCTTAGGGTTGCCGCAAGTCAGTTTTCAAAGGGGAGAGACACGATGGTTAGAAACAACCTCCCCTTGTCTGCAGCACTTTGCTGTTGTGTGCCTTGAAGTCACTTCTGACTTAATGGCAACCCTAAAGTGAACCTCTCACAGTTTTTTTTTTTTTGGCAAGATTTTTCCAGAATTGCCTTTGCCTTCTTCTGAGGCTGAGAGAGTATGATTTGTCCAAGGTCACCCTTTGTCTGAGCGCGGATTTGACCCTAGTCTCCAGAAGCCTTAAACAAATAAATATTTGAATATCTAAATAAATACTTGAATATTTAAATCTAAATTTAAGTATTTAAATGTTTTGTTAAGCATTGGGGTCCCCAGCAACAAATTATATTTGCAGTAAGGACAATGTTAAGAACTACTGTTCTACTTATTATCACTGTTGTTAACTCTGTTTCCTATAATCATGCTGTTATTTTCCTGCATGGGGACAACAGACTTGTTTTGCTCTTTGAAAATGACATCAGCATTCCGAATGTGCACCAGAAGCTACTCTTTTCCCTGCCAGAAAACAGCATTCCATGATTTTGAAGTGAGAATTATCAGGCAGTCTTGCTACCTCCAAAATAATTCCCTTTATTTCATTCTCATCATTGCCTCACTTTTTATATGCATTGCTTTCCAAAAAAAAAGATACGATCGGAACTGCAGTGTTGAAATATAACATACATTCAAACTCATCTGAAGTCCTTGAACAGAAACAAACAGATGTTCCAACCCTGCTATGGATGCAACAAATTTTGAAAGGCTGAGTTAAATTATCACCAATTCTTGGAAAATATAGTTTTACTAGAGACAGTGAAAATTTTGTGTCACAGAATCTTGAACACTGCATCCAAACAGACAAAAAAACCTCCCATGATTTATTGGGCAGGCAGCTGTCAACATTTCAAGTTTACAAAACAGAAGACAACCATCATTACATAAAGTTTGTTTCATGTTTCAGTATCTTAAGGAGGGAAAAGCACTCTGCGCTCCCAGAGAGGCCCAGAAACCATCCGCCCATCCATCACTCTCCTGAACAGGTGCCTTCTGTGCTCAGAGACTCCTCTACTAAAGTGCACTTAAACACCTCTTGAAAAGTGTCCAGGAAAGGCTCAGTCACTTCTTCAACAGACACATGTCTCTGCAGCTCTTTGCTCAGGGAGGTCACCTCCTTCCCCTCCAGTCCACAGGGAACGATGTGGTCAAACCAGGTCAAGTCAGTGCAGCAGTTCAAAGCCAAGCCATGTGAGGTGATGTGCCTTCCACAATGCACACCTGGAGAGTGGGAAACAAAACAGGTCCATAGATCAGACTGGAAAGAGACCAGGTATATCCCGCCCTCCCTAATGCAAACTTCCAGCGCTGCATGACCTTGTTCATATATTTTATATTGACTGATCAGCTGATTTTTTAAATCCCCCCTTTCTCTCAGCACAGGATTCAAAGCAACTTACAGACATCAAAAAAAAAAAAAAATACAGTCAGCCCTCAATTTTCATGGGGGTTAAGGATGCAGGATCCCCACGAAAGAGGGAAAACTGCAAATATCTCTGGGACCCCATACGCCTACGCTACAGACTCCACTGCTGCATAAGACTTGTTCAGCGTCATCATCCTTTCTGAGAAGGAAGAGGAGGATGGCGACATTGAAGAAGATTTCTACAGCAGCCACAAAAGGATCAGGTTGGTGGCAGTGACTTCTCCTCCTCCTCGTCCTCCTCCACCTTTCCGTCTCTTTTCCGGCCAACAAAACACACAACTGAGGCTGGCTGCTAAGCGAGGCGGAGGTGTCGTAGCGGCAAAGTGGCAAAGGGAGCTACCTGCAGGGCTACAGGCAGGAAAGGCGGAGGACAGTGAGGAAGACGAGTTGCCACGACTGCCAGCCTGACCCTGTGGGGTCTCCCAGATCGAGGACCTTTTCTAGGGCTGTTCTGGCTCCCGTGGCAGCTGGCGCAGTGGTTAAACGCCGGTACCGCAGCCACAAGGTTGTGAGTTCGATCCTGCCGGGCTCCAGGTTGACTCAGCCTTCCAGCCTTCCACAGTTGGTAAAAGGAGTACCCAACTTGCGGGGGGTAATTAGCTAACACACATTGTAAACCACTTAGAGAGCTAAGGATGGCTCACGGAGCAATGTCTCAGCATCACAAACCCTCTCCTTACGTCTTCCCACACACACCCAAGGAAGAAGGTGGGAGAGAGATGGGAAGTGTAGGCCCACTACGCCAACCCACCCCCTTCCCTCTCCTTTTCCTGACCTGGTTTGGACCCTGGGTGTCCATTCTCCCCTGCTTGGCCCCCTTCCCACAGACACAAAAATACACACACACACATTTTGATATTTGCATTTTTTCCACTTTTGCAGGGGTCCTGCACCCCTAACCCTAGTGAATGTGGAGGACCAACTGTAATCAAATCTGAGGAAGGTAAGGCTGCAAAAGTTGAGGGCCTACTGTACGTTAAAAAGACTACTAAAACAAAAATGAAAAATAATTAAGCCATAATTCTGTTTTAAAAAAACACTAGTAAAAAGTTTTAAAATGTATTTAAAACATAATAAAGTAGAGACCCAACACCCTCCCGTTAAAAGCTCCATCTGCTGCTACAAATTAAAAACCAACACCCTGCCTAAATAGAAAGACCTCTGCCTGCCAGCAGAAAGACACCCATGTGGGGGTGAACCAAGCCTCCTATGGAACTAAATTCCACAATTTGAGAGCAGCCACTGAGAAGGCTCTTCCCAGTGTCCTCACCAACCATATCTCTTGAGGATAGGAGAATCAAGAGAGAGCCCTCCCCTGAAGATCTTAAAACTTGGGCTGGCTCACAGAAATGTACCCATTTGCCTAGGCAGAACAGGTCCATAGGCTGGTTATCAACGGCAACATTTTTTAAAAAAGAACACCATAAAACATCTGTTAAAACGTCAAACGTCTTATAAAAATGCTTACAGATATTACACAACAGTTTACAAGATTTGGATCAACAGAGGCAACAAAACTCTGCCCAAATATGGAACCTACAATGTGCAGTTTCAAGACTATATGCTTTTAGATGTGTGTAATTTATGATGACAGATTTATGATTTTTATGATTTTAACTGTTTGTCTTTTAGTTTGATAGTCAGCTCCCTTTGGTCTTATAAGAAAGGGTGAGATAGATATCTAACAAAAATAGTAGAAATAGTACTAACAGTCACATAATGGTCATTGGAAAAAGAAACTGAAGCACTTATCTCTGTGCCTCAAGAACAGGTGCTTCAAATAAATAGCATCAAGGCAAATACTGGGGAAAAAAACACAAACAGAAGTAAGTGTTGTCTGCACAAAGAAAAAAACGAAACTGTTGACCACCTTTTAAATTCGTCCAGCAAGATCACACAGACTGAATATGAGAAATGTCATGAAAAAAATGGTTGTAATGATACACTGGAAACTATACAAAAATATGATTTACCATCTGCAAAGAACTGGTGCAAACATAAGCCTGAAAATGGTGAAATAATAATCCAATGTGACTTTAAGATTCATATTGATTAACAATGGAAGCAGAATATTTCAAATATAACTGTGGCTGAGAAAAAGAAAGCTTGACTTATAGATACGGCAATCCTAAGGAAAAATAGAACTGAAAACAAAGAGAGGGAAATGCATATCAAATATTGAGACCTACAAATTGAAATTCAGCACTTTTGGAGGAAAAATCTGTGGGCCCAGGGGTGAGAGGTTCTCTGGGAATAATGGCAGATGAAGTAAGAAAATATTTGAATGAAATCATCATGCATAGGATCACAACAGCACAATTACAAAACGTGGCTCCACTTGAAATGTGCCACATTATCTGACAATATCTCACTGATTCCTGGATTCTGGACAGATTCCTAATCACTGACGGCCCAAAACTTTAGTGATACCTGGTAGACGGTGAATCCAAGAATAATACAGGCTGAGCCTCCCTTATCTGGAAATCTGAAATCGTCCAAAAATCAAAACTTTTTGCCACCAGCCAGCCATTTCTGCCTTCTAGACAGCAGCATTCCTCCCCAAGGTGGAAGCAGGTGGCTGGCAGGGTCCCTGGATGGAGCAGAGAGGTTGCAGAGAGATGTGGCAGATGTGAGGCTGGGGAAAGAGAGAGAGATGAGGATCTGTGAAATATCAGAGTATGAGGATTTGCACTATTTCTGCCATTTCACAGATCCTCAGTCCTTGTCTCTCATACTCAACACAAGTAGTGAATGAACGAAATGTGAAGCTGGAGAGAGATGGTGGGCTGAGAAAGAGAACAGGGACACTTACAAGGATTATTCACTGGCTACTCTCTCCTCTGTTTCTGTTCTTCAGTTAGTTAAAAAGAGACTCCTGATGGAGGATTGGGGGGAAATCAGTGTTTAGTTTTGGATCCCAGCTCTAAGACATCTCATTATATTGGGTTCTTGTTGTGTGCTTTCAAGTCACTTCTGACTTCTCGTTAGCCTAAGGTGAACCCATCACAGGGTTTTCTGGGGCTGAGAGTGTGTGATGCGGCCGAGGTCAGCCAGTGGCAAATACAGATATTTCTAAATATGAAAAAATTTCAAAAACAACTTCTGGTCTCAAGTATTTCAGATAAGGGAGGCTCAACCACTTAATCCTGCCTTTCCTCCAATGTATTCTAGATGTACACAGCTCTCTTTTCCCCGCTTTTATTTTCACATCAACCTTTGAGGTAGGTTAGGCAGAGTAACTGGCCCAAGAGGCACAGCAGGGAGGGTGGACAGATGGCCCTTGGGGTCCCTTTGAATCCTAAAATTCTATGATTCCAAGTGAGTTTCATGCCTCAGTGGGGATCTGAACCAAGACCTCCCAAGTCCTAGTCCAATACTCTACCTCTCTCTCTGTTCTCCATACCAGGGAAGCTTCTGCTCATCAGAGAAAAATCAAAGGAGGGATGGGGCAGGAAAACATCGGGTCTCTTTGATGCCATATCTCACCCAAAGCATCGCTACGGAGAGCCAGTGCGGTACAGAGATCAGAGTGCTGAACCGGCCCTCGGGAGACCCAGGTTCAAAGCCTCACTGAGCAATGGAATTCACTGAGAGGCCTCTTCCCCATCACTATCTCTGGGCCTAACCTACCTCACAGGGATGTTGTGAAGACAAAGTAGGGAGAAGGAGAGACTGCCCTTGAGCTCAACAGACAAAACATGAGATTAAATGTCTCTACTACTATTTATTTTTTTATTTATATTATTGGATAGAGATGCCACACTTTCTCATAGGACCTGAGTTGGCCTTCCACATTTGCAGGTTTGACTTTTCATGGATTTGATTATTTGCAAATTTCTCCAACCTCTTCTCCCCCGCCTCTGCACCTCTTTTCAGAGGGAACCTTCCCCCTCGGCGGCTCCGGTCAGGCTGCGCGGCCCTTTAAAAACCTGCCTCCGGTCCTCCTCTGTCACCGCCAGCGGCTGCGGGCTGGTCAGCTAAGGATGGATCAGAGCCCAATTTCTCAGCATCACAAACCCTCTCCTGATCCCCATACACCCAAGAAAGGAGGGGAGAAAGAGAGGAAGTATAGGGCCACAACACCTACCCATCCCCTTCCCCTCTCCTCTCCCTACCTGGTTTGTGCCCTGGGTGCCCACTCTCCCCAACCACGCCTCGGCCCCCTTCCCGCCCTCACACACATTTTGAGGTTTGAGATTTTTCCACTTTTGCCAGGGTCCTGCACCCCTAACTTTAGCAAATGTGGAGGGCCAACCGTAGACTAAAAACATCCAGTTGACATCAGAAATTACAAATCGGAAATCAGAAATGGCCAAATGCCTAAAAGTATAAATCCCTGATAAAATACAACAAACAGAACGCAAACAAAGAGCAAGAGCATCTTCTGCTACCGCTGATGCTATGGAAAGCTCCCCATCTCAAGCACTATCCGCGAAACTGCGGGCAAAAGCATCAAAGTCCCGCAAGAGGCGCAGGTGAGGTCATCTGAACGGTCCATTCGTAACACTGAATTCCTCTTCCCTTCAACATACCTCCATCTCTTTTAATCACACAATGGGCTCACTTTTCCTGCTGTTTGCACAGACCTCATATAAAGCTAGTAAGACAAAGGCCCCCCCACATACTCCCCCCTCTTTCTTTCTTTCCTTCCTTCCTTCTTTCTTTTTCTTTCTTTCTTTCTTCTTTCTTTTCCCTTCATTCTTCTTTCTTTCCTTCCTTCTTTCCTTTCCCCTCTCAACCCAATATCTGTTCTTTCTCTTCCCTTCCTTTTCCCTCCCTCCCTTCCTTCTCTTATCCCAACATTATTTTCTTTTCTCATCTTCATTTTTCCTTCCCCTTCATTCTTACCTCCCTTCCTTTCCCCTACACATATCCCCCCTCTTCCTTCCTTCCTTCCTTCCTTCCTTCCTTCCACTTCTCATCCCAATATTCATTCTTCCTTTTTTGCCTCTTCCCTTCATTTTTCTCTTTCATTCCTTCCCCCCTTCCTTCCCCCCTCCACCCCAGACCCCATATTCTTTCTCTTCCCTTTCTTTTCCCCTTCCTTCCTTCTCCCTCTCATCCCAAAATTTATTCTTTCTTTTCACTTCATTTTTCTCTTTCCTTCCTTCCTTCCATCCTTCCTTCCTCCTCATATACTCCCTCCTCTTTCTTTCTTTCTTTCTTTCTTTCTTTCTTTCTTTCTTTCTTTCTTTCTTAATTTCTTTCCCCTTCCTTCCTCCTTCTTTCCTTCCTTCTCGCCTTTCCCCTCTCAACCCAATATTTGTTCTTTTTCTTCCCTTCCTTCCTTCCCGCATCGCAATACTGATTCCTTATTTTCTTTTCTCTTCCCTTTACTTTTCTCTTTCATTCTTTCCTCTTTTCCTTTCGCCTATTTACATATATATAGATAGGGAGGGGGGGAATTCCCTTCTCTTCCTTCCCTCCTTCCTTCCCCCCTCAACCCCCTGCTCTCCCTTCCTTCCCCGCTCTTCTTTTCCTCCCTCCTTCTTTCCTTCCTTCCTTCCCCGCCTCACCCCACTATTTCTTCGTTCCCCCCTTTTCCGCCCCTTCGTTTTCCTCCCTCTTTCCTCCCGTCCCTTCCCCTCGGCCTCGGCCCTCTCCCCGCTCGCTCTCGCGCCCTCCTTCCTCCCCCCCCCCGGGGACCCACCGATGGCGCAGAGCTTCCTCTCGCCGAGCCAGACGCCCGTGCAGGGCGGCGGGCGGGCGCGGGCGGCGGGCAGGCCGAGGCGGCGGCGGCAGAGGCGGACGGCCAGGGCCTCCAGGGCGGCCACGTAGCCCCGCAGCGGGAGCCCGAAGCGCCGCAGGTCCAGCACCGGGTAGGCCACCAGCTGCCCGGGCCCGTGGAAGGTGAGGAGCCCCCCGCGCGGCGCCCGCTCGAAGCCCGCGCCCAGCGCCCGCAGCCGCCGCTCCTCCTCGGCCGCCCACGGCGCCCCCCGGCCCCGCAGCCCCACCGTGTACACCGGGCCCGACGGCTCCCACACCAGCAGGCGGTCCTCCCCCGCCGCCGCCGCCGCCGCCGCCGGGGCCTCCCGCTGCCGCCTCACGCACCGCTCCTGCGCCGCCAGCGAGGCCCCGTAGGCCGCGCGGCCCAGCCGCACCACCCGCACCACCCGCACCGCCGGCGCGCCCGCGGGCCCCATCCCCGGCCTCCCTCCCAGCCCGCCGCCTGGCCGAGCGGGGCGGGCGGAGGGGAAAGAAAGGCCGCTGTCCGGGCCTTGCCGCCGCCGCCGCCTCGGGCGGCACAGGAAGGCGGGCAGAGGGCGAGCGCTCGGGGCCTGAAGGGAAACTCCTTTTTCCTCTTTGCAGTGGCTTAATGACAGTCTAAGCCTGAGGGCAGGGAACTGCTTTGCTGCTCTTTGGCTTCTAAAGCGCCATGTGGAGTGGTGGCCCTGTATCAATAAATGATGATGAAGATGATGATGATGATGATGATGATGATGATGGCAGACACCCCACCCCCACGTAACGAAGTATTATTAACGACTGAATCCCGTTCCTTAGTCCCAGTTAGAGTAGACGATACGAATCAGTTATTGGGTGATGAGCCATCGCAGAAGCTAATCCGGTTCATTCAGTGGGTTGCTTTTAGTTAAGAGTAACAATACGATTTAGTTTATTACCATTATTATTATTTTATGCCCTGCCTTCCTTTCAATAGTGATTTAGTTAAGAGTAACAATAGGATTTGGGTTATCACTGCTGTTCTTAATATTATTTCAGGGCCTTCCCACTGCTGCCTCAGACTGCGGACAAAGGGGGGGGTGGAAGGCGAGAGGGCCTCTGAGCACATGCAGAGCACTCAGGGCTTGAGGAGAAACTCCTTTTTCCTTTTGTGTGGTGGCTTAATTAGACTCTGAGCCCAAGGGCATGGAACCTTTCGGCTGTTCTTTGGCTTGTAAAGGGTCGTGTGCAGTGGTGGCATTATATAAAATGAGGAGGAGGAAGAGGATAATTTTAGTAATAATCCCCCAAGCCAGGCAGACCCCTCCCCACACCACCTAAGAAATTATTATTAAGGCTGAATCCTGTTGGTTAGTCCCCATTGGAGTAAACAGTATGAATCAATTATTGGATGGTGAGCCAACGCATGAGAAAATCCAGTTGATTCAGTGGGCCATTTTTAGTTAACAGCAACAATAGGATTCAGGATTTTTCTACTACTACTATCATCATCATTATTATTAGTGCATCCTGCTTTCCTTTCAGTAGTGAAACTCGAAACAGCTACCAATGCCTCTGAAAACGAAATGCACTAAAGGTGTGCAAAAGCTCCAACGAATGTATAAATATACTGGGGCTTCCCACCACTGCTGCAGAGGTCAGTGAAACGCTGGAGGGCAAGAGGACCTCTGAGCACATGCAGAGTTCTCAGGGCTTGGAGGGAACTCCTTTTTCCTTTTGGGTCATGTCTTAATTCAATTGTAAGCCTGAGGGCAGGGAACTGTTTTCTTGGTCTTTGGCTTCTAAAGCACCATGTGCAGTGGTGGTGCTATATAAATAAATTGATAATGATGACAGACACCCCACAATAACGAATGATTACTAACGTTCAAATCCTGTTGGTTAGTCCCCGTTACAGTAGACAATATGAATCAATTATTGGATGATGAGCCAACATATAAGATAATCGGGTTGATTCAATGGGCCGTTTTTAGTGAAGAGTCACAATAGGATTCAGGATATTATTATTATTGTTGTTGTTGTTGTTGTTATTTTATATCCTGCCTTCTTTTTAATACTGAGACTCAAAGCAGCTAACAACACCTCTGAAAGCAATATGGACTAAAGCTGTGCAAAATCTCCAATGAATGTATAAATATAAAGATATTGGGCCTTTCCACCACTGCTGCAGACGTCAGTGAAAGGCTGGAGGACAAGAGGGCTTCTGAGCGTATGCAGAGGGCTTAGGACTTGAAAGGAACAATCTGCCAGCTCTGCAGCCCCTTCACATAACAAATTATTATTTTATTCATTCATATCGGACCTTTCTCTCAAGAATGAGACGCAAGGCAAGCAACATGTTTGCAGCAGATTAAAATTGTATGAAAGCATCAGTGAAAGTATGAATATAAACATTATTTTAAAAAAAATTAAACAATATATCATGTTAAGAATACTAAACATTCATTGAAAGATAACTTAGCAACCAAAGCCAAAACTGTAAATTGTTGACTCTAGCTAGAGAGCAAGATTGGTTTATTGGGGCAATAAGAAACATTTTTGAGCTAGTTACAAGTTAGGGTTGGCATAGTTAAAACCAGATGGATTTTGCATCTTCAACAATTACGTAGAAGACCTATAAAACCCTTCCTCATTTCTCTGTTAACTCTGTTAACTCATCAGTGACAAAATTATTTTTCTGTTTCTGGTGAGTTTTCATTATTGTTTAAGGCGGTAAGACAGAGGCCACTTCCACACTGCACTGTTATAGTGCTATTACTCCACTTTTGATTTCCTATGGAATTCTGGGGTTTGCAGTTTAGAGAGGGGCATCAAAGGAGCCTTCAGAGGCCCCTGTCTAAAGTGCAAACCCCAGGATTCCATAGGATGTTGAAAGTGGAGTAATAGCACTATAACTGGCTAGTGCAGAAATGGCCAGAGCATTAATAGAAGATTCTGAATTGTCCACCTGTTAATATTCCATTTTTTAAAATATGCAATCTGGTTGTTTCTCAACTCAGGCTATGATCCAAGCAAAGCTAAGAAAGTTACTTTTCAAAAGAATGAGTGTAACTAAGCAGCAGTATGATGATGCTTTACATCCCAGAGCAGCATTCTACCCATTACTCAGTACGTGGATGGCTTCAGTGTGTTGTCCTCTTCATTTCTGAAATAAGTAATTTCCCATGGTCTAACAAGGCCTCTTTACTAGGGACTAAGCCTCCTTTCAACACAGACATACACTTCTGAGTAAATATTCTGTGTTTTGAGGTGGATTAGTGTCAAAGTATTAAAAAAATGCCAGGGCAGAATCTTTAAATGATAGGAGACAGTTTTGCTGATAGGTGTGTCCACGGTAGCAAACCATCAGATTTCGTTTGGGAGATTTGTGATTGCAAACCTGGGCAGTCCACTTGCCTCAAAGTTAAACCTCACTGAAATCAGTCGGGCTTACTTCTGCATTACCTGTGTAGGATGGGAATGAAACTAACAAAATGAATTTGACCACAGAGCATTGTAAGGTACTACACTTAATCAGAAAAAACGAAATGCACAAATACAGGATGGATGACACCTGGCTTGACCACAGTACATGTGAAAGGGGTCTAGGAGTGTTAGTGGACCACAAGTTGACCATGAGTCAGCAGTGTGATGCGGTAGCTAAAAAGGCCAATGCAATTCTGGGCTGGATCAGTAAGAGTATAATGTCTAGGTCAAGGGAAGTAATAGTACCACTCTATTCTACTTTGGTCAGACTCCACTTGTGTCCAGTTCTGGGCACCACAGTTCAGGAATGATATTGACATGCTGGAATATGTCCAGAGGAGGGTGATCAAAATGGTAGAAGGCCTGGAAACCATAAAGTTGGGGCTTAGGGAGGTGGATATATTTGTCCTGGAGAAAAGAAGGCTAAGAATTGAGATGATAACCATGTTTAAATATTTGAAAGGCTGTTGTATGGAGGACAGGGTAAGCTTGGTTTCTATTGCTCTGAAGACTAGAACACGGAACAGTGGATTCAAACTGCAAGAGAAGAGATTCTGCCTAAACATTTGGACAAACTTCCTGATGGTAAAAACACTTTGACAGTGGAATACGCTGCTGCCACAGAGTGTGGTGGAGAGTCCTTTTCTGGAGCTTTTTAAACCGAGGCTGTCCATCTGTTGAGAGTGCTTTGATTGTGTCTTCTTGCGTGGCAGAAAGGGGTTGGACTGGATGGCTCTTGGGATCTCTTCCAACTTTAGGATTGTATGTATAGTACAGGCACAAGTGTCTTTATGTGGTCTCCAGATGCTGTCTAGTTGCAACTCCCAGCAGCCTGGGCAACGATGTGGAATGCCTGGAGTTGTAGTCCAGCATCATATGGAGGGCCCTACTTTGCCTACTGCTAAAATTCTAGAGCCATAATCCTCACTTTGACCATTTCTAGTGCTAATCTACAGTGATCTATTTTATCTCAATGCTTTTCAGACGTTCTTTCACCGGGAAAACTTCCCAGGTTGTTAGGAAATCAGTTCTTGGTTCATAATGGAAAATGTTTGCATGGTTCTCAATTCTGGTCATGATCACCTGCTATCTAGTCACCTGCTGGTCCACGTGAGCCAAGATTTACGGCTAGACCACATTCAACTCTGTCCTCTAGTGTTTTTGTTTTATTTGTCACAGGAGGAGATGGGCTGGACAACCTGCTTGGTTTTTTTTATAGAACTTTATCTGCCACTGTTTTGTTCTCAGTGAGCCAGAGTGGGAAACTGTGGTGGGTCTCAGGTCTGTATTTCTCCCCCAGGATTTTCTAGGTTTACCAAAAGAACAAACCACCACCACCACCAGAGGTGACTGGAAGTCCAATTCTGTTCTGAAAAATTACTGGGTTTTTTTAAAAGTGTACAGTACAGGAGTCCCTTTTCTTAGAATCATCAAATCCTAGAGTTGGAAAAGACCCCAACAGCCATCCATTCCAAGCCCTTGCTGTGCAGCAATACCCAATCAAAGCATTCCCAACAGAAGGCCATCCAGCCTCTCTTTAAAAACCTCCAAAGAAGGAGAAGACTCCACCACACTCCCATGCAGTATATGTCACTGTCAAACTGCTCTTACCATCAGGAAGTTCTTCCTAATGTTTAGATGGAATCCCTTTTCCTGAAGTTTGAAGCCATTGCTCCATGCCCTAGTCTCTGAAGCAGAAGAAAACAGGCTTGCTCCGTCCTCCACAGGACATCCCTTCAAATATTTAAACACAGCTATCATGTGGTCTCTTCACCTTCTCCGGGTTAAACGTCCCCAGCTCCCCTAAGCCACTCTTCTCCTAGGGCTTCATGGTTTCCAAGCCTTCTATCATTTTGGTCGATCTCCTCTGAACATGTACCAGTTTGTTAATATCTTTCTTGAATTGTGGTGCCCAGAACTGGACACATACTGAACCTAATGATTAGGTTCAGTATGAGATCACTCCATAACCAAATACTTTACATAAACCACGGCCTATTCATCATTGTTGTTCATTTAAAAACAACGTTTGGTTTCATCCTCTAGTTGTTAAACCTTTGTAATAAGAACTAGGAAGGAAAAATAAAATTGTTGCTGAGATTCTTGGCAAGCGGACAAAATCTTAGAACTCGCTGTGCAAGAACGCCTCTAAAGTACACATATTGGCCCACTTCGGATTTACGACAGCTTTTTATGTAATTACGAAATATTACAGAGTTCTTAAGGAACACGCTTTTCAATGGCTTGAAGTTTAAATAATAATAAAATCATTCAAACATAACCTTGGTGACTTCTGTAGAGATAAAAATTCAGTTGTGGAACATCAATTCAAACTCATCCTGGACCGTACCCTAAGCATGCTTCCAGTAGGACTTGAGATGTACAGTAAAAGTTAAAGGAGCTGCCTGAGAGGATCCACACATTCAGTCATCCACAAAAATAATCACCTTTTAAAACAGTACAAAAAAGGTGCTACTGATGATGGTGGTCCACGGGTGGCTTCAAGAGGTTGCTTGCATCCTGTGAATGGCAAACTTAAATGCAAGGACACCAGGCACAAACTCCATAACTTTATCTGCACTTCATAGAATCCTAGAGTTGGAAGACACCCCAAGGGCCATCCAGTCCAACCCCGTTCTGCCACGCAGGAACACACAAAGCACTCCCAAAACATGGCCATCCAGCCTCTAAAAACCTGTAAAGGAGGAGTTTCCACCACACTCCAAGGCAGTGTGTTCCACTGCCAACCTGCCCTTACTCTCAGGAAGTTCTTCCTAATTTTCCTGGAGTTTGAACCCATTGGTCTGTGTCCCAGTCTGTGGAGTAGCAGGAAAAAAACCATCCCATCTTCCATATGACATCCCTCCAAATATTTAAACATGGCTGTTGTGTCCCCTCTGAACCTTCTCCAGGCTAAACATCCCCACTCCCCTAAGCTGTTCCTTGGAGGGTATGGTTTCCAAGCCTTTTACCATTGTGGTCCCCCACTTGGGTTCACCTAGTATGTTATGTTGCAATGCAGTGGACAACTGGTTCCAGTTGGTTGTTTCAGAAGACAGAGGGTAGAAACACTGCGCTGAAATCCTCTTGGTATCTCACGTATCCTCAGTTTTCCGTATGGAAGCAGCTGGAAATTTTTATCCAATGCGGAACATAAAAAAAAAACCCACACAAAACTCAATAATAGGGTCCACAAGAGGGAGAAGGGTATAATATACAAAAAGAAATGTATACAAGCAGCTGTAGCAGTAAGGATACTAAAACTGGTAGCACAATTGTAGAGCATCTGCATTCAGTTTAAGGTCGTGGAGCAGAAGAACACATGCAGTGCTATTGTGAATTGTGCACAGAGATGCACATTGGGCATTGTGCACACAGCTGTGCATTGCACGAGTATATGTCGATTTGTTTGCACATTCTTTTTATGTCACGTTGCAATTCAATAACTAGGTAACACTGGGCAACTGCTGAGTAATTCCATGGGCATATTCCATCTTGATGCATGATCTCTGTGATTGTCATATTCATGTGTGTACACAGCAAACAAGTAGTTAGCGTGGCTGATACTGGCTTGGTGTTACCCCACATATGCATTGCAAGGAAGTCCTTTTGCTGTCAAGAGACAATGAAAAATAGTGTGGGAAAATACTACAGGCTTTGTTACCTGTAAATATCTGCAGCAGAGTAACAGCGTCTTTGGCTGGGACTTATCACATAATCTTGTTTCTCTTTTGTTGTTCTCCCATGTTTGGAAAGTGTTACTTTTATTATGACAAAAAAAATGCTTTGTGAAAGAAACACTTTCTAAACGGTCTCCCACCAGGAGAACAACAGAAGAGGAACCAAGATCGTGATAAGTCCCAGCCCAAGACATAACTATCCTGCTGTAATTGTGATTTACTTGCCTTGTCTGATAAATTCCTCTGTGTGTGGCATCTTTTCCATGAAACAATGCGGTGTATGAAAAAGTTAACATTTTGTGTGATAGGCCATGCTGGTGAGAGTACTTTAAGAGATGCTATCCAAAGCTCTTGAGACCAAGAAGATTTCCACACGACACTCTTATAGCGCAGTGATTCCACTTTCAGCCTCCTATGGAATCCTGGGGTTTGCAGTTCCGGGAGGGGCCGGCCAACCCCTCCCAGAACTACAAACCCCAGGATTCCATAGGAGGTTGAAAGTGGAATCATTGCACTATAAGAGTGTCGTGCGGAAATGGCCCAAATGGGGCAGCAGCAAGAGCATCAGAGCAGGAGATCTGACCAATGTTGGAAAGGAAGCTTGGTTGCTAGAACAGGAAGCTGGTTTGTACAGGCTTCACTGACATGAAGAAGAGATGCCCAAGAACACAACTGTGTGTTTTTGCACATCTTCTCATCATTTCAATCAGGCTGGTGCAACAAAATGTCCTGCCAGATTATCCCCTTTTATGTTGGAGGACATGTGGTGGTCGTGTGGTGTGTCCTCACTTATGGTGACCCTAAGACAAGACTATCATGAGCCAAAATTTCTTTGGAAGAGGTTTGCCCTGGGCTTCCTCTGAGGCTGAAGGAGTATGACTTGGCCAAAGTCACCCAGTGGGTTTTCATGACTGAGTGAGGATTCAAACCCTCCACTCCAGAGTCCTAGGCAAGCATCCAAACGACTGTGCCGTGCAGACTGTTCTCCA
Organism: Cyclura pinguis; assembly: GCA_030412105.1. NCBI lineage: Eukaryota > Metazoa > Chordata > Lepidosauria > Squamata > Iguanidae > Cyclura > Cyclura pinguis. The sequence continues at coordinate 287,759,615 of CM059601.1, read as the reverse complement.
TTTTTGGAGAGGTTGGATGGGCATCTTTCAGAAGTGTGTTAGTTGTGTATTCCCGAATAGTAGAATGGGGTTGGACTAGATGGCCCTTGTGGTCCCTTCCAACTCTAAGATTCCTTGATTCTGTGGGATTTCAATCATGTATCTGCCTTGGGCCAGGCTTCTCTGCTGCTCCAGAGACCAGGACAAGGAGCAATGGATTCAAGCTGCAGGAAAGGAGATTCCACCTGAACCTCAGGAAGAACTTCCTGGCGGTAAGAGCTGTCCGGCAGTGGAATATGCTGCTGCCTGAATGGTGCATGGTGGAGTCTCCTTCCTTGGAGGCTTTTAAGCAGAGGCTGGATGGCCATCTGTCGGGAGTGCTTTGAGGGTGTTCCTGCATGGCGGGGATTGGACTGGATGGCCCCTGCGGTCTCTTCCAACTCTACATTTCTATGATTCTATGATTCCCATATCCATGTCTGGGTGAGAGCATTCAGTTACAGCGCGCACTACTAGTTTCATGCTAAAGAAGCTTTCAAAGGCCACATGTCTGTATGCAGCATCACCAAGAGCAAGGGCATTTTTGCAAAATGCATGTATGTGGAGGTGGTGGTGAATGAACATTGAAGCTAAGCCATCACCTTTCCCACAGTTGCCTGAAGTAAACCATGCCGCATTTGACAACAAATATAAAGAAAGACAAGGGAAGGTGTTCCCTGAATACTGTTTGTTTACTTTCTCACTCATTAAAATTGGGGAAAGGACCATAACAGAAGGCTGTTAAATGCAACGATAAGACAAGCATCTTCCAAGACAAGCACTGGCAGAGAAACACAGTGTACCAAGTTAGATCTGAGGGATTATGACTGGGCTGTGGCTTCAGACTTTTATGAACTATTTGCTATGTTCTACAAGCAGATGTGTTCATCACTGATACGTAATGAGCACAGGAAGAGATGTGTAGCACCATAACAAAGGCCTGCCTAATCTGTTGATTCAGGGAATTATAGAGTTGGAAGAGATCCCAAGGTCATCTAGTGCAGCCCGATGATGGTGATGACGCGGGAAATCCACAGTTGCAGCATTGCTAGATTAGCCATTTAACCTCAGTGTGAAAATCTCCAGCAAAGCAAATTCTACAAGCTTTTCTAGCATTTCCCAGGTGCAAATTGTCATTTGCATTGCCCACATCTCTATAAGAGAACAGCCTTCTCCTCCACTACGCCCCTGCTTATCTTCGGAGGGCTACAGAATGGCCACACTTCCTCTGCATATACAGATAATATGTAGCCATGATCATCATCACATTTACTTATAACGCCCTTTTCACCAAAGTGCAGAACATCAACACATACAGCTAAAGACAAGGACAATAAAATATAAATAAAATGAAGACCCCAACACCAGTTTCTGCCCACCTCAGCAATCTCTGGCCCAACCCAGCGGCTGAATTTGGCGAATCAAAGAGAAAGGTCTTCAACCCCTTACAAAATGGGTGAGATCCTTGTCCTCCAGCTGGAGGTCCAAAGGAAGTCTGTTCCATAGATGTCACGCCAGACCTTGGAAGGCTTGCAGCCTAAATAGGGCTGTGCTCATCTGTGGAACAGACAACAATCCTACAGATCTTAGGGCCTTTCCGCACTATACTGTTATAGCGCTATGATTCCACTTTCAACATCCTGTGGAATCCTGGGGTTTGCAGTTTAGGAAGGGGCCTTTCAGCCAGAGAGCTCTTTGGCCTCAGTAAACTACAAACCCCAGAATTCCACAGGACGTTGAAAGGGGAATAATAGCACTATCGCAGTGAAGTGCAGAAGTGGCCTCTTTCTTTGGAGGCCTTGAAGCAAAGGTTAGATGGGCATCTTTCAGGAATGCTTTAGCTGTGTTTTCTGGCAGAAGCTAGACTAGATGGCCTTTGAGATCCCTTCCAGATCTAAGATGCTATGATCCTGTGGAAGTGAGTTCCGCAGTTTAACTCTGCTCTGTATGAAAACATACTTCCTTTTTCCTGGCTGACTCTTCCCACCATTCCAATTCTCTGAATGACCCCTTTGAGTTCTAGTACTATATGAAACACAGAAAAAATTTCCCTCTCCACACCAGGCCTAATTTTCTAAATCTCTAATTGCTGAGCTTGAAATGTTGACTTTTTGGCCAACAATTCTCAGAATCCTGCAGCCAACATGGCTGCACCATGGGAGCTGCAATCCAAAAACTGTAGTTCTGGGGGATTTTACTCTATCTTCCCCTTATGCTTCCAGAAAGCAGAGCTCTAGAAAGCTCTTTTTTGTTTTTTTGACTGTAACTCCCAGTCTGGCAGGGGGATTCTGAGAGCTGCAGTGAAAAAGGGAACGTCTCCCAGGTCTGTGAATACAGTATTTGATAGGAGGGGATTGTGGTTTCTGATGGAGTTTCTTAATCCCTATGCTCCACAGGCTCAGAGAAGACTTGGAAAGAAGACAAACACACATATTCACACACCAAATTGCCTCATTTCATCCATGTGTGTTGCATTCTTAAGTGTCCAGCTGTTTCCTTCTTTCCAGAGGAAAGCAGCACATCTGTGAAGGTCAAAGGCCCACAGTTTTCCTTTCTGGCATGCTATGCTTGATTCTACACAACAGCGACAGTGACAACAAAACAAACCAGGAAATTAGGGAGCAAGCTAAATGTAACTATGGGGCAGGGGGAGAAAATGAGGGCATTGCTCCCCAAAATCAGAATTCTCCCTTCCCAGTGAAATTTTCCTTCAGTCCTTAGATTTCTGGCATCCTGCTGCTGTCTTCATATATGGTTGCTTTTGCCGTTGCTCTGCTTTTATAGGCATCACATGCTGTTCAACGGCTCACTTTTTGACGTTCAGCTCTTTCAATCTTTGTAAGTTATAGACCTGTACCATTTTTTTGACATGGGGTCCAAGCAAGCTTCCATAATACATAAGAAGGCAAGAGAAGAACTGATGAAAGACTGGATTTGTTTTTCAACCAATTCCATTTTCTGACAGTGCTCTGGTCCCTAACCCACCAGATTTTATTGGTCTCAAATACAAATTTTGTTGACAGCTACTGCTCAAAACCAAGCACAGCCTTTCATATGTCCTAATTTGGCAAGGACAGGGCCACTTTTCCTACTGCTTTAAAAATGTCCTGCTTTCTCTCTCCTTCGACATGGCAGCTGTGTTTAAATATTTGAAGAGATGTCATATGGAGGATGGAGCAAGCCTGCTTTCTGCTATTCCAGACACTAGGATATGGAGCAATAGATTGAAGCTACAGGAAAAGGGATCACGCCCTTCCTGATGGTAAGAGCAGTGGAATACATTGCTACCTGAGAGTGTGGTTAATTTTTGTTAATTTTGCATGAGATTTTGTGGCTATGAACCCACTTCTTTGGAAGCAGTGCTGAGATTTGGTAGTTGCCAATGCACTAGAGCCCTCTGGCAGAAAATTTTAAATATCTCACTAAACTACAAATCCCAGGAATCCATAGGATGTAGCAAAAGCAGTTAACGAAGCATCCAAGTACTGTAATTATGCAGCCCGAACAGGACCTCTCTCCAGTGATGTGGACTTGAGTTGATAGACTTGGACTCAAGTCGGACTTAAGTCGCTTCAGTGACTCGACTCAGACTCAACCATAAATGATGCACTGACGTGACTCGACTCGACTCGAGACTTGGATATTTTTAATGACTGACTTGCTCCCCTTGGTTCAGTTAACATAACGCATTCGTCCAGAAATCTTACGACTTTGAACAACACCTCCATCTCTTTTTGCCTACTAGTCACAGGACAATCTCTCACAGGCCCAGAGTGTGGGCCCATTTCTCAGAGGGGCACAGCAAACGGGGTGAGGTGGGCTTGAGGCCTGCTCAGCAGCCTGTCCCTGCTGCATATCGGAGGAGCCTTCTAAAATGTTTCCTAAGAGCAAAACACATGACTTGTCTCCAGAGTGCGGGGTGCATTTCTCAGAGGGGAACAGCAAATGTGTCAGGCAATGGGTTTGAGGAAGAAGGATCCTTCCTTCTAAAGCTTCTGAATCTTCAGTAATGAGGAGTTAGACAGGATCCTATTCCCTACTTCCAAAGCTGCAAATGGCAAAATGTGGAGAGCCAACTCTGCTTAAATGGTTAAAACTGAATGTATTTCACTCTATCCATTAATTCTGAAATTTTGGTTAGGGTATAAAGTTGGCTTCCAGAATTGAGACTTGACTTGAGACTGGAAGGTAGTGACTTGAGATTTGACTTGGAGTAAAAGACTTAAATATATCACCGCCTCTCTCTCACGCAAATGCACGTAAAATGGATGAGAAAAGTTCAGTTGGTGCTACAGTGAGAAACCCCCAGAAACCCGTGGGGGCAAAATATGCATTGACTTGAGCACTGAGAAACCCTTTCCTTCCTTCTTCGTGCTCTGCTGCTAGAAGAGGAAATTCCAGGCTTCCTTGACTGTCCTTGCAATCCAGGAAGAGGAGAAGTCAGACGTAAACGGGATCTGCCTTGTGTTTCCTCTCAGCATCCTAGGAATGTGATTTAGGGTCAGCTCAGACGCACATGGACCGAGGGCCATCCCGGATAGGAGGCTGATTTTCTTTCTAAATTAAAGTTTTGTAAGGAATCCAAGAGTTGTTAACCCAGGTGAACCTTCAAAATGGCACTTTAGAACTGGATGAGATGAACCATCAAAGAGATGGTGATCTTGAATGGCTCAAGGCCATTTTGCTGGTTATTTTTCCTTCTGATGCACAGGAACAGTCTGGTTTTTGTTTTTAAGAAAATACAGGTTGTTCCTGCTGACATTTAAAAATAAAATTATGTACCTCATGCTGCAAAACTGACATATCAGCGGTTCACACACAGACATGGTTTGAAATGGTTGCAGTTCTGGCCTGGAACTCTAGCCTTGTCCTCGGGCAAGTCACTCCATCTCAACCTCAGTATCTTAACTATTAGGTGGAAATAATAACAGTCCACCTTAGGCTCTTCAGCGTAGAAAGAAGGCAATTAAGGGAATAAATGGTAACTGTGATTTTATCATTGAACCAGTGGAACTGAACATTAAAGGGAAATGAATGTTAAAGAAGCAATCTGAAGTGCGAAGTCTGTTTTGGGAACAGGATTCACACTTTATAGAGCTCCTTTAAAGTTTGAACTAAAACCCAGTCTGGATTCACTAACCAACTGAGATGGAAGCCACTGTATAAAATTATGTACAGTGCAGCCTAGAATTGCATTGGCTTTTTTAGCTGCTGTGTCACACTGCTGACTAATGTTCAGCTTGTGGTCTACTAAGACTCATACATCCCGTTCAGAAAATGTGAAAGAGATCTATCGAAATCAAAATCAAATGAAAAGCAGAGGGTGATGAAAGAAAGAAAAAAAAATCATCCCTGGATCCATTTTGCAAGAAGCTGTCAGGTGGTTACTAGAAAGTTCAAAATGTTTCTGTTTGCTTATGCAAGGCTTACCCAACCTCATGGGTTCATTTCCCGTGTGCCCGTTCTTGTGTTTTAAATAAAAAGTTTGCTGGAACACGTTGAACTGCTTTATTATTTTTTTTGTGGGGCAGGAACCTATCCCTATTTCTTTGGCGGACCCTCATTTGTGGACCACCCCCTTGGAGGTTTGGTGGGCAGGTAGGCACCAACACTGGGTTCTTTCTGGCAACCTGTTAAAAACATGGGGTTTTATAAAAGACCTGGTTTTTGTTGTTGTTAATTGCCATCAAGTCGACTTGATGCCTTCCATCCACCTGTCATGCAGTGTTCCTCTTTTCCTACTGCCTTCCGCTTTACCGAGCATTATCATCAACTTTCCCAATGAGTCATGTCTTCTCATAATATATCCAAAGTACAGCAGCCTCTCATTTTTTTCACTTCAAGGGGAGTTCAGGCCTGATTTGCTCTAGGACCCATTCATTTGTCTTTTCACCGTATCCATAGAACTCTTCCCTAGCACCACATTTTGTATGAGTTCGTTCTTTTCTTACTAGCTGTCTTCACTGTCCAGCTTTCACAACCAGACTAGAGCCATTTGCGCACTAGGCTGTTATAGCGCTATGATTCCACTTTCAACATCCTATGGAATCCTGGGGTTTGCAGTTTCGGGAGGGGCCGGCCGGCCCCTCCCGAAACTGCAAACCCCAGGATTCCGTAGGATGTTGAAAGTGGAATCATAGCGCTATAACAGCCCGGTGCGCAAATGGCCATAGAAATTAAAAATATATTCCCTGTATTTCTCCACATTCGCTAGGGTGGGGGGCTCAGGAGCCCCACAAAAGTGTGAAAATCGTCAATATCAAAAAGCGTGTGTGTGTCTGTGGGAAGGTGACCAAAGCATGGTGGGGAGAGTGGGCACCTGGGGTCCAAACCCGATTGGGTAAAAGAAAGGGAAAGGGGGTGGCTTGGCATGGTGGCCCTATACTTCCTTTCTCTTGCCCATCTCCTTCCCTGGGTGTGATGGGAGGAGGCATCAGGAGAGGGTTTCTGGGACTGAGAGAAATCAGGCTGCAATCCACCCACAGCTGGCCTGGCAGCAGTTGGTGGAGGAGGAAGAGGACCAGAGGTAGGTTTTTGAAGGGCTGCCCACCCTGATCGGAGCCCCAAAGAAGGAAGGTTCTCCCAGAAAAGAAGTGCCAGAGGTTGGGGGGGTGCAGGGGTTGGAGAATGATAGAAATCATAGAATCATAGACATGTAGAGCTGTAAGAGACCCCAGGGGCCATCCAGTCCAACCCCCTGCCATGCAGGAATACCTTCAAAGCACTCCCGACAGATGGCCATCCGGCCTCTGCTTAAAGAACTCCAAGGAAGGAGACTCCACCACACTCTGAGGCAGCAGATTCCACTGCCGGACAGCCCTGACCGTCAGGAAGTTCTTCCTGAGGTTCAGGTGGAATCTCCTTTCCTGCAGATTGAATCCATTGCTCCTTGTCCTGGTCTCTGGAGCGGCAGAAAACAAGCCCTCTCCCTCCTCTACATGGCATCCCTTCAAATATTTAAACATGGCTATCATGTCCCCTTTTAACCTTCTCTTCTGCAGACTGAACATACCTAGCTCTCTAAGTCTATCCTCATAGAGCATGTCTTCCAGGCCCCTCACCATTTTGGTCGCCCTCCTCTGGACCTGCTCCAGCTTGACCATGTCCTTCTTGAATTGGGGTGCCCAGAACTGGACACAGGATTCGAGATGAGGTCTAACCAAAGCAGAGTAGAGTGGTACCAGTACCTCCCTCGATCTAGACACCATACTCCTATTGATGCAGCCGAGAATTGCATTGGCTTTCTTGGCTGCCGCATCACACTGCTGACTCATGTTCAGCTTGTGGTCTATTAAGACTCCTAGATCCCTTTCACACGTACTGCCATCCAGCCACGTGTCCCCCATCCTATATTTCTGCATTCCATTTTTTCTACCTAAGTGTAGGACCTTACACTTCTCTCTGTTGAATTTCATTTTGTTAGCCTTGGCCCGGCTCTCCAATCTGTCCAGGTCATTTTGAATTTTGATCCTGTCCTCTGGCGTATTAGCAACCCCTCCCAATTTGGTGTCATCTGCCAATTTGATGAGCATGCCCTCTATTCCTTCATCCAAGTCGTTGATGAAGATGCTGAACAGCCCTGGGCCTGGGACAGAACCCTGTGGCACCCCGCCAGTCACTTCTCTCCAGGATGAAAGGCAGCCATTGGTGAGCCCCCTTTGGGAACGGTCAGTCAACCAGTTACAGATCCACTTTACCAGCTTCTTTGCAAGAATGTCATGGGGAACTTTGTCAAAGGCCTTACTGAAATCGAGAAATGCTACATCCACAGCATTCCCTTCATCTATCAAGCTAGCAACTCTATCATAGAAAGAGATAAGATTAGTCTGGCATGACTTATTTTTGAGAAATCCATGTTGACTTCTCGTGAGTACTGCGTTGCTTTCTAAGTGATTAGAAACTGACTGCTTAATGATCTGCTCCAGGATCTTTCCGGGTACTGATGTCAGGCTGACTGGGTGATAATTATTTGGGTCCTCTTTTTTTCCCTTCTTGAAGATGGGGACAACATTTGCCCTCTTCCAGTCTGCTGGAACTTCTTCTGTCCTCCAAGATTTCTCAAAGATTATAGCAAGCGGTTCCGAAAGGACCTCTGCCAGTTCTTTTAATATCCTAGGATGCAATTCATCTGGCCCTGGAGACTTGAATTCCTCCAGTTTGGCCAGGTATTCCTGTACCACCTCTCTACCTATTATGTGCCTCATTTCCCCTGCTTCCTCCCCTGCTCCCCGCCCGCCAGGTTGAGCGCTTGTATCCTTCTGGGAAAAAACTGAGGCAAAGAAGGTGTTAAGTAGTTCTGCCTTTTCTCTCCCCCCTGTTAGTAATTCGCCATCTCCTCTGCGCAGGGACCCTAAGATCTCCTTTCCTGCAGCTTGAATCCATTGCTCCTTGTCCTGGTCTCTGAAGCAGCAGAAAACAAGCCCGCTCCCTCCTCTACATGGCACCCCTTCAAATATTTAAACATAGCTATCATGTCCCCTCTTAACCTTCTCTTCTGCAGACTAAACATACCCAGCTCTCTAAGTCTATCCTCATCGGGCTTGGCTTCCAGGCCCTTCACCATTTTGGTCGCCCTCCTCTGGACCTGCTCCAGCTTGACCATGTCCTTCTTGAATTGGGGTGCCCAGAACTGGACACAGGATTCAAGATGAGGTCTAACCAAAGCAGAGCAGAGTGGTACCAGTACCTCCCTCGATCTGGACACCAGACTCCTATTGATGCAGCCGAGAATTGCGTTGGCTTTCTTGGCTGCCGCATCACACTGCTGACTCATGCTCAGCTTGTGGTCTATTAAAACTCCTAGATCCCTTTCACACGTACTGCTATCCAGCCACGTGTCCCCCATCCAATATTTCTGTTTTCCATTTTTTCTACCTAAGTGTAGGACCTTACACTTCTCTCTGTTGAATTTCATTTCACAAATAATTCACAAATTCGCAAATAATCAGATCCATGAAAGTCTGTGAAAAACTGTGCCAACAAGGAGGAAAAATGGCAGATGTCTAAAGAAACCAGAATGGTTGACTGAAGAACTCTCAGCTGAGCTAAGCGTTAAAAGAAACATGTACAGGAAATGGAAGAAGGGTGAAACCACCAAAGGGGAATTCAGGCAAATAGCCAGGAGATGTCGGGAGAAAGTCAGAGAAGCTAAAGTGAGACTGAACTCAGGCTGGCCAGAGACATCAAAAACAATAAAAAGGGCTTTTTTAGATATGTCCGCAGCAAAAGGAAAAACAAGGAAATGATAGTAGTTCTGTATGGAGAAGATAGCCAATTAATAACGGAGGGAAGTGAGAAGGCAGAACTACTCAATACCTTCTTTGCCTCAGTTTTCTCCCAAAAGGATAGAAGGACCTAACCTGGGGGGTGGGGAGCAGGTGAGGAAGTGGGGGAAATGCAGCACAGAATAAGTAGAGACGTACTACAGGAATATCTGGCTAAACTGGATGAATTCAAGTCCCCAGGGCCAGATGAATTACATCCAAGGATATTAAAAGAACTGGCAGACGTCGTTTCTCAACCACTTGCAACGCTTTGATGGGTGTTCCTGCATAGCAGGGAGTTGGACTCGATGGCCCCTGGGGTCTCTTCCAACTCTATGATTCTATGAAGTCAGACCCACAAATGTGGAGGGCTGGCTATGCTGTGGCCTGGATGATTCTGCTTGTGGTATTTAATGATATAGCCTCATTTACCATTTCTAAAATGTACACAAAAATGGGGGGGGTCAAAGGGTGGGCTTTCTTTTTTCTTTTTGTGCTGAAACAGTCTAACACGGCTGTGTCTTTCAAAATATACATGTAGAAACTCTTAGAGGTTTCAGCCTTATAAGCTGCTTTGAAGCTTGTGAAATCATTTACTACATTTTCAGTCTCTTTAAATTGCTCTTATCGCTGTTAGATTTGTTTTAAATTGTCTCAGCTGTTTTTACTTGAATGCCACCCTGAGATACCACAATACTGGACCGCAGTATAAACACGAGTTGAGTATACAGTATCTGGAAACCCGAAACCTTAAAAAAAACCCAAAACTTTTTTTGCTGCCTGCCACCCACTTCTCCCTTCGAAGCAGGAGCTGTGGTGCTCCTGCTCGTTCATCTTTCTTGGATCCTCAGTCTCTCTCCAGACTCTCATATACAACACGAGTACAATACGCCCACACTATATGCAGGAATTGTGTTCCAGGAACCACAAGTAAAGCAAAAAATTGAGTGTTGTGTCCCTCTGCAGTTAATGCGCTCCCCTGCGGCAATGCAACAGCACCCCTGTCACATCCATTGACGATGAAGGGATGCAAGGCTTCTCAGGACCTCACGTTTATGCATGCAGAAGTTGTGCCAGACGAAGGTGCTCTGTAGTGAACGAACGAGATGTGAGGCCAGAGAGAGAGAGACAAGGATTTGTGAAATCGTGGGAATCCAAGCCTAGTGTTTGGTGTGAAGCAGCAGTTGTGGCTCTCGTGCTCGTTTGTTCGTGAGCTCCTCCGAAATCTCCTGTACAGCACTGCATTTTATGCATATACAATTTTTATGCAAATTTTATGCAAATACAGACACGCCAAACCCCATACAAATCTGAAATACCAAATGTTTCTGGTCCCAAGCATTTCGGATAAAAGATACTCAACCTGAAATAAATCGGGTCTGCACTCAGGAAATACTAATTTATTGTGGTTCGTGGACCAGATGGGGCTTTCACCACAGCGTGACATCAACACACAAGTGCATTAATTGAAATCCTTATCCGTCAAGTCAGGTGAAATTCATCTCTTCCTTCCTCTCAAACAGTATATCTGTTCAGCCACCTTTAATGGGCTTCTTGTGACCAAGAAGATTGGAAGCCTCTTTGATTCCATTAAGGGCCAGTCATGAGGGGCCCCGCTCCATCCCTCCCCTCCTAGTCCGAATAATCTCCACCCCTCTCCCTCCCTCTGAAGACCGGTGCTCTTAGGAAATCCATTTGCTGTGGCACACTGAACCCAAAATTTAAGCTATTCTCTTGAAGTTCTCCAGCAATTTTCTTAGCTGGCGGAGGTCAATCTGTGACAGCCATTTTGACGAAGGACTTGGAGAACATGGCTACCTTCGTGAACTTTAATTTCTTCTCCCTGGTGATGCTCTTGGCTCTGGCCGCAACTGTCTGTAAGTACGAAGAAATATACCTTAATATTATTCAGTCATTTTTTAAAAAACAGAGCTTGGAAAAAGTTGACTTTTGGAGATTGCAACTGACATAAATCTCTAGCCAGCAGCTTCTGGGAGCCCAAGTCCAAAAATGATCTTTTACAAGATCTGATGTTATCTCTCTTTCCCATGGACTTTATCCCCTTCCCTCAAAGGTTCCCACCTCCTCCTGTTTTATCCTAACAATAACCCTATAAGGTAGGATTATGGTGGGAGAAAATGACTTGTTGTTTCAATCAGCTCCATGGATTCCAACTCAGGTATTTGTTCTAATAACAATTGGGCCACATTGCCTCACAATATTTTAGCAGTCCTGATAGACAGCAGGTGGAAGAAACATACTGTGAAGAGTTTAGCTCTCACACGCTTCCCAGTTTTGATATCCTGCATAGAGTTGCCATATTGCCTGGCTGGTCATGTTTTACCCACCTTCTAGGCATACTGTGCCGTTGTCATTTTTTTCTGTTTTGCTTTTTGGGGGTTTCTTTTTGGACAATTAGCCCAGATTCCAAGAGTTCCTTTTTAAAAAGCCTCTAGCCCTTCTGGAAGTCAAGAGACAAGGCTAAATGTGCAGCCTTCTTGCTTTGTGAGCCCTTCTAGAAACCAAGGCCATTTCCGCACTAGACTGTTATAGCGCTATTATTCCACTTTCAACATCCCATGGAATCCTGGGGTTTGCAGGTTCGGGAGGGGCCGGCCGGCCCCTCCCGAACCTGCAAACCCCAGGATTCCATGGGATGTTGAAAGTGGAATAATAGCGCCATAACAGTCTAGTGTGGAAACGGCCCAAGATACGAGGCAAAATGTGTAACCCTTTTGTTTTCCAGTTTGGGGAGAAAGCTGATTGTGTTTGCAGAGATTTAAGATCTGATTTTAAAGAGCTGCTTGCAAATGGTACATCGAAAGCAATGGCGGTGTGCCATGGGAATGAATGAGGGGGAACGCCGGAGAACAAAGTTCCTACTATTCTATGCCTTATTAAGACTATCAGTCTTTACGGTAAAATGCCCTCTGTTTTTTGTTGCCAGAAACTAGACAGGGTGATACTATTTATCTTTATTAGACTTCCAGGTAAATAGAAGTTCTATTTTCATCTTGGGAGCTGAGCTGGGCGCTACCGACAGGATTAGTTTTCTCATAGATACATTTTTTTTCTTTTTTTGCCATCAGCTTGAAAGACAAAAACACGACCCAATGATAAGAGCCTAAAACAATACCACAAGAAACTCCCATGAGTGGCAAAATGTCATTTCCACCGTTGTTGCTGCTGCCGCTATTACTAATTTAGAGGACATCAGCAGTGTACCAAATGTGGGGGTCTCAGCTTATACCCCACAGCGTCCTGCACCAAGGCCATTTCTGCACTGCACTGTTCTAGTGCTATTATTCCACTTTCAACATCCTATGGAATCCTGGGGTTTTGCAGTTTAGGGAAGGGCGCTGAGAATTCTCAGCCAGGGACCTCTTCGGCCTCAGTCAACTACAAACCCCAGAATTCGATAGGATGTTGAAAGTGGAATCATAGCGCTAGAACAGTGTAGGGCGGAAATGGCTGGCATATGGGTGCCTCCGCCCTTTATCCCACCGCTGCATGCAACAGGCGTGGGGCTTTCCACTCATGGAGCCCACCTGTAACAGAAAACACGTTTAAACAGAATTTGCGTTTTCTTTATTTGCCCCGCCACAGGCCTGAGCGTCTGTGAGGAGCCGTGGGGCTGCGCCAACTACCGGGGGATCTGCCGCAAAGTGTGTTTCCCTCAGGAGAAGTCCCTGGGGCCGCAGGACTGCGGTGAAGACCTAGTGTAAGTCTCCTGTCATTTCCTCCAGCCTTCCTTCAGGCCCCAGCCTCTGTGTTGATCTGAGAAAAGCTTGGAAAAGTTGCTTTGGGGGCACTGCACCTCCCGGAATCTCTCGTCTGAAGCATCTCAGACAGACGGGGGAGGCTGTAGACTTAACGTGGTCTGTTTTGCCCCGTGGTGCAGTGGTCTGAGCATTGGACTACAACTCTGGAGACCAGCGTTCAGTTCCCCACTCGGCCATAGAAACCCACCGGGTGAGCTGGGTGACGTTCTCAGCCCCAGAAAACCCCATGAGAAGTTTACTTTAGGGTTGCCATAGGTTGGAAATGACTTAAAGGAACACCACCACCACCACCACCACCACAGATTTTGTCCCATGCTTTTTCCTTGCCCTCAAAGAAACACTGCTCCATCTACCAATGTGACTGCGCATCACCCGTCTGCCTCCCCAACTCCGGTTCAGGTGAGGAGGAAATGGGGCTTTTTAGGGAAACCAGGTGGGCGCAGTGCTGCTCTGAGGCTGCATGAGTCAACTCTGTCTCTTTTACACAGCCCCCCACCACCACCACACAGTCTTTCTGCATTGCACTGTTATAGTGCTATTATTCCACTTTCTACATCCTATGGAATCCTGGGGTTTGCAGTTCAGGGAGGGGCCTTTAGGATTCTCAGCCAGAGAGCTCTTGGCCCAGAATTCCACAGGAGGTTGAAAGTGGAATAATAGCACTATAACAGTATAATGCAGAAAGGCCCTCGATCTCTCTTGGACCACTCTTTTTCTGCCTCCCCGCCTCCCCCCCCCCAAAAAAAATTGATCTCCTGGAAATCTCTACAAGCAGCTATTCACCTTTTCAATAGTTCACAGGCTGCCCTTCACTGCTGACCATCAAAAATACCATTTTCCAAAGCCAGAAGCAGATTTCATCTATGTGTATGTGTATATAACTCATAAATAATATTTGTTTGTGTGAATTGATACTGCACCTTAACTTTTATCAAACAAGGAACCATCCCCTTCTCTGAGCAGAGTGGTAAAAGGCCTTTTTCAATGTGTGGGTGGGAAGATGGCGGCGGCGGCGGCCACGGGTGGCCGGCCCCCCGAGGTGGTGCTGGCACTTTCCCCTCTCCATGGAATGACCCTCAACTTATCAATGGGTCGTATCAAGATCCCTAACTTTGGCCCCCAAACCTGCCCTCAACTTATCCATGAGGTCAACTTATACACAAGTATATATACGGGTAGAAATGTTCAGCAAAAGTTTTCACGGTCCCCAGTCCACCTCATGTGATGCAACCATTTCGCATCTGATGAAGTGAACTGGAGTTCATGACAGCTTAATGCTAAAAATCCTTTTTTCTCAGTTAGTCTCAAAAGTGCTACGGCATTCCTTTATATCTTCTCCGGTATATTGGCAGAGCTTTCTCTAACTGTTGAATTCTTTCCACTTATAGCTGCTGTATATCAGGTCCACTGGGATAATCGTTCATGTTCATCTCAGAAACTCTGTGGTGGAGAGAATCTCCTGATCCAGAAGACTTTTTTTTTAACCAACTGAAGAAAAAAACCAGCATTGTAGGAGAACAAACCATGGCAGCAGACAATAAAATAAAAATATTTTTCTTCTCTTTTTGTTCTGAGTAAACTGATGATGAGCCATTTCTGTATCATTAGTGATGACAATTTCACTATACCGAGGCCATTTCTGCATTACACGGTTATAGTGCTATTATTCCGCTCTCAACATCCTATGGAATCCTATGGTTTGCAGTTTTTTAGGGAGGGGCCTTTAGAATTGTCAGTCAGAGAGCTTTTTGGCCTCAGTAAACTACAAACCCCAGAATTCCACAGGATGTTGGAAGTGGGATAATAGCACTATAACAGTGTAGTGCGGAAATGGCCCAAGACTCAAGGTCCTTTCACATTGCACAATTATAGCACTATGATTTCAATGCCGTGCCTGAATCCTGTTGAATCCTGGATATCTGGCTAAGAAAATGTGATAGATTAAGGTCCTTTGTGTTCTATTTCTGATCTCAGTGTACTGCAACTGAAATACCAAAATAAGAATCCATCCTTATGCCTCACATAATTATTATCCTTCTCTGCCTTGAAACACAGGAGAATCAGAAGGAGAAAAGGGCTTTAAGGTGCCCACCACCACCCGACAAAAAAATTAGACTACTGCTATCTGGATAAGAATTCTAAATATTCCTCCCTTAACTGCAGGTTCCGTGGAGTGTTGGCATGGTAGTTCAAGTGGAACCGTAACACTACGGTTGTGTAGTGTCAAAGAGCCCCTAGAAGCGTCAGCTTGATTCTTTAGGGGGCAAAATGGAAAGAAGCCAGTGACATCCCAGAATGCCCTGGGAGGTAACTGGAGTCCAGGTAGAGGTGCATGGGGGACCACACTGGGGCCAGGCCCTGTCTGTTGCCAACCCCAAGAGTTGGTAAGAGAAGGGCCTGCAAAAAAAGGTTGCAGTGGCATGTGTTCCTCTCCGTGTTTTTTGGCTGGCCAGCTGTATTCCATTCCCTCGTGAGTGCTGTACAACCAGTGAACGCGATCGCTATCGACCGAGCTGTTTACACACGTCCTGAGGGTCCCCCCTCTGAATAGTTTGAACTTCTTCAGACTTTGGGGTTGTCTAAAGCTTGTACTGGTCGAGCCTCCCTTCTCTTAAATGGTTGGGTCCAGGAGTGTTATATAGTTCAATTTTTTTTTATTTTTTATTTTTTGGAATATAGTACCTTTTTGTAATAGCCTCATGTCTTGTTCATTTGCTACTAGTGTTGTGTATGAAACGTGAGGCTGGAGAGAGATGGAGGACTGAGGAAGGTGACCAAAATGGTGAAGCGTCTGGAAGCCATGAAGCCCTACGAGGAATGGCTTAGGGAGCTGGGGATGTTCAGTCTGCAGAAGAGAAGGTTAAGAGGGGACAGGAAAGCCATGTTTAAATATTTGAAGGGATGTCATGTCCAGGAGGGAGCAGGCTTGTTTTCTGCTGCTCCAGAGCCTAGGACAAGGAGCAATGGATTCAAGCTGCAGGAAAGGAGATTCCATTTAAACTTCAGCGGAATATGCTGCCTCCATGGAGTGTGGCGGCATCTCCTCCTTCTTTGGAGGTTTTTAAGCAGAGGCTGGGTGGCCATCTGTCCAAGGGAGGGCTTTGATGTGGTTTCCTGCATGGCAGAAGAGGGTTGGACTCAATGGCCCCTGGGGTCTCTTCCAACTCTATAATTCTATG
Organism: Cyclura pinguis; assembly: GCA_030412105.1. NCBI lineage: Eukaryota > Metazoa > Chordata > Lepidosauria > Squamata > Iguanidae > Cyclura > Cyclura pinguis. The sequence goes on along the minus strand of CM059601.1, from coordinate 287,743,373 downwards.
ATGTGAAATGGTGGGGATCCAAGCATGCTGTTCAGCATGCTTAACTGTCATGGTTCCATACAAACGAATCCTGGGATTTATAGTCTGTTGAGATTCTTAGAATTCCCTGCCCCTTTGTGAACTACAATAGACGTACTCTCTGAAAGGCATCAAACTGGTATAACTGTGCAGTGTGGATACACTCAGAATATGGAATATCATTTTCCTATACAATCAGCCTTCCACATTCACAGAGGTGAGGAGCACAGGACCCCTGTGAAAGTGGAAAAACTGCAAATGTCTATAGATCCCCCTAAACACAAAAAGTACACACACAGTACACAATAACACACAACACACAGTACATTTGAATCTGTGGGTAGGAGCGTGCCAGCCACCTGGTTCTGTCGTGGAGGCAGTGAGGTTCCTTCGCAAGGCAGAAGTGGGCATCTGGTAGAGCTTGGTGTTACCCCATGGCTTCCCTATGCCATTTTTAATAGGGGGACTTACAAGTCGTGCCACAGTCTCTCTGTGTCTCAGAGGCTTGCACAGAGACTGCAAACTTCAGGGGTGACTTACAAGTCCATACTAAAAATGGTGTAGGGTAGGACCAGAGGCAGCCACAAATAAACCACAAATGTTAACCCTGTGAATGTACAAGGCTGACTGTACAGGGCCGCAAAATATAGGAGGCTGCATAATGTGGAGCAGAGGTGTAGCTAAAATGAGAGCATCATTCCTCAATGGATTTTACTTTGATCCTCAAATTTCTAGCATTGCACAGAGTGAGGTACTGAAAACTGCTCACATGTTGAGCTCTTCTACTTGTTGTGTTTGCCTTCCTTCGGTCCTTTTTCTTGTCCTTTTTCTTTGGATTCCCGGACTGTTTTTAAATGCTTAGCTGAAGGTTTAAGTTACTGCAATGCTAGAATTTGGATTTTGAAGGAAAATTTCATCGGGGAACAGAATTCTTACAGAGGGACAATGCCCTTATCTCCCCCTGTCACTGAAGCTTCAACTCTGTGAAGGAGAGGACAGCTAGAATTTTTTCTCTTTCCATAAAACTAGAATTTGCAGGGTGGGAGGGTTGCCATTGAGTGAAAGTGGTAGTAAGGTTTTTTTAAAAAAAAGCAGTCCAAAACAAAACAGGGTATTCATAAGTTGATGGGATTTTTGCTGCCACCTGCCGATCACCAAATTGGATAGTTCTGTTGGAAGCCTGTTCTACTTTTTCTGCAGGGAGCAGCTACCTTGGGCTCTCCCTCAAGTCAGCTAGTGGCAGCTGTTCCAGCCAGCTACATGAAACCATTTATGAGCTTTTATGAGAACTGCAGTCTAAACAGTCATTTTTCCTCTACCCACCCAAGCCAGGTCAGAGAGCTGGGCCAAAACTAACAAAATTAATTTAAACAGGTGTTGTGGACAGCCAGAGAAGTGAGACCGGCAGTTTCAGAAAACAAGAGTTTATTTTTTACTGCGCAGGGATCTCAGTGGAAATCAACTTCCAAAAGACTGGGAGAGCCCCTCCCCTTCATATTCACAGCAATTTAATGTATCGAGGCCTAGCAGAAGCGAGCTCGCCAAGCAGAGGCGAGCTGCCAACATTTCAAGCTCTCAAGGTTCCACTGCATTCCCACAGTTCTTTACAAACTCAGAGAGAAATAACTGTTTTCCCCATACCTAGAGGTCATCTAGACTGACCCCACCACACAGGGAGCTGTGTAAAGTACTACAGAGGCCCCTCCACTTTTGCAAGGGTTTGGATTGCAGAACCCTTGCAAAAGTGGAAAAAAATGCAAATAACTTCCCCTGCAACCCTTTCCCATTTCCTTCCAGGACTCCCTTTACCCCTATTCTCCTGTGCTTTGCCTTATGCAAAGGCATGCCAGGGTAAAACACATGGGAATGGGAGGGGGAGCTTGGGAGGGGAAAGGAAGGCTCACACGACCCTTCCCTTCTCCCCATTCCTTTGCCTTTTGCCTGGGTTTGCTTGCCTTCCTTCTCCGTTGTTACTGTGGTTTCTAGTCTGAACTTGAGGTATATTAGATATCATTTGATATCAAGAATTTGGCCTTCACTCCCCATTCCTCTCCACGTGCTTGTGAGGCCCCCGGACAAGCACACACACGGGCACGGCCAAAAATAGCTGAACTATTCAAAACAAAATCCAGGCAGGCCAGTAATTGCCGGACTGCAGCTTTAGGAGACCTCCAGGCAAGTACCCTCTTCAGATCATATTATGTATGCATGCTGTTTACAAAAGATCCCCTGCCCCGAGCAGGCAGCTTGATGAGAGGAATATCCAACTCTCAAGCACTCCGCGTTTGCATACTGTCTACGCTATTGACAACGCTGTCATAATTCAATAATCTAAAGTACTGACCTTTCAGAGGCTTTGTCTCCAGCCCGAAACCCATTGTTTCCCCCGGGAACGGACTAGCCTGCGGCCACATTTTCCCCTATAAGACCCCCTGATTTTGAGCGTCTCATCGGATCGCTCGTGACTTGCCTCCCGACTTGCTGCCGCTCCGTTTGACAAGCCTCCCCTCAGCCTCCATGTGCTGAGAATCTACGCTCCCAAGCTTCTTTCCATCTACCGGGCTACAGGATCAGGTGTAGTATTTCCCCGAAAATCCTCCTGAAAATCCCCTATTTTCCTCTCTCTATTTTCTTAGGACTGCGCACGTGACTGTGCAATTGTGCAGTATTTCTTAATTTCGAGTGAGCGAGTGCGTAAGTTTGCTGTGACTTCATAAATAAAGGAACATAATTTGAGCTTTCTTGTGTCTTGGTCCTGACTCGGCCTGACCCCGTAAACATTGGGTAAAAGATCTCGCTAGGTTGCCCTGCCTCTCGCATTGCTAACTAGTGCTCTTGCTAATTCCCATTCCCCATTATTTTGAGCACATTGAGGTGTCCCTCATGGGATCCCAGAAATCAGGGTAACACCGTGCCTGGCAAAAATGCAAGGGAATGGGAAGAGGAGAAGAGGGAGAAGGCACCACATGCACTCATGAATAATCAAATTCACTGAGGTCAAACCCATGAATGTGAAGAGAGGACTGTACGCTTGGGCAGAAAAAATGAAATGCACAGATATAAGATGGGTGACAGCTGGCTTGACCGCGGCACAGATGAAAAGGATTTAGGAGTCTTAGGAGATTGAACATCAATCACCAGTATGATGCAGCAGCTAAAAAAACCCCAAAAAACCCCAATGTGATTCTGGCCTACATCAATAGGAGTATAGTATCTAGGTCAAGGGAAGTAATAGCATCACTCTATTCTGCTTTGATCAGACCACACCTGGAATCCTGTGTCCAGTTCTGGGCACCACAATTCAAGAAGGAAATTCAAAAGCTGGAATGTGACCAGAGGAGGGCAACCAAAATGGTAGAAGGCCTGGAAATGATGAAGCCCTTTGAGGAACAACTTAGGGAGCTGGGTGTGTTTAGCCTGGAGAAGAGAACAGTAAGAGGCTGCTGCTTGGGAGTGTGGTGGAGTCTCCTTCTTTGGAAGTTTTTAAACAGAGGCTGGATGGCCATCTGTCAGAAATGCTTTGACTGTGTATTCCTGCATGGCAGAATGGGATTGGACTGGATGGCCCTTGTAGTCTCTCCCAGATCTATAGGGTTCACTCTATGCTTTATTTTCCTTGCATGACAGGTGTTAAATTTATATTGCAAGGCTCCAGTATAAATATACATTTACATTGAAAGCATGACTGACTGTCATGCTCCTTATCTTTCTAAGCAGCAATATTTTATTTTATTACCTATCTTTCTACTTGTGTCATGGGAATTTCCCTCCTGACATGAGAAAAGTGATGGACAACAGACTTTGAGAGTAATGAAATTTATTTAAACCAACAGCGCTATTGGTTGCACCAAAGACAAGAAAATGGTGGACCCTGGGTAACAAACAAAGCTTTTATACTCTCAGGAATTTTGTCTTTTCTACAGTTGATTGGCTTAAAAATGCTGCATGGGTGGAGGATAAAGCAGTGAGGCAACTGCCTCACTATCGCATCCCTTGCCAGTGTTTTGCCGATCAAGCTCATGGCTCTTGGTCAACAGTCTGATGTGGCAGCTAAAAAAGCCAGTGCAATTCTAGGCTGCATCAATAGCAGTATAGTTTCTAGACTGAGGGAAGGAATAGTACCAATCTAATCTGCTTTGGTCAGACCCTTGTTACTGCCCTGGCTAGTCCGAGCTTTGGGGATATTAAAGATATCCTCTTGATATCATAATTCGGCTTCACTTCTCTATTCCTCTCCACGTGCCTGCGAGGCCACCGGACAAGCACGTAAACAAGCTCGGCCGTTAATTGCCGCAATATTCCTGGATAATACAGGCAGACCAGAAATGGCTGACACACTGCTTTAGGAGACCTCCAGGCAAGTACTCTAGTTAGGTATGCACGCAACCTACAAAAGAGCCCCTGTCCCGCGCTGGCAGCTTGATGGATAACCTATACAATACCCAAGTACTCTGCATTTGCATACTGGCTACTCTACTGAGAACCGCTACGATAACTCAGTCATTCAGATTCTGACCTGTCGGAGGCTTTGTCTCCAACTCCAAATCTATTGTTTTCCCCCAAGTACGGCATAGCCTGCAGTTACATTCTCCTTATAAAAACCCTCGATTCCGAGACCTTCCTCGGATCGCTCCCGAGTTTCCTCCTGCCTTGCTGCCGCTTTGCTTGGCGAGCCTCCCCTCAGCTCCGCGTGCTGAGCTACATCGCACCCCAGCCTCGCTCTCTATTTTTCTGGGCTTCAGGACAGGTGAAGTATCACCCAAACCAGCAATGAAAGTTAAGAGGGGACATGATAGCCATGTTTAAATATTTGAAGGGATGCCATGTAGAGGAAGTTTTCTGCTGCTCCAGAGACCAGGACAAGGAGCAATGGATTCAAGCTGCAGGAAAGGAGATTCCACCTGAACCTCAGGAAGAACTTCCTGACGGTCAGGGCTGTCCGGCAGTGGAACCTGCTGCCTCGGAGTGTGGTGGAGTCTCCTCCTTTGGAGGTCTTTAAGCAGAGGCTGGATGGCCATCTGTCGGGAGTGCTTTGAGGGTGTTCCTGCATGGCAGAATGGGGTTGGACTGGATGGTCCCTGGGGTCTCTTCCAACTCTACATTTCTATGATTCTATGATTCTAATCCCTCTACAAATCCCTCCATACCACTCCAACCTTTACTTTCTTTAGTTATCTTGCATGAGTGTGTCACATACACTGTTTTGCTTGTATTTAATAAACATCATTTATTATTTCAACTTTTGTGTGCTACTTGACTCGACCTGATCCTGTAGACATAGGGTTCAAGATCTCGCTACGTTACCCTGCCTCTCATAATGCTAAGCAGCGCTCTGAGCTAATTTTCCCCACCTATACTTGAGCACATTTTGGTGTCCCTCCCGGGACCCCCAGTTCACAGGGTAACACCCCACCTGGAATACTGTGTCCAGTTCTGGGCACAATTCAAACTGGAATATGCCCAGAGGAGGGTGACCAAAAGGGTAGAAGGCCTGTGGAAACCATGAAGCCCTCTGAGGAGTGGCTAGGGAGCTGGGGATGTTTAGCCTGGAGATGAGAAGTTTAAGAGGTGACATGATAGCCATGTTTAAATATTTGAAAGGATGTCCTATGGAAGCTTGTTTGCTGCTGCTCCAGGGATTAGGACACAGAGCTATGATTCTATACTCCGACATGTGTTCCTATGATGGTTGTGGGACCAGTAGAAAGCTCTCCTCTCCCAGGGATCTTAAGGACTCAGGAGATACAGTCTTTCAGATAGTCTGGAGTTGAGCTGCACAGGGCTTTGTGAGTCACGACCAGCGCTTTGAATTCTGCCCTCTCTTTTAAACTTAAGAAGGGGTGGGCAAATCACAACAGGTCCAAGAACCAATTTTCTGCCTCTGGGACCTCCTATGGGCCAGTCAGACTGCCAGAAGATACAGAGGAGGAAGGGAAACCAAGATCGGTGGACAGACATGTACTTCTATTTTTAAAAGCTGATGTTATTGAAAGCTCTTGAAGTAGGTGGCCCTACTTGAAAAAAATCACTGCTCTTGGAGGCACCCCTCCCACTTTTTTTGGTCCTAAAAAGGTCAGTCTATGGAGTTTGGAGGGTTCAAGGGCAGCAGGAGACAGCCTTGGTAGGCCACATGCAACCCCAAAGCTGAACAGTGCAGTGAAGGCTCCAGTAGAAATTCTCTAAATTAGGTTTGCCAAAGGGAAGGACTCCTGTACTTTTAACGCAGAAGAGGGAATTCCAGCAGGTGTTGCTTGTCGCCTGGTTGCATGATAACCAACACCTGCTGAAAATTCCCAGCCTTTTTTTCACTATTAAAGTTACAGGAGCCGTCTCCAGTTTTCTCTCCGGTAACCTTGCTTTAAATTAATTATTCAAAAGTAATCTAAGCAGGTGGGGGGGCTGGTCCCACAAATTTATGCAGAAAAATATATCTTTCCATCAAGCCGCTCTTTGTAGTCGTGGTCACTGAATACAACCTTCACGTTCAGAGGTAATCTACCTCGGAAAGCCTGTGGTTCTGCAGCGCAAGAGAAGGCCCTTCTGTATTACACTGTTATAGTGCTATTATTTCACCTTCAACCTCCTATGGAATTCTGGGGTTTGGCGCTTCCTGAGGCCCAAGAGCTCTCTGGCTGAGAATTTTAAAGGTCCCTCCCTAAAATGCAAACCCCAGGATTCCAGAGGAGGATGAAAGTGGAACAAGAGCACTACAACAATGTAGGGCAGAAAGGGCCAGAGCTGGGGAAGGAGTGTTATCCCTTCCTCCCCCAGCTTTCTGATCCTTTCTGGAGGCATCTGTGAAGCCAAAACAAACATCTTCGCATTTCCTTCACAAAAATTGGAACGTCATCCTAATAAACTCCCAGAATCCCCCAGCAAGCACAGAGCGGAAGTGGGCGACGCTTGCGGAGGAGTGCATCAACGCTCTCCCATTAGAAATGTTTTTGTTTTGCTTTTGTCCGGAAAAGTCCCTCAGCGGACGCCGTAAGGCGCGCTGAGACAACCCAGCTCGGCGTGGTCCTGCGCGGGCGCCGTAGGGTTCCGGAGAGAGACTCGTGGTCGACTCGCAGACTCCTGCTCGGCGTGTCCCCTCGCGGCGGCCGTAGAGGGCGCTCGACGCTCCGCGCTTGTTCCGGAGACTACTCCTCGGTGTGTCCCCGTGCGGCTGCCGTAAAGGCGCGCGAGGCCTCGTGTTGCCATGGAGAGGCGGTCGAGAGGAGCGGCGGGATTTTTCTGCGGGCTGAGGTGAAAGGCAGGAGTTGGCGCCTCGGCGGGCCCGCCCGGAAAAGGCCCGTCACCCACCTACCTGGCCATGGAGGACGAGCTGTACCTGGAGAACATCGACGAGTTCGTCACGGACCAGAACCGCGTCGTGAGTTTTGGGGGCGGAGGTCGACGCGAAGGGCGCTTTGGGGCCAGAGCTGGGGGAAAAGTTAACAATTTGTGTGTGTGTGTACTGCAACTCCCAGCATCCTCCAGTAGACAGAAGCCACCTGGAGAGCTTTTCTATTGAAAAACGGCGGAGGGGGCCTGAACCACGAAGCTGGCCGTGCTGGGTGGGGGTGTGGATTCTGGGAGCTGTGGGTCCAGAAAAGGGGACTTTTCCCAACTCGGGTTTTGGGAAGAGTCAGAACCAGCGTGGTCCAGTGGCGCGAGCGCTGGGTGACTCTCTGGTGACCTTAGGCATGTCACACTTTCTCAGCCTCGGGCGAGGGCAAAGGCAAACCCTCTCTGAACGAGTCTTGCCAAGAAAACCCTTTAGGGTCTTAATGAGTCGGAAACGGAAGGCACGGAACAACAAACACCACCCCTGAGGGTGGCCGCGGGAGGCTTTGAGGAAGGAGGGTTGGGAGACCGTCCCGATGCTTTTAGGCAGAGAGCGGATGAAATTAATTGTTTATTCATTTCAGGCAGGGGCCAGTTTTTTGGTCTGCGGATCCCAGATTCCCCCACCTATACACGCCCTCTTCAGACTTTTTTGATTGAAAAAGTGGGGCATAAGTGATAGATTTATTTACTTTTGTGTCCCACTTTTTTTCCAGCGCTGGGAGATGGCCAGGATGGCTGAGTGGCTGGGGGATTCTGGGGATTGTAGTCCAAAAAGGGGGACTTTTCCGAGTTCTGTTTTGGAAGGGTCTGCCTCAGGGAAAACGGAAGATAACGGGGCTTTAGAGAGGGATAGCAACAGAAGATTGTGAGGAGAACACTGATAGAAACTGATAGTGTCTCAGAGAGGAATAATATAAGGAAAAAATATGCTGCTCATTGACTTTAAAAAATGTTTTCTTTCTTTAGCTTCTTTGAAGCTTTGTGGGTAGAAAAGTAGCTTAGAAATACTCTGTTCATTAAGGAACCATAGCTCAGCAATAGAGCCTGTGTGTTGCCTGTAGACCAACAGTGTCCAACTTTTGGTCCTCCAGGTGTTTGGGACTTCAACTCCCAGAAAGCCTTGGTTAGCAGCTTCGTAGCTACTTGGTTAGCAGCCAGGAATTCTGGGAGCTGAAGTCCAAAACACCTGGAGGACCAGAGTTTGGACACCACTGCATAGACAGTGCTCAGACTTTTCTCAGCCTGTCCAGTTAAAGGAGTTACATGCAGGTATGTATTGATTTTATGTTCTGGTTTTCTCCCGTCGGGACCCAAAGCAGTTTGTACATTAAAGCATTAAAGCAAATAGCTAAAACAATTTGTAATATAAGAATTAAAAATAAGCAATCCACTTAAAAACATTAACTTAGAACAGTTAAAAACACATTAAAGTCTCTTACACATTAAGAATCGGCATACACATTACACTAACCCAGCCAATTAAAAGCCAAAGTAATGCGAAAAAACTCTGGAAGCAACTTTAGAGAACAGCCGTATGTAAGAGTGGGCTGTATTTGGTTAGACAGACAAATTGTCTGCCTTATAGAAGGTAACATCCTATATATAGAAGGCTTTAGGGGAGGTAATGGCAGTACTTGGGATGACCAGAACTCACCACAGCTTAGGCCCACAGACTGCTTACATTGCTGACCTTCACAGCTGAAACCTGAAAAGGCCCACTGTCTACAGGAGTTCTTCCAGGTGTAAGCAGAGGGTATGAACTGCAGGCATTTGGATGGAATTTAGTAGATGTTTACATGAAAGTGCATAGATAGTGGGAAAGAAAATGGGACTTTGTCAGAGAACTGGGGTTACAGTAATATGTGGAGAGATGTACCAGTCCCATGAGGGTAACATAATGGAAGTTGTCTGTGTGTCATGCTTGACAGTTTTGTGGATGTTGGTATTTGTTGTATGTTAACATTGGAATGTTTCCTGTTACAGGTAACATACAAATGGCTCAGCTATACATTAGGTGTTCATGTCAACCAAGCTAAGCAGTAAGTATTGATACATCTTGCATTCTGTACTCAACAGCCAAAAATATTGGATCAAGTTCATATCTCAGAGGCTGGGAAAGGAATACTGCCATCTGTGGCTTGGGTTTTTTCTCATAGTACCTAATCATTGCTAGTGGAATTAAAAGAGTGGTTAACTAGAGCAGGTGTGAGAATCATGTGACCTCCTCCAGATGTTGGTGAGCGTTTGGTCCCATCAGCCATAGCCAGTAGTGAGGAATGATTGAAGTTACAGTTTGACCACATCTGGAGGACTACATGATTCCCACCCCTGAGAATTATGACCTACCAGGGTAGCTTCAGGAATCTACATAGGTGTAGTCTCTTTCTGTTAATAAGACTTTTGTCAAGAATTTCAAGAATCTCCCTTCCCAGCCAGTAAAGCTCTCATTTTTTAAAAGAATCTTTGACATGTTCAGATGCTATCTTTCTTTTCTTGCTTCTCCAAAATGCGGTTAGACTTTGTAATCTTGACTTTGTAATGTTTAAACTACCTGATTTGGCTCTAATGTACACTTCCCACATCAGGTCTGGATGTTCTGTGTGCTGAATTTGCATGTGACTGGAAGCTGAACCTCAAAAGCTACGCAGGGGCTGTACTATGTTGTGCAGTGTAAAAAATGAACCCATTTACTAATCAGTTCTTAAAGACAAGGGAAAATAAGATCTTGAGTGGTCATTGGGAAGGGGGGAGATTGAATGAAGACCTGGGAGGATTTATCTGTGTCTGAAATGGTAGCTTTACACTGAGCAGGACAGAAAAGCTTCAGAGTTCAGGCTTTATGAAAGAGGCTAGTTAGAAGATTTGAAATACCAGGTCTTTTACATGCTGTTCATATTTTTCAAAAGTGTTGAATGTAGGAGTGTGTTACTGTTCGTTACTATATTCAGTTTTTTCTTATGCCTTAAGGCTGAATTGCCTTCATGCCTACAACACTTCTTAAATTAAGACTTATTTGCACATGTTTGTTTAATCTGGCAAGCTTTTGGGAACTGAATGTTCTATCAAGATAGGGCTTTTAATAGCATGCTGTGCTATTTTTACTTGACTTTTTAATGGAAGCATTTTAATTGTTTTTTTAATTCTATAGATAGTTTAACTACATTGAAACAATATGTTTTTTTTCTATGTCTGCTTTAATTTATTTCGGTCACCTTTAGTCCAAGATGGGGCAAAAACAGGGTAGTTGCTATGCCTAGTTTAGAGAGCCTGTGTGATGTAGTACTTTGGACTAGGACTCTGGAGACCGGGGCCTCCTGCTCGGTGATGAAGTGAATCTCCACTTGGTGATGGAGACCCTCTGGGTGAGCCCGGACAAGAAGCCTAGTCCCAGCCTCAGAAGAACGCAAAGGCAACCCCTTTCTGAGCAAATTCCGCCAAGAAAACTCCATGATGGGTTCACTTTAGGGTCAGAAATAAGTTGAAGGCACACAACAACATTCCCAGCTTAAGTGGTCTGCCCAGTATTATTCTTGTTTGATAAGCCTGAATTCTGGAAGCCTGAAAAGTTTTACCATTCTAATGTGTGGAAGGCTTAGAGTGTGGATAGTTGCTTTAAGAAGTAATTTGTTAAAGTTATAAGGCCACACACTCACACACCTGTTACACTTTAAGAATATTAACTATTATTATCCCAGAGTGACTGGATAGTTCATTCTTTTTTCTATATATATTAAAGCAGAATACATCAAAGCTGCTGGCCTGTGCTACAAAATGCGTGTAATTATTGAAGCTGCATACTCCCTGTAACTAGAAAAGTAACTAAAAACAGTGAGTTACACCACCAAAGAAGTAAAGTGGTCCTGTGTTACGTTATTGTCATGTGGTATCTTAGTCCTCTTGTAGTTGTTGACCAAAAGAATTAATTACAAGTAATATTTTTCTATATAACTAGTTTCCAATCTTTAGGAATGCTGCCTTGGGCAGACACTGTTCAAACAATCTAGCAGTATGTTTGAAGCTTTGGAGAGACTGCCAGAAATAAATGTGGATTTCTGGCCTTGGAGTTTGCAGTTTGTTTTGTTTATTCCTTAGCACCGTAATAAACTGGAATAGCCATTCTCATACTGGAAAACCGATTGTTTATTTCAAGTGGCAAAGATACAAGTAAAGGTTCCTAGAATTTAAAATCTTTGATAAACGATAATTGAAAGGCTTTTTGAAAAAGAAACAGCCTGTACAGTCCTCCCTCCACATTCGCTAGGGTACAGGACCCTCATGAAAGTGGAAAAACCGTGAATAACTCTAGGCCCTCCAAAACTATACTCGACATAACAAAAAAAGTATGATCACCATAGGGTTCCTTCACAAGGCAGAAGTGGGTAGCTAGTGGGGCTTACTGCCACCTCCACTGCTGCCCCACACCATTTTTAATAGGCATTTACGGGCCTTGTTAGCAGTTTCTCAGTCTCACGAGGTTTGCAGTCCCTATTAAAAATTGCATAGGGAAGCAGCAGAGGTGACAGCAAATAATCTGTGAATAATCAAATCCACAAAAGTGAAACCCACAAATGTGGAGGGCTGACTGTAAAACATGACTGTTAATAGCTCACCACTTGCATGTGTTTATGTACTGGGATGCCATAGCAAAAGTGGGTTTTCTTTTTTTTTTATTGTATTATATACGCTGGTGTATTCTTTATCTTGGTATTACTGTGATCCGGTATGATCTTTTGTTCCTCACTATCAGCAGGTAAGACAATAAATTGTTTCTGGACTGTGCCACAAGCTGCTACTGTGCACTGGTGGAGATTCAGATCACCAAACGCTCCTTCATACAGAGTTCTCTGCATACATATAGTGTATCTTCACCCTGAAATCTTGCTTCCTGTATTCTTTTGGCAGGGGAGGGTGGGAGGAATGGAACAAATTGGGGTTGTAGGATGTTTAGTTGTATGAACCCACACCTGCAGCATCAACTAGCCCTGGTCCAGAGATGGATTTGCCACTTTATCTGCCATTGAAAAATGTGACAGTGGGTCTGCAGGAAAAATTCAATCTTACCCCTGTTTCAGCTGCATTATTTTGAGCAAATTAGAACACAGTTCCTGAATTAAATCACAGTTCCTGAACAGAATAAAAGCTCTGAGAGTTATACCCTTCCTTATGGCTGCCTTTGCTTTTGTGTGTACACAGGATGCTGTTTGACTATGTGGAAAGAAAGCGGAAGGAGAATTCGGGAGCCCAGTTGCATGTCACTTATTTAGTAGCAGGCAACCTCATTCAGAACGGACACACAGTAAGTTCTCAGCTTTACCTGCCACAAGCAAGGTGATTGTTGCCTTTGGCCAAAGTCATTGAGTGGACAAAACAGATAACAGAATACTGATGTGAACAGAATGAAAGGCCCAACAGCATGAGTCCACCAAGCAGTGCTGCTGAGCAGCCTTCATTTGGGAGAGCAGGTTTGGAATTTGGCACTTAGGTGACAAGGTCAAGCAAGGGGAGGTTTCAGCTAAGGAGGGGAAGTGTAGGAGCCTGGAGGATGAGTATCTTTCGAAGAGAAAAGGCTACAGCCATATTTCACAAATACCTTGTCGAAACAAATTATCAGCTAGGACAGTGCATTGTAGAGAGAACACGAATGAATTCTCCAGTCAGTATCCTCTCTGGCATCATGATTTTTAAGTGTTCTGTGTTGTGGTTAAAAAGGCAACATTGTCTCTATACTTTATGGAGGGGGGTTTGAAGTATGATGAAGGCTGTTGCACTTGTAGAACAACAGAGATCAAGGATGATCAATTTTATATCTTTTAAAAGGTTAAATATTACAATGGTTCTTTTGGCATGATGATGTCTAATATGAATAGCAAGTAAGTGATGAATCTGTTGCATTAATGGCCTTTGCCCAGTAGAGGGTGGTGCAGTTCTGTAAGAAGTGTTTTGTAAGCAAGATTCAGCAGCATTTTGATCTCTCAAGAGAAGCTTTCCCCATCCTGGCACTCTCTTGATGTGTTAGGCTACATTTTCAATTGCTGCCATCCAGAGCTGGCATCCCTCATTAAGAGAAACTGGTTCCTGTAACATGCTTCAGGGACTGCAGGGCCATTTTGGCACCTCTGATACCCTGGTAGGCTGCAGTTGCATATTGGTGCATTGGTGCACGGAAGTGACATTTCAAGTGACAAGAAATCATTTTCAGTCAGTGAAATAATGCTTTTTGAGCATTTGCTTCTCTTCCCTCCTTTTAGGATGTGAGGTTCCAGAAATAGTGTTTAGAAGGCAAACTGGGCATTGTGTAGTCCATTTGCAGCCCCCAGCGTGATCTTGGATCTATATTTTTTCTTGGTAAAAATTGGAGTCTGGGAGGGGCAAGACCTTCTAGCCCCCACTCTCAGGCCACATGTCATCTGTGGGCCTCATGATTTTCATCCCTGCTGTTCTAGGACCAGGGGTCGTTGTTCCCTGAAAGAAGCACATTGTATGCATGGGTTGTGTTTCTCTCTTCTGTTCCTGTGCTGGTGGACTTAGTTATTTTTTCCTATGGAGTCTGGGAAAGAATGATCTGAAGCTACCTCTTATGATTCTTTGGTGCTAACTGAAAGCTGACCGAGTATTTGGTGTAAGAAATGGGTAAGAGAAGATAGTATCCTAGCATGCCGTATGGGAAGGAAAAAAAGCCCCTACCCCAAGGTGCCTCATTAATATGAGAACTGTGATAGGGAAATCCTGAGTGCAGAGCAGTATCTGCTCACTAAGCTGTCTGAAGTGGCCAAAAAGGTTCATAGCATTGAATGAGGTGTCCCTTCTTGTAGTATGAAACATGGAAGTCCCATAAGGGGTGCTGGGGCTGCATGCCTAAATTGGTTAGATGAAACCAAGTTCTGCTGAAATCCAGAAGATTCAGTCATAGAATCACAGGGAGACCTCAAGGACATTCAGTCCAATCCCATTCTGCTGTGCTGAAAGACACAATCAAGCAATCTCTTTGACAGATGGCCTTCCAACCTCTGTTTAAAAACCTCCAGAGAAGGGGACTCCACCACACTCTCAGGCAGTGTATTTCAGTGTGGAACCACTGTTAGCATCAGGAAGTTCTTCCTAATGTCTAGATGGAATCTCTCTTGCTGTAGTTTGAAACCACTGCTCTGTGTCCTAGTCCCTGTAGGAGCAGAAAACAAACTTGCCCCATCTTCCATATGACATCCCTTCAAATAATTAAAAATGACTATCGTGTCACCTCTTAACCTTCTTTTCTCCAGGCTAAATGTTCTCAGCTCCCTCAACCGTTCCTTTATAGGGCATGATTGCAAGTCAAATTGTTAAGGGTAAGAATGTTGATACGCTGATTAAAACAATAGTAAAATAGTGTGGTGATAAGTTGTCATTTCTTTGTAGTGCCACAAGGTTGCAGTAGTGAAAGAAGAAAAGCTAGAAGGTAAGTTCATTGGGAGTGGTACTTCAGGGAAACATGTTTTGTTTTAAACCTCCTTAATATGACAGCCATAATTTACCAATTTTTTTTGAGGTAGGTAGCATTTCTAGTTATTCTGGACTGCTTAAGATCCATGTCCATTTCTGAAGAGGTTCGTATCCTTTGTGCCAGCTGACTTTAGATAGCATGCTTTTTGTTGATTAGCTCTGGAGTGATGTGATATTTCTGGAATGAGAAGTAGAGAAACAGAAGACGACATTGAGCTTGGAATACTGAATCCAGCTGTGTTTTAACACAGTGGATGTGAGGGGACATTTTGCCATTTAAAGGATGACCTTTAAGCTTTTGGACTGTGCCTTCACATCTTTTCTCAACCTGTAGCAGCATGTGGTATTTCACCCAGCAACCCTGATTTTCTTTGCGGTATCATATCTTCTTATCCTGACATGTCCCTTCTCTGCTCTTCCCTCTTTCTTATTTATTTAATTGTATGTATTTATTTAGTTGTAAGAGGATCCTTGTATTCCGTATTTATTTACTTGGCTATGCTGCTTTTCAAGCAGTTGCCTCCTTAAAAGAAGACAGACTTGCAAAGTAGAAAAAAGGGAAAGACACCCAAGGGAAAGGGAAATGAAAGAAGAGGAGAGAGATGAGTTCCTTAAGGCCAGAGCATTGTCTGAAATTTAATAGTATTTCAGGCCAAGATGAGCTTGAATTCAGACTCTGTTCATGTGGCCAGTGGATGGGTCTGCAGATAGTTGGATTAGAGTGTCTTTGTGACAAGATGGGGAAAGCAAAATCCCTGTCATTACTCCTTGGATGAGTAAATAGTCCTTAGTAAAAAGTTCATTTTCCTCTTGGCAAGGGTAGCTGCCCACTAGCCCTAAGTCCTCTAAGTGATGGTAGGCACTAGCATTTGCTTCCTTCTGTTCTGTCCCAGGGCACCAAAAGAGATCATGTATTCATGCCCACTGCCCAAATTTAGATCACAAATTCTTTGGGAAAGCAGCCTATTAATTTCTTCTCTGTATATGAATCTGTGAAACTGAGCTTGTATCCTAATTGTGGTGTTTAAATAAATAATTGACTTCAGATCCTTGAAGAAGACACTCAATTGCCAAGTTAGAATTACACAAATGGAAGACTGGCTCCACTGACATTCTGACTTCAGAGGGTGTGTGGGACAGTTAAAAGAACTGCGTATGCCTTTTGGCAGTTAGGAGATGGCCAAGATTGCTTCCTGATGGATTCAGTATCCAGACTTTGCATTCTGTATGTGGTATAACCTGTTCTGTTTCCTAATCTTGGGAATTATAATAATTAGAGTAATTACAACAGCATTAGAGCCGTTTAATGCGCGGTAAAGCTGAAATGACCTTAAATTTAATAGCCATGGGGGAAAGGTTTTTTCCCCCGTGGGGGGGGCTCAGAAATTTTCAGAAAAAGTGAAATATTAACACCTTTTGCTGCTTGACAGTCACTTTGTTCCTTTAGGAACATAAAATGTGCTAAGTACAGTTAGCTTGGCATAGAAATATCATGTTTATATTAAAGATACAGTTTATTTGGGAAATAATTACAAATTTGACTACTTTTTAAAATGTTATTGTTACAAATGGAGTTACAAAGTCTTGAACTCTAAGGAATCTCTTTGCTTTTACAACTTCATGAGAATCTGGGGGGAAACAAAACCTTTAAAAACAGAAGAAACCATCAATATTAGCAGAACAAGGCAAATTATTTTGTTTTCTCCAGTCCTCCAGTATGCCAGATAGACAGAAAGCATTCATTCCCATAAAAAGGACTAAAAAAGGAAAGCAAGACTAGGAGTTACAGTGATGTGAGCTTACTACACATAGTCTTACCTGAGAGTTTACTTGTTACATAGCTTGTAGAAATAGGTAAATATACGAACCCTTTGTATTTGTATTAAATATTTAATCCTTTATTATAAAAGAAAATTTTCCATAAGCTTTTTCTTCCCAATTTTTCCCGGAAAAAAATTCCTGATTTTTTTCTGATATTTTCCCAAACCTTCACGTCTCTGCAGTACAGCTCCAAGGGCAGATTTGTTGAGCAGTTAGGGCAGAGGTGGAGGAAGTGCAGACTGCATGTGGTCTTAACTACTTTTGTGGGGGGGGGGGCAGACCCTTGCCTCTTCAAAAAAAAAAAAAAAACAAGCAAAATATCACCTGTAAAATGACCTGAAATTCCATCAAGCGGAGTGGCATTTAATACCAGAACAAGCCTCTCTGATCCCTAAAACCTACTTTAAACGTAGAAAATCAAATGAGACCAACACCAATCAGAGAGCCTTTCACACAACGCAGTTACAGCACCATGATTCCACTTTAGTTGCCATGGCTCCATCCTGTGGAATCCTGGGATATGCAGTCCAAAGAGGGGTCTAATTGGGTCTCTGCAGTGGCTTCACTTGGCCTCCAGTTGGCTCCCCATGCATTCTGGGGCACCACTGGCTTCTGCTAACTTTAGCCTGCTGTCATAGGAAACGGTGCTGGCTGTTTCATACTATATAATTATAGCACTATGATTCCTCCTTAACTGTGACAATCGTGTCCTATGTAATCCTGGGATTTGCAGTTTAGGGAAGGGCCATTGGCATTGTCTGCTAGTGCCTCACCAAACTACAAACCCTAGGAGTCCATAGGATGTTTCCATGGCAATTAAAGTGGAATCATAGGGCTATAACTGGGTAAAGTAAGAGGATCCCTGAGGTGGAGAACCAAAGTGATTTCTGATATCTGCTCATTTTTCACCAAGAACGTGCAACTGCAGCCTTCCATGCTGTGAAGGCTGGCTCTCACCAAAGTTGCCCACTCCTGAATTAGAATCCAGGCCTTTCTGAGCTTGCAGCTCCCTGTACTTGCTTTCCTTACACTGTGTTTCTGAAGTACATGGGCAGCCTCTTAGGCTCAGCATAACACTAAAGAACCAGGGTCCTATCCCTGGTACCCACATGATTTGGCTGGTTATGAAGACTAGCCAGGATGTTAGGATGTCTGGGAATGAGTGTTTTCTGGAAGAATTGTATAGACTTGGCCCATTGGATGCACGTGGGTGTTGGTTTCAGGAGTGACGCAGAGGGGAAACCATCTGAAATTAGAACAAGCTACTGGAAAGGGGAGGCCAACATTCTGCCAGACTTCTGTTTCAACCAGCCTCTGCTGCTTGTGATATGATAGACTTTGGCAGATAAGCCACTAGGCTGCAAGCCCTCAGATTGTTATCACAGGTCTATTGTTTCTTCATCCCAAGGGATAGGCATGTGGGCTAGACATTTTGACTGTGAGTGCTTTTGCAGCTGAAATTCACTTAAACAGTAAGCAGCCTCTCATTGTGTCTTTCTTGACACCCAAAACTGGTCTGCTGAGGGGGAAAATGGTTTGGGGAACAGGCTTCTAGATAACAAATTAAACTAATGCAGGCTGTTTGTGGGGAAGTTTCTTGGATTTGGCTTCAAGACCTGTGGTGGGAGCACAGGCTGGGCTTTAGAAATACCCACCACAACAGCTCAGGAAAAGTAAGCATGTTTTGTCCCATTGCCACCAAATCCAGTATGAATGCAGAGTTCTTACACCACTGCTATTCAAAATGGCAGTCTCTGGAGCAGTGCTAGTCTATAAGCCGCTGGCTGCTGGTCCGTAGAGAGTTTCTAGGAAAGAAAGAAATAATTATCACCAACAGGCATAAACATGGTACCAGTCCCTGGCACATGAGGACAAAAAATTGCTAGTCCCCACATCAGATGATACAAGAAGCACTGTTTGAGAATATTTTAGGCTCATTCTTGGTGAGTGTCTAGAGTAGATGATTTCAAAAATACAAGTGCAAAGAACACTGTGGCTGCAGGAGAGTTGAGCCAGCAGAAGATCTAATGCGTTGCTTGTCGCTGCTGGCTGATCAGCACAGAGAATATGTGTGAAGTAGGCAGGGGATTAGCATATAGCATGTTCCTACTTCTGGTCTCCCTCTGCTGATATTTCATCTTTGCCCATAATGGTCAATGGCTCTGATCTGATACAGAAGTCTTCGTGCTCCTAAGGGCCATGAAAACAGACATCAGCAAAGGGGACAGAGCTCCTCTAGTTTACAAAGGTGTCCCAGGCACTACAAGGAATTTGCAGGACTGGGTTTTTCACAGGGTGAAGATAGAAAACACATTGACACAGAACTGAAAAATATTCCCAAGGTGAATATTTGTTTACCAAAGTGAAACAATAACCTCTCAGAAACTCTTTTTTGTCTCTCTCCGTTTCAGCCATGAAGTCAAAGCTGTCCACCATTGCCAGCATACATGTCTACAGCATCCAGAAAGCCATGCTGAAGGACAGCGGCCCACTTTACAGCACAGACTATGATATCATGAAAGCCAACCTGCAGAACTGCACCAAGTGAGTTCTGCCTTGGCAAAAGAACTGTCTTGCATTTGTGGAGACTCAGCTGTATTTTGCCATGCTTTTGGGATGCATTTAAAAAGCAAAGAAGATTGGTAACCCCAACAGAAGGAATATAGAGAAGAGACAGTCTCAAGGTCTTAAAGAAGATTATTTTATTCTTGTAATAAGCCCAACGCGTTTTGGCCTAGTAATATTTAATGGCCTTCTTCACGGGCTGTTGAAACAAAAGAAAGAAAAGGGACAATACACAAACAGCAAAAACTGTTAATAGGAGACAAGTTACAATTTGCAATATCAATTTTAGTACATATATTTTGCATAAAGTTGACTGTAAATGTCCTAATTTTAAAAACGGCTATTGACCAAAATAATCTCATCAATAAACTTATGCGTATTTGTGCAAGATATATTTACCTAAAATTGGTAATGCAAATTGCAAGTTGTCTCTCTGTTTATGTATTGTCCCTTGTATCACTTAGCTTTGCAACCATCCCAAAATTGTCCTTAACATGCCTTTACTGTGGCATTGCTCTCCGCATCTGACAGGAAGACATTTGAGCTAGCCCCATCAGTACCCAATACATATACTGTGCATATTTTTGACTAACACTTACAGTTCAAAATCTGGAACTTTCTAATTATACCAAACTTTTCCATTCTGACATACTGTGTAAATTGAATCTCTGTATTCCCCTTTACTGCTGTCTGTGTCTCCATTTAATGGAACAGTGATCAGCACTTCTTAAATTAGGGAGATCTTTTCTTTTCCTCTCTGTACTTTAATACTTGGACAAATAAATGGCTATTAAAACCAGCTCAAGAGCTGCTTATATACAAAGAAAAAAAACTTTAGGTTTGTGTGCAAAATACTTTAAGGAGCAGTTTCTTTCATTTTCTGCAAAGTATAGTCTCCTTTTAACAACCGTTCCTCACCTTGGTGTCTTCCAGCTCTGTTGGATTGTGTATGTCTGTGCCTTCAATTTGCCTATTGATTTATGGCAACTCCATGAATTTCTTCGGGTTCTAGGCAAGGAATCCTTAAAGATAGTTTTGCCAGTTCTTTCCTCTAAAATATAGCCTACAGCACCTGCTATTGATGGCAGTCTCCCATCTAAATACTAACCAGGGCTGACCCAGCTTTCAAGGAGGGATATGGTGCTTTAGGGTATTTAGGCTGACTCTTTTGGCTTACAGATCCCTTCATTCCTGAGCAGGGCTGTTGATAAGAAGCTGACTTGGAGAACTCTCATTCATAGGGTTCCTTTGAGTGACAGCTGACTTGATGGCAGTTGGAGCCAGCAGATTGGCTGGGCAGGTACGAATTGTAAGCTGTCCACTTAAAGGTGGCCTTAAAATAATTTAAAATAAAAATAAATAATGCAGACTATCTGGAGAACAGCAGGCTGGGGAAAACTGTTTTACCACATTTAAGGGATAAAACAGGAATTGCTTCCCTAGGCATGTGCCTTAATTCCGTAGTTACTGGAGAGAGGTGAGAAGATTAGATCCTAAGGGGTAGAAATGAAGGCCAATGATGAAACATTTATAGCTAATTTGATTGTTCGGTTTGCTCTCCAGATTCAGTGCCATTCACTGTGCTGCTGCTGTTGCAAGGACGACAGCTGAAGCGCCTCAGGTTGAAACTCCAGTGTCACTGAATTCCCAGCCACCAAATGGAAAAAATGCTGTTGCTGCCCCTGTGGTGAATGGCCATGCCCCAAACACTTCATCAAAGCAGTCTGCCCCGCAGGCCAAAGGCATTATGGGAATGTTTGCTGCAAAATCTGTCACCACCAAGCCCCAAGATACACAGAAAGAAGCAAAACAGGAGGCTAAAGAGACACCAAGTGTAAGTTTACTGTCTTTTTGAGAATTGCTCACCTTTCACCTCTGAGTGAGAAGGGCAAAAGTCTGCATACTTACACTGAAGGAACTTTTGCTCAAACAGGCAGGCTAGTAAAGAAAAAAGGACTTTATAGGACTTGGTGCTTTTCTGTTCATTCAGATTACCGCAAACTGACATGGCTGTGCACTTGAATTAGCTTTTTATTTTTATTGGTTAATTGATTGCCAGGCTTTGCCATCTCTATACCTAAGAGTGAGTGTTTTGACTAGGGATTCACAAACATGCAGTTTATTTTCTGGTTAATGATGGGGCAGAGTTCCCTTCTCTAACCTTAATCTGGGTTTCAGTGGCTCTGGAAAGAAGAAGTCCCTTTGAAAAATTTTAAGTGCCTCTGGTACCCAATGGAGCATGATGACTAGACACGCTCTCCCTCATCAGGCTTAGTAGAAAGACTCAGATTGTCTTTTTGCTAGATCTTGAAAGCACATATAAAATAGTGGGACTTCCCACTGTGTTGGGAATGCCTCCGGAGTTCAGGTTGAAGATGAGCAGCATTAACTGCAATTTGTGGTTTGTTGGCTCAGGGTAGCCAAAACATATAGACTTATATTTCTGACCTTCAATGTCTTTAATTGTTGATTCCTGTACTTGGAGTAGATGATCAAGGTTTCTTCAGTTTTTGGTCACGCTGAATCTTGAGCTATGATTCCTTGAGTGTTTTTATGCTTCTAATCCTTGAAAATGAGGGAAAATGCATCCTTTCAATAATTATTTCTACAGGATTAGGGGTTATGTATGCTTCCCTCTTCAGTGCTGCTGCACAGATGGGAATTCCAAGATGTCTCTGGTGAATTTGGGCTCTGGTTTCTCATAGGATTTCTTTCCTAACAGTTTCTCTTAATTATGCCCAGGCCTCTGCAGCAAATACCAAGGCACCTGCCAAAGGAAATGTGCTGAACAACTTCTTTGGAAAGGCTGCAATGAGTAAAGATTGTAAGTTTCCTCTGTAGTCTTTGTCATTCCAATGGTTCTGCATAAATTATGGGAATTCTGCATAAATTTTGGTTTACATTCAATTAAATGAAGCGATTTGTATCTATGCATGTCTGTCCTTACATAAATCTTGTTCAGTTGCTAAGAAAGTCTGGTTTATGCATGTGGTAGAACAAGATTTCAGAACAATGTATTGTTTAAGATAGTAAGAAGATTTACTTTTTTTAGTGCTCTTATACATAGTAAACAAATTTCAAGAAGAAAACTGTAGAGAGAGCTAGAAGTTTTCTATGATTTTTAGAAAAACCTCTGAGGGTTTTAAGTACAATTCATTTTGTTTTTCAAAGCTGTTCTCCTGCACAGTTGGTAGTACAGTAGGCCTACCATATCTCCAAGCTTTGGACCTGTGAATTTAATCCACTGTGAATTCAAACATATGCAAGACTGTGCAGTTGAATCTGCAGGTGGGAGCGTGCTAGCCTCTTGCTTCTGCTTTCAAGGTGGTGGGGTTCCGTTTCAAATCAGAAGTTTGGCAGCTGGCGCCATTTTTGACGCTGTAGGGGCTAACTGTATAAGCCTTGGTTAGCAAGGCTTATCATAGAAATGTAGAGTTGGAAGAGACCACACGGACCATCCAGTCCAACCTTCTGCCATGCAGGAACACCCTCAAAGCACTCCCGACAGATGGCTATCCAGCCTCTGCTTAAAAACCTCCAAAGAAGGAGACTCCACCACACTCTGAGGCAGCAGATTCCACTGCCGGACAGCCCTGACTGTCAGGAAGTTCTTCCTGAGGTTCAGGTGGAATCTCTGTTCCTGCAGCTTGAATCCATTGCTCCTTGTTCTGGTCTCTGGAGCGGCAGAAAACAAGCCCTCTCCCTCCTCTACATGGCATCCCTTCAAATATTTAAACATGGCTCTCATGTCCCCTCTTATCCTTCTCTTCTGCAGACTGAACATACCCAGCTCTCTAAGTCTGTCCTCATAGGGCATGGCTTCCAGGCCCTTCACCATTTTGGTCGCCCTCCTCTGGACCTGCTCCAGCCTGACCATGTCCTTCTTGAACTGGGGTGCCCGGAACGGGACACAGGATTCAAGATGAGGTCTAACCAAAGCAGAGTAGAGTGGTACCAGTACCTCCCTCGATCTAGACACCATACTCCTATTGATGCAGCCGAGAATTGCATTGGCTTTCTTGGCTGCCGCATCACACTGCTGACTCATGTTCAGCTTGTGGTCTGTTAGGACTCCTAGATCCCTTTCAGATGTACTGCCATCCAGCCACGTGTCCCCCATCCTATATTTCTGCATTCCATTTTTTCTACCTAAGTGTAGGACCTTACACTTCTCTCTGTTGAATTTCATTTTGTTAGCCTTGGCCCAGCTCTCCAATTTGACCAGGTCATTTTGAATTTTGATCCTGTCCTCTGGCGTATTAGCAACCCCTCCCAGTTTGGTGTCCTCTGCCAATTTGATGAGCATGCCCTCTATTCCTTCATCCAAGTCGTTGATGAAAATATTGAACAGCACTGGGCCCAGGACAGAACCCTGGGGCACCCCGCTAGTCACTTCTTTCCAGTATGAAAAGCAGCCATTGGTGAGCACCCTTTGGGAACGGTCGGTCAACCAGTTACAGATCCACCTGACAGTAGCTCTGTCCAGCCCACATTTTACTAGCTTCTTTGCTTCACAGTCTCCGTGCCAGCCTCACAAGGCTTATACAGTACACTCATATTAAAAAATGGTGTAGGGCAGCCTCAGAGGTGGCAGCAAGCCCCGACTGCTGGGTACACCCCATTCTTTAAGCTCCCTTGCCTCTGGGGAGCTCAGCTGGTGTGCTTAATGGAGTTGAGGAGCTGGAGGAATGCAGTACACCTGGCAACTGGGGCTTGCTGCTGCCTCTGCCACTACCCTGCGCCATTTGTAATATGGGCTTTCTATATAAGGCTTGCCTTGTGAGGCTTCACATTCTCTCAACAACTCTCATGAGGCTGACTTACGCATGGACAGTTTTTTGTATCTGTGAGGGGTTCGGGAACCAATCCCTTGCAGATACGGCAGGCCCACTGTAGTTCAATCTGTTCTGCCACCTTCTTCTGCTGAATGTGTAGTTGAGATCTGAGTGTGCTTAGAGCTGCAGTCTGATGTGGGTGTATTGCACTGTTCCAGTTCACCTGAATCTTCCCAGCTTTTTCTCTTGTAATTTTCCACTGGCTTCTGTTTCTGCCTCCTGCGGCAACTCCAGTGAAGCCGGAGCCAATTTTTGCAGTCAGATTGTAGCATAGGTAGCCAGTCAGCTCTAAATGGGTCAGGAATTGGCTAACTGATCGTTTTAAAATTAAGAATTCTGGTAAAGGAAGAATTTGTGGTTGGGACAGCTTACTCTCAATACTATTAATGGAAGAAAATGCCATGGACAGAATGTAAAAGCTATGTTTCTCCATTTCTCCATTTTAATGATTAGTAGTATTTTGGAGTGCCTCAGATGTAAATTTTAAAACTGAAATACAAATAAGATACAAATAGAAAGATACAAATGAGCACTACAGAAGAGGGAGATGAGTAAATAGTTTATCAGGCAAGTCTCCAGAATGCCCCCAGGCAAGGACTGCATTGCTATTTAATTTATTTCAGTATTCATAGACTACTTTTTGGCCATTATGTCCTGAAGCTGGTAGACAAAACATTAAAAAAAAAAGTTTAAGCAGTGGACCAGAATTAAATTAAAACTAACTTTAAAACTCCCAGGTAGTAAAGCCATTCCCTACAAGTCATTTTGCCTTTCCCCATTGGTTTTGCTTGGACTTTGGTTTTTTCTGGGTTTGCCTGTAAAACACCAGGTCTTGGAAGTTAGACACAGACCCCTTTTGTCCTCATTTTCTGTGCAATTCATGGACAATTGGTGTGCTGGCATTTGAAGCTGTTGATCTGTCTGACTTTGCAAGACAGCTTCATATGGTTAAATCACTCACCTGAAGTGGAGAAAGAGAGTTTTGTACATGTATGTCTAGATTTCGTGCAGCATGTAGGCTCTGGGTCTCCTCAGAGAGAACAAACAGCTCATGGTGGCCTTCAGCCCATCCTGATCCATAACATTGCAGCCTTCTCCCATTTTGACTTGTGGTCCATGCAGGCAAAGGCAGCGCTGAAGCTGAACAGAAAAAAGAGGGAAAAGCTACAGGCGACTCTCCAATTGCTTCAGTGGAAGCCAAATCACCTCCTAGTGCTCCAGGTCTTGAGAAATCCAGAAAAAAATCTGAGCCTGTGAAAGGGCAGCAGAAGGACAAGAAAAGGTAACAGGTCACTTTCGTTCATTGTTGAACAGGTACTTAACATTGATCATCCAAAAACCACAAAAAGAGTGTGCAAACCTTCAGGTTGTCCAGGATTTTTCACTGGCATAGGTGGTCCAAAAAGCAGAGCGATGCGGGGAGGAATATTTTTCTTTCAAGAGCTTTCACACATTCTTGTGTGATGATCTTAAAGCTTTTGAGATCCCCCAGGGACCAGTGGAGCTCATTCATGTGCGTGACTTAATTGTTCTGTCCTGGTAAATAATAAGCAAAAAGAAGAATAATGTGTCATATGCTAAAACTGAATAAAAATGATTGTGCTAAGCAAATCAACATTCCGTGTGTTAAATATCAAAAACAACCTAATAATTCACTTTAAGATCATCGTTACCTGATTGCAATTTTACTAGCAATCAGAATATAATTTGAAATGCTTTCTGAAACCTTTGCACTTATAGAGGGAATCTTACACTTTCTAGCCAGAATAATTTTTTTACCAGTTATGCAGGCTTTGGTAAGTTCCCAGAGCCCAGGTCCTTAAATATATTTGCAAGCACACTGTAGAGAACTGGGTTCTGTACGGAGCAGAAGTGCAGTACGAGTGTTGGAAGATGGAGCTAGGAAAAAAGTAGAAACTACTCAAACCGTTCTGCAATGTGTGTGTTCACTTGATGCATAAAGAAAACTTTCACAGGATGATTGGATTAGCCTTCTGCATAATGCTACTTTGTAGAGATGGAAATTATATTGAAAAGTATTCATAAATGGTTTCTCAAGTGCCAGGAAACCCTGATGAGGAAGATCCTAGACAGTGAGAATCTTGTGCGGTTCAGGACTTACTTTGTGCAAAAATGCACATTTCAGGCGAAAACGCGGCATTTTCCTGCATAGAAAACAGCATTGCCCATGCAGAAAATAATATTTCTGTACAGAAAAGAAGCTTCCTGTGCAGAAACATTTTCTGCACAGAAATGTTATTTTCTGTGCAAAAAAATGTTTTCTATACAGGAAACGTGTTCTGTGGGCAGTGTGCACTATTTTCTGCACAGTGGCTGGCGTTCTGCATACAAATTACAACTGCCCTTCTTTGTGCACTTTTAATTCTAGCCCCTGTGATGGAGGTGCTGGGCAGACCTGGCTTGAGGGCTACCCATCACAGCTCAGGGAGGCTGGGAAGGGAGGGCAGCTGCAGGTGAACAGGATGTAACAAAAGCAGAAGCGTTCCTCTGTGAGCTTCAGACAGGGTTTTGGATCTGAAGAGAAGGGTGGATTTGATAGAGTTGTATGAAATAGGAGCTGAACAACCTGTCAGAAGGGAGAACCAACTATGGGTTTGAGGAGCCTGAAAGAATAGAATATTGTTCTGTTGTGTTTAATAAACTTATTCTTTTTGTTGTTTAAAACCTCTGCCTCTGTTCTCTGTTTAGTCTGCATTGGACACACACAAACTAATATGGATCCCACATAACAAAAGAGCCACCAGACCACATTTCAGGGGTCGCTATGAGGCCCAGAAACCCATTCCAAGAGAGGTTTAAGTGAGGAAACAAGGACAGGGAGTGTGGCAGGATTACTAGGGTTGGAACTGTGGTACCAGTCTGGGTAAAGAGATCTGTCGCGTATATAAGTCATAGCTCTGTTGAGGCCTCAACAGTCTGACTTCAAAGGGAGCAGACTTTTGTTAGTCTTGTGGCAGATGTGCAAGTGATGGATGCTCTGAGCCAGCTGCTGCTCTGGAGGTCCCTTCCTCACTTGGCGCCCTCTTCCAGCTGATGCTCACTGCCTCCCTTGTATTTAGCTCCAGAAGCCTGGAGAAGACACTCGTTGGCGCAAGAGCAGAATCTGCAGTACCTAGAGTGGTATCTGCCTCTGTGACAGGGTAGCTGGCATCTCCCCATCAGTGCTGAAAGAAACCATTTCATGGCTTTTTTCCCCACTAGTAAAAAAAATATGATCATGTTTTTAAAAAAAGAAATCTAAAAAGCTGCTCCAGAAATCTGAGACACTACCTCATAGTGGGGGAGCTCCATTAAAGGAGCACTGACTGACTGTTAGGGATATGAGTTCTTGTAAAACTCTGCTTTGAGGATGTGTGTGTGTGTCTGAGAGAGAGAGAGAGAAAGAGCTTTAAGATTGCTGAGGCAGGATCAAATCCAGAGGCATGGATGTTCCTGGTTCTGGGATCAGTTACAGAACATCGAGTCTTGCCTGTGAGATGCCTTCAACTTTTATGTTAAGAAGGGCTCAGAATGGGATATGCATGTTTGAGAGATTTAAGTAGACTGTTTGGTTTCACTGATAGGTTGGCCCTTAACCTCAAGTCAGACGGGACTGGTAATTGGTCCCCCACACTATCCAGTTGCTTCCTGGTTGCTAGGAAACCCCAAGTTTCCTCACCGGCCTCTGAAGCATGTGTCCACACAGCCCATTGTCCTTGGATTCTAACTTCTAGACTGGACTCTTGTAGCCAGAACTCTTGAGCACTTCCTGTGGTCTTCTCTTTTCCCTGCAGGTGGCATATCCTCACCAGCGCTTTGTGTAGCTATGTACCTAAGCACTGCACACTGGCAGCGTGTCATTGTATCATGATATTGAATTACAATGATTTATTTTCTGTATGTGTGTTTAAATTATAGACTATTTGTGGCCCTGCAGCACATCTTTACCTCTTAGCTTCAAGGATGTGTTCAGGGCTGGGGCAGGGGATTCAGCATAAACAGCACTCTCTTTACTTATAGGTCAAAGAGGCTGTATTTTACTTTGCTTTTAATTGAGAACCCAGTTTTTCCCCAATCTTCCTCTCCTTCATATCCCCAAAGCACATTTTAGTGACATAATCCAGTTTGTTTGCAGAGCAAAGCGGGCAGAGATATCAGATGATGAAGAGAAGGAAGCTGAAATTTTGAAGAAAAAGAGGCGTAGAATCAGACAACCTCAGTCCGACAGCAGTGATGAGGAGGGTAAGTGCCAGACAGTTTGGTGGCTGATGTTGCAGTTACCTTGAAATCAGTACCTGGCAAAGGTACTTAAGGCTCCTAGGAATTTAATGGTGGCCACAGTGTTACAGATTTGCCATGGATGGTTGGGTTCCCTTGCTCCTCGTTTCAGGCTGCTGTGTGATCATTCAGTGGCATGTGTGGCCAGGTCATCACTAGGAAAGTTCAACTGGTGATAAGAAATTGCACTTACATAACTATTTTATTTATTAAGAAATATTTTATGTTGTATAGTTTCAAAAGAGATGACTGTCAGAGAACTTTAAATAAAACTCAGATTGGGAGAAGAAAAGGCAGCAGTAAGAAATACACAGCTGTTTACAACAGTGGAACAATGTCAGAAACATGTCTGCATTATCAAGGAAAAACAAATAGACTTCCCAAATGTACAAGATAGTCTTTGCTGAGCTTCTTTAAAAATCAGTGCTGTTCTTGTCTGCCAGGTCTCTCTAAATTCTTTGAGCTTGCCTTCACTTTAAAGACCCTGTAAAAGTCTGTCAGAAAGTGAGCACGAACAGCACTCAGGTAATGATCCCAACTTAATGTTTCCAGTGAGCAGAAAGTTGTCAGCTGAGTACAGTGGGTCCTCAGTATCTGCTGAGATTTGGCTCCAGGGCCCCCCATGGATACAAAAATCTGTGGATACTTACATCCCATTATATGCAGTGGCTTAGTAAAATGGCATCTCCTATATAAAATGGTAAATAGTTCAAATGAATGCTGGAGAGAACCTGAGGATGTGTGAAATGGTAGGAGGCTACAGCAGGGTATGCCTGCATACAGCACAGTGCTCAACAGATGGCAAAATCGGGCTTTCTTTTTGGATATTTTTCCCCCAAATATTTTCAAGCCATGATTAGTTGAATCTGTGGATACAGAACCCATGGCTATGGAGGGCTGACTGTATTTGCAACCGGCCGTGGAACTGTTTACACACAGAAAAAGACACAGTGGCAGTGAAGGTGGTTAGACAGGCGTGTGCCTCACTCATGCTTCTACCATATCCCCACAAAAAGGTGGCACCTAATGGACTGTTAATTTGCAATCCTTTGGTTTCCTTTTCCTGATAGCTTACATCCAAGAGAGTAAGAGGTTGCATGTAAAATGGTCCGTGTGCCTAAAGGACCGTCATTTGCTTTTGCTGCTGTTGCACAACCATGAGAATGAGTTAAGTGAGAGACATCAGAAATGATACAGAAGGAACTGTAAAAGGCATGGTGGGATTTTTGAAAAGTAAATAAGGAGAACATGATTGTGAACCTTGAGCAAGAGATACAGGTAGTCAAGAAAGCTATAGAAACTCCTTGACCCGACAGACTGGAGCTTTTTACAGGTAGCAACAGCATACTTTTCGTATGTATCTCAACAGCCCTAATGACCAGAAGCTTGATGCATATTTTTTAAAAAGAAAAGTAAAAAAAAATGTAGACCTTCATACTATCAGGTTCTTGGCTTTGTTTGGATTGGGAAGCTACAGTAATTTTTTTTTTTAATCAGATGACTGAAACTTTTGCCCAGCCTCCCCTCCTGGAGCTGAGTTTAGTTTCTTAGCCAGCGCTGGCTTCTGAGTCTTCCTTGAGGTTTTTGCAATAACCTTTGGGAATAACAGCATCTAACCAGGTTCTGGCAATCTGCCACATCCTCCGTGTTTAGTGAACATCTTAGGATTTGTTTTGTGGACTGTAGGATTCAGAGTGTTTATAAAATTGTCTGAATGATGGGAGTGAGAGCAAAACTGCCAAGACAGCAGATAATAGATGTTGGAAGCAAAACCGCATAGTCTGTGCCTGCAGAGTACTTCGCCTTAGTTGTTGTAACAAGGACCCTCGTATCCAGTTCCAAAAGATTTGAGTAACTATGACGCTGCTGTTCAGGGAAATTACAGATAATTTTGGAGATGAGTTGGGAAGCCAGCTGAATAAAATGAACGTTCAGTCAAGAAAGGAACACAAAGACACTATTAAAGTGTAATTAATACCGTCAGTTCAGCACAGAAGAACAAGAGAAGACAAAACATACCGTATTGGTTTGCCTCAGGAAAACTGGGAACACACAGTGAAAGTGAATGCCTAGCTTTCATGGGGCCACAACCTGTGCATCAAGCAGCAGAGAATTTCAGGGAACCTGCCTGTTGCAATGGTACCCTTTTTGCCGGTGCTGCTTCTGCTGTTTATATAAAGCCATCAGGGTACAAGCAGTACTGCTAGTTTTACAGCCAGGGTGTTTGAGTAGTGGCCAGACAGGTTGCACCTGTTTGGCAGAATCTTGGCAAATTTAAAAAAAGGTGAGTTTGCCCCCTATAAAGAAGATTGGCTCAGATTCCCCAAATCTGTGGTGAGCCCCCCAGTAGATCTCTTGGTTACAGCAGCTAATATGTATTTATTCTCATGCTCTCTATTCCCTGCTTTCCAGCAGGCTTTAACTGTTTGGTTAATCTCTGAGCCATTCAGGCCAGCCAGTGAATGATTTAAGGTCACAGCTAAGTAACTGAGAATATTGTTTTAAGCCCCTTAAGGAATTTCTGTAATTTAGTGCTTTGATATAGTTTCAAGGTCAAATGCTTAGAACGGGCACCTTTAGGTGCTCTTGGGCCTCTTGAGGTGAATATTTTGTGTAACGTCTCTTTACCATCTCTCCCTGCTGCTTGTTTCCACTCTTTACCTCCATACAGACACACAAAATGCAATACATTGTTTAATCATGGAATGATAAGAGTTGGAAGAGGCCACATGGACCATTAGGTGCAACTTTGTTGCCCGTCTCTGAACTTACTCCAACTTATCTATATCCTCCTGAAAATGAGGCACCCAGAACTGAATGGAGTACTCCAGAGGAGGCCTGACTAGTGCAGTGGGACCGTTTGTTCCCTTGATTTGGAAAATATGGTTCTGTTAAGCAGCCTAAAATAGCACTTGCCTTCTTTGCTGCAGCATCACACTGCTGGCTCACATTCAACTTCTGATCAACAGTAATCATTTGGTTTTTGTGGCCTGAAAGTAGAAGTGTGTATTTGTGTCTCCTTCTATTGTCTCTATTTATCAGTTTCAGCCCAGTTTTCTAATTTGCCAAGTTCATTTGAATTCTGTTCCTATCTTC
Source organism: Cyclura pinguis (assembly GCA_030412105.1). Taxonomy (NCBI): domain Eukaryota; kingdom Metazoa; phylum Chordata; class Lepidosauria; order Squamata; family Iguanidae; genus Cyclura; species Cyclura pinguis. Next base: position 287,711,952 of record CM059601.1, on the reverse strand, counting down.
CAGTGTGTTAGCTAACCCTCCCAGTTTTATATCATCCATAAATTTGATAAGGATTCCCTCTACCTGTTATGTAAATTATTGATAAAAATATTGGAGATTTGCCTTCAATTTGAAACACAGCCACTGATGACAACTCTTTGAACATGGTTTTCCGACCAGTTGTCAATCCATCAGATGGTGTTTCCATCTATTCCATATTTAATTAGTTTGCTAATCAAAATATCATGGAGGACCTTATCACATGCTTTGCTGAAATCCAGATAAATGACATCCACAGATTATGGATGAAATCCAGATAAACGTCATTCACAGCAACCACAGTTTAGTGGTTGGAAGTCAGACAAGATTTGATTTGAGTCCCACTTAACCTGCAAAAGGTCACTTGGATTCCTGTGTTGCCCAGATATAATTCCCAGTACTGATCTAATGGCCTGGGCTGAGTTCCCACATCTGAAATGTGTGTTGTGGCTACAGCCAAAAGCAGACAGAAAGGGAAGCTTGGCAGGCATTCCTTTCAATCTTTTCCATTGTCTTTGTTAAGCAAACAGCTCAGTGGCAGAGCTTGTTGCTTCTCTGCATGTTCAACCTGTGAGGCTACATGTGGAGGCAGTCCTCCCTTGAACTTAGCAGGGGGGCTTAGCTGCAGCCTTTCAGCTAGTCCGAGCACTGGGGGCCTAGCGTTGATGGGGACTGCTGCTTGACACAGTTTCCACTCCCTCTGCCAGCTCAGGAAGTAACGACATGAAATCTGGCCCTCTGAGTCTTGTTGGCTTTTGCCATTCTGTTTTGCAGAACCACAGCAGGTTGTATCTGATAGCCACTGCTTAACCAAACAGCACTGTTGTATGCTGGGGCCAGTCAAAATGGCCATCAGTAGTTGGGATTGAGGGAGAGAAACATGCCATCTGTCTTGTGGCTATGAACTTCTCTCCATCAAGCTCAAGGGTTTAAAGGTTAACTCACCTTGGGTTTGAGAGGGGATGGGGCAGACCACTTTGCAAACAAACCTTTCATTGCTCTGATAAAGAAGAGATGATCATGGTGATGATGAAGAAGAAGAATTTATTCAGTTATATCCTACTGTTCTCTCCAAAATGGGACTCAAGGAAGCTTACAAATGATTAAAGCCAGTACAAGTTAAAAACTGGACAAAACATTATTTATTATTTTTATTTATTATATTTATATGCTGCCTCTCTCCCAGCGTGGGATCCAAGGCAGCTTGCAAAAAAAGCTAAAATATTAAAATACATTTCAAACAGTTGAAAACATTAAAAACATATAAAATGATAAAAACCTACAACAATTTTTAAAAACAGCTTAAATAAAAAGCTCCCCTGCTCACACAAAAGCCTGCTTGAAAAGACATGCTTTAGCCTGCCAGCAAAAGGAAGGAAGGAAGAGGGTCAGCCTTGCCACCCACAAAAAAGAGTTCCACAGGGTGGAAGCAGCCGCTGAGAAAGCTGTTTCCTGTGTCCTCACCAGACAAGCCTGGGATGGTAGTCGGACCAAGAGAAAGCCTTTCCCTGCAGATCTCAAGGCTCTGGCAGGTTTTTATAGAGAGATACAGTCAAAAACATCTCTTCCACTGTGCATGTAGATGTATGTATATGTATGTAAAAGTTATTTAAAGGCAATTAAACAATGCATAGAGTTAAAACCACTTAAAAGATGGATTTGATTAAAAAAAATGAAATATGAAAACTCAGCAAAAGAGCACTCCATTTAAAGCCCTTCACAGTCAGTTTCTAAAAGCTTGGTGGAATAGGGAAGTTTTTCACCTGACAATGGAAGGAGAGCAAAGAGGGAGCCATGCTAGCCTCCCCAGGGTTGGGAGAGTTCCAAAATCTGGGAGAAGCCACCATCCCTCGTTGCCACCAAACAAGCCTGAGAAGATTGAGGGAGGGCAGAGAGAGAGTGCTCCTGAAAGCCATAGAACTCAAATAGGCTTACATATGGAGTGACAGTGGTTCTTTAAAGAGCCTGGATCCAAGCCATATAGACTATAGTATTGCCTGTATGGACGACACCTTAAAAGTACTTGACCATATCACCTTTTAACGATGCCTCTTTTGGTTTTTCCAGTTTGGACTGATGGCACCCCCTACTTACCTGAAAGTGTGCTAATACCATATGAATCAATTTTCATAGAATCGTAGAGTTGGAGGAGACCCCAGGGGCCATCCAGTCCAACCCCCTGCCATGCAGGAACACCCATCAAAGCGTTCCCAACAGATGGCCATCCAGCCTCTGCTTAAAAATCTCCAAAGAAGGAGACTCCACCACACTTCATGGAGGCAGCAGCAGATTCCACTGCCGGACAGCTCTGACCATCAGGAATTTCTTCCTGAGGTTCAAGTGGAATCTGTTTTCCTGCAGCTTGAATCCATTGCTCCTTGTCCTAGTCTCTGGGGCCGTGGAAAACAAGCCTGCTCCCTGCTCGACATGACATCCCTTCAAATATTTAAACATGGTTGTCATGTCCCCTCTTAACTTGTTCTGCAGACTAAACATACCCAGCTCCCTAAGCCGTTCCTCATAGGGCATGGCTTCCAGACCCTTCACCATTTTGGTCACCCTCCTCTGAATATGTTCCAGCTTGTCGATATCCTTCTTGAATTGAGGTGCCCAGAACTGGACACAGGATTCCAAATGAGGCCTAACCAATGCGGAATAGAGTGGTACCATTACCTTCCTTGATCTGGACACCATACTCCTATTGATGCAGCCAAGAATCGCATTGGCTTTCTTGGCTGCCTCCTCACACTGCTGACTCATGTTCAGCTTGTGATCTACCAAGATTCTTAGATCCCTTTCACACGTACTGCTATCCAGCCACGTGTCCCCATCCTATATTTGTGCATTCCATTTTTTCTGCCTAAGTATAGGACCTTACATTTCTCTCAGTTGAAATTCATTTTGTTAGCTTTGGCCCAGCTCTCCAATCTGTCAAGGTCATTTTGAAATTTGATCCTGTCCTCTGGGGTATTAGCAACCCCTCCCTATTTGGTGTCATCTGCAGATGACAATTTTGTTCATAGCTTTAGTGTGGTAGTTAAAGTGATTATGATATGAGTAAAAAGAATTGAGGAGATGGGGTGTGGGTGAAAGTACCAAGAACATCAGTAGTACCACTGCAGGCCCAGGGCACCATGGGTCTTGCCACAATGGGAGGTAGCAGTGTGTTGCTAGCAGTCCTGTTATAACCGCAGAATGTGTGATATGGCCCCTTTGGGTGGAAATGTTGGAAGCTGCTGAGTTGGACCATTTGCCCATTTAGCACTTTATTGTCAGCGCTAGGTAGCACCAGTGATTCTCCAGAGCGTCAGGAAAGATTCTTTCCTAGCCCACTGTAAAGATCCTTGGTATTCTTTCGTGGTCTTCCATTCAAATAGTAACCAGACCTGACCGTGTGTAGCCTCCAAAAGTGGACAAAACTGGATGTGTTCCGTGTGGCATGGCAACATCTCTGGCCAGGGCTTTCAGAACTAAAGTGCAAGTCTTTAACACTTGTAGAAGGAGGCCGTCTTGATCATGTAAGGCCATCATGTTGATGGTGCCCAGGGTTAAAAGGGGATTGGACAAATTTGTGGAGAACAAAGACGTTAGTGACTGCCACACTCGATATTAATTCTAGTATCAGAGGTCTCTGTGTTTCTGCTGGGGAACACTGGCAAAATGATGCTATAGTATTTGTGCTCTCCCTGTGGGCTTCCCAGAAGTGTCTGTTTGGCCACTGTGGGAGTAGAACACCAACAAGATAGGCCTTTGGTCTAACCCAGGTGTGTTTGGTGGGGATCTTACAATCTTTTGACCAGCTTTATGATCTGAATGCTGAATGAACTGCACAGCTCAGTGCTAAAGCAGGAGCCCAGGAAAGTAGCACTACATATAAAATAAGACACTCTCATGGTAGGCTTTGCTACCTGTACTAACCCTCTCATGATTGAGACTGAGACTGGACAGTTCCCATGGGATTTTTGTGGCTGTTTGTTACCTTGGCTTACAGCCACTGACCCTGAGAACAGCCTTCGTTTGGAAGAGATCTTAGAAGCCACAAAACAGCTTGTAGGAGCCCATCCTGGCTGATGAGAAATGAATTCTGAAGGACTTGCCTTTTGGTTTTGGAGGTGGCATACTCCTCCTCTCCTCCAGGGTGTCAAGAGTCGTGAGGTGGTGGCCCTCTTGAAAATTGGATCTCTCATGGCTAATTTCAGAAGCTGAAGTGTGAAGCTTGCTTTTCTCTGGATTTAATGCGACAAACAACCACTGGCTGTCTGCATGTTTCCTAGCACAATACAAAGTGCTGTTGGTGACCTAAAACTCCCTATATGGTTTAGGTGCAGGCTATCTAACAGACTCTGTCTCCCTGTATCAGCCTGCCCAGACCCTGAGAACCTTAGATTGTTGTGTGCCTGTATTTTAATTACTTTAATTTCTAAACTGCTTTTAGTCTTAATTTTGGGAGAATTTTGAGAGAAGGATAAGATTTAAAGGAAGAGGGAAAAAAAGATGATGGTGATCGAAATAGAATATTATTGTAGTGTTCCAAACTCACCCAGTGCTGTGCATCCAAAATGGCTACTTATCTGATTTTTCTCCATGTAGCTGTCCCAGAGTCACCTGTAACTCCTGAAGAGAAAGACATTTCGCCAGAGCCTGAGCCAGAGCCAGCTGTGAAGACAAAGCCAGACCCTGTGAACATGGAGGTAAAGGACCTGTATTCCAAACATTGTGGAGTGAAACGTCCTTAGTGATGAATCCGAAGCTCTGCAGTCTGAAATCCCAAATGCTGAGCATGAGACCATGGCTTCCACAGCTCTTTTGGGCTGCCTAGCTTGCTGGCCGATGGGGGGTGGAAAGCTGGCCAGGGTTCATCCTGTTCTCACTGCCTTTGCCTTGGAGTGAAAACAGGGTGAAGCTTTAGAGAAAGTTGTGGGGCTGGAAGTGAAGGGGCAAAAAAGAGACTGTAAGAAGAAGTTTTGTTGAGACCTCTGAGAAAGTCTGAAAGCTCAGAAAAAACTTCATAGGGTTCTTTATCTCTTTTTGAAAATGGATTTAAAGCTACTAATTCCATGTGGGGGGCAAGGTGGTGAACAACAAATGATAGGAACAGGAATAGAATACAAGATAAAGGATTCTCAGTTCTCCTCTCGATTGTTTGCAGCTCTGTAAAATCTTGGAAAAATATGAAATTGGTCCATTAAGATTTTTTAAAATTTCTGTCATCCCAGAATTTTGGCTAAGTGATCACCTCAGCAGTTACGTATGTTGACTATGATGGGAGTTGTAGTTCTACTTATGTGAAGGGTACCAAGCTGAGGAAAACTGGCAAAGACCCTTATTTCTTAGGAGAGAAAACATCAAAGCTGAATTGTTCAGAGTTTCCCCTTGGGGCCTGGAAAAACTGTTGGGAATTATTTATTTTTAACCAGAATTCATGGGTTCAAAACTCAGTCTTTTGATATTTTGGCTCTTTCATTTCAGGCCTTCAAGATGTTGATTGTTTGTTCCTTCAAGAGCCTTTGTGAGAAATGATCTAATCACCATGGTGCTTTTAGTATCTAGTGAGAAATTCCTAAATTTAGCAAGAGATGAAACTTATTTACTTGAGTTGTCACCATTTGTTAATAGTTTCATAAGCCCAAAATGTTTTATTTCAGAAATGAATTGAGTAAAAGTCTCAGTTCTAAAAGTGAGGGTGGATGGGAGAAGTCTACTAAAGACCAGTTAAAAAAAATACTGTCCAACTTCCAACTGTTTTGACAACATTGATTCAAAAACAGCAGTCTTCTGTATAGAATAAGTGCCACTAAACTCAGTGCTGCTTATTTCTGGATTAAAACACCTAGGTTCAACTTGTAAAATACATTGAACATTTATGTTAACAAGGGCTTTCTTCAACCAGCTGAAGTTCAACCATTCAGGTTTTTAATTGCCTTTTAATTTCAATGTAGACTGTCTTACAAACAAATGTTACTATGTATGCTGCTAGTCTGAATTAGGAAGCCTGGCCACGAAAAAGAAGGAACATCCAGCTTATTTGTGTTCATTTAATTCCTTGCAGTTCAGCTTATTAGTTTGAAGTGTGAGAGCTTAAAGACTGCAGAAAGGTTGCAGAGCAAAAGAGATTGTTCTTAACCTGAAATCTCTTCCCGCTCTGCTAAGATCAGCATGGATAAGATGGCTGCATATATCTTCTCACAGTGATTGGCTTAGCACCTCTGTCTCCTCACACATTTCTGAATTTGAACTAATAGTGGGAAACGAGGATAAAACTGTAAAGTCTCATTATCACCTCATTCACTCACCAAGGATCGAAAAATCTGCCACCTGGCAAGATGATCCAACTCTTCTTCCTTTGTCTTCTGTTTTAGCATCTAAGCAGCCCTGTGCTTGAACTAGGACATGTTGGCCTGAAATGGCCATTTCCTCTCTCTTCTCTGGAATTGCTTTCAAACTCTGGAGAAGGCAGTGGCGTGGTAGGTTGTGAATGCTGGGATAGCCCAGCTGTTTCTTTAGAGACATAGCCAGTGTATTTCCAGTGGCCAGCCACAATTTCTTGAATGAAAAAATCTCCCTCCTTCGTAGTAGTAGTAGTAGTAGTAGTAATAATAATAATAATAATAATAATAATAAAAAATTTATTTCTATCCCGCCTCTCCACAAGGATCGAGGCGGCGAACAACATAAAATACATTAATACATTAAAAGAGATTAAAAACATACCCAATCCTCACCATCCACCAACCCACCTAAACCAATCCCTTAAAACACACAACAGTTAACAAACAGTTGACTATTAACAAAACAAGAAGACAGTTGATGGGAGGCGATGAAAATGCTAGTCTTGGAAGGCCTGCCGGAAGAGATCAGTCTTGACCGCTATTTTAGAGCAGTCCAGACTGGTAATATGCCAGGTCTCCTCCAGCAGGCCATTCCATAACTTCAAATGCTCACTTCTAAGACAGCTTGGAAGGCACATGTTGGAGTTGGCCCATGATGGTTTCTGTGGAGCCACTCTGGTTAACTGTGGTGTTGCTGAAGGGGGAACTTAACATGGTTTCGCTTGAGCTAACTCAGCAAAATGCTTTTGTATTCATAGAATCATAGAATCATAGAGTTGGAAGAGACCCCAGGGGCCATCCAGTCCAACCCCCTGCTATGCAAGAACACCTATCAAAGTATTCCCAACAGATGGCCATCCAGCCTCTGCTTAAAAACCTCCAGATAAAGAGACTCCACCACACTCCGAGGCAGCATATTCCACTGCCGGACAGCTCTGACCATCAGGAAGTTCTTCCTGAGATTCAGGTGGAATCTCCTTTCCTGCAGCTTGAATCCATTGCTCCTTGTCCTGGTCTCTGGAGCAGCAGAAAACAAGCCCTCTCCTTCATCTACATGGCATCCCTTTAAATATTTAAACATGGCTATCATGTCTCCTCTTAACTTTCTCTTCTGCAGACTAAACATACCCAGCTCCCTAAGCCATTCCTCATAGGGCATGGCTTCCAGACCCTTCACCATTTTGGTCACCCTCCTCTGAATAAGTTCCAGCTTGTCGATATCCTTCTTGAATTGAGGTGCCCAGAACTGGACACAGGATTCCAAATGAGGCCTAACCAGTGCAGAATAGAGTGGTACCATTACCTCCCTTGATCTGGACACCATACTCCTATTGATGCAACCAAGAATCGCATTGGCTTTCTTGGCTGCCTCCTCACACTGCTGACTGTTCAGCTTGTGATCCACCAAGACTCCTAGATTCCTTTCACACGTACTGCTATCCAGCCACATGTCCCCCATCCTGTATTTGTGCCTTCCATTTTTTCTGCCTAAGTGTAGGACCTTACATTTCTCTCAGTTGAAATTCATTTTGTTAGCTTTGGCCCAGCTCTCCAATCTGTCAAGGTCGTATTGAAATGTGATCCTGTCCTCTGAGGTATCAGCAACCCCTCCCAATTTGGTATCATCTGCAAATTTGATCAGCATGCCCTCCACTCCTTCATCCAAGTCATTGATGAAGATGTTGAATAGCACTGGGCCCAGGACAGAACCCTGTGGCACCCCACGCGTCACTTCTCTCCAGGATGAAAAGCAGCCATTGCCTTGGTCTTTCTCCAAAGAAACAAGCAGACGTTGTAAGGGTTAGGTGGTATGCATTGTTCACTTGGAGGCCAAGAGACTGGGGAATGGGTTAAGTTGCAAAGGTTCGGGAATGGTTGTTTAACTTACCAGAGGCTGTACTTGATCAACTGACATCTAGAAGTCAAAATTTTTATCAACTTTGTTAGCTTCATGGAATTTTCACTTTGCACATGTGCTACGCAGTAGCGACTTGGCAAGTTTGACTAATTATATTACAGCGCAAAGAGCTTGTGGCTCCCATTCTGTTCAGATTCCGATCTGTCGGAGTAGGAGACAAAAATACATTTCTTTCCCTGAAAAAGGTTGGACATTGGACTCCAGCTTTAATGCAAATGCCCTTATTCTGATTTCCTGCCCTCTGCCCTTTCAGGCTGCACCAGGAGAGAAGAAACGGAGGCGGAAACGAGTGCTGAAGTCCAAAACGTTTGTTGACGAGGAAGGCTGTATAGGTGAGTAGCAGGGCTGTCACTTTTGATTAAAGAAATTTAGTTGACAAGTTATCTGAGTTTTTACTAATTCATAAAACTCTGTGGTCCCTGCAGAACTAGAGGGCTGCTTCTGGTGAAGGCATAGGGCTTGATACCTGCAGTTTCACGTATCTTTTGGCGGGGGCTGGGGTGGGTCTTAAAACATTTTCCCCACGGATAAGGGGCAGAAAGACAGAGAGGATCGCCACCTGAGGCTCCTTAGTGAGTTTGTGATGGAGTGAGATTCAGATCAGGGGTGTTTCTGCTCTGGAGTAAGGGAAGGGAACGAATCTCTCATCCCAAGGATTTTAAAAGTGTGGGGCAAGTAGAGGCATGGCTGTCCCTGAGGTCACTTTGCACACTGTGATCCTGAGTATTAACTTGTGTGGTCGCATCTCTTTATCAGGCTGGATTCTGAGTGCCTTGTGCTAGGTAGGACCCCTTCGTCAGCCTTTTGCAACTCTGGAGGAGGGAGCAAGTCTGCCTGTGTAATGAGGAACCCTCTGTCTGTTTGGCCCCATTAGTCATGTGAACCTCTGGCCCTGGGTTTTGTCAAACGAAAAATAGATTTGTGGGAAGTTTGGCTCTTTGAGTTTGGCTAAGTGCCTTTCTGGGAAGGAGATGTGATGTGGCCTCTAGACTGAACACAGGCGCCTCCAGAGGAAGAAGGCCCTTGCCTTTCTATCCCCGCCAACCTTCTCCCTGCCCCCACCCCAAACAATTCCCAAGGCCTGGATCCAGGCAGAGCTTACAACAGCGGAGATGAGGCACTCTTTTATTTTCCCAGCAAAAGGCTTTGGTTTGGTTTTGTTAAGGTTTTGGCTTTTATAAACATGTCAAGAGTGGGAAGCTTGCCTTCCCTGCTTATTGCTCAGGTGGAATCATCTGTGAAGTGCTAACCTGGGTTCACGGTCCAGGCCAAGTGCAGTCCATTAGGGATTAGCACGCCCACAATCCCCAGTGATGCTCTTGGCAGATTGTTTGACTCTGTGGCGTGAAATATTTGGAAAGGAGACACATCATACTCTTTCTTTCCAGGTCAGAGGTCTAACTCTTGCATCTGCAATATATTAAAATGTTGTTGTTGTTGTTCTTACTGCTACTGTTGTCATGTGCCTTTAAATTAACTCAAACTTATGGCAACCATTTTGTGGGGTTTTCTTGGTAGGATTTATTCAGAAGTGTTTCACTGACAGTAAACACTTTGGTCCCCAGAAGTAGCCACCTTCCTTTTCCAGCTAAGCTGTTTTTTCCACATCCGCTGGGACCAGCAGCTCCAAACCAAAAGGAGTAACCAGTATTTATTTTTCCCCAGTAATGTTGTTCATTGCCTCTAGAAGGAGTCATTTCTGTGCTGTGTTGTCATTGTCGCTGTTGTTGTGTGCCTTTGAGTCCAACCTGTGGTGACCCACGGGGTTTTCTTGGCAAAATATTTTCAGAGGGGGTTTACCTTTGCCTTCCTGTAAGACTGAGAGAGTGTGACTTGCTGAAGATCCCACAAGGCTGAGCCGGAATTTGAACCCTTGTCTTCCAGAGTCCTAGTTCACCACTGGTTCTGCTGTTGCTACTCATCTCTCTCCTTTTACCTTGTGACACGAAAATAGATTGCAAAAATAAAGCAGATACAGTTCACTTGGCTAAGAAGATACAAATGTTGAAATATCCCTAACCTTTCAGTAGAATTAAAGGCAGTTTAAGAGCAAACCCATTGAAAAGCAATAAACATGGAAAATACAGCTGATTATTACCCAGTCAGTTCCTGATGGTCTGCCTAAACAAAAAATGTCCACCTGCTGCCACAAGGACATCACAGAGCAGCCTAGTGTAGCCTCTCTCTAGGAAGGACATTCCAGAACCTGAGAACCACCACTGGGGTGGCCCTGTCTCCCGTTTGCACAGGAGATATACCTCCAAGGGCTTCCCCCAAAGGTCTCAAAACCTGGGCAGGCTCCCATAGGAGAGTTCGCTTCTCCATATTACTTGGATCCCAGCCATGTAGGGCCTTACAGGTCATAAATGGGAGTTTGAAAAATAAGCATGGCTTGGCTAAAGGTTGAGTCTTGGAAGATTGTGTTAGTCTATCTGTTGATCTGTGGAGACTCGCTAATACTATAGAACCTGTCCCATGGTTGCTGGGATTCCCAGACTGCCCTCCCCACCTGCTTCCATTAGGAATCAGGGGAGTCCCCCAGAAACAGTGGTACATCACCCAGGTTGCATTGCAGGCTTTATTATGTTACAAAACCTGGCCAAGGGTGGAGAGAGTCCTGTAGCCCAAGGAAGCTGTTCTGCAGAATAGGACAGGGAAGATGGGAGTTGGGTTGGACAGAAGCTGGCGCTGGCTGGCGACCTTACTGTGGTTTCTTGTAGAATGGTAGTTGGCTTGTTGTACTGCCAGATAAAACCAAAGCGGGGAACTGGGGCCTCTCAGGTGCTGTAATTGCTTCTCCAACCCTTTATTTCCAGTGACTGAAAAGGTTTACGAGAGTGAGTCCTGTACAGACAGTGAAGAGGAGTTCCGGTCCAAACCGCGCGGGGCTCCCAAACCCCCGGTTGGGCCTACAAAGAAAGAACCCAAAGAGGAGAAAAAAGGAACAAAGAAAGGGGCAGCTACAACCAGCAAAGCCAACAGGCAAGCATCTATCATGGGCTTTTTCCAGAAGAAATGAGCTCCCACCGTGTTACAGTTTGGAGACTTTGCTTCAGAGCAAAACACCACCTTGGAAGCACGTACTTACTATGTAAGTGGAAAGACAAGAGAAGGATCCACAGGTGGAAAGCTTTTGGTGCTGAACTGTACAGAAAGCAACCACTGGAGACAAGAGCGGTAGTGATTTGTATGTATCAATTTTCTGCATGGTGACCGTTTAAATGTGGGAAGTGACATTGCGTGGATTATGTTTTATATTTTCATGGCCACTCTAAGCTGCCCCTGTCTGAGAGAAGCTCCACAAATGGAACTGGCTTTTCTCAGTGGATCAGACCATTCAAATGTAGTTAACTAGCCCCACAAGCCGTCTTTTTTTCCCACCCTAATCCCCCCCCCCATGGTGGCAAATTCAGATGACTTGATGTGGAGACTTCTAAGAGCTGTAGCATTGGGAAGGAAAATGATCTTTAGTTCTACCAAGGGGGCAGGAACAGGGCTAAGCAAAAAGAGATGGGAGGCTGAAGCGAGGGGATCCACCTGAGACCATGCCACCTCATAGGTCTACAGTGGGAAGAATAAGAATTTTCCTTTAGAAAGTCCTCCAGTACATTGTGATATCATTTTGCAGTTACCTCTTCTGTGGATGGAGAAGGTGGCAGGATGCCCCTGTGTTAAGTCTGGGAGTCCCCAACGCTTAGCCATGTATGATTTGGCCTTGGGAAGACCATATGCGATAGGCCTGTGGGAGAAACAGCTGCCCACCCAGCGCTGCTTTGCTTTACTTTCTAAAACGAGGTGTGTCTGTGTAGTTGTTAGGGAAACCTGGAACCACCAAGTGCCTTCCTATTTCTTTCCTCCACCAGAGGCCCCTGACAGTTAAAACAGCATCAACTTTACAGTTGCCATTAAAAGTATTATGGCATTTTGTGCAGGCAGCGGATGCCTTCACTGTGATAATTTGTTTGAACCGAGAGCAGCGTTTTTTATGTAAAAAGAAACTACAATCACAGAAGGTTGGGCTTTCTTGTTGTGACTGAAAGCCCCAGTCGCTTTTCTGCACTTTTGCACCTGCTGCTTTCCTTTTGACATAACTTCTCCAAAGGAACGTGTGGTTGGTTTGGGTTAGTTGGTAGCACAAGGTAGCACTCATCCTGTTACAGGTAAGCAGCAGTGGAATCCCATACCACCTGGCCTCAGCCAACTCCCCCCTCCATAGAGAAGGCACTTCCTAGGACACAGTGACAAGCACCTCCACTTTGATTGACTCAGGTCTAAAGAAGACAACTTTGAAAGGACTGTGTCTTTCCCAGCCTTAGGCATCCCAGTAAGATCTCATCTCTGGTTATCCTTTTCTCCTGCTGGTCATTCTCTTGGTCATGACAGAAGAATAATAGGAAGTCTCCATTGGGTTGTCTCTCCACTTTCTTTTCCTGCTCATCGACTGTATCTTGTCTCAGAGAAATGGCCGAGGTTCGTTGCGAGCGGGATGATTAGCTAGTTTGGGGAAAGGAAAAAGCGAGGGACAGAGGCCTGCCCACAGTGTTGCTTTGGGAGCATCTCCGCTCAGCGGAGGAAAGAAGGACTAAGAGAGAATGAAAATGCACCCAAACATTCATGCTGCCACCACCCATGGGTGGCTTAGCCTGGTTGTGGAGGCCCCTGTTCTGCAGCCACATGCTTTGGCCATGAGAACAAGTATGAAGTTGCCGGTGATCTTCTAAAGTTGTTTCAGTTGCCTGTTGGAGGGCTTCTGGTTGAAAGGAGAAGCAGAGAGGGAGGGCTTTTTGTTTAGGCCACATGTTGCAGAAACATGCAATCATTCTGAGAATTAGCAGCTGAAATCACTAGAACTTCCTGCCTTGCCTCCTATCAAAGCAGTTGGAATCCATCACCTGCAAGATTCAAATCACTCCCACCTATTCCAGAAGGAAGAAATAGCCTACGTCTCACCCAGGGAGCCTTGGGGGCCTTTTGGGTGTTGCTGCAACACAGCTCCTACCATGCCTGACTTTAGCTAGACTTGCACAGACTGGTGGGAGCTGAAGTCCAATAGTGGAAGGACTACAGTTCCCCTGCTTCCTTAGCCCCCTCAGATGACCACTGGCTTCAGTTTCAGAAAGCAGACATTTGCGTTCACAGTGGCTGATTTTTTTTCCTCGAGTAAATGCATCTAATCAGCAGCCAAGGAATGGAGAATGGCCTTCCATAGCAAAGCTCAGGTTTCTCCCACTACCAGTTGGGGAATTCGGCATAATTCTCTGTGCAGAGCTGAGTATGATTGTGCGTCCTTGAAATAGTGTTGGGCTTTTTAAAGATAGAAAATAGACACTGGAAGGCTTTAGCCTGGTTCTTGTCAATTGTGTTTCTTTCTTTCTTTTTTTTTTTAAAAAACGATCTTTTCTGAGAAAGTGACACTTCTGGTTTTTGTATGTTCAGAGGGTTAAGTGGAGAAGAAAATGTTAAATAAAGACACGGTCTTCTGTTTCTGTTCTTTTCCTCACCAAGCTTTCTCAAAAAGGAATCTATGTTGGAACTTCTTTTACTACTCGTTAGTAGTTGGGTAAAATCTCTTTCTTGGGATTTGATAATCTTCCAAGCAGCTGAATATTTCGGGAGGAGGTCACCCAAGAACTGTGCGCCTTTTGTGTCTTCACCATGTTCAGAACTACAAATGTAACTGCATCTGACTGTCTTTATAAACATACATACATCAGATTGGAACACATTAGCATTCCAATTAGTAAGCAACTCGGGGCTTCAAAATGGGGCTTTGGAGATACTCAGCCTGCTGGGCTTTCTCCCAGCTTGGATGGATGGAACAGTAGGTGACGTCAGCTGGGCTCACTGTACTAGCCTCCAAGGTGCTCTGTTATCACAGCTTTGCTTCTTCTCCTGATGATCAGTGATGATACTCCTGAGGAGAGATGGGCTGAAAGTCAACCAGCTGGTTAAATAAATTCCATATTAGCCCCACTGGCTTTCAAAATGTGAAATGGTCTGGTCTTGTTACTTGCGCAGCAACCTGCAGAGTGTTTTACAGACTTGTGCATGTCCTTGCATGAGAGCAGGTAGCATTCCAGAGTCCTGTTTTAAAGCTTCATAGAATCCTAGAGCTGGAAGAGATCCCAAGGACGATCGAGTCCAACCTCATTCTGCCAGGCGGGAATACACCACCATAGCATTCCGAATAGATGGCCATCTAGCCTCTGTTTGAAAACTTCCACCACACTCCCAGGTAGCAGTGGATTCCACTGTCCAACTGCTGTTACTGTCAGGAAATTCCTCCCAATGTTTAGGTGGGATCTCTTGTGTAGTTTGAAGTTATAGCTCCACGTTCTAGTCTCGGGAGCAGCAGAAAACAGGTTTACTCCAACCTCCGTATGACATCTCTTCAAATATTTAACCATGGCTATCATGTCCCCTCCTCACCTTCTCCAGGCTACGCATACCCATCTCCCAAAACCACTCCTCAGAAGGCTTCATGGTTCCCAGACTTTTGACCATTTTGGTTGCCCTCCTCTGGATACAATCCAGCTTGTCCATATCCTTCCTGAACTGTGGTGCCCAGAACTGGGCACAGTATTCCAGGTGGGCTCTGACCAAAGTAGAATAGAGTAGTACCATCACTTTAGGCCTAGTCCTTCCTATCGATGCAGCCCAGAATCATATTGGCTTTTTTAGTTGCTGCGTCACACTTCTGACTCACGTTCAGCTTGTGGTCCAGTAAGACATATGAAGTTGAAGTTATGGTTAAGAAGTCAATACTGCCTGTGCTGATTGGTGGTGGCTCTGCAGAGTTTTGGGATCCAGGGTAGTCTGTCAGCCAAACTGGAGGAGCCTGGGGTTGAACTTTGGACTTTTGAATGTTCATAGTATGTGCCTTATTGTTCTGGGAGTAGAAGGTTGCAGCTGCCTTCCCGATGCAGTTGCTAGAGGAGATGTTTTAACTCAGCATCTTCCTCTGAAGTCTACGAACAAGGTGGATGTGTTCAATCCTATGTGTAAAGTCCTCCCTCCCCATTCGCTAGGGTTAGGGGCACAGGACCTCCGTGAAAGTGAAAAAAAACGTGAATAACTCTAGGCCCTCCCAAACCATATTTCACATACCAAAAAGTATGATCACCATATTTAACCTACCATGGATTCCTTTGAGGCGTCAGGGTTCCTTCCCAAGGCAGAAGTGGCTGGCTGGGAGGGGGGCTTACTGCCACCTCCACTGCTGCTGCCCCACACCATTTTTAAGAGGGCCTTACGAGCCTCGTTCACAGGTTCTCAGTCTCACAAGGTTTGCAGTCTCCATTAAAAACGGCATAGGGCAGCATCAGAACAGACAGCAAACAATCCGTGAATAATCAAATGTGCAAAAGTGAAACCTGCAAATGTGGAGGGCTGACTGTGTTACCTTCTCTGTCTTGTGCCAGAAAAAGAATCCTAACTTAGCAGCAGAGCACGTGGTTTGTATACACAGGCAGTTCCAGGTTCAGACGCTACCATTACCAGGAATGTGAAGGACCTTTATCTAGTATTTCCTAGAGATGCATTCCCAGAGGAGACACTACTGGCCCAGATGCACCAGGAGGCCCAGGTTTGCATAAGAGAAGGACAATGTGGCAGTGGTTGTGCACGTATTCTGTGTGCAGAGCAACCCAGCTGTTATCTCTGGCATTTCCATGCATTTAAAAGGGGAGAGATGTGTCCTTGGTGCCCAAGAGAGGTGCCATGGCTAGATGTTTTGGCCCCTAATACTTAGTCATGGAACCGATCTTGCGTTGGACTGAACATGAGCTGTCTGCTGCTCTGAAATCAGAAAGGCAGACATCCTAGTATGAGCTCAGACCCCTGAAGAGGGCATTTCAACCCTAAACTCTGCTCTGGGGGAGAACCTCTCAGTGCATATGGGGGACAGCCTTCAGAGACAGCTAGGGTAGCAAAAGGTACAGTAGCCGGTGGGAAACAAAGGCCTTGGCTGTTGTCCACTGGCAAGGAAAGTTGGCTTTCTTATTAGCAGAAAGGTCAAGCTGTTTTGCTGCTTTTAGCCGCCTGGGAACTCCTCCAAATTAACCTCTGTGTATGATATCACTAGGTAGGGAAATCACGCCTCCATCCTAAGGTGGACCGAGTAATTACTGGCTGGCAGCTCTTAAGCCTCATGCCAGGAGCAGCAGGTAGCTCCACGGGCGTTGGGACTGACGTCTTGTTGACCGCAGCTGCATGGGGTCTGCTGTAGGTCAAGGATGAGGAGCGTCGTCAGGACAGGATGGGGGGGTCTTGGGTCAAAAATCGGGTTCCTGGGACTAACAGGGATCCCATCCAGCTCTGGGTGGGTTACAGAGGCTGACAGAAGGTCAGAAGTGACGTCCTTGGGCAGAAAACAGCATGCGAGGCACTAGTGGAGGAAAGAAGGGGAAGAATCGAGCAGGATCGTGAGAGGGGATTGGAAAGAGTGAAGAGATGGTAGCAGAGGAAGGGCTTTAGTAGCTCTGCTTTACCTTCCTGGGTCAGGGTTATCTGTGTAGTTTCGCCATCTATTCTCCTTGCTGATGAGGACATACTTTCTCCCATAACACCAGAGGTTACCAAGACTTATGTATGAATGTTTTTTTAAATTGTTGCAACAGATATTGACGTATGGGCTCCACGGATCCTTTAAGAAGAATTCATACTGCCTTGTGCACCATCAGCATATACAGCATACAGGTCAAACAGTTCCTTTATGTACCCTTGGCATTCTCAGGGTTCCAGCTTGTCTTTATGTGCCATCAACTTTTGGCCACCCAGTGAATGAGAGACTCTGTTATGAACAGCTGGACTTGGATCTTGCGAACTCGTGGCCCTGGCTTTCTTGGTTGAATTGGTCCACTGTGCAACGAACCTGATGGGAGGGGGTCTTGACAACCGAGCCTCCTTGGCAACTGAGAGCGTTTAAGCTGATCGGCTGGTGAAATGGAACCTTGGATAGCCCAGGGAAAGGGTTGGTGGAAGAAGAAAAATAACAGTTTTTAACTGTCTGGAGTGTGATTGAAAGGGAGTGTGATTGTGGTGTGTTTGGGAGAGGTTGGAGATTTGAAGAGCTCTGTGGGAGAGAGAACTGAGAAATTGGGTGTACGAGAGAGAGTGAATGAATTGAGAGACAGAGAAGAATGGTGTGCTGTTTATAAACATTTAGATGCAAAACACATTTAAAGCAACCGTGTTACAATAAATGTTTGAAGTTCTGTGTCCCTTAAAACAGTGTCACAGAGTCTTATTTTGAACCCTGGGATATACAAGCTACCAATAATAATATCATCTTGACCTTCGTGCCAACAGTACCACAGTCTTGGAAAATATAAATCACTGCTGATCCTTACCTCTGGGAGAAGGGCAGATTGAGGGAAGGCAGTAAAGGGAGAGAGTCCTGAAAGGAAGAAGCCCGGGGGGACAAGAGTGAGGAAGGGACTGCGTTCTCAGAGAGCGAGAACTGAGGCAGGCCCGTTTGTCCTGGCCCTGGCCCGGTTCAGAGATCTCCCTGCCTGTTCAGACCTGATCACAAAGAGGTGTCAGGCCGGGCAGGCCTTGAGTGCGAGGCTTGGGTGCACCCTTCGTGCTCGCGTTTTCACGTTGTGACTGTTGTGTGGTCTTCCTCATTTCCTACTGCCACTTTATCAGTCGTTGCAGTCAGTCCTCTCCTTTTGCAGGTTTAGCATTCACGGACTTGTTTATTCGCAGCTTATTTATTTTGTTTAAAAAATTCTTGCTTTGTCTTCCTCTGCCATGGAAACAGTATGTTCTCTCTAGGAATCTCTAGGCCTTCCAGTGCAATTCTATAGTCCATTTCCACTGGATGTGGACCGTAGAGTCACACTGGAAATCTATCCTAGCTTGTCTGTTTTTCTTCGTGAAGAACTTTTGCCATCTGACCCACAGTTGAATGTTGCGCGGCTGCATGCATCCCAATTTTTATCCATGAAGTCTTGGAGGGTATGTATCTGTTATTGGGACTGCATACCTCAGAACTCCAGCAGCTTCGAGCAGCAGAATAAAGTCTAGGTCCGAATCTTTTCAGAACATTTTGCAGAACAAGAAGTCAGGAAGGCAAGCAGTGGAGAGTTCCAGAAAATGGAAATGGGTAAGAAAGAGATGTTTCAGGTTACACTTTTCCCCTTCCATGTTGATGGCACCCCCATTTCTCTGCTCTTCTTTTCATTTGCTTGTTTGCTTTTACAGCCCTTTCTGAGAGGTCTGGGGGCGGGAAGGTTCCCACGTAGAGTGAACCGGTGTGTACGTCTTTTTGCTCCTTATTAGGGCCTTTTCATGAACAGTTATGTCTTCGCAGGGTTGTTTGTGCCACTCAATTACTCACACTTTTATGAGGCCGCCCTGTTTTCCTTGGCTCAGGGTGTTGTTATTTTCTCTATGTGCTTTACCCACAGCTTTTTCACTCCCCTGGTATGAACCGTTACAGAATTCCTTCATCAGGACTGACACTTGAGGCTGGAGTATGTCTATTAAGCTGAAGACAGAACCTTTATTTGTTCAGCAAATATTAGCTTGACCTCTCAGGACTGTAAAATTACATACAGGAGATACAAAACAGAGAGGCCCCATTGAGATGATTAGGCCCTTGGGAGCCTTGTTAAAATGTTTGTCAGATACTATACAGAGAATGGGTTTCTTGCTTCTTGAGCAGTGGACGCCAAAGCAAAATGGTATGTTTATTTTTTCCCCTCCATTAAAAAACAACCAAAAACCCAACACAGAATCTATTCTTGCATTCAGATCAGGGGCAGGACTTTACTATTGGATGGGGTGAAATTTCTATAATCGGAGAGATAAGGAGGCACCTCTATGGACACAGTGATAAAAAAATTAAAATCTGGCATTCCTGCAGTAAAACTTTTTGTAGCATTCTGCACATCGTGTAAATAACGCATGGCTTATCAATGTAATTTTTATTTATGGAATCATAGAGGTGGAAGCCTGGCCTCTACCTAGAAGCCAAGATAACTAAACTGAGACTGATGTACATTGGACGTATCATGCGAAGACATGACTCACTCAAAAAGGCAGTGATGCTTGGTAAACTAGAAGGCAGTGGGAAAAGAGGAATTGTGGAATCATAGACTAGGGCCGTTCCACACTAGACTGTTATAGCACCATTATTCCACTTTCAACATCCTGTGGAATCCTGGGGTTTGCACATTTTAGGGAGGGGCCAGCTGGTGCAGAAATGGCCTTGGAAGAGATCCCAAAGGCCATCCAGTCCAACCCCATTTTGCCAGGCAGGAAGGCACCATCCAAGCCCTCCCTTTGACAGATGGCCATCCAGCCTCAGTTTAAAAACCTCCAGAGAAGGAGACTCTATCACACCCCCAGGCAACAGCAGATTCCACTGTCAAACTGGTCTTGCCATTAGGTAGTTCTTCCTAGTGTTTAGCTGGAATCTCCTTTCCCATGGTTATAAGTCATTGCTTCATATCCTAGCTTCTGGAGCAGCAGAAAACAAGCTCGCTCCATCTTCCGTATGATATCTTTTCAACTATTTCAACATGACTGTCATGTCACCTCTTAACCTTCTCCAAACCTTTTCCTATTTTGGTTGCCCTCCTCTAGACACCTTCCAGCTTGCCCATGTCCTTCCTGAACTGTGGTGCCCAGAACTGGACATAGTATTCCAGATGAGGTTTGACCAATGCAGAATAGAGTAGTATTACGTCCCTTGACCTAGGCACTATACTCTTATTGATACAGACCAGAATTGCATTGGCTTTTTTAGCTGCAGCATCACACTGCTCACTCAAGTTAAGCTTGTGGTCTGTTAAGATCTTTTCACATGTACTATGGCCATGCTAGGTGTCACCCATTTTACATCTGTATGTTTCAGCAGATTCATTTGTCATGTATTAGCTTATGGGTAGAGCCATGGCTGCCCTGAGTTTGCATGACCTGACCTGAGCTGTTCATAACAGGGTCTTTTAGCTGCCTCTCATTTAGAGGGTCACCTTAAGTCAAAGCCAACATGACAGCATAGAACAACAAACTAAAAATACTCATTTTTTAAATGTTTGCAGATTTATGATCTGTCTAAATCTGAAAATTTCCAAGTATTCCAGAAAAAGCATAGCATTTAAAATACAAACAATGCACAAATACATAAATTAACATTTGATGCTGTTGGCCTACCATATCCACAGATTCAACCATGGCTTGAAATGATTCCCCCAAAACAAAAACTCCAAAAAACAAACTATGATTTTACCATTTTATATAAGGGAGGCTATTGTACTATACCATTGTACGTAATGGGACTTGAGCATCACGAATTTTGGTATCTAAGGGGATCTTGGAACCAAACCCTAGCGGATACCAAAGGGCCACGGTATTTATGTGGTCTGTGGAACAGATGGAAAACGTAAGGATTAGACAGAGAAGGTCTGTATAAACAGGTATGTTTTCAATCTGTGCCTGAAAGAACAGCTGAAGCACCTTGTATTCCAAAGAGAGGGTGCCACCGCACTGAGGGATGTTTTGACACATCCCCTTGCCAGGCCGGCCCTGCCGTTCCAGCCCGGGGTTCCCGTCACTCCCCTTGCCCTTTTCTCATCTTAGTCCCTTCCTAGATTGGGTACTTGGTGGCGCAGCGGTTAAATGCCGGTACTGCAGCCACAACGTTGTGAGTTCGAGCCTGCCGGGCTCCAGGTTGACTCAGCCTTCCATCCTTCCGCAGGTCGGTAAAATGAGTAGTCAGCTCTTGGGGGCAATTAGCTAACACACATTGTAAACCGCTTAGGGGGTGCTCAGCACTGATAAGCGGTATACAAATGTAACTGCTGGCGCTATTAAAGCGAGCTCCTTATTATGGTGCTGTGCTGTTTTGGTGGCTTGGCTGTAGTAAGTGTGACCTGACTCTTTATCAGGTTTGATAGAGACAGCCAGGGACAGTCTCAACAACGCATAACCAGTGGAAGTTTATTAAGACACAAGAAAATAATACCGTTGGCCCTCCACATTTGCAGATTTGACTTTCACAGATTTGATTGTTTGCAAGTTTCTTTAACACCCCACCGCCACCTAAAGTGCTTCCTTTCTGGGGAATCTTCTGTCTTGGTGGCTCTGATCAGGCCATACAGCCCTTTCAAAACTCACCTCTGGACCTCCTCCTCCTCCTCTGTCTGCTACTATCTGGCCAGCTAAGTACAGGTTGTAGCTCAATTTCTCAGCACCACAAACTTTCTCCTGATGTCCCCCACATACCCAAGGAAGGAGAGGGGTGTGAGAGAGGAATGGGGCCACCATGGTGAGTCACACCTTCCCTCTGCGTTCCCTGACCTGGTTTGCACCCTGGGTGCCTGTTCTCCCCATCATGCCCTGCCCCTCTTCCCACAGACACACACATTTTGGTATTTGTGATTTTTCCACTTGTGCGAGGGTCCTGTGCTCCTCACCCTAGCGAATGTGGAGGGCCAACTGTACACTGATCATTGAACTACCACATCAGCTCCCCAAAATTATAACCAGTCCTTCCCTCTGTCGGGTAGTCCTGCATATTTAGTATGGGATAGTATTTAGTAGGGGATATGTAGTACTAGTAATTAGCTGCTTGCTTGTAACCAAGAATGGGAACCAGAGACCGTCAGGTAAACAACACCAGGAATTCAGCACTGATAAGAAATACCAGCCTGAGCTAGTTCCTCCAAGGTCTTTTGTTGCCTGATTAATGTGGGAACAGATTCTTTTGCTTATAATGTTTGGTTTCTGCAAATTGCCTCCAGTTCGATCGCTGAAGTCTTGTACATGCATCACACTCCTAATAAATCATGTATTAGCATCGGTACATTTGTGCGTGTGATCTCAGTTCCTGGCAGTCCGATTCTCCTGTCTCTAGCCCAGCGGTTGCCAACCAGTGGTCCGTGGACCACTGGCGGTCCGCAAGAAAATGTTGGTGGTCCGCGGCCCGTAAGTGGGATGAGATTGCCTCCCCCCGCTGTCCTCTCTCACTTGTGCCGGGCAGGCTTGCTCCCACGGCAAGGAGGACAACAAGGGGGCTGAGCCCGCTCGGAGCGAGTGAGAGAGGACAGCGGGGAGAACCCATTGCCCCCCCCCACTGTCCTCTCTTCCTCGCGCCAGCTGGGATCGCTCCAGCAGCGGGGAGAAGGACAATGAGGAGGACCAGATTGGCCCCCTACCCCGCTGTGCTGCCCCACTCGCTCGGGGGGATCGCTCCGGCTCCAGAGAGGAGAAGAAAGAGGGGCACTGTCCTCTCCTACCTGCCACGGACAAAGTGCAGACATTCCACCTCCTCCCAACAGAGGACGCTGAAACACCCACCCCACTCATTGCCTGCTCTTGTTTCAAAAAAGCCCCCCACGCCAAAACCGGGGGACGCGAAAGAGCCCCCAGCAAGGGAGCAGGAGGTGTAGGAAGAGGCCAAGGAGAGGATGGTGGTGGAGGGGAGTCTCAGTCCTCGCCCCAGTGAAGCCTCCTTTCCTCCCCTGCCCATGTTTGGGTGTAGATGAGTAAATACATATGTACATTTATTTGAGTTAAATAAATTAGCCAGAACGGCCTCAGAAAATCAGCCAGAAGCAGAAATTCAGCCAAAACGGCTGCAGAAAATCAGCCAAAAGGGCCACCGAAGTAACATTGCCTCACTTCAGGCATCCCAAAACACTCCCGTGCAGTTTCCAAAAGGGAGTATGGTGGAGAGATATGGCCCCTGTTCCCAACTTAGGCCATTTCTGCACTAGCCTGTTATAGCGCTATGATTCCATTTTCAACATCCTATGGAATCCTGGGGTTTGCAGTTTCGGGAGGGGCCAAATGGCCCCTCCCAAAACTGCAAACCCCAGGATTCCATAGGATGTTGAAAATGGAATCATAGTGCTATAACAGGCTAGTGCAGAAATGGCCATAGTTCAGATCCCTGCTTAGATGTGGATACCCGCTGGGTCACCTTGGGCAAGTCACACTCTCTCAGCGTCAGAGGCAGACGCTGGCAAACCCCCTCTGAGGAAATCTTGCCAAAAAAACACCTCACTAAATATATTATTAGGATAGATATTTTGAATGAATTGACGTAGTGGCTAACGAACAAACTGCTATTTTGATTTGTCTTTATAGTACCTGCATGATGAACTAAGAGGTGTCTGTAAATATCAGAATATGAATCAATTGGTATTTTGTCTATAATATCTACTTGATGATTAAAGTTGCTTGTAAATAATTTTGTTATAATTAAACAAGTGCATTTCATATTAATAAAATGGAACTTTTATGATCATTATTTTATAGATGGCCTTACTTTAAAAAAAAAATTCATGTTAGTGGTTCACGGAATTCAAAATTGTGAGTTTAGTGGTCCATGAAGTCCGAAAGGTTGGTGACCGCTGCTCTAGTCCACGTGTTCCTCTATCTCTGAAATCTGTTCCCTATCTCCGTGTCAACTTTTCCCTCTCCGCCCTTAGACAGAGACAAGCCTCAGTTTTGTCACATTTCCTCCCTACAGGCATATCCCAAGCTGTGATTGGCTGCCTTCTGCCAGGCTTGCCCTCCCTTTACAGAAGTGCTCCAAGCAACTGCAGAGTTCATGTGACGATCACTTAACACCATCTGCGGGGACTTTCAAGATTACTTCAAGGACCAATGCCTCTGTATAGGAAAAGACAGTTGGCCAAGTACCCAGGTCCAGAGTTATGTAGGGCTTTCTAAAAGCTGGATAGATAGCAAATAGAAGCCAGTATAAATCTTTCAGCAGAGGTGCCCTTGGCTGCCAGGAAGACACAATACTCAGAAGCTTAGTTGAAGCATTCTGCACCAACTGCAGTTTCAGGATCGGCCCTACATAGAATGCATTGCAGTAGTCCAACCTTCAGGTTATCAGTTGCTTGGACAGCACACTATCCCTTGAGCAGAGATCATAAAACTGAGCAGATTTGTGGTGGTTTCCTTACTGGGTGGTTATCTATCTTGCAGCAAAAGGAGCGAGGTATCTACCTGGGTGGTTATCTACCTTGTAGCAAAAGGAGTGAGTTTGCCAACAAGAGATAAGTTTATCCAGATAGCTCTCTGGCTTTGAAGACTTCAGTGCTGATACTTCCAAGGTCCTATGTCTAATCCATGGCATCTCCTTTTGGGAGGGTTTTTGGGAGCCACTGCTGAGAAAGGCATCTTTTGGCCTGAGTCTCTGAAGATTGATCAGCGGAGACACTTCCGAGCTAGACAAAACTGTGGTCTGAAACAGTGCAATCCAACTACACATGGAATAACAATATCAGAGCATACATTGCATTCTTGCAACATCTGGAGAAGTGCGTTTTGCCCATCCCCTGATTGAAATAAAAGCTCACACAGACTTCTTCTGTCAGTGCAATGGTTTATACTAGTGCAGCTTGGTGGCTGGCTGGTTGCGGTTAGGGTTTGGGTTCAAATTTGGAAGTTATATAAAAGTCACCCCCAAGCTCTGCATTCCTTGGCAGCCATTTCCAGCTGAACCCACACTCCCTTTCAACAACCAAATCCCTTTATAAACTGCTCTGTTTGTGGCCGGTGGAGCTACAGACAAACCTTTAGGAGTACAGCTGCAGAGGGCCAAAATGAGGGCATCGTCTCCCCCAATAAGGAATTGTAGAATCATAGAGTTGGTGGAGACCCCAAGGGCCATCTAGTCCAACCTCATTCTGTCATGCAGGAAGACACCATCAAACCACTCCCTTTGACAGACGGCTTTCCAACCTCTGTTTAAAAACCTCCAAAGAAAGGGACTCCACCACTCTCTCAGGCAGCGTATTCCACGGTGAAACTGCTCTTACCATCAGGAAGTTCTGTCCCCTCCTCGTGAAACTTTCCTGCAGTCCTCAAATTTTCTCATATTGCAGTACCTTGCAACTTCAGTTTAGAAATACAGTTTAGGCATCCAAGGAAAAGGTGGCAAGGCATCGCAGAGGATACAAACACGACAAAGAGAAGGTTTCAAGGCATGGACACTTTTCACTCCTTGCAATGTTAGAAGCTTGGAGAGTGAAAGCAAATAGCATGTTGAGGGGTAGAATTCTTTTGGGACAGTAAAATGCTCTCATTTCCCCCTCCCCATCACTACATCACTGTAAATCTTCCTCTTCTACATTGCTCACTCCTTCCTCACTTTGATGGTCTTCTCATTTTTCCCTGATCATCTCTCTCACTCAGCCCAGAATCTGGTTTTGCTTTGTGGAACAGCTCCAAGCCACAACTCCACGCAAGGCTGATGTCCTCAGCGGGGCACTGAAGGCCCCTTGTGTGCTTTGAGCCATGCCCTCGCTCGGACGGTGATTTTAATTAGACTTTGGTTACACAGCTTCAGCAGATGTGGAATGCAGCCCTCAGCCCAGGTGGAACAGTGCTGGTGCTATAAAATCAAACGCCCTCTTATTAAATCCTTCTCTCCCGAAAAGGACAGGGAGGCAGCCTTAAACACAACCACCTTTCTAAGTGCTTAATATGTTTGAATTTGGTCATATGTCCCTCCCGCCAAGTATAAGAGCTTTTTCAAGGTGGTACAGAGGCATGTCTGATAATTCTCTTATCTGCAAATTTGAAGAGAAGGTGACGATAGGATCACAGGGCTAGAAGAGACCGGAAGGGCCATCGAGTCCAACCCCATTCTGCCGCACAGGAAGACACCATCAAAGCATTCCCAACAGATGGTCATCCAGCCCCTCCCTAACAAACTCCAAGGAAGGAGACTCCATCACAGTCCCAGGCAGCGGTGGATTGCACTGTCAAGATGCACTTATTGCCAGGAATTTCTTCCTAAGGTTTAGATGGAATATGTTCTCCTGTAGTTTGAAGCCATTGCTTCATGTCCTAATCTCTGGAGCAGCAGAAAACAGGCTTGCTCCAGCCTCCATTTGACATCCCTTCAAATATTTAAACATGGCTATCATCTCGTCTCTTCACCTTCTCTTCTCCAGGCTAAACCTACCCAACTCCCTAAGCTGGTCCTCACAGGGCTTCACGGTTTCCAGGCCTTCAGCCATTTTGATTGCCCTCTTCTGGATATATTCCAGCTTGTCAATCTCCTTGAACTGTGGTACCCACAGCTGGACACAGTATTCCAAGAGAGGTATGACCAAAGCAGAATAGAGTGGGACTCTTACTTCCTACAGGCCACTGTGATTCCCAATTTTGGGGAAAAAGTGAGGTATAGACGGTGATGCTCAGTCCTGGAAAACAAGGCCATTTCCGCACTAGAGTGTTATAGCGCTATGATTCCACTTTCAACATCCTATGGAATCCTGGGGTTTGCAGTTTCGGGAGGGGCCGGGCGGTCCGTGCTCTGCAAAGGATCCACGAGATATCACTCAAGCGCCGGCATCCCGTTGGTGATCTATGCATTTGTGCTGCATGTGATGAGTGATAGTTGTTGTTGTTGTTGGACAATGCACAGCAGTTGTATCCAGTCGACAGCAGCATCAGCTGAGTTGCTCAGGCGAGACCCTTGTCTGTACAGTAATACCTTGAAGTCGAGAGCAGCATGTGAATATGCATTGCTTCCTGTCCGTTGCCTTAGCAGTTGCACAAGGGGTTGTCAGCCAGGCACACTACCTGTTGTGCTACATCCTTTATGCGACATTGGGTTTCAGAATAAGCATTGCAAGAGCGAGCATGATGTGGTGGTTTGAGCATTCGGCTACAATCTTGGAGAGCAGGCTTCAGTTTGCCGCTCAGCCATGAAAACCCCTGGATGACTCTGGTCACATCGCACACTCTCAGCCCCAGAAACACCTGTGATAGGTTTGCCTTAGGCTCACCATAAGTCAGAAATGACGTGAAAGCATACTATAATAACATGAGGGTTGCATAACCCAATTCTACCAGTAGATATTGCCCTGTATTGAATTTATCTAAGACCTCATAGAATCATAAAATCATAGAAATGTAGAGTTGGAAGAGACCCCAGGGGCCATCCAGTCCAACCCCCTGCCATGCAGGAACACCCTCAAAGCACTCCCGACAGATGGCCATCCAGCCGCTGCTTAAAAACCTCCGAGGAAGGAGACTCCACCACACTCTGAGGCAGCCTATTCCACTGCCGGACAGCCCTGACTGTCAGGAAGTTCTTCCTGAGGTTCAGTGGAATCTCCTTTCCTGCAGCTTGAATCCATTGCTCCTTGTCCTGGTCTCTGGAGCAGCAGAAAACAAGCCCGCTCCCTCCTCGACATGGCATCCCTTCAAATATTTAAACATGGCTATCATGTCCCCTCTTAACCTTCTCTTCTGCAGACTAAACATACCCAGCTCTCTAAGTCTATCCTCATAGGGCTTGGCTTCCAGGCCCCTCACCATTTTGGTCGCCCTCCTCTGGACCTGCTCCAGCTTGACCATGTCCTTCTTGAATGGGGGTGCCCACCTCAGCCTAGGTGTGTTATTCATACGAATAGTAAAACCTGAGAGTTGCCAACAACCCCAATTTGCCAGTCCTCTGGGAAGTGTATTCTCCCTCTTCAGCCATCTACCGTCCCAACCTTAGTCACCAGGGCTCAAGGTTGCCAGAACTCATTTGCTCTAGAAACTAACAGCCCTGCACTATGGATGTACTTCCCTGGTGGGTGGCAGTGCTTCTGAAATAGCCGGGAATCAAGGTTGCCAGCTCTCCGGGAGCTACCCGAAGTCTGAGGGAATTGCTTTATTTCTCCAGATATCTAGGCAGGAAGCAAATCCCAAGGTGAGAGGCTCCAATGGAGAAAGCTTGATTTTTTTCTCTTATTTTTTAATTAATTTTTATCAAATCAATACAACAGACAAGAAACACAACTACGGATTAATAGGGAAATGACAAAATCAATACAGATCAAGAAAGGGACCGGGCAAGGCTGCCTTCTTTCACTCCTATTTATCACGATTTTGGAGATTTTAAACAGAAGGAATTGCAACTACTCTGCAATTAGGGGGGTACAAATTTAAAAAAAAAACCTACTAATATAAATTAAAGGTGTTTGCTGATGACCTGGTTCTTTTCTTGGACAACCCAACGATAAGTTTAGGAAAACTAATTCAGACATTCAACGAATTTGGTGAGATGTCTGGAATTAGAGTTAACAAAGACAAAACAGCAGTTTTGACAAATAATATGAGGAAAGAAGAAGAAGCAATATTGTTAGCACTACTGGGCTTTAATATAGTAAAGTACCTAGGTACCTCAAAACAGAACAACGAATTATTTGAGAACAACTATGAAGAGAAAGCTTAATTTTTTATTGTGTGTGGTACTTTTAAAGCATGGGTGCTTATGCCTGTCTCTCTTTTGTAATAAACCATTTTATTTTCATTGAAAACATCTTAAAACAAAACATCAAGAATGACTATGTTACTGCCCTGGCTAGTCCGAGCTTTGGGGATATTAAAAGATATCCTCTTGATATCACAATTCGGTTGCACTTCTCTATTCCCTTCCACGTGCTTGCGAGGCCACCGGACAAGCACGTAAACAAGCTCGGCCGTTAATTGCCGTAATATTCAAACAACAATACAGGCAGGCCAGAAATAGCTGACTCGCTGCTTTAGGAGACCTCCAGGCAAGTACTCTAATCAGGTCTGCACGTCACTTACAAAAGAACCTCTGCCCCACGATGGCAGCTTGATGGGTAAACTATGCAATACCCAAGTACTCTGCGTCTGCATACTGGCTACTCTATTGAGAACCGCTACGATAACTCAGTCATTCAGATTCTGCCCTTTCGGAGGCTTTCTCTCCAGCTCCAAATCTATTGTTTTCCCCCCAAGTACAGCGTAGCCTGCAGTCACAATTCTCCTTATAAAAACCCTCGATTCCGAGACCTTCCTTGGATCGCTCCCGAGTTTCATCCCGCCTTGCTGCCGCTCTGCTTGGCGAGCCTCCCCTCGGCTCCGTGTGCTGAGTTACGTCGCACCCCAGCCTCGCTCTCTATTTTTCCTGGGCTTCAGGACAGGTGCAGTATCACCCAAACCAGCAATCCCTCTAAAAATCCCTCTATACCACTCCAACCTTTATTTTCTTTAGTCATCTTGTCTGAGTGTGTTGCATACACTGTTTTGCTTGTATTTAATAAACATCATTTATTATTTCAACTTCTGTGTGCTCCTTGACTCGACCTGACCCCGTAGACGTAGGGTTCAAGATCTCGCTAAGTTACCCTGCCTCTCGTAACGCTAAGCAGTGCTCTGAGCTCATTTTCCCCAACTTTAGTTGAGCACAATTTGGTGTCCCTCCCGGGACCCCCAGTTCACAGGGTAACAACTATAAAGTAAATGGTTGACACACAGATGTTACAGATATACTTTTAAGATTCTGCTGAAGTCCAGCTGGTCAAGAGAACCTTTAAAGGTGCTGTCATAAAGTCTAGTGTGGTTACGTTGTCAATGAGTCTTTCCAAAATTTTTGGCTGTTTGATGGGACTGTCCAAAGTCCATCCTTGTTGTTTAAATAGGCAATAAACTGAACCATTTTTCAACAAACTTGCTCTCAGTGATTTCTTCTTTGACATACCCTATGTTCATGGTCAGTTTCTCATACAATGCCAAGTCCAAAAGGCCTGTCTCCTCTTAGTAATGTTGTTTGTTGTTGTTGTTGTGTGCCTCCAAGTTGTCTCCAACTTAAGGCAACCATAAGGAGAACCTATCAGAGGGTTTTCTGAGGCTGAGAGTGTGTGACATGCCCAAGGCCACCCAGAGGATTTCCATGGCTGAGCAGGCAATCTGTGAGGTCAGCTAGACCTTTCCCGCAATGATTCAGGCAACAGCTTTGTTTTTAAGAGGCTTTGCTAGTAAGAGGGGGATAGGGATGACGGATGAGCTGAGAACCTCAGGAATGTTGTGGGACCGCTGCTGGTAAGAACTGACTTCACAGTCAATCAATTGATAGGCTGGGTGAGAAACTGAGGGGAGCAGATAAGCCCAGGAAAGCTGTTATTTTGATTTGTTAACAAATGGGATTGTAGCATGTGCTAGTTTGAAATGTAATGGATTATACAGTACTGTAAACTCAATGCTTTTTTAGATGTGCTGTTGTTACTTCACCATTCCTGAATAGAGCTTTTGAAAAACACTAAACCTTACTGGAACTTGGAGTTAGTTGGTGCATGGGACTATTAAAGCCTGGGCTTCAGGGTCGTAGTCCAGTGCTCAAACCACTGCACTACACCGGCTCTCTTAATAATACAGATTGATACATACTGATAGTGCAATACCATTTAAACTAAACAGTTTCTAATGTTCCACAGCCTTAACTGTGTTCAGTTGGAAGTGCTTCAGATCCTAAACTGGGGCTACAAGCTTGTAGAATTATGCATTCACTGTGCTACACAACCCTTGTGTTGAATGGCAACATCACACTACTGAACCAAGAGACACCAAATGTGCGTGTGACATGATCTGGGCAAGGTTCAAAGTGTCGATTGTTACCTTTAAAACTCAACATGGTTTAGGTCCACATTACCGATGGGATCACATTCTCCCATATTGGCATGTACTGGCTGGCTTTGAGTTCAGAGAACAAGCTTAGGAGGTTCCAAAGCTTTATTCAGAACAGTGAAAAAATTGCAGCACGTTCTGGTGACTGCCAGGACTAAAGAACTATTGGATGTGCAGTACTTTATAAACTATACAGATTAGTGCGCACAGGCATTCTATTTGATAGCTAATTGAAACAACTCTTTCCCGAGACTCTCGTCCCATATGCCAACCGAGTGACCTTGCAGATGTGTCTGTTCTCTTATTGTTAAAGCAACATCCCCTTGTTCACAGGACACTGTTGCTCACTCAGTTCCATAATCCCCTTCCAGCAATTTTCAAACATCCAAGCATTACATGGCATGGCAGGGAAAGCAAAGCCAACCTGGCGCACATAATCTGCCCCATAGACTCAGATCTTCTCAGGGAAACCAACTTCAGTCAGCCAAAACTAGGCAGATAACTGTTACTGTTAACTGTTAAAGATAGACGTTTTCTTTGCCCATCCCCAGACTGCAGAATGAGTTGTCAGCTTGGTACGCTTTCTGAGTTTAAAACAGGAGTAAAGACCAATCTCTTCTGGCAGGCTCAGATGATTGTTAAATTATGAATTATAAAGGATATGTTGTTGTTTTTAATTTGTATTGGTTCTGTATGTTCTTTTGTATGGTCTTTTAACTGGCGATACTTGTCTAATTTTTTCTTGTTCTGCACCTCAATCCATAGGAAAAGGAAGAAGTGGAGAAGAAATAAATATTGGCCAATATCCAAGATCAGCTACATAGTTAAAGATACATAAATAAGTTGCATCTCCTAGCCGGATCTCCCGGCCCCATCCACCCATAATCCAGCCTTACTAGGTGTCAAGGTCAGAGACCTGGGCGGCGAGCCAGCCCAGAGAAGGGAGTGTGAGAGCCAGCAAAGTCCATCCGGGAGGAGACAAGCAAGCACTTTACACGAGGGAGTTCATTTACCGGAGCGTCAAGCAAAAGCCGTAGTCAGAGTTCCAAAAGCCAAAGGTCAAGAGTCCAGAGATCAATTCAAGGTAGCAGGAACCAGGTGCTGGAAGCAAGGAACAGGCAAGAGGAGGGCTTGAAAGAAGTTTGCCACAAGCAAAGGAAAGCTTCCAGGCAGGCAGTTATATAGCCCAAGACACAGGTGTGCCCAGTCACCGCTTCTTGAACTTAATCAAGGAAGCCTCCCTTTGCTCAGCTCTCTTGAGTCTCTGCCTTGTTTGTGGGCTGATTGGCACAGGCTCCAAAGCATCTTCAGAATCGGACCCATGTTGCCCTAAAGGAGCAGGCAGAGGAACGTCCAGGCCTGCTTGGTCCATGGCAGCAGGGGGAGCTCTTGAGCTGCAGGACTCCTCTCCAGCCAGAGCCAACAGGGACTCAGCAGCAGCAGCTCTGACAGGGGCCTCAGTTATCACACTAGGCAGCAGCCACTGTCAGCAACAGGGCTCTGTTCTCCAGCTGATGGGGGCACAGCAGACTGAGGTTTCCATCCTCCTCCTGTGAGTGGTCTCTGGTGCAAGGAGAAATTTTGACAGGGATTCTGCTTTTGATTGTTGCACTGGAGACAGGAGGGGATGGAAACATCAATCTGCTGCACCCCAATTGACAGGGGAACAGACCTTGGCGGCTCACAGCTGCTGCTGCTGCTGCTGCTACCTGGTGAAACAGAATTGGTGGACTTTTACAAATGTGGCAACTGTATCATGATTGTGAATGGGAAGGACTGTGAATAGGAACCAGTTACAGATGTGTAACATGACTGCGATAGTGAATTCCGACCATGAATTTTGGAGTTTAATTTTTATTGGTTTTAGCAGAAGATACAAACAAATCAATGCATAACCACAGGTGGGAAAAGAATAGAACTGGAGAAAAGAAACAAACTGCGCACACAAACAGACATTACACATATATAACTAGAGCTAAAATGAAACTAAACTAAATCATACTAAATTAAAACTACTGCTGCCCCTCCACATTTGCAAGGGTTGGGGCACAGAACCCTTGTGAAACTGGAATAATTGCAAATAACTACCACCCCCATGATTCCTCTCCCAAGCTCCCCCTCCCATTCCTTTACCTCTAGCCCTCACATTGGGAGGCGGCGGAGGGAAAAAAAGCACGGTAAAGGGCTTACCCATACTTTCCACCCAAAGGGAGAAAAGCACAGTTCTTCCCTTCTGATTACTTCTGGTGGCCCTCTTGAAAAGGGAGGGGTAGAAGCAAAGAGAGCACCTAACCTATCAGCAACCAATACACAGCAGACTATGCAGCCACATGGGAAAGAAGCCACACCTCCAGGAGTGAGAGAGGGCTTTGCTGATCCAAAAAGAAAAAAATGTACATTTTAAACACAAGCCTGGCAAGCCTGGGGTGAGGAATGCGAGGGAATGGGAGGACGAAAATGGTGGGGAGAGGCAAGCATGCACCTCGCAAATAATCAAATTTGTGAAGGTCAAACCCATAAATGTGGAGGGAGGATTGTAAAATGTATTAACATAAACCATTAGTAAAAGACTCATCTCTCACCCTAAACACATCCTAGCTACACCACACTATACTCACATACAAAGGAACTATGACCACCCCATACCAACTGTAATGAAAAAGAAAAATTGATTAATATCTCACGTCTTATTCTACCATTATAGATCTAAGTGCATTCAATTTACTAGAATTACTAATAATCATAACCACAGACTGTTACATTGTTAGATTTCTTGTTGCTCGAAAAAAAAATCCATAAATGGTCTCCAGTCTTTCAAAAAAAATTCCGTTGATCTGTCTTTTAACCCACAACAATTTTGCAATTTGGGCAAACAATGCACTCTTCAGTCAGTTCCTCTGCCTGCCTGCCTGCCTGCCTGCCTACCTGCCTGCCTGCCTGCCTGCCTGTCTGTCTATCTATCTATCTATCTATCTATCTATCTATCTATCTATCTATCAATCATCTATTATTTTTTTTAATATTTAATATTTTTATGTTATTATAACCTACTGGCTCCACTAGAATGAAAATGAGGATATTGAACATAACCAATATCTCAGAGGTTGTGTATATTTAGAGCAGATGACCTAAGTTTAGTCTGTGAGTTCTGTGTACCCCTCTCTTTGCTTTTCCCATGGCCTCTGGCCTCTTCTTTTCTCCCCCCCCAATTAAAAAAAACGGGCTGAAACATGAAACCTCCAGAGCAGCCAGGTTGGTTTTAGATGAGTTATAACCTCCAGCCCACCAGTCTTCAACCTCTCATTAATTTTTCTTACTTGCTCAGAAATCTACAATTTTCTGCAAAAAACATGCTGCTATCTACAAACAGATTTTTTTGTGTGTGTGTATGTGCACAATAGTGAGTTTTGTGATGAAAAGAGCTTTCCAGATAGCCACATGATTCTTTCCTGCAAAAATGCTGGGGAACATCACCAAAAAGCTCAGCAGTTTTGCCCTCACAAAACATGACTATCTAGAAACAATGGCCATCGTGTGAAAATGTGCAGAACATGCCACAATTTTCTTGTTAAAAAAAGCCAGGTGTATTTCTGCACAGAATAATGCCCCAAAACACCTTTGGATGTGTGACTGTGAAGTGAGAATTGTACAGAAATGCTCATTTTCTCCTTCAGCAGAGAGAAAATTGCAGGAATTATTTGTCCTTGCATGCAACAATGAAACAGGAGAATGTTTACTGTAGTTCCTTATTGCCAGGTTCTCAAACAACTGATGCCATGTGTGACCAGAAGGGGGCAGCACAGTCACCTGTTCCCCTTCCTGCTTTGCAGGAATTCAGTCACTCGAACACAAGACCAGTCTCGACCGCTAGCTGAGTAACAATTTCCATTCCCTAAAGCCTCTGTCACAGATAGCAAGAGTCTTGATTCCTCTAGGCAAGTTGCAACTATTGAAAAAAAATAAATTCACCCATTAAAAATAAATTAAAGAGGTCCAAGCATGCCAAAGCTTTCATGATTGTCTAGTTTGGTAGCTGCTGGATGAGAGGATCCAAGAAACTAGAAAGAATACCAGTAGGTGCCAACAACATGAAAGGAAGAATCTGGTCTTTCCCCTACCAAAGGTTACACAATTGGCCAGGTGTTTTGTCTCCCCAGGGAGCATTATGGATAATAGAAGAAGAATTCCTTGGCTTGGAGTCTGAAGACTCCACTGCTCGGGCAACCCAACGGCCTGGGAGAGTCTGACGGTTCTTCCCTTCTTGGCTCTCCGGGCCCGGATCAGTTCCTGCTCCAGCCTTGCCAAAATCATCCATTCCAAGGAATTCCTGCCCTATCATATCCTTAACGGGGCGTCTCTCTCCAAGGCTCGGCTGGTACTTTGTTTGAGCTGTGTGTCTAATCTCTTAATGCACCTTGGCATACCTCATGCTTCTGAATATGACTACCAAATCTTGGAATTATTGGGGAGAATTATAAAATGATTAATCACTCAAAGAGAAGTAATAGAAAGAAACTTCTAGAGCTTTGGAAAGTTCCTTCTAATGGACTGCGAGACCCAGAATTCCCTGGCCAACATAGTCCCTTGGACACTGCTGTTACCCAAAAGAGGAGGCTTTTTTGAGCTGTCAAAATTTCTCTGTTTCTATATGTCCCTCTCACATATTTCTAGAACTTAGGTTCCTCCAAGGAAAGACAGTGCTTGCATGTCTGGAGTCTGGGAAAACATGGCTATCATGTTCCCTCTTAACCTTCTCTTCTGCAGACTAAACATACCCATCTCCCTAAGGCGTTCTTCATAGGGCATGGCTTCCAGACCCTTCACCATTTTGGTCGCCCTCCTCTGGACTTCATAAAATTCATAATTCATGTATGGAATCCGCTGCCCCAAGTTGTTATCATGATGACCAACAGTTTTCAGAGAACGAAAGCTTGGAGAGCAACATCCATGACTGTCGATGATAGACTGGACTGCTCCGTTCAGAGGCAGCCTACCACGGAATGATCGGATGCTGAGGACCGTACAGGGGTCAGCACGGTCCTCTTGCTTGTGGGTCCCCAGAGCTATTTTGGCTGGCAGCTACTGGACACCAGGAGGACCTTTGGTCAGCTCGGGGGTGGCTTCCATGGAAGTGTGGCTCCAGTCTTGGCTAAGATACCTTCAGCACCTTGGAGAGCACCTTGAAACTGCACGGGTTAGACCTGAGTAGACTCTCTGGAAGAGACATTCATAATCACCAGGATTGTTGCTATTTTAAAAGGATTACAGTTGGTCCTCTACATGCACTAGGATTAGGAGTACAGGACCCCCCACAAATATCAAAATGTTTTTTGTGTGTGTCTGTGGGAGGGGGGATGAGGCATGGTGGGAAGGGGGCCACTCAGAGTCCAAATCAGGTCATAGAAAGGAGAAGGAAAAGGGGTGAGTTGGCACAGTGGCCCTGGACTTCCTCTCTCTCTCACCCATCTCCTTCCTCGAGCGGGTGTGGGGCATCGGAAGGGGTTTTCCGCTGCCGCAAGCTGTCCTTAGCTGGCCAGGCTGTGGCCGGTAGAGGAGGAGAAGCAGGGCCAGAGGTCATAGAATCACAGAATCATAGAGTTGGAGGAGACCCCAGGGGCCATCGAATCCAACCCCCTGTTATGCAGGAACACCCACCAAAGCATTCCCAACAGATGGCCATCCAGCCCCTGCTTAAAAACCTCCAAAGAAGGAGACTCCACCACACTCCGAGGCAGCAGATTCCACTGCCGGACAGCCCTGACCGTCAGGAAGTTCTTCCTGAGGTTCAGTAGAATCTCCTTTCCTGCAGCTTGAATCCATTGCTCCTTGTCCTAGTCTCTGGAGCGGTAGAGAACAAGCCTGCTCCCTCCTCAACATGACATCCCTTCAAATATTTAAACATGGTTATCATGTTCGCTCTTAACCTTCTCTCCTGCAGACTAAACATACCCAGCTCCCTGAGCCACTCCTCATAGGGCTTCATGGCTTCCAGACCCTTCACCATTTTGGTCGCCCTCCTCTGGACATCCTCCAGCTTGTTGACATTCCTCTTGAACTGAGGCGTCCAGAACTGGACACAGGATTCCAAATGAGGCCTAACCAATGCAGAATAGAGTGGAACCATTACCTCCCTCGATCTGGACACCATACTCCTATTGATGCAGCCAAGAATCGCGTTGGCTTTCTTAGCTGCCGCGTCACACTGCTGACTCACGTTCAGCTTGTGATCTACCAAGACTCCTAGATCCCTTTCACACAAACTGCTATCCTGCCACACGTCCCCCATCCTATACTGGTGACTTTCATTTTTTCTCCCTAAGCGTAGGACCTTACATTTGTCTCTGTTGAAATTCATTTTGTTAGCTTTGGCCCAGCTCTCCAATCTGTCAAGGTCGTATTGAAATTTGATCCTATCCTCTGGTGTGTTAGCAAGTTTGGTATCATCTGCAAATTCGATCAGCATGCCCTCCACTCCTTCATCCAAGTCACTGATGAAGATGTTGAATAGCAGCCCTGGGCCCAGGACCGAACCCTGTGGCCTCCCCATGAGTCACTTCTCTCCAGGATGAAAAGCAGCCATGGGTGAGGAGCACCCTTTGGGTTCATTCGGTCAACCAATTCCAAATCCACCTGACAGTAGCCCTGTCCAGCCCGCATTTTACTAGCTTCTTTGCAAGAATGTCGTGGGGAACTGTGTCAAAGGCCTGACTGAGGTCAAGATATGCTACATCTACAGCATTCCCTTCATCAGGTTGGTTTTTAAAGGGCTGTGCAGCCTGATCAGAGCCACCGAGAGGAAAAGTGCCCCCAGAAAAGGAGTTCCTGAGGTGGGAGAGAGCAAGGGTTAGAGAAACTTGCAAGTAATCAAATTGTGAAAGTCAAACCCACAAATGTGGAGGGCCGTCTGTAATCCAGTTTGTAACGTGCAAGACTACAAACTATCAGATTTCCTTCAGTTTCTAAAGGGAAGGAAGTGGAGACCATAATCTTGTTGGTTTTGAATTATATATGAAGAAATGACCACAACTCAAAGGCCGCGGTCCTGTACGGCTCAGTGCAGTGTAGAAGTTCTGCATGTGGAATTATGTCAGGTCAGCCCATATACCACCACCAACATCCTGGGCTTACCATACATTGTCTGAAGCCTCCTGCACAGCCATGCTGTAGAGTGGGCGGAAGCAGAGAAGAGCCTGGCTATGGCCATTTCCGCACTAGCTTGTTATAGCGCTATGATTCCACTTTCAACATCCTCTGGAATCCTGGGGTTTGCAGTTTCGGGAGGGGCCTTTAGAATTCTCAGCCAGAGAGCTCGTGGGCCTTGTCAACTGTGCCTGTCTTGAATAGGCCTGTTGTTACGGAGATGAGGCCTAGCAGCAAGGAGGAGGGCAGTGTACTCCCTCAGGAGCCCAACCTCATTAACATACAGAATACAGATTGGATTGGGGATGATGGGGGAAAAGTTACAGGTACTGGACAAGACACTTTGGGGAATTAGAGACACAGGATCTCAAATCTTTCTAACAAGTATCACCTATGAGAAAATAAAATCCTGGGCAGCGCCGGGTATATATGCTAGTGATCTTATAAAGGCCTATATACAACTCAGGTCCAGGCTATTTGGCAGGCCAAATCTCCCTGTGTAAAGCTGGCCTGGTCTCTGCGGTCATCAGGAGAGGCCGTTCCCTCATCCCCATACCACCGCAAGCACAGTCGGTGGAGACCTGAGAGGGGGCCTTCTTGGTGGCGGCCCCTAAATTCTGGAACTCCCTTCCCAGAGAGGCCAGAATGGCCCCCTCTTTGTTGTCCTTCTGGCAGCAGGCAAAGTCCTTTTTATTCAGGCAGACATGTTAATACCGAAAGTTTTTAAAGAACGGGTTAGTTGGCAGCGCTGTGTTGTTTTTATCATTGTTTATAAAGCTTCTAATCTTTTTTAATTACATTTTTATTCTTTTTTGTTGTTATGTGGCTTGAAGTTGTTTCCGACTTACGGCAACCCCAAGGCAAGCCTATCACAAGGTTCACCGGAGGCTGAGAGTATGTGACACGCCCAAGGTCACCCACTGGCCGAACCCTGGTCTCCAATTCTATTTTAATATTCACATTTTGTATGTTTTCAATTGCATTTTTTAAAATTGTGATCCACTTTGATTCTCAATTTTGAGGGAAAAAGTGGGACCATTCTCACCATTTCCCCTGCTTGACCTCTGAAGTCGCTCACTAAGCTACAAATCTTGGGATTCTGGAGGCAGGCAGGCATGGCAATGAAGGGGTACTGAAACACTTGGAGCTTTAAAATGTTGCTCGTGCCCAGCAGGCAAAGTTGCTTGATCGTCTCTGGGATTGCTGCGGCATCCACTTTTGCCTTGACATCACTGATGGCAGATTTTTCCTTACCCTATCTTTGTTGCATCTCATCCGGGGGATTAAAGTGCACCATGAAAATCCCTTTTCATTTCCTGGATTTCACATCCCTGGCACCGTAAAAACTTCTTGACACTCGCTGTACGTCAGCAGGTTGCAGCACCATGCTCAGAAGTGACACTATGAGCTGACATCCATTCCCTCGAGGATGTGATACACTCCAGAGGCAGCCGCTAGACACCCACTCGGTGCCGGGAAAAAAAAATGTCTGCATCCAAGCGCCCAGGGGCAAGCCAGGGAAACGGCTTCCAGCCCCTCGAGCTGTCTTCTTTCTTTCCACCCACCTCTTCAGACAGTGCAAAACTTCCCGCTCTCCCTTGCTGAGGAGGAGGAGCAGGTATGCTCCGTTAGCTGAAAGTTTAAAAACATTAGGAAGTGTTATTTAGAGATGGATTTCCAGTAAGAGGCTCTGGATGATGGAAGGCAGCTCAGTGCAGAAAAGGTCAGCTGAGCGGCGAGGGAAAAAAGAAAAGTCCTTGCAAGAAACCCTTGGCAAAGGAGCACAGAATAAGAGAGCAATTGTAGCAATGCAGTGCTATGCACTTGAAGCATAGTCCCAGGGCTTGAAAAAGTGCCTTCTTCGGATGTCCATCTCCAGAATCCTCCAGCCAGCACAAGGTTCATAGAATCATAGGGCCTTTCCACCCTACACTGTTACAGTGCTATTATTCCGCTTTCAACCTCCTGCGGAATTCTGGGGTTTGTAGTTTACTGAGGCCAAAGAGCTCTCCGGCTGAGAATTCTAAAGGTCCCTCCTTAAACTGCAAATCCCAGGATCCCACAGGATGTTGAAAATGGAACAATAGCACTAGAACAGTGTAGTGCGGAAACGGCCCTTAGAACCCTAGAATTGGAAAAGACCCTAAAGGCCATGCAGTCCAACCCAATTCTGCCATGCGGGAAGACACCATCCAAGCCCTCCCTTGGACGGATGGCCATCCAGCCTCTGTTGGAAAACCTCCAAAGAAGGAGGAGATTCCACCACACTCCCAGGCAGCAGCCGATTCCACACTCAAACCGCTCTCACCATCGGGAAGTTCTTCCTCATGTTTCAGTGGAATGCCTTTTCACAGAATTATAGGACCATAGAGCTGGAAGAGACCACAAAGGTCATCCAGTCCAACCCTGTTCTGCCATGCAGGAAGACACCATGAAAGCCCTCCTGACAGGTGGCCGTCCAGCCTCTCTTTAAAAACCTCCAAAGGAGGAGGAGACTCCACCACACGCCACGGAGGCGGCAGCAGATCCCACTCTCAAACAGCTCTCACCGTCAGGAAGTCCTTCCTCACGTCAAGGTGGAATCTCTTTCCCTGGAGTTTGTTAAAAGACAAGATGTGGGGACAAAACCCCAGTACAGACCTCCTTCCACATTCATGGGTTTGACGTTCACAAATGTGATTATTTGTGAGGCGGGCGCGTGCCTCCTCCCCAGTTCTCCTCCTCCTCCCGTTCCCTTGCAGGGCATTTTCCAGGCTGTGGAGAAGGAAGGCAAACTCCGGGGCCAAAGGCCAGGAAACGAGGGGGGAAAGGCCTGTGTGAGCCTTTCTCCTTCTCTCCAGAGTTCCCCCTCCCATTCCCTTGCCTCTGGGCCTGGGGCGCAAGAGGCACGGGAATGGGAAAGGGATTGGGGCAGGGGACGTTATTCGTGGTTTTCCACTTTAGCGAGAGTTCTGCACCCTGAACCCTTGTGAGAGCAGACAGGGCACCATACTCCATCGCAGTCTGTTCCTAAAGCTTGATGGCATAGGAACATTTCCACTTGCCAGCAGGAGAGTAAGGGGGGAGCCACCCTCACCTCCCAGCAGGGAGGGATCCGCAATCTAGGAGCCGCTACTAAGAAGGCCCCGTCCCCCCTTGTCTCCACTGAGCATCTCTGGGAAGGCTGGGGGGCTGAGAGAAACGCCTCCCCCAAAGATCTTAGCGCTGACTTAGGCTGATGGCGTGTGGCGCGCCATAGAAGCGGGGGGAATTTGGCCCCCTGGTTGTATGGCTCCAGGGGTCCACATTTTCTTGATTTTTTTTTTTTCAAAAGTCCATTTTTTTGCCCCCCCAAATCCCTTCTAGAGGGCACAGGGCAATTTGGTCACACTTTTGCCCTCCCTGTATATTCATTTTAGATCCCGCAGAGGGTTAACAGGAAATGATATGGAAGTCACCTTTTTTTCACACAGAAAGTGGCCTAGAAGTCCCTCGGCAGAGTACAAATCTCACGATCCTGTAGGGTGGAGCCACGACGGCTAAAGAGGTATCAAAGTAGCATAATTATATGGTGTATAGACACCCTTCGTAGCTTCTTCATTCAAAGCCGCTGCTCTGTCAGTACACTGCGACCCTACTTCTGTTAACTTGGGCAGAGCTTGGAAAGTAACTTTATTTTAAAGGAGAATTCCTTGCAGTTACTTGTTACATTGGTTGAAAGGAAACCTGTTAATTCTACTCCTTGCAATGTTGGACAAGTAAATTCTTGCATTATTCATTGCATTGCAACGATTGTTACTTTTCCATTACTTTCCACTATTTTTTCAGAGCACTCTTTAGAGAGCACTTTTGAGAGTATGCTTTTCCTTCCTCCCTTCCTCTTACCAGCCTGGGTACTTTTTCAGGACTGATAAGAGAACAGCATAAAACCTGAGAAAAGCTTGTCAAAGTTTCTAGTTCAAACTTCAGGAAAAATATTCCACCTAAACATTAGGAAGAACTTGTTTATTGTAACAGCTGTTTGAGAGTAGAATAGGCTGCCTTGTAAGGTGGTGGATTCTCTCTCATTGGAGGTCTTTAAACAGAGGTTGGATAGCAGGTAAAACTTGTACTCTGACAAAAACATTAATCATAAAATGTGCTTTAGATACTGTTGTACCAACTACGGACAGGATCCTTTGCAGAATAACAAAATCCAAAAGAACAGAAGAAAAATGGAACCAGTGGAGCTGCTCTATTATCTTACTTTTGTTCAGAAATTGCCTTGAATCCTCTGTCCAGTTCTGGGCACCACAGTTCAAGAAGGACATTGATAACCCGGAAGTTATCCAGAGGAGGATGACCAAGGTCTGGAAATCAAGTCCTATGAGGAATGCTTGAAGGAGCTGGGGGTGTTTAACCTGGAGGATAAGACCCAAGCCGGTGGGTTGAAATCAAAAGGAAGGAGATCCTTACTGAATATTACCACTTTTTTCTGCTTTGGTCAGACCCAGCCTGGAATACTGTGACCTGTTCTGAGCACCACAATTCAAGAAGGATATTGAAAAGCTGAAACATGTCCGGAGGAGGGCGACCAAAATGGTCAAAGGCCTGGAAACCATGACGCCCTATGAGGAGCGACTTAGGGAGCTGGGGGTTTTAGCCCAGAGAACAGAAGGTTAAGAAATGACCTGATAGCTATGTTTAAATATCTGAAAGATGTCATATAGAGGATAGAGCAAGTCTGTTTTCTGCTGCTCCAGAGATTAGGATATGAAGCAATGGCTTCAAAGTTCAAGCATTTTTTTATTGTTGTTGTCATTATTATCTTTATTTCTACCCCGCTTTTCTCCCTGAAGGGACTCAAAAGCAGCTTACAAACTTAAAAGAAGCACAATTAAAACTGTGGTATACAAAAGTTAAAACACACATCAAATAACAATAATGATTAAAGCAACATTAAAATACATATTAAAAACAGCATACAAATAGCAATTAACTAGCATCATTCTATAAACAAATTACATATTAAATGCCTGCCAGAATAGGAATGTCTTTAGCTGTCTCCTGAAGGTAGGCAGGGAGGGTGCCAGTCTGACCTCTTTGGGGAGGGAGTTCCAGAGCCTGGCGGCAGCCACTGGGAAGGCCCTGTCTCTCCCACTTTCCCACCAAATGCACCTGTGAGGGTGATGGAACGGAGAGAAGGGCCTCTCCCGCAGATCTCAATGCCTGGGCCGGTTTGTAGGGGAGGATACAGTCCTCCAGATAGGCCGGACCTAAGCCGTGCAGGGCTTTAAAGGCCCCTCCCTTTGACAAAGTTCCCCATGGCATTCATGCAAAGAAGCTAGTAAAATGCGGGCTGGACAGGGCTACTGTCAGGTGGATCTGTAACTGGTTGACTGACCGTTCCCAAAGGGTGCTCACCAATGGCTGCTTTTCATCCTGGAGAGAAGTGACCAGCGGGGTGCCACAGGGTTCTGTCCCGGGCCCAGGGCTGTTCAATATCTTCATCAACGACTTGAATGAAGGAATAGAGGGCATGCTCATCAAATCTGCAGAGGACACCAAATTGGGAGGGGTTGCTAATACGCCAGAGGACAGGATCAAAATTCAAAATGACCTGGACAGATTGGAGAGCTGGGCGAAGGCTAACAAAATGAAATTCAACAGAGAGATGTGTAAGGTAGGTAGAAAAAATGGAATGCAGAAATATAGGATGGGGGACACGTGGCTGGATGGCAGTACGTGGGAAAGGGATCTAGGAGTCTTAATAGACCACAAGCTGAACATGAGTCAGCAGTGTGATGCGGCAGCCAAGAAAGCCAATGCAATTCTCGGCTGCATCAATAGGAGTATGGTGTCCAGATCGAGGGAGGTACTGGTACCACTCTACTCTGCTTTGGTTAGACCTCATCTTGAATCCTGTGTCCAGTTCCGGGCACCCCAGTTCAAGAAGGACATGGTAAAGCTGGAGCAGGTCCGGAGGAGGGCGACCAAAATGGTGAGAGGCCTGGAAGCCATGAAGCCCTATGAGGATAGACTTCGAGAGCTGGGTATGTTTAGTCTGCAGAAGAGAAGGTTAAGAGGGGACATGATAGCCATGTTTAAATATTTGAAGGGATGCCATGTAGAGGAGGGAGAGGGCTTGTTTTCTGCTGCTCTAGAGACCAGGACAAGGAGCAATGGATTCAAGCTGCAGGAAAGGAGATTCCACCTGAACCCCAGGAAGAAATGCCTGACGGTCAGGGCTGTCCAGCAGTGGAATCTGCTGCCTCGGAGTGTGGTGGACTCTCCTTCCTTGGAGGTCTTTAAGCAGCGGCTGGATGGCCATCTGTCAGGAGTGCTTTGAGGGTGTTCCTGCATGGCAGGGGGTTGGACTGGATGGCCCCCGGGGTCTCTTCCAACTCTACATTTCTATGATTCTATGATTCCCTAAACTGCAAACCCCAGGATTCCATAGGATGTTGAAAGTGGAATAATAGCATCATAACAGTCTAGTGTAGAAATGGCCTATGTTACGGATTTCTAACTGCCTTAGTGAATTCTGGCCTCAGTGCTGGAGGGTTGAACCAAATTCCGATGCCAACACGTCCTTCACACAGCCTTCTAAAACTGTTCCTGCCTTCTCTTTCCTCGTGTGCCTTTTCCAAGGTCATCGCATTGTGGGTAACGTCACCAGTCCTTACGCAATGAACTTTCTTTCCAAAAGCCAGGTCAATTCAGTCTGGGATTTTTCATGCAATTTAATTTGCCAAAAAAGCTTGAAATATACTAAGAAGTCCCTGAGCACATACACCAGGCATATGACCTCCCCTCTGAGCCAAGTCGTTTCTCTCTTCCCTCTGGCAATCTGCCCCAGAAATTTCCATCAACACGAGTGAAAATGTGATGAGAAGGGAGAATTTTGTCTCCAACGCTTTTGTTCTGCCTTCAGTGACTCACCATTTGGGACAACGCCTCTCTGGAGACCCGGAGCATCTTCCAAGGACGCGTTCCCCTAAAATATTTACCTGTTGGTTTTATGGATTTTTTTTTTTTTTATTGTTACGGCCAGCTCATTGGATAATTTTCCTTCACAAAAGAGAAATACAGTCAGCCCTTCACATCTGTGGATTTAACTTTCACAAAGCTGGTTATTTATGAGTTTCTCCAAACTCTGTCCTCTGCCTCAGGGTCTTCTTTTCCAGGGAGAACTTTCCCTCTTG
The DNA here is from genome assembly GCA_030412105.1 of Cyclura pinguis. Lineage (NCBI taxonomy): Eukaryota > Metazoa > Chordata > Lepidosauria > Squamata > Iguanidae > Cyclura > Cyclura pinguis. The sequence goes on along the minus strand of CM059601.1, from coordinate 287,666,980 downwards.
GGGGCTCAAATCAGTCCATGCAACCCTTTAAAATCCACCTCTGGTCCTCCTCCTCCTCCTCCACCAGCTGCTGCCTGGGCAGCCAAGGATGGGGGCACCATCCCAACCTAAACCCCTTCCCTCTCCTTTCCCTGACCTGGTTTGGACCCTGGGTGCCCATTCCCTGCACCATAACTCAGTCCCCTTCCCACAGACAGACACGTACATTTTGATATTTGTGATTTTTTTCCACTTTTGCAGGGGTCCTGTGCCCCTCACCCCAGCAAACGTGGAGGGCTGACTGTAGAACGACCAGCATTCTATGAAGCATTCATTTCAAACAGGTCCATGCTGGGGAAGCCCTGCTTTCTTCCTCACCACCTCCATAGTTGCATCTAGTGGGAACAGTGGAAATGCAGGGCCTTCTCAGTGGCCGCCCCCAGGCCGCGGAACTCCCTTCCTGGAGAGGTTAGACTAGCACGCTCCCGACATTCTTTCTGCCAGCAGAGAAAACTTTTTGAGAATCAATTTTTAGGGGGAACAGGCCTTGTGTAATATGCTGAAATTGTATTTGCTGTTGCTATTCTTTAATCTGTTTTAATAAGTTTTAGGTTTAGTCAGGGTCTAATTGCTTTTAAGGAGCAGGAAGAAGTACTGGAAAGGACATGAATTAGCAGAAGAAAGGAGTCTAGGCTCCATGTGCTTCGGGACGGACCAAATGTTAAAGAATAAATGTGATCTGTCTATCAGCATGTGGAGTCAGGGTATCCTTTATTTCCTGTTAATTGCTTTGAAACCTTTATAATTTTTACCTGTTTAAAATGTTGGAAGCTGCTTTGAGTTCCGACCTGGGGAAAAGGCAGGACCACCATCCTCCTCCTCCTCCTGATCTTCACCACCCACCAATACTAATGAAAACTAATATTAATCCTATTCTTCTACTACCAATGTCTCCTCCTCCTTCCCCATGACATTCTTGCAAAGAAGCTAGTAAAATGTGGGCTGGACAGAGCTACTGTCAGGTGGATCTGTAACTGGTTGACCGACCGAACCCAAAGGGTGCTCACCAATGGCTGCTTTTCATCCTGGAGAGAAGTGACCAGCGGGGTGCCAGAGGGTTCTGTCCTGGGCCCAGGGCTGTTCAATAGCTTCGTCAACGACTTGGATGAAGGAATAGAGGGCATGCTCGTCAAATTTGCAGGTGACACCAAATTGGGAGGGGTTGCTAATATGCCAGAGGACAGGATCAAAATTCAAAATGACCTGGACAGATTGGAGAGCTGGGCCAAAGCAAACAAAATGAAATTCAACAGAGAGAAGTGTAAGGTCCTACACTTAGGTAGAAAAATGGAATGCAGAAATATAGGATGGGGGACACGTGGCTGGATGGCAGTACGTGTGAAAGGAATCTAGGAGTCTTAATAGACCACAAGCTGAACATAAGTCAGCAGTGTGATGCGGCAGCCAAGAAAGCCAATGCAATTCTCGGCTGCATCAATAGGAGTATGGTGTAGATCAAGGGAGGTACTGGTGCCACTCTACTCTGCTTTGGTTAGACTTCATCTTGAATACTGTATCCAGTTCTGGGCACCCCAATTCAAGATGGACATGGTCAAGCTGGAGCAGGTCCGGAGGAGGGTGACCAAAATGGTGAGAGGCCTGGAAGCCATGCCCTATGAGGATAGACTTAGAGAGCTGGGTATGTTCAGTCTGCAGAAGAGAAGGTTAAGAGGGGACATGATAGCTATGTTTAAATATTTGAAGGGATGCCATGTAGAGGAGGGAGAGGGCTTGTTTTCTGCTGCTCCAGAGACCGGGACAAGGAGCAATGGATGCAAGCTGCAGGAAAGAAGATTCCACCTGAACCTCAGGAAGGACTTCCTGACGGTCAGGGCTGTCCGGCAGTGGAATATGCTGCCTCGGAGTGTGGTGGAGTCTCCTTCCTTGGAGGTCTTTAAGCAGAGGCTGGATGGCCATCTGTCGGGAGTGCTTTGAAGGTGTTCCTGCATGGTAGGGGGTTGGACTGGATGGCCCGTGTGGTCTCTTCCAACTCTACATTTCTATGATTCTATGATTCTATGATTCTCTTCGTCCTTCTTTTTCTCTTCTTTTTCTCCTTCTTTAGCCATTTCAAAAGTCATATACAGTTGGCCCTCCACATTTGTTAGCTTTAGAGGCACAAGACCCTTGCAAAAGTGGAAAAACCACAAATATCAAAATGCGTTTGTGTGTGCACCATGGGCTGGACCCAGGATTTCAGATGCTTCACCGTAGCACGGTTTGCTGACAAACTGCATAGAACTAGCTTTGTCTCTCTGTGATACACTGACTAGGACAATTATGTGATTCTGGAGGTCTAAAATATCCTCTATTGATAAATGAAGGCTAAATTCAAAGTATCATCATCATCAGTTTCACTCTGTGTGTGTACGTGTGTGTGTATGTGTTTCCAAAGATGTATCTGCAAAGGCATAATTTGCATTTCTGAAATTTACTGGCAAAATGCTCAGATGCTGCTTTAGATACCCCTGCAGGTGGAAACAGCCCAGCCTTTATGGCTGAAGGTTTTTTTTTTTTTAATTGCAATCCATCAATGCCAGAGAATAAATTAGGATGACTGTGGAACTGGAAACAGATGCAAAGGTTCCAGTGCGGGAACCGTACAAGCAAAGCTGTTGTCTTCTTGGCAAAGCTGGCACTGTCTATTGGCTGCAAATACTTTTGGCAACAGTAAAGTAGGTCATATACAGACATACAGAGACTGGCTGGCACCCTCATAGTAGCGTATGTAGGTTTAGGTCCACCTTACACTTGCGTATGCCTTTTTTAAAGATTACCGTTGCAGAGGTTGGCATTTTCTTCTGCCCTTTGCAACGACCAAAGCCCCCTTCCCCGGATTCAAGGTTCAGACACCACAATTCTCCGCCAGCAACCATTCTGGAGAGAAGAGAGAAGATCAGAGAAGGGCCTGGCTAGGGCCATTTCCACACTAGACTTTTATAGCGCTATTATTCCACTTTCAACATCCTATGAAATCCTGGGGTTTGCAGTTTTGAGAGGGGCCAGCCGGCCCCTCCAAAAACAGCAAACCCCAGGATTCCATAGGATGTTGAAAGTGGAATAATAGTGCTAAAACAGTCTAGTGTGGAAATGGCTTAGGTCTCTGTAGTAAATTGTACGATGTTGATGATGGTGATGGTGATGATGATGATATTTATTTATAACCTGTTGTTTGGGACTCAAGGCAACTTATAATAGTTAAACATAGCTTGGCATAGTTAAAACACAGTTAAACATAGTTAACTATATAAAAATAGTTAAACATAGGCCATTTCCACACTGTGCTGTTATCATAGAATCATAGAGCTGGAAGAGACCCCAGGGGCCATCCAGTCCAACCCCCTGCCATGTAGGAACACCCATCAAAGCATTCCCAAGAGATGGCCATCCAGCCTCTGCTTAAAAACCTCCAAAGAAGGAGACTCCCCCACACTCCACAGAGGCTGCAGCAGATTCCACTGCCGGACAGCCCTGACCATCAGGAAGTTCTTCCTGAAGTTCAGGTGGAATCTCCTTTCCTGCAGCTTGAATCCATTGCTCCTTGTCCTAGTCTCTGGAGTGGTGGAGAACAAGTCTGGTCCCTCTTCAACATGACATCCCTTCAAATATTTAAACATGGCTATCATGTCCCCTCTTAACCTTTTCTTCAGCAGACTAAACATCCCCAGCTCCCTAAGACGCTCCTCATAGGGTTTCATGGCTTCCAGACCCTTCACCATTTTGGTCGCCCTCCTCTGGACACGTTCCAGCTTGTCAATACCCTTCTTGAATTGAGGTGCCCAGAACTGGACACGGGATTCCAGATGAGGCCTAACCAATGCAGAATAGAGTGATACCAGATATTCAGATAGTCCCTAAATGGAAGCTTACCTGTTACGTACAATCTTGCCATTCGCAATGGGGTAAAAGTGATTTAAAGAAAAACAAGGAATAAATAAATAGTTGCAAATACATTTACAAGTGACTTGTCAACTGAGGCCAAAGAGCTCTCTGGCTGAGAGTTCTGTATGCCCCACCCTGAACTGCAAACCCCAGGATTCCATGGGATGCTGAAACTGGAATAATAGCACTATAACTCTATAGGGCAGAAATGGCCATAGTTAAAAAAACAACAACACAGCTTGGAAAAATTAACAAGTAATTAAACTGTAATAAAATCTGAAACTTGTGAAAACGGATTAAAAGAGTAACAACAACAAATAAAATTCTGGAACATTAATTATAAAAGGCCTGTTTCCCCTAAACACCAATTCTCACCGGCCTTCTGGAATAAAAAGGGTTTTACCCACTTGGAGAAAGACAGCCAGGAGCATGCCAGTTCGGTCTCTCCGGCAAGCGAGTTCCAGAGCCGGGGGCAATTGTCGAGAAGGCCCTCTCTCAAGTTCCCACCAAACCTACCCATGAAGGTGGCAGCATAGAGAGAAGGGCATCTCCCGAAGATCTCAAAACGCAGGCAGGTTTGTACAGGAGAAGGTGTGTGTGTTTGTACGTACCTTCAAGCTGCCTGTTCACTTAAGGCAACCCCATTAATTTCATCGGGTTTTGGCAGGCAAGATATTCTCAGAGGTGGTTTTGCTAGTTGCTTCATGGAACGAGGACGGTGACCAAAATGCTAGGAAGCCTGGAAACCATGAAGCCCTAAGAGGAGTGGTTTGGGGAGCTGGGGGTGTTTAGCCTGGAGAAGAGAAGGTTAAGAGGTGTTTAGAGGTTAAGAGCCATGTTTAATTCTCTGGAAGGAAGTCGAATGGAAGACGGAGCAAGCTTGTTTTCTGCTGCTCCAAAGTCTAGGGCACAGAGCAGTGACCTAGACTACAGGAAAAGAGATTCCACCTAAACATTAGGAAGAACTTCCTGACAGTAACAGCAGTCTGACAGTGGAATACGCTGCTGCCTGGGAGTGTGGCGGACTCTCCCTTTTTAGAGGTTTTTAAACAGAGGCTGGATGGCCATATGTCGAGAATGCGTTCTTCGTGTCTTCCTGCATGGCAGAATGGGGTTCGACTGGATGGGCCTTGTGGTCTCTTCCAACTCTATGATTCTATGTGAATCGGTGAAATATAGGCTATAGCACCCGATATTCATTGGTGGTCTCCCATCCAAGTACTAACAAGGCCTGCTTAGCTTCCAAGATCAGATAGGATCCGGTGTGTTTAGGATATACAGTTCTCAGATTGGAAGGGTTATGAAAAGATGGTTTTGGAAAGTAACGTCTGTGATTTGAATGTTAATCTGTTTTTGTAATTTAATGTGCAATAAAAATAATTAAAACAAAAAAAAATATGTTGAAGAATGAAAAAAAAGGATATACAGTTCTTCAAATAACCTGAGCTGTATAAATCGTCACTACTTAATAGGTTGAGTTATGCTGAAAGCAGATTCTATCATCTGTTGAGACCCACGGAAGACACTACTGGATCCTGGCAGATGATATCGTTGGGCTGCTTCTCCAGTCCCCCACTGCTCTGCACCAGCCGTGGAATAGCTGCTGGAGAGCTGCGGTGGCTGAATAGTGAACCCAAGGAGTGTTGAAAAGAAAGATATATTGTAAGGCCCCGCTTTGGGGGTCCCCAATATTAGTATGGTTTGAATGGGCACCGTACCTAACTGGCATCATATGTAATTGGCAACACACTTTAATTGGCTCTGATATCAAATCCGAGCCTGATGGAGAGGTCCAACGGAGCGAGGGAAAGAATTTGACTGTAAACGTGAGAAGGATAGGTCAACTCGAAACTTCTTCCAGGTAAGACTGAGTCATTTGTCAGGCAAATACCATTCCTGTGGATAACAGGCTTAAATAGGAGCTGGAATTTTCCAGGGAATCCAACTGTGAGGAGCCCACCAGGACACTGGTTGACAGATATCCATCCCTTGTACACCTGGATTCCTTCCTCTTTCCTCACAGCACCCATAGTAGACAGCTACTACAACACCCATCATGTCTTTGTCAATCAAGCACTAAGCCCATCAACAGGCAAAAGACACATTGTCCACAACAGATTCCCTTTGTCTTGCATCTGGAACCTTCGCAGCCACAGGCCATTTTCAGGGTACAAATAGCCCTGATTTCAGGATGCCCAGGGCAGTCTCTTGCCTTTCTGAGCGTCACTCTGTCCATTTGATTCCTGAAGTGAGAACTGCCCTTGGGTCCAGTACCTGAGTCACTTCGTCCCACTTCTCTGCTTCTCATCGGATCTGGTAAATATCGCCCGCACCCTTCACAGCCTCTATCTGCCCTCCTCCCTTTCTTTCAGTTAGCTCTTGTGTAAACGTGTGATTGTGTGTATCTTGTGTGCATGCATGAGTGAATTCCCCTCAATGAAAACACATTTTTAGCTTTAATCTTTGGCTGGTTCTTTTCCTGCTTGTGCCCGTAAACACTGGTAAGAAAGATCTCGCTAAGCTGCCCCCCTCTTGCAGCCTTCTGATTTTGAGCTAATTAATTCCCCACTTGTGCAAGGAGATATTTGGCACTGTAGGGTGGTCCTTGGGGCACCTACGTTTTGGGATAACAAGATCACAGTTCTCCAGTTGGGATTGTTATGTTGTTGCAGGATCTTGGGCACAGTTTGCGCAGTTACAAGATACAAAGAGAACCTCTTTGTTCTGAGTTAAACAGGGCCTGGTGGATTCTCACTCTGAAAACAGAAACACTTTCCATGCATTGTTATATCCATGAGTTGGTAGGGAAGATAGTGCAAACCTGTTTTCTGCTGCTCCAGAGACTAGGACATGGAGCGATGGCTTCAAACTGCAGGAAAAGAGATTCCACCTAAACCTTAGGAAGAACTTCCTGATGGTAAGAGCAGTTGGACGGTGGAATCCGCCGCTGCTTTAATGGAATGTGGTGGAGTCTCCTCCTTCTTCCGAGGTTTTTCAACAGAGGCTGGGTGGCCACCTATTGGGAATACTTGGATTGTGTCGTCCTGCATGACACAATGGAGTTGGACTGGATGGCCCTTGTGGTCTCTTCCAGATCTAGGATTCCATTGTTTCTATACTCTGACCACACATTCCTATGATGGTTGTGGGACCATCAGAAAGCTCTCCTCCACCTTGGAGTCTGTGATTCTATGATTTCTCTTTTCCTACTGCCTCCTACCTAACCAAGCATCGTCGTCTTTTTGAGTGAGTCATGTTTTTTCATGATACGTCCAAAGCATGACAGTCTCGGTTTAGTTATCTTGGTTTCTAAGAGGTCAGGCTCAATTTGCTCTAGGAGGTCATCCTTCTAGCCATACTGTACAGATAAGGTGTAGGAATGGACCTGAGAGCAGGAATTTGGGATGGGTGGGAAACTAACTAGAGCAAAGAAACTGGGGCATAAATCCTATGAATAACTTGTCCAGGAGGCACAATTGGGCATCAAAGTTTGCATAACATCAAAGACTTGCACAATCTTGTGTAACATGCAAAAATGGTGATCAAAGACCATGGCACACCATGCTATCAAAGTAATAAACAGTCATTTCTATTTTCCTCCATTCCAAGTTACGATGCTTGAGGTTACAGGCATGGGATGGAGCATCGCCAGCTGCAACCAGCGGCATCGTTACCGATGCAAGTGTGCGTGTATGTGTGCGTGTGTCTGCTTTGGCCTGCTTGGCCTCCTTCTTCTTCAGACCATCCAAGAGGCATGCGAGGCAGGCCCAGACTTTTCGTGTATCCCTCAAAGGTGTTGCAGTCTGCCAAAGTAAAAACATGAAAGTGAAAAAATATTGATCTGGAGCAGAGGAAGGGGGCTGGCAAATGCCACCCCTTGGCAAACCCACGAAGTGAGGGAGGCAAGACAGGCAGCTGGGTTGCACTGCCCCACCCAGCCTTTTTCAGAAGAAGAAAGATCATTTTTATTCCCGAGGGATTTTTGTTCCCCCGAGGGTTCTTTTTGCTGCAGAATTCCCCCACCAACCTGAAGATTATCTATCTGTCTCTGTCTGTCTATCTATCCATCCATCCATCTGTCTCCATCTATCCATCATCCATCTATCCTGGTGGTCGGTCTGTCTATCTATCTGCCTATCTATCTATCTATCTATCTATCTATCTATCTATCTATCTATCATCTGTCTACTTTCTATCTATCCTTCCTCTATCATAGAATCATAGAGTTGGAAGAGACCATAATGGCCATCAAGTCCAACCCCCTGCCATGCAAGAACACACACTCAAAGCTGTATAGTGTCTGTCTGTCTGTCTATCCATCCATCCTTCCATCAATTGTCTATATCCAGTGTTTCTAAACTTTTTCAACTGTGCCCCCCTTCCAACCTTGTTTCCTTCCTACAGCTCCTGTCCTACCAGTAGAAAGGTAGCTATTTAAATGCTTTATTTGTAAATAGCACAAGTTTTATTTATAATTTTTATAATTTATACAAAATACAATTAGTGGTGGAATGCGGAAGTGGGAGGGAGAAGGAAGCGGAAGTAACATTGCTGCAGAGTGTGCATGGCGATCCATCCACCTAGAAGCACGGTCACTTCTCTGTTTTCTTTTCTGTTTTCTTTTCCTTTCCTTTTTTCTTTTCTGTTTTCTTCACTTCTCACTTCCCTCTGTGACCCGCTAGTCTCGTGCCATGGCCTCCCATTTATGCAATTTTTACCTGTGGCCCCTTGGAATATCCTGGGGGGCCCCAGGGGGCCATATGGCCCCAAGTTGAGAAACACTGATCTATATCTACCTCTACCTACCTAGCTAACTAGCTGTCTGTCCCTCCCTCGATCTATTTATTATCTATCTACCTACCTACCCTACCTATCTATCTATCCTTTCATTATCTATCTATCTATCTATCTATCTATCTATCTATCTATCTATCCATCCATCCATCCATTTATCTTCCATCAATTGTCTGCATACATCTGTTACCCCAAAACTTGGGTGCCGCAAGGGCTAATGAGATCTTTCCTACTGATGGTGACAGGGTCACACAGGAAAGAACTAGCAAGAGAGTAAAAATGTAAACTAAAAAGGTGTTTTATTGACAAGATTCACACAAGCACACAAAGGCTCAAATACTCACACACTTGCACAAGGACTAACTGAAGGAAAGGGAAGAAAGTGGGACAGAGGATGTTGAGGGACTTGGGCAAGATTTACCACTCCAAAGAGAAGCAGAGAAAGCAGTTACGTGGCTTAGACAAGACTCTAAGGACAGTTCTCATCTGGGAATTGGACAGACAGAGTGATGTTCAGAATGGCGAGAGATTGCACTAGACAGCCTAAAATCAGGGGTATTTGTACCCAAAAAATATCCTGTGGGTATGATTGTGTGACTCTGCCAGCTAAGTGGACAATGGGAGTTGCAACACAAACAATGAAATCTGGATGGAGCTAATGGTTTTAGTGTTTAGATGACAAGAGGATAATGGTTGTCGTAATAGCTGAGTATTGTGGGGAGGTGGAGAGACAACAGGGAAACATCCAGGTGTACAGGAACCAGGGTTGAGACAATCACAGTTTGGTGGGAACTTCCCCATTTCGTCTCTGAGAGTCCAGCCCAATGTTTTATGCCTATTGTATTCAGAGTGGCCGCTCTGTTATCCTGAAAATGACTGGGTCTCTGCCTAGGAGGCAGATGTGGCTGACCTGCCTTGTTGCGTCACATTTACAGTCAGTAATTTGCCTCTCCCAGTGTGACCTTGCCATCACCTCAGGTATCATTTATATCAACGCCAATAATATAGTGCCAATCTAATATTATTTGTCAATTAAATCATGCCAATCATGGGGGGTGCACGGTGCCGTAACATATCTATCTGTCACCTATATGTCTGTCGGTCTGTCTGTCTTTCCATCAATCTGTCTACTATCTATCTACCTACCTACCTACCTACCTACCTACCTATCTATCTATCTATCGTTCCATTAATTGTTTGCAGTTGTGTAGGAACGGGGTAGGCAGGGACGTGCTTTGCCTGAGGCAGCAATGTTTTCAGGGCATCCTGGCTCATAGCCACGCCCTTGCATGCCCTGGCCATGCCCTCACACACCACGGCCACACCCCACGCACCGTGGCCACACCCCCACGCACTGTAGTCCCCCCTCCCGCCCCCCCTCCACACACTCCCAGCTCCGCCACTGGTTGTCTGTCTGTCTGTCTGTCTGTCTGTCTGTCTGTCTGTCTATCTGTCTATCTATCTATCTATCTATCCATCCATCCATCCATCCTTCCTTCCTTCCATCAATTTTATCTGTATGTCTGTCTATCTCTCTACTTATCCTTCCACCAATCTGTCTAGTACCTTTCTGGTTATCCAGTCCATCCATCCATCTTATCTATCTGTCCTAGGATCTGTCCTAGGAGTTGGTAGAAAATATCACAAGGGCTGTCAAGCCAACCTTCTGCCATGCCCTCTGTCTGAATGTCTGTCTGTCTGTCCATTCCCTTCCTTCCTTGCATCAATTATCTATCTATACCTACCTATCTATATTTCCATCCGTTTATTATCTATCGCTGTATCCTCCCATTATTCTATTAGATATCCTACCCTCCATCCATCCATCCATCCATCCATCCATCTGTCCTGCCTGTCCAGCTGTCCTCTCAATTCATTCCTCTATCAGTCTGTCTATTATCAGTCTGTCTATTATCAGTCTGGCTGCTATCTTTCTTTATCACTGTGGGGAAAACACATATTCTCTTTTTTTTTTCCTGAGGAAAAGAATTTTATTTCCTGAGAGGAAGGAAAGATAATCTTTCCCACCCCCAGATGAAGAAAGGAATCCTTTTCCTGAGGGGCAGGAATCTTTTTTGGGGGGAGGGGGGCATAAATCAATTCTTTTCTTGAGGTGGAAAAATCCATTATTTTCCTGACAGGGAAAAAAATCAATATTTTACGGTGGGAAAAGGTTACCTGGGTAATTCTGGACCAGCTGACTGGCTGGCTGTGTAGTTCCCCTTCATGCAGCATTCTCTCTGCTGGAAAAACAGCTGGAAACCTTTCCAGATTTTAAAAAGCTCATATTCTTTTAATTCTTCGTGCAAAGCATGACCCGATGTAAGCACACGTCAGCCTGTCCAAATGTGTGCTTTTATGAGAATGGTGGCAGGTCTGTGATTTACTGTGGGCACATCAGTGGCTCCCTGCAGTTTTACTGTTTGTCTTTAAAAATGCAACAGATCAAGGTCAGCACATCAAGGGAGCATCACTGGCAGTGACAGGGAAAATAAAAATGGACTTCACAGACCCATGATCTTTTGAGGGCCTAAATGCCCTAAAGGCACCAGATCCCATCTGATCTTGGAAGCTAAGCAGGGTCAGCCCTGGTTAGTACTTGGAAGGGAGACTGCCAACAAAGACCAGGTGTTGGAGGCTATATTTCAGAGGAAAGAACTGGCAAAACCACCTCCGTTACATACCTGAGAAAATTCAGTGAATTCATTGGGCAGCCATAAGTCAATGGGCAACTTAAAGGCGCACACGCACACATTCTTCTGTACAAACCTGCCTGTATTTTGGTGAACTCTCTTTCTTTCTTTTTGAGGAGAGGCTAGATGCCCAGCTGTCAGAGTGCTTTGATGATGTCTTCCTGCATGGCAGAATGGGGCCGGACTGGATGCCCCTTGAGGTCTCTGCCAGTTCTATGATTCTATGATTTGGTGATTCTGTGGAATTGGGAGTGGAGAATGGAGGGAGGCTGGGGCCAGATTGGTGAATGGTCACCTAGGTCATATGGTCACCTGGGTCACCTGATCATTCTCGCCATGCAAAGGTACCTCCCATTGTGAAAGGGTGTTGTTGCTCCTTCCATGTCCTTCTCCTCCTTTTTGGATTTGGCGTTTGTATGCACACATTAGCAGGTCAGCATTTCACCTCCCCTTTCTCTACTGGTTTCACTTTGTAGAAGTGCAGGTAAGCAATCAGAATGAAGAGGAAACAAAGGCTGTTTGATTAAGCAAACATGAGAATACATGCCTGTGTTGTGGGAATTCAAGAAACCCAACATAGGCCCTTTCTGCACCCTACCTGTTCGCGGAGGTGGGGGGTGGTGCTCGCGCGAGCAGCCTCTTGCGTGAGGCGCTCACTTCGCTTCTCCTTCCTTACCGCAGCTGGCTTGCCGGTTGCGCGAGCGCCTCGCAAACGCCGTGCCCTTTCCTACCGCAATGCAACCTGGGAATTGCAGGCTAGCGCTCAGGCAGGAAGCGCAACCGGCCCGGCTCCCGACGCATCGCACAGCAGGTAAGTGCGCACGGGCCCCAGGAGCATTGGGTGACTGCGCACCATTTTTGGCTTAGAGCCGAAAATAAAAAGGTGCGTGTCCCCTCTGCATCCGGCTCTTGAGCGTCGCGTAAATGGGAATGCGTCGTCCGGACCGCTCCTCCCATTAACGCGACGCTCAAGGGGCCCTTTCACTTTAGAAACAACATGTGAAAAGGGCCATAGTCCCTGCAGCTGCTGCACTCACATGACCAGACATAAACCAATACACAGTAGTGCGCACAGTAGAAACGCCCCCTTGCACGGATGTGGCTATGTACTGGGGATCCTGTGTGACTCTCCAAACTGATTTCGGTTTGGATTAAAACATGTATGTGTGGCAGTTAAGGGTTCAAACTGGGGCAAGTATGATAGATGACGGTTCAGAGGTTGATGAGCGATTGATTGTGTCAGGAACAGAGCCAGTGATAGACCAAACTAGCTTGCAAACACCCCATCAGTTGAAAGACAAGCGGAGGCAGAGTTGTTGCAGCCCATGCCAGAGGGAGAGGGGACTAGCAATGATTTAGAGGAATTTGGTTCACCTTTGCCCCCAAATTCCCAATCATGGATGAGACAAGAAACCGAGAAGCTCAGAGGGAAGCTGTTTTGGCAAGATTAAGAAAACAGAACAGTGCTAAGGAACACCTGTTCTCGTCAGCTATATAAGTCTGCTGGCGTGGCTTACAGTTTGCTTATAGGAAATCACTATGTAAGCTCTCTCGGCCTTGTGTTCCAGCTTCCTTGACCCCTTTGGATGGACCTTCGGCTTCCTGGACCTCTTGGATTTGACCTTGACTTGCCTCGGCCCGTGTTTCCGCTTGTTGTTTGCATTGGACACTCCCTGTTGCCTCCTCCTCTTGGACAAGTACTTTTGCCTCCCTTACCTTGCTGGCAGAGAGGTACAGGCAAGGAGTGGGACTCTGACAGCAAGGGTATTATGCAGTGGAGTTGTGGTACAGCCGTTGAGTAAATTCTGCCCATTGCTTCCTCATTCATTATCACACATGATGATGTTACGGGGGGAAGATTTCCATCCCTTTCCCATTGGCAGCTTGCTCTTCTGCAACTAAGGAATGCAACAACAACCCCCACTGCCTTTTTCTTCTCCTTCTGGGGAAATCAGAGAACTGTAGAAGTGGAAGGAGCAGCAAAACCCACTGCGGGATTTCTGGCCCATTCCTCCCACAGTTCTTCCCAAATAGCAATTTTTATTAGCATTTTTTTCAAATACATTAAAAGCTACAAATACAAAGAAAGAGGAAATCTCCCCAACCTCCCCAATGGCAGTTATAGATATGTACAGTTATACGTTGCTCTTCTCACAACAAAAACATTTGTTCTCTTTTTCCAATAAACTAATCTCATTCGTTCTCAACCCCAAGGTCACCAGTTCCTCTCGCTTTTTATTTCCCCCAAAACCTTAAGAAAATGATGGTTAGCAACTTTTCTCTGATCAAATCCTTTAACCCATCCATTTCTACTATATTTATTAACTTCTCCCGCTGCTCTTCCAATGAGTTCTCCCAGGGCTGGACCCTATCTTGATGGAGCTTCAGCATCAGAAGTGGTCCTATACGACTGAGAGCAATTGCAGGGGGAGAGTGATTCACTGCCCCACTCCCTCGCCAGTAGCAGAGCCAGTTGCCACCCTTAACCTCCAAGTTGAGGCTAGGAAAAAATCCCACCTGAAACTCTGTAGAGCCACCATTTCTGGTCAAAGTTGCATACCAACGGTGAGGGCGTCTTGGGGGAGTGGCTAACCTGAGTAGTAGAGAAGCTGCAGCGACAGGTTGCCAGGCAACCAGAATGGCCACTCCGGAGAGAAACCCAGCCCATTAGTGTGAAGGAGGAGCTGGCACCCTAAAAGGGCAAGGCATATATAGCAGGCACACTTAATTGGGTATTGTCAGACTTCCAGGAGCAAGGGCTAAAAGTCAGTTCTTCAATCAAGCGGGCAGGTTTGAGTGAGAAGGGTGTGTTTTCTCAAAGACAGCTTAGAGAGAGGAGCAGAAGAGAAATCAACCCACTTTTGAATCTGGTCAGAGAGAGTGACCTCAGTTCGGGAACTGAGCCTTGGCAAAAGGGTAGCCAGAAGGCTGGGTGTGGGAGAGACCTGTGCCTTTAGGCTGATGTAAAGACATGAGAATGCATTCTGAAGATCTCTTTGAGCTCGGACATGCATATGAAAGCAATACTTTATCCTGGTTATTGTTTCAAGAAATATTGTACGATCGGCCCTCCACATTTGTGGGTTTCATTTTTGCAGATTTGATTATTCACGGATTATTTGCTGTCACCTGGGCTGCCTCCCCAGGCAATTTTTAATAGGGACTGCAAGCCTCGTGAGACTGAGAAACTGTGAAGGAGGCTTGTAAGTCCCTATTTAAAATGGTGGGGGGCAGCAGTGGAAGTGTCAGTGAGTCCCGCCAGCCCCCCACTTCTGCCTTGGGAAGGAACCCTGAAGCCCCAAAGGAATCCACGGTGGGTTGAATATAGTGATCATACTTTTTTGTGTGCGAAATATGGTTTGGGAGGGCTTAGAGTTATTCACGTTTTTTCCACTTTCATGGGAGTCCTGTGTCCCTAACCCTAGCAAATATGGAGGGATGACTGTAGTATATTTTTATAAATTTTGACCCAGCTGAATGATTCTCAGTAATTTTAACCAAATAGAACCACACTACTATAGATTATTAAACTGGGTCTAAATAACAATTAAAAGGCTTCTCCCTTTTTACATGAAGGTGGTTTTAAAGGGGAGAGCAGAGCTGTGTGAAGAGGCAAGGCACTTTAAGCAGACTGGGGAAGCTGTCTGCAAGGAGAAAAAGCAGGCTTTGCCACATCCTCCAACCGTCCTGATTTGGCAGGTACACTTCCCATTAATCCCCTGTCTTCCCATGTTTAAAGCTGCTTTTAAAATGTCCCAGTTTCTTTCCTTCCTCCCACTTTCCCCTTTTGTCCTAAGCCTACTTCATTTGCTGCAGAGCTCAAAATGCAAAAGTAGTTTGTACTCCATTGAATCAGCAGGAGGGAAAAAAGAGGGGAGTGGACTCTTGCCTTTCCTAGGAGGCTAAGGAAAAGCAAACTGCCACATCCTCTCCTAGCGTGTGTGATCTCCCTTACTGACCACTTTTGCCATCTAGACCACATTCTGATGTTGCTTAGCCACACGTATCCCAGTTTTCATCTGTGAAATGTCAGCGGACACGCAGTTAGGAATATTAGGCTAGATGAACTAAAGATCTGACTCATTAAAAAGCCAGTTTTCCGTGTTCTTATGATCCTGTTTCTTAGATGGGAGACCACCAGGGATCTCCAAGAAGGTCTAGGAAAGATGCCTGCATGAAACCTTGCCAGTCAGAGCTGAGCAGACTGGGATAAAGACACCAATTGCCTAACTCAGTATGGCAACTTCCTAACATGGCGGTCAAGTAGGGAGGTACTGGCACTGAGGCCGGCTCTCTGTAAGTCCCTGCCTAAGAGTCTGAGAAACGTTCAGCTAAGCCCCTATATAGTTCTTTAACCTATTCTTCGTCTGAAAGACCGTATCTCCCCGTATGACCCTGCCAGAGTTTAAAGACCTGTAGGGGAAGGAAAGCTTTGTTTTGGTCCCACTACCATTTCTGATTCACTTGCTGAAGACAACGAAGACCTGGCCATTTCCGCACTCCACTGTTATAGCGCTCTGATTCTACTTTCAACATCCTATGGAATCCTGGGGTTTGCAGTTTCGGGAGGGGCCGGCTGGCCCCTCCCGAAACTGCAAACCCCAGGATTCCATAGGATGTTGAAAGTAGAATCAGAGCGCTATAACAGCCGAGTGCGGAAATGGCCAGGGTCTTCTCCATGGCTTCTCCTACCTTCGAGAACTTCCTTCCGCAGGAGGCTAAAGTAGCCCCCTCCCTACTTTCCTTTTGCCTCCAGGCATTTAAGCAGGCTTTTAATGTGTAAAACCAGAGGAGCTTTTAATTGGCCCCACTGTTTTATTTCTCTTTTACGAATTTTATATGTTTTTAAAGTGATTTCGTACTGTTTTATGTGATGACTTTAATTTTTTTTAAAAAAAAACGTTATTGTGAACCTTTTTTAATCAACTGTCTCTGGAAGCCACCTTGAGTCCCACTCTAACCGAAAAGTGACATAGAAATGAAATAAATAAATAGAAAGTGATCCCAACACATGATTCAAAAAGAACTAGCTGGCTGTATGTTTTGTTTTTAGCAATGAGCCGGAGACAGACATTTTGTGTTAGAAACTAGTTTAATTTGTCAGACAGAATTTCTCCAAATAAATATTTTTTTTCCAAAAAAAGCCCACCACCACCCCCAAAGAAAGCAGGCATAAAGACATAGATCAGTCTGTGAATATCCCCCAAGCAGTTTTCCAGTGGGTGGGAATGCAGATGCTGTCAGCAAACTCTTTCCTTGCAAGAACGGACAGAGTTTTTCTCTGGACAGAAGCAACCCTTGTGTGAGTACAGCACGGTAGATAATGGTGTGAGATACACAACTATTGATACCTATTGCATAATAAGGAGCTAAACCACTATGGTAAATGTACAGCAGAGACTCTTGGATACATTTGCACAAACATGTCATTACTGAAGGCAAAAATGAGCGAGAAAAATGGTTCATTTTCAATACGGATTATTGATGCTCTGGAAGCACTCGGCATGTTTGCAGGCCAAAATATAAGACGGACTAACGCACCTTGCTCCCAAGAGCCTATCCCATGCTCCATGCACCTCCTATACACAGGCAGTGTGTGCCACTCCTAGAGACCATACTTTTTTTAATACAACGTGCATAGTTGCATGTGAGCAAGATCATTCCCAGATAACGTAGCCAAGACCGATGAAGAAAGAGCCAGCCATGGTAAGCCATAACTGAAATCATAGAAGGAAATAAAAAAGGAGCCTCAAACATGGCTGGTGTTCTACACAAACAGAAATGGAAGCGGGTGAAATGTAGACGGTCACCGGTGGAAATCTGGATTATTTTTCCAGCAGTACCATACGCATAAGGAATTTCATTGCTAGCTGGTAGCTTCCATGTCAGGTACTTGTACTTTAAAGGACTTTTAAACTCCTTTAAAGGTTGGAATATAATTCATATCCAGATGGAAAAAAAATTCTAGGGTTTCATTATGAAACGTCTCCTGAGCTTTATCTATTTTCAATAATGAGCGCCGACTTGGAAAAAAAGGAGGGAAGGTAATACTCTATACGACAGCGGCTGCTAGAATGTTGATAGCCCAAAACGGAAACAAAAAATTCTCCCCTCAATAGCTGAATGGGAGATGAAATGGTTTAACATGTTACAGAAGGATAGGTTCACATACCTATTAAGAGGAGATAATTTTGAAAAATTTGCCAAAGATTGGGAATCAGTGATATTATACTTCAGAAATGTATGGGGGGGATATAAAGATGATGAATATTGATTTTTGAATATGTGGCCGTATAGGAACACGGAACTTTGAGATATGATGGACAGACATTTATAACTTTATCTACTGGATTTACTATTACTTCTTATTTGGGGGGAAGTCAAGAATGCATGCGGAATGTTATTTGTGAAACGGAATCGAAACAGGTTTGTCTGTAAGTAGATATTTATATATTATATCTTTGTTGAGTCAGTACGAACGAGATTGTTTTGTTTTACTGTTTGTAAATAAAAATTAAGAAAAAAAAAGTAAAGTATTTTTTAAGGAACTATCCAAAGTGCTGAACTTGCCCAGGAGCGGGGAATATAGTTCAGAACCTCGGAGAGTTCCTTCAAAGGACAGTCCAAAAACCTGGAGTGGATCCATTACCCCACTGACACGGAAGCCAGCACATGCCACCGGGACTTGTCACGACTGAAGAAGCTCCATGGAGGCAGCGAGGCTAAGCAGGCGCCACAAGACCGCAGGGTGCGTCAACAATTGAGATGCAAAGACTTGCGCCATCAGAAACGGGGGCAGGCGTTCCCCCCGTTGACCTAAGTGTGCACTGAAAGGGCGGAGTGGGGACTCCATAACGGCCGTAGTCTAGGCAGCTTCACGCAGGTGCAGCGGGGGGCAGAAAGTCTTAAAACGTCACTGACCTGCCGAAGCCACATTACAGTTCAGTGGATCTGAGCCTCACCGGTGTTTACCCACCACGATCGTAAGAATGGCAGATCAGCGAAGGACGCCACGGAGAACGACATCACTCCAGAACTTGGGAAAGTTTCGTTTTCGGACTACCACTACCAGAATCCGGGAGGGCTTCCCGTCGGTTCCGCCGCCACCCCAGGTATGTTTGGCGGGGACACGAGAGGGCCTTCTTGGTGGCTGCTCCCTGGCTGCGGAACTCCCTCCCACAGGACGCTGGCTTTCTCTGGCAAGCAGGGATCTTCTCCTTTAGATAGGCTTTTGGGTCACTAACTGGCTGCTGTTTTAGTGGGGGCGTGCGGTCCTTTCATCCCCACGGCTCTTTTTAAATGCTTTCAACCCATGTCTAAAATTATTGCTATTTTTAATAGGATAACTTATTTAATTTGGTAGAGTTCTTTTTATTGCGACCGTTGTTTTCGGCCGCATTATGTTTCAGTCTTTGCCGTGAATCACCTTGGTCCTATATGGGAAGAAAGGCAGGAGCCAAATTAAATTAATAAAATTAAATAAAAATGCTCCCACCAACCTATCCCCCGTCCCTGCCGGCTGGGGATTTCCGGGAGTAGCAGAGCCCCCAGGTAACAGCCGGAATCCCCAGTCAGGCTCTACATTGTATGTGACTTCCCATATACTTGGCTACGTAGCGGAAGTGATAAGAAACCCCGTCGGAGAATTGCAGTTCTAGACGTTAAGTCCATTTACGGAAGCAGAGCGCCACGGGACGCAGGGGTCTGAACGCCGGACCACGACCCCGGAGATCAGAGTGCGCTTCCCTGCTCGGCCACGGAAACCCACTGGGTGACCTTGCAAGCATCACACGCTCTCAGCCTCAGAAAACCCCGTGATAGATTCACCATAGGGTCGCCATAAATTGGAACCGACCTGAAGGCCAACAACCAGAGCAACGACGTCTCCAGTAGGATTCTGTCTGACTCTTCCGAGCTCCGCGTAGCATTCTGAGCGTGCTCAGAGGCAACGTGTAACAAAAATCCACCGGCTAGTACACGTTTTACATTCACGTTTCCAATTATGGACACAATAGAACACACTTTTTTAAAAAAAAAAGCTCTGTTTGTCAAAGCAACCAGGCGTTACATCGAAACACCCCACTTCAGCTTGTGACACGCTGCCAATCTTCAGATTCTGAGATCGAGTTCCAGTTCTGACAGTACCTAACGCTGCCTCGCTGTTTGGAGCGTCATCATTTTCGTTGTGCACCTTCAGGGCACGAGAGCCAGCGTGGTGTAGTGAGCACCGGACGAGGGCCATTGCCGCACTAGACCGTTAGAGTGCTATTATTACGCTTTCAACATCCGATGGAACGCCGAGGTTTGTAGTTTAGGGAGGGGCATTTAGAATTCTCAGCCAGAGAGCTCTCTGGCCTCAGTAAACTACAAATCCCAGAATTCCACAGGGTGTTGAAAATAGAGTAATAGCACTATAACAGTGTAGGGAGGAAATGGCCTAGGACTCCGGAGATCAGAGTTCAAATCGCTACTCAGCCATGGAAAGCGACTGGGTGACCTTGGGATAGTCACACTTTCTCAGCCTCAGAGGGAGGCGAAGGCAAACCCCCCTCTGGACAAATCTTGCCAAGAAAATCCCATGATGGTGTCACCTTAGGGTCGCCGTAAGTCAGAAACGACTTGAAGACACACAACAACAACAGCTTCAAATAATTTCTGGTTTACGGTTTATGGGAGTTGTAGTCCCACACATCTGGACGGTGCTCAGTCGGGGTAGGCTCCTGGCCAGCCCGTTCAGCGAAGATTTTTTAATATTACAAACTCTCCCATCATTTCAGTTTGCCACCTCGTAACGTCAGGAAAGTCGACGTATCAATGCAAGCAAGGCCTATTCTGAGTCTTTCCAAGGTGTCATTTGGATCCTCACCCTACAAAGGTGTGAAGCCCCTCTTTCTTTCTCTTTCTCCCTTTCACCAAAAGCAGCAGGACGCTTCATCCGTGTACTCTGGCGGTGTTTGGAAAGGCCGTGCAACGCCTCTGCTGCAAGGAAGGCGGTGGGAATGTGAGCAGCCATCTTCTTGTCATGTGGATTTCAGCAGCCATTTGCTTTCTGTGTGGGATTGACCAGCCAAGTTTTTCTTGTGCGGATTTGGGCAGCCATTTTGTTTTCACGTGGAATTGAGCAGCCATGTTTCTCTTGTATGGATTTGGGCAGCCATTTTGTTTTCATGTGGAACTGGGCAGCCATGTTTCTCTTCTGTGGATTTGGGCAGCCGTTTTGTTTTCATGTGGAATTGAGCAGCCATGTTTCTCTCGTGTGGATTTGAGCAGCCATTTTGTTTTCATGTGGAACTGGGCAGCCATGTTTCTCTTCTGTGGATTTGGTCAGCCGTTTTGTTTTCAAGTGGAATTGAGCAGCCATGTTTCTCTTTGGCAGATTGGGGCAGCCATTTTGTTTTCATGTGGAATTGAGCAGCCATGTTTCTCTCATGGGTATTTGAGCAGCCATTTTGTTTTCATGTGGAACTGAGCAGCCATGTTTTTCTCGTGTGGATTTGGGCAGTCATTCTGTTTTCATGTGGAATTGAGCAGTCATGTTTCTCTTGTGCAGATTTGGGCAGTCATTCTGTTTTCATGTGGAATTGAGCAGCCATGTTTCTCTTTGGCAGATTGGGGCGGCCATTTTGTTTTGATGTGGAATTGAGCAGCCATGTTTCTCTCATGGGTATTTGAACAGCCATTTTGTTTTCATGTGGAACTGAGCAGCCATGTTTTTCTCGTGTGGATTTGGGCAGTCATTTTGTTTTCATGTGGAATTGAGCAGCCATGTTTCTCTCATGGGGATTTGGGCAGCCATTTTGTTTTCATGTGGAATTGAGCAGCCATGTTCTTCTCATGTGGATTTGAGCAGCCGTGTTGCTGTCATCTGAATTTAAGAGGCCATGTTGTCATCATTAATTGGAATCAGTAATTTTCCTCGTACTTTTCATGACGGCGGTAGATGTGGATTGTTTTTCCTGTAACTGCAGTGATAGTTTGATAACACAACTTTCCCCGTATATATTAATATCAATATACTTTTCTTCTTCTTTTTCTCTCCCTTTTTGTTTCTTTTTTTACAAGTTCTTTGTTTCTTTGTCTGGGCTGGCCGTCATCTGGACTTCTGGCACTTGTACCAGAAACATGTTCCAATAAGCTAAAAGAAGATGGTAGAGAGGGAAGGAGAGAAATTGTTACGTGGGTTCTGATGAAACATATACCCTACAGGAACAATAAGCTATTTATAGAATTGTAGCCCCCTGCTTGTTCCATTCCCCAGCAGAAAAAGAAATCACTGTGTTGCACCTTTAAAAAAAAATAATAATAATTTATTGCAGTATGAACTTTGGTGGTGGAGAAGCTGATTCACCGGCCGAATCTCCTTTTACAAGAAAAGAACGGAAAAGAGAAAACGACTCTCTCTCCACCACTGCAGCGCTGGGGAAGAAGGCAGGATAGGGTTGTACGGTCTCAGCAAACCAGATACAGACAGAATATAAGAGTAATAGAATCATAGAACTGGAAGAGACCACAAAGGCAATCAAGTCCAACCCCTTTCTGCCATGCAGGAAGACACCATCAAAGCACTCCCTTTGACAGATGGCCATCCAGCCTCTCTTTAAAAACCTGCAAAGGAGGAGACTCCAACACAGTCCACGGAAGCAGTATATTCCACTGTTGAACTGCTCTTACTGTCAAGAAATTTTTCCTAATGTTTAGGTGGAACCCCTTTTCTCAAGTTTGAAGCCATTGCTCCATGTCCTAGTCTCTGGAGTAGCAGAAAACAGGCTTGCTCCATCTCCATACAATATCCCTTCCAGTATTTAAACATGGCTCTCATGTCCCCTCTTAACCTTGTCTTCTCCAGGCTGAACATCCCCAGCTCCCTAAACTGCTCCTCTCAGGGCTTCATGGTTTTCAGACCGTCTACTATTTTGGTCGCCCTCCTCTGGACATGTTCCAGCTTGTCATATCCCTCCTGAACTGCAAAGGTACAATGCTCTGATGGAATGGCATAACACTGAGCCAAGATGTGGCCTCGATGGCTTCTAGTTTCTATGGCTTTAAGAGGAGATTTAAGAAAAGGCTATTGGGGCTAACTTGCCCAGAAATTACAGTAGCCTTCTCAAATAAGGAGGCATCCAAATGTGTTGCACGGCAAGTCCCACAGACCTACAGCCAGTGTGTGTGTGTGAGAACACACCCTGCCAAGTACGGTTGCCAGATAGAGACAGGCTCCAGCCCTGAGTCTCTTGTTTTCAGGGGTCATCTCTGGGCATGAGACAAAGGCCATTTCCGCACTAGCCTGTTATAGCGCTATGATTCCACTTGCAACATCCTATGGAATCCTGGGGTTTGCAGCGGCCCCTCCCAAAACTGCAGACCCCAGGATTCCATAGGATGTTGCAAATGGAATCATAGCGCTATAACAGGCTAGGGAGGAAATGGCCAAAGATACAAATTCTCCAATGTTAGTGGGGCTCAACTCCAGGCCAGAGGAAGGGACTGTGTACAGCTCTCCAGCTCAGCTAGCAGGACAACCACTTACTACAGTTTTCTAGCCTTAATTCATTTCTTGCTATCACTTGCAAAGAGTCTCCAAGGGGTCTAATGTAGTTAGCTTCCTCCTTCCCTTCTAGTTGTTGTGTATTTTTGCATTGTTTTAATGGTTGTTCTTAGGAGTTTTTTAAAACCTTTTTTAATTGCATTTTTATTCTTTACTGAGATGTTACTGTTTTCACTCCTGTTCATTTCCAGTTTCAAAAAGAGTTTTAATAAAACAGGTTCAGAAGAGACCTATATTCTCAATTTTATGTAGAGAGGATGTTAATATGTAGTAGTTATGTTTTAATCTTCCAGTCACTTCCTATTGTTAATAATTAATAATTGCTATTCCATAATAATAATAATAGCTTACAACAGTTAAAACACATGTAGCTACAAATCTACCTCAGACAAAAGTTTATAATATAATTAGACTATTAATAAAAGCTGACTGAAACGGCCCAGGGGTGTAGAAATGTGGGAAAATTTGTCTTCCTCACCCCCTAGACAACATTTGGGGGGATTTTCTTTTACTGCTGGGCGACCTGGAGGAGACATAAAAACACCTCTGCCCACTTGCAACCCATCGGCCATTCTTATTCATGTCTGTTGTTGGACTGCAGCTCCCCAAATCCCCAACATGGACTATATTAGCTAGGGCTACTGGGAACTGTAGTCCAACAAGGGAGGGTTCCATGAGTCCCACCTCCTTCCTAGATAAATAAGCAAGACCATCTCTTTTATAGATTATATCCAAGCACAGGCATGTCTGTAACAAACCCTTGAGAAGTATTAAAACAAAACCCTGCTAGCCTTTCTATTTTAATTCCAACTAGAAAGTTAATCCCTCCCTTGTGATTTCTAGTCTAAAAAAAAGCTTTATATGCTTCCAGGAATCTGATGGTAACTATTTTTAATATTTGGAAGGAAGCATCCCTTTGCAATTCTGACGCACTGTCCTTTTCCTACAATGCCAGGCAGATTGTATACCACTGAGATCTACAGAGCTCTGAAAGAGATGACACAATTGTGAATGTGTTTTGGAGAGTGGGCAAAGTCACATTCATAAGTGTCCACCCCCTCGTTTGTTTGGTTTTTTTTGTAAAATGCAAGCAGATGGGTTCTTTCCAACATCTCACAAGTTGTGTATTTGTTAGGATGGGAGTGGAGGATGGGGAGGGAAGATCCAAAAACTGACAACACAAATAGGGTGCCCAAACCAAGAACTGGAAAGGACTCCAGTACCTTTGATGGTTCCATAGAATAGGGGATTTCAGCAGGTGTGGCTTGTCATACAACCAGCTAACAAGCAACACCTGTTGAAGTTCCCTTTTCTGCACAACCACATATCCTCTCCAGCTATCCCTGTTTAACAATAACAGTCCCAATTAACCCCGTGTTGCCCTGCTCTTCTCAGCTGCTTTTCACAGCATCTCAAAATCCTAGAGTTGGAAGGGGCCTCATGGGCCATGGAGTCCACCCCTGCTCAATTCAGGATCTCCAACTAGAGCATCCCCAGCAGGTAGCTGTCCAGCCTCTTTTTGAATCTATCCAGAGAGGGACACCCTGCCACCTCTTGGTTCCATTGCCAAAATACTCTCACTGTCAAGAAGTTCCTTCTAATGTTCAATTGAAATCTACTCTCCTGTCAGCTCAGACCATTAGAACTTGGTCCCACCATCTGAAGGAGCAGAAAACAGACCTGTCCCCTCCTCTCTATGACAGCCCTCAAGATATTTAAAGAGTGAAATCATGCCACTTTCCAGTCTTCTCTTGACCAAGGTGAACATGCCTAACTCCTTCCTCATATGTTTTATTCTCCATAACTCCTTATTCTTGTAGCCCTTCTCTGAACGTCTCCAATTTGTCTAGATCCTTCTAAAAATGAGGTGCCCAGAACTAAATGCAGTAGTCTGGGTGAGACCTGAGCAGTGCAGAATACAGGGGGAATATTGCTTCCCTTGAATTGGAAACTATGCTTCTATTAACATAGGCTAAAATAGCATCTGCCTTTTTTGCTGCAAGCATCACACTTCTGGCTCATGTTCAGCTTATGATCAACAATAAACCCAAGGTCCTGTGCCTTTGGTTTTTGTAGCATAAATTTAGAATTTTATATTTGTCTCTATTGAATTTCATTGTATTAATTTCTGCCCAGTTTTCTAGTTTATCTCGATCCTTTTGAATTCTGTCCCTGCCTTCCAATGTGTTAGCCACTCCTCCCAGTTTTGTTTCACCTGCAGACTTGATAAGGATTCCCTCTATTGAATTTCATTGTATTAATTTCTGCCCAGTTTTCTAGTTTATCTAGATCCTTTTGAATCCTGTCCCTACCTTCCAATGTGTTAGCCACCCCTCCCAGTTTTGTTTCACCTGCAGACTTGATAAGGATTCCCTCTACTCTATCATCTAAGTCACTGGATAAAGATGTTGAAGAGTAGCAGCCCTAGGACAGAACCCCCAGGCCGCCCACTTGAGACCACCTTCTAGTTTGAAGTGAAGCTATTAATGACGATTCTTTGAGCATGGCTGTCCAACCACTTATGGATCCATCTGAGAGTGTTTCCATCTCTTCCACATTTAATCAATTTGCTAATCAAACTAGGATGAGGAACTTTATCAAATGCTTTCTTCAAATCCAGATAAATAGCATCCACAGCATTCCCACTGTTTATTAAACTAGGGGCCTTTTATAATGTTCCTGTTTTTCTCTCTTTCTCCCACTTTCCCTCCTTTGTCCTCAGCTCACTTTAGTTGCTGCAAACTGAGTTCAAAGTGCAAAAGCTGTTTGCCCTCAGTTTAATTCAGCAGGTGGGAGAGAAGATGAGGTCTTGCTCTTTCCTATAGACTTAGGCAAAAGCAAACTGCTGTAAACTCTCCTACTTTGTGTAGTATCCT
Organism: Cyclura pinguis; assembly: GCA_030412105.1. Lineage (NCBI taxonomy): Eukaryota > Metazoa > Chordata > Lepidosauria > Squamata > Iguanidae > Cyclura > Cyclura pinguis. The sequence goes on along the minus strand of CM059601.1, from coordinate 287,641,151 downwards.
CATTTGTAATTCTTGCCACTGTCTGATGTTGCTCAGCTACATGTGTCCCAATCATCATCTATGACATATTGGAGGGTATGTCACGCTCCATCAACTTGATGTAGAATCTGAGCCACAGTATGAATCTATGCTCACATAGTTATGGTGGTTGTGCTACACCAGTCTTCTGCTGAATAACAACACTGTGTGACTCATGGGATCTTTTCCCATGTGCCTGCTTATCAACTCACTTTGCAATGGAGAATAATACACAGTGATTATTTCTGCAATCCTGGAGAATCAAGTGGAATATTGAAGGCACTCATAAGTCATTGTGCACCATCCAAGAATGCACAACTCCATGACGAATTTTGTTGGTTAGTGGCTACTAGAGGACCTTCTCATGGAGTTGGTTCAATGGCAAGTCAACAGATAAGTAAATCTCACTGACTAAATGGCTTTCCTCTAGTTAGGACTAACTATAAGATATTGACCAAGATCCTGGACAGCACAGTGTACTGTAATAGTTCCATATGCAGGACTATGACAAAATGGTTAAAGGCCTGGAAACCATGAAGCCCTATGAGGAGAGATAGAGGGAGCTGGGGATGTTTAGCCTGGAGAAGAGAAAGTTAAGAGGGGACACAATAGGCAGGCTTAAATATTTTGAAGGATGTCATATGCGGAATGAAGTAAGCTTGTTTTCTTCTGCTCCAGGGAGTAGAACAGAAAGCAATGGATTCAGATTAGAGAATTTCTCCTTTCAAACAGAAATTTAGCAAAGTACAATACATCACTTTGTGGACCTCTTTGGTACTGTGCACATCAGAGGCAGCTGGTGGCTTCTGTGTCAGAGAGCTAATGAATCTGCTCCAGGTATTAGTCTGGACTTCAGAAGAACTACCCAAGGCAATGGGCCCTATCTCCAAAATAGGTTCAGCTCCTTGGGCAGTATAGTATAAGACCTGGAGTGGATTCACTGTCCAACTGACATGGGAGCCACCAGTCGAATTTTTTTTCTTTAACTTGCTCCCTCTTAAGTCATTCCTTCATAGAATCCTAGAGTTAGAAGAGATCCCAACCAGTCCAACCCCCTTCTGCCATGCAGAAAGGCATATCAAAGCACTCTGCACAGATGGACATCGAGCCTCTGTTCAAAAACTTCCAACGAAGGAGATTCCTACATACTCAGGCAGCAGCATATTCCACTGTCAAACAGTTCTTACTGACAAGAAGTTCTTCCTAATGTTTAGGTGGAATTTCTTTTCCTGAAATTTGAAGACATTGCTCCATGTCCAAGTCTCCGGAGCAGCAGAAAACAATCTTGCTCCATCTTCCATATGATCTCTTCAAATATTTAAACATGGCTCTCATGTCACTTTTCTCCAGGCTAAACAAGCTCGCCCTAGCTTCCATATGACACGTAGAAAAATAAGAATTTTTCTGACATGAATCTCTATCAGAATAGTACATCTCTGACGTGATCCTTTTTGACCTGTCGGGAATTATTTTACACTAGGACAGATTCAAGTATGCAACACTGCCCCCTCTTAAACTGGAGTGGTGGTCTCCCAGTAGGGCTCTATGTGGCCTGATTGTTTTTATGAGTGGCCTCCTGCCTATCTTGATAATTGTTTTAACCACTGTTCCAGAAAATGAGGGGGAGCATCTCAGCAGCTAACAAAGCCAACTGTTCCGGGCTGCTTGTCTTTGTATTTTATGACTTTCAAAAAGTTCCATTTGTTTATACTGGCCCAGCAAACCCAGCTCATCTTTCCTGCTGCAAAAAAAGTGCCAGAAAAGTACATTAAAAGGTTTGCTAGTCTGGTTGTTTCTCCCCAAAGAATTAAGAGAAGATTTTTTATTCAATAGGCTCTGTGCCAGCTTGCTACTGATCAGGTACTGGAAAGCCCAAAATGGACAAAACCTGGTCACACTCATTTCAAAAGTTCCCGTTGGATTACTGATACCTTCGTTTGTCCTGGAAACCAGCCGGAAATTCTGTACTTCTTGCTTGAAGTCCTGCTTCTTGACCTTCTTGATCTGAATCAAGTGGAATATGCCTGAAGATAGACAGATATCATCACACATAGTTTAGATAATCATGCTTAAGTGGACAAAGAGTTTCAAAATGAGTATGATTTCAATGAAATAGAGAGACAGTGGGCTTCAAAAAGAGAGAGAAGGATTAGCCTAGAACCTGGAAGAGTAGAATGGGTTGCCAAGTCTTTGGGAGCTCGCCAGAGCTCCAGGGAATTGTTTTCCTTTTTTAGGTCTCTGGGCAAAGAGACAAATCTTAATACCAGCAGCACTGGAGAAGAAGGAGAAAATTCAGTTTTATTGAATATGGTGGTAATAAAGTTTAGGTATGTCCATCTCTCTTAGTAAAACAACTGCATAGAGGTAATACCAGTTAAACTAGGAAGTTTCTAAATAGTATTCAACTATTTTCAAGTGACAATCTGTAAGAAATAATAATATACCTTATGCATTCTAGGGGCAGAGGAATAAGCCCTCAGTCCAGGTATATCATACTCTCCACCTACCCTGATTTGGCAGAGGCAATCTCAATTAAACCACTGTTTAATTCACTGATCACTGTCCTTTCAGATTTTTTTTATGTCCCAGTTTCTCTCTTCGGTTGAATGGTCTTTCTGTCAGGTTTTGTTGGGGAGGTGGGCAAGGAGAAGTTACTTAGTTAAGTACAAAATACTTAACTAAGCAACTGATACAGAATTCCAGCCAATATACTCCTACATGGCAGGGGACTGGACTGGATGCTCCTTGTGGTCCCTTCCAGCTCTATGATTCTATGATTCTCTTGCTCATTGCATAAGGGGACAATATGCAGGCAGATGGGCCACCACTGGTCACACCAGCTCAGCATTCAGCAGAAGTGGGGGCTAGCACAGCCACCTGCATGTAGATGTGCATATGCAGATATGATGGGGGAACTTGGATGTGCTTTTTGTGAGGTTTAAAATTCACTTTCTTGTTAGTTGCCACCAAGTCGATTTCAGTTTATAGAGACCCTGTGAAAGAGATCTCCAGGTCATTCTGTCATCAACAGCCCTGCTCTGGTCTTGGAAAAACTCTCCGTCTTGGAATAAAATGTGATAATTCTGCTTGTCCTCTTTGCTCCCCCCCCCCCCCCCGTTCTTTCATTTTGAGTTGCTCACCTCCTCCAGATTCAGTCCAGCCTCAGGAAACCACCCACTGAATACTATTTAAGAAATAAAAACTACCCTCCCTCGTGTAGCTAATTGATTGTTCCTACTCATGAAATGTGGCAAGGAACTAGGTGACCTGCTCTATCTGTCCAGAAAGCACCACTAAAGTCGATATATTTATATTCCCTTCCTTGTGATTTTCCCTCTCTCCTTGAACAAGAAATCTTGGAAAGGCAACTCATGACTGCCAGGCAAAAAGGGAGCAAGATTAATCTCGGAAGCGGCATTGGTCTTCAGCTGCCAACTTGACACATGCAAGAGCCTCTTCTGGCCCATGTTTGGCAGAGAAGTTCGCCTCCGCAGAATAAACCCAATGGGTGTATTTCTTGAAAGACCTCACCAAGCTTCACCTTGAAACTTTCCATGACCATGTATCTGTGTTTCCACACTGGACAGTCATATCAGTTTCATACCACTTTAACTCTCAGGGTTCCTTCCTAGGGAATCCTGGCAGTTGTAGTTTGGTAAGATACATAGAATTCTCTGCTAGAGAGCTCAAGGCTGGAGCATAAAATTCTAAGTACTTCATTGAACTACAGTTCCCAGGATTGAGCCATGTCAGTTAAAGTGTTCTCGAACTACTGTAATTGGGCAGTGTGGCTATATTGAAGAAGAGAGGAGAGAGAGGGAGAGAGAGAGATCAAGGCATACTTCTGACTAGGTCCAGACACTGCATGGTTCTAGCAGTCTGATACCACATTAATTGCCCCAGCTGCATCCTCTGGAAACCTAGGAGCTGTAGTCCCAGTTATACTGGCCATGCCATTAAATCACAAATTAGATTAAAACAGCTTAAAATCTATGGAATCACAATTCAACTAGGCATAAAGTTAAAAAAAGGTCAAATTAAAATAGTTTTAAAACACCTCAGTGAAAAAAGATTACAACATCCAGTACATTTGTTGAGAACCTTTGTCCATGTTGCCATTGCTGTTGCTTGTCTTCCTCCTCTACCCTGCCCCCCGGGATGCGAAAGAAACACTCTTGTGTTTTCACTACTGGGCAGAAGAGCTCACCTTTTACAAATTTCCAGATGTAGATTTCCACGTCTTCTGAGGACTCCCTCTCCACAGCAATCTTCCTCAGGTTTTCTTTGGGATGCTCAGAGTTGGACAAAAAAGGTACAAACATGTACAGTGAGACTCTGCATTTGGTGGTATCAATTTCATCAGTGGGCGTCTCTTTGTCCTCTGCAAGAACACAAAACCTATGGATGAGACCAGTGCCAGTGCCCCCCACCCCCGGAAACACGACTGAGGGAACTGTAGAGTTTTAGTAAAGCACAAACCAGACACGAGTCAACAATGTGATGCAGCGGCTAAAAGGGCCAATGCAATTCTAGGCTGCATCAATAGGAGTATATTATTTAGATTGAGAAAAGTAATAATGTTTAGATTAAGAGAAGTAATAGTACCACTCTATTCTGCTTTGGCCAGACCTCACCTAGAATACTGTCTAAAGTGGTGGGCACCACAGTTCAGGAAGTAAGTACATTGACAAGCTGCAGCATATCTGGAGGAGGGCGACCAAAATGCTTAAAGGCCTGGAAACCATATCCAATGAGAGGAGTGGGTTAGGAAACTAGGGATGTTTAGCCTATAGAAGAGAAGTCAAGAGGTGACATGATAGCTTTGTTTAAATATTGGGAGGGATGTCATATGGAGGATGGAACAAGCTCATTTTTTGCTGTGTCAGAGACTAGGACATGGAGCAATGGTTTCAAACTACAGAAAAAGAGATTCCCCCTAAACATTAGGAAGAATATCCTGATGGTGAGAGCAGTTTGACAATGGAATTCGCTGCTGCCTTGGAGTGTGGTGGAGTGTGGTGTGGTGGAGGTTTTTAAACAGAGGCTGGATGGCCATCTGTCAAAGGAAGTACTTTGATTGTGGCCATTTCCGCACTAGCCTGTTATAGCGGCTGGCCCCTCCCTAAATTGCAAACCCCAGGATTCCATAGGATGTTGAAAGTGGAATAATAGCGCTGTAACAGGCTAGTGCGGAAAAGGTCTCTGTCTTCCTGCATGGCCAAAGGAGTTTGAACTGAATGGCCCTTGAAGTCTCTTCCAACTCTAGGATTTTATGAAACTATGATCCGTATAGGAGAACAGACAGTGAGCTGAAGTGTATTATTACAATTAGCACAAAGCTTTCTGGTGCTAATACATATCTACTACCAATTAACCCTTGCAACAATGCATCCACTTGTAACAGTAGAAATAGCAATAGTCTGCAAATGGGTGAATTGCACAGTATTCAATGTCACCTTGTGGTGGGCACTTGGAAGGGAAGATCAAATGGAGGGATAACAGCAGAAGGACAAGGGAATGTTATGGAAACGGTTAGATAGCAGACAGGGACACATCCTGACTCCCATGATGAAAAGTATGTAAATAATTTATGCCTGGGAAAAAGGCTGAAGCTTATGGGGTGATCTCACATGCAAAATTTTAATCAATCTTTGATATGTGTGCCAAAATTTGAATGGAAAGGTATAAAACTCTAATGTTAATTGGTAATGTTGCTGTGTTGCTTGCTTTGCTAAAATAAACATTTCTGTTTTGAAACTCTGGGCGAAGGTTTTCAGAGCAAGTTAGCCAGGACATGACAAAGTTACACTTAACTTCCTTGAGGTAAGATCTCAGCCAATTTTTTTTAAGAATGTGTTTCAGCCAGTTTTTAAATGTTTTTATCTGTTGCCAATCACCTGAGGGGCCCTGGCATGCTGAGAAGTGGTAGATAAATATGATCAGTCAATTGATCAATCTGATTGTGTTGGCTTACTCTGCAACAATGGGCTCCATCATTCTGCTCTAGTTAGAACTAACCAATTGAATTCAAGCAAGTAACTAATTCTGAGAGGGACAGCCAGTTGAGACAGAGGCAGGAAGGACTAAGAGAGTACACAAAATCTCCAGATTTGGAGGTAGATTGCCCTGGAATTTGTTGTTGATCTTTGCCGTCAAGCTGGCTTTGGCTTGTGGCAAGCCTGTGCACGAGAAACCTCCAAGTATTCTAGTTATCAACAGCTCTGCTCACATCTTGCGAACTCGGCAGCCATGGTTTCCTTGAAAGAGTAAATCCACCTGTACTGTGGTCTTCGTTTCCTAGGAGTCTTAGTAGACCACAAGCTGAACATGAGGCAGCAGTGTGAGGCAGTAGCTAAAAAGGCCAATGCATTTCTGGGCTGCTTCAATAGGACTATAGAGCCTAGGTCAAAGGAAGTGATGGTACCACTTTATTCTGCTTTGGTCAGACCCCACCTGGAAGAATCCTGTGTCCAGTTCTGGGCACCACAGTTCAGGACGGGTATGGACAAGCTGAAATGTGTCCAGAGGAAGGGGACCAAAATGGTAGAAGCAGCAGAAAACAAGCTTGCTCTGTCTTCCATATGACATTCCTTCAAATATTTAACCATGGCTATCATCCCCACTGGACCTTCTTTTCATCAGGCTAAATACCTAGCTCCTTAAGCCGCTCCTCATAGGGCTTCATGGTTTCCAACCCTTTTATCATTTTGGTTGCCCTCCTCTGGCAATGTACCAGTTTGTCCATATCCTTCTTGCATTGTGAGATCCAGTCGCTACAGCACTCCCTGCCTGCTGGCTAGACAGTCCAGTACTGAAGAAAAGTAGGGGGGTGCCTTGTCTCTTTTCCCCTAGTCACTTCCTGACTTGCCTTTCTGTGATCATCCTCATTTTGTGTCTGACTTGAGTAACTGGTTAACATGGGGCAGACTGTAGTCACCAGGAAGATTTTCTTTCATTGTTTTCAGTGCCACCACTCCTAGAATATGTTGCATAGATGCAGAATTGGCCTAAAGCCACCTTACCCAGCCTTGCTGACAGGCTTTAAAGAGGCATCTGGCTGGTTCTGTGGCTTCATGTTAGGGGGGTGGTGAATCCACTCCAGGTTTTCATCTGAATGCTAAATCTGTTTGGGGGATATGATTTAGCACATTGGACAGTTCCTTAAAATTTAGATGAAACTGTGAAGTGGACATGGAAGCCACCAGTGTGGGATTCAGAATCAGAACTCAGAAAAGTTACTTGTTGGGTTCCAGCTCCCAGAATCCCTGGCTGCGGATGCTGTAGTCCAAAAATACCTTTTCCCAAGCACTGTTCAGGATAGAAGCTCTATCTAGCTGTGTTCAAGATTCTTAGGCCGATAAGCCTGTGGTCCAATCCATTTGTTCTAATGCAGATTTATCTGATGCAAATTTGCAGATGACACCAAATTGGGAGGGGTTGCTAATACGCCAGAGGACAGGATCAAAATTCAAAATGACCTGAACAGATTGGAGAGCTGGGCCAAGGTTAACAAAATGAAATTCAACAGAGAGAAGTGTAAGGTCCTACACTTAGGTAGAAAAAATGGAATGCAGAAATATAGGATGGGGGACACGTGGCTGGATGGCAGTACATGTGAAAGGGATATAGGAGTCTTAATAGACGACAAGCTGAACATGAGTCAGCAGTGTGATGCGGCAGCCAAGAAAGCCAATGCAATTCTCAGCTGCATCAATAAGGAGTATGGTGTCTAGATCGAGGGAGGTACTGGTACCACTCTACTCTGCTTTGGTTAGACCTCATCTTGAATCCTGTGTCCAGTTCTGGGCACCCCAATTCAAGAAGGACATGGTCAGGCTGGAGCAGGTCCAGAGGAGGGCAACCAAAATGGTGAGAGGCCTGGAAGACACGCCCTATGAGGATAGACTTAGAGAGCTGGGTATGTTTAGTCTGCACGAAGAGAAGGTTAAGAGAGGACATGATAGCCATGTTTAAATATTTGAAGGGATGCCATGTAGAGGAAGGAGAGGGCTTGTTTTCTGCTGCTCCAGAGACCAGGACAAGGAGCAATGGATGCAAGCTGCAGGAAAGGAGATTCCTCAGGAAGAACTTCCTGACGGTCAGGGCTGTCCGGCACTGGAATAGGCTGCCTCGGAGTGTGGTGGAGTCTCCTTCTTTGGAGGTTTTTAAGCAGAGGCTGGATGGCCATCTGTCGGGAGTGCTTTGAGGGTATTCCTGCATGGGAGGGGGTTGGACTGGATGACCCCTGGGGTCTCTTCCAACTCTACATTTCTATGATTCTATGATTCTATGAGACTGGGAGGGGAGCTTGAAAAGGTTACTTTTTGCATTACGACTCCTAGAATCCCAGTGGCCATGCTGGTCAGGGGTTCTGTGCACTGTAGTCCAAAAAGTAATTCTCCCTACCTCTAAGGGGCTTTCCTCCATATTTTCCGTAGAATCTTAGAGTTGGAAGGGACGACAAAAGCCATCTAGTCCAAGTCTCTACCATGTGAAAATATGCAATTACATACACCTTAAAGATGCCTATTCATCCTCTTTTCTAAAGACCTCTAAAAAAGAAGAATCCAACACTCGCAGAGGCAGTGTATTTTATTGTCAAACAGTTCTTACAGTAAATAATTTCTTCCTAATGTTTAAGTGAAATCTCTTTTCTTGCGTTTTGAATCCACTGGTTCATGTGCTAGTCTTTGGGGCATCAGAAAATAAGCTGGCTCTATTCTACACGTGGCATCCCTTCAGATATTTAGAATCCTAGAGTTGGAAGAGACCCCAAGGGCCCTCCAGTCCAACCCCCTTCTGCTATGCAGGAAGACACCATCCAAGCACTCGCTTGGACAGGCGGCCATCCAGCCTCTCTTGAAAAACCTCAAAGAAGGAGAGGACTCTACCACACTCCATTGAGGCAGCAGCAGATTCTACTGTGAAACTGCTCTTACCATCAGGAAGTTCTTCCCAATATTTAGATGGAATCTCTTTTCATAGGATTATGGAATCATAGAATCATGGAGCTGGAAGAGACCCCTAGGGCCATCTATTCCAACCGCATTCTACAATGCAAGAAGGCACAAGCAAAGCACTCCAACATCTCTTAAAAATCTCCAAAGAAGGAGATGCCACAACACTCTGAGGCAGCAGGAAGATTCCTCTGTCAAACTGCTCTTACCTTCAGGAAGTTCTGTATAGGTGCACTCTTTAGAAACCGTTGCTCCATGTTATAGTCTTTGGACTGGACTATATTTTAAGATAGCCGTCGTCTCACCTCTCAGTCTTCTCTTCCCCAAGTGAAACATACCCCAAGTCATTCCTTTTGACTGTTTCCCCACATGGATTTGTTTTTCATATGTAGTAAATGAACACGTCACACACATTTGCGTGCACATGGCACATACTAAGCCACTCTCTCTGACCTTCTTATTTACTCCATCGTATACCCAATGGGGGAAAAAATGACAGACTAGACTAAAATTTACCAAAGCCTCAGGTAAAAACTCTGGCCCAATTCCAGGACATGAGCAAATGAGGCTGGAGGAGCTTCTCCGTTAACACTCTGGCTTCGGCCTGGCATGTTTACCTTCTCCCTGCCAAGAGACTAGGTGGGAGATAGATTCTGGCTGGCTGTGGGATGTTTTTAGCACTCCTGTCCTTCACGTAGCTGTTAATGATCTGTTTTTGCTTGCAGGGCAATTAAGAATTAGCTTTTGAGCATGAGTTTATTGCCCTTGGTCAAGGTTCCTGGACACCTCCATTGCCTAAGCTTGTCTCACTAAAGCACCACTATAAATAAAGGGAAATGTTTCCAAAGGGACACAAGTTGGCTGTGACTCATGTATCACATATGAGAAATGGGTCCAAAAGTTTGTCTGTCTGCATATTTTTGGGGAAATTTCTCTGAAGTTACAGAGGTTTGAGCAAGCTCACAAAAACAGAGACAACATTGAATGTACAGCGGCTGACAGACATGCTCTAGTCAAAATGTTTAAAACATTGGCTGGTATTCTGTATTGCAAGTATGGGTCTGTAACCTAGAGTTATGGCTCTGTAACTGATCTGTATTCAGCAAGACTACATAGTCTTACTGTTAAACTACATAAATGCCACCCCAGCCCATCTTAAAAGCCAGCTGCCGAATCAGGTGAAGAGATTCCACTAAGCTTCCAGTGATGTTACAAGACCTCTCCTGCCTGCCAGTGAATGAGGTTGTAACAATCAGAAGAAGGGCTTCTGTGGCGATTCTGTGTCACAGACTCACTCACCGGCAGGGAGGGACTGGAAACATCATCCTTCTTGTGCCCTCATTGGCGGCTGAATGGAGCATCTTTGTTTGATGCAGCTGGTGGCTATTAAGGTGGGCTGGGAGGAGCCAGAGCAAAAGATCATAGAACCATAGAGTTGGAAGCGACCACAATGGCCATCAAGTCCAACTCCCTGCTATGCAGGAACAAACACTCAGGGCACCCCCAGCAAATGGCCATCCAGCCTCTGCTTAAAAACCTCCAAAGAAGGTGACTCCACCACACTTCCAGGCAGCATATTCCGCTGTTGAATTGCTCTGACTGTCAGGAAGTTCTTCCTGACATTTAGATGAAATCTCTTTTCCTGTAGTTTGAATCCATTGCTCTGTGTTCTAGTTTCTGGAGCAGCAGAAAACAAGCTTGCTCCATCTTCAACATGGCATCCCTTCAAGTATTTAAACATGGCTATCATGTCTCCTCTTAACCTTCTTTTTGCCAGGCTAAACATTCCCAGCTCCCTAAGCCTCTTGTCATAGGGCTTCATGGCTTCCAGACCTTTCACCATTTTAGTCACCCTGTTCTGGACAACTTCCACCTTATTAATAATCCTTCCTGAACTGGGATGCCTAGAACTGGACACAGTATTCCAGGTGAGGTCTATCTAAAGCAGAATAAAGTGGTATTATTACTTCGCTTGATCTCGACACTATACTCCTGTTGATGCAGCCCAGAATCGCATTGGCTTTTTTAGCTGCTGCATCACACTGTTGACTCATGTTTAGCTTGTGGTCCACTAAGACACCTAGATCCCTTTCACACATACTGTTTTCAAGCCAGGTATCACTCATCCTGTATCTGTGCATTTCATTCTTTCCTCCTAAGTGTAATACCCTACGTTTTTCCCTGTTAAAATTCATTTGGTTAGTTTTGGCCCAGTTCTCTAATCTGTCAAGGTACTTTTGAATTCTGATCCTGTCCTCTGGGGTATTAGCTATTTCTCCCAATTTGGTGTCATCTGCAAATTTGATGAGCATGCCCTCTATGTTAGATGTTCGTTATGCATTCGTAACTAAGTAGCCAATGCAGCCAATCAGCGATCATTATTTTGTTTGTAATATTCATTTATAGCTGACCCTGTAGAACCCAAGAAAGAGGTTGAGTATGCTCTTCAGGGATAAGATATGACAGTGAAACACAATCTTTGCCTTTTTAGTTCCGCTACCTGGGCATACTTTGCAGCATTTCCCTTCTACAGTTTCAGGTTCCTCACAGGGATACTTTTTGGGGCAGATAATCTTCTGGCAGTCTTGGCTCCCATCCCGGCAGGTACACAGGATGCAAGGCAGGCGCACAACATAACGAACTGTTGGGTGCCACACTTCCCCGTGAGAGTAGGTCTTCCCATTGTACACGCATGCTGAAAAGAGAGGGACAGGTTCGAGGTTAAACTAGGAACAATCAAAGATGTGATGCTGAGCATGCTCAGATGGCTTGAAATTTAAATTTTGCACATTCACAAAGACACACTCAATTAGAGTGGGACTTTGTGGACAGAGCAGAATGCAATTTCTGACTTACATCAACCCTAAGGCAACCCTATAATGGGGGTTTCCTGGCAAAATTAGTTCAGAGAGGGTTTGTCTTTGCCTTCCTTTGAGGATGAGAGAGTGTGACTTGCCCAAGGTCACCCAGTGGGTTTTCATGGCCGAGTGGGGATTCAAACTCTGGTCTCCAGAGTTATAGTCCAGTGCTCAAACCATTACTCTGTACTGCCCCTGATTTAAAAATCAGAGAGATAAAAATTCAAAATATAATCACTGAAACAAGTGCAGTTAAAATGTACAGTTGGCCCTTCATATTCACTAGGATTAGGGGCATAGGACCCTTGCAAAAGTGGAGAAATCACAAATATCAAAATGAGTGTGTGTGTCTGTGGCAAGGGGGCAGAGGCGTGCTGGGGAGAGCAGGCACCCAGAGTCCAAACCAGGCCAGGAAAAGGAGAGAGAAAGGGGGCGGGCTGGCATGGCAGCCCTGTACTTCCTCGCTCTCGCCCATCTCTTTCCTTGGGGGCTCACGGTGCTGAGAAATCAGGCTGCGAAGCTGTCCTTAGCTGGCCAGGCAGCGGCTGGTGGAAGAGGATTAGAGTGGGTTTTTAAAGGGCTGCGCAGCCTGATTGGAGCCACCGAGAGGGAAGGTTCCCTGGCAAAGAAGCACCTGAGGTTGGGGGCAGGGGCTGAAGAAACTTGCAAATCATCAGACCCGTGAAAGTCAAATCCACAAGTGTGGAGGATCGACTGTAATCAAATGACCTATAAAATTTTAAAACGTTAAAGAAATAAAGAAGAGAAATAAAGCCAGCACAGCGTGCTATTACAAGCCCTTTGCGTAAATACAGTCAGAAGTGCAACAGGGAAGATCTCAGTCTTGTTCCTCTACAGGTGCATAGCTGCTATTGGACTGTGAGAGGCATTGGCCCTAAACTGCCAGCCAATAGGGGTTCCCTGCTGCTGCTGGCGGTCCCGCCCCCTGTCTCTGGCCTGATGGACAAAAAGGCGGCAGCAGATGAGCTTGTTTATTTCTTTCCTCTGAGCTCCAGACGCTAAACTGTGACTTTGGCAGGAATGGAGTTCCAGAATCTAGGAGCAGCCACCAAAAACACCCTGTGTCCCATTCCTCTCAGACATGACTGATAGTGTCATGTTCAGTGTCTGAACATGAGTCAGCAGTGTGATGCAGCAGCTAAAAAAGCCAATGCAATTCTTGGCTGCATCAGGAGAAGTACAGTGTCTAGGTCAAGGAAAATGATGGTACCACTCTATTCTGCTTTGATCAGACCCCACCTGAAAGAATCCTGTGTCCAGTTCTGGGCACCACAGTTCAGGAAGGATATTGACAAGCTGGATCAGGTCCAGAGGGGGGTGACCAAAATGGTGGAAGGCCTGGAAACCCTGCCGTGGGTGACCTTGGGCAAGTCATACACTCCCTCAGCCTTAGAGGAAGGCAAAGGCAAAATCCTCTATGAACAATTCTTGCCAAGAAAACCCCATGAGAGGTTTGTTTTACATCACCAAATAACTTGAAGGCCCACAACAAAAACAATAATGCTGTTTGTGTCATGTCTGCAACTGCAATTGTCAGGCTGGTAGATTCCAGCCCAGTGCCTGCTATGGTTGGAACAAAATGTGCATCTATGTCCAAATTTGAATTCTTGTCTTTTTCCCAGGAAACATGCTGTAGCATCCACCAGAATCCACATTACCCTTCTTGTGTTCCTCTTTCAGGATGATTTTGACGGTTGTGCCGCTTCTTCCTTTGGTCGTTTTGATGTTTCTGGGAATCAATTCCAGTGAAGCGCCTGTCGGAGGATCCGCTACACCCAGGGACCCTTTGCTGCTCCTGGTGCCCACTGTGCATTGGTGCCATGAATGGCTCTGGAGAAGCAAAGAGCAAAGGAGAGTTTCAACAAAGTGCCCCTGCTAACAATTTGGATCAGGGCATTTCAGTGAAAAAAGTGAGTTGGAAAACTCTACTTGGAAGCCCCAACACAACTCCTTGGAACACACAGGGGCCTAAATTATATTTTGCTCCTAACTGGAGTAGTCCCATTGAATCCAGCAGATTTATTTATGTGTTGACTCAATCTGGACAACATGTAGAGGTGACAGAATTCCATGAAGAATTCTGATTCTCTGGACTCAATTTTTTCATTTTTATATTTTATTTTATTTATATGATTTGTTGTGTTATTGTTGTTAAATTACTTCTGACCTATGGTAAGGACCTAAGGTTGGCAAAATATACTATTAGCAAAATATACTATTAGTAATTTCATTCTTATTTCTATCCTTTTCAAAATATAATATTCATTATTTCATTCTTATTTCTTTCCTAAACCATAATTATCCTTTTCTAATTGCTCTTGTTACCCTACATACCAATACATACACATGTATATATATGTATATATCTTTTCTACCCTAAATTTAACCTACCACGATTGCTATGTGTACTCCATCCCTAGGGCCCATTATACCTCAAATTATTCCACCTTCCAAAATTGTAACTCTTCTTGCGGAGGCGTAACACCTTCCTCTTTTACTAACACCTTTTCCACAAATGCCTTCCATATTGCATCAAAATCGTTCCCCTTTCATTATTCCTTTTTTGACTTTAATTCCACATGTTAACTTATCATTAATTGTGATTTGCCATACTTCTTTATACCAATCCCCTATTTGAAAATTTCCTTGAATTTTCCATTTTCTTGATATATCATGGGGTTTTCTTGGCAAGATTTGTTCAGAGGGTGTTTCCCTGTGCCTCCCTCTGAGGCTGAGAGAGTGTGACTTGCCCAAGGTCACCCAGTGGGTTTCCATGGCTGAACAGGTATTCGAACCCTGGTCTCGAGTCAAAGTCCAGTGCTCCAACCACTACGCCATACTGTCAGTCAGGCAATATTACACATTTTATATAAAAAACAAAACACTTTCATGGAAGGAAGTTCTATAGAAAGTCATTGGGATGTAATTCTCCACAATGGCCTTGATCCAAACAAAGGACTGCAAGTGGGAAAAAGATCTACCTGGGAGTGGGGATCCTGCAGCCCTCCAGATGTTGTTGGACGTCAACTCCCAGCATTCCACACCACTGCCTATGCAGCCTGAGGCTGATGGGTGTTTCAGTCTAACAAAATTTGGAAGGCTGCGCGGTCCAGCTGACCAGGGAAAGCTTTGCATTTTTTGCTGGGCGTGAGTATTACCCTGCTGAAGAGACAAGCCACTTTTGATCATGATGAAATATGTCTTATTTTTTTAGCCATGGAAACTGCAAAAGTAAAGGCAGGTTGTATCTCTCCCCACCTGCATCATATCCATCTTTTAGATTGGGGTAGGAATCCCATGGCTCTGTATATGTTGTGGGATTGCAGTTCCCTTAGCTGTGCAGACCAGGGCTGCTGGGAGTTGTAATCCAGCATGATATGGAGGTCTGGATTTTGACCTTTCCTGCGTTAGATCATTTTGGCTGCCATTCTGCATGGCAGTTACAGATTCCTAATCTGGACTTCCAGATCCGTAACTGCTCTAGTAAGATGACTTTTAGTCTTATTGTAAGACTACACAAATGCCCTCCCCAGCCCACCTGTTGTTGTTGTTATATTTATCTATATCTTGCTTTTCCCCCCAAAACTGGGACTCAAAGTGGCTCAGAATTTAAAAGAGCAATACAATGAAAAACATACAAAAAGTGACTATTAAAATAGAATTAAAATATTTACAGCAGTGGTTCTTAATCTGGGGCCCACAGAGCCCTGACAGAGGGTCTGCAAAGCCCTGCTGCTGGACACCAAGAGCAACAAATCTAGCCAAGAAAACCCCCATGACAGGTTCACCTTAGAGTTGCTGTAAGTCAGTTTTCAAAGGGGAGAAACATAATGGCTAGAACCTCCCCCTGTCAGTGGCACTTTGTTGTTGCGTGCCTTCAAGTAACTTCTGATTTATGGCAACTCTAAGGTGAACCTATCACAGAGTTTTTTGGCAAGATTTGTTCAGAGAGGGTTTGCCTTTGCTTTCCACTGAGGCTGAGAGAATGTGATTTGCCCAAGGTCACCCAGTGTCTGAGTCGGGATTTGAATCCTGTTCTCCAGAAGCCTTTAATAAAGGAATAAATACCCAAATATTTAAATCTAAATTTAAATATCTAAACCTAAGTTTAAATATTTAAATCTTAAGTTAAGTCCCAGGGGTCCCTAGCAACAAATTATATTTGTAGGAAGTAAAGAAAAGGTAAAGAACTACTGACTTACAGTATGAAATCAATTACACTTCAGTAAAAGAACAAAATGCAATTCAAAAGATTTTAAAACTCTGTTCTTTCGCTTATACCCATGATAGCTATTTTTAAAGAACTGTTATATATAGCACATGCGGCTATCTGCTAGTGATAGGTGGTGATGGACCAAAATACAACTTTTCTTGAACTAGAGATTTAAGAAAAATATACTGGCTTTTAAAATGGAAATATCACGTACAACACCTCTGACTGGGGGCTCTTCGACCAACCTCTCCTGGGAAGTGTCTGTAGAAAAGAAAGTAATAGATTTAAGCAGGAGCATCTCCCAACAGGCCTACATGTTAATCTGTCTAGGATTGTTTTTTAATTCATATTTTATTAATTTTAATACAAACATACTGATTCACAACAGGACAATTAATATACAGGAAAAAAGAAAGAAAAGAAAAGAAAGAACTATACACAAACAATATATATGTACTGTGTGCCAGCTGTATATGTGGGTGTTCATTCCAGGCACTCCTGTGTAAAACAAAAAATGTGAGTGTCGAATCCCATTGTAATCAATGGACACAAGGTGTGCACCTTTACATCCACACAAGTAGGCGCCTGTTATGTCCAATGACTATAATCAGAGTGATGTCTTGCATGCCCTCATATTCATGTGTGTGGAGGTTGCTGTCATGTCCTGGCTAACTTGCTGTCAAGAACTTTGCTCAGCGTTTCAAACAGAACTGTTTCTTTCAGAAAAGCTAGCAACACAACAACTTTACCAAAATGTTTCTGAGACTACAGCGTCAGAGTTGGTTTCAACATTTGTACCTTTCCATATGAATTTTGGTGCACATAGCCAACATTTGTTACAGACTTCATATGTCGAATCACCCCACTAGCTCAAGCTCTCAGGCTCACAATTGTTTACCTACCTTTCATCATGGGAGCTAGAAGAAGTTCCTATCCCTTTATCACCACTGTCTCATAACACCTTCTTGTTACTCCATTGTTTCTCCCCACCTTTTGATCTCCCTTCCTTATACACACTACAGGGTGACACTGAACACACAGCATTTGCCCATTTGGAGTCTATTGATGCTTTACATGTTACAACCAGATACATAATTGGAAATAGCAATTAGAAATTGACACATATTAGCACTTAGCCAACTGATTGAATCTACCGCACCTATACTGTTACATATACTGGTGCTTACACATGATGCATCCTGACAATTGCTCCAGAAGAGGATGCATTGTATAGCTACAACTGAAATCCAGCTAAATTAAACCTATTACACGTTACTAAAACACACCACTAAAACACTAATCTGTTACCATAAACTCAACCTAACTAAACACTAACTGGGATGCAAAAGAAGTTGGATACCAACACATAACCTGTAATGAAAAAAAAAAACACGACTGTTTAAAAGAAAATGTATTATTCTACCATTACAGATCTAACTAAATTCAACTTACTAGTACTGGTAGTAGCTATAACCACAGATGATTGCATCGTTAGTTTCTTATTGCTCAAAAAAAATCAGTAAATGGTTTCCAGTCTTTCAGAAAGTCTTCAACTGGTTTATCTTTTAAGATCCATGTCAGTTTGGCAACGTTTGCAAAGTCTGCAACCGTAACCCATCTTACGCCTGTCACTAGTATACTGTCTAGCACATTGACTATTTCTGTGCCACGCTCATTCATTCCAAAACCTATTCTGCCTGAAACATTGGCAGAGTTCTTATATTGAGACATGTATGACATAACTACTTCTCAGTAGTGACATCTGCTGATGCTGCACCCCAGAAACTCACCTTGTAAGCAAGTCAGCCATTTCTGTGCTGTCAGAGAACGGGGTGATGAGCTGGGATGTGATGAACCAGCTCTCAGGCCATTTCCGCACTAGCCTGTTACAGCGCTATGATTCCACTTTCAACATCTTATGGAATCCTGCGGTTTGCAGTTTCGGGAGGGGCTGGCTGGAAACTGCAAACCCCAGGATTCCCAAAACTGCAAACCCCAGGATTCCATAGGATGTTGAAAGTGGAATCATAGCGCTATAACAGGCTAGTGCGCAAATTGGCATCAGTTTTATTCTAAAGGAGCTATCCAAGGTCCTGAACTTATATGCCTTCGATAGCTGTTTTTAAAATCTGAACTAAAATCCAGAATGGATTCATCAGTCCTGTCGCCACAGATATGGAAGCCACACAGCTGTGTGCCAACAATTAAAAGGACCTGGGGGAAATGCCAGGGACATTCCTCTCTGCCTTAAGTAAACTTGCTGCTGTTGTTATGTGCCTTAAAGTCATTTCTGAGTTGTGGCAACCCTAAGGTAAACCTACAGAGCCAGTTTGGAGTAGTGATTTGAGTTTGGGACAATGACTCTGGAGACCAAGGTCTGACTCCCTGCTTGGCCATGGAAACCTACCCTAGGCATATCACACACTTTCAACCCCAGACAACACTGTGATAGGTCTGCCTTAGGATCTCCGTAAGTTGGAAACGACTTGGAGGCACACAACAACCACAAGGTGGACCCATCATAAGGTTTTCTGGGGGCTGAGGGTGTGGACAGCCGCCCAGTGGGTTTCCATGGCCAAGCAGGGAATCAAACCTTGGTTTCCAAGGTCATAGTCCAACAAACCACTGCACCACACTAGCTCTCTCTTAAGTAAATTATGCCATAGGAATGCAGCCAGCTGGCTAATTTACTCAGGATAGTTTCCTTAAGGAAGAGCAGAGCATCTCTGGCATTTCTGTTCCTTTTGGTTTAACTATTGACACTCAGCAGGGGCAGTTCGTCCATCTCCTCCTCCAAATCTGCAGGTTCTGCTCAGGATGGACCAGGCCCTGATCTGCTACAAAAGGGTTGCCAGCCTCCTCTGCCCCTGGGTGGGGATTGTTTTCCTGACAGTCCTCCTCTTCTGCTTCTTCTCCATCCAAGGAGGCCTTCTCCAAGTAAGAAACACCATTGGGAAAGAGACTCCATTCTGGAGGCTGAACCTATTTGGTGGATAGGACTTAGCACAGTGGAGATCACTTCTAAAGACGAGACCCAAATTCAAGTTTTAAAATTAATGTGGCTTTTAAACGATAAGCCAACTGAAGATTTTTTGAAATATTGGAAACTATTTATGGACTTTTTGAGCAATAAGGAACCAACCAATGCAATAATTTGTGGCCAGTAATTCTAGTAGGATTACTTAACTGGATCTGCAATGGTAGAATGATTTTTTTTTTCTCTTTATCTTTTCTTCTTTCATTAAAGTTTGCTTTGAGGTCAGAGCCCTTTCTGTATCAATAACTCAGTGTTTGATGTCTTAGCTTAGTATGCTACTACAGTTGGCTCTCCACATGCCCTAGGGTTAGGGTGCAGGGCCCCTGCAAAAGCTGAAAAATAGCAAATAGCAAAATGTGTGTGTGGGTCCGTATCTGTGAGAAGGGGGCTGAGGCATGGTGGGATAAGTGGGCACCCAGAGTACTAACCAGGTCAGGGAAAGGAGATGGAAAGGGGGTGGGTCAGCATAGTGGCCTCTCTCTTGTTGATCTCCCTCCTGGGTTGTGTCGTGGGGAGGGGGTGCTGAGAAATTGGGCTGCATCGGCAGCTGATGGAAGAGCAGAGGTGAGTTTTTAAAGGGCTGCACGATGGATTGGAGCCACCAAAAGGTTTCCCTGGAAAAGAAGTGCCTGAGATGGGGGGGGGGCAGAAACTCACAATTAATCAAATCTGTGAAAGTGAAATCCTCAAATGTGGAAGGCTGACTGTATTGTGTTACAATTTTAGGAGTTTTTGGGGGGTTGAATGTATATTTCTTTGATTCTGATTGTGACTCTAAATGTGAATTTGCTTGTTTGTTTTAAAGCAATAATAATAAATAAAAGCAATAATAATAAACAACAACAATAACGACAATGATGGTGACAATGAGACCAAAACCTTGTGTACTCCTCTACTGACTTGGTGGTTACTAGCTACCTCTTGGTTTTACTTTCAGTCTTTAAATATCACAAATGAACATTTCAAGGGGAAGAAACTTATATCCAGTGCATTTAAAAACAAAGTTAGTCTGCCGCCAATATGGGGTGGGAGGAGAAAATGATAACTGGATCTGCACTAGAAGTTCTGGTCTGCATCTGGCCTGCCATCTCTCACCAGCAAGGAAGTGTGAGGTTCACCTCCAGAATAAAAAAGCAACGCTGTTGTGACTGCAGTTCTGATGTGAACTTGTAGCTACTCTCAGCATTACCCCTATTCAAAGTTTGCCTTTAAACCAGTTTTAAAGAAGCTTTGGAATCAATGTTTGATGAAGAGCACTTGATAAATATTTTAAAGAAAGCCAAAAATAAATCATTTAAAAACCTGAAGTTAACCCAGTTTCTCTATTATGTTTTTTTTTTTAAATTCCAGAAAGCCAGCGAACTGGAGCTCAGAGAGGTTGCTTTGGGTCAGAATGGCATCATTTCCTCTGGTGCTCAGCTGCAGACAGGTACAGCATCAGCATTGTTAGCTAGCGTTGTTGTCAAATGTTACTGTGTGCCTTCAAGTCTTTTTCAACTTATGGTAACCCTGTCACAGTGATTTCTTGGCAAGATTTGTTCAGAGGGTGGTTCCTGTTGCTTCGCCTTCCTCTGTGGCTAAGAGAGTATGACTTGTATAAGATCACCCAGTGGGTTTCCAAAACTGAGCAAGGATTCAAACCTTGTACTACTGTCAAGTAGTATGAAGCCTCCCTATGGTCCCTGTGAAGCTAGAGGGCTACTTCTGGTGACAGTATAGAATTCAATACTATCCATGGTTTCAGGCAGCCAGGGCAAGTCTTGGAACATACACACACACCCCGGATAAGGAGGGACTACTGTCCCAAAGGTCTTTTGATTAAGTTGGATGCCACTTCCGAGGTTCCCCTAGGAGACGAGAACTTTCACTGTACTCTGCATCTCTTGAAATGTTCATGGTTTTGGGGGTGGGGGTTGTGGAAGAATGGAAATGACCCCCGCTCCCCATCTTACCTCTGCAGACTTGGCAACAGGAGTCTGGAATAGTCTGAGGTGAGGCACATGGCAGCTCTGGGCAGGTCACCAAACCGCAGTAGATCTGACCTTCCTGAGATAAGATAAGAAGTCCTCAACATCTGTGATCCAGGCAAGGCATCTCCCACACAGCAGAGAGATGGACTCTTTCAAGGTCTTTAAACAGAGGTTGGATGGCCATCCCTTGGGGTTGCTTTAGCTGTGTATTCCTTGCATGGCAGGCGCATTGGACTAGATTACCTTTTCAGTTCTTTCCAATCCTATGGTTCTTACTACTCCCATAATCCCCCTGCCAGCTATGCTGGGGATTTTGTAGCCCAATACAACTGGAAGGTGTCGGATGGAAGAGTGTCTGAGTTAGCAATCCCTAATCCAGCATAGATGGCTGGCATATTTTGGGAGCAGTGGGCCAATGAGAGCCAAAATGGTGTAATGGTCTAGACATCATATCTAGCTGGACTTTCAGTTGGAGTGATAGATTCAGAAGCCCATCCAAGCTCATTGGAAAAGATGATAATGCTTGATAAGGTGGAAGGCGGTAGGAAAAGAGGAAGGCCACACTGCAGGTGGATAGACTTGATCAAGGAAACCACATTCATGAGTTTGCAAGACCTGCAACAGGACAGTTGATAACAGGGCTCTTGAAGATCTCTCATTCATAGGGATCTAGGAGTCTTGGTAGATCGCAGGCTGAACATGAGTCAGCAGTGTAATGCGGCAGCCAAGAAAGCCAACGCGATTCTTGGTTGCATCAATAGGAGTATGGTGTCTAGATCAAGGGAGGTAATGGTACCACTCTATTCTGCATGGGTTAGACCTCATTTGGAATACTGCGTCCAATTCTCGGCACCTCAATTCAAGGAGGATATTGACAAGATGGAACGCATCCAGAGGAGGGTGACCAAAATGGGGAAGGGTCTGGAAGCCATGCCCTATGAGGAGTGTCTTAGGGAGCTGGGTACATTTAGTCTGCAGAAGAGAAGGTTAAGAGGGGATGCGATACCTATGTTTAAATATTTGAAGGGATGTCATGTTGAGGAGGGAGCGGGCTTGTCTTCCACTGCTCCAGAGACTAGGACAAGGAGCAATGGATTCAAGCTGCAGGAAAGGAGATTCCACCTGAACCTCAGGAAGAAATGCCTGATGATCAGGGCTGTCCAGCAGGGGAATAGGCTGCCTCGGAGTGTGGTGGATTCTCCTTCTTTGGAGGTTTTTAAGCAGATGCTGGATGGCCATCTGTTGGGAATACTTGGATAGGTGTTCCTGCATAGCAGGGGGTTGGACTGGATGGCCCCTGGGGTCTCTTCCACTCTATGATTCTATGGGTCACCATAAGTTAAAGTCAATTGGATGGCCAATAACAAGAAGAAGCTATCTATCCATCCCACATAGAGCAAAGTGATCTCACAGGTTTGTAACATTTTGGAAATGTGCGAGGATAAGGAGGCCTGTCCACACATGGCCCCTAATGTCCCCCTCCCCTAAAATTATATTTTAAAAAACCCTTTCCAGTGTGATTTGCCATCCCCACAAACTCCACCAAAGCCACCTACAGACATTTCAGTTTGTCTTTTCCCACCCCTAGACCTCCAAGACTTTAGTTCAACCATAAAATTTGCCTCAGAATGGTGACCAGAACTGAGCTGGCATCACTTCTGCTGCACCCAGATGGACTGATGTGGCCCTCATGGTGGTAAATTGGGCAAAAAATAGGCCAGGCACCAATTTGCCCATTCCTGGCAGGATAATCTACTCTGCTCTTGGACCACTCCTGTTCTTTTGCCAACAGATGGAAACTGCAGGGGTATCCCCTGGTGGATGGTGTCCTAACCCACTTACCGAGCAGCTGCACTGGGTACACTGGTTTGCCTGTCTGGAAGGGAAGAGTTCGCTGTTGGTGAAAATCTCACCATGTCGGTAGGTCGTCCCATTGTACTGGCAGGAAGAATTGGTGGGCGTCTGGAATCCGGAGGGAGCGTGAAGCTCTGTGGAAGGGAGACAAACAAAATCACCTATGATCAATGACTTTTCTCTGATTAGGTTGTTGGGGACACAGCCTGCCCCCAACAATTGGCTTTGGTCACTAATAATCCTGGAACAAATTAGCACAATTTACTTTGCTGCCATGAGATGGGACACAGTGGTGTCAGGGGATGTGATGGATCTGCTCTGGATTTTACTCATAGAATTCTAGCATTGGAAGAGACTCCAAGGGCCAACCAATCCAACCTTACTGTGCCATGGAGGAACATTCAACCCAAGCACTCTTGACAGGTGGCCATCCAGCCTGTCTTTAAAAACCTCCAAAAAAAGGAGACTCCACCACACTCCCAGGCAGTGGTGGATTCCACTGCCAAACTGCTCTTGCCATCAGGAAGTTCCTCCTAAGGTTTAGGTGGAATCTCTTTTCTGCTAGTTTGAAGCCATTGCTCTGTGTCCTTGTCTCTGGAGCAGCAGAAAACAAGCTTGCCTCATCTTCATATGACATCCCTTCAAATATTTAAACATGGCTCTCATGTCACCTCTCAACCTTCTCTTCTCCAGGCTGAGCATTGCCAGCTCCCTAAGCTGCTCCTCACAGGGCTATGTGGTTTCCAGGCCTTTGACCATTTTGGTCGCCCTCCTCTGGACACACTCCAGCTTGTCTATATCCTCCCTGAACTGTGGTGCCCAGAACTGGACAAAGGATTCTTCCAGGGAAGGTTCTAACCAAAGCAGAATAGAGTGGTACTATCACTTCCCTTGACCTAGACACTATACTCCTATGGATGCAGCCCAGAATTGCATTGGCTTTTTTAGCTCCTGTGTCACACTGCTGACTCATGTTCAGCTTGTGATCTACTAACACTCCTAGATTCCTTCCACATGTACTGTGGTGTCAAACCAGAGGTCACCCGCCCTATATCTATAACTTTGAAGGAGGTATACAAGGTACATCGATAGAAAATGTTATGGCCCCAACTGTCTTAGCAGCCAGCAGCCTTATGTATTTGTGGGTCAGAGGTATATCAAGGATGAAGCAACTGGGGACCATGCCCTGGGCACCAATGCCAGGGGACACAAAAAAGCTGACCCTCCCCCCATTCCACCCAGGTCTGGCCCACCATCACCCCTGCCACCCCCACCAGGGTCGTCCCTGGCCCAGCGTGGAGGTGGCGGCAGCAGCAGCTCTTCCACTCAGGCCTGGCCCGTCTTCGCTCCCGCTGCCCCTGCTGGGGTCTTCCTTGGCCCGGAGCAGCGGAAGAAGCAGCACCTAGGGGCATAACTTCCGTGCTTGCCCTAGGTGCTGTTGAACCTAGATACACCACTGGTGTGGGTGGAAGAGATGGATGTATAGCATTTTGTGTGTGAATGAAGGAGAGAGAGAAAAAGAGAATGAGAGAGAGAGAGAGAGAGAGAGAGAGAGAGAGGATCTGCTTACCTGGGCATCTTGAACAGCACTGATGCGGATCTCTAATGGGATTTTGGCACTGAAGAGCTGGGCACTGGATCTGATAGCAGTTCACACTGGTATCCTGGCCAGAAAAAGGGATTGGCCTATGTAAATCACTGGGAAAATTTCATTTCCAGCTGACATAGGGCTGAGTCCTTTAATGTAACCCTCACTAAGATAGAGCCAGCATGTTGTAGTGGTTTGAGTGTTGGACTATGAGCCTAGAAACAAAGGTTCAATTCTCCCTCAGCCATGGAAGCCCACTGGGTGGCCTTGGGAGTGTCACACACTCTCAGCCACAGAAAACCCCATGATAGCTTCACCTTGGGATAACCATAAGTCAGAAACTACTTCAATGCACATAATAAGGTAAAGTAGAATCAGTTGATGAATGATGCATCAACGTGTAGGTAAATTACATTGATTCAATGGGTCTACTCTTGTTGGGATTAACAACTGGATTTAGATCAATGTTTTCTAGCCTTTCTACCACTGTACTACTAGCTGATGTGAGTACAGTGGTGGCGTTATACTTTTTTTTGTGGAATTTTGTGTCTCATGAATTATATTTTAGTTTTGTTTATAGACTGTTGATCATGTTGAGAATAGTTTTCACAAAGAATGACCGTAGCCTACAATATTTCACAGATAAAGATTAGGATACAGGTAGCCAAGCTGTATCAGAATGTGACAAATGTTATTAGTGAGGAAGAACATACAAGCTAGGAGAGGCTGCCGTAATTTGTTTTTGCCTGAGTGTACTGGGAAGGGTAGGATTCTGCCTGTCTCTTCTCTTCCAGCCACCCCCAAATTAATTGAATGCAAATAACTTTTGCACACTGAACTCAGACCATTTCCACCCTACACTGTTATAGTGCTATTATTCCACTTTCAACATCCTATGGAATCCTGGGCTTTGCAGTTTAGGGAGGGGTCTTCAGAATTCTCAGTAAGAGAGCTCTTTGGCCTCAGGAAACTACAAACCCCAGAATTCCACAAGAGGTTGAAAGTGGAATAATAGCACTATAACAGTGTAATGCAGAAATAGTCTCAGTTTACAGCAACTGAAGTAACCTGAGGACAAAGGGGGAAATTGGGAAGAGAAGAGAGAACTTGGGACATACTAAAAGCAGTTGAAAAACTGGGATGACAGAGGACTAATTGGGACCGATGAGAGAGGATTAATCAGGACCATTTCTGCCAAGTCGAGACACTTGGAGGGTATAAGTGATTCATATTAATGGTCACAGCCTAGCTCTTATCACTCATTCTATTCTGTCTGTAGATCAGAGAGGAAAGAGAGTGTCTGCAAAGTGTAGGCCATGCGCCATATGCGGCCCCAAGGCTGTTTTGTGGCCTCCAGGAGCCCCCAAGAGTTAAAAAAATTGAAGGTTTTTCAAAAACCCTTTATTTTGCACCAAAATGCCCTCAAATGCCTTTTGCCGTGTTTTGGGGCCCCACTGTGCCACTTTAGGGATAGGAGAGAACCTTTTTTTTAGAACAGGAAGTGACTTTTGCATCACTTCTTGTTATAAAGAAAGGCCTTTCCTGGGCCTAAAATGACCCAGTGGGAAAATGTGTTCATGCCATGGGGGGGAGGCAGGGTTTTTGGGGGGAACTTATCTTTTTTCTTTTTCTAGAGGATTCTGGTAAGAGCTGTGGCCCCCAAGGTCTCCTGGAAGGCCAATACAATCCCCAAATATGACTGTTACCCACTCCTATTATTGACCTGGATAGAGGAACCTAGAAGGGGGTAGCTTTCATCAAGCAATTCAGACTGTTGCAAAATACCTGGGAACAGGTGCATCGGAGGCAATACATCACTCCTTGAGGCTCCAGGTAAGGGTGCCAGCTCTCCCCTGCTTTGTATTTCTTGCCATGAAACGTACAGGAGACATCTGAACCTGGAAATGAAACGTTTTTAAATTTTAAGAAATATTCTAGGCTTACATTTATACCAGAAATTCAAAATGGCTAATGTTTTAAATGTTAGTTTCAGCTAGACTCACCTCACTGACTCAAATGCTGAATGATAAGTCAACAGTTATGTAAATCCTATTGGTTTAATTAGTCTACTCCAGCTGAGATTTACAATAGGATTTAGGATCCCTAACTTATATCCCACCTTTCTCCCGAAAATGGGATGTGTGTGGATCGTTTCTGGGTTGACCATAAATTTGACACAGTTCTCTATTTTGCTTTCTCCTGAATCTTTAATATGCAGGTATGGAGTAGGAGAAGGGAGTCTGCGGGGCACCAAGGGATAACTTTTTCCAGGAAAAAAAGCTATTAATTTTAATACAAACGAACTAATTCACAACAATAGGAAGGAAGAAAAAGAGAAAAAAAAACTATACAAGAACAACATACACACATAAGTAAATCTATTTCCTTTATTTAATTAATTTGCTGCCTTTCCCCCAGAATAAGAGAAAAAGCAGCTTCTGAATAAGTTAAAAACATTAAAGCATATTAAACAATTAAAAACATCAAAAAATATAAGATTATAAAAACTTACAATTTTTTTAAAAAGCAGAGCTCCCCTGCTCACCCATTAAAAGCCTGCTTGAAAAGAAATGTCTTTGCCTGCCGGCAAAAGGAGTGGGCCAGCCTAGCTTCCCGAGGAAGGGAGTTCTGGGATGGGGAGCAGCCACCGAGAAGGTCCTGTCTCCCATATCCTCACCAGGCAAATCTGGGACAGTATCAAGACCAAGAGAAAGCCTTCCCCTGGAGATCTTAGGCCTCTGGCAGGTTCATATAGGGAGATATGGTCTTTCAAATAGTCCAAACCTAAGCTGTATAGGACCACACTTGGAATGGTGCCCGGAAAAAGTAGCCAGTGAAGCTGTTCTAGCAAGGAAGTTATCTGTTCCCTGTGGGTCAGCATTCTGGCTACTGCAGTTTGAAGCTGCTGAAGTTTCCAAACAGTTTCCAAAGGCAGCCCACATAGAGTACATTACAGTAGTAACTAAGCTAGACTAAATTAAACTAAATTAAAACTAAGTACTAAAACATATTACTAAAACACTAATCTATTAACATAAACACAAGCTAGATATACTAACTAAAACACAAAAGAACCCTGACCCCTCTACACAACGTGTAATGAAAAAGAAAAACCAATTCGTAGAAAGTATCTGATTCAACCATTACAGATCTGAGTAAATTCAACTTACAGAATTACTACTATCCATAACCGCAGATTGTTACAGCCTTAAGTTTCTTACTACCCAAAAAATCCATAAACCATCTCCAGTCATTCAGAAAAGACTTCAGTTGGTTTATCTTTTAAAATTCATGTCAATTTGGCAACTAGGGCAATGTCCACAACTAACAACCCACTCTTCCATTGCCGGTGCTTCAGTCCATTTTCAAGTTTGGGCAAACAACATTCTTGTAGTTGTTATCATATATCAAAGAAGTAGTCCATCAGGTTCTTACCAATGGATTCATGCCATTTTTTATTGCAACCCACCTAGCATCTGCTAGTTGTGCAGTTTCCAACAACAACAAAACCCATAATGCGAGGGGAAGCAAATTGGTAACCCTATAGATCAGTGGCAGCAAGTGGCTGCCATGTCAGTGAGGTGGTAAATCCACTCCAGGTGTTAATCCAGGCTTTAAAGGGACTCTCCAGACAGATTCAGCACCTTGGAGAGATCCTTCGATCTAGTCAAAACCTGGCATGGATATGTTACCCCACTGACATGGGAGCCACCAGCCATCACTGCTACTGACGTTGTTGGACTCTAAGTCCCATCAGTCATCAAGAAGGCCAAGACTGGGAATGATGACAATTGTAGTCCAACATCCAGAGGGCCATGAATTCCACCCTCATGAACGAAGGAATTATGTACCATTCTTGCTACATTCTTATGCATGTTCTTATGTTCTTAATCAAAGTATGTGCTAGGGAGTATTTAATATAAATTATTTGAGCTGTGGCTATTAAGTGATTTTAAACATGACTATGGCTTTGTAGCTTTACAATACTTTGGGGGATGATGGAGACACTAGCTATCTAGATGTAGACCACCTGGCAAAAAAAAAAAAAAACTAGCCAGCCTGCTGAGACCTACTGCATACCACCGTTACTGATTATTTGATTATGATTATTTTCATTTTCCATTCCACAGTTTTCCAGATGCATCAGTGATTTAGATTCTATCCAAGACTCTAGGAATCAGTGAGGAATCATCAGAACATGTGGCTTGTTCCAAGTAATGTCATTTCCCCCCCCCCAAATTGTGCTCTTTTGATCCTTACAATGATGACTTCATCCAGATTTGTCAGTCTGCCTGGAATTGCTCCCTTGCGCATTTCTCACCACTGGAACCAGAGTTGTTTCCTTTTCCTAAAGGTGCTGAATTTCTATTTTAAGGTCTCAGTGTCAACTAGTGTGGTGCAGTGGTGTGAATGTTGGATTATGACTTGAGACCTGGGTTTGAGTCCCCGCTTGGCCATGGAAACCCACTTTGAGCAAGTCAAATTCTCAAAGCCTCAGAGGAAGTCAAATCTTCCCCCTCTGAACAAATCTTTCCAAGAAAAACCCATGATAGGGTCACCTTAGTTTTGCCATAAATTGGAAACCATTTGAAAGCACCCAAAAAAAACTACAGCAGCAAGAATAAAGAGATTTCACTGTTTAATAACCTTTTCTCTCTCTCTTTCCTCTACTTTGCTGTCCTCTGGGATTGCCACATCTATACTGCAAACTTTCTTTTTCTCAACCACACTTATGTCTGGCCTATCATGTTCTAATTTTTAATATCACTCTTAATCTTCAAGTCCCATAAAAGTTTACTTCATCTTTTTTTTTTTTTTTGGCAATTTTCTCAGGCTTATGTTCCCACCAGTTCTTGCAAGAGGATAATGCAAAAATTATACTTTTTACCCTAATGTTGATAATCATGCCTTTCCCCCACTCCTAGGAATCAAGGCAGCTTACAAAAATTAAAGCAGATACAGTTAAAATATGCCATCAATAAACCTAGTATTGTTAAATGATAACAATACTATCAGTAGAACTGAGAAATGAATTTGAAAACACATCTGTGTTCCTTCTCTGGTATCAGCCACAAGTAAAGCAGAGAGAGATATCCATCTGCGGTTGTGTAGACAAATTGCACTCATGTTTATCATCAAGAAAATACGTGTTTCCTCCCAGGGTGTGCCAAGCCCTCCAATACGTGTCAGGTGTGGGTTTGATTGACATTTTTTCAGCTCCAAGATGCAATGGAGAATAAGATCTAAAGAAGCTGTTTCTATGAGATCTGGCAAGTTGCACAGTTCACCAAAGAATTTACAAAACTTTACATTTGTAAGGCTTTATTATTTTAAGCCACCCTTCTGGATAAAAGCTCCCTATTACCCCCAAAAGACAAGCACTTATTCATCATTTATTTATGAGTTACATTTATAATATGTTAATAGTTGTACTCTATTTTAATGTTGACTTTTTGTATGTTTTTAAATAGATTGTAATCCAAAACCGTGTAGCCCTATCAGGAACAGCTTAGGGAGCCGGGTATGTTTAGCCTGGAAAAGAGAAGGTTAAGAGGCAACATGATAACCATGTTGAAATATTTGAAAGGATGTCATGTGAAGGCTGGAGCAAGCCTGTTTTCTGCTGCTCCAGAGACTAGGACAAGGAGCAATAGCTTCAAACTACAGGAAAAGAGATTCCATCTCAACATTAGGAAGAACTTCCTGGTAGAATATGCTGCTGCCTCAGAACGTGGCAGAATCTCCTTCTTTGGAGGTTGTTAAACAGAGGCTGGATGGCCAGCTATCAAAGGGAGTGCCCTGGGTGTGTCTTCTTGCATGGCAGAACGGGGCTGGACTGGATGGCCCTTGTGGTCTCTTCCAACTCTAGATTCCATGGTTCAGCTTAAATTTTAAGTCACCTTGAGTCTCCATCTTGGGAAAAAGGCGGAGTACACAACTGGATAAAGGCCCATCATGGTGTAGTGGTTTGAGCAGTTGACTAGGAGTCTGGAGAACAGGGTTCAAATCCTCATTCAGCCATGGAAACCCATTGGGTGGCTCTGGGCAAACCACACTCTCTCAACTTTAGAGGAAGGCCATAGCAAACTCCCTCTGAAGAAATCTTGCCAAGAAAACCCAATGATAGGGTGTCTTTGGGTCACCATAAGTCAGAAACGACTCGAAGGCACAAAACAACAACATAGAAGTATGTCAGATCCTCAGCTGTAAATACATATTATTGAATACCAAAGTGAGAATCATCCAGGCCATCATATTTCCCATTTGTATGTCTGGTTGTGAAAGATGGACTATGAGGAATGCTCTCAGAAAGAGAATCAACTCATCTGAAATGTGGTGCTGCTAAAAAGACAAATGAAGGGGTCTTAAGAGCAAATGAAGCCCAAATTCTCCCTAGAAGCCAAGATGAGTAAACTGAGACTGTTGTAACTTTGGCCGTATCGTGAGAAGACGTGATACACTAGAAAAGACAATACAGTCAGCCTTCCATATTTGTTAGGGTTAGGGGCACAGAACATCTGCAAAAGTGGGAAAATATCAAATATCAAAATATCAGTGTGTGTCTGCGGGAAGGGGATGGAGGCATGGTGGGGAGAATTGGCAAGCAGGTCCCAAACCAGGTAAGGGAATAGAGGGTGAAAGCAGGGGGCGGGGGGATCAGCTTGGTGGCTGTATACTTCGTTTCTCTCGCCCGTCCCCTTCTTTGGGGGAGGGCATCAGGAGAGGGTTTGTAGTGCTGAGAAATCGGGCTGTGAGCTGTCCTTAGCTGGCCAGGCAGTGGCTGGTGGAGGAAGAGGAGAGCCAGAGGAGTGTTTTTAAAGGGCTGTACGGCCTGATTCTGAGAGCGAAGGTTCCCCTCGAAAAGAGAATTCGGTTCTTCTTGCCTACAGATGTTCATTTGGAACCACTCACATACACGTTCGCAAAGCAAGCTGTAGGGGAGGCCCTAAGCTGAGAGACTCTGCAAGCAGCATGCGCACGGTCAACCCCAAGTGAGCCTTTACAAGTCCTTCATGCTCCCCCCAATACAATACATGGGTTCTACTTTTCAACCAGTTCCATTTCCTGACAGTGTTCTGGTCCCTAACTGTCATATAGCGAGGGAAGTCTGTATTAGCCAAATTCTAGAGATCAAGTGCAGCAGGAGATCCTACAATCTCTGGAGTTACATCCACTATTTGCTACTAGAGCTGCCAGTTCAAGATCACCTGAGGCCCAAAGGTTTCTGGGCCAAAACCTGAGACCTAGGGATGGTCCCTGGTGATGTCCTTAAGTATTATGCATTAAAGCTAACCACAGTTGTTCACAGCTTGTCATTCAAGCACACACATATAGAGATGGAGAGAGAGAACATGTTTTCCTGTTTGGTGGAAATTAAGACAGAAATCTTAACTGACGAGGCTGTTCCCAGACCAAGGTGAACTGATGGAACTATTCCTTCTCACTTATTTAGAGAAATAGGGTAAGGGCCATTTAATCTCGCCCGTGTGCTTCTAACCAGAAGGTGGATGAAGAGGAGAACAGAGGGTGAGCCCTGGCCCCACAATGACTGGGAGGGAAAGAGGAAGCTAAGTAAATACACAGACTTCTTCGAGGGTCTTTGCAAGCTGCAGCAATAAACTAATTTGTCCTTGCAAATCATACTAAGTTCCTGCTTTACTACCTAAGCAGAGATTTGGACCCAGGTGTCATGCCCTGCTTTCAGAGTCAGAAGCAGAGGGTACGCCAGAGGCTGAAACAGAAGGCATGCCAGGGCCTGCTGTACAGAGAGAGGTTGCAGTGCCAGAAACGGAACAGGGGGTGGTGCCAGCTCCAACAGAGAGTCCTGCCTCTTCAGATACAGAAGAACACTTACCTAGATGCAGCTTCACACAGCACAGGCAGCAAAGAGAGGTCCAGCATCGCTCTCTCAGGATTTATAGCCAACAACAATCAATCAAGTCTCAGCTGCGCTAGGCTCAGGACCTGTTTAGCTGGCATCCTTCCCCTCCAGGAGTTGTCAGAGCTTATCTGACCTGCTACCTTGCTGGATGCCTTGACAAATGTTCGGATTGACCTTGGACACTCCTTTGCTGTGAAACCCTGCTGGACTTTGTTTGTGTTGGACTTCATGTATGACTCCTTGCTTACTGCCTGGAAGTAAGTAACAAGCTGGGAGATATTCAGTTTGTTTTGTTTGATTTATCAGCTGTGCCAGGACTGAGATAGGACACCAGCCCTTTCTTCTTCCCTAGAGAGGAGACTACCAAAGCTGGAGAATCTGTACCCTTGTCTCCAGCTTGGAATTCACCCATGAAATCTGGAGACTCAGGACCAGGCCCTGAGATCTGGCAACCCCATTTGCTACCCTCCTGAGACAAAAGCAACTGAGTATGCTGTCATCATAGAATCACAGAGTTGGAAAAGACCCCAAGGGCCATCCAATCCAACCCCCTGCTATGCAAGAACCAACGTCAAAGCACTCCCAACAGATGATCATCCAGCTTCTGCTTAAAAGCCTCCAAAGAAGGAGACTCCACCACACTCCAAGGCAGCAGATTCCACTGCTGATCAATGGCCCCATTGTTAGCAGTGGCCAAACCTTTTTGTTTTTGAAAAAAAAAAAGAACTTGCAATGTGGGGGTCACCACAAAAGTTTCTGTTAAAAGATGAGGAGGAAACCCTCTGTGGGTGTCGTCTGGTCCCAGTAAGCCTCTGGGGTTGGTTTCACTAAACAAGACACTCGCTCACATCAGTTCCAGACAGACAGATCAAAAGAGCCACTTCACCACTTGGGTTGTTCTAACCAAGACAGAAGAAGCTACCTAGCCATCCAGGGACTGCGTTCATCTTTACACAGCTGGAAAAAAAATAAACCATGGGAGGGAACGTGATGCTAAAACAACACGACAACACTTGATTCCCAGTTTTGCCAATGAGTAATGTCTCTGGGTAATTTTCACCCAGCTTGCAAATCTTTCAGTGAATGATGTCCCAGAAGCAATGAAATCTGTCCCCCTTGGCATGACGCAGCTCTCTGAAACTGAGAAGAACCTCAGTGCTCTTTAGCTGCCTCTAATAATTTATCTGTGCCAAACTGGTTTTACCACTCAGACCCTGATGTGCTTCCAGACCTAGAAAGCAAACCTGATTGGTGTCTGTGAACCAACTGGAAATAAAATTGACAGAGCGAGTCCTCTACGGAGTTGCATATCTCTGCTCTCAACAGCATTCCCTTTCTATTAGAATAAAATTCATTCCACAGAAGTTGATCCCATATAAAACCTAATTGGCCAGAATCTCATTGAGGTCTTAGGCATGTATAAGTTCCCCTGTGGAAGTAGTTGAAGATTTTTGTCTGATGCGCAAAGTCTCTATTTAGTTCAAGGTTGTGGAAGTAGTTTCTATGGTTTTATGGAGTTCTGCATGTGGTGCTATTGAGCACACTTGCATTTTCTGCACGAATGTGCATACTTATGCATGTCTGTTGCACAGGGATGTACATCACACACTGTATGTTACATGTCCAGATGCACAAGTGCATTGGGTAGCACTTTGACTAACTCAGTGCAACAATCTACAATTGGCCCTCCACTTTTGCGGGTGTTAGGGGTGCAGTATCCCCACAGAAGTGGAAAAATTGCAAATATCTTTCCCCCTTCTGCCAGAGTGACTGAGTGAGGGAACGCACACACATGTGCACCCTCCCTTGTCCCACTCTGTCATCCCATCCCATCACCCTGCCTGCCCACCCGAGCATGGCAATTTTAGTTGCTTTTAAAATTTCATTGTTTTGGTTTTTAAATGACTCTTTCTGGTAACCATCTTGGGTCCCACTCTGGGAGAAAGGTGGCATACAAATGAAAAAACAAACAAACTGATGTCTGGTTAGAGGCTTCCACCAATGCAAAATTCAGTGGGTTTCCAGTTGGGATGCTGGAAAATAGCTCCAAAAGTAACTTTTCCAAGCTCAGGAGACAGTCAGAGAGACAGAATATAGTGACTGCTTGGTCCTTGTTCTGGTGGTTACTGGATCTTATGTCAGTGAGACAGTGAATTTTTTTCAGGTTTTAAACAGAATTTCAAAGGAGCTATCTAAGGCGTTGAATCTCCCTTGAAGACAGGGTCTGGCATCTTGGATATCTCCTTTAAAACTGAAACTAAAACCAAGAGTGGATTCACTTCCCACTGACTTTGCAGCCTCCAACGTCCACTGGGCTTTATAAAGGAAAAGAAATTATGGCGTAAATCTTGACATTTTGACTCAAAATGCTGGGTTCTACATTCGTGGTTTTGTCTACATAAAAGTCAGTGAAAGTTGACTCTCAAATGGCCTAGTCTGGTCACGGTTAAACCTACTTTGGAGGCTTTTAAACAGAAGTTGGATGGCCATCTGTCAGGAGTGCTTTGATGGTCTCTACCTACATGGCAGAATGGGGTTGGACTGGATGGCCCCTGAGGTCTCTTCCAGTTTTAGGATTCTCAGCTTCTAGGATCAAGGCTCAGGCCATTTCCTCACTATGATTCCACTTTCAACCTCCTATGGAATCCTGGGGTTTGCAGTTTCGGGAGGGGCCGGCTGGAATCATAGCGCTATAACACTCTAGTGTGGAAATGGCCTCAGCGTGCTCCTGGAAACATGATAAGAGCATGGATATTTTCCCAGATATGCAACTTCCCATCTAAATTTGATTGCCCATTGAATGAACATCTGAAAGTCCTGGATCTCCTTCTCACTACGCAAGTGTCCTAGTGTCTAGAGAAGCAAAAAAAGAAACCAAGCAGACTCCATCTTCTATATGACATCCCTTCAGATATTTAAAGATGGCTCTATCATGTCTCGTCTGAGTCTTGTCTTCCCACAGCTAAGCAAACCCAGCTTCCTAAGTGACTCCTTATAAGGCTTGGCTTCCACACCTTTGATAATCTGGAAGCTTACCAGTGTGTCTATCTCCTTCTTGGACTGTGGTGCCCAGAAAAGAATAGCTAGGCAGCAAACTCGAAACACGATGTAAAAATACATTGTGCTGAACTCACTGGCTTATTTTGGCTAAACATGCTAAAACTTTCCCAGAATTTGTTAACTGCTTACGAGCACAGCAAGAATATATTTTCAGGTATGGCAGCTGTACAACTGTGTGTTTTTCCTTTTTCACAGCCCAGAAGAAGTATAAGGCATGTTTAGCAAAAGCAATTTTTTAAAAAAGTAATTATAGGAGGGCAACCAAAGTGACCACAGTCCTGGTGTTACCCTAGAGGTAGAGGACATTGGGGTCCACCTGTAATGCCAGCATCTCCTTAGAATTTGGGGTAATTATAGCTCAAAGGAGGCCTGTGAGAGGAGGGTAGTGGCAGGATCTTTTCATCTATGTATACCAGTACCAAATGTAAAGAGGACTCCAGTTAAAAGTTAAAGTGTTTTATCTGAATTGACAAACATATGGGAAATCATACACTCTCAAGAGCCAGACATGGCTGTTGGAAAGTGATGCGAGAAAGGTTGGATAGAGAGAGTTTTGGGTGGAAAGGGTGATAGTTACCAGTCCTGAAGAAGGAAGTCACAACTAAGGGGTCCAAACAGTGCCTGAGGGTAGCACAGAGAAGGGCTAGTCTGAGGCACTATGCACTACGTACTACAATTGGCTGGGGTCAAAACTAGGGTTTTTATACCCGATTTCACACCCTGAGAGTATGTGACACACCCAAGGTCACCCAGTGGGTTTCCACGGCTGAGGGAGGAATTGAACCTGGTCTCCAGGATCATAATCCAGTGCTCACACCACTACACATGCTGGCTCTCAAACAATAAGTTACCTAGTTATATAATTATGGAGCAAAGTTAAGGACTCAAATTCTGGCTGAAGTCAATCAAGTTAATTCAGCTGCCTCATTTTGTTAGAAAATGCCTTCCTTCATTGAAAACTTGATTTTAACTGGTGAGTTCCCTTCACTGCTCATGGGAATAATCTTTCTCCATGCAAATTTTGAATTTGTGAGAAATTTCATTTTGGCTGAATGGGGATATTCTGATTATCTCAGCGGCGGTTGGGCAACAGGCAAACATTCATCACAGCAAGGTTTTCCCAGGTCTTGCAGGGTTCATGTTCCGGAAACGTGAGCTTCCCCTAGGCCTCCGGCACTTCTCTGTCAACAATGGTAGAGCCAACACAGATGCCAGCCTGATGTTTTGGTGCCTCCACCCTGGCAGATGGAAGAGTTTTTTCCTACCAGCCATCACTAGGAAGGACCTTAACTGGCATTTGGTGCACTGACTTCTCTTTCCTTTGCTTTGCTTGTCAGTGTCTGGCCTTCTTTACCTTCTGTGTCTTCAACCATCTAATGTAGAGTCCATGCCCTCCAATATTTCCCAGACAAAAACTGGGACACATGTGGCCAAGCAATGTCAGAGTGTGGTCAAGATGGTAAAAGGAATTATTGAGGAAGAATATACAAGCTAGAAGAGGTTGCAGTGGTTTGCTTTTGCCTAAGCTTACTGGGAAGGCAAGACTCTGAGCCCTTCTCTTCTCTCCCTGCTCCTGAGTGAACTGAGTACAAACTATATTGCACTCTGAACTCAGTTTGCCAGATGCCGCATTGGGACAATTAGAGGGTATGAGACTTCCAAGGTCTGGTCTATATGTGGCCCAAAATAAGCTACATGATCACAAAGGCACCTGAATTCTGAGACAGCAGAGAGGGCTGCATTGTTTCCAGTTGCAGATGCAGAAGCCACAAATGTGTGGTTGCTTCTTTAGTAAAACCAGAGGTGAGTACAACATGGCCCTGGGACTACATGTGGACCTCCAAGGAGGTTTTTCCAGCCCATAATTCCACTCAAATTCTTGTTGCTGCTGCTGCTGCTGCTGCTGCTGCTGCTGTTGTTTTATGTCTTCAAGTTGTTTCTGACTTATGGCAATTATAAGGTGACCTTATCATGGGGATTTCTTGGCAAGATTTGTTCACAGAGGGTTTGCCTTTGGCTTCCACTGAGAGTAACTTACCTAATGCCAGTGGGTTTCCATAGTAAAGTGGGGATTGGAACTGCCAAAGTCATAGTCTAATGCTCAAACCACTATCCCACACTGATCCTTCAAACTCTCTTTGACCCCACTTTTTCCTGGTAAAACAAGGGAAGGATTGCCTCTGCCTGGACTCCTCCAGGACTTCTTAGGATCCCAGTATGAGAAGTGACCCAATAGTTCCTGGCTAAAAGCTCACGGAGGCACACCTACCCCAAGATGGGGTAGGTAAAGGCAGGCAACCGATGACCCTCTGGTATCTTAACATAGTGGGTGTGCAAGCCTTTATTAGCAGATTGTCTTTTTCAACCCAGTAATGAGAAAGCCATTTTTATCTATTAACCCTCACAAGATTTCCAACTGGCTGCTTCTTCCTTTAAAAACAGCCCATGGATCCCACCACCCCTCCAGGCCCCAGAGGTATAACTATGGGGGGCAATATGGAGGCATTGATCACCCGCCCCCTGTAAGAATTGTGCACCCCGATGAGATTTTCTTTCCATTCCCAGATTTCTAGCATTGTGGAGAGTGAGCTTTGTCCCATGCATCCACTGATGATAATGGAATGGAGCATTTGCACTTTTTGGTTTACCTGAGGGTTCCTAGAATGGAACCCCCACATAAAGAGAGGGCACATTGTACTTTCATTCTCACTGAAAGAGAGAAATTTAACCTCCAAATCACATCTTGGTTCACATTTTTTTATATCACTGTGGTCTCAATAAGGCACCTTACAAGCACCTCACCTACCCAGGGTGTGAGATCTGTAGGATATCAAGTTGGCCCAGAACAGAGCTCTCAAGCAAGTGAGCCAACTTGCATGCAACTCAGGAAAGGCAAAGGTAACCCAGAAACCCATCTTCTTTGATCTTGTCTTCAGGCTTTCCTGCAGAAGCTCTATTCTGGTCTCATCCAGACCGTTGCAACAGACAGGCCTGAAGACAATCATGGCACTTTGATTCTGCTTCAGCTGTTACTGCTGCATCCTATGGAATCCACGGATTTGCAGTTTGAGAGGGATATTTAGAAATCGTTTGAGAGCCAAGTGGTATAGCGGTTCCAGCATTGAACTGCAACCTTAGAGACCAGGGTTCAAATCCCACTCAGCCATGGAAACCCACTGAGTGACCTTGGGCACATCACACACTCTCAGCCTCAGACAACCCCATGATAGGTTCACCTTATGGTCTGCATAAGCCAGAAATGACTTGAAGGTACACAGCTACAACAACATTTAGAAATCTTAGCCAGAGAGTCCTACTGCTTCACCAATCTACAAATTCAAATATTCTGGAAGCCAGTGAAAAGGAAATAGATACTGTTTTAACAACTGTTGCTCCATGCTACAGAATACTGGGATTTGTAGCTTGCTGAGATACTAAGCATTCTCTGCTGGAGAGCTCTGCTCCTTTGAACTGCACCATGATTTTTAAAAACAGAAGTAAATTAAAGGCACGGTTTAAAACACACACCACTAAGGACACAGGCCCCAACTGGTAACAGGTTCTTTCCTCAGCAACTACTCAGGTGTCAGAAGCTTGCCTGAATAAAGAAAGTCCATTCCTCCCCTCAACCTCAACTCATTCCAAGGAGAAGTAAGAAACAGGAATCAGTGTGTAACAGAAACATCAGTCTTGGGCCATTTCCGCACTAGACTGTTATAGCGCTATGATTCCACTTTCAACATCCTATGGAATCCTGGGGTTTGCAGTGGCCCCTCCCAAAACTGCAAACCCCAGGATTCCAGAGGATGTTGAAAGTGGAATCATCGCGCTATAAGAGTGTAATGCGGAGATGGCCCAGGAGTCCTGGGTGGAATGAGAAAGGAGCCACAGCAGAGTCGCTATTACACTATGCTGGGGAATGTAGGATCTCATCAGCCGTGAGCCTCCATTTCCCACTTCACCCTGTCAGCCCATAAAAAGGCAAATGCAATTACTATGAATCAAAGGAACAGCCCATTGTAACTCACACAAATGTCTCAGTTCTTTCTTCATCTTCATGATGATAGCATCCGCTCTCTGGCTAGGAAGGAACGTGTGATTTGACCCAGGCTGTTCACATTTGAACCCAGGGCTTCTAATTCCAGATCCCAGGTCTTCAAGCAGAGTTGGTGGGTGGTTGGAAAGAATGCCATGCATGTTGCTTTCCATGGGCATAATCCACTGATCCACCACATCCCTGAATAAAATCCATGAGAATTGGACCAAGAGGGTCCTTTCACACTACATTTGAAAAAGGAGCCTTTCAGACTACACAAATGTAGCACAGTTGTTACTGCCCTGGCTAGTCTGAGCTTTGGGGATATTAAAAGATATCCCTTGATATCACAATTCGGCCGCACTTCTCTATTCCCTTCCACGTGCTTGCGAGGCCACCGGACAAGCACGTAAACAAGCTCGGCCGTTAATCGCCGTAATATTCAAACAACAATACAGGCAGGCCAGAAATAGCCGACTCGCTGCTTTAGGAGACCTCCAGGCAAGTACTCTAGTTAGGTCTGCACGCCACTCACGAAAGAGCCTCTGCCCCGCGATGGCAGCTGGATGGGTTAACTATGCAATACCCAAGTACTCTGCGTTTGCATACTGGCTACTCTACTGAGAACTGCTATGATAACTCAATCATTCAGATTCTGACCTTTCGGAGGCTTTGTCTCCAACTCCAAACCTATTGTTTTCCCCCGAGTACGGCATAGCCCGCGGTCACAATTCTCCTTATAAAAACCCTCGATTCCGAGACCTTCCTCGGAACGCTCCCGAGTTTCATCCCGCCTTGCTGCCGCTTTGCTTGGCGAGCCTCCCCTCGGCTCCACGTGCTGAGCTACATCGCACCCCAGCTTCGCTCTCTATTTTTCCTGGGCTTCAGGACAGGTGAAGGATCACCCAAACCAGCAACCCCTCTAAAAATCCCTCTATACCACTCCAACCTTTATTTTCTTTAGTTATCTTGTGTGAGCGTGTCGCATACACTGTTCTGCTTGT
The DNA here is from genome assembly GCA_030412105.1 of Cyclura pinguis. Taxonomy (NCBI): domain Eukaryota; kingdom Metazoa; phylum Chordata; class Lepidosauria; order Squamata; family Iguanidae; genus Cyclura; species Cyclura pinguis. Next base: position 287,600,653 of record CM059601.1, on the reverse strand, counting down.
GTTTAATAAAACTTCATTTATTGTTTCAACTTCTGTCTTCTCCTTGACTCGACCCCACCCCGTAGACGTAGGGTTCAAGATCTCGCTAAGTTGCCCTGCCTCTCGTAACACTAAGCAGTGCTCTGAGCTAATTTTCCCCACCTTTAGTTGAGCACAATTTGGTGTCCCTCCCGGGAGCCCCAGTTCACAGGGTAACACAGTGATTCCACTTTATCTGCCATGGTTCCGTCCTTTGGAATCTTGGGATCTGTCGTTTGTTGTTTTGCGTGGCTTCAAGTTATTTCCAATATATGGCAACTCTGTAATGGGTTTGTTGGGTTTTTTTGCAAGATTTCTGCAGAGGGAATCCTCTGAGGCTGAGAGAGTGTGACTTGCCCAAGGTCACTCAGTGGGTTTCCATGGCTGAGCAAGGGTCTGAACCCTGGTCTCCAGAATCCTAGTCCAGTGCTCAAACCACTACACTGCACTGCCTCTCAGCCTAGTTTAGTGAAGGGCAAGCAGAATTCTCAGCTAGAGACTTCTACTCCCTCACCAACTACAAACCCCAGGATCCCATAGGATTCAGCCATGGCAGTTAAAGTGGAATCATAACACTATAACTGTGTAGTGTGAAAAGGCCCTGAATCTCACACCAGAGATGCTTCTGGTGGCAAGCGCCCTGTGAATATAATAGAAAGAACACTACATATCTCTGAAGGGGTATCTCTTGCTGCCTATTTGTCAAGATAAATGGACCTGCACTGCTTAATTAACAGCAATTTAATACTTATATACCACTTTAACTCTCCATCCTATCCAATCCTGATGTTTGTAATCTGCCAGAAAGCTCTAGTTAAACCCCCTAACCTACAACACAGGAGCTCTGCAGCTGAGAATTCTCAACAAAACTACAACTCTCAGGATGCCAGCTAAAGTAGAATCAAACAGATATAACCCTGTAGTGTAGACACATTTCCAATTTCCTCTTCCCTGCCCAGCTCCCTTTCGTTTTGTGCTGCACCTTTTTACATTATAAGCCTGAGGACAACACTGTATTTTCAATATATAGATATAGATATATTGATATATTAGATGTTCTGACAGTCTTTCCAGCTGTGGAGCAAAGTATTGATGCCATAAACAACCCATTCTGCTACATGCAGCTCTCTGAATCATAATGATAACAAGAAACACTCAAAGAGCCAAAAATTCGCACTTGAGAGCTAAGTAGAGATCAGTCCCAGATTTTCTTCCACCAACAGATTCCATCCTTCCCAATCATTCATTCATTCGTCCATTCATTCATTCTCTGCCTTTCATACCTTTTTGGTGGCTTTCTATTCTGGTTTACTTACTGGCATCATTTTCCAAAGTAAAATAAAGGAGCAAGGATCCCAGGCCAAAAATAATCTCTCGGACTTCTGGGCTCATTTCTTCTGCTCGAGATGCAATAACGGGAGAGAGAGAGAGAAAGATGGAGAGAGAGGGGGGAAGAAAGAACTGTAGATGTATATCCAAAATATTTCTCTCCCTCTCTCTCTTTCTTTGGAGAGTTTCCAAGCGCCAGGATATCTAAGAAAGCCTTTGGGGAGAACAACCACAGCTGTGCCAGTCTGCAGAGCCTGACTTGCGCACCCACCTGGGAGAGCACAGCCGTCTCTCTCTGGTGCATCAGCTCTGCAGAGACGCCTCCTTTAGGGAAAGCAAAGAACTAGATGGCAATTTTTTAAAAATCTGCCTTTTAAATTCTTCCTCCTCCTCCTCCTCCTCCTCCTCCTCCCCTTCTTCCTAAGTTTTCTTAAGCAAAGCAGCAGGAGGGCCCGAACGATTGGGAAACTTTAACCCACATTTTTCCTAGCACTGACTTTTTCCTCCTTCAATCTCCAAGATTTGGAGAAAGGCCAGCCTTTATGGAGGTCATTTCTAGAGTTGTTCAGACCTGGAGTCTCTTAATTAGGAGATCCTTGGCAGAAAGGAGGGAAGGTCCTTGTAACGCAGCATCTTTTTTTTTTCAGCCATGAAAACAGAGAGAAAAGAAGTCTTTTTGCAAATCACGCATACACAAGCCAAACACAAAAGGCCATCGTCCTGGGGTTTCCTTTCCCTACACAACCGTTCTTTAGAGCAGAGCTTGGAAAAAGTCCCTTGTTTGGACTACAGCTCCCAGAAATGCCGTCCAGAACGGCCATTGTTAAAAATATAGAGTACAAGAGTTTAAAAAGCATTAAATCAGCGGTCCAGTTACAACTTTAAAACAGCCATGTCAATGTGCTTTTGTTTCAAAGCTCCGTGAAATCCCTGCACTTTGTATTCCCAACAGATGCCCAGAAGATTCTAAATGGGCGAAGGAAAGAAGTTTTTCATATAGATGCATACTGGTTTAAAGTGAACTGTTTTTAATAGCTATTTAATTGCAGTTATATCCTTTTACATGTAGGTTTGAATTGTTTCGATACTGTGATGAGCTTAATTGCATTTTAATGTTCACTTTCTGAATGGATTAGCCACATTGTTGAGAGCCAGAGTGGTGTACTGATTTGAGCATTGGACTGCAACTTTGGAGACCAGAGTTCGAATCCCCGCTCAGCTATGGAAATCCATTGGGAGACCTTGGACAAGTCATACTCTCTCAGCCTCAGAGGAAGGCAATTGCAAACTCCCTCTGAACAAATCTTGGCAGCGAAACCCCAACATAGGCTTGTCTTAGGGTAACTATAAGCTGGAAATGACTTGAGGGGACACGACAGCCACGTTTAAATATTTGAAGGGATGTCATGTTGGGGAGGGAGCAGGCTTGTTCTCTACCGCTCCAGAGACTAGGACGAGGAGCAATGGATTCAAGCTGCAGGAAAGGAGATTCCACCTGAACCTCAGGAAGAACTTCCTGACGGTCAGAGCTGTCCGGCAGTGGAATCTGCTGCCTCCATGGAGGGTGGTGGAGTCTCCTCCTCCTTTGGAGGTTTTTAAGCAGAGGCTGGATGGCCATCTCTTGGGAATGCTTTGATGGGTGTTCCTGCATAGCAGGGGATTGGACTCAGTGGCCCCTGGGGTCTCTTCCAACTCTATGATTCTGTGATTCTATGCAGTCATGCAACAACAGCGATATTGTTCCTTTTAAATTGTAAGCCAGTTTAAGAGAAAGATGGGACAAATATTAAACTAAAATTCTGAAAGCTTTGGAAAACAAAACAAAAAAAGGGTTTTTAATTGGGATTTAAAATTCTGGGCTGTGTAGTTTGGGCAGCCATCTGGCAGAGAATTCTAAAAACCTCAAATCCCATGATGCTGTAGGATGCGGCCATGGCAGTTAAAGTGGTATCAAAGTGGCATAACTGTGCAAGAAAGGCCTCCCACAAAGCTTATAAGACTCAGGCAGACTCGTATGGGGAGATATGGACTTTCAGGTAGGCAGGATCTAAGCCATATAGAGCTTCATATGTCAGAATCAGAATGTTGAATTCTGCCTGGAAATGAAGCAGTTAGTTTCTCCTTAATAGTGCAAATCAGGTGTGGGCCAAGGGGCCATTTTTCTTCCCTAGGAGCTCCCAGAGGCAGCACAAGACCACCAAAAATGCGTCCAAAAAAAAAAGGAAGGGAGTGGAACTCTTCTTCTTTTTCGGTTTAGTTTGAAAAAATGGGGATTTCTTGAGCTCCTGGAGCTTCTTTGAAAGGTGAATTGCAATTCATGAGGTTTTCAGGAGAGGCACTGAGTCTGGGGTGTGTGTGTTAAGAGCCACAAAAACAATTTTGGGGGACACAGATATCCTTAGATCCACACTTTGCTCATCCTTGTGTAAAAGTAGGCGAGGATGAGCCACTTGGATCACAGAGTTGAACACGGGTTTCTTCCAATAGAAACAAGAAAAGATAGGCAATTGTTAGAGGGCATAGCTCTCTCTTTGGCCATTTCTGCCCTACACTGTGATAGTGCTATTATTCCACTTTCACCATCCTGTGGAATCCTGGGCTTTGCAGTTTAGGGAGGGGCCTTGAGCATTCTCAGCCAGAGAGCTCTTGGGCCTCAGGAAACTACAAAGCCCAGAATTCCACAAGATGTTGAAAGGGGAATAATAGCGGTAGAACAGCGGAAGGCGGAAACGGCATCTTTCTCACCACACATTTCTTTAATACAAACTGCAGGAAAAGTGATTCCATCTCAGCATTAGGGAGAATTTCCTGATGGTAAGAGCAGTTTGAGAGTGGAATACGCTGCTGTCTCAATGGAGCGTGGTGGGGTCTCCGCCTTCTTTGGAGGTTTTCAAAGAGGGACTGAATGGCCATCTGGTGGGAGTGCTTTGATGATGTCTTCTTGCATGGCAGAAGGAGGTTGGACTGGATGGCCCCTGAGGTCCCTTCCAGTTCTAGGACTCTGTGAAATGGCTTCTGTTTCCTTGGTAAAAATAGAGAAGATTAGAGGGGCTCCATTGCTCCATGTTGCTCAGCTGTGAAGGATTCTACCCTGAGAGGCCTGTTTAGCCCCTTACGATTTTCACGTGTAATATGGCCTTCCGTCTCTTGCTTGTAGCCAAGGGCTGACCGATTTCAAGAAGAGAGAACTTCTGAGCATCTTCTTCACAAGCTTATTGTAGAGGATGCTGATTCAGGGAGGAAGAAGACAAAAGAGCAGAAGAAAGAGGAGCCATTAACAGTCAAAATGACCCAGGAAAAGGTACGCAGCCTGATTGTACAGGCTGAGCCTCCCTTATTGAGAAATCCAAAAACCTCCGAAAGCCAAAACTTTTTCTCACCAGCCTCCGCTTCTGCTTTCGAGGTAGCAGCTGTGGCATTCCTGCTCATTTCTCTCTCCTTAGATTCCCCAGTCCCTCTCCAGCCTTGCATGTCATGCACAACACCAGGAGTGAATGTGCAAGATGTGAGGCTAGAGAGAAACATGAGGATCTAAGAAATAGTGGTAATCCAAGCATAGTGCTCAGTGGGTTTTGGGGTATTTGCATATACATAAGGAGATTGTCTTGAAGATGGGACCCAGATCCAAATACAAAATTCATATATACCTTATAGCCTAATTTTATACAATATTTTAAATAATTGTGTGCATGAAATAAAACTTGTGCTCATTGAACCATCAGAAAGCAAAGGTGTCACTATCTCAGCCACTCATTTTGGATTTCCAGCTTAAGGATGCTCAGCCTGTACAAGGTGGAAGCCTTCATATTTAATGAGCAGCAAATGATTGTCCTCAATCAGGTTTTCCAGCAATTAAGACAGCAGCACGGTTTGCTTGGCTCTCATCCCTCTTATGATTTTAAGACATAGCCTATAACTGGTCTTATCTTTCCAATCTTTGTTGTTGGCAAATGGGAGCTAGACCAAAACCAGCCCCGGAGGGTTTAAGCTTGCCTCAACCTTGCACTGCAGCTGGTGTGGGTTATGAAATGGCTTGGCTTCTTTGATGGTGAACCTGCTCCTTTTAAGAAGATCTCTACAAATCTCCATCACTCTTGGATGATTTTGGCAGCTTATTTGGATTCTTTGCTCCCTGGGCGATACTCCTTGCTGCAACAATGACAGATTTCTGGTATGTGCTCAGAGATCCTGTCCTAATAGGTTCAGGATCCACTTAAGGGATATGTGTGGAAGGCCTTTTGGGCAGTGGCACCAAGGTCTTTTCCCTACCACAGCAGTATAGATCCCTGATGATTGCATCCTATGGGATTGGTAGCTTTGTGCACACACTGGTAACCTCAACGCTGGACGTTTGCAATATGCTGTATGTTGGGCTGCCTCTGTACCAAGTTTGGAAACTTCAGTTGGTTCTAAACACAGCAGCCAGATTGGTCACTGGTATATCTAGGAATGAGCATATTCCTCCAATATTAAAGTCACAATTAGTTTCTGGGAAAAGTACAAAGCGTTGGTCATTACCGTTAAAGCCCTACATGGTTTGGGTCCAGGTTACCTACAGGATTGCTTCCTCTCATATATAATCTGCCCTGCACACTCAGGTCCTCTGGGGAACATTTACTTAAACCGGCCAGAACTAGACTGGCAACGGTCACCCGGGGGACTTTTTCTTCAGCTGGCCCTAGACTGTGGAACAACCTGCTGGAAGGTCATGAGCACCTGAATGTGCTCTCCAAATTTAAAACAGCATTAAAGCCCAATCTCTTCTGGCAGGCCTAACCTGATGATTTTAAATTGTGAATTTTAACAGTGAATTTTAAATATGTATTGTCTATTTTTAGGTATTGTATTTTTATTCTTTCAAGACAATCTGCATTGTGAGTACTGTTTTAATTGATGTTCTGTTTTTAACTGTGATATGTTAATCTGTTGCTGCCCCCTGCTTTGACCAGTAGGGAGAAGCAGGTAAGAAATAAATATTAATATAATAATATTATTACTTAGAAATCTGTGCCAGAAAACTCTAGGGCTGTTGTTCAAGAGAAGGCACCTCACCAGACTTCCAGTCCTAAGATTCCATCGAATGGAGCCATTGCAGCTCAGAGGTATCAAAGTCCTGTACGTGGGCGATGTGACGGAGACCACATATGTTGCACTCAGTCATGTAGGGACAGGGGGGCAACGAGGACAGTCCCCCCCGGCGGCAATGTTTTGGGGGTGTCTCGGCTCATAGCCACGCCCCCACGCGCCGCAGCCATGCCCCCGTGCCATAGCCTTGCCCCCGCTCCGCCAGCGGTTGCACTGAACTGATGCCTGTGCACGCTGGTGTGAAATCTGCAGGAGAAAGGATCACAAACAGGTACTTCAGCTCCATACCAGTTTATACGTCATGACTCCATCCTACCAAATCCTTAGATGTATAGTTTCATGAGGCACTTACAAAATACAAAGGTACCCTCAGAAGACTGGGGTTGAGAGGTAAATTAGTTTAATTCTGTCGTATGTATAGGTGCTCAGGGTACCTTAGGACCTGTAGTTCAAGGGAGTGGACTAGAACTCTCTAGCAGAAAATTCTAAGGAAATTCACCAAACCACAAATCCCAGGACTCTGTAGGATGGAGTCGTGACGGTTAAACTGGAGTGAAACTGCAGTTCAGAGCCCCTTTGCCTACAGAAATTACAGTGCTAACATATACCATAGAAGCAAGGTGATGTATAGAGGGACAAGACTGGAAAAGTTTCCTTTTTGAAGTCTACAATTTGCAAGGTCTCCTACAATTTTGAACATCATTTTTCTGAAAAAGGATTTTTTTTTCTGGTCTTTGATAAAAGCTATTGAATAGCAATTGACCATTTGAATCAGCAGTAGGCAACTGCACTGGGGTAGGGAACAAATTTTGCCCCATACCCTGCCCCACATGGACTATATCTGGGTACACCTGAAGTGACATCAGATCACTTCCAGGATTCATTTTCCCCAGTTTGGGGGGTTTGTGTTCTTTCATTTTGGGGTAACTTTTAAGAAGTAGGTGGAGCACATCGCCTGGTTTGGGGACCAATAAATGCCCCAAATCAGCACTAAAAAAAAAGGGGGGGGAGGGCTAGGAGTTGGGGGCTGAACAGTTGAGGTTAGAGGACGAAATGTGAGTCACACTTTCCCAACCTTGATCTAAATTACTTCATGGGCCAGAGAAATACGTGGTGGAATGGGAAAGGATTTGTTGCTGCTAATTGTGAAACCTTGTGTGTGTGTGTGTATTCCCACGCACAAGGCTGTGCATAAGGATTAACGACCAATTGATCACTTATTTGGGCAACAAGATTTTAACACGTAAATTTCTCCTACCTGGGAAACCTCAGTGGATTAGAGTCACAAAAGGCGATCTCATGTTTGGTTGTAGTTTCTCTCCATGAAGAACGGTGATGTCACTACATCATCAACGGGATTCTCCCCTCAAGGTGGGAGGACTCATACCTGATTCACGGACGTTCTTTGACTAACCATCTTGTGGAACATGACCCTGCGTGTACTATCACGTCAGGCTGGCAGCAGACTCGTTTTTCTTTTAAGGCTGTAGTGGACAAAGCACAACTCTTCTGATGTTGGACTGTAGTTCCCAGCATCCCCAACCAGGGTAGGTAGCATGCCCTCCGACTGTCTCAGTTCGGCACAGACAGTCTTCATTGATCCTATGACAGGATCAGAATTCAGAACGATCTTAACAGAGTAGGGAGCTGGGCCAAAACTAACAAAATGAATTTGAACAGGGAGAAGTGTGAGGTAAGAGCTGTTCAGCAGTGGAATCGGCTGCTGCCTCAGTGGAGTGTGGTGGAGCCTCCTTCGTTGGAAGTTTTCAAACAGAGCCTGGATGGCCATTTTTCAAAGGGAATGAATGGCTGAATGAGGCTGGACTGGATGTTCCTTGGGATCTCTTCCAACTCTACAATTCCATGATTCTCTGTCATCCCACTTTTTCAGCTGCTTTTAAAATGTCCCAGTTTCTTTCTCTTCTTTCCATTTTCCCACTTTGTCCTGCGTTTATTTTAGTCGCTGCAAACTGAGCTCAAAATAGAAAAGTCATCTGCACTCCATTTACTCAGTGGGGAGGCGAGGAGAGGAGAGGAGAGGAGACGTACAATCTTGCCCTTCCCTGGAGGCTCAGACAAAAGCAAACTGCTGCAGCCTCCCCTAGCTTGTATGTTCTTTTGCCATCTTGACCACAGTCTGATGTTGCTTGGCCCCAGGTGTCCCAGTTTTTGTCTGTGGCCCCGCCTCTTCCTTCCGCAGTGCAGCCTGGGAGTTTCCCAGGCTGCGCTGGGGCAGGAAGCGCGACCGTCGCGGCTCTGGAGGCTCCGCATGCACAACAACTGCACACGGGCCCCTGGAGCAGTGTGCAATCGTGCACCATTTTTGGCTGAAAGCCGAAAATGAAAATGTGCCCGAGCGGCGCCTGCCCTACCCTGGAGCGTCGCGCGATTGTGAGTGCGTCGTGCAAATCGCTCCTCACAATTGCGCGACGCTCGAGGGGCCCTTTCGTGTGGCAAATGCCGTGTGAAAAGGGCCTGTGAAATGTTGGAGGGGATGGAATTTGCATTACACGGTTGAAAACACAGAAGGAAAGGAAGGCCAGATACTGACAAGTGAGGGTTAGGGAAAATAAGTCAGTGCGCCCAATGCCAGTTAGGTACATCCTAGTGGTGAGAGGATAGGGAAAGATTCTTCCACGCGCACCCCTGGAAAGAGGCAACCAAACGTTTAGCTGGCATCTGTGTTGGCTAGCTTGTGTGTCTTCCTTATTAATAACTTTTGCCCTCTCAACCACACTCTGATGTTGCTAGGCCACATGCGTCCTGGATTTTACCTGTAAAAGGATGGAGGGTGTGAGGCAGTGGGTGAGGAATGCTGGGAATTGCAGTCCAGTAACATCTGGATAGCCATAGTTTGCCCATCCATCTTTCTTTTGGTGTGGCAATGCTAGAGAGCTCTTGTCCGCTTCCCTGAGATACAAGAGAGAATCTTAAGTACCTCTCTAAACTACAAATCCCAAGATTCCATAGCCTGGAACAGCTAAAACATACCCTTCAATATTTTACAGATCAAAATTGGGACGTATGCAGCTAACCAGAGCATGGTCAAAGTTCCAGGCAACAAGAAGGCACAAGTTATTAATGAGGAAGAACACACACAAAGCTATTATTTGAAGCAGGTAAATCCTGGAATGTGTGTACCAAATTTAGAAAAATCTGAAAAAAAGAATAAACCGAAACAAACCTACCAGGAAGGGTCCAGATTCTGTTCCCCCCATCCCACCCTGCTGATTTAACTGAGTGCAAACTATGCTGGCACTCTGAGCTCAGTTTGCAGTAATTCAAAGAAGATGAGGAGAAGGAGGGAAAGTGGGAGGAGGACAGAGAAACTGGGACATTTTAAAAGCAGCTGAAAAAGTGGGATGACAGAGGATTAATCAGGACAGTCCCTACCAAATCAGGACAGTTGGAAGGGATGACTAAAGGGGTATCACAGTGATATAAATGTGTAATGTAGATTCTCTTCCTGTCTACCATATTGGGAATTAAAACAGTACAATTAAGATCTCTACCCAAATGCTACATGTGCCTAGATGGTACTGTTTTGGCCGGGTATGAACTCAGACAACTGCAAATACCGTTTTGCATATATGACATAAGCAGTACTTGGACATTTCCCCATTTTTTTGGCCATACTGATTGGAGAATTCTAGGAACTGAGTCCAAAAACATAACATTTCCAAGCTCTGGATGGGTACTAATAAGGACAGAAAGATTGTTGGTAAGAAAAGCGTAAATGGGCAGATACTTCCCTGCCTTGTTCGTTAACTCTGAATAAATCTGAATTGGATCCAGATTAAGTTAGTCACATCTGAGTCCTGCTAAGATCAATGGGGCATGTTAGTCATCGTGAGACAGGTTAGTGCAGAGCCCAAATCTACCAGTCAATACAAGGCTCTAATTTTGCATATGTTGGGTTACCTTGGGGCCTCTTAATGTCTTACCAATGCATAGAAGTTACATAGACTTTCTTTTTCTCGTTGCAGATTCAGCCCATGAAAGGTATGGTCAGGCTGATGGCTGTAAAGAATTCCAAAGTGCGATATTAATGACTTTGGTTGACAACACCAATCAACATGGCACAGACATCTCATGATACCATATTGTTGTCCTTACCGTGTTATGGTATATATACCATATAGCAGTACAGATTTTTTTTCATTCATTTGTATGCTGCCTTTTTCCTAGTCTTAAGATTTAAGAGGCATAACAAAAATTAAACAAAAGATAAATAGATTTTAAAAAGAAATAAAATTAAAAAATTAAAAAGATTTAAAAAGTGATTAGATTAAAATGAGATACATATAAAAGCTCATATCACTAAAAACATACAAAAAATATAATCAAACTATCAGAACTTAAAGCAATTTAAAACATATCCATTCGGAGCAACAACAAAGGGTGTAGCCACACTATACAACTGTACCAGTTTCATACCACTTCAACTGTCCTAGCTCCATCCCACGGATCCCCGTGACTTCTCTACCACAAAGCAATAATGCTTTAGTTCAAGAGAGTGCCCTAGAGACATAGGTTCAAATCCTCAGTCATTAGCTCTCTGCCTAATCTATTTCACAGGGACTTTCTGAGAATGAAATGAACCATTTGACCATGTAAGGTACTATGAGCTCCTGTGAAGAAAGTCAGGATACAAACGTAATAAATAAACACAAATAAATGCAGATATTTCAATTCCAGTTTCAGTTGCAAGCAAGACTATAAACCCCTTCTGATGCCTTACCCAGACTTCCTCAACCTAGCGTTCTCCAGATGTGATGGATTACAAGTGTCATCGTCCCCAGATAGCATAGCCAGTGTCTGGGATTACTGGGGTCTAGAGTCAAACACATTTGGAGGATGCCGGGTTGGTGAAGTCTGTTCATATCTTTTGGGTTTTGATTTAGAGAAGGTAATTGGATGGCAGGATTTATAAGATAATGAAGGTTTATTAGGAGTCAGTGTAGTGTAGTGGTTTGAGTTTTGGACTAGGACTCTGGTTGACAGGATTCAAATCCCTACATGGCCATAAAACCCATTGGGTGACCTTGGGTAAATCACACACTCTCAGCTTTAGAGGAAGGCAACAGCAAACCCCTCTGAACAAATCTAAAAACCCCATCGTAAGTTACAGCCAACTTGAAGGTATATAATACTAAGTTTTATAGCCGGAGAAGGTAACAGTAGCACTCCAGATGTTGTTGGGCTATAACTCCCATGGCTCTGCTCTCCAGGGCTGATGGGAGCTGCAGGCTAAGAACTCTGGCGAGTCACCAATGCTCATCTCTGCCTTATAGTTACCACTTCATTGAGAAGCAGGGCATGATCATGAATGCAGATAAGAATCAATACATTATCTGTGCTAAGCAAGCATTAGGAAGAGAGGAAATGTTATTGTTCTCCACGCTTGTTGATGGTGAGCTAGACAGGAGCTGTTACTTGACAGGTAGTTTGATGGTCTCCCGTAAGGTGTTGCTGGTTATTCAGCATTCATTTGCCTTTGAGCAGGAAAAATTTATCTCTATGCAACAGGGACATCTGCTGGAGACTCAGGCTTGAAGGAGTGAGGTCAAATGTGAATTTTCCAAGCCAACTCTGCCGTACTCTTCTGTAAAAGATGCTAATAAACAGCATCCAAGGAGGACTGTCAGATCAGGGAGGACTCAAAATATTTTCCTGCCTGAGACAAAACAGGAAATGGGGCCATCTTCCCACTGATCCCAGTGAAAATGCATAGTTCCCAGAATCCACCATGTTATCTCAGGACATAATATAGCATAAGCATCATTCTCCCTCCCTGACAACAGAATCATGGAATTGCAGCATCAGAAGGGATATCAAGGGCCATCTAGACTGACCCCCTGCCAATGTAGGACTCCATCACTAAAGCATCTGTGATAAAATTATAATAATATGAAGCCAATGACTAACAACGGACTGCCCCTTCACAACACCCAAAATCTGCTATCTGAAGTAACTGTCTTACTCTGCCTAATGGTAAACACAGCAGCAAAATCAGTTTATAATACACCCAGAAAAACGCACTTCAATCCTTATTTGCTTATGGATTTGTTTTGGATTCCTGCATACCCTGCAACATTTCACAGATCAAAACTGGGACACACGTGGCCAGCCAACATCAGAGCGTGGTGAAGATGGCAAAAGTTATCCATGAGGGAGGACAAATAAGTTAGGAGAGACAGCAGCTGTCTGCTTTTGCCTGAGCCTCCTGGGAAGGGCAAGATTTTGCCCCCTCCTCTCTTCTCTCCCCACTGGAATAACTGGGTGCAAACTACCTTCCCATTTTGAACTCAGGCCATTAGTCCACTTTCAACATCCTATGGCATCTTGGGTTTTGCAGTTTAGGGAAGAGGCATTTAGAATTCTCAGCCAGAAAGCTCTTTGGCCTTAGTAAACTACAAAGCCCAGGATTCCACAGGAGGCTGAAAGTGGAATAATACGACTATAACAGTGCAGCGTCAGCGTGGCTTCAGTTTGCAGCAACTGCAGTAAGTGGAGGATGGAGAGGAAAAGTGGGAGGAAGAGAGAGAAGCTGGGATGTTTTAAAAAGAGTTGGAAAAGTGGAACAACACAGGATTATTCAGGATCTTTCCTGCTGCATCAGAACTGTTGGAGGTATATTTGTGGCCTCTGGACAAACTTTCATTTTACTTCCTCTTGTCTTTCTCCTTCAGCTTTGGTTGCCATAATTGCTGACTTCTCATAATGGGTTCTGGAATGCCTAAGACCTTGCTACTGCACTTTACCTCAACCCAGTGAACTCCCTGGGTATGACCTGGACTGGCTTGGCTCACCTGCATTAGCTTTTCCTATTACATCCTGCCTTCCCTGAACTTGCTGACTTTAGGTACATGTCAGGTGATTTGGTTTCAGGATATCAATGTTAATTTTTTTAAAAATATATCATAATGTTTTAGATTAGGAAAACATAATATATTAGTGAATTCCTCAGCTAATCTATTAAATAATTGGCATTTATAAAATGCCAGATGTGACCAGTAATAAATCAGAATGACAAGAAGTGATAAGCGTTGGTGAAAAAAAAAATTGCTTTTGTTATGTGCCTTCGATCCATTTCTGACTTATGGCAACCATAACGCAAACCTATCACAGGGTTTGTTTTTGAAAATAACTAAAAGGTTTTACTCACTACAACAGTAAAGTAACTTTGTTCCTGCTCATTATATTCCTTTTGAAATGTAGCAGCATTCCACCCTTGTTACCTCCCCCTGCCCCAGCAACTAGATAGGATCATAGAGTTGGAAGAGACCCCAGGGGCCATCAAGTCCAACCCCCTGCTATGCAGGAACACCCATCAAAGCATTCCCAAGAGATGGCCATCTAGCCTCTGCTTCAAAACCTCCAAAGAAGGAGGAGACTCCACCACACTGCCAGGCAGCATATTCCACTGCCGGACAGCTCTGACCGTCAGGAAGTTCTTCCTGAGGTGCAAGTGGAATCTCCTTTCCTGCAGCTTGAATCTGTTGCTCCTTGTCCTGGTCTCTGGTGCAGCAGAAAACAAGCCCACTCCCTCCTCGACATGACATCCCTTCAGATATTTAACCATGGCTATCGTGTCCCCTCTTAACCTTCTCTTCTGCAGACTAAACGTCCCCAGCTCCCTAAGAAGCTCCTCATAGGGCATGGCTTCCAGAGTCTTCATCATTCTGGCTGCCCTCCTCTGGACACGCTCCAGCTTGTCGATATCCTTCTTGAACTGAGATGCCCAGAACTGGACACAGTATTCCAAATGAGGGCTAACCAAAGCAGAATAGAGTGGTACCATTACCTCCCTCGATCTAGACACCATACTCCTATTGATGTAGCCAAGAATCACATTGGCTTTCTTGGCTGCCTCCTCACACTGCTGACTCATGTTCAGCTTGTGGTCTATTAAGACTCCTAGATCCCTTTCACACGTACTGCCATCCAGCCACGTGTCCCCCATCCTATATTTGTGCATTCCATTTTTTCTGCCTAAGTGTAGGACTTTACATTTGTCTCTGTTGAAATTCATTTTGTTAGCTTTGGCCCAGCTCTCCAATCTGTCAAGGTCATTTTGAAATTTGATCCTGTCCTCTGGAGTATTAGCAACCCCTCCCAATTTGGTGTCACCTGCAAATTTGATCAGCATGCCCTCCACTCCTTCATCGAAGTCATTGATGAAGATGTTGAACAGCCCTGGGCCCAGGACAGAACCCTGTGGCGCCCCACGAGTCACTTCTCTCCAGGATGAAAAGCAGCCATTGGTGAGCACCCTTTGGGTTCGGTCGGTCAACCAATTACCAGTCCACCTAACAGCAGCCCCATCCAGCCCGCATTTACTAGCTTCTTTGCAAGCTTTGCAAGCTCCTCATGATTAGTTCTTTGCACGTGTTTTTATGGGTTCTGGGAGTCCCAACCAATCTGGAGATTGAGGGGAGTTTGAGTTGGGTGGGCTTTACTCTAGAAGGCGTTGAAGTGGCAGTCTTCCATCTGGTCCACCCAAAGGAAATTAACTTGAGATCTCCTAATGGCCTCACTTGGAGTACTTTGTCCAGTTCTGGGCACCAAAATTCAACGATACTTACAAGCTAGAATGTATCCAGAGGAGGGTGACCAAAATGGTCAAAGGCCTGGCAACCATGAGCCGCTCTGAGGAGACATATAAAGGCAAGCACTGATTGTCATTTGCACTCCTTCAGTGAGATTTTTAGCCAGAGAGAGCTATGAAGTCCTTTATTCAGGCCTTTTCTTCATCCTACCTTTTCCTGAAGTTGTCTGGTGGGGATCCCAGTAGCGGCTCTGCCAGGAGGAGAGTGCACCCCTCCACACCAGCTGCCCCCCTGCAGAAGGGAGCGCAATCGCCATTCCTCTTCCTTCCACAGCACAGCCAGGTACTTTCCCAGGCTGCACTGGGGCAGGAAGCGCAGTCATTGAGCTTCTGTGGCTTCTACAGGACAGGCAAGTCTGGAGTGGTGGTATGATCGTGTGTCATTGATGGGAAAAACCTGTCAATGATTTAATCTGCAGTTGCACCTCCTGGGCATCGAAGAAGGATGGGACCACAATGACATCATGCAGAAGCATTGTCACTGTCCTGTCCTTCTCCTGGCCCCATAGGAGGGTGCTGAAGAAAGGGCCTCATCCAGGGAGGGTGACTGTGTGGGAAGGGTTTAATTCTCAGGAAAAACCTAGAGAGAGAGAGAGGCAGAAGAGTAATTAAACCATTATAGAATCTGGTCAGAAAGTGTGACCTAGATTGGGAGTTAAGTCTTTGGTGAAAGTGTAACCAAAGGGGTGCTTATGATACTGGTGCTTATATGAGAGCCTGAAGATACAAGGAAGCTGTCTAAAAGTACTCTGAAAAACTGTATTAAGTTTGACCTGCATATGACCTCCAATACTATGTACTGTACGTTATCTTAATAAATATTACAGTTTATTTTTTGACTCAGCTGAGTGATGTATGGTATTTAAAGTAACACACACACAACCGTAGAACTAAAAGAGGGTTCTAACAAAACATTGAAAACCCTTACGCTTTTACACAAAGGTAGTGTTATAAAGGGGAAGGCAACGCTATGTGGAAAAGACAAGGTGCCTTATCAGATTGGGGAACGGCCATACCAGTCTGCGAAAGAAGTAAGCCCCGTCACACCAATGATATTACTTGATAAATATATTGTGTCAGTCAGTATGTGAGCCTGAAGTTTTGTACCCTTAAGCTGTACCTGCTACTTAGCCTAAGCGCTGCCATTTTGCATTTAGGAAATCACGCCTGTAGTTCCCAGGCTAGAATGTGCTAACTGCTCCCATTGTTCTCTTTGTTAGAGGGATGCTGCTAATTAGCCTCGGGAGCCGTAGCCAAACATCTTGGCTGCCAAGGATAACCTGTTGTTTCTCAACATCTAACCTGTTGCCTATGCAAGCTGAAATACATGTAGGTAAGAGAGATAAGCAACCAAAACAGAGCTGAAAGACTATGTACTGTGTCATTTAGGGCATGTGCAGTTAGGCCAATTGCTGTCTAACTTTTGCTATAAGACCTGCCCACTGCAGCTTGGAGGGGAGATGTTCCCTTTGATTAAAGTTTGTGTGTGTTTGATTGATTGATTGATTGATTGATTGATTGAGGACTCATCTGCAGCTCCCTGTTCACTCAGGAGTATGACAGAGCTAACATTTCATTTGGTTTCTGCTCAACAAGTAAATACAATATTCTGAGTTTTTGGATCGAATGGGGTGATGTATTAGATAGCCTTAGTTTGTTTAACCAGTACATTAGAGCTTTGGACTCCATATCTGTTACATCGGATTTATTTATTACAGCATAAGACTTTGTGGGTTGAAAGCCACTTTTTCAGACGCACTGGTAGAGTGTGCTGTTGAAGCCTCAGGTAATCCAATCTTTACTTTTATATCTATGGGTCTACAAAATATGGGTGTAGGTGTGGTATATATTTGGGACGGCCATGTTGGCCACACAGCAAAACACAACAAAATCCAAAATCCACAAAGCAGCAGGACCTTTATTGAGCCAACTCCAAAGCGTAAAGTACATTCTGCAAGCTTTCAAAGCTTTCTTGGTTTCTTCATTAGGCAATGATTTTAAAAATCATACAGGAGAAGAAAGGTGACAATTTTAGAGTCACAGGCCTACATTCTGTTTCAGATGTTACTCTGTTGTCGATTCAGATGGTACTGAGGGATCTCAATGCAGGCAGAACCAGCGTAGTATAGTGGTTTGAGCATTGGACTGATACCGACAAGCAAATTCTGGTTCTGTCCTGACATGGTAGCCGAAACTACACCCCGGCGGGGAGATCCAAAAGTAACTTTATTTGTTGCAATAAGATAAAGATTGCCTGGGGAATGAAATTTCCACAAATCAGGCAAACAAACAAGGAGAAGGCCCTATCCTTTATACATTTCCACTTGAGAAAAGCATCTGCAATTACATCATTTCTACATAAATCTGGTGGGCATCAGGTATCATGGCATGTGAACTAAACCAGTCATGTACCCGACATCTCATGATAAGCAGTGGGGAGCAATCAATATATTAAATTCTGCTCCTTGGGCATGATTTTTACCATTTAAATGAGCTATAGGTTACTAAAGTTTAAACTGTTTCTTTGTTCTCTCATCCAGCATTCCTTCTAACCAGTACTTCAAGGCTATTTGCTTGGGCCTCTTCAGCTTCAGAATTCTCGGCTGCATCAATAGGAGAATGGTGTCTAGATCGAGGGAGGTACTGGTACCACTCTACTCTGCTTTGGTTAGACCTCATCTTGAATACTGTGTCCAGTTCTGGGCACCCCAATTCAAGAAGGACATGGTCAAGCTGGAGCAGGTCCAGAGGAGGGCGACCAAAATGGTGAAGGGCCTGGAAGCCAAGCCCTATGAGGATAGACTTAGAGAGCTGGGTATGTTCAGCCTGCAGAAGAGAAGGTTAAGAGGGGACATGATAGCTCTGTTTAAATATTTGAAGGGGTGCCATGTAGAGGAAGGAGAGGGCTTGTTTTCTGCTGCTCCAGAGACCAGAACAAGGAGCAATGGATTCAAGCTGCAGGACAGAGATTCCACCTGAACCTCAGGAAGAACTTCCTGACGGTCAGGGCTGTCCGGCAGTGGACTCTGCTGCCTGGGAGTGTGGTGGAGTCTCCTTCTTTGGAGGTTTTTAAGCAGAGGCTGGATGGCCATCTGTCGGGAGTGCTTTGAGGGTGTTCCTGCATGGCAGGGGGTTGGACTGGATGGCCCGTGTGGTCTCTTCCAACTCTACATTTCTGTGATTCTGTGATTCTGTGATTCTAACCAGTACTTCAAGGCTATTTGCTTGGGCCTCTTCAGCTTCAGAAAGCAGAATAAAGATGTTCGTTAAAGCATCAAAGCAGCAGCCGGTTTTTAGGAAAAAGTGGCTTTCTTACTTTCTTGCAGCATGACTCTATGTTCCATCATTCCCAGATCTCTCCTAACAGGAGAAGAGAAGGTTAAGAGGGGACATGATAGCCATGTTTAAATATTTGAAGGGATGTCATGTCAAGGACGGAGCGGGCTTGTTCTCTGCTGCTCCAGAGACCAGGACAAGCAGCGATGGATTCAAGCTGCAGGAAAGGAGATTCCACCTGAACCTCAGGAAGAACTTCCTGATGGTAAGAGCAGTTTGACAGTGGGATATGCTGCAGCCTCTGTGGAGTGTGGTGGAGTCTCCTCCTTCTCTGGAGGTTTTTAAGCAGAGGCTGGATGGCCATCTGTCAAAGGGAATGCTTTGATGGGAGTTCCTGAATGGCAGGGGGTTGGACTGGATGGCCCCTGAGGTCTCTTCCAACTCCATGATTCTATGATTCTATGACTATGATCATGGAGATCAGGGTTTGACTACCCGCTTGGCCATAGAAACCCACTGGGTGACCTTGGGCACCTCACATGCTCTCAGCCCTAGAAAACTCTGTGATGGGTTTGTCTTAGGGTCACCATAAGTCAGAAATGACTTGAAGGCACACAATAACAAGTAAAATTTCAACTCCATTAGCATCAGAAAAGTAACTTCTTTTGGGATTCAGTTCTCCCTGTCAAATGCAGAGCTATAGGTGTAGGGATAGATTATGGGTCTCAGAGCAAATTAGGCCTGAACTGTCACTAGAGACTAAGGCCATTCCGGCACTACACTGCTATAGTGCTATTATTCCACTTTCAACCTCTTATGGAATCCTGGGATTTCCAGTTTAGGGAGGGGCATTGAAAATTCTCAGCCAGAGAGCTCTTTGGCCTCAGTAAACTACAAACCCCAGAATTCTACAGGATGTTGAAAGTGGAATAATAACACTATAACAGTGTAGGGAGGAAATGGCCTAAGAAAACTAAACTGAGGCTGTCTTAGGCCATTTCCGCACTAGAGTGTTATAGCGCTATGATTCCACTTTCAACGCGGCCCCTCCCGAAACTGCAAACCCCAGGATTCCATAGGATGTTGAAAGTGGAATCATAGCACTATAACACTCTAGTGCGGAAATGGCCATACTTGGGCAATGCACAGCATTAAGACGCTCAGGAACAGAGTGCACTACAGGTTAGACTTGACCAAGTAAGCCGTGGCTGCCTTGAACCTGCAAGACCTGAGCGGGCCTGTTAAGAACAGGGGTCTCTCATGCATGGAGCATCAGAAGTCGAAGCTGCACTCGCAGAAAATAGCAACAATGGATCTTAAACTCCAAACCTTCTTGTTTTGTGTATATTGGACTCCACAACATGTAATAAAGCTTCGAGTGCTTCAGATAATTGCTAGCCACCTTCATTTATTTATATCCTCTCTTTCTCCCAACAGTGGGATTCAAGGCAGCTAACAATCTTAAAGCGGAACAAATTAAAACTCCTGTAAAAGCATAAATGTAAAAGTAAAAAAAAAATAACATCAAAACATTACATGTTAAAAGTATAATAATAAAATATTTTAATATATTAAAAACTATACCAGCCTTAAAAAAAAACCTGAGCAGCATCCAGAGCTCGCACCCAGTCTACTACATAAAAGTCAAAGTTTGTCCGTGAGTTTGTCTGTTTGTCTGCGTCAGACAGGCAAAGACCTCATATGATTGGCTGGCTGTGAAGATTCCATGGAATCCTGGGGTTGGGGACGGGTCTTTAGAATTCTCAACCAGAGAGCTCAGGCTGGTTGCTATGGAGATGAGGCCTAGCAGCAAGGAGGAGGACAGTGTATTCCTTCAGCAACCCAACCTCTGTATGTTCACACTATGAATACAAATTGGGGAATATGAGGAAAAGTTACAGTCCCCCTATACCACTCAAACCTTTATTTTCCTTAGTTATCTTGTGTGAGTGTGTCGCATACACTGTTTTGCTTGTGTTTTTAATAAAACATCATTTATTGCTTCAACTTCGGTGTTCTCCTTGACTCAACCCGACCCTGCAGACATAGGGTTCAAGATCTCGCTACGTTACCCTGCCTTTAGTTGAGCACAATTTGGTGTCCCTCCCGGGACCCCCAGTACACAGGGTAACACCCTCTCACTTGTTCCCACCAGACACACCTCCTCGTGCATCTCTAAAAAAAGATATGGCCAAAAGGTATTTTTCTTTCCAAGAAAGGTCATCAGTCGGATTGTGTCTTGGACCAATCTT
Source organism: Cyclura pinguis (assembly GCA_030412105.1). Lineage (NCBI taxonomy): Eukaryota > Metazoa > Chordata > Lepidosauria > Squamata > Iguanidae > Cyclura > Cyclura pinguis. The sequence continues at coordinate 287,580,082 of CM059601.1, read as the reverse complement.
TGCATTTTGCAGGTTTCCATCTGCCCTTGAAATTATTTGTTGCCTCTTAAAAATTAATTTTCCATGAATTGAAATTCTCCATTGGGTGACCAAAAGGCTTAAGCCTCAGTCCAATTGCTAGTCCCAACAAGAATCAGTTGCTGAATGGGAGGAATGAATGAAATAATGGCATATATGTGTTTTAAATGGTTTTATGTGTTTTAGTATATTTTAATCTATGTGGCTTTAGTTGTATTTTAATCTGTTGTACCTATTATTATTATTATTATTATTATTATTATTATTATTTTAGTTACACTTATGTAAATGCCATTATTTCGGTAGATCCACTCTGCTTGGGACTAACAATTGCAATTTCAACTCTTCTACTGCAACCTTGGAATGACAAACTGCACATTTCTATTATTCAGTGAACTGAAGACGGGGGCCATTTCCGCACTAGACTGTTATAGCGCTATTATTCCACTTGCAACACCCTATGGAATCCTGGGGTTTGCAGTTTCGTGGCCCCACCCAAAACTGCAAACCCCAGGATTCCATGGGATGTTGGAAGTGGAATAATAGCTGTATAAGAGTCTAGTGCAGAAATGGCCCAAATAATGTTTGCCATATTTGACTGTGAAGTGTACAGAAGTCAACTCAGCGTGGATATTTATCTAGATATTAGCTTTTTCTAGAACTTTTGTATACAGACGGTTCTTCTAGTTTCGTTTTTTTAGTCTAGCGGACGTCACCTTAATTTTTTTTAATCAATTTTTTTCTTCTTTTCTTTTAGCATAATTTTTGTACAGTTCAAAAAAATTTTAAAAGGTGAAAGATTTATACTATCCGAAGAGAAACCAGGGTATGTTTCTTATGTCTCCGGAGTTATTTTTATTGGATATATTAAAAGGAATTAATATTAACGAACAAAAGAGATATAGAAGACTACTCCTATATTTGATAACAGCGGCCAAGATACCGTATGCCAATAAATGGAAAGTTAAAGAGATTCCAAGAAGTGAAGAATAGTTATTTAAACTTCTTGACATGCATCAGATGGACACGCTAACTATGGACATTTCTGCACTACACTCTTATAGCGCAATTATTGCACTTCCAACATCCTATGGAATCCTGAGATTTGCAGTTTTGAAAAATCAAAGTATAAAATAAATCAAGAATGGGACAGCTTAAAAAGTGTATGGAAAGAGAGATGGGGGGGAATGTTTCTTTTGGTCTTATAAACTGCGACTTAAGAGTCATAAACCCATTTTCATGTTACTTTTTTAAATGATATTATTTCATTACTTTTTTTCCCATTTTTCTTCTTACTGTTTATGTCTGTACTCATCTCTCTCTATCTGAACGTTAGATGAATTAGATATTAACGTTACAAAAAATTAAAAACGGCATCTCATATGCCTAACACAACCGTGTCAGGTTTAGCTCTCTCCGCCTCCAGAGTTACGTGTCGTGATGGAAACGAAACGGCGATAAATGGGAGAAAAACAAACTGAACGTGAGGGACGGCGGTTGCCAAATTAATATTCATAAGGGAGGCGGACTCTTTCCAGGCTGCCCTTAGCATTGGGTAGGCGCGCCGTCGCGTTTAATAAGGGGGAGGCAACAGGGGCGGGGCTCCCGAGTCGGCCCGGCGGAGGAAGAGGTGATGAAAAAAGGCGGGACGCTTCCCAACCGTCGGCGCCTCGCGCGGGCCCCGGCGACCAAAGAGAGGCGCTCATGAATATGGAGGAGGTGGGCGTGGCCGGCGCCGAGGCCCGCTTCCCTCCCCTCACGCCGCGAGAAAATGGCGGCGGCAACGGCAGCGGCAGCGGCGGGGCTCGGCGTCGGGGCCGCGGCGTTGCTCCGACAAGGCCGGGGCAGGAGGCGGCGCCAGCACCCTCCAGGGCCAGCGCGACGGCGCCACGACGGGCCAGAGGAGAAAGGGACGGAGGACCCCGGCGAGGTCCGGTGCGCCTGCTGCCCCACGGAGGGGCCCGGCCGCCCGCTCTGCCGCAGCCTCGCCCGGCGCCACGAACCACCTCGGGCCGCCTCAGGGGGAGGGCCGCCGCCGCCGCCGCCGCCGCCCCCCTCACCGCCACCACCATTGCTCCCCACAGTCCAGTCAGAGCGAGGTGCGCCGCTTTTTGCATCTGTGACACGTAACGTGTGAATGGGAGAACCCGGGTGTCGCCGAGCCTCCTCCTCCTCCTCCTCCTCCTCCTGAGTGCGCGCCTGTGTGTATCGGACTGTGGGGTAAAAAGAAAGGCCGTTGGGGTCTTTTTTTCTTAACGAGAGGAATCGTCCCGGTTTGTGTGTGTGTGTGTGTCTGTACGCGCCTGTCGGTGGAAGGTGACGCATGTCTGCGGCTTGAGCAGTGTGTGTGTGTATGTGGATACGGGTGGTTTTGACAGGAGGGCGGCCGACGCAACGCGGCGTCGGTAGAAAGGGGGGAGAGGGGTCGTGGGAATGCTTTTCGCGCGTGGATAGGGCGACACGTGTGACGCTCCCGCGCTGGCGCGTTCGTGGGGAAGGGGCGCGGGAGCGGAGGGGGCGCGACTACTGGCTGCTGCTGCTGATTGAACCGCCTTCTCCCCCCACCCTGCCAGCCGTGTGTGGTTTTGGTCCTGTGCGTGGAAGGAGTCGGATGATGGAGGTGTTGTGTTGTTGTGACACTGCGGGTGTTCCCCTACACGCCACCCTCCCGCTTGGACGTTGTTGTGTGCCTCGGAGACCTTTACAACTTAGGGCAACCCTAAGGCGAGCCTGTCACGGGGTTTTTTGGCAGAAGGGGTTGGCCTCTGCCTTCGCCTGAGGCTGAGAGAGTGTGACTTGCCCAAGGTCACCCCGGCAGGCTTCCATGGCTGGAGTGAGGATTCGAGCCCTGCTTTACAGAGTCTTAGCGCAACAGTCAAAACCACGACACTGCACTGGCTCTCTGCAACTGTACATAGTGGGATTTGTACCATATTTTCCAGTGTGGTGGTGCCCATTTTGTGAGATTTTTCTGGATTTTTTTCCGCTCTGTCCCAGCACCCTGAGAAGTATATTTGGAGGGTGACAGGGCCTTTTCAGTGGCTGCTCCCAGGTTCTGGAACTCCCTTTCCAGACAGGCTCCTTTTGAAGACCTTTTCATTCTTTGGAGATTGATGTTTTAAAGGGAATTGTTCTTGTGTGCCTTCGGGTCGTTTCTGATTTATGGCAACCCTAAGGGAAACCTATGGGGGCGGGGTCTGGGGCTGAGAGTGTGTGATGCACCCAAGGTCACCTGGTGGGGTTGCATGGCCAACGGGAAATTGAACTTTGGTCTCCAGGGCTGTAGTCCAATGCTCAAACGACACACTGTCTTCTTTCAGAGAAATAGGCATCTCTTATGTTCTGGACTTTCATTTTTTGTAATTGTTTTATGTTTTAACTGGTTTTAATTTTTGATAGTTCAATTACTTTTAAAGTTTTGTGTAATGTGAATATTTAATTACATTTGTTTTAACTATTGTAAGCCACCTTGAGTCCTGACCTGGGAAGAAGAAGACAAGATATAAATAAATATAAATGAATATAAACAAATAAATATAAAGCAAAGGGATCACTTGAGAATAACTGAGAGAAAATTTGTTGCATCAGCTTTCGTAGACTAGGTCTATTTCGTCAGATGCATAGACCCTAAAGCTGCAAAAGCTTATGCTACAAACTTCTTTCTCTTGGTCTCAAAGGTGCTATGAGATCCTTCTGTATGCTGACGTAGAAGTTCTGTGTCATTGAATGTAGTAATATTATAATATAACAATCTGTATGCATTAACAGTGTATTATAGGCTTGAGTTTGTGTATTGTGGGTTGACCAGGGTATTTGTAAATACAGTAATTGTATTTTATCTCTCACTCCATCTGGTGTCTCCACATCGCTGCTGACATGCATCTTATGTGGCAGCCAGGATATTATAAATGTATTTTGCCCTCCACCCTGTCTGCTGTCTCTGCATGAGATTTGATTTGTGTGTTGATCTGCACTATTCCACTAAAGCAGTAAGATCCCACTTTGACAGCTGTGTATCTGTCCTGTGAAATCCTGGGATTTCTTGTTTGGTGAGAGGTACTTAGAATTCTCTGCAAAAGGTTTATGTTCCGCCTAACATGTGACACAAGTCAGTTTACAAGGCCAAAACAAAATAAGGTTTATCCAGTACTAGAACTATAAATCCCAGGATTCCACAGAATGAAGCCACAGCGCTTAGAGTGGTATCCAACTGCTGTTACCCTGTAGTATAGATGCACCAGTCACTGAAATCAGTTGGGGAGGAGGAATCATGCAATCTTTGGGTGAAAAGGTGAATTTTAACATAGAATAGGCTTAGTCATTGTCATGGTACTTTTATCTGGCCCACTAAAAGGCACAGCTTTTTGCAGCATGATGTGTTTTATGTTTTTTGGTTGGCCTAATACAAGTATTGCACAAAGTATAATTTAGATTTTGATCAACCCAAGTGATAACCTGGCTTGTTGTTCTTATCTGCTGTCAAGTCGACCTTGACTTATGGCAACCCCATTCATGAGAGATCTCCAAATCACCCTATCTTCAGTATCCCCACTTAGGTCTTGCAGACTCAGAGCCATGGCTTCCTTGATTGTGTCTATCTGTAATAGAGTCGTCCTCTTTTTGTCTACCTTACCAAGCATTATTGTCTTTTCTAGTCAGCCACGTCTTCTTATGATATATCCAAAGTGTGACAGTCTCAGTTTAGTCATTTTGGCTTTCCCAGGAAAGGTCGGACTTGATTTGCTCTAGGACCCATTTATTGGACTTCTTAGCAGTCTGTGGTATTGCTAAAACTGCTCTCCAGCACCACATTTCAAATGAGTTGATTCTCTTCCTATCGACTTTCTTCTCTGTGCAGCTTATACAACTGAAGTGGGAAATACAATAGTATGGACCATCCTAGCTTTAGTATTCAATAATATTTCTTTACAGTTCAGGGTGTTGTCTAGTTCCTTCACAGCTGCCCTACTGAGGCCTAGTCTTCTTTTGATTTCTTGACTGCACTCTCCATTCTGCTTGATGACTGAGCCAAGGTATGGAAAATCTTGAACTATTTCAATGATTTCACTGTCTACTTTAAAGTTATGTAAACCATCTGTGGTCATTATTTTTGTTTTCTTAATGTTCAGCTGTAAATCCGCCCTTGTACTTTCTTCCTTGACAGTTAATCATTTCAAAATCTGTGCTGTTTTCTACTAGTAGTATGGTGTCATCTACGTATCTTAAATTGTTCAGGTTCCTTCTCCCAATTTTTACACTTTCTTTCTCTGCAACTAGTCCTTCTTTATACATGATATGTTCAACGTACAAATTAAACAGATAGGGTGATAAAATGCAACCTTGCCTGACCCCTTTGCCAATTGGAAACCCTTCTGTTTCTCTGTATCCTGTCCTCTTGTCCTGAATACAATTTATGCATCCGGACACTCAAATCTTGTGGCACACCCATTTCTTTAAGAGCGATCCATAATTTCTTGTGATCTGCACAGTCAAGGTCTTTGCTATAATCCATAAAGCACAGGCTGATTTTCTGCCAGTGTATGTTTGCAATGTGATCCTTAGTACATCTTCCTTTTCTGAACCCAGCTTGGACATCTGGTATTTCTTGCTCCATATACGGTAAAGGTCTTTATTGTAGAATTTTGAGTATCATTTTGCTTGCATGGGAAATTAATGCACTGGTTCTGTGGTTACTACAATCCCTAGGGTCCACTTTCTTGGCGATTGGAATGTGTATTGAGGGTTTCCAGTTGATGGACCGTTGTTTTGTTTTCAATATTTGTTCAGATTTCAGTTAGAACTAGAGTAGATTCTGTCTCCATAGCTTGAAGCAGTTCTGTTGGTGCGCGGTCTGTTCCCGCTGGCTTATTTCTCCCAAGTGCTCTGAATGCAGTTTCCACTTCACGTTCTAAAATTGGAAATTCATCTTGAAATGATTCTGTCATGAATAAATCTGTCATCCTTTCATCTCCTTTATATAGTTCTTCAGTGTATTGTTTCCATTGTCTTCTTATGTGTGCTTGGTCATTTAAAATATTCCTCTGCTGATTCTAGAATATCCCCACTCTAAGTTTAAATTTCCCTTTGAATTCTTAGATTTTATAAAAAGAGGTCTCTTATTCTTCCTATTTTGTTGTCATCCTTGATTTTGCTACATTGAGTATTATACATGCATCCCTCACTTATTGATGAGTTAGGGCCCAAAGCACTATCAAAAAGTAGAAACAGTTGAAATATGGAACACAGTCTTTTTTTATATACTATCTGTATATATTATATTACATTGCATTATATTACAAGCACAAATCTAAGTATTACAAACATAAATTACAAACATAAGTATAAAAGATGCACCATGAACAACTTTGATAGTGTATAGTACTGCCCACAAGATGGTACCATGTTGATTAAGAGGGGGAAAAAAGGCAGCACGTATTTGTAAAAGTGTTCTGCAACCGTGATGAAAGAAGTGGACCACGTGTCAAACATAGATGGGTTCTGGGCATAACTGAAACTGGTCAAAAGAGCAGGTCATTGAAAAGCAGGGGGTGCCTGTAGTAGTTCTGTGTCCCTGCACACAAGTGTCTGAACAGTTGCATTCAAGGTTCCAACTCTGTTTCTGTCTCCTTTTAATTTTGCTTCTGACCTGTCCTTAACTGCTTGAAGAATTTCGCCTGTCATCCACTGAGGCTTCTCTTTCTTTTTGGCTGCAGATAGTGTCCCCAACTTCAGTCCAGAGTTCTTCTGGCTCCTGTTCAGTTAGGACTAATTGTGCCTTCCTGTTGTTGTTATTACGTACCTTCAAGTCATTTCTGACTTACGGCAACCCTAAGCAAAACTATCACAGAGTTTTCTTGGGTTGAGAATGTGTGACTTTCAGAGGTCGCCCCATCAGTTTCCGTGACCGAGCAGGGAACCGAACCCTGGTCTCCGAGGTCGTAGTCCAACACTCAAACTGCTACATCACACTGGTAGCTTCCCCTAATTTATCCTTCTCACATTCCATGTTCCTGTAATATGTGTTGCGCAGCTCTGGACTTTCCTTTTCCCTCTGGGCGCCTCAACAGCTGACTGTCCTTTCGACTTGAGTCCAGCTGCATCGTTAGTCACGGAGCTGCTCTTGGTGGTCTTGTGCTCTACTCTGGTGCGGTCAGCTGTCCACATTTGCGGGTTTGACTTTCACGGATTTGATTATTTGCAAGTTTTTTCAACTCCTACCCCACCCCCACTTCAGGTGCTTCTTTTCTGGGGGCTCCTTCCCTCTCAGTGGGTCTGATCAGACGACGCAGCCCTTTAAAAACCTACCCCTGGTCCTCTAGAGCACCACAAACCTTCTCCCAGTGCCACCACACATCTGAGGAAGTGGGCAAGAGAAAGGAAGTATAGGGCCATCGTGCTGACCCACCCTCTTTTCCCTCTCTTTTCCCAGACCTGGTTTGGACCCTTCATGCCCATTCTCCCCACTATGCTTCCGCCTCTTACCACAGACACACACATGCATTTTGATACTTCTGATGTTTCCGCTTTTGCGAGGGTCCCGTTCCCCTGACCCTAGTGAATGTGGAGGGCTAGCTTTCATGGTAAAAGACATTTAAAAAGGGTTTACCATGCCTCCTTCTGTGCAGTACTAAGCATTAACTATGGTGCCACTGCCATTGTCTCTGAGAGATCCTCCACCAGTGTCACCGCCCACCCCCCCACTGCTGCTGCCCAGTAGCTGTTAGGCTCATTTAGTCTGGCTCCCCAGGAAAAGCCTGTCTGACATGGGAGACCCTATCAGCAGCACTGACGACATCGGCATAGCCTGGCCGCTGCCTCCCCCCCCATTAGTGGTGTACTAGCATATATTTCTGTATTTTTCCTGTCATGTTCTGTAGTTTTCATGTCCTTCCAAGAGCTAATCTTGTTTAAAGCTAATGATTCTTGCCATCTCAAGACCAAGCCACATCCAAATATTTCAAATTACAACCAGTTTAGGTCATAGGAATATGTTGTTGCTAGTTAAAACCATTTCCCCTTAATAAAGCCAATGGTTTACTGGATAATCACACCTCATTAACAGCCTTAGGTGCATTGGGTATTCAATTATCTACCAGCTATTTGAACTTTTTAAAACATCTGATGGTGAAATTAGGCACACATACTTGTATGATTCTTAGCCTAATCTATAGTATTTCTGATCCCCATTTCACAGGGTGGGCTGTGTTTGCAATTATTACTGCACTGAAATTCTCCTTAAATAACTTTTGGAAGAAAATCTGATTTATCATTTACATTTAGGCCCCGTCGTTCCTCCAGTGTACATACTTAGATTGGATACACAGTTTTTCTCTTCCCTGTTTTCCCCAGCCTGCAACCCCCTGAGCTAAGCTATGCTGAGAAAAAGTGCAGAAGTGGCCTCAAGTCACTTAGTGAGTTTCACTCTCAGTGTGGAATTGATCTTGGATCTTATTTCCAGTCCAACCCTTTAATAGATACATCAGAATGGAAGATGACAAACAGCTCCGTCATTTGATCACTGATTGTGTGTGAAAGCCCAGATTGTATGAGAGGTAGCAAATTTGATAGTTCGTGGTGATGAATTTATATTGTGATGATATACTGTGATGTGCTTATATGCATGTACTGTCTTTAGAAAGTTGGTTACCATGGGTAACGATGTTCTTGGAATTGGTGTGTGAGGCATGTGGTAGGATGGAAGGAGAAACAGACATTTGTAGCATACACAAGTGAAATTCACTTGATCTTGTGGCCTAGTTAAAAAGGAGCGGTTAACCTGTGTGTAGGTGTATTGCTTCAGGCTGCACGTGGAAGCTTCGGTGGTTCTTCAGACCAGAGACAGGAATCACGCAGCCCACCAAATGTTGTTGGACTCTTGTCTTTCTTCAGCGTTGTCTGTATTGGCTGTGGCTTCTGGGAGTTATGGTCCCACAGCTTCTGGGCAATTCCATGATTCCAATCCTTTCTCTAGATGCCTCATGCCATTGACATGGCAGAGTTTAAAGCAGGGATCGGCAAAGTGCAGCTCACAGGCCGCACACAGCTCTTGAAACCTCCAGCTGAGGTCTTGGAAGCCCACCTCCCCAAGTCCCCAGACTAATTTAAAAAAAAAAATCAGGCCGATTTATTTGCCTCAAAATATGCCCAAACCTTAATGGTTTTGCTTCTCCTAGCCCTCCACAGCCCCCCAAATCTCCCCAAAACACAAAACTCTAAAAAGTCAGCAAATGTGGTGGCCAAAAGTGAAGCTGCATCACTTCAGGTGTGCCAGAAAGTGCTGGCGTAGCCTGCTGGACGGAGGCGAGGTGGGAAAACGGCCCCTGCCCCCTGCTCAGTTACCACTTCTGGTTTAAAGCAAGGGTGAGTGATTTGTGTTTCTCTAGGTGTTGTTAGACTACAGCTCCCATAAGCCCTTGAAGGCATAGCCACTGGAAAAGGATTATGGGAGCTGCAGTAAAATCACATTTAGAAGGCCTTACAATGCCCATCCTAGTCTAAACAAAAATATTACTATAAAAGGGAAACCGCTGCTGTTAGGAAATTAGAAACCAGGGCAGAGGCTGTGACTTTATGTCGAAGGTGAGGAAAAACTGTATTTTATTTGCCCTTCCTCTTCCACCGGGAATGACACATAGCAGACAATTGTGGGGGTTGTAGTCCAACACATCTAGAGAGCCAGAGACCTCCCATTTCTGCTGTGGGTGCTTGTATTTGTTCTTATGTGCCTTCAAGTTGTATCTGACTTATTGCAACCTTAAGATGAACCTGTCGTGGGGCTTTCTTGCCAAGATTTGTTCCAAGGGAGTTTGCCTTTGCCCGCCTCTGAGACTGAGAGAGGGTGACTTGCCCAGGGTCCCCCAATGGGTTTCTGTGGCTGAGTAGAGATTCGAATCTTGGTCGCCAAAGTCATAGTCCAACTTCCAACCGCTGCCTGGTTGTGCATGGGCAGTGTTGAGGAGGTGCTGTTGTTTGTGCCAGCCACACTCCTTGGTTGGTGCATGACCAGCATTTGTTTGGAGGAGAATCTGCATGTATGTATTTTGCTCTGTGGGAACTAGATTCCCTAGTCGGTTCCCCATGTGTGAATACTTGTACATGCCCAGAAACTCTTTCGGACCAATACCAGTTGTGTGTCAGCTGGGTTACATTGTTGGCATACCTGTGTGCGTGGGGGAGGCAAGCTGGCTATCCACAGCTACTGAACATATGGGTAGAGCTTCTGACTTTGTAGGTTTTAGTATTCTCTAAATTCATGATATAAGTGGCAGTAATATTAATATCTGATTGTGCGTGCTGCTGACATCTGGAATGTGAATGTGTGAAGGAAGTAAGAGGAATGTAGTTCAGTGGTAAGATATCCACAGGAGAATACAGAATCACTGCAAACCTAACACAAATGTTGTGTCACATGCCTTCATAAACCAGGGTTCACTGCATCAGATGGAAAGAGAAACAAAACGCATGCCTGGGCTGTGTGTTTATATGTACAGGGTGGTAAGTGTTATAGAGTGAGTTCGATTGTAGCTGTTAACAAAGTCCCTGACAGAGATGCTCCTTTCTATAAAGCTTTTTTATGCCCATCTAATTCCTGCTTTTCTTCCTTGTCCTCTACCCTAGCTGGCAGCTTTGTAGCAGCTTTGGGAGGATGGTGAAAGAAGGCTGGAAAAACAGATTTTTGGTTTTCGTTGTTTTAGAGCAAATAATACAATACACTTTGAGCTAGGAATGAATAGGATTCTGCTCTAACTGACCCTATTGTAGCCGTGTTTGTGTGTGCATAAAACAGTCAAGGTGAGCAGCAGCTGCCTCTGGAACTTCTTGTTGAGCATATAGGAACAATGAAACAAGGAGAAAAGAGGAGAGCAGATAAGCCTGCCTCACCAGCTCCTCTCCAGCGGGAGGGAGTTTTAAAAGGATAGATCTGTAAGTTTGGCTGCTAAAATGAAAATCGTAAGGAAAGTGAAGGCTGGTAAAAGAAAAAGTTGTCCTGGGATATAATTTGGAAGAATGCTTCAGGACTTTTCCCCAGAAGGTTCTAAATGGTTTTGTTTTCTTGTGCAAAGTTTGCCTAACTTGGTTGGTTGTTTTTTTCATGTTCATATTGCTAGTTTTGAATTTAAAACTTTGCTAAACCATGTTGAGCTGCTCTTCTTTTTTTGTGGTGTAGGAATCTATCCCTGTTCTTCCCATGCTATTCCTATCCCGTTACCAAATTTCCTGTTAAAGCAGTCATGCCCAGAAACCCATCTGGTTTGTTAATTATGGTCTACCTGGGTTCAGAAGAGCCATCTGTGTCACCGGTTACACACATGTGTGAGAGAAGCACAAAGAATGCTTACAACAACATGACCTAATATTGAGTGAAGTGGTATTTGTAAGAGCAAGAGGGCAGGTATGTAGCAATCCACCTAAGCATTATTTTGCTAACTATCTGCTCTTAGCTATTTTGGTGGATTGACTGCTGCTCTGTATTCTTATATGCTGAATCACTAACATGGGTTGAATTTGTACATAAGCATGGAGGAATCCCATTTTTATCACCCTGCTTGTTTGTACAAGGGTGCATAAGATGCATTTGGAGGTAATTAGTATACATTGCATGATGCTGAGTGTGCCCCTAAATGTACTATATATCATGTAGCATGGGGCTTGGTTGTACATTGCTGTGCTTGGCGCTGTTGCCATTAGGTATAGGCTTGTACTTTCAAGTGTGCTCTGAAGCTGTTTGGGCCCTTGTGAAGCTCTGGCAGGAAAGGCTTTACTTCATTGCTTCTGCTAGTGATTTATTTCTTGTTGGGGGTATTATCGGGTACTTGTATTGAGTTTTATAACTAAGCTGGATATGTGTCAAAAAATCTTGAACTAGGAACCTGGGTTATCATGAAATATCTAAAAATCATCAGGAAGCGGGTACAGTTTGGATGTGAGAAATTTCATGCAAGGAGGAGCACTTAAGCCATTGCTTGCAGTTTCTCTCCTTGCTTGTTCAGAGTGCTTGGAGCTGTACTTTTTGTGACTGTGAGGGAGAAGAGCCGAGGGCCTCTAGGCAAAAAGCAGTGAATGCGGAAAGCGCCAAAGACTTTTGTTTTCCCACTGGCTGCTATTCACCATACTTCCTCATTCCACAGGGTAGAGATCTGGATTTGCAAACCTGTATTCTGGAAACAGGAGGCCATGCCTGAAAAATCCTTGATGCCTATCAGAGCAGCCTAGTCGGTAGAGACACCTGGAGAAGGTCTCACTTGGCTATGAAGATTCTTTTGGAACAGTGACAGTAGAAGTGCGTGCTTATCCCGATTGGTCTAAAATATGTCTCTGGTGTAGGATCTGGGGGAAGGATGTGGCAGAAAATAGTTCTGTTCTTGTTCCATGCCTTCAAGTGGTTTCGATTTAGGGTCACTGTATCAGTTTTATGGCGTTGAGAGTGTCTGATGCACCACAGATCACCCAGTGGGTTTCCATGGGCAAGTGGGGAATCAGATCCTGGCTCCCAGAGTCGTAGTCCAATGCTCAAGCCATCACAACATGCTGTCTCTCACAGAAAAGAGGGTGTTGAGCCAAACGTCAAAGAATTGTGAAACTCATTTGTGTTGGCCACAAGTGGGGAATTATTAACTTTTTTCAGTTACAGCTGTATTGATTTCAGGAAGGAGAGAGAATCATTTCACTGTTTAAAAACTAGCTTTTTAAATTTTAATTTAGCATTGCAGTATATGAATACCAATAGTTTCATTTCAGATACAGTCTGTTCAAAGTCACACCTTCATCTAGTTAGTATATACTCTCACAATTAAGAAACAAAGACCAGCTTTTGTAGATGTGAGCAGAATCCCCAAAACTTTTTAGCGAGATACTTTATGCATAAGCATAGGGCTGTATCTTGAGGCTCCATTTATGTTATCTGTGGAATTTGTCAAAACTTAGCCAACAATGTAGAAGCTGCTGTTACCAACTAATGTATAATTGTTTTGATATAATTAGAAGTCTGGTTTTTAAGCCTAACTACACTTGCTTCTCACAATGACTACAGACCCATTGAATCAGTGGGAATTGATTCCATTGATTCAGTGCGTTTGCTCACAATTGAATTTAGGCTTTATGTTGTGTTGGTGTTGGTGTTGATGTTTTGTGCCTTCCAGTCGTTTCTGGCTTATGGCAACCTTATCACAGATTTCTTGGCAAGATTTGTTTAGAAGGAATTTGCCATTGCCTTCCTCTAAGACAGACTTGCCCAAGATCACCTTGTGGGTTTCCATCACCCAGTAGGAATTTGAACCAGTAGGCCAGGGTTTGAATCCACACTCAACTGTGGAGACCCCTTGGGTGACCAGTCACATTCTTTCCGTCTAGCAAGGAAAGCAGTAGCCAACCTGCTCTGTATAAATATTACCAAGAAAATTCTGCAATAGGATTGCCATAAGCTGAGTTGACTTGAAGACTTTAGTATATCTCAGTAATATGACTAGGGGTTTACCTGTGGCATACAATAGTTTTAAGACAGTAGATGTGTTCCTGGGCTTTCCTTCTTTAACAGAAACTGTGGTACCAGACGTAGAAATAATATGGTTTATACACAAAAACAGAAGAGCAGTTAAATATGTTTGAGCGATTTTTTAAATTCAAAATTAACAATATGTCGATGTGAAATAAAACAACCAGGTCAGGTAAGCTTTGCACAAGTAAACAAAACCATTTTGAATCTCCAGGAGACCACTTGAAAACTTCTTCCAAATTGCATCCAGATCCATACTTTCTCAGCATGCCAGGGTAGCTGGTGAGTCAGGCTAATCTGCTTTCTCCTTCATTATGTTTTGTTCTTCACATATGCTCAGTAAATGATTCTGGGGGCAGCTGCTGTTTACCTTGCCTGTTGTATGTAAGTTCACACAGCTACTGAAGGATCACCTAGAATAGAATCGCATTCTTTCCAAAGTCAAGTTTTATTGTGTTGTTCACCACAGACACACTGCTGCAACTCAACACTGAAAATCTGTCTTTTTCCAGTCCTCTTTCACCAGCTGCCCAATTCCAGTACTGGGGGGGAAAACCCAACAACTTTCCAGCCAGACGGAAGACAAGAAGCAGGTGGCTGGGCTGGGCTTCCATAAAATAACATTCTAAAAAGGAGCTTCTTTATCAAAGGCTTTGTTAACTAAAATATGCCTGCATTGCTAGTCGCATCCACTAATGTCTGCCCCCAGAAACAAAACCACCATAGATGAGTATGGGTATCCCTCTTGTTCCTACATGTCCAGCAGTGACCTGAAACCATTTTAGGCATACTTTAAATAGCTCTTAAACTGTGTTAAAGGCTATTTTTGCAGAGGCTGCTGTGTTGTAACAAACATGCTTTTCTTGGTAGAAAGAAGAGGATTTGTGAGCTATGGCAACGAGTAGCATGGGTTACCCCATTTAGGCAGGGGTCTGTGCTAACGCCTGTGTGAGCTGTGTTCCTCTGAGCTAGAAGTTCCTGTGCAACTGGTTCTTTGGCTTCCCCCTTGGACTGAAAGCTTCTAGTTCCCTCAGTCTTCTGTGCAGATACTGAAAAGAATGTGTTACGTGTTGCCTACAGAGGCTGTGTCAGCTATAGGACCACAGGTTGACTTAAAAGAAGTTACTCTTTTTTAAAAAAAAGGTTACTTCTCAGTTCAGGAGTATTCCTGAATGTCCAGTACATTGTGCAACATAGCATAAAGAGTTTTCCTGTCAAAACTCCACTACAGAATTAAAACCATTTAAGCTGTTCATTTAAAAGCTAAGATAAAAGTAGTATGGCAGACTAATACAGAAATCCCTTTGCACAGAGACTGTTCCATTTCTAAACACCAGTTGGAATAGAAAGATTCAAGTCCTGACACAAGGACCTCACAGAATAAGCTAACCCAGCTTCCCTAGGGAGGGGCTTCCAGAGTCTGGGAACAACCAGCAAGGCGGCCGTTTCATGTCTTCCCACTACATGTGCCTGTGAAGGTAGAAAGATCAAGAGAAGAGCTTCCCTGAGAGATCTTGGAGCTTGGGCAGGCCCATATGGGATGATACAGTCCTTCAAATATTGTGGACCCAAACGTATAGGTTGTCATCATCAGCACTTTAAATTGTACCCAGAAATGGACTGGCAGCCAGTGTAGCTGTAACAGCAAGGAAGTTGCATCATCCCTATAACCAGTCTGCTTGGTAATCTGGCTGTAGCTCTTTGGACCACCTGCAGTTTTTGAAGATTCTTCAAGGGTTGCCCCATGCAGAACATGTTATAGTAATCCACATGGGATGTTACTAAGGCATTTGTCACCATGGCCAACTCAGATACCCATAGGAAGAAGCACAGTTGTCACACTGTTTTTCTGTGTGCAAATGCGCACGTAGCAATCCTTGAAACTGGAGCATTCAGGTTCAGAGATGACCACAGGAGCACACACAACTGTCTTCAGGGGGAATGTAACCCTATCCAGCACAGACTGGATCCCTGTTCTGTCTTTTGATGAACCAGAAGCACTTCTGTTTTGCTTGTTTGTTTGTCCTCCTCCAGACCACTTCTATTGATAGGAATCAGTTTAGAACTAAAACAGCTTCTTTAGATTGAGGTGGAAAGGAAGGGTATAGACATTCTGTGCATATCTTGCTTTCTCCCATGGTGGGATTTAAGGCTGCAGTCTTCCATCGAGACTCTCACTGAACTGGCCAGCTGAGCTTGAGCAAAGGGGCTATACTATCTGCCATTAGGCCAGGACGTAAGCCACTTCAAAGTGGAGGCTGAATTTTGTTTTCTTCATTTGAGAAATTTAGTCTTGGCTACAATTAACAGCTTTAACAAGTTATATTCACAGTTTTAGTAATCCAGAGACACACAAACTTGCCTTTGGGTCCACAAAGGTTACTACACATTTGTACTTGTAGCCGAGGGTTTGTGAGGCTTCCTTGGATAGCCAGGTGCAGACAAGTTATTGCAAGCAGGTAGCATTCTAACTTTTTCTGTTCTTTAAGAATTATTTTTTTTCAAGAAATTAATCAAAATTACAATATATCAACATTTGGGTTAATGTAAAAACAAGCATCAGTTTTCAACAGTGAAATTCATACAAAATAAAATAACAAATCAACTCTATATGGAAGCTGGTAAGAAGGAAGAAAAAGTGCAAGGTACCATATTTGCCGACATATAAGACGCACCTGTGCGTAAGATGCACCCCATTTATACATTGGCAAATACTGTTTGCTGGCATATAAGACACACCGGCGTATAAAACCCCATTTTCAAGCAGTATTTTTCAGGGAAAAAAGTGCGTCTTATATGCCAGCAAATACAGTAGTTATTTGTCTCATTGGTTAGGTCTCAGGTGGTTCATTGTGTAACGCATCTTTGCAATGTCCCAGGTGTTAAGCTGGGGGGTTTAGCCAGGGTAAGTCATCATTAACACATTTGGTAAAGGGGAGCCATTTTTCAACTTTTGTTCTGTGTATCCTTTGGAGTTTTGCATACTACCGGGTAGCTTCTCCCTTAGCCGTGGATCCCAAACCCTTTGCCGGCAGTTTTCTCAAGAAAGGTCCCCTCTCTTCTGGTTCTTTGTGATTTCCAGTTTAGTGGCAGCTGTGGAAAAAACCATTGTTGTTGTTGTTGTGCCTTAAAGTCTATTTCCAACTTAACAGTGACCTTGAGGCAAACCTCTTGCCGGGTTTCTTGGCCAGATTTGATTAGAAGTTTACCATGGCCTTCCTCTGAGGCTGAGTGTGGGTTACCACAGCGGAGCGGGAGTTTGTGAACTCTGGACTCCCAGAGTCCTAATCTAACACTCAGACTACTACATCCTGCAGACTCTTGAGGGTGCAGCGGGGGGGTTGCATGCTCATAGCCTTTGCCGTGGGAGTGTGCTTGCCTACGTGAAGCGCATCCGCCACACAACACAAAAGTTGATTTGATTCTTGGTATCTTAGCAGTTTGTGTCATCCATGCCAAAAACGGAAAACTAACTTGAAAGTGAAGGAAGAGCAGCTTATTGAGAGGAGGTGGTCTTGGTCGAGCACTGCCATTCAGTAGTACTGTCTCTCCTCCCAAATATTGGGGGAAAGAGTATGTGGTTTCTGTTTTTGAAAATGGGAGTGCCAGCTTTCTGCAAGTTTTTTGTTTGTTTTCAGGTGTTTTATTAAGATAAGCAATTATAAATATACGGGTTGCTGTGAGTTTTTCGGGCTATGACATTGTGTTCTAGTAGTATTTGCTCCTGACGTTTTTTTTGCCTGCAGGCGAAACATCAGGAGCAAATACTACTAGAACGTGGCCTCAAAGCCCGAAAAACCCACAGCACCCCATGGATTCTGACTGTGAAAGCCTTCAACTTTACATCGAATTATAAATATAGCTCACTTAATTCAGCCTGAGTTTTCCCACTGATGGTGGAGGGTGGCATTTCCTTGTGACCAGATCCTAGTCTCAGCAGGCTTCTGCAAGAACCAGTGCAGCTCCTGACTCTAAAAAGGTTGCCCACCTCTGATCTTGCTTGTCTAAATTCAAATTGGGGAAATGAGCAGGTCTCAGATGCTTCCTAATTGTCAGGAAGTGACGCATTCAGTGTGTGCATCATGAGCGACAGAGGTGTCTGTGGAAATTCCTTCCTAAGTCTCTGGCTTCCCTTCTAGGTCCCACCCTTCTTGGCATACATTAGCTGAGCATTATAGCTCCCATGCTGTCATTACACATCTGCCCCTTGGTGAACTCTGATGCTTCAGCATTTGCTCTCTTAATTCACCAAAGTATTAAAGACCAGGTGAGTTGGCAAAGGGTGTCATGCTGGGACCTAGAAGGAGCATAGGCAAGTACATGAAAACAGGCTTTGTGGATTCATTCCTCACTTAAACTGCTTTCCCCTTCTTTGATTCCTGTTCTTCTGCTTCAGTTTGAAATTAAGCATCTCCACCTCATACTCAAATGGATCTGCTTGTCTGTGTAATCTGAATTTGCTCGTATGGAGTATTTTCTTAAACCTGGCTAGATGGATTCCATTTGAATCCTTTCCCTTTTCAGTGTTGGCGTGTTAGTAAGCTATACTGGTCTCTTGTTTCTCTGTACGAGCGATGAGAATTCCTTGGAAGAACTCTCAGTTCCTGCAGGTGACTTGCCCGGACATGTGTTTTCTGAAGTGGGTGTGTCCTCTGAAGCTGCTGTTAGGCATTTTACCCCAGACAGCTCTAGAGGTAATGAGGCTGATTAACTTGTAATTGCTGGACGTCTGTTTACCTTACGTGCTAAGTGTACTTGGCTGTTCTAAATTTACCTACCTAGGTTAAAGGTATCATTGCTACACCTCTGAATTTTGGACTGAATGGTTTGTTGTTTGCTTTTGGGGAGGCTAAAAGCTGCTTTGTAGGTTACCGTTTTAGTGAGCAGCTACCAAGTAGATGCAGCTTCCTGCCATGGGTATCTGCATGGAAAAAGACACGTTCCTGGTGTAGTATTAGTGATAGTTGTGTATAGTCACATTTCTATGACGTTTCTATGGGTGTTCAAAGTCCTAAACAGTGTTTTTTTCCTTTTCTCTGCCAATAGACTTCATATTCAGAACACCTATAACATTAAACAAGCCCGGGGAGCTTCATGAAGAATATAAAAGCCAGCTGCGAAAGGTAAACTTCAGCACAAATTATCATGACAACATTGTCATATTATTATTATTGCTGCTGCTGCTGCTGCTACTACTACTACTACTACTACTATTATTATTATTATTATTTCTTCAGCTCCTGATTTTCAAAGGGGTCATTACTGGAATACTGGTAACTATTCTGGGCAGTTAAGCCCAGGGCAGGAATTGTTTTGATTTATTAACAAGTGGGATTGCAGGGCATGCTAAATTTGAATGTAATGGCTTGTAGAGTACTGAAAACTCAGTGTTTCTTTAGTCTTGGCAATGATGAAGATGTGCTGTTATCTTCTTCAGTGTTCCTGAATAAAGCTTTTGGGAACATCTAAGCCTAATTGCTTGAACTCGTAGCTAGGCAGTACATGACAGACGCCCCATTCAGGCATCAGAAGTGTGTGGCCTTAAACATAAAAGGAGAAGAGTGCGCTAACTGTGCCCTTTCTGCTTGTGTGAAAAGCGCTAGGTCTGTGGAGGAAAAGGTGAAACAAAGGTCGTATACACCGAATCATCAGGAAGCAAAGGTGTTACTATCTCAGCCACCCAGGTGGACCACTTCAGATTTTGGGATATTTTGGGTCATGTGGACCACTTCAGATTTTGGGGTATTTTGGATTTTGAATTTCCATTTAAGGGGTGCCCAAAGGGGTTCTCAAATAAATGAGAAA
The DNA here is from genome assembly GCA_030412105.1 of Cyclura pinguis. NCBI lineage: Eukaryota > Metazoa > Chordata > Lepidosauria > Squamata > Iguanidae > Cyclura > Cyclura pinguis. The sequence continues at coordinate 287,560,767 of CM059601.1, read as the reverse complement.
AAGAAAATCATTCCATACCTGCTACTGTGATCTGCTTCCGAGGTTTGGGTGAGGCATATCCTGACTGCAGTAGGGCCTTTTTGGTGTGGCACATGGGCTTGAGGGTCCTGTTCCCAGGAAGACTACCCGGTGACAAGTCAGATGAAGACTCTGAACTTGCCCACACCCTTTACTGTTTGTTTTTCAGCAAATTATTTTTAATATGGTTTTAAATGTTTCAGTGTTTTGTTTGCTTGTTTACTGCCTTTCTTTCTTTTTTTTAATCAAGGTGATGTTTAATCCAGTATAAGCTTTAACTTTCCATACAATAAAATAAGACTATGCATAAAGATGAAAATAGTATTTATGTCAAAAGACTTGTGATTTTTCAAGAAAAAAGAAAGAATAAAAGACAAAAAAGAACAAGAAACATAGATTGTGGGTTGCCAGTCTTCTGTTATACTTTTGTGGGTTATCCAGTCCATTACCATATCAGCATTTATACCTAGAAGCTTCTATTCCTATTCTATTCCTATTCCTTCTCCTTCTGTTACTGCCTTTCTAACCTCCTTTGTTTCACGATGATGTGAACAGTTTTGAGAGGCTTTGCCAGAAAGAGAAGATGAAAATAACTTTAAATAAACTATAGGGAGTGCTCAGCTTCTTTATTGCAACAGCTTCACTGGCTCCCAGTTTGTTTCCAGCCACGGTTCAAAACACTGGTGGTGGCCAATAAAACCCTTCACAACTCCTCATCTGGAGGACTGTATTCTCCAATAGAACCCGCTTGTGTCTTGAGATCACCTGAGGAGGCCCCTTTCTCTGTCCCCTCACCCTCACAGGTACATCAGGTGGGAACATGGGAGACTGGGCCATCTCAGTGGCTGCTCCCAGGATCTGGGGCTCTCTTCCCAAGAGGTGAACCTGGCACACTTCTTGCTATCATTTCATAGGCGGGTGAAGATGTTTTTGTTTCAAGAGGCTTTTGAGGGCTGATTCCTTGGGATGTGGGGGGCGGAGTCCTTTTGTCATGTGGTATCTCATTTATATATAGTTGCTTTTCTTTTTAAAGTTCATGGTTTTAACTAACTTTAATTCTGTTGCTCAATTATGCTGTTTAACTTTTGTACAGTGTGAATTTTTTTGCTGTATCTGTTATCATTGTGGTAATCTCCTTGGAAGAGATGGGATGTAAATATGATAATGATAATAATAAGTAATAATATAAAGTCATGCTTCAAGGTAGTTCATCCCCATTGTATTTATTCAGTGGCTTTCTTTTTGCTGCTTCTGCCTTTTTGCAAAGTGGTTGAGAGCAGTGGGATGGATGAGGGAGGTTGTAAAGGATTTATAGTAATTCTAGAGCAACAGTGGGCAGCTGCAGGAGGGGACAGATCCAGAAATAACCATAAGTATGTTCCCGATTTATAGTTCCTGGGTTTTGTTTGGGCTAATTTTTTGGCTGGTTTTGTGGAGGTGGCTGCATGTCAGGAGGTTTCAAAGTGCCAATAGATGTTCCAGGATTAGTGCTTTACTGTGGGGGATTTTTTGCTCCCAATTTGTTACAAAAAAAGTCTGGATTCCTTGGGCTTGAAGGACTAGAAAAAAGGGGTTAGGGAACCATATATAGAGGAAGACAGTGGTACAGTATAGAACAAGGCAGACAAAAGGCAACCTGTGGGCCTCTTATAACCCTGGACCTGAAGCCCCACCACAGAAACCCAACATTCCCTTTAAAATTTAAAATGTTCTGGGAGATTTGCTCCCACCAGACCTTCACATACCTTAAACATACCAGAACTGTGAAAAATTGCCAGAGATGACACTGCTGACTTCTTGCTTGAAAATTTGGCGGGGGTGGGGGTGTCTGGAATGTGTTTGAAGTATTTAGGGTGTTTAGGAAAGCATTTGGGGGAAGTTTGGGGATGTTTCTAGGCTAGGGCAAAAAAAAAAAATCATGGGCTCTGGTGTCTTTGGCACACTGGTGAGGGCAGTTGGAGGAGGGCACAGGATGGAGAATTGTCCCTAGTCCCTAGCCCCTTCCCTCCCTAGTATAATAGAATGAATTGGTCCCTGTCCCCTTGATAAGAGCAGAGAAAACTAGAGGGGCTCCACTGCTCCCTGTTGCTCAGCTGTGAAGGATTCTACCCTGGAGGGTCTGTTTAGCCCCTTTTGATTTTCATGTGTAATGTGGCCTTCCTTCTCTTACTTGCTTGTAGCTGAGGGGTGACCAATTTCAGGAAGAGAGAACTTCTGAGGATCTTCTTCACAAGCTGATTGTAGAGGACACTGATGCAGGGAGGAGGAAGACGGAAGAGCAGAAGAAAGAGGAGCCATTAACAGTCAAAATGACCCAGGAACAGGTACTGTATGTAGCTTGATTGGACTGCATGTAATGTTTTCCCTAAATGTTTCTGGTTTTCCTCTGCTTCTCAAGCCCTATATTTTCTCATCACTGGGATAAATGGCTACAGCCAGCTATGACAGAGGGAGGGAAAGAAGTAGGGCCACTTTTAAAGAAGCTAAAGTAGTGGATGCTGTTCCACCTAGTAGTAGTGTAGAACGTGCTGTGGACTGTGTTGATCAATGATTTTCTCCTGTGTTCTCATTTTCTCCTGTGTTTTTGGTGTCTTATGTCAGGAGTGAGAATCATGCAACCCTCCAGATATTGTTGAATCGCAGCTCCTATCAGTCTCCTACCCATCATTTTGTTCTTGTTAATTGCTGTCAAGTTGACTTCACCTTATGATGTTTCACACTCTCTCAGCCTCAAAAGGAAGCAACCCCCCCCCCAAACAAATCTTGCCAAGAAAAGCCTATGATGGGGTATCTGTGATGGGGTATAAGTTAGAAACGAAGGCACACAACAACAACAAACAGCAAGGGCCATCTGCTCCAACTCCCTGCCATGCAGAAATGCACAACTAGAGCGCTCCCTGAGAGGTGCCCATCCAACCTGTGTTTAAATCAACCTTTATTCAGTGAGATCAGCATCCTCTTGGAGGTTGTACTGTGTATTAATTGCCATCAGATTGACCTTGATATATAGCGACGCTGTGAATGAGACACCTGGAAGACACTCTGTCATCAACAGCCCTGCTGAGGTCTTGCAAACTCAGGGCAGCTGTGGCTTCCTTGATGGGGTCTATCCATCTGTAATGGGGTCTTCCTTTTTTCCTAATGCTTTCTACCTTCCCAAGCATTATTGTCTTTTCTAGGGAGTCACGTCTTCTTGTGATAAAGCCAAAGAACAGCAGCTTCAGTTGACTCATCTTGGCTTCCAGGGAAGGTTCAGGCTTAGTTTCCTCGAGGACAAATTTATTTGGCTTTTTGGCTTCCTTGGTATACGTAGAACTCTCCTTTAGCATCACGTTTCAAATGAGCTGCTTTTATTCCTGTGAGCTTTCTTCGCTGTCCAGTTTTCACAACCACAGCTAGAAATGAGAAGCATAATGGCATGGACCATCTTGATTTTAGCCCATGGTAAAGAAAGCCAGGATATACAGTTCAGCAACTTTTGAAGGGGAACACAATTCCCTCCCTGATCTTAAGGTCACGTTTACTCCCTGTGTAGTGAAATATTGTAAAAAGAGCTTCTTAGGCAAGACTGGGATTTTCTTTTCTTCCGTGCCATGTGTTTTCTGGGAAAGGTAGAACTGGAAGATGTTCTGATACTTCTGAAAAATTTTCCACTGCTCTAAGTAATGTTACCTGATTTAGCACATCTTATTAATCAAACACATTTTAAGCTTTATGTAGAAATCATTTTGTTAGAATATTTGTAATAAGGAGAACAGCATATATTTCAGTTATGTTTAACAATCAGTGACTACACATGAAAGAATGCCTTTTTAGTGCACGTACCTAAAAAATGCTTTACTTGGTATATCTTACGTCAGCAGTTTAACTTTCTTTTTCTGAAGTATAACTGTAGTACCTTCAGCATCACTCACCATCTGGACTGTCTTACCAGTTCCATTGCAAGCTGAAAAAAGTCTGATTCAGTACAACTAGCTGGACATTCTATTTCACAAAAGATTGACTGCAGTATAACAGCCCAAACAACTACGAATAAATATATGTGTGCGTGTGCGCGTGCATATATCACATTGAAAAATTTCCATGAAAACATTGAGCACTGGAAAATTTTCACCCTACATTTCTGTTTTCCTCTGGAGTAGCCAGGTTCTAATTGAGCAGCCACAGGGACCAGCCCAGGGCAACATTTTGCATGAATTTGGACTCCTAGGGATTGGAAGCCCTGAAATGGGGCTCCTTCTTCCTCGTTAGAACTGTGTGAATGTGCTGGAAGATAGAAGGAATTGGCAGAAGAGGTGGGCTGGATGAGGAAGTTGAAGAGTCTGTCTGTGCTTGTGGCTGCAGTCTTGGACTTCCTTTTGTTGGGGAGAGACCTTCTGAACTCAAAGACTTAGGATGCTATTGTCAGTGCCAAGAAGAATTTGAATTCTGTTTATTCCTGGAAGAATGGAGGAAGCAACCTTGGAGCTTCGTGTGGTTCTTCATATAGTGCTGTGGTCCTCCAAAGGTTGTGGAACTGCATCTCCCACTTTTCTTTACTATTGGTTGGGGGAGGGGGGATTGGTGTGAGCTGCAGTGCTTCCTGATACTGATGGGTGAAAACTTGGGCAACTTGAAAAAGAGATTAGGTAGGTTTCTGTAAGGTAAACCTGTCAGTGGCTGCTAGTCATGATGGCTGTGCACTGCCTCCAATATCAGAGTAATTCAGCCTTTTAATACTAGCTGCTGAGGAGCAGGAGCTAAAGGATGCTGTCACATTCACATTCTGCTTCTCAGCGACATCTGGTCAGTCCCTGTAGGATCCTGAACTAGAATCCAGGGCTAGGCAGGACTTTCGTCTTACCCAGGATGACGCTTGTAGGCTCTTGCAGGCCAGATGTGAAACTCTGGCAGAAAAACAAATTTATTTCAAGAAAGCCCCAAGAAGTCAATATTATTTATTGACTTCATTTATTATTACAGAGCCTGAGGGGCAGCTGTTCCAAGAGCCCCTGTTAACGCAAGGACAGTTAGTAGAAGTAGAAATGGGGCGTAAACTTATCTGGGATGCTGATGCACTTAAAATTTCTGGGTTGGGCAGTTTTTGCTCTTCCTCTTCTCAGCCTTCTGCTTCCTTCTCCATTTTGTTAAAATTTCTATTCTTAGCAGCTTTTAACATTTCTGTTTTTTTCCTTAAATCGTTATAGCTAACACATCTGATTTTGTTCAGAACAACTCTAATGTAACCACACTGTGGATTTTCTGGAGACTTGAAACATTTGTTAAAAGAAGTTGCGTATTGCTAGAGTGACATTTGTGAAATATCTGCTAATCTTTGTCTATTCACTTTAGTTTCCAGAACGCCTCTCTGATTCTGAAAATGAGGAACCGTTTCAAGGCAAACCTGCGCATCGGTCAGCTTTTGTCTCCAAGGGAAGCACCCACTCAGGCGCCTTGCTGGCAGGGTGAGACCTCAGACCAGACTTGGATTTTGGCAGTGTATAGGGAAGGGTGAGGAGGGGGGCGTAAGCCCGAGGAGTCTGGAAAATGCTAAAGAGGTATAGAATCTGTTCTGGGACTGAACCGCAGATTATAAAATGAGAAGAATGTATGGGTTTATAAGGTGGTATTTCAGTGCTTAAGCCACTGACAGCAGGAAGGAAGTTGCAACTCCAGGCTTTTTTGACACTGGTAGGATGATGGCACCATTGCATGGAAGATTAGCAAGATCTTGTTCATCTATTTCATGGCAGACAGGTGGACCAGAAATGCTTAATGTTTGATGTTCTTAATGCTTAATGTTTGGGTTTCATGGGCTCCTAATGATCTCCATATGACACAAACATGATTCTTTAGTGATTGATGTTTATCATAGTTTGGTATCCCTGCTTGAGTATCTAATATACAAAATGGTTTACAATATTCAAAGCAAAGTTTAAACCAGTCAGAGCTGACTCTTAGATAAAAAGGCAGGGTTACCTAAACAGTAGCAGCCAGTGCCTGTTTCCATCACATAATGTGCTTGGTCAATGGCAGTCTCTTCCTGCTTCCTCCCTTGTTAGCAGAAAACTTGGCATCAAGGGCAAACTGGTGTTTACTCTTAGTATCTTGGTGTTTTAAATGAAATTGTCAGTGTCTTATTTGTTATTCTAAACTGTGTTTTCTTCTGTTTTAGAAACTTGAGGTCTAAAGTAGAAAGGAGCCAGAGTTGCAACGATACCCTTCGGGATAGATCGAAGAGCCGGCAGAGATCAGCTCCAGTCAGAACAAAGGTACCTGAGGATGGTTGAGTAGTAGAAGCACCATATTAAGTTCCTGTTTTCTGAAAATGTCCTGATTCGTCCTACAGAGAAAGCATTTGACTTGACAGTATGTCTGGGGCATGTGACAGGTTGTTAATGGCATTAAATTTTTTTTTTTTGGTAATTGTTTGTTTGTTTGTTTACAACATAAATGGTTCTTTGCCTACTGCAAAGGGTTATTTGTAATTCTAAAGACTGTGACCCATCATCTGTCTTCCATAGTACCATGGCATAGCTCTAATGTGTGTGTCTTACATTTATATACTGTCTTTCCTCCTGTGAGCACAAGGAAACTTACATGGCTGTCTTCCTCAAAACTTTGAGACTTGGATCAGGCTGATAATCACTAGCCGAAGGTCATCAAATGAATTTGTGGCTGATTGAGAACTAGACCCTGAATCTCCCAGGTCCTAGTCCAAAATTCTCTACTCTGACAGTCTACACCATTTTGACAAATCTGCTTTGAAATGAAGACAATCTTCAGCCCAATTTCAGTAGCAGATTTTAGCTGAGTGTATGGTTGGGCTCCGTCCTGTCTCTCAAATGTTGCAGGGCAGGTGGATACTCTGAAAACATGAGAGATCTTTCAGATGTCCACTCTGTAGCAGTTGAAAGGATGTCATTGTGTAACTCAAAAGTTTTATGCCAAACAAAATCGAACAGTGGAAGTGATTGCATCAGTTTCAGTCTTTCATATTATTCTGTGCTTCTAATTTTGCAAACTTCCATGGACGTCTGTCGTCTTCAAAATCACAGCATTTCCTGTTCTTCTTTAGTGGACATTTAGATTTTAGATTAACATGGAATGTACTACCTCATAAAGTAATGAACTCTTCTTTGGAGACTTTTAAAGGGAGATTGGATAGCTGTCTCTCGGAGTGCTTTAGCAGCGTGTCCTGGATGGTATGGGGTTAGGGTAGATGGCCCTTGCATCCCTTCCAGTTCTCATTCTGTGATTCTGAAGGTGGCTGGATGTTACAGGCATGTTAACGATTTGGTTGGTTCACCACCTACTCAGATGTGGCTGTCTTTCTTACAGGTTAACGTTCCACCCACATGCCCATTAGCATGCATCTAACTGTAATGAAAGAACTGCGGTAATTGGCACGAGTACTTAGGATTATTATCATTATATCATATCAATAATATCAGCAGTATTAATGATGAGGATATCATCATCGTCTTGAGTCCACCTTTCATATCTTGTGCAGTATTCAAAGAGATAGCCACGTTGGTCTGTTTGAACATAAAAAGACACAAAAAGTATCCAATAGCACCTTAGAGACTAACTGGGAAAAAGGAATTTTCATGAACTGTAGTCCCTGAAAGCTTATTCTTAAAATTTCTTTTTCACAATTAGTTTCAAAGGTATGACCAGACAAGCTAACAGTTGTCCAGAGAAAGGTTATCAGGACAATCAGAGAAAGGTTATCAGGACGATCAGAAACCAAACCTTATGAGGAGTGACTTAGGGAGCTGGGTGTGTTTAGCTTAGAAAAGAGAAGATTGAGAGGTGGCATGATGGCTGTCTTTAAATATTTGAAGGGATGTCCTCTAGAAGATAGAGGCAGCTTGCTTTCTGCTGCTCCTGAGATTAGAACGCACATCAGTGGATTCAAATGACAAGAAAACATTACATAAACCTGCCTAGCTAAACATTAGGAAGAACTTGACATCAACAGCTGTTTGGTGATGGAATAAATTGTCTTGGGAGGGGATGAACTCTCCATCTTCAGAGGTCTTTAAACAGAGGTTGGATGAGCATCTTTTTGGAATGCTAGCTACTATATAAAAGTCAAAGTTTGTCTGCACATTTGTCTCTTTGTCTGCGTCAGCATATGATTGGCTGTGTGAGGCGGGAAGACCTCATATGATTGGCTGGCTGTGAAGCTTCTATGGAATCCTGGGGTTGACAGTTCAGGGAGGGGCCTTTAGAATTCTCAGCCAGAGAGCTCATGGGCCTCAGGCCAGTTGCTATGGAGACGAGGCCTACCATCAATAAGGATGCCAGAAAACTTTTGGGAGGTGAGTAGATTAGCTGAAGAGGTTCAGGGCACACATCTTTCTCCTCTAATGCCCTGCTATCACCTCGGACTTGGAACTGCTAACACAGTAGAAGGGACACTATGGGGAAAAGAAAGAAGAGACAACGTACTAACTCTGCAACACAGGCTATACCCAAGCCTACGAAACAGCTGAAAGTCGACAGCTACTTAACAAGTAAGCAGACATCTACTGTAAGTAACCAAAATAATCAAACTCCCTCTTATCTTTCTGGTAGACATAATATACTGGAATGGGACTTGCAAGCAGAAATTGAAAACCAGCAACTCTTAGATTTTCCTTCTTTGGTGGAAAAGGTTGCCGCCCCCTCATTCAGAACAGCTTTTGCAAGCTAAGGGTGGAAAAACTAAAAATCAAACTTGACAAACCTAAAAAACAACAACTTGACTGATTTTCTATCCAGACAGTACCTTCTGACAGCGCAAACTGTTATCTCTATTTTCGAGCAACTGTCTATAATCAAAACTAAAGTAGATGTTTTAAAGGAAAACCTTATAAAACTTACTGAAAATCAGCAAAAAGACTCTTCTGCTAAAGCTCAGATCATCTGTACAAAGTGTACTACAAAATTAGGCAATAAGGAAGCTATGGATAATTCTACCCCCACTTGGGGAATGAAGAATAGGAAACATGAGGACCAGAGTCAGCTGACTACATATATGAAGAGGAGGGACAAACAAATATCTTGTGGCTACACATCAAAGAGGAAAAGGCATTCAAACTGCAATTACTACTTTCAGCCCAATCAAATCACTTTACAAATATCAAATAACAGAGTTAATCAATCAAAAGAAGCAATAATTCTATCCTTAAGTCAGCTATTATGCTGTGAAAGGCAGTGGGTTGATCTGCAGACAGCTGAATGGTTATCAACCCATAGAGGCTGTGAAAGAATTTAACCCACAATCTCTAACATGTTGTTTAAAATGAAGTGTTTCCTGCATCTTTTTTCAATTTTCTCCACACGTGTATTTTGTACAGAGGAACTTAGACAACTTTTAAATCAACCCAGTCAAGAGAATATTGAAATTTTAAAGAACAAGTGTGAAAATGTGACTCCAGATCATTTTAAAGACGTTTCATCAGTCCTGCCCTTGAGTAATGAAAGTTCAGAAAGCCAGCCTGTACCTCCTGTAGCAAAGGAATGTGGGAATGATACCCTGGAAGGAAACTTGATTAACTCTTATAATGCCCTGCCAGATCTAGAACAAGCTGATATCCTTAAAAGACTGGATGACCTAAGAGAAACTTTAATGGCAACTCGCAAAGTTGCTAAACCACTAATTGACCTGGTTCTACCACCTACCCATTCTGAGGGGAAACATGCTGGCATCTCGGATCCTCCTTCTGCCGTGTGGACCTCAGATGCACAGAACATCAACATAGAATCTCCTGGGATAGACCCAAATTCCTCTATCTTCCCCTCTGAAAAATCAGTACAAGATCTGGCAGTTCTGAAGGATAAAAAGCTGGAAGTTGATGTCAGACAAGATGAAGGTTCTGAATGCTGGGGAGTTTATGATTGGCTGAATCCTCGGGAACAACAACTAGAGTCAGATGCTAAAAGAACTCAGGAGTACGAGATGGACTGCAGTTTAAGCCACCCAACAACTGACATCCTTACGAACTCTATAGGCAAAGTTCTACCACAAGAATCAGAGGAAACTATGACAAAGGCAGTCTTTGAGGCAGAAAGTTCAATACACAGGGTTGAGATAAATTCTCAAACTTTTCCTGATTCCATACAGCAGCAAAAGTGCAGCAAAGACAGGCCAAATCGTGATCTACATGCCCATTTAGATAACAGAGGAATTTTGGATTCCATCTTAACTGCAAATTGACTGGAAGAATCACATCAGTCACCTACAGACCTCAACAGAAAGACAGTTATCCCCAAAAATGAACAAGATGGTATTATCCGGATTTTGACATGGAACATAGCCGGTTGGAAAAACAGAATGTCTGATGGAGACCTGTTGGGTTTTCTTTTCAAGTTTGACATTGTAGCACTCCAAGAGACTTGGCTAACTACTGGTGAAGAAGTTTATTTACCAGGCTGTAGAGCCTGGTCTATTCCAGCACATAAATTTAAGCCAGAAGGGTGGGCCTCAGCGGGATTATGTGTATTTGTTAGGGCAGAGCTGGGCTGGCAAGGAAAGCAGTCGGCCTTTAGAGAGGATATTCCCTATCTCCTAGCCATCCAATTCAAATACAATCATCTGAAGTTGTGCTATTAAACACATATTTACCTTCATACTCCTCCCCCTATTTCTCACCCAACATCTGGGTGCAATTAGAAAATATTATTCTAGAGATAAGGATAAGGATAAAACATCCTAAAGCAACTGTGATCCTATTGGGAGACTTTAATGCTAGGGTAGGAGCTTCCTTGTATGATTATGTACTCCAGGGTATTATACCTGAGGAGTACCTATTAAATGACACATTTTGGCATTCCAGTGATACCAAAAAGAATAGGGCTGGTTCCAAATTCATCTCCCTGTTATACACATGCAGTCTTCATATTTTGGGAGGCAAAGATAGTTGCTTTATATATCCTTTTACCTTCCATGCCAGGAATGCAAGCAGTGTTCTGGATTATATATGTGTTTCTATAAACAACGCTAATTTATTCTCAGAGATTCAAGTTTACGTAAGGGAGGACAGCGACCATCAACCAGTTGTAGTCAATTTTTATGGCAGTTCTGACCTGAGACCACTTATACCACAAGACGAAAGGCTACTCGCCAACCTTGAAGTTAGGCAGAATAGGAGGCTTAAGTGGGCCAAGGTAGATATCGAGGCAATTTCTAGTTCTCTGAACTCTGAGAGAGCCCAGTCTTGTGTGAAAATGATCGTTACTCAAGACCCAAAGGAAATTTTTACTGGGTATGCCAATCTGTGTTTTATGTTAAAGGAATATCTAATAAACAAACTGCCAGTCAGAAATTTCCAATCCGTACAATCTAACTGGTTTGACCTGGATTGTTCTCACTCAAAAAAGACACTAAAAGGAGCCATGCATCTGGTTCAAAAGAAACCTACACCAGACAATCACACAAAGATGCTAAAGCTAAGACGCAATTGTAAAAAGCTAATAGCCTCTAAGAAGGCTCAGTATACAGCCACAGTCTGGTCTGAGCTAGAAAAATCAGCAAAAGGGTCAAACTCAGCTACTTTTTGGAATATTGTATCTGGCATGCTGAAGGAGCGTAAGCTACCATTTGACATTCCCATTCCAGCTTCAGTTTGGGAGGACTTTTATACTACTTTGTTTGCTAACCTCAATCAGGATTCCACAGGAAAGAGAACCATTGTGCAAATACCCATTGTTAGTTTCTGTCCTTGGCCACCAGTGTCGGTGACAGAAATTAAACATATCATCCAGTCATTAAAACCTAATAAAGCACCTGGTGAAGATTTCCTGCCTCCGGCACTTTTTCAGGGCACATGTTGACTGGTGGGCACCATTGTTGGCAGAAATGTTTACATACATAGACAATACTGGCCATATTCCAACAGGATGGGAACTTTCCATCATAGTTCCCATATATAAAAAAGGAGATAAGGAAGATCCCAGAAACTATAGACCCATAAGCCTTATTGACATAACAGCTAAGATGTATGCAAAACATTTCTTAAGTAAAATTGAGGACTGGGTAACTGAGAAGAACATACTAGTGGAAGAACAGGCCGGGTTTAGATCTGGATACTCTACAATAGATAATTGTTTCATTCTACATCATCTTATTACCAAATATGCAACCGATGGCAATCATCTATTTGCAGCTTTTATAGACCTGAGTGCGGCATTTGACTCTATAAATAGAGACATCTTATGGAGGAAGCTGGCTAAGTTAAACATGGAACCTAGACTCCCTTATCTGTTAGAGGCCTTTTATACAAATACATCCTTGAAGGTACGTACTGGATGCAACGGCTCCCTTACTCGGAATATACCCATAAGACAAGGGTGTATTCTGGCCCCAATGCTGTTCAATCTCTATGTTAATGATATTCCTGAATTTCTTTATTCTACAGATGTACACATGCCAAAGATTTTAAGCAGGCATATTAATATCATTCTATATGCAGATGATATGGTTCTAATGGCTCATTCCCAAGTAGACCTGAGAAGATTGTTGAGGAAATTTAGTGCATATTGTGCCGCCAACTGTTTAAACATCAATAAGTCCAAATCCAAAGTGGTGGTATTTGGGAAAAGACGGATTAAATATAACTGGTACTTGGACAGGGAGCCTATAAATCAAACCGATTGATTTTCATACTTAGGGGTTGTTTTTACAGATACAGGGTCTTGGACTAATCATTTCAAACGAAGTTCCATTAAGGCTACAGCGGGTTCCAAAATGTTAATTAAATTGCTCAGTTATAATCACCCAGCTTCCTTGCTCCCCATTCTGAAGGTATATAAGGCAAAAATTACACCAGTTCTAACATATGGTGCTGAATTGTGAGGGCTATCAAAGGCCCTCCCACTTGAACAAAATCAAGCACGTTTCTTAAGGACTGTTTTGGAGACCGACAGGAATATTCCTGTAGCAGCAGTAAGAGATGAAACAGCCACTCATTCAATTTACAGTCTAACTATAATTAAAGCCTTCAATTACTGGTGGAAGATCCTTTCATTGGATTCTGACGGATTTCCAAAAAAATGCCTGGAAGAACAAATGGGCAGTTTTCAACACACTTCATGGGTTAGCCAGCTTTATCAAATTATCACACATCTTGGTTTTTCAATACAGTATCTATTTTCGGTTAGACATCAGGCCGTAGGAATATTTAAACAAAGAGTTATGGATGTAAATGCCCAAATTGATATTGAGACACTCACGAATATTAGGTCGATGAAATGGTTGGCTGGAAATAAAAAATCCTTTCAAATAGAAAAATATCTGACAATGGCCCTGACCCAATATTATAGAACAGCTTTAACCAGAGCAAGATTCGAGCAGGTAGATTCCGTGGTCAGATACGGACGAGTCCATCAAGTGCCATATATCGAGAGAACATGTGTCTGTGGGGCATCTGAAATAGAAGATATTGAGCATGTCCTATTCAGCTGCAAACTATATGACACAGTAAGGGCCCAGTACCTACAGACAATACTCGACAGAATTACACACTGGGACCGTAATAAACGGTTAGCCCACTTTCTTCAAGGTACAGATACATACGTTGTAACTAGAACTGCTAAATTCATAGGTAGGGCCATTCAACTGAGAAGATGTTTTATTGAGCATATTGGGGTTGCATGTAAAGGTGATGAACTTATCTAAACATATGCTGGGTCTGTATTTTATTACCTTTTAGTCATAAAATCATAGAATCAAAGAAATGTAGAGTTGGAAGAGATCCCAGGGGCCATCCAGTCCAACCCCCTGCCATGCAAGAACACCCTCAAAGTACTCCCGACAGATGGCCATCCAGCCTCTGCTTAAAAACCTCCAAGGAAGGAGACTCCACTACACTCCCAGGCAGCATATTCCACTGCCAGACAGCCCTGACTGTCAGGAAGTTCTTCCTGAGGTTCAGGTGGAAGCTCCTTTCCTGCAGCTTGAATCCATTGCTCCTTGTCCTGGTCTCTGGAGCGGCAGAAAACAAGCCCTCTCCCTCCTCTACATGGCATCCCTTCAAATATTTAAACATGGCTATCATGTCCCCTCTTAACCTTCTCTTCTGCGGACTAAACATACCCAGCTTTCTAAGTCTATCCTCATAGGGCATGGCTTCCAGGCCCTTCACCATTTTGGTCGCCCTCCTCTGGACCTGCTCCAGCTTGACCATGTCCTTCTTGGATTGGGGTGCCCAAGATGAGGGCATTCAAGATGAGTATTCAAGATGAGGTCTAACCAAAGCAGAGTAGAGTGGTACCAGTACCTCCCTCGATCTAGACACCAGACTCCTATTGATGCAGCCAAGAATTGCGTTGGCTTTCTTGGCTGCCGCATCACACTGCTGACTCATGTTCAGCTTGTGGTCCACCAAGACTCCTAGATCCCTTTCACACATACTGCTATCCAGCCACATGTCCCCCATCTTGTATTTCTGTATTCCATTTTTTCTGCCTACATGTAGGACCTTACATTTCTCTCTGTTGAATTTCATTTTGTTAGCCTTGGCCCAGCTCTCCAATCTGTCCGGGTCATTTTGAATTTTGATCCTGTCCTCTGGCGTATTAGCAACCCCTCCCAATTTGGTGTCCTCTACAGATTTGATGAGCATGCCCTCTATTCCTTCATCCAAGTCGTTGATGAAGACATTGAACAGCACTGGGCCCGGGACAGAACCCTGTGGCAGCCTGCTTAGTCACTTCTCTCCAGGGTGAAAAGCAGCCATTGATGAGCACCCTTTGGGGGAACGGTCAATCAACCAGTTACAGATCCACCTGACAGTAGCCCTGTCCAGCCCACATTTTACCAGCTTCTTTGCAAGAATATCATGGAGAACTTTGTCAAAGGCCTTACTGAAATTGAGATATGCTACATCCACAGCATTCCCTTCATCTATCAAGCTAGTAACTCTATCATAAAAAGAGATAAGATTAGTCTGGCATGATTTATTTTTGAGAAATCCATATTGACTTCTCATGATTACCACATCGCTTTCTAAGTGATTAGAAACTGACTGCTTAATGACCTGCTCCAGGATCTTTCCGGGTACTGACGTCAGGCTGACTGGGCGATAATTATTTGGGTCCTCTTTTTTTCCCTTCTTGAAGATGGGGACAACATTTGCCCTCTTCCAGTCTGCTGGAACTTCTCCTGTCCTCCAAGATTTCTCAAAGATTATAGCAAGCGGTTCCGAAATGACCTCTGCCAGTTCTTTTAATATCCTAGGATGCAATTCATCTGGCCCTGGAGACTTGAATTCCTTCAGCGTGGCCAGGTATTCCTGTACCACCTCTCTACCTATTATGTGCCGCATTTCCCCTGCTTCCTCCCCTGCTCCCCAACCGCCAGGTTGAGCGCTTGTATCCTTCTGGGAAAAAACTGAGGCAAAGAAGGTGTTGAGTAGTTCTGCCTTTTCTCTTCCCCCTGTTATTAATTCGCCATTTTCTCTGCGCAGCGACCCTATCATCTCCTTTTTCCATTTGCTGCGGACATATTTAAAAAAGCCCTTTTTATTGTTTTTAATGTCTCTGGCCAGCCTAAGTTCGTTCTGTGCTTTAGCCTTTCTGACCTTCTCCCTACATCTCCTGGCTACTTGCTTAAATTCTTCTTTGGTGGTTTCCCCCTTCTTCCATTTCCTGTACACGTTTCTCTTAACGCTTAGCTCAGCTGAGAGTTCTTTAGTCAACCATTCAGGTTTCTTCAGATGCCTTCCATTCTTCCTCCTCATTGGCACAATTTTAGACTGTGCCTTCAGTATCTCCCTTTTAAGGAACTCCCATGCCTCCCGAACTCCTTTCCCTTTCACTATTCTTGACCACGGAATTTCAGCCAGTAGCTCCTTAAGTTTACAGAAGTCCACTTTTTTAAAATCTGAGACGAGTGTCTGGCTACACTTATCTTCTCCTTCCCACTGAATGCCAAATTCCAATAGGGCATGGTCACTCCCTCCTAAAGATCCAACCACTTCTACCTCATTAACAAAGTCATCTCTATTGGTCAGGATCAGATCTAGAATATTTGATAAGACAATAACTTACTATTATTGATTTAACTGAATTAATATATGTCACTTTATTTTGTCTAACTTATCTTATTCCATGACGTTTTATGCATTGTATCCTATGTATTGTGCTTTTTTATATTTTATCATGTTTGCTGTTAATTGTTTGATATGGTCAATTGGTTAATCAATAAACTTTAACTAACTAACTTTTGGGAGGCGTATGTGAGACAAATTAAAGTGATATACAGAGCATAGCCCATTTCCACACTACACTGTTATAGTGCTGTTATTCCACTTTCAACATCCTATGGAATCCTGGGATTTGTAGTTTAAGGAAGGGAATTTAAGAATTCTCAGCAGGGAGAGCTCTTTGGCCTCGGTAAACTACAAACCCCAGCATTCCACAGAATGTTGAAAGTGGAATAATAGCACTATAACAGTGTAGTGCAGAAATGGCCATAGTACAAGGTCTTCTCACTTCACACAGTAGATTGTATGGGTTCCATATGTAAGGAATCTTAAAGTTGAAATTCAAAACAAAAAATGCTTCCAGAAAAATGTAAAACCATTGCACAAATTCAACAGAAAGTAAAAAAAAAAAGCCAGTACACTGACATCACCAGACAACATAGACTGGGGACTATGGGGAAAAGTTACAGGTACTGGAATAGGCCGGTTGCTATGGAGGTGATGCCTAGCAGCAAGGAGGAGGACAGCGTATTCCCACAAGAACCCAACCTCTGTGTGTTAACAACTACGAATACTGATTGGATTGGGGAATATGGGGGGGGGGATCCCCTTTTTTTTAATTATAAGAAAAGAAAAAATAAAAAAATACATAACGTGATAAACATAAAGTGAAGGAAAAAAGGTTACAACAACAAAAATGCTTAGATTTCTAGTTCTCTGTAAATCTATTTACATAATATTACTTATTCAACATATTATAAATCAGGGAAAATTTACAGGTACATTAATAGGCCGGTTGCTATGGACATGAAGCCTAGCAGCAAGGAGAAGGACAGTGTACTCCTTCAGGAACCCAAACTGTATATGTAAATAACTCTGAATATAGATTGCATTGGGAAATATGGAACAAAGTTACAAGAAATGGAGAAGGAAGTTTGGTGAGTTCTTAAGAGGAAAATAAAAATCCCGGGCAACGCCAGGTAAATACGCTAGTACTTCTATGTTCCTGCATTGTAAGGGGTTGAATTAGATGGCACTTCTGGTCTTTTCCAGTTCTAAGATTCTGTGATTTTTCTGTGTTGGCCTCTCGTACCAGAGCAATCCTCTTGAACCAAAGTGTTTGCCTTGCAGGTGAGCCTGCTGACGAGCGCCTCTACCCCACTCATGGGTCTTCTCTCTTCCACCTGGAACAACCGCTGCCTCTCGGCTCCTGACTTGACGGCAGATAAGCGCCTGGTTCTCAGCGCTGCGGCCGCCGCTTCTTCCCTCTCCCTCCTCCCAAAGCCAGAGCGGTCCATCAGCCCCGAGAGCAACGACAGCATCTCCGAAGAGCTCAACCACTTCAAACCCATTGTTTGCTCCCCGTGCACTCCTCCCAAACGGCTTCCCGACGGCCGGGTTCTCAGTCCTTTAATTATCAAGTCTACTCCACGGAATCTGACTCGGAGTCTGCAGAAGCCAACCACTTATGAAGCAAGTCCCAGGATCCTGAAAAAATGGGAGCAGATATTCCAGGAACGCCAGATCAAAAAGACTCTCTCTAAAGCAACTCTGACATCTGTAGTCCCGGAGGGAGGAGACGATTTTCTAGTTCCGAGCGTCAGTTTGCTGGCCAAGGAGCCGCTGCAGGCATCAGCTGACCTGTCACCACCCAGTACTGTTGCACAGCCACACGCAGAGCCAGACTGTTTCCCCTCCATCACTGTAGCAAAGGTTGGCACCTCTTGCAGTATCAAGGGAAGCTTAGAGGCAGGGGCAGCTGCTCCAGTGGCACCTCTGGGGAGACCTAGCAAGAACCCTCTCAGTGCCAGAATCTCTGAAGTCTCAGACGCAAAATCGGCTTTACGCCTGGCTGGGTCTTGTCTGAACATCGATGCCAAAATGGTGCCCCGAAAGGTCATCCGGGTCAGCTCGGCATTTACAGAGAACGGTACCCAAGACCGCTCCATCAGGGCAGCTGGGAAGAAGAAATTGAAGTATCTGAACAGCAGCGAACTGAGCAACTTCCCCAACGGCCTCCGTATCGAGAAGGCAGTGGGCGAGGATCCCGCGTTGCTGAGGCGAGGGCGGAAGAGACAGTGCAAAACGAAGCACCTGGAACAGGCCGGCTCCATCAAGAAACTGAGGCAGCAGGCGGCCTGTCATGCGGGGCTGGCTGCTCCCGACCCCCTGAGGAGGAAGCGGGGGGCGGAGCGCAGGGTGCAGCAGGAAGAGGAGGACCGGCGGCTGGCCCTGCAGCTCCAGCGGAAGTTTGACAGTGAGAACCGGACAGTGGCCAGGCGGAGAGGGAGAGCTGACCAGTATTTCTTGCGGTCAAAGAGCACTACAGGTCCCAAGTAGCACTTAACGGAACAGTGTTGCCTTTTCTAGAATGATGTGAGCTTGATATTAAAAAAAAAAGATCTGGGGAAAAGGAAGTGCTGTTGTGTTAGCCTTCCATTTGCCCACCCTATTTGCATTTCTTTGTCGATGGTAAGATGAGTGTAAACGCTTGGGTCTCTCCACCAATGTAAGAGCCATGTCTCTTCCTGAATATGCTTCTGAGATCATAAATCTTCATTCTCAGGAGTGCATCACCCTGATCTAGGAGGAACACCTGTCTGTGGCTGTGCCGGGCAGGCTGGGGAGGGGGCAGCTCTTTCCAAGGGTCTTCAGCGTACCTGTCATTTATAACCGAGCTGGGAGTAGAGACGTCACTTTGGAACCTCCATTTTTGTTGTTCCTTGCTGTGAGTGTCCGTTTCAAAGCTCGAAAGCAGCCTTAAGCTGGAGAGGGGGTCTGGCCAGTGAAGTTTTGGATACAGAGAAATGTTAGTATTGAGCATTCAGATACAGGGACTGCTGCTTATTCTGAAACCATACAGATCACCATTTCGCAGAGGGAACATTTGCTATGTTTGCCCAAGTGTGTCCTCTGTTAGAGGACTCCAGTGCAGAAGGTGACATTTTGACCTCCTGGAGCAAGTCAGGCCAGCAGGGGTCAAAGTGCAAGGGAGCTCACTGGGCAGAATGAGAGACAGAGAGCAATCCTGCTCTCTTGCTCCCCCCCTCCAGCACACTCTTCCTTTGGTTAAACAGGTCCTTTGTCATGCTCCTTGTGAGCCAGACCGGACTGGAGATACTCGCTGTCGGTGCAGGTCCAGGCACTGCTCTGGGGACAGGATGCGCGTGCAAGCATATTGGGTGAATGGAGTCCTTCAAACTCTTTTTGGTGTTCAGTTTTTAAAATTGCACAGTTGAACACCATCCCTTCCCCAGCACAGAAAAACTATCCTATTCGTAACATTTTTGATCTGAGGTCGGATGGCGTCAAATGGCCACTTATAGGCCTTCCCCTCTCAAAGGTGGAGGTGGGTCTTCTGGATTATCAACGTTCCAGTGTTTTTCAAAGCCTTGATTCATTCTTGTAGCTTCACTCAGGATGAGGCCTTTCTCAAATCTTCCCAATGAGAATTTTGAGTGGAAAAGTTGACTCTTGATGAGTCCTCAAAGGTGGCCACTTGAGTCAGACAGGTACAGGCCCAGCTTAGTAGGAGAAGTCTGTCAGCATGTTCTCTTAAAGCTTTGTTGAACTAAAAGTGGCATCAAGGATCAGTATTGTGAGACCTACAAGCCTTCCTCGCCTGCTGGTGTTCAAAAGTAGAAAAAGAATGCTAGAAGAAAATAAGAATGACAGGATGCAGGAAATGGGGTGGAAATCCAAGGGTGCTGGGGTGGGTGTCTTCCCTGGTGGGGCTGGAGGGAGGCCAGGCATTGTGAGAGGGAGAAGGCAAGCTGCTGCTTTCTTGTGATGGGAAGCCACAGGACTGTGGACTTCTCTGTCTTTGATCACTGGCCACTGGGGATGAGCGGGCAGAGAGACACTGCAGCGATGTAGCCTCCCAAGGAAGAGAGAGGAAGGGATTGAAAGACACAGTGAGGCAGTGCCAGCCCTCCTGTTTTCTCTAGGGTGGTCTTTAACTGACGCCATTGAATATTGGACACTTTGAACAGTGTTCTTCCTTTTGATGCCATCCCTGATGCCAAACAGAGAGACCTTTGGGAATATGGATTAGTTGCACAAGTCTGCAACTGGATATGCAAGCTATTGAATGTATTAAAGGCCCTCCCCTCTGGCCTTTGTATAGAGGTGTGGGCCTTAAATGATTGCCGTTTGTCTAGTAATGGTTTTTCAAACACCCCAAGAGGTTTGGCGTAGTGGTTGCAAGCGTATTTGCCCACCTAATAGCCTACAAATGTGCCCAGTGTCTTTGTGTACTCCTTGCTGCCATGGGTCTGTTGCAACATCACCCTTTCTCGCTGGCTGCCTGTGTAGGGCAGAGACATAACCGTGCTTCCTCCACCCCTCTGCTGGAATCTCTTGCTACTGATATATGTGAATGCCAGCTTTCTGCATATCAGCTCTCATTTCTGTGAAACTTGATTGTTTTTGAAATAGGGTTCTGCTTATGGCCTAGTTGGCTGGTCAAAAGGGGAGGGTACTGTTTTCTGACATTTCCTTGAGACCTCCCACTAAGGAAGGGGTGTGGAGAGGGTGGGTATTTGGACAGTGACAGAAGGGTGGGTGGGGATTTTGATAGCAAGTGAATGTCTGCAACTGCCAAAGACGCAACCTGAGTCTGGAAACGTGCTCCTTTCTCTGACTCTCTGAACATTCTGCGGAAAAGCCCCATCCTTCAGGTTCTTTTTTGGATCAGTTGGCGGTGGGCATATCAGCGAAGAAAAGAAGCAGAAAGTGCCAAAAGATTGGATTTTGCAAGATGATTGTATTACGTTTTGTTACACACCCATCCGTGGTTTTTCTCTTCAGACACTTGGTGGGTCGCTGTCACAGGCAAAGCCAGCACTTTGTAACAGTGCTCTCAACAAAAGCAAAAGGAAGAGAAAGTACAAGCCTTAAAAGACTCCCTTGTGCATTTTTTTAAAGAACAGAACTGGCCTGGGGTGTAGTGCTTCAGGGGTTGCCTGTGGGTCTCCCTGATGGGCCCCCCAGACTATGGCCGCATCATGCTTTACTTGCCTTCCAGGTGGACACGATGCGCTTTGGAAGGTGCTGCCCGGAGCGATTTCTGCTTTCCGAGAGACCAGATAATGGTCTCTCAAGGTAACATTCCTTGCCTAAGCTCTGAATGTGGATGTGAATGTCCGTCAAAACACAGCTCTAGTCTGAGGTTTTGTGAGCCGGCTCTCCACCGTGAGATCAGAACTACACTGGGTCGACTGAGCTGGCCCCACCATCTTTTTAGATGTTGTATTATAGGAGAACGGTGGGAAACATTCTTCCTTCTGCAGTTGTTTCAAAACACTGCAAGCAGGTATGGAAATAGCTATTCACTATGCAAACAGACAACAACACCTTTTGGTTATAGCCGATGGGATTTTGTGTATGTCTGGTTTTTCTCGTGTTTTAACACTCAAGAGAGTTCCAACTAAAAAATAGGTGTTGCCGTATTTCTCTCCTTCCCCGACTCCCTTCCACCCTGGTATGCTTTAAATAATTTTGTGCTTTCATGTGTATTCTCAGCTCAGTACTTGAAAACCAGTGCAGTACAAGACAAAGCATCATATCTGAGATCGCAACTGAATCACTGTGGCTTCATCAGATTTTTTTTTTATAAAAACAAATGTGTTTACTGAGAAATGAATTTGTCTGTGTCTTTGTGAGTAGAAGTTTACATGCCTGTAAGGTTTGTTTTTCTTTAAAAAAATTCTTAAATATTTTATGGGAAAGCTTGATCATGATTATTTACTTTATCCTTTTCCTTCTCTCAGTCCCATTTACCTTACAAGGCACAGATGGAGGGGACAAGGGAGGAGGTCTTCTTGGTGGCTGCTCCCAGACTTTAGAACTCCTTCCCTTAGGAGGCCATGATGGCTCCCTCCTTGCTTTCCTTTTTCTGGCCAGTGAAAACTTTTCTATTGCAACAGGTTTTTAGAAACAGACTGCAGAGGGCTTATGATGATATGCTGTCTTGTTTTTATATCCTATCATTTAACACGGTTTTATTTCTGTAGATTATTTTTTCAAATAACACACATACATATAAATGTATATAAAACTGATGTTCTTGCAAGTTTTTAATGTGTTCAAGTTAAAATTTTCTGTAAAACTGCCTTGAGTCCCGTTATTGGGGAAAAGGTGGGTGATGATGATTATGATGGCAACGGCCAGTATCCTTAGTGGGTCATCTGCTGACCGTATTGCGGCAGTCTGACCCTCTGAAACTCATCTTAAAAGCCAGGCAGCCATACTGAATAAAGGAGTGCTGTGGCACTGGAGAGCAGGGCACTAAAGGATGACACGTCCAGCCCTGTCCCAGCAGCAAGCCACAGTGCAACGAGGGGTTGTGACAGGACCCCACAGGTTCTGATTGTTGCACCCTAGCTCACTGGTGGGAGGGGGCTGGACATGTCATCCTTTAGTGCCCCACTCTCTTGTGCTGGAGAACTCCTTTACTTGGTGCAGCTGACTAGCTTTTAAGGAGGGTTTTAGGAACATTCGTGGTCAGGGCCATAGTGCCATAATAGTAAATGTGAACGCAAAACAGATACAAGGTTGTAAGTCTAATTTAGAGCATTGTAACTGCCTAACAGGATGCCAAACCAGTAATATGACCACCATCATCATCCTGCCTTACTCTCAGCGCTGGGTCTCAAAGTAGCTTACAAAAAATAAAAGTCAAAACATACAAAAAATAATGTTAATATAAAATTTAAAAGCACACAAAACGTTTTAAAGAGTTTTCTGAAGGCCAGAACACTGTGTACATCCTTCAGCCCAGCCCAAACTTGGATGAGAACATCCATGAAACAGTATTTTGTTTCAGATGTTTCCATATTGGACAGACGCATGTTCCTAAAATGGGATCGCTCCAAGAAAGACACTCTTCCTTTCCCATTCTGCCCTCCTCACCAAGTTCCCTGGCTTTGAGCAGTGGAGGTCTGTTCTGTCAATCAGATGCAGCAGGTTGACATTTCCAGCCGCTCTTGCCAAGGAGTAAGGCTATGACAATCAGAAGCAGGACCCCTGACCCCCAGAAGTCCTTGCAGCCTCACTTACCCATAGGAGGGGGCTGGAAATGTCTTCTTGCTATAGAGTTAGCAAGGAGGTTCTGAAGAAGGATTGGAGACGCCCCTCAGAATATTAACCACAGAGCAGTCTGAAGAATGTAACATTTAATTACATGTTTGAAGGTACAACACTGACCAGAGGAAAAAGAAAGAGGCATGTGAATGTCCCCCGAACCAGAGAGACACAAGAGTACAACAGCCAAGCAGAAGAAGTTCCTCTGCCGCAACGTCCCAGGTTTGAGGTCACCTTGAAGGGAAACGTCTAGCAGAACCAACCCATGAAAGAATCCGGAGAAATGGTACCACCCCTTCTATGCTAGTACTGAAAACCTGGTGGTTTGCAGAGCAGAAGATCCAGATGCCAGTGGATGGCATCTTCTAGATCCATTATTAACAGTCATTTCTCAGTACCGTTTCCTCCTCTGGATTGTGCAAAGGTTATTCCATCGAGTCCCTGGCGGGGTGTGTGTGCTTTAAGACAGCCTTTTCATAAAACCAGAATTCCAACACTGGTGTAGCTGTTTATTTCACTCTGCACTTGCTGCACGGATTTAAGGCACACTGTTCAGCTGGAAAAGGCCCTTGAAATGGTACTAACTGTTACATCTGTTTTCTGTTTTTCAACTTCACTGAATTAACAGAACTAAGCTACACTCGGCCCTTGGGCCTTCAACAGCCATGTAAGAACCGGATAGGCTGATGCCCTGTGTTATCACAGAAAGTTCTGGAAGATACGGCCACCTCTTCGTAGTTTTCTACACCAGATAACTCTTCAGTGCTTACAGTGAACTGTTCATTGTTTGCTGGGGGTTCCCGTAGCTGTGGCCCGCTCACTTTGACCTCAGCAGAACTTCTGAGCATCTGACTTTGGTCCATCTCATCTGCAACCACCCGCTTCTTGCTGACTGACTGGCCCTTGTCCTGGTTGCAGACGGCCACGGTGGCTTTGTATTCGTTCCGGAATTCCTTCAGCAGCTCTAAGGCCTTCCGATACTCCCGCCAGTTGTCTTTCCTCCTCCGCAGAACACACACTAGAAGGAACAGAATCAGCATTTCATCATCTTGCCTGCAAAAAGTCAAACAACAGATCTGTGTGCACCAGCTGAATTCGACACCCAGAAAAGCTAAAATGTGTGAGGTGACTGTCCAGACTGGCAAATGTATTTCTGTGCTGTTCACTGAATTTATTTGGTTTCTTCCCATGGCAAGCGGGTTACAGATAACACAGATACCAACAAATACAATCGTACAGTACTACAAAGGTGAGCAAAGTACAATCTTCTAGGTGTGCTGGGACTGTATCTCCCATCATCCTGCAATAAGGCTGTGCTGCGTAGGGCTGATGGCAGTTGCAGTCCACAATGTGAACAGCCACACTTTGTCCATCCTTGCTCTATTGGTTTCAAGACCTGTGGGCCACACATACAGATCTAAATGAAAATGTGTATATACACCACACACACACACTTGTGTATACCATGTTGTGGTTGTCTGCAGAGGAATCTTGGTCTTTGTGAAATACACATAAACATGATCCAGTTTCAGTGACACATCCTATTTTATCTTTTTTATGTTTAAAAAAAAGTGCCCATCGTCATCTCCTCATGTTCAGAAACCTCCATCTTCAACTTCCCATGTACAGGTTTTATTGCATTTGTAATGATTATTTTTAAAAATATATCCCATTCTCTATCTAGAGATGTCAGAGAACACCACAATTTTAAAGTGACAGAATTTAGACCCATAGTGGGAAACAATGGAGAGAAATCCAGAACCCAGTCGGCTCTGAGCCGTGCCACGATCACGGGATCCCAGCATCTTCGGATAAAGACCCAAGTAACAACTGTGAGCTCACAAGCGAGGCCAGCACGCCACCAGCCAGGCCTCCGTGCAGAGGAGATTTCACAAAGGAGCCAGGTGCCGCGGCAGAGAAGGGAGTATTTCCCCTCCCCTGGGCAAGACACAGGAGGCGGCCCCGGTAGATCTCAGGGCTCTGGCAGCTGCATGTCGCCTCGGTCCCAGCATCTCCAGTTAAAAACACTTGTGAGGCCAAGCCTCAGTTGTTGACCGAGTTCCACTTAACTTTCCAATTTAACACTTTTTAAATAAACCCTGCTGGGAGGTAGCTACAGGATGGAGGGAGAATCATAGAAATGTAGAGTTGGAAGAGACCCCAGGGGCCATCCAGTCCAACCCCCGGCCATGCAGGAACACCCTCAAAGCGCTCCCGACAGATGGCCATCCAGCCGCTGCTTAAAGACCTCCAAAGGAGGAGACTCCACCACCCTCCATGGAGGCAGCAGCAGATTCCACTGCCGGACAGCCCTGACCGTCCGGAAGTTCTTCCTGAGGTTCAGGTGGAATCTCCTTTCCTGCAGCTTGAATCCACTGCTCCTTGTCCTGGTCTCTGGAGCGGCAGAAGACAAGCCCACTCCCTCCTCTACATGGCATCCCTTCAAAAGGCTGAGAGGCTTGGCCCTCTAAATAAGAATTTCCCACCTCCCCACAAATGTTTCTTCCACTCCTCAAATTTGTAGCATTGCAGTAACTTAACATTTCAGTTGAGCCTTCAGAAATACTGCTTAGGCATCCAAAGAAAAGGGGTAAGCCAGTTGATGAATGGAATGCAAACACAGCAAATAGAATAATTCTAGGTATTTGTGATTTTCAGTGTTTGCACCGCTGAACATTCGGAGACTGAAGGAAAATTCACAAGGGGGCAGAATTACTAAGGGGGGCAATGTCCACATTTTGCCCCCCCCCCAAATAGCTGTACCCTCTTCCCCATCCCAGTTTGCACCTTGCCCCAAGGGCTGCTTGGAGGGAACGACATAATGGAAATTGAGATTCTGTTTGATACCGATGGAGCAAAAAACACCACCCATGTGTCTGGAGAGGGAGCCCAGGAGGGGGACCACAGTCAGCCAAGTGATGGCGCTTTCCAGTTTCATCCATTTTTGTTGAGGGTCAGCCTCACAGGTCACAGGTGGAGAGTGGCCCAATCAAGGGAAGAGAGGTGAGCATCTTCGAGATGCTTCGAAGGAGACGTTATAAAAATCCTTGAGAGGCCGTGTGGCAGAGAGACAACCAAGGAACCTCCTGGAGATGGGATCTGTGCCAGCCATGGGCTGCAGGCCTGGGCCTCACCTCCCGGTCTCATTCCTCTCCTAGACCATCTAAGCCTGTGAACGCAAATGTGAGTAACTAGAATAAGGCAGTTAGTCGCGTTAGGGCTTTTTATTATTTTGGAGGTTGGCTGGTCTTAAGAAGGTATCTGTTGTTATAACTACTTGTAACTTAAGCGTACCTGGGAGGGGGGAGCCTCTCCTGTGTATTATTGTCTTGTTTACTTGCATGCCTTACAATAAATGCTTTTCTGTAAAACCTCTGTTTCCTCTCCATTCCCATGCCATTCTTCAGCACACTCTTAGACAGGACTTCTCTCACTCAGAAGGAGGAGGGAAAGGAAAGGTCCTTAAGCATAGAGATTGGCAATCCACGGACAGGGTCCCACCGTCCTGTTCGGTTACAGGTATATTCAGAATTCAATGAGTGGTGGCAGCGTGCGGAATTAGGGAACGCTGGGGAATTTCCTGCTCCTTTTCAAGGGTAGAAGTCGGGCTTGGGAAGGGGGCTGGAAGTAAACTCAGTATGACACCAAGAAACAGGCATTGAGCAAGGAGTAATGGGAGACTTCCTTGCACGACATTGTGAAAAGTAGTCACATCCTTTATAGCCTTTATAGGATTTGAAAATGGACAAGGCATCAGGACCAGATGGTTTTACTGTGTTATATTATAAAAGGTTTGTAAAAGAATTAATTCACCCATATCAAGCAACTTTGAAAGAAATAGAAAACTATGGGAAACCGCAATCCTGGGGAGAAGCAAACATTGTATTGATACCTAAAGAAGATAAGGATAAAAGAGAAGTTAAAAACTATAGACCGATCTCCTTGTTGAATGTAGACTATAAAATACTGGCGACGGTATTGGCAAAACGACTGAGACGTGTATTACAGGACAAGATTCATGAAGGTCGAACAGGCTTTCTCCCAGGCAGATATATGAAGAACATAACATTTTTGGATGTGATTGAATACTATGATAAAAACTCAGGGAAGAAGATAGCTTTTATTTTATTGGATGCAGAAAAAGCTTTTGATAACGTTTCCTGGGGAATTTATGCATCGAATCTTAAAAGAATATGACCTGGGAGAAACCTTTTGTAAATGGATTGAAACTATTTACCAGGACCAATCAGTGAAGGTGCTTATAAATGGAGAGACAATGACAAGCTTTGCTATAAATAAGGGGGTATGGCAAGGGTGCCCTTTATCACAATTATTATTTATAGCCGTATTGGAAGTGAAAAGTAGTCACACTGCTGTCATCATGTCCAGAGACTGTGTCCAGGGGAGGGTGACCAAAATGGTCAAAGGCCTGGAAACCATGAAGCCCTCCGAGGAGCAGCTTGGGGAGCTGGGTCTGTTTAGCCTGACAAACAGAAGGTTAAATGTGACATGATAGCCGTGTTTAAGTATTTAAAGGGCTGTCCCATGGAAGATGGAGCAAGCTTGTTTTCTGCTGGTCCAGAGACTAGGACACAGAGCAATGGCTTCAAACGTCAGGAAAAAGATTCCACCCAAACATTAGAACTTCCTGGCTATAAGAGCAGCTCAACAGTGAAACGTGCTGCTGCCTGGAAGTGTGGGGGAGTCTCCTTTGGAGTTTTTTTTTAAAAGAAGCTGGATGGCCATTATCAGGAATGCGTTGCTTGTGTAACCTAGCATGGCAGAATGGGGCTGGACTGGATGACCCTTTGGGGTCTCTTCCAACACTGCAGTTCTTGATAACACAAGTCACCAAGAGCAGCTGCACCCCATAAGCATGAGCCCCTCATTGTTCTCTTACTGTAATCCCCATCTCTGGCACCAGGAAGCCCAGGCTGAACACACCGGTCAGTCCCACTTCAGTCACTCCAGGTACTCAAGGGTTGTACCTGAGTACTTACCTAAGGGTGTATGTACTATATTTGTGGGCTTCCTCATCTCCAAAAGGATTTCTTCCAACTGTTCCGCCTTGGTCTTGTGGGCCTTTCGGGCTGGGACTCGCAAGACCTAGAAGTAAAGCAGATTAAAACAGAGCATCTCAGTTGGCAAGTTTACTTCCCTTTTAAAAATGGTTGAAAAGATTGTTAATCTAACCCAGAAGGGCAGTGAGGGGGCCAATTTGCCTAAGAAAGGAAGCACAGTGGACTGAAGACAGCAGTTTATTAAACAACACGGTGCCATCTAGAGCTCTACATTCAGGCTGAACAATCTGGCACTGAAGCAAGCATACGCTTTTAACACTTTGCAGCAGTTTTGTAAAATCTACGCCGCAACAGCATGAAACAACATAAAGCAGTGATTCTTAGCCTTTTCTTTACTGGGGACCCCCTGTAAATATAACTTGTTGCCGGGGACCCCCAAGACTTAATGCAAGATTTAAATATTTAAATTTAGAGTTAAATATATTCAAATATTTATTTATTAAAGATGTCTAGAGACTAGGCTTCAAATCCCCACTCATACACTGGGTCTTTTGACACTTGCAAATTAAGGACAAATTCCTTAATTCAATGTCGGGTCGTCTCTTTCGTCAGTCCCTGCCTGTGGAGGCTCGCTTAGGACAGCTTGCATGGACATGGGGTCCTAAGGCTTGCCTGTGGAAAGAGTGGATCCCCTGGTTGAATTAATGGAACTTGTCAGTATTGCAAGCACTGAAACAGCATGCTTCTGTCAGTTCTTCTTGCCTACAGAGGCTTACCTGGGACCATGCATGCGCTCCTTGCAAAGTGTGCTCGGGGCGGGCGGGGGGAGCAGGTGCTAAGCCAGTTGGGAGACTTTATGAGCAGCGCATGTGCGTAATGGGTCCCAAGCGAGCTTCCATAAGTCCTTCCTGTTCCCTACAGCAGATAAGCTCTGCTTTTTGACCATTTCCCTTACATTTCGGACTGCTATTGTTGTTAGCCAAAAAGGCCCGTTAGCTGATGATAGGATTAGAAAGCTTTGCTAATGCTTAATTTGTTGATCCTAGATATTCCCAAGAGCTTAATCGTTGCAGCTTCTAAATTTTTCCTTGGCTCAGAATACTTTTCTTTTAATTTAGCATGGCTCTACCTTACTTTGGCCTTCAGATAAACCTCTAACCTTTCATTTCTGCAGTGACAGGGAATCTGAAGGCCATTTTGAGGTCTTCCAGCCCCCAGGACAGCTGAAGTTCTGCCGTTTTGACAAAATTTAAAGTGACCTCTGGTCACTTCTGGGTGTATTTTTTTACCATTTCAGGTCCTTTGAGTGTGCTGTGAGACCTAAAGGAATGAGAAGGGGAGAGTTTGTGCCTTCTGGTGGCACTTTTTTCTTTAACCAAAAAAATTTAAAAAATTGTCATTTGGGATGTAATGGGTCACTGGAGGCCACACCAAAGTTTTCTCCAGGTGCAGGATGCCCACCCTGATCTGACCAGTTGATTGGCTAAATGCCGCACCACTATTAATTGTGCTTCCCTCATTCATCTCAGATGGCTTAGCACAGGGGGGCTGCAAAGGACTTGTAAGTAACCAAGGCTTGGAAATCAGGCCCTATGAGGAGCAGGTCAGGTAGCTGGGTAAGTTTAGCCTGGAGAAGGGAAGGTTAAGATGTGACGTGATAGCTATGTTTAAATATTTGAAAAGATGTCCTATGGAGGATGGAGCAAGCCGGTTTTCTGCTGCTCCAGAGACTAGGACACTGTGCAGCAATGGCGTCAAACTCCAGGAAAAGAGATTCCACCTAAACATTTGGAAGAACTTCCTGACAGTAAGAGCAGTTTGACAGTGGAATCCACTGCTGCCTCAGTGGAGTGCGGTGAAGTCGCCTCCTCCTCTGGAGGTTTTTAAAGGAGAGGTTGGGTGGCCATCTGTCAGGAATGCTTTGATGGTGTCTTCCTGCATGGCAGAAGGGGGCTGGACTGGATGGCCCTTGCAGTGTCTTCCAGCTGTAGGATTCCATGATTCAAACATGTTACCCTGACTAGAAGCAAGTCATAGGGGAAAGAGCCCCTTGCTAGCTAGAGACTTCAGGGTACCCTCCCATTTTACTTCAGTTAATCATGCAAGCCCCTATTCTTTTGAGAATTAGCCACTGAATGAGGTACAATTTAGCAAGGCAGTGGATGTCCAGGGCTCTTAGAGGTCTCCCATCCAGGGGGTTGCCATAAGCCCAAGTCAATTTGACAGCAAATGACAGGAGTACCACAGTGTAAAGAGGTGTCAACAGCCCATGGAAATGGTATGCTGAATAGACAGAAGAGCAGCGGCACTGAGTAGCCTGACCGTGCTAAAGGAGCAGGCGAAACAGTGAGATTTTCCTGAA
Source organism: Cyclura pinguis (assembly GCA_030412105.1). Lineage (NCBI taxonomy): Eukaryota > Metazoa > Chordata > Lepidosauria > Squamata > Iguanidae > Cyclura > Cyclura pinguis. Next base: position 287,530,111 of record CM059601.1, on the reverse strand, counting down.
AGAAAGGAGATGGCTCTTCAGTGATGAAAAGGGAAGTGTTGTGACTTTTCTGGTTGCCATTTTGAGAGGGACTGAGATGAAAAAGGAGGCATCTGGGGGCCCAGGGTGGGATTGTGGGAGACATGGAGTGTTTTGTGCATGGTTGCACATGGCTTTCTGTATGGTTTTGGGTGAAAATCACCTGAAAATGAAGAGGCTGTGGAAGTGGCAGGGAACCTCCTAGAGCCACCTATGGACTGTGGACTCCACCTTCCCCATTGGAATTTGGGTCTCTTCCTCGCACTTAATATAAAGGCAATCCAGAAGAGTCTGGGAGTTTTGGACCATAGAAGGTTGTGGCGTTCAGATCATGCACGTTCTAGAGGGAAGATTCTTCCAGGAACCAGCTGACTGACCTTCTTCTCTGCTGGCATGTACGGCTTCTGAAAACTGTCCAGCCTGACCTTGGATTCGCGGTACACCCGAGGATACCGGAGAGCCTTCTCCAGCGCTTGGATGTTGTGCTGTATTCCTGGTTGGAATAAAAACAGAAGGGGAAGGAGGGTTCAGGTGAAAGATGAAGGAAAAATTAATGGGCTTCATGTTTTAACACGAACCCACTAAATGTGCACTTTCTGAATGTATAGATGAATCAAAACCCCTGTACAGAGTGATATTTCTGTTTTTCCGAACTTCACAATACCATCTGCAAACTTAAAAAAAAAAAAACAGAAACAGGTCTAAAAGGGAAAAGGTATCCAAATATTTATATATTAGGGGAAAATACACACAAAGCTAAACTCTGGGAAAATGCTAGCAAAAGTACAAATATTTAGACACCTGCATACAAAAATGCATATTTCGGTACCAAGGTACAGAAAAACGCTTACGAATTTTCAAGGAGTGATTAAAAATGTTCACAAAGTGATGTGCGACTGTGACAAAGGAAAAATGAGAAACTGAACAGAATCAAATTCGACAAAGTTGTTCGTCCTTAGGCCCACCTGTATCGAAACACATTCACTTGCCAGTGAAAAGCCAGTGGAATTCCAGAGCCTGGGACCAGCCCCCAAGAAGGCCACCTCACATCCCCAGAAGATGTGTCTCTGTTTGATGGCAATGGCGCCAAGAGAAAGACCTTCTACAAAGATCTTAAAATCCAGCCTGACTAATACGGGGAATCTCTAAACAACCTAGATTGCATAGGGTTTTTGCAGGTCACATTTTGGGGGAAAGGTGAAGAAAAAATAAAGATAACAACAACAGCAACTACAAAAGAGAACCACTAAGGTGCTCTGGGAGTAATTTCCAAACCAACCAACAAGTCATTGGAATGAAATCACGATAGACAAGATCACTAAAAACGCAACTGCAAAAAGCAACATCACTTAGAATGCGCCATCTTATCCAACGATACCTCAGTGATTCCTAGATTCTGAGACAGAATCATTGACGGTCCAAGTCCCCAGTCAGCAATGCCTGGTAGACTGTGAAGCAAACAATAACAACAATAATGATGGCTGGCCCTCTGTATTGAATTTATGGATTCCTTACCTAGAGTTACAGCTCCAGGAATCCTCTGTACAGTTGGCCCTCAACTTTTGCGGGTTTTATTTGAGAGCTCGTAGCTGGTCTTAACTTGCAGTGTTATCACAAGTGTGCCGTAGGTGGCGACAGCCCTGTACCGTAATGAGAGGAAGTGGCGCTGGAGGGGTTGCCGGCTTTGCATTCCTGCCTTTCTCTTTCTCCTGCTGCTGCCCTGCTCATCTTCCTCCCGTCGCCTACGCCAGTCTCCAAGCCTGCCCCCTCCACAGCCAGCTCCTCCTCTTCCTCACCGGGCACCCACCCCTCTGCAGTCTGCTTCCCGGAAGAAGGGATCACAAAGCATAGTCCAGAAACAGACTTCTGCACATGGAAGACAATAACTCTGCTCCTCAGAAGCAGGGATCAGGAAGCATTCTCCAAAAAGTGATTCAGGCACATGGAAATTGATCACTCTGCTTCTCAGAATCAGAGGATGATGAAGCACCGTACAGAAAGGGACTCGTGCGTGTGGAAAAACCAGTAACTCCGACGTACTGTCCGGAAAGGGACAGGTGCACGTGGAAGACAACAACTCTGCTCCTCAGAAGAAGGGATCACAAAGCGCTGTCCTGAAAGGGATTTGTGCACATGGTAGTCAACAGCTCTGCTAAATGACAGTTCAGAAAGGGACTTCTTTTCTAAGGTCTTCACTTTTGGTGGGCAAGGAACGGAGAGGTGAGGAAGGCGAGGAGGAGCAGCTGCTGCCACCGCCCGGCCCTACCAAGATCTAGGGCTTTTTCTCGGGGAAGGCTTGGCGACTAGCAAAGGTGACAGAGGTCTGGGGAAAGGCGTTGTGGTGCCAACGGGCTGCTGCAGAAGAGGGAAAAAAAGCCCTCCTTTGGTGTCCATCATCCTTCTCTGCCTTCTCCTCAACACCGAAGGAGATTTATGCAGCTGCAGAGTCTACAGCATGCAGATTTTAGGGTTGAGGAACTAGATATATGTGTGGTTTTTCCACTGTCACCGGGATCCTGAGCCCCTAACCAGAGGTGTATCTAGGGTGGGGCAAGACCAGTGCCGGGGAGAGAGGCACAAAAAAGCCGGCCAGAAGATTTAGCAGTGGAGGAGGAAGAGGAGTGGTGGTCGTGGTGGCGGCAGCCCTGGAGGCGGGGGTACAACTTCCACGCTTGCCGGAGACGCTGTTTACTCCAGATGCGCCTCCGCCCCTAACCCTCAGGAAAGTTGAGGCCCTACTGCATTCGTTAAGACTTCGTGTCATGATCTTGGCATTATCACCACAATTGTGAATGCCTTCTCAAATCCACTTGAAATCTGGAACCTGCTTGAAATCCGCAAATCTGCAGCTCTGGAACCTACTTGAAATTGACACACCAACACACTTGAATCTACTTTAACTCTACAAAGCTACCAGGCGGCGGCCACACCGAGAGACGGAGGGCCATTCGGCTGGCACTCCAGAGACTGGCTTTTCCTACCAAGGAGCGAGGCTGTGGCGAACAGAAGTAGGACTCCTGCTGCAAGACCTTGTCACAGCCTTGCTTGCCGCCGACAGAGGGATGGAAATGTCTGTTTATTTATTTATCGAATTTCTGTCCTGTGTTTCTCCCAGGATGGGATTCAAGGCAGCTTACAACAATTTAAAAAGATCAAGCTAAAAAACATTTAATTTACAAAAGTTAAAAAGGAATTAAGCAACAAATATTATTTTCAGAAATATGAATAAATACAGTTAAAAATACTTAAAACATAGGCCGTTTCTGCACTGGACTGTTACAGCGCTACGATTCCACTTTCAACCTCCTATGGAATCCTGGGGGTTGCAGTTTCGGGAGGGGCCAGCCGGCCCCTCCCGAAACTGCAAACCCCAGGATTCCATAGGAGGTTGAAAGTGGAATCGTAGCGCTGTAACAGTCCAGTGCGGAAATGGCCATATTTAAAACATAATTTCCAATAGAGATTAAAGAATACAGCACATCACTTTATACACACACTACTCCTCCATAATTAAAATTCAAAGGCCTGCCGAAAGAAACCGTCTTCACCTGATGGGAAGGAGAGAGCAAGGAAGGACCCAGCCAGACCTCCCATGGAAGGGAGGGTAGCGGCCAGGGAGAAGGCTGTCTCCCGAATCTCCACCAACTGCACCTGCGGAGGTGGTGGGACTGAGAGAAAGCCCTCCCCTGCAGATCTTAAAGCATGCGCTGGCTTGTCTAAGGAGATAACGTTCCTTCAGATAGTCTGGACCCAAGCCACGCGGGGCTCTAAAGGTCAAGACCAGCACGTGGACTTTGACCAGTAGCACCACCTCATTCTCTGGCACCCTGATTGCCAGGGGGACGGACCTCAGTTTCTTCTGCAGGTGCTGCCTGACACGGTTTGGGAGGCAGGGTGGGTCAGCAGACCCTACTTAGAATCACAGAATAATAATAGGGTTTGAAGAGACCCCAAGGGCCATCCAGCCCAACCCCATTCTGCCATGCAGGGAGACACCGTCAAAGCTCTCTCTTTGATAGATGGCCATCCAGCATCTGTTTAGAAACCTGCAAAGAAGGAGACGCCACCACACTCCAATACGTTCCAGCTTGTCAATATCCTTCCTGAACTGAGGTGCCCAGAACTGGACACAGTATTCCAGATGAGGTTTGACCGTAGCAGAATTGAGCGGTAACATCACTTCTCGTGACCTAGATACTATACTATTGATACAGCCTAGAATCACATTGGCTTTTTGAGCTGCTGCATCACATTCTTGGCTCATGTTCAGTTTGTGGTCTACCACGACTCTTAGATATCTTTCGCGTGAGGTCAGGCCAGGTGTCACCCATCCTTTATCTGTGCATTTCATTGTTTCTGCCCATATGCATATATGACTAAGTAGGCAATGCAGAATATGCAGAGGAGATGATGATGATGATGATAGGAGCTTATGCCACTGTTCCTATGAGAAAGAAAGTGCTTCACTCAGTCCCACCTGGCCGCATCGCAACTGGCCTCTCATGCTGCCTCCTCTCTTGCCAGGGCCTAGGAAGTCCAAGGAATCCCCGGGGCATTTTACAATAAAAAGAGACCAACTTACCCACTGGCTCCACGAAATCGGGCCCAGGGTCTCCCCCAAGCAGCTCCTCATAACCCTTGTATTTATCAGGCACTATCCGTGATTTTTTCACCTTTCCTTCCCGTGGCTGCTCAGTCAGCTTTGTGGGGGGACTGAGAACTTCATCCACCTGCAGAACCAAGCCAGAGATAGGGTGAGCCTTTACCACCGCAAAAAAAAAAATCCCTCAAAACATTCCAACACAATAACGTCCTCTGCAGCCACGAAATCAAATCACAAGGAAAGAGATTGTGACTAGCCACTAGAATTTCCTGTAGGTTGGCAGTAATGGTGTGGGGAACGGCTACCCCCAGTGAGAAGGCAGGAAACCCAAATTGGTGGATGCTCCCATCCCTGCTTCCAGCACTGCCAATAATTATTTTTGGCCCAAAAATGGTTTCCTTCTCATCCAAAATATGCTTCAAGTTTTATCTTGGCAAGACCAAAACATCCAGACACCAGCCAACTGTCAACTGGGAGGGATGGAGTATGATTCTTGTTGTTACCATCATCATCATCAAATATTTTGCACTGGCAATGTAACTAAGTAACTTTTCCTAGTCCAACCGCCCCCCCCCCAGTCCTCCTTAAGAGCCAGCAGCCAGATCACGCAAAGAGGATCTATTCAGCTTCCGATCAGGACGCAAGGACAACGACATTTCCACCCTCCTCCTGCCAGCAACTTAGGCAGCGGCAAGGGCTTACAACCGGGGTCCTGCTTCTGAGTGTCACAGTCGTGCTTGCTGACAGGAGCAAGGTGCAAATGTCGTCCTCCTTGAGCACCATTCAGAAGCTGAATGCACCTCCTTCATCGCATCTGGCTGCTGGCTCTCAAGATGGGCTGGGGTGGCATTGACGCAGTCTTACCGTAGGACTATGTAATCGTACGGAACAGAGCGAAGTTGCAGATACGTAATTCTAAGTTATGAATCTGTCACTCAATACTGAATGCCACCCACCATTATTAAAATATTTCTATCCTGCCTTCAGGTCTCAGGACAGTATACAGTTAAAATTAGTACAGTCAGGTTAAAACCATTTAGAACAATAAAACTAATTTAAATAGAGTAAAAACAATTAAACACGACTAACAAATTAAAATGGGTTTAAAAGATTAGAAACAGTTTAAAGCCACATTCATTAACATTTCGAGAAAAGTCAGTGAGGCCCAAAGTCTTTGATGAACAGCCATGTTTTTACCTGGGGTTATGACAAAGTTCTGGGAGTGTGGCTACCCGAAGTCCCAGAGGAGCCCGGAAGCAGGTTGCCAAGTAACCGGAATAGCTACTCAGGGGAGAAACCCAGCCCAGTAGTTGTGTGGGAGGCGTTTGTGGCTGAGAGGAAAAGTTATATACAGCCAAGTGTCTGTTATTGCTTTTTAGTGCTTCAGTGAGATTCCTAGCAAGAAGCTACGGATTAGAGACCCTTAGCCAGTCAGAAGAGGTGACTGTGCGGGAAGGGTTAATTCTCAGTGGAAGCCTAGTGAGAGGCAAAAGAGTAACTGAACCTTAGTAGAATCTGGTCAGAGAGTGTGACCTAGATTGGGGGATACACCTTTGGTGGGAGTGTAGCGAACGAGCTGTTATATGGTACTTGTGCTTTCTATGAGAGTCTAAAGATACAAGCGAACTGTCTAAAAAGTGCACTGAAGAACTGTATTAACTTGGACCTGCATATGAACTTTAACACTTTATTCTTATTGTTACCTAAATAAATGTTACAGTTTATTTCTATAAATACTGATACGGCTGAGTTGTGTACAGTATTTAAGGTAACACAGAAAACATGCTATCATGAAGTTATTGAGTAGTCCCAAACAGACATTGAAAACCAGCACCCTTTTACACAAAAGTGGTGCCTTATCAGATTGGGGATGGCCACACCAATCCGGGAGAAGTAAGGGCCTGTCACGGGGGTCTAAATGAAAGCATTGGTGGCACCAATTGGGCCTCCAAGGGGAGGGCACTCCACAACTGGGGTGCCATGGCTGAGAAGGCCCTGCCCCATCTTCCTCACACAATGGCCGTTTCTGCACTAGACTGTTATAATGCCATAATTCCACTTTCAACATCCTATGGAATCCAGGGGTTTGCAGTTTAGGGAGGGGCCCCAAGGGCCCCTCCCTAAACTGCAAACCCCTGGATTCCATAGGATGTTGAAAGTGGAATTATGGCACTGTAACAGTCTAGTGCGGAAATGACTGATTATTGCTCTCATTGGCAAAAACAGAGGAGGGCTTCACAGCACACCTCAGTCAAGCACACACAGGAACAGGCGTTCCCTCAAGTGTCAAGGTCCCAAGCCAAATACTGTACACGAAATACCAGCTGTAACATTGCAACGTGGCTATCCGTAGCTCCGGAGGCAGCCTCAATGGGGCAGAGCAGCCCTCTGGGCTCTGCCGCATGCCCACCTATGCTGTTGCAGCTCAAGAAGATACCATCTTCACACCTCTCTTCGAAGCAGCCACCCCCAGTATTTGTGTTTTTTGTATTTTTTTAGGTTATGCCTCTAGAACGGAGTGTGATGAACCCTGGGGGGGGGTGCTTAGCAATGGAGTACCCTAGCATCCCTGGGGATTTAAATTGATTGGCTGGTGCAAATGGAACCCAGGCTAGCCAGAGGGAGGGGCTAGATGGGAGGAATGAGGAACTGAAATTTAATTGGAAAAAACAGAGTTAAAGTTCAGAAGAGGAGTGCGTTTGGAGTTGAAAGATAGAGATATATCTGAGAGTGTGTGAGAGAGAAAAGGAACGTGTTTGTTGGTTTTCAATATAGAAGTCTTGTGCTGGTTGCTAACCCTCAATTTACCAACTACCTTTTACCCTGACAGTGTGTTAAATAAAGAATTATTTCTATTTTTGTAAGAGCTGTCTCAGTAGAGCGTCTTTGCTCTGAACTGGGTTACACACTATACCACCAGTGACACAGTCATTGGATAAATACATCCATGCTTTGTCCTATATCTGAAAGGGTGCGGATTTAGGGAAAGCAGTAGAGGGAGATAAACTGGGAGAGGAAGCCAGTGGGGGACAAAAATTTAGAAGGGTGCTACATTCTCTACAAAGGGAGACCTAAGAAGAAAGCAGACCTAGGTGTTATAGTCCTGACTTGGTCCAGAGATCTCCCTGGTTGTGACCCTTCACACAGCGTTCTAGGACATCTCTCCCAACATACACACACCTGGGTCATGAAAAAGGACTCCGATTTCTCTTCCTCCAGGACTTCCTCTGCAATACTAAAAATGTCAGCCTCACTGGGAAATTCATCATCAAGTGCCGAGGGCATGGCGTCTAAGTGGGCTTTGGCAAACAACTGATAAAGCTCTCTAGAAGATGACCGGGAAGGCAGAAGGAGTTGGGATGAAATCTTTTGCAGCTGGGATGATTCAAATGACTGAAGGTCCTCTGTCTGTAATACAGAAGTTGAGCTCCTCTGTGGTTCAGACTCCAGATCTGGTTTTTGGGATGCTGAGAACTCCTGTTCCTCTGGAAAATCATGTTCAGATGAAGGTGGAAGAGACTCTGAAATCTCATCTTCTCCTCTAAGAGAGCCACTCAGTGGAGCAGACTTGGAAGAACTCTGTTCTTGCAAAAATGAACTGGGTGATGACACAATTTCTGTCTGATCCTGTTCTACTGGAAGTGTTCCAACAGGTGGAAACAGCTCAGTCAGATCCGGATCCTCTGCAGGTGGATTAAGTAGAGGGTCAGGTTCCAAGAGATCCTGGGCTGGCAATACTGGGCTGTGTGAGGGAGATGGTTCTATCTGGTCATTACCTACAGGAGAAGCTTCTGGTGAGAAAGCCCCAGAGAGATCTTCTGCAGGTGATCCATTGGGTGAGGAGTGTTCTAACAATTCCGGTCCCTGAGGACTTGAACTGGCAGGTGGCATGAATTCCAGCTGATCATCTTCTAGCATGAGGAATCCAGTTGGTGGGAAGGCCTCAGATGGATCCGTTTCTACAACTGGTGGTGGAGGAGACTTGGACATACCCTGCTCTGTTGCTGGAGGTTCCATTGGTGGAAAGGGCTCTGAAAGTGACTCTTCTGGTAAAGGCAAGTTCGGTGGTGGAATTAGTGGTAGCTGCTGTTCCTCAGAAGTCCCTGGCGGGTGAGTCTCAGAGAGATCCCTCTTTACCATGCATGACCCAGATGTCGGGACAGGTTCAGACAAATCCTGTTCTAGTGAAGGCAAATGAGGAGAGAGAATGGGTTCTGCTTGACCTTCTCCTGTCAAGGTAGGTGGGATGCTCTCAGATCCACCCTTTTCAACTGAAGGGGTTCCACTACGAGGACCAGATTCAGGTTGATCATCTCCCGCTAGAAGCCCCAGATCTTGTTCTGTCGAAAGCTTCTCAATCTGTGTTGCAAGCTCCCTTGGATCCTGTTCCTCCAAAAATGATCTGCGTGGGGGAAGAGACTGGGACTGGCCCTGTTCCAGCAAGGATGGGGCCTCATCGGTGTTCGAAAACAGCAACTGATCTAGTGAAGATTGGGTATCCGGGATGGTTGCAGACTGCTGGGTAGAGGATTGGACAGTGGAGACATCATCGCTAAAAGAACTGTTCAGAGAATCAGGTGCGGATCTGTCTTCTGGGTTGAGAGTGAGGAGGATCAGTTGATGGGGGCAATATTCCAGAGACTTGATGGATGGAAGAGGCTGGGGTACCCCCTGACTTAATTTGTGGGGATCTAGGTCAACACCAGTCCACAGCTGCCAGAAGGTGGTTTCAAGTGGCGCGTCCAACATCAGTGGGCGTTTTTGGATTTTGGGCAGCGGCGATTTCACCTGCAAGAGACATCAAGAAGAAACTTACCTGAAGTCTGGATTCAGAGAGCTCACAGGATGATGTCAGACCCAGAAACCACCGCTAACTGCAGATGGCAGGACTGAGCTCTCTTAAAACCTTAACCATAAATGGTGCTTCCTTGCTTTGTCTTCCAACAATTCACTTCTTCCCATCTTTTTCTTGCCCTTCATTAAATCCTGGAAGTTCCCTTTTTGGATAAAAAATTCCCAGCAGCCCCCATCCTGCAGCTATTCATGCCTGAAGAGAGGGAAAACTGCAGAAGTGTCAGGCTATGTCCCTGTAGCTGGATGTGAGATTATTACATCAGCTGTTGAAAACTCCATAGGATGTCTCTCTTTTGGGTCTGGCTACAGAGATACAGCCAGACCCTTCTCTGTTCCCTTCCCTGCTGTCCTCCAGGCACAAATGGCAATCTGGATGGTCCAGGGGTGCTAAACGGCTCAGCATAGCATAGTTCTACATGCAGAACAATGACCTTACATTGAGCCATGCAGGATAGCAGCCACAAAGCACCAAAATACATTTTTCCCTCCTCTGGAAGTGAAATCATATAGTTTCTTGTTACCATTTTGGCTGGGAGGAAAAGGGAAATGGGGTGGGTGGACAGGTTCTAGGGCTAAAGGATGGTGCTTTCACATCTCTTGTCATGTTTGAAGGGCTTTGGGTGTCATTTTTAAGGCAATACCAGCCTTCCTTGCTTATCTGATGGGTTAAGGACCAGAGCTCTGTCTGAAAATAGAACTCATAAAAAATCAGAACCAAATCTTCTTCCTGCAGGGAACACGATGGAATTAGGGAGATTGTTTGGAACTGACTGCATGTACTTGCAAAACCCCTGTTGGCTTGGCACCTTCCCCCAAGCTCACCTCGTGAGCAGCATGCAAGCCTCCACAGGCCAGAAGGCAAGAAAAACTGTGAAACAGCAGACTCCTCGTCGCTATAGCAGAACATGTCTGTAATTTACAGCCATTAAAAAAGAGGAACATCAAAAAGCAAGTCAACAAAAACTGAGGGAATGCCTGTATTTGCTGGAAAATTGTACCAAAAAAAGAAAATGGAGCATAAGGGAGACTGGTGTGGACTTTGGGAGTCACAAAAAGGGGGTCTAGGAGTCACACAGAGCTCCTAGGGCTGCCCTTTCCTCACCTCTTCTCTGTAGGATCAGGTTGTCTCTCTTCTTGGGTCAAATGTTAACCCATTTCTGGAGCTTGGGAAACTTTTTTTTTTTGGACTACAATTCACTACAATTCACTCCCAGAATCCCCCCAAAGTACAAAGAGCAACCCAGAAAGTGTAGTGCTCCCCTTCCACCCACTCATGCTCTGTGCCATCTTCTGTCCCCTGATTCCTTTAGAAGTTGTCAAAGCTACCTTCCGGTTAGCCTTGATAGGTATAAAAATCCGTGGCTTCTCCAGTTTGGAAATTTTCTTCCGGACCAGTTTAATCCCCAGTTTGTTCTGAAGGAAACTAGTGAGTAAGGGAGGGTCACCTGGAAGGCAGGAGGAGGAAGTGAGCAAGAAGAAACAGAAAATGAAAATGAAATTTCCCTTCTCAACAGTCAGATGATGACTTCTGCACTTCTTGGGTTAACTGTTAATTGTTAACGCAAACACACACACACACACACACACACACACACACACACACACACACCAGCCCCAAGAAAACTTTTTATCAGCTAACCCCTGGCTGCTAAATTTTCACCGAAAACCTAGAAGGCTAGTACACAGAGAGAACTGAGGTTTCAGAAAGATGGGCCAAACTCCCCATAATGGAGCATTAAGTATGACATTTCCAATCCCTCCGTTGTACAGTTGACCAGCTAAACCCTAAGGTTGCCAGTGAGTGGCAGTACCGCTCCGCGAAGTGGTGAAAGGATTGCCGTGGAACGTCAGTTCCGTCAGAGAGGGGAAGAGAGCCACAGCTAACAGGTCCTCCTCGTGTTCAATCTGTAAAGCAAAACACAGCAGTGCTTTCAAGGCTTTGCACTCAGTTGCAATGAGCAGTTGCAAATGCGAACATGCACAGTAGCTAGGCATCAGATTTCTGCCTAAAAATCACCTGGTTGTCAGCCAGGCTGAGAAACCTCAACTCTGGCAAGGGAAGAGTGAACTCCAGATCCTCGCCGACACAGGAAACCTTGGAATCTGGGCATGGTGAAGGAGAGCACTCCTGCCAGGAAGAGAATGGAGGAGTCAGTGATGGAAGCCCAGGCCAGCAAACAAAAACAAATGTCTGAAGTCTTCTTGGCAATCTGTTTGGTTTTTTGAATATGACTTTCCCCCCAGTGGAATCAATTGCCAAAATTTAACCAGCTCTCCTCTAAGAACAATGTGTATGCGCACACAAAGTTAGCATGTCAAGGAGAGAAGAAGAAAACCCACTACTTCTCCATGAAGTTCAGCTTTCATAGAACCATAGAGTTGGAAGAGACCACAAGGGCCATCCAGTCCAACCTCATTCTGCCGTGCAGGAAAACACAATCAAAACACTCCTGACAGATGGCCATCCAACCTGTTTTTAAAAACCTCCAAAGAAGGAGACAACTATCTGGGGTCAAAACAGTCCAAGGTCAAGAGAGCAGTAAATCAGACAGGTGTCCAGGGAATTGCAGCAGCCAGTTTTAAATCAGTTAGACACACTTGCACAAGCCAAGCTGTGGAGAAGAAGACTGAAGCTGTTCTCAGGAAAGTGAATGTCTCCTCCTCCTATAGGCAGCATGTTCAGCCAATGCCCTGATCCCTAGGAGCATTTAGAAAGCAAGCGTTCTACAGCTGTGCTCCTCCTAAAGCCTTGATTGCAGCCTCTCACTCCATCTGCAGCAGAGGGTCTGAGCCAAATACCTGAGCCTCTGCCTTTCTCTGGGACTGGGGGGGTGGGATCCTCCTCCAGCTTCTCTTCCTGCTCTGAACCTCACCTGGCCTGCTGAACTAAAAGAAGATAGGGCTGGGTACCAGGCATCTGCTGTGGCTCCTCCAAAGGTAGGTCTGGTTCATCTTCATTGGAAGACAAACTCTCAAAAGGGGGCATGACCCTCGCATTCAACTTCAGTGGGGTCTGTTGCACTAAGGACAGCCTGAAGCATTGTGTCTCACAAGAGGCTGTGTGGGTAGCCTGAAAGAAAAGAACTCTTTACCTGTGTTGGTGGCTCTGGAGTCCAGGAGGGAAAGATCACCTCTGAAAGAAAGAAAGAAATGTTAACATTAGAGCTGTGAATATAGGTAGGCTAGGCAGCCAGCCCAAAAAAGGCAGCACGTCTGAATCCATTTCATCTGTTGCTTGTTGTTAATTGCTGTCAAGTCAGCTTCAACTTTTGGTGATCCTGTGAATGAGACACGTTCAGGACCCTTGGTCATCAATTCCCTTGCTCAGGTTTTACAAACATTCTTAGAAAACAAAAATACTAAGGCCTGGATGACCCTGACTTGAGTGTTCAATGACATGTCTTTGAGGAGCCTGTCTACTTCCTTCATAGCTGCCCCATCCAGTTCAAGTCTTCCTCTGATTTCTTTATTACAGTCCCTAGTTTGGTTCATTGACTGAACCAAGTCCTTCAACATCTTCACTGTCGACTTCAAAACTATGTAAATCATCTAATGGACTTCAAAACTTTTCCCAAAGGTCCTTTCTCTCACTGCCCAGCTTGCAATGCTTTCTAAAAAACAGGGCAGAACTAAATCACAGCTTATTGTTTCATTTGAATGGCTCATGGAATAATTCTGTCAAAGGGTGCCCCAGGGGTCATCTAAGTCTTATTCAATTCAACCACAGTGCTTGGGCAGGAATCCACAGCTAAATCTCATGTCCCATTTGAGGCAGAAGGTGGTCACCTGCTCTTTTTTCAGGGATGGTGTAAGAGCAGGAGCAAGCTCCCAAACTCAGTAGGACAGATCCCCTACAGAGCTCAGAAAATGCCCTTTAAGACAAGTGGCTGTGGAAACATGCTGAAGCCATCTGTAAACGAGTGGTGGTAGGAGTGGTGGGCCCTGGGTCCCAGCACATCATCCTACCACTGCTCAGTTCCAGAGGGTTCCAGCACTTTACTGTAGGCCTTTTAAGATACTTTCCAAGCACTGCCTTTTGTGCTTGTTCTCATGCCCAGCTGTTACATAGGGCTTGTCAGGGATTCCAGGCAGGGAACCCTGGGAAAATGATCAGCCCACTGCAAAGATGTTGCATCGTGCCCCAGCTGTGGGCAATTGCAAGGTTGCATAAGAAACGGGGGTCATGTGCAGATGGTAGAGGGAGGTGTGCAAACCTCTACCTGATTGGTTGTAGATATGTAGATATAACAAAGCAACGGCAGTATGTATTTGTCTGTTGACCAAACCTGGTGCAAGCTTTTGTCCGTCTGTCCTATGTTTTGTATATAACGGAACTTTGCTGCAAGATAAAGTGCCTCCTGTTTTGGAACAAACTCCTCCGTGTGTAAGTATCCTTACTGAGGAATAAGGCTGCTGCTGTTGGCTCGCTGAACTCTGGTTTTTCCGCTGCGTTTCTGTGGGGCTGAAACTCCTATCATCCCCAACAGGGCTGCACTGCATGAGAAAAGGTATCTGCAGACTGAAAATATATCTGCTGGCACACTCCTGGGTTCTTTTCTCTCCCATTATAGTTTTTTTTCCCCCTAGACTGCAAACTCCTTGTGGCAGGGATCTGGGCAGAGCCTGAGAGACTTACCTTCAAACATAATCCAACCTTTTTCATTATAATTATCTATTACCTTTGTTTTGAATATCAAATCCTTAATAATTATCAAAAACCAAAGCTATCAAATCATACTTTTTTTCTGCAAAAAGACCATAAAGAGTTTTATACAAACTCTGCGCCAGGGGTCTCACCTGTTCTGTCTGGATCCTTGCTGTTTTGTAGAATGATATACTCTGGGGTCTCACTCCACTTCGGGGCCTTATCCTGACGGAGCCGTTTCTTGGCAGTTTTCCGGCTCCGCAAACCTTCTCTGATGCCTGACTTTGCTGACAGAGGATGGATGGAGAAGCGGGAGTTGTCAACTTGATGGAGATACGGCACCTCTTTGATCCCATTTCTGTCCAGATTTAACTGCTTCAAGCTTAGGAGACACAGATGTGGCACCAGAAGATCCAGGTAAGGTGTGATTCCTTCAGCAGCGTGCAAGACATTCTCCAAACACAAGCCCAGTTATGGGCAAAAACAAGGTAGTTCTCAAAAGATGTTCCTCCCTGGTGTTCTTTCCAGGAGGACAACAGGACCGTTGTACCACAGGGTAGAACAAGAGATGACACTTGAACCAAACTTGGAAGAGGAACAAGTCCCACCACAGTTGGGACACAGGGTGATAGGCAAGTGGCAGAATGTGTCCGGTGAAAAGTGAACCAATTTACTCCAAACAACATGAAAGGAACACAAACTGGATTACTGAAGCACTGTGCAATGCACTTTCTTCAGCTCCAGTCCACACAACTGGCAACCCCACAAGCCAAATGAAGCTCACTGTTCATGTACAGAGGCCCCATAGTGGTTTGAATAACCATCTGACTTGGCTGTTGATCTGGCACTACAAACATGATGTCAGGAGAGCCTGGAAAACCTCCTTTTGGGAGATGACAACTCCAGATAGCAGAGGGATTCTGGCACTTTTCTAAGGACTGGATAGCAGGACTGGCTCTGGGCTCCAATCAGCCGAATGTCCACTGTAATTGGATGTGGTGTGATCCCACTAAACTAGCTTGTCCACCATGCAGACACATCTTCCTTACCTTTGCAGGTTGGCCAGACTGACGAAAACATTCGGGTGGGAAAGGTGATTGTCATCCAAGAGCAAGACTTCCAAAGCTGGGAACCTCGCGCAACTGTCGCTGCTGATGGGAGGACAAAATATTTCTTGATCTCCCACATCATTCAGGAAAGGGCAACAAGTGGCAACAGGGGGAAGAAGCAGGAGTGCCAGGAACTCCTTTTTCCATTCTATCTTCTCCTTTTTTTTCAAGGAGATCACAAAGAAGTAGAGTACAAGTCTCTCTTATTTCCTACTTTATTCTCACAATAACCTTGTGAGGCTGATCAGGCTGAAGGAGAGAACCACCAGCCCAAGATCACCCATGGCCCACTGGGGATTAGAAATTGGATCTTCCAAGCCCAACAATCTAACTTAATCTCCTTGTGGGTTTACCTCTCAGGGACAGTCAGGTCGAGTGGAAGTGAACTCAGCCCGTTGGCAGTGAGATGGAGAACTTTAAGGTGGGACAAAACCCCCAAGACTTGGACATCCTCAGGAGACAGGTTGTTGTAGGAGAGGTCCAAAATCTAGAGGGAAGACAAAGGAGAGAGTTCAGGCAGAGAGATACAAAGGCGAATCAACACACAATATACAGACACAACGATGGTCCAAGCAGCTTAGACCATAATCCAATTCAGTGTGATGGGAAACTTGTATTCCAGGGGCAAAGATTTGATGGTTTGCCACATGCAGTTAAGTTGGCTGTGACTTACAACAATCCAAAAGAGAGACCCCCAAGAGACCCTCTTCTGATCAGCCCTGTTCTGGCCTTGCCAACCAACAGCAAGTGGGGATTCTTTGCTTCAGTCATAGAATCCTAGAGTTGGAAGAGACCCCAGGGGCCATCCAGTCCAACCCCCTTCTGCCATGCAGGAACACCCGTCAAAGCATTCCCAACAGATGGCCATCCAGCCTCTGCTTAAAAACCTCCAAAGAAGGAGGAGACTCCACCACACTCCATGGAGGCAGCAGTGTTTTCCACTGCCGAACAGCTCTGACTGTCAGGAAGTTCTTCCTGAGGTTCAGGTGGAATCTCTTTTCCTGTATTTGAAGCCATTGCTCCTTGTCCTAGTCTCTGGAGCAGTGGAAAGCAGTCAATCCAGCTGGCTTCTCCAGTGAGTCATGTCATTACCTGGGGAAAATAACAAACTATTATAAGCCACCAGCTTCAGAGGCAAAATACACCTAAGTAATGAGGCCATAACAATTCTAACTATTAAAGTAACTAAAACAGTTAGTTGCATTGCAAAAAGAAAAACCTTATTCTTTACCATGCAACAAGGGCAGTCAAAGTGCAGCCCTCCAGCTGTTGGAGTGCAGCTCCCAGCATTCCTCACCATTGCCTGTGTTGGGTAGGACAGATGGGAGTTGCAGTCTAGCAATATTTACAGGGCCATACTTTGCCCACCTTTGCATAACATGGCAGGCATAGACCGGGGTGGGCAACTGATACCTTGAGGGACCACATTCCCAACCACACTCCACTCCAATTTTTTTTCCCCAAATGCCCTCTAGCTGTGGAAGGCATTTTCTCTGTCTTCAGCCCCTCTGGAACATTCCAGACCCAGGTGAGGCTTTTTTTTTCCCAAACAGGAAGTGACTGGAAATCACTTCTGGCTGACTTCCAGTTTTCAAAAAGGCCTTTCCATGGGGGTGGGAAACATGGCAAAATGTCCCGACCCCCAGAAGGCATTGAGGTAAACCATTTTTTGGAAGATTTCTCAGGCTGTTCAAGGAAAGTTCCAGTTCCCATAGCTCAGGAAACTTACAAAAAATATATTTTCTATAAAGGAGGAGGGAATGTTTTGACACTTTTTGTGGTTGCTGGGGGCCACAAAAATGGCTGCACTTTGCTCAGCCCAGCTGAGACCCAATTCTTACTTCCAACCCAATAGCCCAATGAACCAGTGGGAACTCTGAAAGCTAACAATGATGCAAGTTCTGTTGATTTAATGGGTCTACTCTAATTGCGAGTAAAAGTTCAATATATGCTGGGTAGGAGTCAAAGGCAAGGATAAGGAATGCTAGGAGCTGCATCCAGAGGTCTGTGTGATCCCCACTGGTGGTTTAGGTCAATGTAACCTGACAAACTGCAAAACAAAAAGAATTAATTACAACAAACTTGATATCTGTAACTAGTTACTTCAGAGTGCTGGCTTTTTATATTTGCTTTCTCAATTTTCCTGACAAATTCAAAGGTAGGGAGAGTATGAACGGAGGAATGATACAATAGAATGGTGGTGCTAGCGCCACTCCAGTTCCTGTGGAATTTGGAAGGTGAGGGCAGAAATGTCCAAGCTGAGTGACTCCTTACTGCACATTGCAGTTTCTGTTCCCTGCCTCTCCCTCTTGAATGGGAATGAGGAAAGATTTCTTGAATAGTCACCACCACCAGTACCCGTACCCGTACCCATGGCCCTGGGCAACCCAAGTTGGTGCTAAGGGCACTCGCCCAAGAGAGAGAAGGAGGCAAGATATGAATGAGATGGAAAAGAGGACTTGATAACAGGGAATGTTCTATTCTACATGGCAAGCTGGAACTCTCGTAAGAAGTCCTCTTCTCCCAAAACTCAAGGCAGGCTTGACATAGGCCTGGCTCATGTGAAACAGCCAGTCTTGAGCTGGCCAGGCAACAGAGAGGGTTCTCCTGTATTGGTATCAGGAAAATCTAGCTACCCTATTCCGAAAGCATGCTGAAATATCCTAGCTCCCTTTGCATGTGAGAGACTCCCTTTAGTTACCCAGGTCACTTCTGATCATACCTCCAAGTGAGGGAAGTCCCCAGCATTGACTTTCAGGCTTCTCAGGCCGTTCAAGGAGAGTTCCAGTTCTCGTAGCTCAGGGAATTTACGAAAGGCATCTTTAAAAAAAAAAGAAAAGAAGTGTCAATTGGATAGATGACTATACAGTGGAGGCCAGCATACCGGACCAGACACTAAGCACACCAAAAATGGTTCCACAGTCAAAATACTTTTCAGGATATCCCACATTTGTAGTACTTTTGAAATAAAATAAACAAATTCTCTGCCCCATATGGTTATTGTTAACTGCCATCAAGTCGACTTTGACTTACGGCAACCCTATGGACGATCAAGGATAGGTCACCCTCAACCACCCTGCTCAGGTCTTGCCAATTCAGAAATGTGTCTTCTTAGATTGACTCTATCCATCTGTAATGTGGCCTTCCTTTTTCCTACTGCCTTCTGCTTTACCAAGCATTACTGTCTTTTCCATTGTCATGTCTTTTCATGATATGGCCAAAGTATGACAGTCCCTTGGCTTCCAAGGAGAATTCGGGCTTCATTTGCACTAAGACCCATTCATTTGTCCTTTTAGCAGCCCAGGGCATCCATAGAACTCTCCTCCAGCACCACAGTTTGGATGAGTTGGTTTTCTTCCTATCAGCTTTCTTCATCATCCAGCTTTCACTACCATACATAGAAACTGGAAATACAATGCCATGGACAATCCTAACTTTAGTATTAAATGATATCTTTTGACACTCCAGGATCTTGTCCAGTTCCTTCATAGCTGCCTTCCAGTCCTAGCCTTCTTCTGATTTTTTGAATGCTGTCTCCATTCTGATTAATGACTGAGCCAAGTCATAAAAAATCTTGAACTATTTCAATGTCTTTATCGTCTACTTTGAAGTTATGTAAATCATTTGTGGTCATTAATTTGTTTTCTTAATGTTCAAAAGCAAATGTACTGTTGTTCACTTTCTTCCTTAACTTTCTTTAGTAATCTTTCCAAGTCTTTGATATTTTCTGCAAGTAGTATGGTATCATCTGTATATCCTACATTGTTGATGTCCCTTCCTCCTATTTTGAAACCTCTTTCCTCCGAGTCTAATCCTCCTTTACATATATGTTCAACATACAAGTTAAACAGATAGGTTGATACAATGCAGCCTTGCATGACCCGCTTACCAATTGGAAACCATTGTTTTTTTCTGTATTCTGTCCTGAGAGTAGCCTCTTGTCCTACATACAGGTTACACATCAGGACAGTCAAATGTTGTGGCACACCCACTTAGATAACTAGAGAGACTGACATTAGCATGTAGAGAAGAAGATTTGCATAACACATTTGCATAACTCATGTAGCTAAAAATATGCAAAAAGTTATGGTTCGAATGGCATTAAACTGTTGGTAGAATCCAAACCATTAAAAACAATGGTCTAAAAGCAAAGGATACAGCACACTAAGAAAGGACCTTTCTTGTCAAACAGTCAATTTACAAATCTTAGCTGATGGTTAACCCTATTTAACAAGAACTACTATTACATCTCAAATTGCAGTTTTAGGTAAGGTATTCAAATTGTTGCTGTGCAGCAACGCACTTCTTGCACTGCCAAAGAACAAAGCTGCAAACCTCACTTAAAGTCTGTTTTAATTTCTCAACTATTGGAACCTTTAATCCCATTAAGAGTGTATACATTTCTTGGAAAAAAATATGCAGAAAAAAAATACCAGAATTATAAAATGTTAAGTGTCTATGCATTTTGGGAGGACACCCCATATACATGCATATCAAGAAAGACTGGTTCCACAGCTTCCACGTAGAACAGAGCAAAAGAGCAAGAGACTGAAAAAAAAGATTTCAAAACACAGTATGAAAAAGGCCTAACAAAGAGATAGAAATTACAGGAATGTTGGGAACTGGGAATTCATTGTGTGGTGAACAATTACAAGTGAACCAAATGACACAGTGATGTGGAGGAGAATTGTGTACCGACTGGGTCCTTGGGCACCCCAAGCAAACCAAATATGTGCTACAAGACCAAGTAATCCTCTGTTTCCTCACCTAGCCCTAAAACCCTTTAATGATGAAGTTCCAAAGCTTAAAAACCACCTCTGAGGATGTCTTGCCTAAGAAAACCCTATGAAAAATGCATAGGGTTGCCAAAAGTTGAGAGGCACCTTGAAGGCACATATACACACATGCATCCAAAGCTTAAACCAACTGAATGTTGGGCACTCCTTACCAAGAGTCAGCAGATTTTCTGTGGCATTGATATAGGCTACAGAAGTAAACTGCTCAAAGTCTTCTTCTTTTGCCTGCAGAAAGAAGAAAGGAAAATCAGCCCCTTCTATGGCAAAGAAGGTGAAAAGTTCAGCCCACAGGCTGCATGCGCTCCCTCCCCTCAGAGACATTTTTGTGGGCCTCAGTGCTGTGACAAAAACTATCAAAATAATTTTGGCCAAAATGACCCCTGGAGTATCATGCCCTGCTTCCAGAACATGGAAATGGATTCTGACTCAGAGACTGAAGCAGAGGACATGCCAGGACTTGGTGAACAGGTTACAGTGCCACAAATTCCAGAGACAGAGCAGAGTACAGTGGCAACTCCAGCAGAGAGTTCTGTCTCTTCTGATACAGAAGACAACTTACCTATACCTGCATTTGCTGAGTGTAGACAGCAAAGGGAGAGCCTGCACCAATCTCAAAGGATTTATAGGAGACAGCAATTAGTTAGGCAGCAGCTGCATTAAGCTGCTGACCTATATAAGGACTGCCCTTCCCTTCTAGGAGTTGTCAGAGCTTATTTGATCTTCCTGCTGGTCAGTTGTATTTCTTGGATCATGAACTCTGGAATTATTTGTTCTGTTGGATTCTGTTTATGCCTTTGACATTTGTTTATTGACTAAAAGTAAGTGACTGGTTTTGAGCTGTTTCTTTGTTTGCTATTTTGTTTGTGTTATCTCCTAGCTATCAGCTGTGTAGCCACTAGCTCTGGCTTCCTGCCTGGATTGAGACCAGATATGGAGGGCCAACCTCCCCCTCTATACCCTAAATGCTCCTCCTGTAAGAGTTGGGAGGCACTTTTCTACATACTACCCTACCAGCAGCCATGTTTGGCCAAGGAGAGGCATTTTTCTAACAGGAAGCTTCTCCCATCCTCCCCCACTTCTGGATCACTTCTTGTTGGAACAATGGACAGGGATAGTAAAAATGCAGCAAAACCACACTGCCTAAGGGGAGGGGCACAGGGGAAGGGGGGGCCCTTCAAGTTTCCTTGGAGCATCCAATGCAGCCTCACAAACCATGACTTTAAGTGAGCCCATGCTAATCCTGGTTGTGACCTATGAGGATTCTCCATCAGGCTAGCAACCTTCTCTTGTCTTCTGCCAGATCTGCAATAAAAGTGATGGGAGGAAGAGACAAGGGCCTCTTCTGTGGAACTGAGCTCAGGTTTGCATTCTAGATGAGTGGCTGTGAAGGCAGGAGGTGGGCAAGTCTGGCTGAAGGCAGCCAACCACAGCTCAGGGAATTCTGTGAAGGGGGGCCTGCAGGGAGGAAATGTTACAAAACCTGAGGCTTGTCTCTGTCAGAAGGCAGAGAGGGAAAACCTGGCACAGAGACAGGGAACAGATCTCAGAAAGGAACAGAGGGAATATAGATAGGAGAGTCAGACAGAGGGAAGGACAGGCTCTGGTTTGTGGAGCTATGAATGATTTAGTAATTCAAGGGTTAGTGTATCATTTTCTTGTGTCTTAATATATTCTTACTTGTTTGTTTTTTTACCACTGTTCTGTCTGTCTGTTCATATTAAGTTTGAGGGAGGTTCCTTACTACATCAAACCCACTCAAACAACACAGCCACTGGTCCACAATAGGGGGTCACCTTGAGGCCTGAGTACCCCAATCTAGGAAGGAATAACGAGGGGGAAAGGGCAAGGTGAGCAACAGGAACCCAGGGTGGGAACCGCAAGGCCAGCCTGGCACGAGGTTCCATCACAGTGGCATTTCTGAGAGTCCTGCCTTATGAATTGGAGGTGCTCCTGTCAATACAAGTCAGGCCTTAGCTGGAGAACATCTAAAGCACAGAGCAAGAATGGGCTAAGTGCAGGAGAAGTAGGGGTAGATCAGGCCGTGACTTTGAACAGAGGGGCTAAAGCTTGCTGGACAGCTTGTGTTCTTTTTGTAATTTTTATTAAGACTTTTCGTATGCAGTAAAACTTTAAACAATGCAACATAAAAGGATAAGAGGGGGAAAAAAGAGAGAGAAAAAGAAATAGATAAAAAAGAAGCATATAGATGGAAGGAAAAAAGTTTTTAAAAATGAAAGTGACTTCCAATCTTGTCTTCAGCCATTTTTAAAGTACATGATCAAATTATACCTCTGTCATCTACCTCCTTTCTATAACCTCTACCTTGCTGTTGTTGTGTGACTTCAAGTAGTTTCCAACTTATGACAACCCTACAGCGAACCTATCATAGAGTTTTCTGCTCCCAAGGTCCCCCAGTGGGTTTCCATGGCCAAGCAGGGAATTAAACCCAGTTCTCCAGGATTGTAGTCCAACACTCAAACTGCTATACCAATACCTATTAATTTCTAAATCCAAACTTATAAATTCTTAACTGTATTTTCTACAAAAAGTCACTAATGGTTAATACTATTCAACAAAAACTACTATTACTCCTCCCCTAAATGAAGCTAAACAAATGAACCCCTCCCATTCTAATTTAGCAAGCATTTATCATAATGCAAAAAATCAAATATTAGATCTTTTCATCTTCATGGACACAACTTTCCCCCTTGCTGGACAGTTCAGACGGTCACCATCCCAGCTTATGTTGGCGCTGCTGTTACACAAAATGGCCAGCCAAAGTGTTTGTGCAATTGGTATCCTCACCGAAGAAAAATTCCGGTTGCTGACGTCCACCGAGCACAGATCTGAAGGGCTTTTCACATGATGGAGCTGAATCTGGAAATAACAAGAGGGAGAAGAAAACCTGGGACCAAGGGTGTACCACAGCAGGGTGGAGGCCGAAACAAGGACACTGCACCTCCCCATAAGAATTCTGCCCACCCAATGAAATTTTTCCTTCTGTCCCCAACTTTCTAACATTGCAGTAACTTAAAATTTTGGTTGACCATCTAGAGATACAGTTAAGGCATCCAAAGAGAACGGGGCAGGGTTAGCTGACCAAAGCAATGCAAACATAGCAAGTAGAAGAGTTTGAGGTGTGAACATTTTTTTTCAATTTGAGTTACTGAAAATATGACACAGTAGCATAATATAACTATTTTTTTTAACAGAACAAACAAAGTCACTAGACATTGCATGTTATTCCCCCCCAAAGTAAAGCCATTTCTGCTCTAGGCTGTTATAGCGCTATGATTCCACTTTCAACGTCCTATGGAATCCTGGGGTTTGCAGTTTCGGGAGGGGCCGAAATAGCGCTATAACAGCCTAGTGTGGAAATGGCCCAAGATTTGCAAGGTTTATATGAAATCTTTGGTTCATCCGTTCACAGCATGAGAAAGCAACAATAAATTTACGACTCAAATTTACAACTAAAGCCTCTCTCCTATCACGTCCTGGATAACTTGCACTCACAAACTTCACTCAGAACAGAAGCGTTTATTTGGAGTAAAGCAAGCAACAGAGCAACCTTCCTGAGAAGTTGCTAAGACTATCACATATCAAGTGGTTACGGATTTTATACCCTGTCATACAAATTTAGGCAGGCATAGCAGTGATTGGTGAAAGTCATAAATCTCCCATCATCCCACCACTTTTTCCCAGATCCTCTGTTATTTTCATATCTTTTATCCTGGAAGCAAGAACAAGTTCCTGTCTTCTTATCACGAGTACTTTTTTCAGAAAGTAGAATTGGTGGGAAAGTGGAAGCCAGTTTGTCATTAGTTCTTCTTGCCTTCTTCCTGTACGGAAAATGAGAGAATTATGGATGCTCATCACATGAGGTTCCATAATGCCCTCATGTTCCCTATAGGAAGCAAGCAAGAGAAGAAGAACTAATGAAAGAGTGGATCCCTCACTGAAAGAACAGTGTGTATCTACAATTTACAACAGTCAAAAGAGTGGAGCACTAAAAAATGATAGTAGGGTTAAGACTGACCACCAAAAGGTTTTTCTATTTACAATGCATCACTCAATTAAGGAATCTGATAAAGCTTGGGAAAGTTACTTTAGCTTCTTGACAACCAATGCCTAGAGAAGGGGTACAGTCTCTTTCTCTCGGCACTCCAAAAAGAGGCTGGATGGCTACTTGCTGCTGGGGATGCTCTTGCTGGATTTCCTACATTGAACAGAGACTTGGACTCATTGACCTATGGGGATCCTCTCAACTCTTATGATTCAATGATTCTATGACTACAGACTTCCAGAATTCCCCAGCCTGCTTTGTGGGCTGGAGGTTTCTGAGAGCTGCAGTCTAAAAACACTTCTGGGATTCAGTGCCAGAAGAGGTAATGATGGCCACAGGATTAGAAGAGCAGTAAATTCTCCTTCCAAATAGTTAGACATGATCAGTAAATGGAACCTCCATGTTTTCAGGCAGCCTATCTCTGAACAAAGGACAGAACTGATCAGCACATATAAGAAGTAGAAGGAAAGAGGAAACAAGCTCCACGACACTTGTATAAAGTGATTAGTGAGAGGGAATTCCAGACAGCATGCCCCCTTTTTGGTTCACCTCTCCATTTCTTTCTTTGATCTCTGGACTCAAGTCTTTTTGCTTCTTTCATGCCTGACTGACTGCAGAGGTCACTCTCCCTTTTTCCAAAATTTAGTTAGTCCTTTGTCTCCCTTTGTCAGGGAAAGAAGCATGCCTGAGGTTTCTGTCTTAAGATTGCTTACATCCACACATGAAAGCCAGCTCTTAGGGGCTCTTCTACTGAAATTTAGACAATCTTCTTTTGTCTATCTCATTTCCTGGAACAATAACTGTAAGGGGTTTATTTTCCCCTTTTTTTAACCTTACAAGAGCATCCTGAGTACTTTTCTCCTCTTTTCTACCACAAGCTCATATTGCATTGGCTACACTGCACTCTGCTTGATACAGATAACAAATGCTCCTACAATATTTTGGACTACAGCTCCCAGAATCTGACCCCTCCTCTAAACAGCATAGTGAGATTAGAAAGAGTCACGTTTTCCAAAGGCCATTTCTGCACCACGCTCTTACAGCGTGATTATTCCACTTTCAACATCCTATGGAATCCTGGGGTTTGCAGTTTAGGGAGGGGCCAGCTGGCTCCTCCCTAGATGTTGAAAGTGGAATAATCGTGCTATAAGAGTGTAGTGTGGAAATGTCCAAACTTAGGTAAGTTTTCAACTTCATAACCTTCTTGTACAGTTCTCAAAGCTATTGGAATGTGAGATAGATCACACCTGTACAATTCAGTTTCCTTTTCTTCAGTTCTGCGCTATACAACACCAGGAGTCCATTTTCCAGTTGCTTTGTGTGAAGGAGTACACCTCAGGCTAGGTGAAAATTTTTGGAGCAAGTGGAATTTTTTAGGGAAGGATGCTTCCACATTGTGGGTGCCCTGACATTTCAGGTCCTGCTCTGAAAAACATGCAGAGCAGACCTCAGAAGTATGTCGGATCACCAAGGGCTCTGCTCCAGCTGATCGCAGGGACTGAATGGGTCTATAAGGGAGAAGGAGACTGCGCAGGAATTCCTTGTCTTCAAGCTGGGCACCATCAAGGGCTTTCTCATCCAGATGGAACTGTACACTCACCAGCTGTGCCCCATCAAGAGTCTTCTCATCCAGATGTCGGAGGTTGCCTCTCAGTACTGCTCCCCCCTTCCATTTGATCTGGGTGGGCCTCGTGCCAAACAGCAACTCGATCTTGGTTTGCTCTGCTGTCCGGCGTGCCACCTGCCAGTGACCGGCCCCTGAAATTACATACGCAAAACCCAACACAGTTGAAATTAAGTCACAACAGATCCAGAGGAGGACAACCAAAATAGTCAATGGACTGGAAACCATGCTTTATGTGGAACCATTTTGAGGCAGGGGAGCTGGGCAGCTCACAAGGTGGATTTTGGAGATGTAGCTATCAGGACACGTAGCTATGGAGGCATAGCTATGTGAGAGTACATCTCTGAATACAAGTTCTTCGCCTTCATTTATATCCTGCCTTTTCTTCCTCAATAATAGGACTCAACACAGTTTACAAATTATTAAGACTAGCACAGATTAAAAACTATACAAAAGCATCACTAAAATAAATATAGTGTAGTGTGCTTTCAAGTTGTTTCCAACTTACAGAGATCCTAAGGTGAACTTTTAAACGTTTAAACATTTAACTGTTAAATGTAACGTTTAAATATTTAAAAAGATGTCATATTGAAGAGGGAACTGGCTTTTTTCCCACGGCTTCAGAAACTAGGACAAGGAGCAATGGATTCAAAGTACAGGAAAAGAGATTCCACTTAAACCTCAGGAAAAAACTTCCTGACGGTCAGAGCTGTCCAACCATGGAATCTACTGCCTGGGAGTGTGGTGGAGTCTCCTCCTTTGGAGGTTTTTAAGCAGAGGCTGGATGGCGATTTGTCGCGAATGCTTTCGTTGTGTCTTCCTGCATGACAGAACGGTTGGATGGGATGGCCCCTGGGGTCTCTTCCAACTCTATGATTTTTGTTGCCAAGATTTGCTCAGAGGCAGATTGCCTTTGCCTTCCTCTGGGATTGAGAGAGTGTGACTTGCCCAAGGTCACCCACTGGGTTTCCATGGCCAAGTATGGATTCAAACCCTGGTCTCCAGAGCTGTAGTCCAACATTCAAGCACTATACCACATTAGCTGTCTTTCTCTCTCTGTGTGTGTGCTCATGTGCACACACGTGCATGTGCGTTACTTTAAGGAAACAGTTAAGCAATCTATAGAATTAAAGCTATTTAAAGCTTACTGCAAGACAATACTTTAAAAAACAAACAAAACAGCACACCATTAACAGTCCATCACAATCAGTTCCTAAAAGCTTGAGAGAACAGGGAAGCTTTCACTTGCCGGCTGAAGGGGAGCAAGGAGGGAGCCATCCTAGCCTTCCTAGGGAGGGAGTTCCAAAGCCTAGGAGCAGCCACCAAGAAGGCCCTCTTCCCTGTTCTCACCAAATGTGCCTGGGAAGGTAGTGAGAGAGAGAAAGGCAAGGGCCCCTCCCAGAGATCAAACAGGTTTATAGAAGGAGACGTGGTCCTTCAAAGCAGCCCTAGCAGCTGCCAGCAAGAACCAGGGAAAAGAGAGGTACAGAGCTGCAGCCACAAAACTTCACTTCACACCCAGATTGCAGGATCAGGGGTTCATATCAGCAAAAGTCAGAATACCTCACCTTCATCATATCTGGGCCGTAAAAGATTTCTGGCTGGAAAACAGTTGGTTGGGTAACAGTTCCCATCATCCAGTTTATACATTCCCTTGGTAGCCATCTTGTTGCTGCGTTCCTTCAGGAGAACAAATAAATCCATTGAGACACTTCCTCTGATAGGAAAGGTGTGGTGGATAAATCAATAGCTTCTTAACACCAATAGATTACAGCAAAGAGGAAGGAGAGAGATAATTTCCACATTTTTTCCAGGCATGAAATTAACATCTATTTTCTAGGACAAGGGTGGACAACTCTGTGGAGGCCGCGCACACACGTGCATGCACACACACACCCCAACAATAAGCCCAAATACACCCACAGCCGTTAGCTGTAACCCTGAAAGAGGGTGTAGTGCCACTGCTGGGTAACTATTGAGGGTCGATTTACAATCAGAAAAGGGAACCTCAGCTGTACTTTTGGGCGTATTATGTCAAAAACTGGCTGTAAATGGCAGAAATCAACTCTTACCAACCACTTGCCAAATACAGGTTGAGCCTCCCTTCTCCAGAGCGCCAAAATCCAAAAACCTCCAAAACCCAAAACTTTTTGCTGCCAGTCGCCCACCTCCAACTTCAAGGTGGCAGTGGCATGGTTCCTGCTCATTTGTCTCCCAGATCCTCAGTCTTTTTCTTTTTGCTGCCTGTGGAAGTAGGAGGCTAGTGACAAAACTAGGAAAATGAATTTCAACAGGGAGAAGTGTAAACTATTGTACCTTGGCAGAAAAAATGAAATGCACAGATATAAGATGGGTGACACTTGACTTGACCACAGTGTATGTGAAGGGGATCTAGGAGTCTTAGTAGACCACAAACTGAACATGAATGAGCAGTGTGATGCAGCAGCTAAAAAAGCCAATGTGATTCTGGGCTGCATCAGTAGAAGCATAGTATCTAGATCAAGAGAAGTGATAGTCTCACTCCATTCTGCTTTGGTCAGATCCTGGCTGGAATACTGTGTCCAGTTCTGGGCACTACAGTTCAGGAAGGATATTGACAAGCTGGAACATGGCCAGAGGAGGGTGACCAAAATGGCAGAAGATCAGAGGACGGCAACCAAAATGAAAACCATGAGGCCCTCTGGGGAACAGCTTAGGGAGCTGGGTATGTTTGGCCTGGAAAAGAGAAGTTTTAAGAAATGGTATGATAGCCATGTTTAAATATTTGAAGGGATGTCATGTTGAAGATGTAGCAAGCCTGTTTTCTGCTGCTCCAGAGACTAGGACACAGAGCAATTGCTTCACACTTCAGGAAAAGAGATTCCACCTAAACCCTAGGAAGAACTTCCTGAGGTTAAGAGCAGTTTGACAGTGGAATCTGCTGCTGGCTGGGAGTCTGGTGGAGTGTGCTTTTTTGGAGGTTTCTCAACAGAGGCTGGATGGCCACGTGTTGGGAATGCTTTGATGGTGTGCGCCTGCATGACAGCAGGTTGGACTTGATGGCTCTTCCACTCTCTTCCAGCTCTAGGACTCTATGATTCTATGAAAAAGAGAGAGGCTGAGGATCTGTGAGATGGCAGGAGGTGTGGATTTGCACCAAGCACTATGCTTGGATTCCTGCCATTTTACACATCCTCAATCTCTCTCCAGCCTCACGTCTCACACAAAACATAAGCAGTGAACAAACAAGATGCAAGGCTATTCCAAAAATGTACTGAATTCTAAAATCTGAAAAAAATCCGGAATACAGAACCTTTCTTGTCCCAAGCATTTCGGATACGGGAGGCCCAACATGTACCTGTGTTCTCCTCTGCAGTCCTTCTCAGAATGGTGGCAGGAAGTGATACAAGATTATTACTGTAGCTGTTACTATTACTGGGAGTAGCCATTGCCTACTGATTGAGTTACAACATAATTGTAAGTGCTGACACACTTCTTCAGTCCCTCGTTTGGTCATTGATACATCTCTACTATGTTTTTGGAAACGTGCACTTTGTATTGAGGTACTAAAGAGGCAGATGAGTAAACCCGAACTAGAGCAGTTTGGTCTCACCTTCTTGTCGAGCTTCTAACTTTTCCTAGCTAGTTATAGTCTTCCTGGAAAGTTACAGGCTGTCCTAACCCTGTGTCAGTTCCATTAGACCTGTGCTTGTGCCTTTTGGCCGCTGTTCAACAGATGTAGTCAGGGCCTAAGTTTTGGGAGGCCGGCCCCTCCCAAAACTGCAAACCCCAGGATTCCATAGGATGTTGAAAGTGGAATCATAGCGCTATAACAGTCTCGTGCGGAAATGGCCCAGGGTTCAATTTCCCACTCGGCCATGCAAACCCGTTAGATGACCTTGAGTATATCACATACTCTCAGCCCCAGAAAACCTCCTTATATATTCATCTTAGGGTCCCCATAAGTTGGAAATGACTTAAAGGTATACAATAACAACAACAACAAGACTGAGGCCATTTCCGCACCACAATGTTATAGTGCTATTGTTCCACTTTCAACATCCTGTGGAATTCTGGGGTTTGTAGTTTACTGAGGCCAAAGAGCTCTCTGGTTGAGAATTCTAAATGTCCCTCCCTAAACTGCAAACCCCAGGGTTCCATAGGATGTTGAAAATGGAATAACAGCACCATAACAGTGTAGTGCGGAAATGGCCTGAGTCAATTAGGTTTACCTATGTGTTGACTCTCTCTTCAATAACCAATTCTATGGGTATACTCTGGTGGGACCAACCAAGAGGATTCCAGCCACACAGTTGTGAATTCATGGATGATGCCTTCATTTTTCCCCTTGATTCCCTCTGTCATTGTAGAAACCACCCCGTGCATTCCTCTGAATTGCACGAGGGGACCAGAAGGACACACATAGGCAGATACACAGTCAGTTGCACACTGCTGGCATTCAGCAGAAAGACAGTGGAGTGCGACCACTGTGTAACTACATGACTATAGGACTGACACTATGCAAGCTTGATGCAAGACCCTGGCCACAGGCTTATGGTGACTTCTCCAACCCAGAAAGTTAGGGAATACCTTTTCAGACAATCTGAATAGATGGAAACAGAGGGAAGATCCTCCAAAAAGGCGGTGCAATGGTTTCCAGAAATGTCTGCAAAGTCCCCTCCCCACAATTCCCAGATCCAAGAATGGCCTGAATACGAGCACCCTACTCCCCTTTGCATTCAGTTTATTGTTGCTTGTTGCTGTTACGTGCCATCCAGATGACTCCAGCTTCTGGCAATCGTATCCTAAGGTTTTCCTGGCAAGATTTATCCAGAGGTGATTTTGCCATTGTCTCTGAAATATGGTATTTGCACCTGGTATTTGCTGGAGGTCTCCCATCCAAGTACTAAACAGGGCTGACCCTGCTTGGCTTCCAAGATCGGACAGAATCTGGTGTATTTCGGCTGAAACAGAGTTGGGGGATCAGAAACCGGTAAGACTTGTGTGTGCATGTATGCTTCAAGCCACTATTCACTTATGGCAACCCCTTGAATTTCATAGGATTTTCTTAGGTACAGAATCCTCAGAGATGATTTTGCCAGTTCCTTCCTCTGAAATACTCCCTACAGCAGCAGGTATTTGTTGGCCTTTCAACCAAGTACTAACCAGAGCTGACCCTGCTTAGCACCCAAAATCAGATAGGGTCTGGTGTTTTCAGGCATATTTAAGCTGACAAGTTCCATTTATTGGCACTCATCTAATTTCCATAGTATTTTCACAGAAATGACAGCCTGCAAACAGTAGACAGATGGCACACAGTTCTTGTTTGTTTGTCCTTCTTTCCTCCCTCCCTCCCTTTTATTGAAAAGCATAAGACACTCACACAGTCACCAACATGCCTGGTTTACTGGACTACAAGAGACTATCCGGAAAAGTCTGGATTGTCACCAGTCCGTTGGCACACATCCAAAGCAAAGAAAAAATGGAGCAGTGGCTTCAAACTTCAACAAAAAAGATTCCACCTAAACGTTAGGAAGAACTTCGTGATGGTACAAGCAGTTTGACAGTGGAATACGTTGTCTCAAAGTGTGGTGGAGTCTCTTTCTGTGGAGGTTTTTAAACAGAGGCTGGATGATCGTCTGTCAGGAGGGCTTAGATTGTGTCTTCCTGCATGGCGGAAGGGGGTTGGACTGGATGGCCCTCGGGGGTCTCTTCCAACTCTACAATTCTAGTATTCTAATAGAGGGCTGAAAGACAGGAGGGGTGGCAGCAAGCTAGGTCATACAGAGCTTTAAAAGTTAAAACAAGGAATGTAAACAAGCAACAAAGCTCGAAACAATGATGTCTCTCCCAAGGAATTTACAGTTTCAGCCATAAACAGTATGCAACATTTTGCTATTTTGTTTTGCTCTGTTTGCCGTCTTTAAGAACTCTGTAAGTTTTATTGGAGCTTTCCAAGCTTTATTGGTATTTTAAATAAGCTCCTCACTCTGGTATAGGTTTTGTTGGGGGGGGGGGCTATTGGAGATAGATATTAGGGGCAATAAAAAGCATCCCTGAATTGTGTGCCTAGTGTTGGGCACCACAATTCAAGAAGGATTTTGACAAGCTGGAAGGTATCCAGAGGCGGGGTGATCAGATTGGGAGAAAGCCTAGAAACCATGAAGCCCTATGAGGAGCAGCTTAGGGAGCTGGGATTTTTAACCTGGAGAAGAGAAGATTAAGAGGTGATAGGACAGCCATGTTTAAATATTTGAAGGGATATCATAAGTTAGATGGGGCAAGCTTGTTTTCTGCTGCTCCAGAGACTAGGATGAGGAGCAGTGACTACAGGGAAAGAGATTCTCTCTAACATTAGGAAGAACTTCCTGATGGCAAGAGTAGTTCAGCAGTGGAATGTGCTGCCTCAGAGTGTGGTGGAGTCTCCCTCCTTTGAGGTTTTTAAACAGTCTGGATGGCCATCTGTCAAAGGGAGGGCTTGGATGGTGTCTTTCTGCATGGCAGAAGGGGGTTGGCCCAGATAGCCCTTGGGGGTCTCTTCCAGCTATAGGATTCTGTGATTCTATGACATTGTTCAACATCAGGAGTTTGAATACAGTAATCAAACACCATAAAGCACAGTGTTTTATTCAAAAGAAAAGCCAGATATTTTGTTGTTACAAAAGACCCACTTTAAAGGACATCTTAGATCTTTATTTTCCTGTGCAGCATTAAATTATGACATTGCTGCCCCAGGAACTTTGACAGCAAGAGTGGGGGTGGCCACTCTTTCATGTCAACTAGATTTTGAAAAGCTGAACTTTATGATGGACTCAAGAGACAGATACCTGATTGTCAAAAGCAAAATAACACTGGCTCAGGATTATTTCTCAGAGAAATATTATGGAAGCTAGAATCCTTTCGAGAGGGATTTTTAATCACATGTGGAGATTGTCAGTAAAGGCTGGGACAAACTTGTAGAAAATACTTTGTGATGTGGGTTGTTAAGTGTACCTTTGGAGAGCCATGTGACTTTAGCTGAGTCATGGGGCCTTTCTGCACTACACTATTATAGTGCTATTATTCCACTTACAACATCCTGTGGAATCCTGGGACTTGCAGTTTAGGGAGGGGCATTTAGAATTCTCACCCAGAGAGCTCTTTGGCCTCAGTAAACTACCAACCCCAGAATTCCACAGGATGATGAAAGTGGAATAATAGCACAATAACAGTGCAATGCGGAAAGGCCAATGCTGATGAGCAACCAGGGGAGAAGGTTGCATCAGGTGTGGGGAGAATGCAAAGGCTGGCAGGATTGCATCAGCTAGTGTGAGTATAAATGTAGCTGAGAGCTAGCCAGCAAGTTGCACATGGTGCCTGACATGTCTGCTGGAGGCCCTGTGAGAAAGAACAAGCAGAGGGATGCTCAAATGCCCTCTGGAGATCCTTGTAAATATGTACACATTGTAACTGAAGAAGAAATTGCCTCCTGATGGAAGAGAACAATTGGCGTGGGTGAGTTTTTCCTGGCTACAGTGCATTGCTGCTAAGGTATTCTCTGCTGCTGAGCATGCTTCCAAAGCTGTGGGAGCAATCTCTGCTATATTTTGGGTGTGACAGAGATTTAAAAGCAACAATCTCCCTAAGAGATAGATGTAATGCATTGTAAACTTTTCCTGGCAACTTTCAATTGATTTTTCAAGATTTAAATCTCATTGCTTGGTGGAGGCACAGCAACCCACAAGAAAAAGATTACACCTACTACTTTTTCAGGCACAGATCATATTCAAGGATAGCTTGTGTACTAATACAAACTAAAGACATAGATTTACTTCAAGAGAGCTCTGTTGGGCAAATAGGGCTGTCTGACCATGTTCTCATTAATACCAGGGTACAGCTTCAAAACCTTAGGCCATTTCTACATGGCATCACAGTCCCAGGTTTGGGATGCGATGGCAGCAGTCCACAAGTTGTGCTTTTGCATGATGTCATTGCAGTCCTGCTACCATGTCATCCCCATCCATCATGATCGCAGAATATTTGCTTAATGGAATAAATAGCAATAACATGTGTATTTCTATATCGTGTATCACCTAACTGCTCTCTTTCTAAGTGCTCTCTAAATGTGTTAAGCACCCGTAATCCTGCGAAGCTGCCACCCTCCCTGCCCATGCAGAAGAGGCGGAAGTGCGATGGAGGCACTTCCTTCCCCAGTGCAGCAAGCAAAAGAGCCTGACTGGGCTGCGGAAGGAAGGCATGTGTCGCTTGCACTCCCTTGTGCAGGGAGCCAGCTGGATGTGGAAGGAAGTATTCCCATCCCACTCCATTCCTGGCAAAGGCGCTGCCGGGATTGCAACCGAACGACAACAGAAGGAAGTCTGGCATGGAAATGGCCTTGGACCCACAGCTTTTTTCCTGGTCTTTAAAACCCATACTTCTGGCAAAACAGGAATCAAGAAACAAATTAAGAAAGAGTGTGGTAAATTATTTTAACAAAAATTAATTTCCACGTATCTTTATATAGGTATAATGGAATGCTGTGAAAGCTGTAGTAAGGGGTGAATCTCTTTTATATAGTTCTTTAGTGTATTGTTTCTGTCATCTTTTTATTCATTCTTGGTCCTATAACGTGCTCACTCATGGATCATATAGCACTCCAACTTTTGGTTTAAATTTCCTCTGATTTCTCAGATCTAGTGGAAGAGACCTCTTGTTCCTCCTTTGTCGTTGTCATCTTCTTTTTTTCTGCACTGATTATTATAATAGTTCTCCCCCTCCCTGCACACAAGCCGCTGAATAGTTGCATTCTGGGTTCTGACCCTATTTTTGTCACCTTTTACTTTTGTTCCTTGCCTGTCCTTAACTGCTTGAAGACTTTCATCTGTCATCCATTGAGGTTTCTCTTTCTTTTTGGCTGCAGCCAGAGGCCATTTCTGCAGTATACTGTTCAAGTGCTATTATTCTACTTTCAACATCCTGTGGGATTCTGGGGTTCTTAGTTTACTGAGGCCCAAGAGCTCTCTGGCTGAGAATTCTAAATGCCCCTCCCTAAACTGCAAACCCCAGGATTCCTCAGAAGGTTGAAAGTGGAATGATAGCACTATAACAGCATACTGTGGAAATGGCCAGATTCTTTTTGTATTCCTCCCTGACAATGTCCCAGTTGGAGTCCAGACTTCTTCTGGCTCCCAGTAAATTAGGCTTAATAGTACAAATTATCACAAGCACAATGTATGCATAACCCTGATGTAAGATCCTGGGTGGTACCTCCAGGATCAGAGGCAGTCTATTTGTTAACTGGAAAGTGTAGCGTGGATGGTGTAGTTGCACTTATGCCTTGCCTGTGGGCTTCCTA
This sequence comes from Cyclura pinguis, assembly GCA_030412105.1. Lineage (NCBI taxonomy): Eukaryota > Metazoa > Chordata > Lepidosauria > Squamata > Iguanidae > Cyclura > Cyclura pinguis. The sequence goes on along the minus strand of CM059601.1, from coordinate 287,495,086 downwards.
TGGGAAACTGGTGGATCATGGTGTGAACAGGATGCTGGACTAGAGATGTCTTTGATCTGATCCAAACCACAAAAGGAGGCAGCAGTCAAAAATCAAAACCACAAACAAAATGCCCTAAAAGCAGGACTGCAAAAGACGTAAGAAGTCAATCATACCATTATAAAACCATAATACCCAAACCCAAGGTCACAAAAACACTAAATGAACACAAAAACATTGATGGAACAGAAAAATGTATGTCCAGGCGTAAAAGGAAGAATGTACAAACAATACATTTATTGTGTATGGAACATGCTACAAAATGCTAACCAAATCCAGGAACAAACAGTGCTGTACTCTGCATTCATAGCATCATAGAGCTGGAAAAGCTCCCAGGGGACATCCAGTCCAACCCCCTGTCATGCAGAAATACACCATCAAAGACCTCTTGATAGATGGCCATCTAGCCTCTGTTTAAAACCCTCCAGAAAAGGAGACTTTGCCACAATCCCATGCAGTGGATTCCACTGTCGATCTGCTCTTACCATCAGGAAATTCTTCCTAATGTTTAGGTGGAATCTCTTCTCCTGTAGTTTGAAGCCTCTGTTCCACATCCTAGTCTCTGGAGCAGCAGAAAATAAGTTTGCTGCAGCTTCCATTGTTTTTGACATAACAAGATGTACAAAGACATTCAAGGAGCTGTGTGGCTGAGCAATGACTGGAAACCAGCTCTGTTTGGTTCCAGTCCAACAATCCCATCACTACACCGCACTGCCTTGTTTCTTGGGGGTAGACTCATAACTTCAGAATATTGTGGCAAGAAACCTTGACTGTCCTCACAGTATAAAGGAGGAGAGTTTGCATTCTTAAAGTCTGGTTTGGCTCTTGAAGGGACGGCCCTCTGAGGAAACCCAGGGGAGGTCTTTGCTTAGCCAAGCAGCATTGCCTCTGTGACACCACACAAAGGCTGCCTTCCCAGCATGCCTTGTGTTCTGGTGGTGGGCAGAGCACACAACACCATGGAATCCCAGCAGTGAAGAGAGACCGGCAATGCGGGTAACACATGGCAACGTGAGGGTCAAGATCAAAGTGGAGCCATGCCATAAAACCCCCAAGCAATGCCCGCAGAAAAGGACCTTGGCCTCACCCTCATGTGGCACGAGCGCCAGGAAGAAAGTAAGCAAGGGCAAGGGAACGGGAGGTAACATACAGAATCACACAGAATCGTAGAGCTGGAAGAGACCCCAAGGGCCATCCAGGCCGACCCCAGTCCAGCTATCCGGGAAGACAACATGAAAGCACTCCCTTTGACAGATGGCCATCCAGCCTCTGCTTAAAAATCTCCAAAGAAGGAGATGCTCCCACATTCTGAGTCAGTGTATTCCACTGTCAAACAGCTCTTATCATCAGGAAGTTCTTCCTAATGTTTAAATGGAATTTCTCTTCCTGAAGTTTGAAGCCATTGCTCCATATCCTAGTCACTGGAGCAACAGAAAACAAGCTTGCCCCAGCTTCCGAATGACATCCCCTCAAATATTTAAATATGCCTATCATGTCCCCTCTTAACCTCCTCTTCTCCAGGCTGAATATACCCAACCCCCTAAGCTGCTCCTCATAGGGCTTCATGGTTTCCAGACCTTTGACCATTTTGGGCTCCCTCCTCTGGACATATTCCAGCTTGTCAATATCCTTCCTGAACCATGCTGCCCAGAACTGGACAAAGGATTCCAGCTGGGGTCTGACCAAAGGATAATAGAGTAGGAATGTTACTTCCCTCAGCCTAGACAGTATACTCCTATTGATGCAGCCTAGAAACGCATTGGCTTTTTAAGCAGCTGCATCACACCGTACAGAGCCAGTATTTGGGCTTCACAAGCTGGGTCTTAGGAAACGCATGCATTTCAACTATTTTGCCATTTAATGATTGAGACATAACCCATATCTTTGCTGGAGACCTCTCTCTCTTCTTATACATCCCCCTCCTTGACTGGAAGTATCTGGTTTGACTCCTCATGCTACCTGGTAGCTGCAAAGAGCAAGGTCTCTTCTGTAGTGGCACCTTATCTGTGGGCTTCTTTGCCCAAAGGTTACCAGAGAAGCCAGGGCCATTTCCGCACTAGCCTGTTATAGCGCTATGATTCAACATCCTATGGAATCCTGGGGTTTGCAGTTTCCCCTCCCGGAACTGCAAACCCCAGGATTCCATAGGATGTTGCAAGTGGAATAACAGCACTATAACAGTCTAGTGTGAAAATGGCCCAGAGTAGCTCACTTGGTAATTCTTGGTTGGAGAGTAGAGATGTTTTAATGTTATTTGATATTCTTTCTCCCAATCTGGATCCTAAGGCAGCTCACAAAATAGATTAAAATACTGCTGTAAACTTAAATAACTAAAATAAATCTCAAAATAATCCTAAAAAATATAGCTAAAAAATAAATAATCCTATTAAACACAAGACTAATTTAAATTATTACTATTATTATTACTATTATTTTATATCCTACCTTTCTCTTAATAGAGGTCCCAACCCAGTTCACAAAATAAATTGAAAAATAGTAAAACCAATATTAAACCATTAAATAAATAATCCTACTAAGTACAGCACTAATTTAAATCATAATCATCTTTTTATGTTTTATTTTCTCAGTGTGGGTCCCAAGACAGTTCACAAAATAAATTTAAAAAATTAAACTGAAAACATTTACTGTAGCAAAAATAGTACTAAAACCATTAAATAATTCTATTAAAAATGGCACCCGTTCTTATTATTGGCACAGGACGTTGGGATAGGAAGAAACACTTGGCAAGGAATATGCTCCTTAGAGTGCCAGTTCTGCATGTTAGTTTATGAAATGATGCCCAGGAGCTTTCTGTCTGAGAATTCTAATTGCCCCTTCTTAAACTACAAATCCCAGGATTCCACATGACGCTGCCATAGCAGTTAGAATGGAATAACAGTGCTGTAACAGTGTAGTGTGATAGGGCCCAAAGAAATACATTCTTATATTTGTTCCCAAAGCTATATACCATATTGACTGATTTCAAAATGTCTCATACTAGAAATATCTAATACAGATAACATGCAAACTACTTTGCCTTCCAACAATGTTGCCTTGAATTCCAGCTTGAATACAGTTTTCAACGATGAATGTTTGCTGTTATTTAGCTTGTCAAACCCAATCTTGAAAACTGAAGTTGCTGTTGAAACAATAAGATGCTGCAATGACCTTTAGATCTTATTGACCTGTTTTCCACTGCTGTCTTTGGCAGCCACAGCGTTCAGCTGTGCACCTGTGAGAACGCCTATAAACCATAATTGCGATGCCCAGCGTTGAATTATTTAGAACTCCCTGGTTGCACCTCACTGACAAGATGAACAGAAGGCACAATACATTTTTCAAATTAAAAGGTGGCCGCTCAAATTACACCTGGCCAAACTTTGCATTAGGCAGTTTGGAATTGTTCTTTCTTTCCCCCTTGCTTCTTTTAAATCAGTTGTTAAGCAGCTGATTGGAAGCTAATGAAAAAGGATAAAATGTCACCTTAAGCAGTACAGTCGTCCCTCCACACTCACAAATTTAACTTCTGCAGATCCGATAATCTGAAAGCTTCTCTAACCCCTGACTGCCTCCTGCACCTCAACTCCTTCTTTTCCAGGGGAACTCCCCCAGCAGCAGCCCCGATCAGGCCTTGCAGCCTTTTACAAAGCTGCCTCTGAGTCTTCCCCTCCACCACCAGCTGCTGCCCGGCCAGCTAAGGATGGATCGCACCCAATTTCTCAGCACCATGAACCCTCTCCCATTGCTCCCCCCGCCACAACCAGGGAAGTAGATGGGCAAGAGAGGGGAAATATAGGGCCACCATGCCAATCCACCCCCTTTCCCTCTCCTTTCGCTGACCTGGTTTGGACCTTGGGTGCCTGCCCACCCCACTATGCCTCGTCCCCCTTCCTACAGACGCACAGACACATTTTGATGCGTGTAAGTTTTCCACTTTTGCGGGGGCCCTGTTCTCCCTAACCCTCGCGAATGTAGACGGCTGACTCCAAAGAAATTAACAAGCAAATACAGTTGGCCCTCCACATTTGTTAGGGTTAGGGGCACAGGGACCTCGCAAAAGTGGAAAAATCGCAAATATCAAAATGCGTGTGCGTCTGTGGGAAGAGGGCCAAGGCATGGGGCCAAGGCATGGGGAGATCAGGCACTCAGGGTCCAAACCCAGTCAGGGAAAGCAGAGGGAAAGGGGTGAGTAAGCATGGTGTCCTTATATTTCCTCTCTCTTTCCCATCTCCTTCCTTGGGTGTGCATGTGGGGAGCATCAGGAGAGGGTTTCTGGTGCCGAGAAATTGGGATGGGATCTGTCTTTAGCTGACTAGGCAGTGGCTGGTGAAGGGGGAAAAAGACCAGAGGCAGGTTTTTAAAGGCCTGCATGGCCTGATCAGAGCCACTGGGAGGGAAGGAGCCCCCAGAAAAGAAACACTTGAGGGCTGGGGGGCAGGGATTGGAGAAATTTGCAAGTAATCAAATCCATTAAGGTGAAATCCAGGGGGAAAATGTAGCTGCCAACTGTGTTGAGCTAGGTCATGGCACTCTGGAGAAAAGCAGGTCTGGCATCACCATATGGTATCTACAGGGGCACCAACCAGCACCCGGCCACTACCAGGGCTGCCAGAACTCAGGGCCAGTTTTCCCCAGATTTTGTGGGTCATCTTCAGCTGGGGGATGAGAATGCAGTTTCTCCAGTTTTCGGGGAGTTCAGCTCCAGGAAAGAGGAAAGGACTGCATTCAGATCTCCAGCTCATCGAGGAGAGAAGCAGCTTGATACTATTTGCAAGGCTGAAGGGATTGATTGCTGCAGTTTGCAAAGACTCTCCAGAGGGTCTCTGTATTTACTTAGATAGATTCCCTTCGTTATTGTGGTGCCAGTGCTCACCCTCTACTCTGCATCCACTTTCTGGCTAGCAGCAAGTGCATGTGTTGTTGTTGTGTGCTTTCAACTCATTTCCAACTTATGGCAACCCTAAGGCAACTCTATCACAAGGTTTTCTGGGGCTGAGACTGTGTGACATGCCCAAGGTTACCCCATGAGTTTCCATAGGCTGAGTTGGGAATTGAACCCTGGTCTCCAAGTTTGCAGTTCAGTGTGCAAACCGCTACACCAAACTTTGTGCCTTCAAATTGCCTGTCAACTTTATGGCAACCTTGTGAATTTCATAGCATTTTCTTGGGCAAGAAATACTCAGAGGTATTTTTAAAGAAACTATTAAATAGACACTTGTATTAAACAGTTTAAAATACAGATAAAACTTAAGATACAGGTACAGCGACCCCATTAAAAGACCATTCAGCCACACCCAATTAAAAACTAGATGCTTGTTTAAAATAAAAAGATCCTACAATACATGCACCATGGATGTAAATCTTTGCTTATTTCTTCCTCTCATGAAAGAATCAATAATTTCAAAGTTCCCCTCCTTACTGGATAAATTACAAGAGGTGTTGTATATTTTTCAGTGACATTTCAAAGGAGCTTAGAGTGGCATGCATACCACTTCCCCTCCTCTCCCATTTTTTTCCTTACCACAACCCTGAGAGGTAGGCCTAGGTTGAAAGATAACAATGATCCATTGATCACCCAGTGAGTTTTACGGACACTTGCAGCCTTAAACCAACCACATTCAGTGATGGAGGGCAGCTTCCACCTCCGCAGGGCCTTAAGTCTGTGCCAGTCTCCAGTCTGACCTTTAATGGAGCTGTCCAAAGTGCTGAACTTGTTTAGCGGGTACAGCTTAGAACTTTGGCTAGCTCTTTGAAGGTTCAGACTGAAGACGTTTCCACACTAGACCGTTATACTGCTATTATTGCACTTTCAACATCCTATGAAATCCTAGGGTTTGCAGTTTAGGGATTCCATAGGAGGTTGAAAGTGCAATAATAGCACCATAACGGTCTAGTGCGGAAATGGTCTGAAACCCAGAGTGGGTTCACAGACCCAATAGGGTGGAAGCCATAACCTGCCCAAAAGCCACATATTGACTTCCTAGAAGAGAAGTAAACTATTAAGGTATTAGGTAGCCCTAGTCTGAGCTTGGAAAAGTTACTTTTGGGGGGATGCCAATTTGGACCAGAATTCTGGCTGCCTGGGGAATTCTGTGAGTCCAGAAAAGTAACTTTTCCAATCTCTAGTTGCACTAGGTTACCAGTACAGATGGTGGGGTGTTAGAGAGAGATGCTAACTACCATAGAGTTGCAAGTCCTCCACTGGCTAGAAAGTTTTCTTTAAAAAATCTTAATTCTCCCCCTCCTCTTGAGGGCGAACCCTTTCTCTTTTTTACCTGGGCTTATTTTTCTCCCCCAAGAGTCCTCGAGACCCGCTCCCGCTTCCTCTTTTTTCTTCTCCTCTTCTTCCTTCCACCCTCACAGGCCAAACTCGATCCCCATCTTCTCGCCCTCGTACCCGTCCCGTAGCCATAGCAACGAGGATGCGCGGTGCCGCCGGGAAAAAAAAACTCCATTTCCCAGAGGCCCTCTGCTCCTTCCCGGCATGCCACAGCGCTTTCTCTTTAAAAACGGACCAGCTCCGCCCTGCGCTTCTTCGCGGCCGGCTACCACGTTCAGGACTGCCTCTCCCTTAGTCCTTTGCGCGCCCCTTCCCCGCCACCTCTCGGCCAATCAGCGGCGAACAGGTCGCGAAAGGGGGAAAAGGAGGAGGCAAAATGGCGGCGAAAGGCAGCGGCGGGGGAAGCGCGGGAGGCGGCGGCGGCGCCGGGGGCGCGAACAAGAACGGGATATTGGACAAGGTAGCCCGGGGACGAGCGGGAGGGTGGGCCGAGTGGTCTTCCAAGGGAGGAGCCCCGAGGGGCGCCCGCCTAAGAAGGCCTGGGGGACGTTAAGATGAGAGGAAAGAGCCTCCGTGGAGCTGAAGGTGTGTTTGAGCCCCCCTCTCTCTTTAGACGAAGCCTCGGGAGGAAGGGGCGCCTCAGTGAGGTGTTCTTCATTCTCTCCCCGCGGCCTCGCTGTCCCCGGAAGAGCCCCTTTCGTATGCTTTCCCTCTTTAGACCTTACAAGGAAGCCCACCTTGCAACACAGGGCGTCCTTAGCCCTTGGAACGGGCTGCCACATGAACCTGCCTGAATGAGACCGTTGGTTCATCTAGGCCAGTATTGCCTGCACTGATTGACAGGGATGTTTCTTCTCGTCGCACCTGGAGTTGCCATGGGCAGAGAGACAGGGGGGAGTATCGTCTGTTAACATTTTTCTGTTGAAAAAAATTCCACACCGTGGCTGCAGTCCGACCGCCACGCAGTGTAAATGCCCATATGCAGAGATACATTGTGCCAGCACAAAGCAAGCACCATACGGGGTTGCAACATTTCGCAGCACATGTCAGTAGTTGGGTGATATTGTGCAGTGTGCAACCACAGTGCACAACTGCAGTGCTTAATGTACACGGCTGCAGTGTACAGTGCATGATTGCGCAGTACAACATTGCTGTATGCCTGGCTTTACTTCCACTGTTGTCATCCAGATGTATTTGTTGCGTTGTGGAGAATAATACACCCCACATGCATAGCAGGACTTAGATGTACATACAGGCATCCCAAGCTTATCTGACAGGTTAGGGACCAGAGCACTGTCAGAAAGTGGAATTGGTTGAAAAGTGGAACCCAGTTTTTTATCAGTCCTCTTCTTGCTTTTTTCTTATAAGAGACCATGAGGGGATTATGAGCCTCTGTGATTCCCTCATGTTCCTTATAAGAAATGAGGGGATGCCTCTGTGTTACTGATAGATTGTCAGCCCATGGCCATGTAAGTGTATCTACATTTACACATAGTTGTCTGGGCTGTGACACCCCAGTCAGGCCTTTAATGGAATAGAATGCTTGTCTAGCTATACTGATGGATTGTTTGTGTGAATTTGCTGTTGTTGCATATGTTGGAGATACGGATTTTAAAAAATTCCCATGCTATAGCTTTGAAAGGAAAAAGTTCCATTATTTATCTGTTCTTACGTATAATACATGTGCTATAATTGTCTCAGTTGTTATGCTATAACCAGTCGTATTAGCTAGGCTATATACAGGGTGTGTCTGAGAAGACAGGCACTGACAGACCCTGGTGCTCAGAGGAACAGACTAACAAATGAACACATTGCTAAGCTTGTTTCTGTTTCTCAAATCTCTTTGCTCTCTGTCAGTCACAAGTACAAGTAGTCAAGACAAAATGTGATAAGTTGGCTGTGCTTATAGACTCATATCTATCTTTTAGTGAAATAGAATGTTCAACTAGTTGTGCTAAAATAGAATTTTCCTACCTTGTAAAGGAACTAATAAGTAGTTCAGAGAATGAGCTATTGAAGCTGAAGTGCTGCAGTTGAATCTCAGCAAAAAGAAAAAAGTTAAAATTGATAATATAAAATATATCAGGTACAGCTCTCTGTATGTATGTTGCCTTTTTTATAAAAAGGTCTTTCAGATGCAGTCAGTACTAAATAGAGTGAAAGTATATGCTGTGCTCTTTCTTATTATGAAGATTATGATAAAATAAAATAATTTCCACATAAAGCATAGAAGGTGTGAGAATATAGCATTTAAACCATATGTGATAAATTGGATAATTTTCTAGTGCTGTAGTTTTCTGGAATATAGTCCAGTTCTGTTTTTGTCTGGAAAACCTACCCCACTGGCCATCAGAATCCTAAACTAGTGCTTTTTCCCATGAGTCAAACAGTTGTTCTGCCATTGGAACTACATTTGGCCCTCCACATTTGCTAGCTTTAGAGGCGCAGGACCCCTGCAAAAGTGGAAAAACTGCAAATATCAAAATGTAGGGGGGGTGTCAGAAGAGAGCTAAGACATGGTGAGGAGCATCCAGGGTCCAAAGCGGTTTATGGAAAGTAAAGGGAAAGGGAGTGGATTGGCATGGTGGTCCTATACATTGTCTCTCACCCCTCTCGTTCCTTGACTGTTTGGGTGGGCATCGGGAGAGGGTTTGTGGTGCTGAGAAATTGGGCTGTGAGCCATCCTTAGCTGGCCAGGTAGCGTCTGGTGGAGGAGGAGGAGGAGTACCAGAACCAGAGGCTGGTTTTTGAAGGGCCACACAGCCTGATTGGAGCTGCTGAGAGGGAGGGTTTCCCAAGGAAAGAAGGGCTTGCCAGGTGCAGGGGTTGGAGAAACTTGCAGATACAGTAATCAAATCTGTGAAAGTCAGACTGGTAAATGTGGAGAGCTGACCGTACATCTTTTGCTAAAGGAAGTAGTATTGACCTTGGGATTTAGGCAAATTTAACTGAGGAACTGGATAAATTCCTGGCAGAGAAGACTGTTGCCACCTCTTAGCCTTCATGGCTAAATAAAACCTCCTGTGGCTGAAGGAGGATATGTGTGAGCATGCGGTAGGAACACAGGAAACTCCCTTATACCAGGTGAAGCTGTTTGCCTGCTTAGCCAGTTTTGTCAGCCTCCCAAGTGATGATGGACTCCCATTCCTATCAGTGCTTGCCAGCATAGCCATTATTAGGAGATAACGTAAATAATAATTCATCAACATCTGAAGGGCCACATGTTCCTTACTCTTGTTGTACTGTGGCTAGCAGCAACTGTCCAGGGTCTCAGGCAGGGAAATGCTGTTTACGTCACCTACTTTCTGATCTCGTCACACACTTTACCTCAAAAGAATGGAACTGGCAGGAATTTTAAAAAGGATGTTCTGCATGCAGAGGAGGTCATTTTGTTCTGAGTGGTAGAAGGCAGTTGTCCTGCTATCACATTTCTACTTTGGGCCGGTTGGATGTTGAGGGTTAGACTGAGTGGGAATCGTGTTGCTTTCCAGACCTTGTTGGACTATAGCTGCCAGGAGAACTAGCCAGCAAATCCAGTGGTGAAGAAGGCTAGACCATTTCCACCTCTGATGTAGAAGGGACTTTCTTACATGACCAAATTTTGTTGAGAGTTCACAGAAGAGAGGGACAGTCAGCAGGCCATGCTGACTGGTAGTCATGATGGGAAATAAAAGTCCAACACTCCTGGAGTTGCACACTGGCTGAGGAAGAGTCTTCATGCCGGTTGCTGAGACTGGCCCACATGCAGTGCTTGTAGGCTTTCTGGAAGTGTTGGGCTGCCTGTGATGGGGAAGGAGGATTGGTTGACTAGATGCTGTTGCATCCATTGCTGCTCTCTGGTAGTGGTGCCCTCCTCAGATTCCATGCTGTGACCCTGCTTCCAAAGCCTAGGAAATGCTAAGGAGCGCCTAATATTCTATTTTTGTGTCTGTGTATAATTTTCAGTATCTCACCAGTTGAGTTAAAAACCCTCTGTCTTGGAGATTTTAGGTCAGGCGACCATTGCCTGTTATGAGTCAAATAAAATGATTTTGTGAATGATACTGCTGTTGGTGCGTGTGTGTACACATGTTTACGTATACATACATACACTCATTGAGACACCAATCTCAACTTGATCCCAGAAATGGAACACATGAAGGAGGGAGATAACAGCTGAAGACAGAATAAGGGGACAGAAGGTAGTGTGACAATCTTAGTGATTTTCTTGAATTCTAAAATGATCCTGCCTCCATGCATGTAAGATTCTTCTTTAGCCCCTAAAGAGGGTAGTTCCTTCTTGATCTTTTGCCTGCCTTTCAGTCCCAACATGTTGGAAAGAGGATTTGATACCTCCCTTTTCCTCTCTATGTCCTAGTTCTCCAGCTGAAAAACCGTACCAGGGGAACATCAATTCTTCCCTTTTGTTTATATTCCTTCTCAGAAGTGAAATAAAAGGCCATGCAGTTTCTCTGTCTCTCTCAATCTCCTTTTAATGTTGGGCGGGCTTTTTGCCCAAAATTCATTTCCAAAAATATTTTTTTTGTTTCAGTGGCTTCTTCCTGCTCTGAACTATATTGAGGCTGATTTCCTGAGCAGTTGGAGGCTCTGCTCCCCTATTTAAGATTAGATTGTGGTCCTCAGGATGGTGTATTCTTGGTTTCCATGTTGGAGAGGAGCATGCTGGATCTAGAATTCCATCCTGGACCCAGGATTCTGTTTCAAACATAGACAGTTGAAGACCTCCAGATGAATTTGCCTCTAGTCTTAACAGTGATGATGTGTGTTTATTTTAAGCCTGTAGCAGGTGGCAGGAAGTGAGCTCCAGAACTGCCAGGAGGAAGAAGTCTAAGGCACATTTGAAATTCTTGAACATTATGCCACGTTAGCTCTCAAGGAAAAAAGAAAAAGAAACCAGAATCAGGTCATACGTCTAAACTGTCATTTTTAAAACCCCACTAAAATATCTTTTTAAAAAAAAAGAGTAAATCTTCATACAGATTTTTGATTTTACTTAGACCATATGGTTCCTTTTTTCTTTTTCATTAGCACTTAGTATGTTATATCTGTTCTTGGGTTGGAACCAGTGAGACACCCCAGAGGTAGCCATCTGTGTTCTTTAGGGGTTTCCTTCACTCAAATATAAAGCAGAGAATATGTTGGGGAGAGGCAGTAATTTTTCAAATAAATGTTGTGTCCCAGGGAGTCGAACACCCCCTGACATTTCTTTAATACTTAGGTACTCCTTAACAAAAATTTCTCGGAACAATGTACCATAAAGTGTAAGCACAAATAGAAATAAAATTCAACCTTAAAAACAAGGAAATGCCAGTTTCATCATATACATATCTAAAAGGGATTGGAGGTGTAGCCTTATTGGCCATTGAGCAAAGTACCACAAAATCAAGAATATACATCATGGTGATACTTTATTAGGCTAACCAAAAGGAATACAAAAAGCAGCATGCTAGCTTTCACACTTTTTGGTTGGTCTAGTAAAGACATCACTGCAGTGTGTATTTTCATTTTGTTACTGTAAAAGGCAGCCAACAGTAGACTTTATCAAACAAATCAATGTGGAGACATTAGGTAAAAAAGAAATGTTTTTCTTACTTCTACCTAAGACTCGCAATTGTTAGTACGTGGCTTAATCTGATGGTTGGAGTGTTCCAGAGGGAATACACAGAATGCCTTTTCCTGAGCAGTCAGCATGTAAATGAGTCAGTGGGAACACCAGAAGGGGACCTCCCATGAAAAGGCCAGATAGCAGTGTAAGGGAGCAGGTGGGCTGTCAGGTATCCCAAAGTTCCTGAGGCCTTTATACAGCAGTGCCACTACCTTAAACCTGGCCAGGTAACATATAGCAGCCAATGCAACTGTTGCAGCCAATGTGCAGCAATTGAATTGCTGCATTTTGTGTTTCTGACTAAGGATACCCCCCTCCCCCGGGAGCACATGGGAATAATTTGGTAATACCTGGGCATGGACCACTGTGACAACATTATCTTTACCCAGGAGGAGTCATAGCTGGCATGCTAGATAAAGCTTTTCAGCAAGTGCAGATACATTCTCACCACAACTCAACTAAATAAGTATTTTTTTAAATCAAAATCTGCTGTCTGATTAATAGGGGGTGCCAGTTTAGATGATGGCTGACTGCAGAGTTCTTTTAATCACTCTGTTCTGTTTAATTGAAGAAACATCGCAGACAGCACTGATTTTTCATACACATGCATGTGAAAAGAAATTGAATCTGTTAAATCAGTGACATGGAGGAGCCATTGCTCAGTGGCTGAATGTCTGCACACAAACTCAGTTCATAGAACCTCGCATTCTAAAGCAAGTTGGGTAACAAGACTCAGAAAGACCTTCAAGAGAGCTGCTGGCAGTCAGAATAGGCAGTCCAAGTATACCTCAGTTAATAAAACCTCTGATGAAGAAGCTATTTTTTACAAGGTCTTTCATATCTGCCCAGCTTCCTTTTTTCCTCCTTATTGTCTATTTAGCTGGAAGAATTTTTAGCAGCATCAGCCTTGAGAGGATGGTGAAGAAGGGCAGGAAAAAACAGACTTTCAATGTCTGGCTGCAGCAGCGTGTCTACAATAAACAAGGTGGTACAGCTTGAGCGGGGAAAGAATGGGATTCTGCTCTAGGTGATCTTACTCTGGGTATAGATAGCAACTGCCCCCAGAATCTCTTACTGAGCATGCCAATTCTACTGTAACAGTGTGTGCTTACCTACAACGGAGAAGGTAAACAGCAGCTGGCTCCAGAATCCCTTATAAAGTATGTGTAAACGGAAAGAAGAGGAGATCAGATTAGCTTGCTTCACTTGCTCCCCTCCAGCCTATTAAAAAAGCATTGATCTCTACGTTTGGTCACCAAAATGGGAGTCATAAGAAAAGTGGAAGCTAGTGAAAGGAAAAAAATTGCCTCTTTTCAGAAGAAGCCTTCAAACAGTCTCTAGAGCAGTGGTTTTTAACCTGTTATCTGTGGACCTGTCGGGAGGGGGCTGTGATGTCCTCACAGGGGGTGCATAAAGGATTGAAGAAAGGTTACAAGCTTTTACAGTTAAAATAGAAAGAATGAATGAGTGGAAGGAAGAAAGAAAGACAGATGTACAGTCCTACATTGATGTGAAAGAGCAGGAGGCTTTTGCCAGTGACAGACATCATTACAGTGTCTCAAACAGAAGTTATAAAACTGTTTGATAGTACAAAATGTACTCAGCACTTGCTGCTTCTGCACACTGCGGGAACATGCAAGTGAATGACACTGAATGGCAGAGAGAAAGCACGCGTCGTTTCTTGCTACCACACATACAGCCAGAAAAGTTATGGTCTGATGGTCGACAGCAACAAAATATGTTTAAAGAGGGTCTGTGGTAAAGAAAAGGTTAAGAATCACTGCTCTATAGAGAGCTGAAAATGTTTTTGTGTACTTACACAATGTTTCCCCACCCAGTCATTTCATTTTGCATGTGATAGTTTTGAATGAAAAGTCTGCCAAAATATGTTCAACTTCCTTTTTGTGGTGTAGGAACTTCTTATTCCTTCCATGTTGTTTCTACCTCAAGCACCGGATGGTCTGTTGAAGACACAATGCCTAGGAATGCATCTGCTTCATTAACTGGGGCATACTTGTACTCAACTATATGAACCAGTTGCCTGAGCCGTAGAGTCACAGAACGTGACGAGTCCTTCTTTCTGGCCCCCACTCAGTGCAGGAAATACAGAACTAAAATATTCCCAGTGTCTGGCTGTCCAGTCTCTACTTGAAGTCTTTCAGTGAGGGAAAGACTGCAACCCACACAGATGGGTCAGTAAAAGCCATCTTCATATGACTGAACCTGCCTAATCCCAGTGCAACCATGTGTTTAAAAGGTGACTGTATGTCTTAATACAAAACAAAACCAACAAAAATGAAAGATGAGTATTGTCGTTAGATGCACTGAAGTGTTAACAAGGGGCTTTGCATCCTCCAGAGCTCTCTTCATTTGTAGTTCATCTTTTCATTTGTCGTATGCCAGCAACTCAGTTCTGACTTAGTATGGCCCTGGCTTAGGGTTTTCTTGGCAAGATTTATTCAGAGGAGGTTTGCCATTCTCTTCCTCTGAGGCTGAGGGAGTATGATTGGCCCAAATTCACTTGGTGGGTTTCCTGGTTGAGCAGACATTTCAACTGTAGTCTCCCAAAATCCTAGTCCAGCACTGAAACCACTGCACAATGCTGCTTCTTGGGCATCAGTAGGCATGATGGCACAAAGAGTAGGGGATAGGGAGGTAGTTCTTTAATTTTAAAAACAGTAATTTTATTTTAGTTAGCTTTTTTTAAACTTACAAAGCAGTAAGTATCAGTTGCTCTTGAATCTAAAATATAATTTAAAAATTATTCCTATTTGTTTCTGATCATCAGGGCTAGATCTTTCTAGGCAACCTACCTTTCCAGAACAAGAAATAGTGATGCAGAGCAGAAGCAGGGAAACCCCAGGTTCTTCAGATGATGGCCTTAATTCTGAGCTCAGGTTTGGCCTTGGCCAAAGTCTTAGAATCATAGAATCCTAGAGATGGAAGAGACTCCCAAGGGCCATCCAGTCTACCCCCATTCTGCCATGCAGGAAGACACAATCAAAGCGCTGCCGACAGACAGCCGTCCAGCGTCTGCTTAAAAGCCTCCTAAGAAGGAGACACCACCACACTCTCAGGCAGCAGCGTATTCCACCATCAAACTGCTCTTGCTGTCTAGAAGTTCCTCCTAATGTTTAGGTGGGATCTCTTTTCCTGTAGTTTGAATCCACTGCTCTGTGTCCTAGTCTCTGGAGCAGCAGAAAGCAAGCTTGCTCTGTCCTCTCCCTCCCTCTCAGCCTCAGTTGTAAATCTGTAACAGAATAATACTAAGCTGCTTAGTATGCCTCTTTGTGAATGGTGCTTTGTAAATGCCAAAATGTTATCCAGGCTGTATGCATCTTAGCAGAGGTTCCAAGAACAGTCTGACGCACAAGCTGCTTGGATGGGAGCCTGCCTAGAAACTAGGTGCTGGCCACTTTCTGGAACAGTGCATGTATAAACACAGTAGATGAACAGTACACCCAAATGTTTCATCAGAGGTAGCTGATGTGCGAAGGAAGGACGCTTCCTGATGAGATTTTCTGTTTGTTTGTTTGTTTTGCCTGGTAGTGGAAAATCGACGACAAGCCAGTCAAAGTGGACAAGTGGGATGGGTCAGCTGTGAAGAATTCATTGGATGATTCTGCCAAAAAGGTACCTTTCCCCACTTTCCTTTTGCCCAAGCTGGGTGCTTGGAATCTGGTCTCTCTTCATTTGATCTCCCCTCAAGTTGGCTAAGAGTGCCTTTGCTAAATGGGTGATTCTTTCTGTTTTACATTTCCCCATTGAGTCTTCTGGCTGCCTTCCTTGACAGCTTCCACTGCATCTTCACTTTCAAGTTCTTGTGTGAAAGCATTCTGCCCCAATGTGGAGCCAACTTGCACTTCAGTGAGCCCTTCTGGTTGTCCCATCAGAGTTAATGTGCCAAACTCACTCTATTCTCCCAGGTTTAGAGGTTGAAAAGGAAGAGAGGGGCTTTTAAAAATTATCCATAGAGCTGCACTGCATTTCCAAGGCATGAGATATTGGTGTCATGATTTGGAAGGGGCAGAAAGGGTTTGTATGCAGCTCCTGCCACAAGGACAGGCAACTGCCAGGAATTTTTTATGGGGGGGGACTTCCCTCAGGACTTAAGAGGATTTCAGCCACTGTTTCCATCCCTCAGTTCTCAGATTGTCATTACCCTGAATAATTTGGGGGGCTAAATTGCCCAATTACGCCCTGCAAAAGTTCCAAGGGTGCACGTTGGACCATTTGGGATAATTTTTAAGGGGGAAGGAGCCAGAATGACCAGTGGCATCCCCAGAGCCTTCTGGGTTTGCAATTGACCATTTTAGCACCTGGGAAGGACGTGTTTTGCTCACCGGACTGTACCACAAAACAAGTTTTCCTGATGAATTGACACACATTTTGAACAGTGGTTCTCGAACATTGATCATCTAGCTGTTTTGGACGTCAGCTCCTAGAAGCCCTTATTACTTTGGACAGGTTTCGGGGATTTGGGGACCTGAAATCCAAAACACTTAAAAGATTAGGAGTCTAGGAGTTGCTGATCGAGACCAGTGCTACTCAGAGTGGTGATTCATGGACTCAGCAGCTGCTGGTCCCTGGTGAATTTCCAGGAAAGAAAGAAAAACAGTTGTAGCTAGTGGGCACAAATAGAGTAGCAGTGCATGGCACGCTGAGGTGGGGGCAGTTATGCATATCAGTTTTACAGGTGTTGACCCAACCGTCACAAGCCGTAGACTGAATGTAAGATGGACTAGTCTGCTTGCACAGAGCTTGTTCTTTAATCTTTCTGTGTGTATTTCTTCTGTCCCTAGGTTCTCTTGGAAAAGTATAAGTATGTGGAGAATTTCTGCCTGATCGATGGCCGCCTCATGATTTGCACCATCTCTTGCCTCTTTGCCATCGTGGCATTAATATGGGATTACCTTCACCCCTTCCCTGAATCCAAGCCAGTCCTTGCTGTCTGTGTTGTATCATATCCTTTTCCTGGGAGCCCCATTTCTCTTGAAGTCATAGACCTAGAAGAGACCCCAAGGGCCAATGAGTCCAGCCCCATTCTGCCATGCAGGAAGACACAATCAAATGATTCCTGATAGATGGGCATCCAGTCTCTGTTTCAAACCTTCCAAAGAATGAGTCTCCACCACACTCTGAGGCAGCAGCATATTCTGCTGTCAAACTGCTCTTCCTCATGTTTAGGTGGAATTTCTTTTCCAGTTGTTTAAAGGCATTGCTCCGTGTCCTAATCTCTGGAGCAGCAGAAAATAAGAATTTCCCATCTTCCATGTGACAGCCCTTCAAATATTTAAACGTAGCTATCATGTCACCTCTTAACCTTCTCTTCTCCAGGCTAAACATATGCAGCTCCTTGCATACACCGTAGCCTTATGGGCAGGTTTAGTGGAGGTGACGGTATTGTGGGTTGAATTCATGAATGAATTCAGGCAGCAGGGCTGGGCTGAGGCATGTTGGAGTCATGGTGAGTAGATAACTGAAAATGTGGGGGGGAAATGTCAACCTTAGTATGCAGCAGTAGTGAAAAAGGTGAACTCCATGCAAAGGATATTTATGAATGTTACTGAAAACACTGCAGCTGACTGAGTGTTTCTGTTGTTATTGTTGTATGTCTTAAGTCATTTCCAACTTAACAATGACCCAAGGGCCTATTATCTAATTTTTGGGGGCAAGATTTGTTCGGAAGGGCATTACTATCTTTCCTTTCTTCTGAGGCTGTGAGAGTCTGCCTTGCCCCAG
Source organism: Cyclura pinguis (assembly GCA_030412105.1). Lineage (NCBI taxonomy): Eukaryota > Metazoa > Chordata > Lepidosauria > Squamata > Iguanidae > Cyclura > Cyclura pinguis. The sequence goes on along the minus strand of CM059601.1, from coordinate 287,477,420 downwards.
GTCATCCAGTGGATTTCCATGGCTGAGCAGTAATTGAAGCCTGCTGTCCAGAGTTCTAGTCCATTACTCACACCATGAAGCCACACTAGCTCTCAGACCTAGAGTGACCCCACTCTAGGGTTTTTTTTGTTTTGGGGATTTTTTTTGTGTGTGTTTTGCGTGTGTGTGTGTGTTTGCAAGATTTCTTTACAGTAGATTTGTTGTTGGCTTCTTCTAAGAGTGTGGCTTGCCAAAAGTTATCTAGTGGGTGTCCATGGCCGAGTGTGGATTCAGACTCTTGATTCCTAGAGTCCTAGTCCCAACACTCAGATCATTACACCATGATGGTTCTCACGTGTGTGTAGTGTTGTGTTATCACTGTATTTAGAATCCTGCATACAGGCTTCCCATGCTTATCTGACATTTATGTACCAGAGCACTCTCAGAGAACGGAATTGGTTGAACAGTGGAACCCTTGTACTGCACGGTAGGGAGCATGAAGGGCTTATAGAGGCTCACTTGGACATAGTGCGTGCACTGCTTGCAAAGTCTCTCAGCTGGCTTATCACTTTTGCCCACCTCTCAGCTCACTTTGCAAGCAGCACATGTATGTAAACATTTCCAAGTGAGCCTCTCTAGGCAAGAAGAGATGAAAGAGCAGAACCCCCCTCAAATTAATGGAACTTGTCCGTATTTGGAAGCATCAAAAGAATGAGTTGTCAGATAATGAGTTATCAAATGGAGAGGGCTTCCTGCACATTTGCCCAATCTCCTAAAGATCACGAGAAAGGTAGAAAAAGAGAGTTACAGAGCAGGCTTGGCTCATCTTCCTAAACAGAAAATGCTTAGGGGTTAGGCTTCTTCATTCAGAAGAAGTTATGACTAACAGGGGGTATGGTAGAAGCTGATAAAATCATGGTGGATGTGCACATAAGAGAGAGAAGTTCTTTATCAGAATTTGGGGTCAGCAGTAAAAAGGGAATGAGAGCAGATTCAGGATAGCCAAAAATGCACTGTTAAAATAATGTTTGCACTGCATAGCCATCTTTTGATACATAATGCATCAATGCCAGTTCTACTCTGTCCTATAAAGTATGACAGAAAGCTGTATGGTAGTAGGAACACGTTGAATTTGTATATAATAGGGATGGATGGATCTGTCAGTTCTGCTTTCACTGAAAGCTTTTAAATCTCAGGAGCTTTCCACCGCCGCCCCTTTGTTTGACAATTTTGTCAAGTTCTCATCAGAAATAAACCACACAAAATTCTCAACCATCTGTGCCAGCCAAATTCAATAGGTTGAGCTGCTCTCAGCATGAAGAGGACTCTTATTTTGCCAGTCTGTCACCTGCCTATTAAAGATGAGGAGGAGTTTGTCAACCTCTGAATGAATCTTTGCTCTCTTCCACGTTTCCTAAAAATAATCTTAAGTTCTTTTTGTGCTTTCTCTGAAGAAATACCCAGGTTTGTTGAGTTCTTATAAAAAGAGAGAAGACCAGACTAAAGATTTACTCAACCTTAGTGTATACATAGATGTTACAATACACAAGCTTAGCAGTCCTCCTCTAGCAGTGTCTTAACTCTGCGTCATGGTGGAGTTTGCTTTTTCAGCAAGACTTAAGCTGTTCAGAAGTCCTGCACCTGTCAAATTGCTGTACAGCCGTCCCCCATTTTTTGATGCCTCACTTTTCAGTGACCCACTCATTGCTAAATTTTGGATGTGTACTGTTCTTTCAATGCAGGGTGCAGTCTTTCAGCCGTGCATATTAATTAAACAGGTCTAAAGAGCAGACTCCGCGTTGAAAGAATGGTACACATCTATAATATAGGATAGTCAGAAGAGGAAGCTTGGAAGTGGTATTTAAAAGAGAAAGGCTCCACTCAGGAATTTCTGTTGGCAGGCAGAGTTGACATCCTTTCCCTGAAACCCTCTCGTTGGCTCGTGGGGCCATCCGTCTTGCCTTAGGCCCCATGCAGCACTAGCCTGTGGAGAAAGAAGGTGGATGATGTTGCCTGCCCGTGAGCTAGCTGGCAAGAGGAAAGTTGAGTGAGTCCGGTGCGTGCACGTTGTGGACAGCATGTGTGCTGATGTCCCTGTGCTTTGTGATATTGCTGTGCCATCCTCAGGAATGTGTGTGTGTCTGCCTGTCTTTCTCTCGGCTGGACGTGAGTCTGTGTCTGTCTGTCTGCTGGGGCTGGGGGAGTGGGCCATGGCGTGGTAGTTAGTGGAGCTTCTGGCCAGGAGGAAGGGGAGTAGCCCTGAGGTCTGAACAGAAAGATGGCACCAACTCAATTCACTTCCTCGTTTTGACATTTTCGACAAGGCACTGGTCCCTAACCTGTCAACCAAACAGGGGCTTCCTGTGTGTTACTTCTGTAGGATACTTGGGATCCCGCGCTTCTGCCAGTCATGTCTTGCTGAGCGCCGGGTCCTTGTTAGACTGAGCTGCCTGCTCTGTTTCAGTTGCTGCCACTTGATTGATGTCTTTCTTTAACATTGCCGTACATATTTTGTTATGATGGGGATTCTGACCATCTATACCTCATATAAGGAGAAGAGCATCTTCCTGGTGGCACACAGAAAAGATCCAGCAGGGATGGATCCTGATGACATCTGGCAGCTTTCCTCAAGTCTGAAAAGGTATCAGCACCACCAACCATGATGGTTTTTCAAGCCTTTGTGCATTCTTGGCACTCTATTCTTTGTGTATTCTCTGACTTTGTGCAGTTGTGCCCTGCTGCATTGCAGTTCAGTGTTGGGCCAAGGAGTCTCTGCTTCCCCCCCCCCAAAAAAAAGAGTTTCTAGCCTTTAAGTCTCCAAAAATAGTCTTGTACATAGATGGGTGAGATGTGCTGAAATTTCATAACGAGTTGGCTTTGGTGCTGCCGAGGTAAGTGTGATTGGGCCAGCTTCTTCCTCGCTCAAGTTGGTATGGCTGCTCCCCAATCTGATAAAGCACCTTGTCGCTTTTCACACAGCTCTGCCTTCCCTTTTAACACCACTTTTGAGTAAAAAGTGAGGCGTTTCAGCAGTTGTTTAGAACCCCTGTATAGTTTTAGCATGTTTTCTGTTTGTTTTTAAAATCTGTATATCACTTGGCAGAGACTAAATTTATAAAAATAAACTGTGGTATTTATTAAGATAAATAATTTATAAAAAATTAACTGTGGTATTTATTAGAATAACGTATAGAACAAAGTATTGAAGTTCATATGCAGATCAAAGCCAGTAAGTTCTTCAGAGTTCTTTCAGACATTTTCCTTATATCTTGAAACGCTCGTATAAGTGCCAGTATCACAAACAGCCCTTTGGCTACGCTTCCACCAAAGGCTTAACCCCAAAATCTAGGTCACACTTTCGGATCAGATTCTATAATGGTTTGATTTCTCTTCTGCCTCTTTCTAGGCTTTCCCTGAAAAATAAACCCTCTCCACTCAGACAACCCCCTGGCTGACTGAGGGACTTCCTTCCAGATCTCCCTCTGGCTGAAGGATTCCAAAAAAACACTCATTGCTTACCTTTTTATATATTCTCCTCTCAAGCCTCCAGCCCCTCCCTCACACGAATGGGCTGAGTTGCTTTCCTGAGTAGCTATTCTGGTTGCCTGGCAACCTGTTGCTGGGGTGCTCTGACACTCAGGATAGCTACACCCCAACACAATTCTGTCACAGTGGGTTTCCAGGAGGTAGCATTTTTTTTGCATATTTCCTTGGTCCAGAATAAGTTAGGCCTGGTAAGCAAATGTGTGCAGCTCTGTACAATTTGCAGGGTTCATTTGGGTCACGGAAATGGATTATTGGCACAGAATTAATGTCTGTAGACATTAAGCATCCCAGATCTGCTTTGTGATCCTCAACACCCCATCTCCACCTTCCACCTCCTCCACAAATCCTGGCTTCTGTTTACTGAGTAACCTGACAAGTCACAGGCACCCTGTTTCTGTATCTCCCTGCCTAGGTTTGACGACAAATACACCCTCAAAATGACGTTCATCAGCGGCCGAACCAAACAGCAGCGGGAGGCAGAGTTCACCAAGTCTATCGCCAAGTTCTTCGACTGCAACGGCACCTTAGTTATGGAAGCCTTTGAGCCAGAAGTCTCCAAGCTCCATGACAGCCTGCTCACAGAAAGGAAGGTGAAGTAGGCTGCCCGCAGTGTCCCACCTTCCCCTCCGGGCTCCTGCCGAGTTTAAGCCAATAAAGCAAAATAGCAACGAATGTTAGCTTCTGTTGTTGTCCTGAAATCCTCTCTCTTTCCACTCTCTTTTTCTTCTCTTTCTCTCTCAAGAGAAGAAGGATTTTTAAAATCCAGGACCTACAAAAACAGAAGCAAATACCTAACCAAGATTGGCTTTGCCTTGCTTTGGATCAACATCTCCTTCTGCTTTGTCACCTTAAATTGAACATGCAGAGGACTCTCGAAAGGAGAGAGACTCTGGTATAACACACTTGCCCGACTCGTGCCTTCCGGAGAGCGTTGGACTACAATTTCCACCACGGCCACGCTGGCTGGGGAGGTTGTCAGTTGTAGTCCAGCACATCTGGAGAGCACTGGGTTAGAAAAAGCTGCAGTATAATCTGCTCTCCTTTTTTTTCAAGCTAGCAGGGCTTTTCTAAGGCAGCTCTCCCCCCACGCAGCATTTAGCACAAAAAGCAGTGCTGGTTTGGGGGATTCCCAGCTTCAGCCAGGGGAGGAATTTTAGTTATTTTTTATATTGGCAATCCAAGGCAATACATGCATACTTTTAAAGAATCCATTTCCATGCACATTTTTGTTTTTAATTTATCAAACCAGGGAAAGGGAACTATTTTTCTTTTGTACAAATCCTTTTATTGGATATGAGAGAGAGAGAGAGACTTTGGGGGAGAGAAGCAAGCGAACTAGAACGGTTGGTGTGCCTGCCCCTCTTCAGCCCCGGGGCATTTCAGTTCAAAGGTATCAGCAAGCATTTTTAAAAGAAATGGAGAGTTTTCAAACCTATTTCATCCAGTTACTTTGTCTCTTGTGGTGCATTTAATTCATGCTGAACAATCTCTTCGTTCTCTCTTATATAAACTGCCATTTTCTAAAATTACCTTTTTTTTCCAATAAAAGGAAGAAATGTAAATGAAAACAGTGTGGTTGTGTTTGTTATATTTTTGTGCAGCCTTTCCTCCCAGAATGGGACCCAAGGCAGCTTCCAAAAATAAGTTAAAAATATTAAAAGCATTTAAAACAATTAAACATTAAAGCATATAAAATTATAAAACCTCTAACAATTTGTAATTTCAAAGACAGGTTAAGAAATAAATAAAAGCTCCCCAGCTCACATAAAAACCTGCTTAAAGAAAAATGTTTTTGCCTGCCAGCGAAAGGGGAGCAGGGAGGAGGCCAGCCCGTGGAATTGCGTGCCGCAGAATGGGAGCAGCCACTGAGAAGGCTCTGTCCCGTGCCCTCACCAGGCAAGCCTGGGACGGTGGTGGCACTGACAGAAGGCTTTCCCCTGCAGATCTTAGGGCTGTAACAGGTTTCTATAGGGCAGGAGTGTCAAACTCAATTTCATCTTGGGCCACATCAGCATTGTGATTGGCCTCAAAGGGCCAGTTGTATCTGTAAGACTATATAAATGTATCTGCTCTTTTATCATATTAAATAATTGCCTCTGTTTTCAATTATTACTACTTTTAGTAATAACTAGCTGTGAAACTAGAAGTCTAGGAAAAATAATGGCAAGCAGATATTCAAGTATACAACTATTGTACAATTTATTGAAAAATGAGTTTTGAAAACTAAGTTATTTTTTTAACCATCAGACAAATATTACCAAGCACTGTTTATTACACGGGCTTTGCTTAACTTTTTGGCCCCAGTTGAGACCCTCTGTGTGTCTCTTTCTGTCCCCCTGCCCCTCTAGGTACCTAGTGAGCCCAGTCCTCACATTCTGGGCCCTTGGCTGCCGGTATTCTGTAGAGGGGCCCGGCAGCCAGCACTTGCAATCTACTTCTACTTCTGACTGCTCCTCTGTCCAACTCTTGTGAGCTACGCGGAGGCAAGATGAGGGCAGAGGAGTAGCCAGAAGTAGAAGTAGATCATGAGTGCTGGCTGCTGGGCCCCTGTTCAGAACACTGGCAGCCAGGGGCCTGCAATGTGGGCATTGGGCTCGCCAGGTAGGGGGAGTGCCACAGCTGCAGGAGAGGTGGAAGGGCCACATGAAATGACCTGGTGGGCTGGATTCAGCCCACAGGCCTTGTGTTTGACACGTGATATAGGGAGATAGGTCTTTCAAATAGTCTGGACCCAAACCTAAGTTGTGTTAATGGGTGAAGTGCCCATTTAATGCCAGTCCCTGACTCATACACGCCCTACTGCCTGCCAGGCTGATGAGAGTTGGGAGTTCAATGGAATCCTGAGAACTATAAAATTCCCAGCTCTATATTCTTTATTTGCTGGTTATTGTGCCTTCAAATGGTTTCTAACTTATAGCAACCCCAAGGTGAACCATTGCAGGGCTTTTTTGACAAGATTTATTTGGAGGGAGGTTGCCTTTGCCTTCCTTTGTGGCTGAGAGAGTGTAACCTGACCAAGGTCATAAAGTGGCTGAGCAGGGGTTTGAATGCTGGTTTCCGGAGTCCTGGTCCAATGTGGAAACCACTATACTATGCTGGTTCTCTATATGGTGACTCACTTTTTATTGTGTATTTTATTTCATTTTTTAAATGTATTTGCTTCCCAGAGGACTGAAACTAGTTTTCAAGAATTAAAAGAGATCCATATTCACATTATTGTCCAACATCTTCTGGAGAGCCTCATGACTCCTACCATTAGACTTCGTTGTTCTCGCGTGCATTCATCTTGACTCAGACTTACCGGTGACCTTATCCTAGGGTTTTCTTGGCAAGATTTGTTTGGAGGGGGTTTGCCTTTGCCCTCTGAGGCTGAGAGAGTATGACTTGCCTAAGGTCATCCACTGGGTTTCCACAGCCAAGTAGGGATTTGAACCTTGCTCTCCAAAGGCTCCTTGCACACTATAAACTACCAGGCCTCATACTATACATCAGGCCTTACCCTACAAACTACTAGGCTTCAAACTACAAGCGAGGTCTCACGCTACGAACTTTGCTAAGTGCCTTCAAGTCAACTCTGATTTAAGGCAACCCAATCGCAGGATTGCTTTGGCCAGATTGTTTTGGAGAAGGTTTGCCACTGCCTTTCCCTGGAGGTGAGAGGATGTGACTTGCCTTATGCCACATTGTGGGTCTCAGTGGCTTGGCAGGATTTGAACCCTGGACTCCCAGATTCTTACTCCAACATTCAAACCACTACACCACACTGACTCTCAAGATATTTTCTGAGGACATCTGCAACTGCCTTTTGATGTGGGAGAGTATGACTTCCCCAAGGTCTCCCAGTGGACATCAAATCAAAGAATCCTAGAGCTAGAAGAGTCCCCAAGGACCATCCAGTCCAACCCCGTTCTGCCATGCAGGAAGACACCATCAAAGCTTTCCCAACAGATGGCCATCCAGATTCTGTTTAAAAGCCTCCAAAGAAGGAGAGCCCATCGCACTATTGAACCGCTCTGACCATCATAAAGTTCCTCCTAACGTTTAGACAGAATCAGTTGCCCTGAAGTTTGAAACCATTGCTCCATGTCCTAGTCTCTGGGGCAGTAGAAAATAAGCTTGCTCCATCCTCTCTATGACATCTGTTCATATATTTAAACATAGCTATCATGTCCCCCTTTAACCGTCTCTCCTGCAGGGTAAACATACCCAGCTCCCTAAACCACTCCTCATAGAACATGCTTTCCAGCTCATCAAACTACCTTTATTTTTTCTTAGTATTTTTGTTTTACAACTTTTCCCCAGAACTGGACCTCCACCTGGTTTTGTATCTTTAAGTGAACATACTACACTGTTATAGCGCTATTATTCCACTTTAACCACCCTGGCTGCACCCTTTGGAGTTCTGGGCCTTGTAGTTTGGGGAGGCACTGGAGCTCCCTGGCTGCGAATTCCAAATGCCTCTCCCAAAACTGTACATTCCGTGATTCCATGCGATTTTGCCATGGCAGTTAAAGTGGAATGATAGCGCTATAACGGCGTAGTGTGATAAGGACCCTTGATTAATAACACCTTGTGCTGGACGAGAAACCACTTGAAGGCACACAGCAACGGCAAGCTATCTTGAATTTTGGGCAAAAAGGCAAGAAAAAAAATGAATATATAAGAACCACACTTAGGCGGCTACACTGTTCTAGTGCTATCATGCCACTTTCAACCTCCCGGGGAATTCTGGGGTTTGCAGCTGAGGGAGGGGCCTTTAGCATTCTCAGCTAGAGAGCTCTTTGGCCTCAGGAAACTACAAGCCCCAGAATTCCACAGGATGTTGAAAGTAAAATAATACCAGAACAGTGCAGGGCAGAAATGCCCTTACTGAAGAATTACGGCTTTAGATGGGTTTAACATAAAGAAGATTTATGCCTCTTGTTTTAGATATCACTAGCAATATTAACCCAGCATTGCCTGGGTTTTTATTTTCCTCTTAAGAACTCACCAAACTGTCTTCTCCAGTACCTGTAACGTTTACCCATATTTCCCCATGCAATCTGTATTCAGAGTTATTTACATCCCCATTTGGGTTCCCGAGAGAACACACTGTCCTCCTCCTCGCTGCTAGGCCTCGTCTACATTAAGAACCGGCCTATTCGAGTACCTGTAACTTTTCCCCCTATTCCCCAATCCAATCCGTATTCGGAGCTGTTGTCATAGCAGAGGTTTGGCTCCTGAAGGAATACGCGGCCCTTCTTTTTGCTGCCAGGCCTCGTCTCCATAGCAACCAGCCTGAACTCTCTGGCTGGGAATTCTAAAGGCTATTCCCTGAAGTGGCAACCCCAAAATTCCATAGAATCTTCACAGCCAGCCAATCGTACGAGGTCTTTGCCTGCCTGCTGCAGACAAACAGACAAACTCACAAACTTTGACTTTTATATAGTAGATGAATAGATTCCTGCTGATATCCTGCCTTATGAAAGTTCTCATATAGGTGCAGATGTAGTTTTTTTTTTGGCAATTGCTAATGGACATAGAAAACAGTTCCTTATATGCCTGTGACCGCTGAAGTGGAGTCCCACAAGCGTACCCCATTCGGCCTCCAGCCCACTCTCAGGGCCTTTCCGCACAGCGCTGCTACAGCGCTATGATTCCACTTTCAACACCCCCTGGGATCCTGGGGTTTGCAGTTTCGGGAGCGGCATTTAGGAGGTCCAGCCGGAGAGCTCCTTGGCCTCAGCAAACCCCAGAACTCCCCACGCGACGCTGAAAGCGGAATGATGCCGCCATAACAGCGCGGTGCGGCAGCTCCCCGCCCGCGCTCTCTCTCGCGCGGACGCTAACAAGGCCGAGCTCGTTGAGGGGCGGGGCTAAGGAAAAGGGGGCGGGTCGTCCAGACCCAGTGGGCGGGGCAGGGATCTATGCCCCGCCCCTGTGTTAACCCCTTTTCCTTTCTTGGCATTGATTTGCTTCGGAAGGCCGCATTCTGCCGCCGGGAAAGCGAAAGGAGAAAGTCTGGTCCTGGCTCCGCGGTTCAGCTTCGTTTGCAGGTTCGTAGCACCGCTTTAGGGGCCGCGATCGACGCGCGGCCTCCTGTCCACGCGGCACCTCCACACTAGACAGTTATAGCGCTATGATTCCACTTTCAACCTCCTATGGAATCCTGGGGTTTGCAGTTTCGGGAGGGGCCTCCCGGCCCCTCCCGAAACTGCAAACCCCAGGATTCCATAGGAGGTTGAAAGTGGAATCATAGCGCTATAACTGTCTAGTGCGGAAATGTCTTTTCCGCTTTCCCTACTGCTGTCCCTCCTTTCCGTTACGAGGACGGGGTGAGTGTTGGAGGGAGGGAGGAACTCCCAATAATTCTCTCCCAGCGCTTGGAAAGGTTCCCTTTGGGGGTACTGCAGCGCCCAGCATGCGCTGACCAGGCGTTTCTCTTGAGGAGGGTAGAGCGTGGGAAAGACCCCCTTCTTTCGGGATACAGATCCTAGAATCCCCCATCAGCCTTTCCATTAAAGAAGTCCGAGCTTGGAGAAGGAACTTTTTGGGATGACTGCAACACCCAGCATCCTCCAATCAGCATTTTTAACCTTTCTTGCTGGGGGGCGGGGAGGCGATGCAGCTCCCTTGAACCTCCTAGCCAGCGTTTCCATTGAAAAGGGAAGATATTTTGGGGAAAAAATCCTCTTTAAGGGTCTATAACACCCTAGATAGAGCCGTCATAGTGTAGTGGTTGGGGTGTTGCAGTAGGACCTGGAGACTAGGCTTGGCCGTGGAAACCCACTGGGTGGCATTGGGCATGTCACACACTCTCAGCCCCCGGAAAACCCTATGAGAGGGTCATCTTAGAGTCCTCAGAAATGACTTGGAATTACACCACCACCAAAATAACATCCCAAATCCCCCAATAAGTATTTCCAGTGCACTTCTGGGAGGAGCTGGGAAGGACTACAGCTCCCCAGAACCCCTGGGTGGGGGATTCTGGAAATTGTAGTCTCCTCGAAAAGAGGACTTGTCCCAAGAGCTTTCCACCTCCACAGAAACCGGATGGCTCTTGGATGTGGGTCACGACAGCTGCCTCGACAACCTAAATAACAGCAGTCTCTTCCCGATCCGTTTGCCTTTTCCTCCATTTTGTGGACGTTTCTGTCCAATCCTGATGGATCCAACGCTCCTTCCCAGCCGGTGCTCTTTTCCATAAAAACAGGAAAGGCTGCAGCCTCCCAGACGGAACAACAGCACCAAGGGCAAAATGCTTTCCGCCAGGGTGTCATATCCTCCAGACTGCACTTCCCTTAAAAAGGAGAGGATGTCAGTCAGCCTTCTGCAATCTGTGGCCCTCTGGTTGTGTTGGACTATGACTCCTATCATCCACAGTGAGCCTTCATCGGTGATTTTGTACGACTGGTACATCACCTGCCCTCCTTTGAGTGTAAAGAAAGTGCATCAGTCTAGTGAATGTTTGCTTTCGGGTAACGGTTGCGGTTGTTTCATACCTGGACATGTGTAGCGTTCCTCTAGTACTGGAACTCCCATCATCCCTAGCTAGCATGGCCTGTGATGAAGGCTGAGCGAATTGGAGGCCAGCAACATCTGGAAAGCTACTTAAGAATGAATGACATCCCGGATCAAACTGAAGACCCTGTCTGGCTTGTCTTGTCTTATAATTGTATTTCATTCTTCAGATACGGATACATCCTTTTCCATCACGAGGCCTATGGGGCCACTCCAAGGCGGGGGTATAGGGAGGACATCCAGCCCGCTGCCTACAGTGGGCCTTTGTTATCCGCTGGGGTTTGGTTCCAGGACCCCCCGGGGATGCCAAAATCCATGGGTGCCCAGTTCCCATTATATACAATGGCATACTGAAATAACGTTGCTAGTATAAAATGGTGCAGCTCAAGCCAAAGATCTTAAAAATTCTGGCAGGCATAACTATTCACCCCCTAAAGGGTGGATGGCTAAGGAGGGAACTAAATTGTGGCTGCACGATGTGTGGAATAGGCAACCAGGTGTGGGGTTAACACACCCCTATCGCTATGGGTGTGGAATATATTTTACCCTTGACTTCTCCGTGGGTCATAGCAAATTCTGTAACGTTGGGCCCCAAACCTGCCTTCAGCTTATAGGCCATTTCCACACTAGACTGTTATAGCGCTATGATTCCACTTTCAACCTCCTACGGAATCCTGGGGTTTGCAGTTTCGGGAGGGGCCGGCCGGCCCCTCCCGAAACTGCAAACCCCAGGATTCCGTAGGAGGTTGAAAGTGGAATCATAGCGCTATAACTAGTCCAGTGCGGAAATGGCTATAGTCAAGTGTATGCAGTACAGCCAGCCCTCCACGTTTGCTAGGGTTAGGGGCAAAGAACCCTTGCAAAAGCAGAGAGAACGCAAATGTCAAAATGTATATTTGTGGGAAGGGGGCCAAGGAGAACAGGCGCCTGGGGCCCAAACCAGATCAGGAAAAGGGGGTGAGTTGCCATGGGTAGCCCTATATTTCCTCTCTCTCGCCCATCTCTTCCGTAGGTGCAAGCGTGGGCGCTTCGGGAGGAGATTTGTGCTACTGAAAAATCAGGCTGCAACCCATCCTCAGCCGGCCAAGCAGCAACTGGTGGAAGAGGAAGAGGGCCAGAGGTGGGTTTTTAAAAGGCCGTGCAGCTGGAGGAGGTGAGAAGGGATGCTCCCCTAGAAAAGAAGTGTCTGAGGTGGAGGAGCGGGGATTGGAGAAACTCAGCAATAAATCTATGAAAGCCAAACCCACAAATGTAGAGGAGGGCCAACTATACTTATCTTTTCTTCTTGACTTTTGACCAAAAAAGCAATAAATAAAGAGAGACTGCGGGGGGTGGGTAACTGATGAAATGATAAATGTCTAGTATTCTCGACAACTAAATATATTTAGGAGCATCAGAAGCTGAAACATTGGCTGGCCTTGTAAGGAGGGCTGCTTCCCCTAGAAGGCACTCGCAGAAAGACTTTTGTGTTTCTGCCTATTTGTTTTTTTAAAATATTTTTATTGAAAATGTAAATTGAAAATAAATAAAAAACCCTTCCCACTTCCAAGCTTACATTTTCCAGCTGAATCTGCTTGTTTTCATGACCTGCGTACGTAGTTTCTGCTTAACAAAGAAAAAGAACGATTACATTATTCCTTCTTTCATTCCTTATACCTTTATATCTTTATCCAGTCCAAAACTTCTCTCCATTCCCTCTCAAAGTTCTGGGTAGGTTTGTTTTTCAAAGAGAATGTTAGTTTTTCTATCTCAATCGTATCCAGAACTTTCATGTTCCATTCTTCTATATCAGTATATTTCCTTTCTTTCCAATATTGCACATATGTCAACCTTGCAGCAGTTATTAAATATCATAATATCTTCTGATGACATCTTATTTCCCTTTGTTGCCCTAACATATTTAACAGATAAAACTGCGGTTTCATTTCAAAATTCAAGTTACAAATTCTTTGAATTTCATCATGTATCTCCTTCCAAAATTTTTTTGCTATCCTACAAGTCCACCACATATGATAGAAAGACCCCACCTTTTCATCACATTTCCAACATTTTGCATTTCCATTTTTAGTGTGTTTCTGCCTATTTGGAGCAAATGAGAGGAGCAACCCCTGTGAGGATGCTCCTCTCTTCTCCGCTGGAAATCGCTGTTTCTCGGGTAAAACAGGCATGTTACTGTGGTGCCTTGTCCGAGTCCGAGGTCTACTAAATATAATTTTATATCAAAGAATTGGCCATTCCAAACTGCTCCCCTCCACGTGCTTGCGAGGCCCCCGGACAAGCACGCACGCGGACACGGCCGAACAAGCTGAAAAATGCAAAACAAATCCAGGCACGCCAGTAATTTTCTGGCACGCAGCTTCAGGAGACCTCCAGGCAAGTACACTTTGAAACTAAATTACGTATGCACCAAGCATACAAAAGATTCTCCACCCCGAACAGGCAGCTTGACGAGCTTAGCGCTTCCGACTACTCAACTGTCGAGCACTCTCTATTTGCATACCGTCTGCGCTATTGACAGCGCCATCAAAATCCAATTGTGCCAGCTACTGACTTTTCGGAGGCTTTGTCTCCAACCCGAAACCCATTGTTTTCCCCAGGAACGGACTACCCTACAGGCACATTTTCCCCTATAAGAACCCCTGATTTTGAGTGCTTCTTCGGATCGCTCCTGGCTTCCATCCGGCCTTGCTGCTGCTCCGTTCGCCGAGCCTTCCCCTCAGCTCCCGCGTGCTGAGAACCTCCGCTCCTACAAACCTTCTTCAGACCACCCGGGCTACAGGATCAGGTGTCGTATTTCCCCAAAAACCCCTTCTTAAAATTCCCTATCTACTTTCCTCCCTTGATTTTCTTAGGTCTGTGTGTGTGAGTACGCAAGTACGCAGTATTTCTTACTTCCGTGTGAGTGAGCACGCAAGTGCGCGGTGACTTTACAAATAAAAGAACTAAATCAGAACTTTATTGTGTCGTGCTCTTGACTCGGCCTGACCCCGTAAACATGGGGTAAAAGATCCTGCCAGGTTACCCTGCCTCTCGTAGTGCTACAGCTTGTGCTCTGGCTAATTCCCATTCCCCATTATTTGGAGCACATTGAGGTGTCCCCCACGGGACCCCAGAAATCAGGGTAACAGGCAGTTCTTTTTTTCGCCCTCTTCTTCAGGATAACTCAGGAAGTCCCAAAAGACATGTCTGAATCTCGGGCCACCTTGGGGAAAGTGACTCTTTTCCGCCAAGACGCACCTGACGGCCTTACCTACCGCATCCCGGCATTGCTGTACCTCCCGTCCGAGTCAGCTTTCCTGGCCTTTGCAGAGAAACGGTCCTCCTTCAGGGATGAACACGCCGAGTTCCTGGTGATGAGACGAGGGCAGAAAGATGGGATGTCAGTCCAGGTAACCTCAGGGTGGGACCGTGGCTTTCAATATGTTACAACAGACTGGGATTTCAGTGGGAATGTTCTCAGTTTTATTATGTTTTGTATGTGTTTCTAAAAACTGCTTTTAACCTGCATTTTTAAAAAGTGTTTTCTAAATAGAAATCTGATTTAACTGAGTTTTCACTTTTGCACTGGAAGCTTTCTAATTGTATTTTGTTTTTAAAAGGCGGTACCCAACCTTGGATCCCATGTTGGGAGAAAAAGTGGGATATAAATTAAATAAATATCTTTTGCTATTTTTAAACCTGCTGATTATTTTTACTGACTTATCTCATCATTCTCCCAGTGTGGAAACCAAGGCTACTTACAAGATAGATTAAAAAATATTACAGCTAAAATCAGTCATCACGTATTTAAAAACCCTTTCACTACAACTTAAACATTTTTTTAAAAGTCTTTGTGTGCTGGCAGGAGAGGAGAGAAGGGGTTTCCTTTTATGGTTTGTTTGTCAGTTTTTAGCATTGTAGAATCTATAATTCTGCAGTCCGTTTAATACTTTTTTTAAATTGTAATCTTTTTGTTTTTAGCTACATGGGGTTTTAGGGGCCCCAGGGGCCATCTCGTCCATCCCCCTTCCATGCAGCAGTGGGATCATTTTTATCATCATCTTTAAATGTTTTTCTCAGTTCAGGAATCAAAGCAGCTTACAAAAATTAAAACAAATGCAGCTAAATATTCATGGGGCACAAAAGTTTAAAATGCAATTACATTATTGATAAAATTAAAACAAATTAGACAGAGGAGGGCAATCGAAATGGTGAAGGGTCTGGAAGTCATGCCCTATGAGGAATGGCTTAGGGAACTGGGTATGTTTAGTCTGCAGAAGAGAAGGTGAAGAGAGGACAGGAGAGCCATGTTTAAATATCTGAAGGGATGTCGTGTTGAGGAGGGAGAGGGCGTGTTCTCTATCGCTCCAGAGACTAGGACAAGGAGCAATGGATTCAAGCTGCAGGAAAGGAGATTCCACTTGAACCCCAGGAAGAACTTCCTGACGGTCAGGGCTGTCCGGCAGTGGAATCTGCTGCCTCCATGGAGTGTGGTGGAGTCTCCTTCTTTGGCGGTTTTTAAGCAGAGGCTGGATGGCCATCTGTTGGGAACGCTTTGATGGGTGTTCCTGCATGGAAGAGAGATGGACTGGATGGCCCCTGGGGTCTCTTCCAACTCTAAGATTCTTTGATTCTAAAGCACTTTTCAGAGAAGACCAACTGCTGTCTAAAAACCTCCAATGAATTAGAGTCCACCATTGAAGAGCTCTTAGTGTCAGGAAGTTCTTCCTCATGTTTATTCAGAATCCCTTTTGTTGATATTCAGGTTCATTGGTCTGGGTTTTTAATTGGAATCTGTGGTAGTGGAGCACATTTATTTCTAGTCGGAATGTGCCTTGTAGATGTGCCCATGATCAGACAGAGACAAAATAATGAATACTTGGCTAGCCATTTTGAATCCTTCCTTCCTCAGTGGGGCCCCCAAGAGTCCCTCACGACAGCCACGCTGCCCGGCCACCGCACCATGAACCCTTGCCCCGTGTACGAGAAGAAGTCCGGCACCATTTTCCTGTTCTTCATCTGCGTGAAGAGCCACGTGACGGAATGGCACCAAATCACGACAGGAAGGAACGCGGCCAGGCTGTGCTACGTCTCAAGCCGAGATGGCGGACGCACCTGGAGCCAGGTGGCTGACTTGACTGACCGGGTGATCGGGGATGATTTGGAAAACTGGGCCACCTTTGCCGTCGGGCCCGGCCACGGGGTGCAGCTAAGCTCCGGGCGGCTGGTGATCCCAGCCTACACCTACTGTGTCCACAAACGTTGCTCAGGTCCCACGCCTGTCTGCTCGACCCAGCCCCACTGCTTCACATTGTACAGTGATGACGGTGGGCAGAATTGGGCCCGGGGCCAGCTGCTTAAGAGTTTGCGGACTACCGAGTGCCAGGTGGCTGAACTGACCCGCCGGGACGAAAGCCGGGTCTTATACTGCAGCGCCCGCAGTCCTGACAGGAGCCGAGCCGAGGCCTTTGGCACGGTCAGCGGAGACCGGTTTGAGGAATCCTACTTGTGCAAACAGTTGTGCGAGCCACCGCATGGTTGCCAGGGAAGCGTAGTGAGTTTCACCCCACCACCAGTGCCCTCAGATATGGGCCGAAAGGAAGATGAAGGCGGACCAAGCAATCCGTTGGGTATTCATTCTGCCTCTGTCCCCTTCAAGAGCACCAAATCGTGGCTGATTTTCTCCCATCCCACGCATGGACACAGGCGTTTGGATCTGGGCATCTACCTGAATACCTCCCCGTTGGATCGGGGCCCCTGGAAGGGCCCCTGGGTGCTGAATAAAGGGCCCAGTGGCTACTCGGACTTGGCTGTCTGCGAGGAGGGTGACTCGCTGATGTTTGGCTGTTTGTTCGAATGCGGGGTTACTCGAGAGTGTGAAGAGATCGCTTTTCAGTTATTTACAGGGGCTGAGCTCCTGAGAAATGCAGCACAGAGCTGTCCGTGCGCTGTTTCTCCCACAGAGCCAAAATAGTGGCTCAAAGCAATACTCGAAGGGCCTCCTCGCACTACACTGTTATGGTGCTATTTATTCCACTTTAACTTCCGTTGCAACATTCTGGCGGAGAACTCTAAATGCCCTTCCCTAAATTGCAAATCCCAGGATTCCGTACGATGATGTCGTGGCACTTGAAGTTGAATAATAGCACTATAAGAATGTAGTGTGATGCAAGCCCTAAGAATATGCAGCACTTGGACAGAAAGCAAGAACACACTTGCTTTCATTTCATAAGACATAGGCTTTCTACGGTGAGTCGTAGATTTTAGAAAAGCGCTGCTATTTCTAAGTAAGTGAGGCGTTCCCCTTAGAAAACGGCCGCCACCTCTGAGTGGCAAGAAACAAACCTAGCCATATCTGAAAAAGGCAAGTCGCTGGTATCCGGTGTCCTCGCCATGAGAAGAAATCACCTTCTGGCTGGTCACTGAGGTTGGGCTTCTGAGGAAAGTCTG